>OW052242.1:45939887-47327274 GCA_932526585.2 Philonthus cognatus | reverse complement strand
TATGAATTCCCCAGCGCGTAATATGTCCATCCATCTTAATTCAATTTATAAGGAACTAACCGAGTTCAGAGATCCTCATTCAGTTAAAAATTCAGTAGAATTAACAACAAATTTAACTAACATTAAAATGGAACCAGGATATAAGCTTGTATCATTCGACGTAACTAATATGTTTGCTAATATTCCTCCATCAGAGTGTATTAAACTAATAGAAGAATCATTCGATAAATGTAATATTAATGTCACAGTAAAAACAGAATTTTTGGATTGCTTAGAAATCATCTTAAATAATAACTTTTTCTCATTTAACAATAAATTTTTTAAACAAACAGAAGGCCTAGCAATGGGGTGCCCTTTAAGTCCATTGCTAGCAGATATATTTATGCATAATTTTACAAAAATAATATTAAATTCGCCACTAGCTAAAAAACATATTAAAATGTGGCACCGTTACGTCGATGATATATTGGCTTGTTTCCAGGGAACTGATAGACAACTCACTCAATTTTTAGATTTCATAAATAAACTTCACCCTAAAATTAAATTCACAGCTGAAACCGAAATCAATAACAACATTAAATATTTAGATCTGTCTATTACCAGAATAAATAACAAACTCTCTTTTGACATTTTTAGAAAACCTTCCTTTACCGACTCAATTATCCCTAACCATTCCAGACATCCCTATAAACATAAAATTGCTGCATTCAATTCAATGATTCATAGAGCCTTAAAAATCCCTTTGTCAGCTAATTTTTTCGAGAAGGAAATTAACTTGATTAGAGCTATGGCTATTAACAATGGTTATGGTTGTGATTTGGTTGATAGACTTCTTAAAAAACAGAAATTTAATAACATCAAACATCTATTATACGCTGGAATATCATTTGAAAAAGAAACAATTAAATATAAATCGTTAACTTATTTTGGTAATGTCAGTTTTCAAGTTAAAAATATCCTAAAAAAGCATAATATTCAAGTTGCATTTAAACCGTACTGTAAAATCAATAACCATATCTTTAATAGTAAAACAAAATTAGATAAATTTAATAAATCCGGAATATATAAATTAACTTGCGCAGATTGTCAAGGGATATACATTGGCCAATCTGGTCGTAATTTCAACATAAGATTGAGGGAACATTTGCGCTCTTTTCGGCTTAAACAGAGTGATAAGTCGTCTTTTGCAAAACACCTTTTAGACGAAAATCACACTTTTGAAAAAGATGTACTTACCATAATCCATCATGCCGAAAAGGGTCGTAAAATGAATTTGCTAGAAGCACTAGAGATACACAAAGCCCGCGCTAATCCGGGAATTCCCTTAATTAACGACCAGGTTGACCTAATGTACACCCCCATTTTTACCGCTGTCTTGTAATTGTGTATATATACCTGTAAAACCTCTAGTTTAAGTTACTCCATGTTTGATAATGACAAGCTAAATTTGTCGAAACTGCAGTCACATTAAATAAAACGTGTTATACAAACAAAGTTAAAAGTGTTTCATTGTGTAATTAACATGTATAACGAAGTAGAAGCCTCCACAATACAGAAAATTTTCAGACTTTTTCTAAACTAAAAATTTGACTTTATTCTTAATCTAGGAGTGGAAACCGTCGTTCCAAACTTAAAATTGAATGCATTTATAAAATCAATGAATGGAATTTAACAAACATGTAAATTATAGGGATATGTTTACTTAAAGAAAAAATGCTTGTATTTTGTTATATTGAATTTTAAATCAATTTGTTATTCTTCTTATTGAAGTTAATTATTATATTATTTATTATTTTAAATATAAATTTAATTCTAAAACATTTCATAAAAGATTAAATTCTTATATAATTACTTAAAAAAACCAAAGGAGTGTGGATTAAATTAATTTAATTTAATTAAAAATTGTTGAGATTTGCAGTGGTGGGAGTATTGGATAAATTCCAATTAGCAAAACAAATATAGGCCAAGCGCTAAAAGCGCCCGCTTTTATTTATGTTGAAACTTTTCAGCGCCAAGTTTTCGGCTGCTGGTGACGGCCCGAATTAATTTCAGCAACACTTCAATGCTTCAGTATGTTTTTTTATTCAGAAACAGACCCTCTGTGCTAATTTTAATCCACCAGCCCCACTCTTATTCTTAACACTCTTGTGTTTATTTCAAATTAAAATGTTTTAAAAAATTAGAAAATAACCATACTCTACTAATTTAATCCACCATTTTCTTCGCAACCTATTATTTATTTCAGTTTCAGAAATATCAGTTTACTAATTATTTAAAAATTATAAAAATATTATTTGCCATTTTAATTTATATTTGTAATTGGAAATAAATTTCAAGGCACTTTTATTTAAAAAAAAAGAAATTAACACTTTCAAATACATATTGTGCACTCGCTACAATTGTTTGACTACACTATGGCTTTTTTAGACGTAGAAATAATAAATTTTCAAGATTTTAACGAATGGAATTCTTGTTTGAATTAAATGAGTTCTTTATTTGGAAGTGACCTATCTCCATTTCTTATTTTTTTGTTGTTGACTGACATAATCTTCATAATTTGAGAGTTTCTGTCATAAACAACAATTTCTAGTTAGGTAAATTCAAAATGTATGATAAATATTTTAAATATACTCAACCAACATTTTGTATGACTGAAAATCTGAAATGATAAAGGTTTACACTTTAAAAATAAACAGCTCAAATATTCTAAATTATTTACTGTTTTTTTCTTATACTTCCATCATTAGCTGTCGAATAAAAAATGTAATTGAAACAAGATTTCCATTAGCAAAAGATATGAAAATTAATTCCAATCGTGAATTTTAAATAAAACTGCAAATAACTGTCGACATAGAAATCAAAAAGTCCGTACATCTTCCCCAATATAATAATCCACAAATCTCGAATTAGAATATGATAAAATAAACAAAGTAGAACGTCATATTCCATCAATAAATCATGAAATAAAATGTAAAACAAACAAAATATAGTCATATTCTATTTAATAATAATAATAATATACATATATATATTTATACATATATATATATACATATATATATTCTGGCTTATTTTTTTAACAATGAATATTAATATTTCATGTTTGAAAAGGACTCGCGGATCGTTGCCCGCTTTTTTGGAAGGGCTTATTTTCAGGTTCAGTCGAGTGGACGAATAACAAAAAAAAATAAAGGGTGAGAATTTATTGACCTTTTTCACCGCGTTATTTTTATCCCCCGATAAAGTTATACAACTTTTTTTCTCTCGCTTTCTGGTGGCAAAGTAAACTTAAATATTTTGCCAAGAATTTATTAACTTATAATAATAATAATAAAAACTGTATTTAGCACTTTACTAAATAAATACGATCGTTACACTATACAAATTATAATAATTCTTTTAGGTATACCATACAAATCACGATTTTGTTATTTAAATTTTAAGACATTCGTTGTTTTAATAAGAACGTATCATTTAAAACCTTTACAGGGTGTTTCTAATCCCAGACTAAGCATAAAGTAAAATTTCGCGTTTAGAATAGCCTGAAAATTTGGTTTGGTGGCGTAGCGAACAAACCAAATTTTCAGGCATTTCTAAACTCGAAATTTTACTTCATGCGCCACGCGTATAAAACACTCATTTCAAGTAAGGTTCAAAATATACTGTTTGTGATCATGAATAATTAATTATACAAATGTTTAAATAGAATATGTAAAAGTATACTTAAAAGAAAAATTCCCTGTATAAATCCAGTCGCTACAATTATTTTAATAAATTAATATATTTATAAATAAATTGCTTGATATACAGATTTTATACGTTTCACTTAAACTAATATAAATCAGATAAAAAAAACATAGAAAATAAAATATGATTTATAAATGAAATTTTATTTTCTATATCTTTTTGTTTTTATCTTTGTGACTTATGTTTTTAGTTACTATTTATTTTACACTATGATCATGCATGTGTCGTAATTTTAAATTGTTTTCTATATTTATAGTTTTAATTATGATTTAAAGTGTAATTTTATATTTTTAGTTGTACTATATTATGTATTTTTTAAATGGACTCCGTTGGCTAAATTAATAAATACATATCTTATTTATATTAGTATACATGAAATGTGTTATATTCGAATTCACTGATTATAGAGGCTTCTACTTCGTTATACATTGTTGAACATAAATAAAACACTGTTTATCACTTTGTTTGTATAACAATTGGTTTATTTGGTGACTATAGTTTCGATACTACACGTATCATTATCAAACCGTTAGTAACAAAAAACTACAAAGGAACATTATTTATATTTGCAAATTTTCTAATAACAGCGTTAAAGAGGGGGGTGTATTTAAGGTCAAGCTGGTCGTTAATTACGGGAATTTCCCGATTAGCGCGGGCTCTGTGAATCTCCAAAGACTCCAGGAGGTCCATCTTTCTACCCTTCTCGGCAAAGTGAATAACTGAAAGTACATCCTCGCCAAAAGAATGGTTATTTTCAATCAAATGTTTGGCGAAAGATGACCTATCAATTAATCTATGCCGAAAAGAGTAAAGATGCTCACTGAGTCTGGTCTTAAAATTACGACCAGATTGACCTATATACACTCCCTTACAATCATTACAGGTTAATTTATATATTCCTGATTTGTAACTACTTGGTATCTGAGTCTTATGGTTAAAAATATGATTTTTAATTTTTGTAAATGGTTTCATCGCTATATTTAATTTGTGTTTTGCTAAAATATTTTTAATTTTGTGAGTTATATTTCCAAAGTAAGTAAGGGAACGATATGTTGCTTGTGTTTTAGGTTCGATTCCGGCATATATGTATTTTCTAATAAGTTTAATTTTGTATTGATTAACTATTTTATCTACTATTGACGTAGTATAGCCATTTGAAACGGCTATACTTTTAATAATATCCATTTCTTTTTTAAATGAGGTTTCTGACAACGGAACAATAAAAGCTCGGTTTACCATGGAGTTAAAGGCAGCTAGTTTATGTTTATAGGGATGGTTGGAACAGTTAGGAATTACACGGTCTGTGAAAGTAGGTTTTCTATAAATATCAAAAGTTAGTGATTCATTAGTACGTGTTATTGAGAGGTCTAAAAATTTTATGTTATTGTTAGTTTCTGTTTCTACTGTAAATACTATATTTGGATGTAATGAGTTAATATAATCTAAAAATTGTGTTAATTGTCTATTAGTACCTACGAAAGAAGCTATGATGTCATCGACGTATCTATACCACACTTTAATATGTTTCTTGCCTAGCTGTGAATTTAAAATTGAATTGGTAAGGTTGCACATGAATATCTCGGCTAGCAACGGGCTCAATGGTGAACCCATTGCTAACCCTTCTGTCTGCTTATAATATTTATTATCGAAAGAAAAGTAATTGTTATCTAATATGATTTCTAAAATATTAATAAATTCTATTTGAACTGATATATTTACATTACAATTATCAAATGATTTTTTAATTAACTGTATACAATCTATAGGTGGAATCTTCGCAAACATATTAGATACGTCGAATGAAACAAGTTTGTGGTTAGTTGGGAATTGTATTGTTGTTAGTTTTTCAGTTAATTCTTTAGAATTTTTAATTGAATTAGGGTCTCTAAAATCGGTTAGTTCTCTGTATAAGGAATTTAGGTGGCAAGCTATTTTATGAGAGGGGGAATTTACGAAGGATACTACCGGACGGATTGGGGAATTATCTTTATGAATTTTCAACAAACCGTATAATCTTGGACAAATGGGATTCATTGGAAATAGGAAATATTTGTTAAAATTTTGGTCAAATATGGAATTAGATGTGTCTACTATAGATTTAAGAATTTTTTGGAATTTTTGGGTGGGATCTGTTTTTAATATTACGATATCTGAGCTATTAAGAAAATTGTTAATTTTAGAAATATATGCGGGCTTATCTATAATTACTATGGAGTTTCCCTTATCTGCTTTGGTTACAACTAAATTATTATCTTTAATTTTATATTTAATTGATTTAATTATTTTCGAACCTAAAAACCTAAAACACAAGCAACATATCGTTCCCTTACTTACTTTGGAAATATAACTCACAAAATTAAAAATATTTTAGCAAAACACAAATTAAATATAGCGATGAAACCATTTACAAAAATTAAAAATCATATTTTTAACCATAAGACTCAGATACCAAGTAGTTACAAATCAGGAATATATAAATTAACCTGTAATGATTGTAAGGGAGTGTATATAGGTCAATCTGGTCGTAATTTTAAGACCAGACTCAGTGAGCATCTTTACTCTTTTCGGCATAGATTAATTGATAGGTCATCTTTCGCCAAACATTTGATTGAAAATAACCATTCTTTTGGCGAGGATGTACTTTCAGTTATTCACTTTGCCGAGAAGGGTAGAAAGATGGACCTCCTGGAGTCTTTGGAGATTCACAGAGCCCGCGCTAATCGGGAAATTCCCGTAATTAACGACCAGCTTGACCTTAAATACACCCCCCTCTTTAACGCTGTTATTAGAAAATTTGCAAATATAAATAATGTTCCTTTGTAGTTTTTTGTTACTAACGGTTTGATAATGATACGTGTAGTATCGAAACTATAGTCACCAAATAAACCAATTGTTATACAAACAAAGTGATAAACAGTGTTTTATTTATATTCGAATATCAAATCAACGATAAATAAAGAACGATTTATTCATCAAGAAAATAAAACAATCCCATTTTATTAATCAACCGCAACACACTAAATTAATTTAACATTAACCGCTTTTAGGAGAAAATAAAAGGCAAGAGATAAAAGAGGTTTTTATTTATGAAACTTTTTCCCCTCTGGATATTAATCAGTATCTGATGCGAGGGTAGTTATTCCACCCTTTGCGCACAAAAAAAGCAGAACAAAACAAAAAAAAACGCGATAATGACCGAATTGAAGTTTCCCATACTTTCTCTTCTCACTTCCCCCCTTTTGGTCCTTTAATTACCCTCGAGACAAGTGGAATTATACAGTTTGTCAATTCACACTTAGTTTTAAAGTTTAACACACGTTTTTAATAGGTTTTTTATTTATTAACGGTTTACATAGAAATTATAAGTTAAGATCAATATACATTTCTCTGTAATTGGAATTAATTCTTTTGAAAAATAAAGCATTATTATTATTATTACGTATCCCGATGTTTACGCTGTAAATTTTCAGGAATTCGTTTATTAATTTAAAGTTTTTAACAAGTGTTTCCACTCCCAGATTAAGCATGAAGTGATATTTTGAGTTTAAAAAAGCCTGAATATTTTGGTTTGGCCAAACCAAATTTTCAGGCTTTTCCAAACTCACAATTTCACTTCATGCGCCACCCGTATAGAACACTGATTTAATGTAAAGTTAAAAATGCGTATCTTTACCATACTGTTTTAATCGTATATTTTAAACTTTAAATTCAATCAGTGATTTATACGCGTGGCGCATGAAGTAAAATTTAAAGTTTAAAAGCCTGAAAACTTGATTTGCTTTCCTAAATTCGAAATTTTACTTCATGCTCAACCTGGGAGTAGAAACACTTGTAGAAGCTTTGGATTGAACTGTTTTGTAAAAAACAACGAATGTTAAAAAAATTACAGCATATACATCGAGATATTCATACTTAAAAGAATAATTCCTTGTACGCATTATACATTTTTTTTTATTCAAAGTTTTGTAATTTTATGGATTCATAATTTATACATATTTGGTACAATAAATAACTCATAAAATAATTTCTCACTTAATTAACACTTTTACCGAGCCAATATTTTTTGTTATTTTAGAATGCTGCTAATTAATTTAAATGATAAATAAAATTAGCAATTATTTGATTATTTATTTATTAAAGCAGCACAATAAATAAGCACCCTTGAACAAATACTGAAAAATAAACTTTAGAATTATTAGCTTGTCAAAAAATAAAATAAAAACATGTTATTAACAATATCATTATTCCTATTTATGTATGTATTTATTAAAACGTTCTTAATTTTACAACAGACATACCAAATACGTATCCAATATTGGTTCATTAAAAAACAAAATAAAAACATGATATACTCACTTTAGAATAGAAATATTCACCCGAAAAAAATAACATCTTTTGAATAATATTTTAATATTATTATTGCTACTATACCCAACATTTTGAAATTTTATGTACAACTTAACGGCAATTAAAAATAAGTAATTATCATTAAATGTGTTCAGACTAATTTTCGTAATGAGGCAATTTGCACGATTAACACTAAATGCATGAAAATCAGCCAAATATAAATATTAGGAATGTTTAAAATATTATTTATATTTGTTGAAATCCAGTTGATTTTGATGAGTTTTGTATCATTCTTTCATTATATTTGTTTTCATATTTGTATTTAATATGTACAAATTTGTCTAAATTTTTTTTCTTTTACTGATGTTGCCCTTTATTAAACGTATCGATGTTCAATAAAAAGAAAAACTTTAAAGTGACATGGAAAATATTGTAGGTTGGCAACTCTATAATAATAAATTATAATTATTATGTTTTTATATGTCAACTCCTAAGGCCAACTTAAATTTAAAAAAAGATTAAATCACGTTTTATTATATACGATATTATGAGTGGTCTAACTGCAAAACTCACAATTTCCACTTATTTTTGTGAAAATTGAGTTAGCTGTTTTTCTATGTCCGTTATGATAAAGTACACGTGATTTTTGCAATTTGCCAAAAGATTTCAAAAGTGGAGAATATGAGTTTTGCAGTTAGACCACTCATGTCCAAAACCTTATTTAATTTAAAAAAATCTACTAATGCAAAGTTATTATTATTTTTAAAATCAATAATGTTAACATTAAGTTTTTCATTAATATTATTTTTAAAATCAATAATGTTAGCATTAAGTTTTTCATTAATATAATTTTGAACTACGAAATACTTTAATTACATATTAATAATGTTTAATTACTATTTAAAGCAGAGCTTACACAAGTCAATGTGTACAGTATATGAATATAATAATATCGTATGTTCAATAAAAAAAACCTCTAGAGTGCCATGATTTAATCGGTTTTTTAAATTTAGGTTCGCTACACGCTTTAGGAGTTGACGTATAAAACGTCAAACATAATACTTAAAATATATAATCTCAGAGTTGCTAACCTAGAATATTTTCCATGGCACACTAGACGTTTTTTTTTTATTGAGCATACAATAATAATGAATACATTAACATAGGAAAACATACATATTACTTAAGATATCATAAATTTTAATGATCACACATTGTAATAAAAAAGAATATTATTAAACAATTTTAGCTCCCATGTACATGAGCAGTAAAGCCCAATTAAAATGTATGCTTTAGATAGTCCTCTATAGTATAGAAAGCATTTTATAATAGAGGAAACTCCGTTTTTTTCTTGGATTTTACCATATTTAGTTTCCTAACGCTCTGGTAAATGATTACAAAAATTCAGACCATAATAATTGTTCTGATTAATTAATGTATATCAATATTTATTTATGGAAATATTCTAGTAATTTTATATTTTATACATCAGTATCTGTAAACTCGTGAATACAAGGTTGACTTTGTATTTATGAGTGTATATGTGAGTGAAAATACTAACTTTGAGATGTTATATTCTTGAGTGCCTGACGTATATTAAAAATCATAGTAATCTTTTCCAGACCAGCTGTGATATTCACAATTATGATACAAGACACAAATCAAATATTTATTCACAGGGGAATAGGTTAACTAAATCACAGACGGGTGTTAGATACCATGCCATTCAATTTTTTAATGTCCTTTCTGATCAAATTAAATCCATAGAAGTAAACAAATTTACAAAACTGATTAAAGAGGTCCTTCTTACACAAGCCTTCTACAGTTGGGAGGAAAACCTTGAGTACGATTTTACCACATTAGTATAGTAGCGAACTGACATTCTACTTCGTTTGATTTCTTTCTTTTAAATCGTTTGTATCGTTAGTAATTCTATTTATCGTCAGTTAAATTTTAAGTACATTTTTTTTTGTATTATGTTAATTTATTTATATTTTAAACACTATTTTTATCCCTTACCTTTAAAGACATTAATTTTACTACTTTTGACTGCTCTCTTTTAAATCGTTTGTATCGTCTGTGATTTTATTTTTATTTTAATGTTTATTTTTATTTTAATGTTTATTTATTTTAATGTTTATTTATTTATTTATTTATTTATTTATTATTATAAAACTGTATTTGTATCATTTATGTGTTTCTATTGTTTGGGGTTGGTGATCTCACACTTCTTCTAACATCTGACATCTGTTTTTTATTTTTTTAAATTTTTTGTCACATAGGTATAGATATTATTATTCATATTTACGGTTATTATATATATATTGTTACTACTATTTTTATATTATATGTATTATTGACGTGTGTAAAATAATAGTTAAAGCACTAATTAAAAAAAAAAGAATAAAGAAAATGTTTACAAAATTTACAAAGTACTTTCAAAACGTATAAATAAAAACCTCATATAAAAAAACTTAAACTAAGGATCGAATATATTTTAACCCTTATCTACCCTAACAGATAATATTATTTTCTATTCATATTCATAACAATAACGAAATGCTGTTTAACCCACGGAAAAAAAAGTCCAGCATTTAGCTTATAATAATAAATAATGTATAAATAAAAAATAGGATAATGCATTCATGCATACATTTCTAAATATTATACAAAATTAAAAATGGAGTATAAATAATCAAAGATATGGACAATAACAACGTATATTTTTATTACAGTATTTTAAGTGTTTTTAAGTATTTTTATTAAAATATTTTAAGTGTCTTAAAGTATTTTTCCACTGGTAACAAATTATAACTGTTGATTTGTTGCCAGTTGAAAGCTACTTAAAAGCACTTAAAATACTAAATAACAAAAGCAGCTAACCAGGATAAGGGGGCAAGACATGAAGATAATGTATAATGTATGAATGAAATTTTTTATTGGTGCTTCAGTAAGTGTTTGAATTAGTATTTTTAACACGTTTAGTATTTTAGTATTATTTAGTATTTTTAAAACAAATTTGTTGTAGATTGCGAAAATAATGTCTGCACTTTTAATATATTTCATAAAAATAACTGCAGAAAATATAGAACATTATTTAGAGTATTCCAATATTTGAATTGGAATACGTATTAAAAATTAGTAGAAAACAATCAAGATTTAGAGAAAATGGTAAAAATATTTAATAAATAAAAAAATCTATCAAATCGATTAAACGTAAATAATGTATTTTTCTATTAAAGTCTTTAATTTTATTCTAACGAGGGTTTTCTACTCCTTGATTAAGCATGAAGTAAATATTTCGAGTTTAGAAAAGCCTGAAAATTTGGTTTGGTCGCTCCGCGAAGCGGGGCGACCAAACCAAATTTTCAGGCTTTTCTAAACTCGAAATATTTACTTCATGCGCCAAGCGCTTAAAACGCCGATTTATCCTGAAGTTCAAAAACAGGTATTTCTTCATTATTTAAGTTAGTACCAAATTTTGCCTAAAATAGAGTTAACGACGTGAAATATTTACTTCATGCGCCAAGCGCTTAAAACGCCGATTTATATTGAAGTTCAAAAACAGGTATTTCTTCATTATTTCAGTTAGTACCAAATTTTGCCAAAAATAGAGTTAACGACGTGAAATATAAGATCATATACGTTCATGTCACATTTTTAACTCTACTTTTAGTAAAATCAGGTAATTAAAATTATAAAATATCCGTGCCTAATATTCAGGCTTTATTTTTTTTTAAAACTGCATTCAAAATCGGAGTTAAAATTCCTATAGAATTATGAAGGGCGGCACATTTTCTCTGTTAAAACTCATGCGACATAAATATTTCGTTTCCATTTATTCAACATTCTGGCAACTAAAATTGGATTTTGTGTTTAAGCATAATTCAACAATATAAAGCAAAACCAGGATAAGGGAGCAAGACATGCAGATAATGTATAATGTATGAATGAAATTTCTTATTGGTGCTTCAGTAAGTGTTTGAATTAGTAATTTTAACACGTTTAGTATTTTAGTATTATTTAGTATTTTTAAGACAAATTTGTTGTAGATTGCGAAAATAATGTCTGCACTTTTAAAAATTTCATAAAAATAACTGCAGAATATATAGAACATTATTTAGAGTATTCCAATAATTAAATTGGAATACGTATTTAAAATTAGTAGAAAACAATCAAGATTTAGAGAAAATGGTAAAAATATTAAAAAAAAAATTCTACAAATCGATAAAACGGAAATAATGTATTATTGTATTTAAGTCTTCAATTTAATTTTAACGAGGGTTTTCTACTCCTTGATTAAGCATGAAGTAAATATTTCGAGTTTAGAAAAGCCTGAAAATTTGGTTTGGTCGCTCCGCGAAAATTTGGTTTGGTCGCTCCGCGAAGCCAAATTTTCAGGCTTTTCTAAACTCGAAATATTTACTTCATGCGCCAAGCGCTTAAAACGCCGATTTATCCTGAAGTTTAAAAACAGGTATTTCTTCATTATTTAAGTTAGTACCAAATTTTGCCAAAAATAGAGTTAACGACGTGAAATATAAGATCATATATGTTCATGTCACATTTTTAACTCTACTTTTAGTAAAATCAGGTAATTAAAATTATAAAATATCCGTGCCTAATATTCAGGCTTTATTTTTTTTTTAAAACTGCATTTAAATTCGGAGTTAAAATTCCTATAGAATTATAAAGGGCGGCACATTTTCTCTGTTAAAACTCATGCGACATAAATATTTCGTTTCCATTTATTTAACATTCTGGCAACTAAAATCGGATTTTGTGTTTAAGTATAATTCAACAATATAAAGTAAACAGTTGGAGTAATACAGATATAAATGAAATAAACCAATTGTCTTTAAAATTTAAATTCAATATTAATTAAAATGTTTCATCTAGTGATGAAAATGAACCAAATTAAATTTTGGTAAATTAGTGTTTTATTTAGTATTTGTAAGACAAATTTGTTGTAGATAGTGTAAACAATCGCACTTTTATGTTTCAACAAATTTCAAAAAATGTTTATATTTCTCAAAGCCTATCTAAAAAAATTATAGTTGTTGAATTTTATTAAAACAAATAAACTTTTCCAACAAATTTCAGATAAGATGTATATTTCTGAAAGAATATAAAATAATGTGATGGTTGAACTTTGTCAAAAAATATAAACTTTTCCAACAAATTTGAGATAAGATGTATATTTCTCAAAATATCTTTAAGAAAAATGTGATTGGTAACCTATGATAAAAAAATATAAACTTTTCCAACAAATTTTCAGAAGATATTTATAAATATAGTTTAGTTCACGAGATGTGTCCTATTACCTCTAAGATAAAATTTAACAAAACTATCATAATATGAATTCCCTAATTAAGAAGGTTTAGCTTAAGTTACAATTCAGCACACATAAATAGAATAAATAATGTCAATTTAAAAATATTTCTAAGAAAAGTTGTAGAATAGTTTTAAAATCTCTAATCATAGGTCACGACTCGTAAATTTTACTATATCTCAATGGATTTATAAAAAAAATGTCTAGAGATTGATGAACTTTTCCCTTGCCAATTTCCTATTTTACACTATAAAGGAGCGATGAAACCGCAATAACCACCCCCCTGAAACTCGGTTTCAGTTGGTTACGTAGTAATGTTTACCACCCCTGAAAGGGGGCGGATATCGCATAAATGTAATGTCGCCAAGGGATAACAGGAAAAAGGCCGTACTAGGGACGACTGTGCAACGTCACTTTGTCACTGTTTATGCCTAAATATAGAGAGAGGGAGAAACACACAGGCATACAGTGAAAATAAAATACAAACAAATCCTCAAAATAGAATATTTTAAATAAAATAAATGCAAGTAATAATAAAATTGCCAATACTTGTTGTAGGTTTCTTTTATAATAATTTTTTTTTTATTATATCTTTAACATCTTTCTATTTAAATACTTGGTGAAAAATGATTAAATATTAAAAATCACTTGATTTGACTTGATTAATCAATCAAAATCAAGTGAATTTAATTTACAAAGCAATATCTTTTTTAAAATATTTAACAAAACGATCAATGAAAACAAATGTATGATGTCCTTTTAACTAGACTAATTTGTTCAATATTTAAATTCTCCATTCATTGAAAATTCGGAATCTGCGATCAATCAAGAAAAAATTACGATTCCTAGATACCGAACTGAATTTAATTAGAGTGCGGAAAGGGAGCGAGGGGCAAAGGGGCGTGGATTCTTGCTCCCTTTATCTGAGGATGGTCGTAAACTCCCGTTCAAGTTGTAAAAAGAAAATTGGGTTGTAAATTTCAAAAGGTTTCGAGTACGTTTAGTGTACTGGCTTACTTGATACGTACGTACATATATACACGAGACTTTCTGTATATTTTTCACAACAAGTAATTCTACCTAAGATTTCTATTTTAAGGATCTTAAAAAAAACACAGCACAGAAATATGAATAGTATTGCGACATTAATGTAGAATAAAATATCAACATTTATTTAAACAAAATTTAATGAGGAACATCATAGTACTTTCCCCCATGTTAGATACTTGATAGCTTTCACTTACTTTATTTTTTAACAAATGTTTCTAATTCCTGTTTGTAAGCCTGACGTACTAGGAGCTTTTCTTTTAGGTATACCTATTCCAAATTTAGCCTATTTTCTCTAAACACTAAAATATTGTAAAATTCATGTATATTCGAACTTCACTTGAAATCTGAGTTTTATACGCATTGCGCATAAAGTAAAATTTCGAGTTTAGAAAAGGCTTTTTAAACTCGAAATGTTACATCATGCTTAGTTGAGGAGATGAAAAACACTCGTTTAAAGCTTTAAATTGAACTTTAAAAAAAAACAACGAATGTCGGAAGATTTACAGCTTATGCATATGTTTATCTAAAAGAAAAAATCACTGTATGTTTTCAGTTTTTCACGAAAAAATTGATCATGACAAACTTCATTTATAGCAAGAGCTCACTTATTCAAAGTAATTAATTCGAAAAATTCATATATTTAAAACAATTTTAATAAAATATCTAAAAAAGCTACGACATAAAATAAATACGCGATAAATGCTAATTTTTCGAGTATCTACAACTTTTTTTATGATATTAAAGAATAGTCCAAAAAAATGCTTAATTTTATAGCATCATTTCAATCGATTTAGGCTTTATCGTGGCCACAGAAGGACAGAATTTCAGAACAGAAGGACAGAAGAACAGACATTTTTCAAAAATGGTCTTAATTAACTCGGGGGACCTCAACATAGATATATCCGCTAACATTTTTGATTTGAAAATGTTCGCGAAAACAATACTTTCCTTTGTTTTGCATATGGGGGAAAATAAAAAAGATACAAATATGAATAATATTTATGTTGAAGTGATATTAATGTAATATAAAAGATCTATAATTTTGAAAAAGAAAAACATACAAATATAAATAATATTTATATTTGAGTGATGTGGATCTAGAATAAAATATCTACATTTTAATTTTTATTTTAAGTGAAATTGTGTGTATATAAAATTGAAAAGATCAAGTAAAGTAACAAAGCAGAATCTCTTCCCTAAAATACAAGGCGTTAACAAAATCATATCGGCATTATGTTCATGTTCAATTACTGGCATGTTAACGCGTCTGTTTGTTGTCCTCAATAACCAGGCCCGCGCCTACCATACGTGCAAAGTCGTGCATTGCACGACGGCGCCAGCTCCAGAGGGGCGCCAAAATTTCCAAGATTTAAAAAAATAATAATAACAATAATCGACACCGAGAAAAAAGAAGACGCGTCTGAACTCTAAGAATACTTTGGGTCTGGGCACTCGGCCCCCATGACAATAATGGAGAAATTTATAAACCTTAAATAGGCGCCCCCTCAACGAAATTAGTATTTTCTAAATTGGCTTCTGTGCATTATTGACTGTAGGCACTTGCCGTCCATGAAAATAATAGAAAAATGAAAAACCTTAAATAAACCTCAATAAACCTCATTCAAATAAAAAATTTCTAAATTTGCTTCTGGGCAATATTGACTCTGAGCAATGAAAATAATAGAGACATTAATTATAAACCTTAAATTGGCTCCCCCTCAATTCAATTAATATTTTCTACGTTTGCTCCTGTGCATTATTGACTTTGGGCACTCGGCGCCCTCAATCAAATTAATATTTTTTAATTATTATAAGTATTTATTAATGACAATTCAAAACTGCATTTCAAGTTTTGTCTGCTATGTGTATTTCGCGGCGGCGCCAAAATGGTCAATCATTGAACATTATCCAATAACATTTAACCTGTTACTTCTTTGTTTTTACATAAAAATAAATACTACTAAAATTGCGGTCACGGCTGAAAACAATTTAAAATATTGCGCTGCAACAGAACACCTTCTCAAAATTATATAAAAATTATTTGCTTTACATTTTAATCCAGAAAAAAAGTTATTACATATTTGTTTTATTAAATAACTTCGCATGCCACTTGATATTATAGCCATTATTATTTCGGATCATTTATAATCTTAGGATATCGCCAGACAAGATGCGTGTGTACTTGTATCTCGCTTATTCTTCTAGGCGTGAGTTGTTTGTTTTATAAACATCTCGTTAAATAAGGGATTTCAGCGTTTGCAGCAGTTATTAGGTATATTTATCTTGTATCAAATAGAACCTTTTATGCATTGAATAAAGATAATTCAATGCTTTAATGCATTATTAAAATAATGTCACTCATTTCTAATCCAATTCTTGTCGAAGCCAGTCATTGCATTTGTGTAAAATTTTATGAAAATTGTTTTCCTATTCTGACGAGCAGCATGTAAGTATTAATAATTATTTTTAATTTTAATTCTTTAATTCTGATTTTTTTGAAAGGCAGTATATATAGTGATTAATTGAATTAAGAACCAGGCTCTAACCATATCAGCAATTAAATTATTGTACATTTAATATAAATAATATATATAGTGATTAATTGAATTAAGAACCAGGCTCTAACCATATCAGCAATTAAATTATTGTACATTTAATAAACACCCAGCATCGGCAGTTAATCAATTAAATAACATCACCTATATCATAATATATTCGATTAATTTGCAGTTTGTGCATTTTTTTATTTTGTATTATATCCAAGGCTTGGTGCTAAAAGGGCTAATGTCGAAAATTCGCGCAATCACCAACCCATAGATATTATTATTTTACAATTAATAGTCAGTAATGGTTAAAGTGATAGTGAAATGTAGAAAATAATTAAACAAAATTTCAAAATATCATTAACAATTTAATCGGTAATATTTTAAAGGAATTTACTCTCAATTATTGAATTTTCGGAAAACTAAGAAATACGACTTATCAATTATTTGTTTCCAGTTTCTTTTATCATTAGTGATATGTGCACAATTTAGGCATTAAAATGAGTTGTTACTGATTACCTGAATCGTCCTGCATGTGACATCTACAAACGGTCAATAAGTGAAATGTAAATATATGAACATAGTTCCTTCTAAAATCACCCATTCAATTATTATTGATTTTATATTCATACAGAAAAAAACATATGTAGAGCAAACGAATTTTGAAAATACTACGATCATAATATTTTTGAATATAAATGAAACGGAAAAAATATTTATTAAAATACTTTTTACAGTCGCTATTCGCCATTATGTCAGAAAAGAGAAAAAAGAACTCTGGGTGGCAAAGTTTACAAAAGAAGAAGAAGAAAGAAGAAGAACAAAGGTCACATATTAAAATTACAATTATTTTTTCAAAGCCTGAAACTCAACTACAACCACTCAATTAAAACGAAGTTTCTCAGCTTCCAAGTGTAACCGAGTCGTCAGTGCAAGAAATAAACATTCTTAATATGCCATCATGTTCCACAGCAGACGGATTCATTCATTCATGTAGTACAACCTCAGCAGAAGATATAAAACAAATATCTAAAGATGTTGCACTGTGGCCAAAACAAATAAATCCAACAAATATCCAAAAATAAATTGAACGTGGACCTTCTTATTGTCAGACTAAAATGGATATTTATCCAAGCACGTCGGGACGTAAATTTTCGAATAAATATTTTCACAGAATTTTACCAAACAAAGAAAAAATTGAACGTTTTTGGCTACTATATTCTGAAGCAAAAAATTCAGTGTTCTATTATTGTTGCAAAATTTTTTACGATAGTGAAATTAAATCAATTCGACTCAATGATGAAAACGGTTATAATAACTGGCAGCATTTAGGTGAACATTTACAAGTTCATGAAAAAAGTAAATTACATTTGGAAAACGTTTTAAAATGGCTCGATCTTACCAAACGATTCAATAAAAATGAAATAATCGATGCAGACATTCAAAACGTATTAAAAAAAGAAACCAAATATTGGCGTTCCGTTATTGAACGATATTTTTATATAATTCAATTTTTAAGTGAGCAAAACTTAGCTTTTTGTGGAAGTAGTAACAAGTTATTTTAGAAAAGTAATGGCATTTTTTAAAATGTGTGGAAATGATTTCGAAATTTGACCCAATTGTGACAGAGCATGTACAACGGTCCCAAACACAAATCAAGTTCAAACATTATCTAGGTGGTAAAATACAAAATGAAATTATTAATATGATGGGCGATAATATTTAAACCACAATTGTAGAATTAACAAAAAAGGCAAAATATTTTTCAATTTTGTTGGACTGTACCCCTGACATTAGTCATCAAGAACAAATTTCTGTCTGTATACGGTTAGTTAATTAAAAAAGTTCAGGAATTAGTGTAGAAGAACACTTTTTGCTATTTTGTCCAATAGAAGACACAACTGGAGAAGGCTTAACTAAATTTCTTTTATCTACATTACAAAAAGAGGGTATAAATATAAATGATTTGCGGGGGCAAGGCTACGATAATGGGGTGAATATGCGTGGTAAGCATAATGGCTTACAAAGAAACATTTTAGATTTAAATCCGCGAGCTTTCTGTGTTCCTTGCTGTAACCATAGTTTAAATTTAGTTATTAATGACGCCGCAAAGTCTAATAATCATACAATTAATTTATTTTCATTGGCTGAAGAACTGTTTGTATTCTTTTCAGCCTCTACCAAACGATGGTCTGTTCTTAAGAAGAACGTAACACAATTAACTGTCAAAACATTATCTGATACTCGCTGGTCTAGTAGAATAGATGCCATAACACCTTTAAGGTACTATGTTGATGAAATGTATGATGCGCTCTTTGAAATAAGTGAAGGAAACTTCGAAAAGAGTGTAAAACATTTAGCAGTCTCGTAAGCGAATAAATTGAAGAATTTTGAATTCATTTGTATTCTAATTTTTTGGCACGATGTTTTAAGTAAAATTAATATAGTAAGTAAAATTCTTCAGTGACCTAAATTTAATGTAAGTGAGTGTTGCACATATTTAGGTAATTTGGAAGAATTTTTAAATGAATATCGATCTGACGAAGGTTTCAATGAGCTCCTAGAAAAAGCGAAAGAAATGGCCAATAATTTAGATATACAAGATCCACAATTTTCCGTTCTTAGGGGCTTGAGACCACGTAGAATAAAAATAACTGTTTGATTATGAAGGCGATGATGAACCAATATTTGACGAAACATTAAACTTTAAAGTTAATTGTTTATTCCATACTTTAGATATAATAAATAAATCCATAGAAGAATAATTCCAAAGTTTATCTTCATATGCAACAAATTTTGAGTTCTTATGGAATTTGGATAAATTCAAAGATTATTCTGAACAAGAACACATAAAATTGTGTGAAAATGTGGAGAAGATATTAACAGATGAGAAACAAAATGAACGCGATATTATTAGTCTAGAGCTTGTAAAAGAATTACAATTTTAACATAAAATAAATCTCAATTCCATGCATTCTCCAGAAGGAATTTTGAATTATTTAATTTATAATAATTTAACGAATTCATTTCCAAACATAACTATACTTCTTCGTATCTTACTAACAATGCCGGTGTCTGTTGCAACTGCGGAGCGTTCATTCTCCAAACTAAAACTTATAAAAAAATATTTAAGATCGACCATAGGCCAAAACAGATTGAATAATCTTGCCACTATATCTATAGAATCTGATCTACTAAACGAACTAAATATTGATACATTTATTCATGATTTTGCGAAAGCAAAAGCTCGAAAAGTTCAGTTTTTTTAATGTTATTATTTTATTGAATAATACATTTTTATATAATTTCACTATACATGTAATTTTCGTTGTGTTTAAAATTGTTATATTTTATTTATAATGTTTATGTTTGTATCAGAGTCTACATATTATGTTATGTTTATATAAATGCAATTTTTTATATATATTATACACGTTTATTTATTTTTTTAATATTTTTACTTATGTTCCTTTCTTTAATACCTAAAATGCCTTTTCTTTTATAATAAAAAGAGGCGGCATATCAAATTTTGCACGACGGCGCCGAAACTGCTAGGCGCGGGCCTGTCGATAACTAATTAATCATAACTTGAATTGAAAATTGTTGTAAAGCCACGCGTTCGTTGTTATTAAATACATATCCAGTGTTGCATTATTATTCTGTGGCTACAATGGATTTTTGCGTGTTGCAGATTAATTAATCATTGACACATTATTGACATATTAGTAATTTATAGTATGTCCCATTTTGTTTTAATGCATTCAACGAGATAGGATTTTCATAACATAATATTAATCTATATTTATTATAAGAGTACACACAGAGAATTTGAATTTTATAAAATGGACGTGTTAATTTCTATTTTATTTTTTATTCAGGAAAATAATGTTTATGAAGCGAGTACCTACTAAAAACCTTCATATTTAATTGGGATTGAACATTTTATTTCTTTATTCAGGAAAAGGATATTTTGTGTAAAACGTGCGTCATTTAACTTAAAAGTAACTTGCTCACTAACTCATTTATTCGTATTTAAAGTTACCTCATAAATGAGGCAGAGCTTTTAAAGAACCGGCAATTATCCTATCTTATTTCCTCGGGGTCCAATTAAAGCTACTTTCGTAAATTGGGTGGTAATTACAGCGTGCGTTTGAGGTAAAGAGCGGACGATTTAAAACATATATTTTTCGAAGTACTAAGGATAAAAACGAAGGCAGAGTTGCTTCAAAAAAATCATGATTGATAAAATCATCGTTTGAAATTTTATTTGCTGCACTAACTACATAGCGAAAACATTTGAGTGAACATTATTTGCGAAGCATCTGTCTCCTTTTTTATAATTTCTGTCCCTTGTTGAAATGTTTAGTACGTGTTTCGAATCAGGCCTGCCAAGTGCTGCACACGCGGCCCTTTCTTCGCACTAGGGCGTAAAGTGCAGGGCATCTACATTTTTACGGCGCGCCGGACAATAAATCGACGACACCCGACGACTTTTCATCATGGCATTATTGTCCCTGGGGGGTTGTTTCCCCGAAAACGAGGGTCGAGGCCCGAAATGCGCTTTTCCGAATGTCACCTATCAGAGGAAATTTATATGAAACGCGCATCGAATGCGTCCAGAAGATTAAGATAACAGAGTTAATAGTCAATCACTAATAAATAAATACGTTTATTGTCGGACAGATATACATAAAACTAGATAATCCGTGAGATTATTCAACTACTCCCTGGGCTAATACCATAACGGACAGTAAATTATACAATACTGGATATTATAAAGCAGCAATTAGAGCAATATGAAACAAATCTAAACCAAAATGTGTGAAACAATAATAATAAACTGATTAAAGATAAATAATTAAAGAGAAAGTTTTAAGGCTAATTCGTTTTGAATGCCTTGTAGCTCAACTCTATTTTTCGCATGTAATAATACGGAGAATTTTTCTTTCAAGTATGCATACTTGATAATGACACTCACACTGTCGAAACTTAAGTTGTAAATATATTTATATGTATCACCTGTATATATACAGAGAGTTTTATGTAACACCAAACATTTTCATAACGAGAATTTTTCTCTTAAGTATACATATGCATACGTCGTACATTTTCCGACGATTGGTTTACTAATATAATTTAATTTGAAGTATAAAACGAGTGTTTTCCACTCCCAGGCTAAGCATGAAGTAAAATTTCGAGTTTAGAAAAGCCTGAAAATTTGGTTTGGTCGCGTAGCGCGAAGCGCGGAGCGGCCAAACCAAATTTTCAGGCTTTTCTAAACTCGAAATTTTACTTCATGCGTCACCGGTACAAAACACTGATTTAATGTAAAGTTTAGGGGTGTTTTAAACTTCGTAATATGTCAGTGTTTTGTACCGGTGGCGCATGAAGTAAAATTTCGAGTTTAGAAAAGCTTGAAAATTTGGTTTGGCCGCTCCGCGCTTCGCGCTACGCGACCAAACCAAATTTTCAGGCTTTTCTAAACTCGAAATTTTACTTCATGCTTAGGCTTAGGTATAAGTGACCTTGGTTATAATCCATTAAATTTTCAAGGCATATCTATTACATTTCATAAATGGCAAAAACTATTGCTGGTGGACCTGAGAGAAAGGTTATTATTAACTTTTAGTACTGATAGCTGACACATGTACTTTCAAATATTCGAAAAAAAATAGATCATATTGTTATCCTATTATCGGACTAGGTTTAAAAGTTGCGGAATGAGTAACAGTCTTTTAGAAAAAAAAAAAAATAAGAAAATCGATCAGTAAGTATTTTTTGGAAATCAACATTTTTTATTAAAAATTTGAAAATTTTATAGAAATATGGTTTTTAAAATTTTTTGGATTTTATATTCAAAAAGTATACTGAAAAATAAAAAAAAAATAAAAAAAGGTTTAAATCGGCCCATTTTTCGTAAAGTTATTAGCATTTAAAAAAAAGGAACGTTTTTTTTTTTCAAAAATCGATATCTCGAAAGCGGCTGCACAAATAAAATTGAAAAAAATCACGGAGACCTGTCTCATTTGGTACAATAACATAATAAAATATGAAAAAAAATCGGAGATGAAAAAGCTAGATGGTATCCGATTTGGCGTGGAATGCCCCATATACATAATCCGCCGCTAGCCTTGCCGTTCCACTAGGTTTTTCCCAAAACGTTTTATGTTACTACTACTACAATATCTGTATACAATAAATACATTTTACATTCATTAAATAATCAAAAATGATTGTTGTTTCCTTCTCCTTCATAAGGGCTATCGACTATATAACTTTTTGCACGTTTCATTTAATTATTCATATTTGATCAGTTCATTATTGTTTTTGTTTTCCCGAAATTACTCAATCCCCTTGATAATAATTTGTTTTTAATACAAAATATAAAATTACGATAATATTCTTATAAACTGCATCTCTTTTTAAGCAAAACATCTTTTTAATATGACACATTTTTAGTTCAACGCAATTTTTGGATAATAATTAATAACCTCTGTAATTACCCTTTGCTATGTTTTAATTAAACCTCCGCAAAATCCGATGATTTTAAAATTTTCTCTCTGTATGTGAACGTGTGAGGCTTTTGTGTGAGGGGCGGTTTAAACGAACATTCCTGTTTGTCAGTGTAACACAATACCCACCATAAAATTCACGTGCCGGCATGCAGAATATTTCACAATGATATTTTGTACATAATAAAAAAAAACTGAAACATAAAAATAAAAGAAAATAACTTGCAACACGAACACCATTCTCGAATAAAGAGAATGGGTTACTAATGATCATCACGAGATATATTAATAACAATAAAAAATAAATACAAATGCATACAGGGAATTTTTCTTTTAAGACTGCGCTCAATCCGTACTGTCGCTTCAATTCACAATCATTTTAATAATAATAATATTAATAAGTATTTATTGCCCAACAGGAAATTTCCCAATTACAAGACAATGATAATACAATAAACAATGTATGTATGTACATAAATAAATTTAAATCTAAACAATATGAAGACGCTCGTGAGTGTGACAGCTATTTGACAGATTGTTCATCAACGATTTAACACAGTCGTGCAGAATATCACAACAGGGTGGTAATTTATTACACATGCATGACATGATAACAATATCATTTAATAATATAAAGGCGCATAAAGTTGTCGTTTGAAACTATTTATTTTGATACATAATTATGCACTCTTGCTGGAACAAAATGTACTTATCCAATAATATGGTCTGTATTGATATTATAAACGATTCTTTTTTTCAAAGGAAAACGTGGACTTTTTGATAACTATACAGTTTATGAGAAAATTATATAAGAATTATATAATCACAAAATTATTGTGGAGGGCATGATGAAGTCACATTTTAGAGTTTTTTAATTTGTACATTTTTATTTTAACTATACTAAAATAATATATAAAATCAAAGCATCATGCCCTCTGCAATTTAATTTTAGACAGATGTGTGAGAAAAGAATTAAAAAATTAAAAATAATGAGAAAAAAAATCAGTATTTTTAGTTTCCATAGGGCAGAGCGCGCTTTAAGTATGCATATCCCAAATCCATACTTTTTAAATGTTAATTATTTGTCGTTTTTATAAAAGTGTTTAATTTGAAAATTCTAACGAGTATTTTCACTCCTTGATTAAACATGAAGTAACATTTCAGGCTTTTCTAAACTCGAAATTTTACTTAATACTTAATCACGGATTGGAAACACTCGTTAGAATCCTGATTAATTACAACGTAAAGATTGGGAACAGAAAAAAAAAACGAAATTGGACAAAACGCGTTTTGTCTAGACTAAACGCGAAATGTCTACTGCTCACAGACATAGTCCGAATTAAAACATAATTTCGGGTTTTGTCCGAATAAGTTTAGACAAGTCCTAGCATGCTAAGTGTCAAAAAAAATGTCAAATTTGTAAAGTTGTGATAACAGAAGCGTTATTTTGGCGCTCGCCAAATAATAAAGAAATAAAAACAAATGAACAGCTTGCTAGGAAATATTAATTTCTTTGTTTTTTTATGTTAAAAACAACAACAAAATTGAACCAATAAAGCTAGAGGAGCTAAATGTTGGGAATAAATTAAGAAAAATACGAGACATTCTCCCGCTTTTTTCCGAAATTATAAAATAAATCGATCAAACAAAACAAAACGAAATAAGTACTGGTAAACATTACTTTATTTATTTATTTATTTACGGACATCGCCTATTTAACAATAATACATTAAATTCGTTTACAAAAAGTATATAAATTTTAACTAAAAATAAGTATTATACACACCAATTAAAAAATATATTACAAAAAAATTAAATACAACTTAAATGAACACTGCCAAAAGTACTAAACTAAAGAATACACCTAGACAAGTCAATAATAAGTCAATAAGTTTGTTTTATAAACAAAGTGGCAAATTATTAATAAAAAGTATATTCTAAACTTTACTTTAAATCAGTGTTTTATACGCGTGGCGCATGAAGTATAAGTTCGAGTTTAGAAAAGCCTGAAAATTTGAATTTTCTGGGGCTCACACTGGTCGAAATACTCACTCTAGCTGAACATTTCGCCAAAAATCAACTGTTTAGAAAACACTTTTTTTATTGGAATATGGGTACTTCAATGTCCAGAGGGTGCGCAGGTAAAATCATAAACCCCTCCGACCTTTGGTCCAGTGGTTATCAGTACCCAAAGTGCACGCATCGTTTACGTCGTTCAGTTGTGGATTTTACGAGCTCCAACCGCCAAAGTTTAATCTCTTTTTTTACATTTGTGTTTCGGGCAAAATATAATTTAAAGATGCATATATATTCTACTGGCATGTATACAATATAATTTTAAATATTTTTCATATAACTTTAGTCAACATATAGATACACTAATTTAAATTAAGTAAAGAATTCTACAGTAATATTTTACAACGTTAAACTTGAAAAGGGGCAAAGTATACATTCTTAGCCGTTTATAGTAATGAATCTTTGTTTTTTATATATAATAACTAATTAGTTTATTATATAAATAATATTTAGCTGCCCGTTTTTTCCCGTTTACAAGCAGTGATTGTTTTTAGGTAGCGTAACCATTTCTCGGTGAACATTATTTGATGTTTGGCGCGCTCAAAAAACGCTAGAACAAAAAAATATAGCAGTCTATCTTTTTGTGATTGACATTATGAATATTGATATTCTATCACACATTGAAAATTTAGATTTATTGATACATAAAAAAATAATTTTACGGCACAATTGACAATCAAATGGCAAACCTCTGGTAGAACAATTTCAAAATTTGAAAATAAATATTCTAAGTGGCTAAACGAAATAGATGTGTTCTTTACTGAAGGTTTACCAAATGGACCCTAGCCTGGATATTCTAGTGGTAAATCCAGAGGTTTCACGACCGCTTACTATTAAAAAATCGAACACAGAAGTGTTAAAGATATTTTAAGAACAAGAACAAGCATCTTTACCAGAGGATTCTGACTCCGAATAATTTCTGGCTTTAGTGTAAACTGTTTTTATGATGTACCTAGATTCTTTATACTTCTTGCATATATTGTATATTCATATTTATAGATATGTTTGCAATTTTAATTTTTTGTTTCTATTTGAACAATTTTATTATTAAATGTAACATGATTATACAATTTAAAATGTACATTTTTTAATAATTCGAAGGTGAGGGGTTGTAAAATAATTACTATTTTTAGATAAAAATTGTATAACAAAAATGCGAATGGTGAAATTACCTTCAAATTTTATTTTAACAATTTTTCGTAAACATTTTTAATTAAAATGGGGGTGGTAAAGGGTGGGAAAGAATTATTTAATATTAAGTCTTTTATATTTTTAATGAAATATTTTCTTCGGCTCCAGACAATTTAAACTAGACTAAAACGCTTTACAGCGAAATGTTCAGCTAGAATGAGCGTTTCGACCAATGTGGGGCAAATCCAAATTTTCAGACTCGAAATTTTACTTTATGCTTAATCTGAGAGTGGAAATACTTATTAAAAGTTTTAGATTGAACGCTTTTATAATTAACCTTGTATAAAAATCTTGCTTCTTATAAATGAAAGTGATTCATTATTAAATAATCCAGTTTGGTTTGGTATTATTTGAAGTAAAACCTATGCCTATAGTTATTTACTTTTAAAATCAAATAACTCTATTTTAATATAAAATTAAAAACTATCTAATATCAAATACAATTAGTTAATTTAGTTAAAAAAATGTATTCAAATCAAGTTGTTTTGTTTTAATTCAATATTAAAAAGAAATATGATAATGTTTTACCAAGTGATTTTGTAATAATTGAAAATTGTAATATTTTTCGTGTCAAAAGTTAGGTTAGGTTAGGTGCCACATACATTTAGATAGACAATGTAACATTTAACCTAACCTAACTTTTGACACATTCGACGTGGTCACCGTGTCAAGTTTGGTTGTATCTCACATCGTCAAGGTTTTTGAGCTTAGGTGTCACTCTGATATATAATGTAATATATGTCATTCTGTCGATTAAATTTCGGCTAATTGTAATATTTTTCGTGTCATAAGTAAGATTAGGTTAGGTGCCACATACATTTAGGTAGACGATGTAACATCTAAACTAACCTAACTTTTGACACATTCGACATGGTTACCGTGTCAAGTTAAGTTGTATCTCCCATCGTCAAGGTTTTTGAGCTTAGGGGTTGACTAAATGTCGGCTAAAGCTGAACGTAAGTCAGCTATCATATTTTTGATATCGACTTACGTCAACTGTATTTATGGATTAACGTAAAACAAACGTAGTAACTAAAATACAAACTTAAAATAAACATAATACGTGCCATAAAAATGTCATAAGTGATGATATTCCAACTTTTAAAATTTAAAAAATGTATAACTATTAATGAATGTATTGTTTATCATTGATCACTTGGTACATAATGATTATTATTATTTTAATATTAAATTCAAAAATAAAATGCCTTGATTTCTATTACATTTCTTTTAACCAAATAAATTGATATAATTTACAATTAAAATAAAACAATATAATTTAAAATGTAAATAATTTCAGTCATAAGTTTTTGATTATGATATTAATCTTTGTTTATCATATTTTGCTATAGAATAACATAAAAAAATATATATAATTAACTCCCGATTATGAAAAGTAGATTCTTTATGCAAGGTTATTTTAAAAGCGTTCAATTTTAAGCTATTAACGAGTGTTTCCACTCCCAGATTAAGCATGAAGTAACATTACGAGTTTAGATAAGCCTGAAAATATGGATTTGCCGGGGCGCACGAGCGTAGCGAGTCACGCCCCTGCAAATCCAAATTTTCAGGCTTTTCTAAACACGAAATTTTACTTCACACGCCACGCGTATAAAACACTGATTTTAAGTGAACTTCAAAATATATTCCTTATAAATAATTTGCCACATTGTTTATGAAATAAAATTATGTTTTCCAGTACTATTTTTTTCAATGTAAACGCATTATATCTAATAGCCCTTAGACACAACGCATTTTGTCTAGACAATGTGCGACATAAGAGACGACTGCAATTTTTTCAGCAGTTTTATCCGCAATATACAGATAGTTTTATGTAACACCGAACATTTTCATAACGAGAAGTATCCATTTGCATACGTTGCACATTTTTCTATGCTTGGTTTATTAAAAGAGTTTGATTTGAAGCTTTAAGCGAGTGTTTTTCACTCCCAGACTAAGCATGAAGTAAAATTTCGAGTTTAGAAAAGCCTGAAAATGTGGTTTGGTCGCGTAGCGCGGTGCGGCCAAACCATATTTTCAGGCTTTTCTAAACTCGAATTTTTATTTCATGCGCCACTGGTACAAAACACTGACATATTACGAAGTTTAAAACACACGCTAAACTTTACATTGAATCAGTGTTTTGTACCGGTGGCGCATGAAGTAAAATTTCGAGTTTAGAAAAGCCTGAAAATTTGGTTTGGCCGCTCCGCGCTTCGCGCTCCGCGCTTCGCGCTACGCGACCAAACCAAATTTTCAGGCTTTTCTAAACTCGAAATTTTACTTCATGCTTAGCCTGGGAGTGGAAAACACTCGCTTATAGCGTCAAATTGGATTCTTTTAATAAACAGAGCATCGGAAAATGTGCAACGTATGCATATGGGTACTTTAAAGAAAAATTCTCGTTATGAAAATGTTAGTTATTACATAAAACTCTCTATATATGTTGATATACTGCAATTTATTTAGTCTTGGAGGGGGCTCAAGCCTGCAAGCCCTCCTGGTTAAGCGCCTGGATTGGGATATGTATACGTTGTAATTAAAAAATATCTATATATAGTCAAATTAATGAAAAGTGTCCTATGATTACAGATTTAAAATTTGTTGTACAGCTTTTCTTTGAGATATTTCTATATTAACATTATTTCCTCTACTTTTGTGTGCTTAGTTGCAACTTATGCTAAACCTTCGTAACTAGGGAACTTATGTTATTATAGTTATTTTACTTTAACTTAAATGTCACAGGACATCTCTCCTGAACTGGACTATACATCAAATATACACTTCTTTAATTCCTTTGTTAAACTATAAATGAGTTATCGACCTTCGCCCTTTCTACCTCTCTCTCTTTCTTCTTATTTATTACTGTTTATATATCCCACTCTTGTTTTCTATCTCTCTTTGTCTAGTATTCTCTACTGATAACACACTTGTCACGGAGGCGATTACGGAAAGAACACGTTTGACAAGTGGATCGTATAAATTTTTCGCGCTATCCTCTGGAGTGTTTGAGTGTGTGCATGTATGTGTGTGTGAGTGTGTCTCACGAGCCCTGGAGACATTGATAAGAATTCGTGGGGCGGATGAAGAGGGTGTAAGAGGAAAAAGGGACCGTAAACCGGAAGTAATGATGGATGGTTTTTGAAGTGGGGGAAGGCCGAATTTTTGATTTCTGATTTTTACGCAAAAGAGCGGAGAAGAAAGAAAAAAATGTGTCTGACATTCACACAACTTTTCCACAACGTTTAATCATAAAGACAGTCTGATATAAAGAGATATTCTAGAAATATATTGTAGTAATATTGCTAACATTTGTATTCACTCTATTGTATTAACATATTATAATTTTATAAATTATTTCTAATTAAATTTGATAGGGTGACATAATTCCCCTTTTTCGTGCCCGGCGCATTCACAAGAACTCTTACATTTGATGTTTCCACTTATATTAAATTTCCTCCCTCCTCCGAGAGAAACCTTAAATAAATATTAATACAAGACAACAATGCGAAAAACAAAGCACGCACTTTAGAGGGTAGGGAATGCAAAGTACATCCGGTGGTGGAGGAGGAGGAATCGCGTATTCGGAATGCATAATAGGCGTAATTCTTCCCTTTAACAAAAAAAAAACAGAATATTATCGGATTATTTCGTCTGGCGGGGTAATCTCGTTAGCCTGAAGAAGGAAAACGGGGGCGCACTTTAATAAAAATGTTCCACATGCAAAATCCGGCTTTGCCGTATTGAGGGAACGGTAATTGCCAGTGTGGATCTAATAAGACGTTCGAAAATTACGCGAAGGATCGAAAATAAGCGGCCGCTCGGCTCAATTTTATTTTTATAATTGAAACAGAAGAAGGAAGGAACAATAATAAAGCATATTATTTTTGTTACGGGGGATAAGGGATATGGAAGTCGCTTATTTAATAAGTCCTTGAATTTGGATGGCTTTGTTCAATTCATTAATAATGTAGCAATACGGAATATGAATAAATCCCTGATGTTAAAATAGAATTCAAAGTACCATTTTTTTTTTCATCTTGTTCTTGATGCAAAAATTTAATTACATTAGCTTCTTCTTCTTTTTATCCATCTTTGTAAAAAAATCGTTGATATAAAAATATAATTAAAATCAACAATTTCTTTTTCCTATTATTTACCCATGTAAAATATTGATGTTAAATACAGTTTTTTTTTTCATATATGTATAGAAATATTTCGAGTGTTTGACACTTCTTGATGAAGCGTGAAGAAAATATTTTGAGTTTAGAGAAGGCTGAAAATTTGGATTTGCCAAGCACGAAGCGACCGGCAAGTCCAAATTTTCCGCCTTTTCTAAACTCGAAATACTATCTTCACGCGCCAGGCGTACAAAAAAACGTTTTAGTGTAAAGTTAACGTAACATATTCCATCATTCATTCAAATATTTTATTCAAAATTTACTTAAAATTAATATTTACTTCTCCTTCAAAAATTCAAAAAATTGAAAGATATCGTAAATTCGTGGAAAATAATACTCCTACTTCTTAACTGTTATTATTTCCGTAGTAAAACACTAGTACTTACACTTTAAAGCTTAATGAATTATTAAAGGCTATCGACCATAAACTCATTCTATTATTTCAACTCTCTAACAAAAAATACACCTAAAGAAATCAACTAAAATTCGTTAAAAAAAAAACGCACGATTATTTAAAACTCACTAAGATAACTAACACTAGCTTTTAAATTTTACACCTATGAAATATTCAACTACAATACATAAAAAGAAAGAAAGATAGAAACGATTAATTAAAACGCACAAGGATAATTAACACTTCTTAAATTGTACACTTGTGAATGAACTCAACTACAATGCACTAAAAAATCGCTTAAATCGCAAAGAAAATTAGCACCAATTGAACCTGTAAAAAATTCAACTCAAATTCATAAAATAAAACGACTATTTAAAACTCACAAACAAAGTTAATATCTTCCAAACTTTACAGATGTGAAAAAATCAAATTCATTAGGTACAAAATTACGATTTTTTGAAAATCAACACCTATTAAATTGTACACTTGTAAAAAGATTAACTCAAATTCACGAAAAAAAAAACTATTATTTAAAACTCAACAGCTCTTTAATTTTACACCTGTAAAATTGCTACAATAGAATTAATACATCAATTTATAACATTACATGTTCAATACATACTTGAGCAGCGATGCTAGCAGCAGTGTCAGCGACATGCAAGGATTTCCGCACCCATGAGTTTCCATACGATGTCAAAGGACATTTCATTGTTTAATTTTTTTTTCAAAAACAAGTGTTTTCCACTCCTTGATTAAGCGTGGAGATAATATTTCGAGTTTAGAAAAGGCTGAAAATTGGAATTTCCCGGGCTCGAAGCGAGCGACAAATCCAAATTTTCAGCCTTTTCTAAACTAGAAAAATTATTTTCTTCACGCACCGGGCGCACGAAACACTGTTTAATTGTAAACATATTTTATCATTAATTTAAATATTCTCGAATATTTATATTCAAAATTAGTAAATTTGAATGTTAAATGAAACCAAGTTTGATTAAGTGACTGGAAAATCTAGTCAAAGATGAATTTATAGAACTTCAGATGTAGGTATTTCTCTTTGTATTTCGATATGTCTGCATATATGCTAAAATATATGTCTTCTTATTTTGGCTATGTCTATTGAAATACTGAAATATTTTTCTTAGTATTTGACTGTCTACTGAAAGGCTGAAATTTCTTTCGTCTCATTTTGGCTATATCTGTTGAAATACTGAAATATTTCTTTTCTTATTTTGATAGTCGGATGAAATGCTGAAATATTTCTCTTCATATTTGGCTATATTTGTTGAAACACTGAAACATGTATCTTCCTATTTTGACTACGTCTGCAAAAAAGTTGAAATATTAATCTTTTTTTTTGGCTATGTTTGTTGAAATACTGCAATATATCTCTTCATATTTGAGTGACTGCTAAAATGCTAAAGTATTTCTCTTTGTATTTGACTATGTCTGCTGAAATATTTTTCTTCTTATTTGAACTGTCTGTTAAAATGCTGAAATATATTTCTTTGTGATTGACTGTGTCTGCTTAAATACTGAATTATTTCTCTTCATATTTGACTGTCTTTTGAAACGCTGAAATATTTCTCTTCGTATTTGACTATGTCTGCTGAAATGCTAAAATATTTCTCTTCGTATTTTAACTCATCTGCTAATAAATCAAAAATATGTTTCTTCATTTTTTAAATTTGTTATCTAATTTTTTTAAATTCATTCAATCCTTTACATTTGAATTTGTCTTGCAACCCCCATTGCCGCCCCTCTTTCAACGGGGACTAAAGTTGGTCGGGATTAATGGGGCGCAAATTCCGTGACGATTAAAAAGAACCGTTAACGAGAAACCGTCGCCGGGCGTTTTATTGTAATTAAGTCTCGTGTCGTTAATTGATTTTTAATGGTTTCGCGGTAAACTCATCGGGAAATGCTTCTCGGAAAATACTTGCGAAGTTTGGCGAATCATTCGAATACCTTACTTTAGAAAAATGGGTCAGCGTTTAACGATATTAACGAAGAGTATAAAAGTACATAGAAATAATTTAAAAAAAGCGAAAATGTTTGTTTCTTCTGATTTTGTAATACAGTCTAATATTAAGCGATGGATAAATCTTTCATTAGTATTTATTATAACAGATTTATTACTTGCTTCATATCGAACTTTATTACAAAATCAAGAGAGAAACGCAAACTCAACATTATTTAGTCAAACTAAAAAAATCACCTCTAATTTCTATTTCAGTAAATAGAAGGAAAAACAGCAACTCGAAATCTCTCTGTATGCTCCATACATGTCGTTTATATTTCTGCAAACACTTTTATTTCATTAAGTAATGAATAATGTTCTAGTCATATTCTGCTTTTGACTACATAAAAATAAAATGAATTGGAAACTGTCAGGTTTTCTCTTCAATCTACATGAACAAGGTTTCCTATTTTCGCACTAGTGAAAATATTAGCGGAAAAGACCACGCCATTGTCACTCCTTTAAAACAAAAGAATGTCAAGAACCAAAACCTAAGGATTACGAGTAGGGCAAACACCACCGTTTTTATTTTCCCTCATATTTATATTCAACATCAGAATATTTTATGTAAGTTAGAATATTAATTTAATAAATAATGAGAATAGGAATAAATAATAAGAGTAGGAATACTAACCTCAGATATAAGGATAAGGCGTTATGGGCTGACTAATAACTAAAAAAAAATTACATTTTGTGAATTTATTCGTTTAAAACTTATTTCTTTCTTTAAACTGAGTTCAATTTCACTAGGTTTATTGTATTAACAGCAGTTTTATTCACCAGTGGGGTTAATGTGAATAAAACTGTTGCTAACACAGTAGACTTAGTAAAATTGAACTCAGTTTAGAGAAAGAAATAAGTTTTAAACAAATAAATTCACAAAATGTAATTTTAAACATATTAGTTATTTATCTTCAGCTTTCGCGTTTCCCAGAAGCTTTAAAATTACACTTTTATTTCTGCATTCCAAGGAAATGCATTTTGTAAAAGTTATCTAGAATTTAAGTTGACTGCGTCCCGGATTTCGATTGCCGAGTGAAAATATATTACCCGGAATTATTGGAAGTAAGATCGATGGCGGGAAATACTCTCTCGAGTCGGATCCGCTCAAGTAAACACCTTTCTGTAGATGGAAAAGATTTGAGTTACGACGTTTCAGGAGTTTTCAGTCGTTTTTTTTTAAATTAAATGAGGTGGAAATTTATTGTGTATGAGTGAATGTTACAAACAAAATAGAATTTGTCAATCAATAAAATTAATAATACTTATCTTTTTAATTATTTTTATTATTATTATTATTTCCTTCCTATGCCAAAAATATGTTGTTTTTTTTATTATTTTTTTATTGGTGTTACATTGTGTTACAGGGTGTTACATTTAAATGAGGTGGAAATTTATCGGGTTTGAAAGGATATTGTAAACCGTTTAACCCATTACTCGCTATTGTTTTGTTTGTGTTATTAAGTTACTACATTTGTTGATTTAATACATTGTATTATTAGACCTGACTTGAAAATGTGTAGTGGAAATATCCATATATTGTTATTTAAATATTTGAATTCTTACTTATAAAAAAAATGTTTGCATTGTATTTATAACTTCACAGTATTTCAGTATACGCGTGGCACATGAAGCAGAATTTCGAGTTTAGAGAAGCCTGAAAATGTTACTTTATGCTTAGTTTGGGAGTGGAAACACTCGTCGAAGCTTCAAATTAATCAAGATAAATTCAAATTCAAAACTATTTGAATTCGAGAAAATAAGCTTACGCTTCTTATAGTTTTCACACTTTAAACATAATATATAAAATTACGAAAAAACTATTCGTGAAAATGCAAACAATGTCTTAATTAATAAGACAACTTAAGACGATAAATATCCATTGAAACAACTACTTCCCGTGCAAATACACCTCCGGATATTGAATTATACAATGAAATATTTAAACGTCATAAGCAAAGCTATACTGAAGATAGATAAATCTCGAAACGCGTCTATAGATGGCCTAAGACATTAGTTTTAATCCAAGTCCTTTCACTTCTAATTTGTTGCTATCTCTCCTTTTATTTTAAATTTGTATTGTTAGTTGGATTTAAGAGGATTTGACCTAAACGTTACATATACTTTAATAGAGCGTTGTAACAAATCAAATTAAATAAGATTTTAAATATTTCATTGTATAATTCAATATCCGGAGGTGTATTTGCACGGGAAGTAGTTGTTTCAATGGATATTTATCGTCTTAAGTTGTCTTATTAATTAAGACATTATTTGCATTTTCACGAATAGTTTTTTCGTAATTTTATATATTATGTTCAAATTAATCACTTATAAAATTGACGAATGCCTGAAAATGTTTGTTTATTATTATGCACTAACTTAGTTTATCTGTTGTTTAAAGATTGTAAACCTGAATGTGCTTTTTAACAAGAATAAATTACTTTACTTTAAAAAGTTCATATCGACAAAATTATCTTTTTGCAATTAATTTCTTAATTAGAAAGATAGTGAACTGAGATTTAAAATTTACCCTAAATAAAATCCGAGAAACATAATAAAACTAACAGAATTTACACAATGTGTGAATTATTAGTTATTTATTATTCTGTATTTGTATTTTATTTTTAAGCTGTTTTATGTAATTAAATGGATTTCGTTAGTAAAGTAAAAGTAAAATGGTCCCATTTTTAAAATACAACATTAAAGTTAAATTTTTCTTAGGGCAGCTTAATTCGACTATTACACTATTAAATAGAGCAGGATATTCGATTTAAAAATCACGTGTCAAATCTCAAATTAAAATGGTAATTGTCACAAAATAAATCACTCGATATTTTACAAAATAACACAACGTTTTTATATTAAACTAATAACACAAATATGAAAAGTACTGAAGAATATTCTGTTTAAACAATTTTGTCAATTTGAATAAAAATAGTTCAATTTTATATTTATGGGATTGTCTTATTTTTAACGACTTGAAATTAATTCACTTATGTAATAATGGCATTAAGACAAAACTAGTAGAAAAATGAAATACATATAAATGAAACATAACTAATGCCGGGTTTTGCCAACGTCAGTTAAATAGACCATTCATAAATTAAACCAACCAATAAGATTTAGTTAAAGTTGGTGAAACCAGACACAAGTGAATTTAATTTACAAAACTAATAATTTCCTTTTAAAACTGTTTAACCAAGTGATTAATGAAAAAAAGTATCCGATATTTATTTATGTTATTATTATGCACTACTAATTATGGAACATTAATTTAAACTTTTAGGTTGTATATTTTTTTTCTCTGTCAGGAAACTAATCTTTTTTGCCTATACCTAAAAAAATCGTGTTGTTTTTTATAACTTTTCTGTTTATGAAAATCTAAAGTTTAAATAATTTTTAATGACATCGATTTTCCTGCCTTTTACAGTTTCAGTCGACTTTAAACTGCAGTATTCTTATCCTTTCCAGTTGGGGAATTTTCACAAATTTCTCTTTTTGCTTACACAGAAATAAACCGTCTTATTTCCTTTTATATTTCCTGTAATGTTCATGAAAATCTGAAGTTTAAAATGTTTTTAATAAAATTATAAACGATTTATTTGATATTCCTGCTTTTTACAGTTTCAGTCGACTTTGAACTGCTATATTTTTATTCTTTAGAGTTAAGGAATTATGCCGAATTTCTCTTTTTTGCTTACAAATAAAAAAGTCGTGTTGTTTCCTTTTATAATTCTTGTAACATTCATTAAAATCCAAAGTTCCAATAATTTTTGATGATATTATAAACAAACTATTTAATTTTCCCGCTTTTTTTAGTTTTAGACGACTTTGAACTGCAGTATTTGTTTTTCCTTTCTGGTTAAAGAATTTTGAAATTTTTTTTTAGCTTGCACCTAAAAAATATCGAGTTGTTTCCTTTTACAATTCCCGACATGTTCGTAAAAATCTGAATGTTAAATAATTTCTAAAGATATTATATACAAACTATTCGCTTATTCTGCTATTTGCAGTTTCAGTCGACTTTAAACTGCAGTATTTTTTTCTTCTCCAGTTAAAGAATTTTGGCAAATCTTTTTTGCTTACACATAAAAAAATCTTATATCTTTCTTTTATAATTCCTGAAATGAATATGAAAATCTGAAGTTTCAATAATTTTTAATCATATTATAAACGAACTATTCGATTTTCATGCTTTTGCCAGTTTCAGTCGACTTTGAACTGCAGTATTTGTTTTCCAGCTGGGGAATTTTGGCAAATTTCTCTTTTTTGCTTACACATAAAAGATCGTCTTATTTTCTTCCATAATTCCTGTAATGTTAATGAAAATCTGAAGTTTTGAAATTTTTAATGATATTATTCGATTTTCATCGTTTTTATAGTTTCAGTTGACTTTGAACTGCTAAAATGCTATGGGAGAATTATTTTATTCCTTTGCAGTTAAGGAATTTTGATTTTGTTTAGACAGGCACTTTGCATATTAATTTCTTTCATAATTCGTAAAAAAATATTGAATATAAATCTGGTTACAGCAATTTTTAATACTTTTTTTAAGCCCAACATAAGTTTACGGGCTTTTAATCAAATTTCAGTCTCTATAACTTTTTTCGCAGTTGAGTGGTAAAAATAATTAAAAATAATTCTCATACCTTGTTTTCATAACTCCTGTAAAACATTCATAAACATTTGATTATTTAGCTAAAAATGCTAAGGTAGGATTGTGTACATATCCCATCTTATACGTTGTAAATTTTCAGAAATTCGTCAGTTTTATAAAAGCTTTAAATCCAATGCTTCAGACGAGCGTTGCCGCTACCAGGTTGAGCATGAAGTAAATATTCGATTTTAGAAAAGCCTTACAAAAAACAAATTTTCAGGCTTTTCTATACTCGAAATTTCAATTCTTGCGCCATGCGTATAATACACTGAAATATTGTGAAGTTAGAAATACACTGAAAACATTTAAAAAAACAATAAAAGTTTCAGCTCAATACCTGTTTTATTTACAAAGTTATAGTAAGAATAATATTTTATTGATTGTAACCTTATTTATTATATCTTTAATAAAATTGCTAAATAAAAATGATAAACTAATAGAAATACTCAAGCGGTTAGATTTAAGTTTCTATTTTTGATTGTGAACTAAAGCTGTGCTAACAATTTTGATGTAGCATTATTTGATTTGATAATATCGTATGTTCAATTCAAAAAAAAACTTCTAGAGTGCTATGATTTCATCTTTTTACAAATTTAGGTTGGCTACATGCTTTAGGAATTGATATATAAAACGTTAGTCATAATAATTATAATATATAATTTTAGAGTTGCCAACCTAGAATATTTTCCATGACGTAGAGGTTTTTTTTTATTGAACATACGATATATGTATATGAAATACTTAATTTTTACTTTTTGCTACAATAAAAATCGAGTATTTGTTATTCTTAGTATAAATTTGCTAATTGAAGAGCAATGTATTGTAGACTAAGTTCTAATCTAAGCGAGTCCTCAGAAATGCAAGTAGTGACAGATTTTATAATTTTGAAGTTTCAGTATGATATCTTTCTAACTAACAAAGTTATTTTGAAAAGAAATGACGCAAATTAAATTTTTTTACGTATAGAATTACGTAACAAAAATGGAAACTTTAGTCTTAGTAACAAAAAAAAACTTTAGTCTAATTTAATTATCTTCGTATCTCTAATAGTTTATATAATCACAATTTATTCTATCAATATATTTTTTATCTTGTAAAGCAAAAAAGTTAAGTTTATGTAAACGTATCGAAAACAATAAACTCTTTTCATTGCGACTTCACAAGCATAGTTTAAAGTTTTTAAACTTTTTTAAACACTAAAATATTGTGAAGTTTAGAACATACTGCAAAAGCAATATGTTAAAATGGTCTAAAGGTTGAATCAGCGCATTAAGTAAAATTTCAAGTTTAGAAAAGCCTAAACTGAACGGTCAGGCTTTTCTAACCTCAAAAATTTACTTTATGATTAATCTGGGAGTGGAAACACGTTTGAAGCTTCAAATTGATCACTTTTATAAGAGCAACGAATACTTGAACATTTACAAAGTTTCTATATGTATACTTAAAAGATATATTCCCTGTATGCACTTTTATTTTTTTATCCTTTAAAAAGTTTGTTTTATCTCTTCAATTTTACTTTAAAACAAAATCTCTTTCGAAAGGTGAATTTCTGTGCACTTTAACGATTCCTCTGGTTTAGAATGCGGCCCCAAATAACAACGAAACGACTTCTTCTTCCATGTATTGCGCTTTTCATTAAAAACTTCCTCTCCTCACGAACGCGATAAAATCTTTAAGGGCGAAGGGTTATAAACTTATCAAGAGGAACGGGCCGTGTGTGTGCGAAAAGGGGCACGTTTTATTACCCTAGGAACATCACATGCCTTATAAACAATACAAGTTAATCGATATTGACTTTTTATTTAACAAAAAAGACAGAATAATGTACATATATGTTTGTAAAACATTTGACTAAAAATTCGGAATATTATGAGTATTATTGATTATCTATGATATAATTACAAGAGATGGTTGTATATTTTGTCTTTTATTAAGCTTAACACTCTACTTTCACTCTTTTTAACAAATCTTAAGTTCAACCACAGACATATATTCTCGTCTATCCTCCTAATGAGCAATGAAACTTTTTTGCAATAAATGGCGAATGCGCCGGAAATGTCTTTCAAATTCTTTAATTTTTGCATTATCTTTTTAATAATTGCTTTATTTTTACGAGAGTGTCTTTTCTTGGGCAATTATGCGAATAAATGTATTTCGCTTAATCTGCTTAAATAATTTAATTCGGTACGAATGATACACTTGCGAAAATAAACGTAGATAAAAGCGGGCAATAAAGATAAAACGGAGCAACGCACAAATTCGATGCCGTAAAGATAATTCTCCCCGACTTCATAAAATTTTAAGCACTTTTCCTCTCCTCCAGATGTTTCTTGATAAATATACGAATACACAAAAAAAAATAAGAGACAAAAAGTTAAAAGGAGTGTAAACATAAAAATTATACAATAAAACATTACAATTGCTAAAAATAATATTAAAGTCAATTCATATTACCTAAATTATTCCTCAATATTTTTTTAGAAAAAAGTACAAAAATTGGGTATCTTTTTAAATTTTCCTAAGAGGCTTCAAAGAGACTGGAAAGTTGCTTTGACTAATCTACGCGTAATAACAGCTTTAGAAGAAATTAAAAAGATCGTTAAAAATTCGAAAAAGAAAATATTGGAGTAGACGAGAAATTTAGAGAAGGGTTTTCTATCCTCAACAAATATTTCCAATTTATCTTCATAACTTACATGTGATTAAAGATTGAAGGCAATCACATGTATGTTAAGGGAAGACATTAGTAATATTTGTTGTGGATAGAAAACAACGTGAACGCTAGTTATCAGTCTTAAATTGTTTTAATGGATGGAATTAGAACGGGTAGCATTAATTGTAATTAACGCCGCCAACCCGCGACTAATTAATTAATCCCTTCCTGAAAACGAACGCAAGATTTTCCGCGCGGACAACTTTCCATCCGTTTATTAATATTAAACGTAAATATGGAACGATAATTATCCGAGCAAACGTCTTTCACGAATTCATATTCCAAATTGGATCCATTAATAATTCCCCTTTTCACCCCCATTACCAACCCTTATATAGCGCAATCTAATAAATTAATCCGGCATTAATTAAAATATTTAATTAAACGCATATACGTGTCAGGTGAGAGATGCGATGAAATGTGGAAAGGTGAAGGAAGAGATGGAACGTAGAGAGATATTTGAAAGGGATGGTTTCAGGAATACTGAAATATCGTTTGTGACAATTAAATTTTATAGTCGAATGTTTGTGGAAATGGTGTTGAGTTTACGAAAACTAAGATAAATGTATGAAAATTAAGGGCGAATGTAAGAAATATTAGTGATAATTATTCTCTAGTTCAGCCATAAGATAATTAAACTAGACAAAAAAATCAGCAGTTGACATTTTAAGTAAAATGTATGCAGATTTTTTTTTTCTTTTAGAACCAAATTTGGTTAGACAAAATACAAATTTGTAATTCGTGAGATTAAAGAAAATATCTAGATGAGTGTATTATTGTGAACTTTACAAATTTTAGTGTTTTATACGCGTGGCGCATGAAGTAAAATTTCGAGTTTAGAAAAGCCTAAAAATTTGATTTGGCCGCAGCGACCAAACCAAATTTTCAGCCTTTTCTAAACTCCAAATTTTACTTCATGCTTAACCTGGGAGTGAAAACACTCTGTTTATGATTCAGATTGAAAACTTTAAACAGAGCTAGTTCCATTTAACGAGTAATTAGAACAGATTTTTCACATAAAACGCGATTCCTTTAACTTATTAAAAGTAAATTATGATATAAATATGTGATTATTTTTAGTTAAATGACTTAATTAGCCACACAGATAAACACAACAGATTTGGACATAGAACATTTAATTTCCTCTAATGATTATTAAGAATATAATAAACTTTTAAAAAAAATACGATTAAAATTGTAAAAATTCAAATAGCGAGTAAAAGACAAAGGTGTTATTCGTTCCGAAGAAAAAAGTTTTAAAGTCGTGTATATTATTTTTTAAAAATAATATAAATTGAGTTAGTTTGCTTAAATTTTACGAACATTTCTTGCACTTTTCTTTTTACTTAGGAGTAACATTATTAAGTTTCAAAAAGGTTGTTACATTCGAATTAATTATATTAAAATCTTAGCTTTTGAAATTTTCATTTTAATCACTGAATATTGTTTTATCGTCACATACAATCCCGTTTACAATTGAATTAATTCTTGGCGTTTATTCTATAATAATAATTCCATTTTTGTTGTATTGTTTTTTAATTCAATTTATTATCGGCATCTTCAATTCAAAAATACATTTACATATAATTATATAATAAATTGACAAAAAAATACAAAACAAAATTAAATCACATACAGCTTGTTTCATTTAATTAGGCAAGACATTAGAGGATATTTGTGTACAAAACACGTCAAATCCCATGAAGCGACTTGTTTAACTTATCAAAAATCCATTATGATATCGAAATACCATTCGTTTTAACCGAATCGCTTCATTATTCATACAGAGATTAAAAAAATGTCTGTACTTATTAAATGATATAAATTCTAACACTATAGAAATATCAAACATATATTTCAATTCTATATAGCTCAAAAACGTGACTATATAAAACATGCTCATTCAGAATGGGAAGTTACAATAAAAAAATAATTGCAATTAGCTTCACATTATACAAAAACCTTTTTTTAAGAGTTTATCATTTTTCATTTATAACTTCTCAGATTAAAAAATAAACAGAAGGAATTTTTTATTTAATTAACTAACTGAACATCTTTATTTATAAATTATATACAGAGTATAATTACAATTAAATATAAAAAACGAAATAATTGGTTGTATTTAGAGGAAAAACTTAACAAAATGGCTATCGACCAGAGGTCTTTTGGCCTTTTCGTTTATTAAATATTAAAAACTAAAATTACCCTACATTAATGTTGAGAATATCTAAAATTAAAGTTTCCATGAATTAATTTGATCTTTGCTCAGACATTTTATAACATATTACCTCCAATTTCTATGTCAATAAAAATATATTTTAGGAATTGTGAGTATTTAAAATTAAACATAATATTTCATAAATGATTTAAACTCATCCTAAATTAATTAAAAATTAATTACAAAATATAAATTTCCATAAAAATCATTTGAGGAATTTTTAGCATTTAAAATGAATCATATTATTTCAAAAATAAATTCAATTTTCGAAAACTCATTCGAAATGCCTCTCAAATGAATTAGAAAATAGAAACCCATAAAAATTTGAAAATGATATTTATGCATCATTAAGAAAAGTAGGTACTTATTTCTTTAATGGTATATAAATAAGAAATATAGACTATTCGCAGTCTAATTGTCACTATAAAAAAAACATGAAAACCGAAATATTTGATGTGTAGATAACATTTTTGAAATTCAATTAATTTCGGGGTAATATTTATTAAAAAAATCACATACCTATTGTTAAAACAAGTTTTAATTATTAGAATTTTTCAAAACCAAACGTTTTCATATTACTGTACAGAAAAGTAAAATATCTTATCTAAAGATGAAATTATGAGTCTTAAAAGTATGGAATTCCATAAATAATCATTGTTGTCGTAGAGTTTCAAGTTTCAAAAATCATTAAAAATAATACGATATCAATATAACTTTAAACCTTGTCACAGATTATATAATATCCGATTTGTTTTTACTGTTATATTTTTTACTATATACATACATATATACATTATTTAATATTATTATTATTATTCAAATTTTTAAGTGTTTTTAAGAAATAACCGTTTTTCTGTAATTCATTTTTCTATATTGAATAATTTCTATAAAATGAAGTTATGAGAATCTTAAATGAGCATTTATAATAAAAATTATTCGAAAACTTGTGACTTCAAAATAGGTGAACATTTATATAATTTATTGAGAAATAACAGTTTGTGATAATTCAACACAAAAAAGCAAAATAATTTGTGTAAAATTATAAATGTAAAAATTTTAATATTTGTATTTGAACTTATTATTATGTCTCAGGTTTATGTAAGAGTATTAAAATAAAGTTCTGTTTTTTGGTATATTTTTAGTACAAAGTATCTTCATTAAACTGTTTCTATTGTTTCTCTCAGAAAGTGGTATACTGAAGCAATTAAAAAATGTCTTTACCAAGTAAAGTATTAGTAAATAAAAAATGTAGTACCTATGTTTAATTCTCCCTATATAATAAGTCAGTGTTTTTAATAAAGTATACACTGAGTTTCTAAAAAGAGATTCTACTTCCAGACTAAGCATGAAGTAAAATTTCGAGCTTAGAAAAGCCTGAAAATTTGGATTTTCGCTTCGCTCGCGCGCCCCTGCAAATCCAAATTTTAAGGCTTTTCTAAACTCGAAATTTTACTTCATGCACGCGTACAAAAATTTGGTTCAAAATGAAATTTATAAACATACTTTATCTATAATAATAATAATAATAATATATTGCAACATAACAAAAATTAATATGTTGTTCTATGTTTTTTGTATTTCAAGATTAGAACATTAACTAAAACTGACGAAAAACTTGAGAGTTTAAGAAATTTAAATAGAATTATAACCACATACAAGTTTATAAATTGCAGTGTTGACAAATTTAATAAGTATAATATTTTATTTTAACTATTCATCATTTTGAGACATTTTATCCAAAAGCAATGGGGTTTTCTTAAAGTTATATTTATTTATAAGTATGAATTAAATTGGAAAAATCTTAAAAACATGCATCTTACAACAGAAAATAGTCCAATGAGTGTTTGATTGAGTCTTTGTGAATAAAAATAGTTGTAGATTGCGTAAAGAATCGCATTTTTAATGTTTTAAATTACTCTAGGGACAACTTAAGGTTTCGCGTCCTACTCTTATAAAAATTCTGGCTACGCCTATGCTAGTATCGGTTGTAATGCAATTTTGTGTTTAAATAGAAACAAACAATATTGAAGTAACTGAATTTTTGTTTTTATTTATCAAATTTTAGAATCTGCTGAGTGCAAAATCTGTAACAATTAGTATAGATCACTCTCTAGATTCCAAAACAATTATTCTAAAGCACTCTATAGAATCTCAAATAAAATATCACTTTGCTTTAGATCGTTTTAGACAACAGTGTATATTCTTGAATAATAACACTAGGCAACAAAACAATGTTTTATCTGCTTCCTGGTTCTTAATAGGCAAATCTTACTAATTTTGGGTTAAGAAAAACGAATATGGCGATGATATTTTTTATTAGCTCGTGTTTCCAAGATACACAGCACACTAAAGACATCGATTCAAAGGTAAATTGAAGAAGAAAACATTCCTGTGTAATAAATATAATATAATCGGCCATTCCATAAATAAGTGCACACTTTTTGGGGGTACATCAGGGATTTTAGCGAATTTCACATATATTATAAAGGCTATCAAGACATGGTGTTCGGTTGTTACTAGAGGTTAAACAAATTATTGTGTTAAAAGTTATAACAATATAAACTTTTAGTACACTTTCATTTTGAACTCAAAAATATCGTAAACCGTTACCTATACAAAAAAAGTTATTCTGTTACCCTTCCTAAGAATTTTTTCGTTTTCAAAAGTATGGGCACTTTAAAACTTTTTGAGATATGATTTTTATAACCGAGCGCTGCATTGACGCGAGGCGCTCACCGCGATCCGGGCCATTACACCATTGGCGGGAGCGCCTCATGTCAATGTAGCGCTCGGGTAAAAGAATCATATATCAAACAGTTTTAAAGTGCCCATACTTTTGAAAACGGAAAAATTCTTAGGAAGGATCAGGGTATAACATATATTTATTTTAAGAAAATTAAAACATGAGTATTTGATTAGTGTTAGGGATATGATATATTTATTTAAAAAAATCTATATAAATAAAGTTTTTTCGTTTTGGAATAAAAATGTATTTTAAACTTTGAACATTTAAGTACAAAAAAGTACAGAATTACTTTTTTTGTATAGGTAACGGTTTACGATATTTTTCAGTCTAGTAGTAGTCGGCAAGCATTGACTGTTATTGCTCTGTTAAAGTGATTAAATATTTCAAACTTGATTCTAAAAGTCAAACAAAAGGCCCGAATAGGGCATTCAAAATACCCATGTAGGATCTGTGTCTTGAAAACAAGAGCTAATCTGAACTTATCATGATGATTTTCGTGTTTAGCGAGACAAAATACTTCCGAAACAGGTATTTTTGAGCCCAAACCATTGTCGGTGTTGGCCAGTGCAATTAAAGAACATTCTGTAGATTCTATATCAACCGTAGATTGTGTAATAGTAATCATTCTGAACGGTGGAGGCTTCTACTTCGTTATACATGTTAATTCAATAAAATATAACACTTTAACTTTGTTTATACAACACAATATTTTTATTTTCGTGACTGCAGTTTCGGCAACTTAATTTGAGCACTCGGCTCAAAGAACATCAGCGATCCTTTCGGTTAAATCAAACAGAAAACTCAAATTTCACCAAACATCTCATCGATGAAAACCATTTTTTTAGCGAGGATGTACTTAAGATTATCCATTATGCCGAAAAGGGTCGAAAAATGAACCTCTTAAAATCCTTGGAAATACAAAAAGCCCGCTCTAATCCGGAAATTCCTCTAATTAACCACCAGATTGATCTAGTGTATACCCCCATTTTTAATGCTATTTTGTAAATATCCATTCGTGTATATATGCCTGTACCATACTGTAATTTGAATTACTCTGTTTGATAATGGTAAGTTAAGTTGCCGAAACTACAGTCACGAAAATAAAAATATTGTGTTATACAAACAAAGTTAAAGTGTTTTATTTTATTAGTAATCATTCTGGATCACTCTGTACCTATTTATTTTATGTAATGATGAAAAGCAGATTTATTATCATTTTAGATCACTCTGTACATTATTATTTTATCAAATGGCGAAAAGCAGATTTATCGACGTTAACAACTCAATTTTTATCTTTTTTTTTTTTCGTGTCTGCTGGTATTACAATGTAGTGCATCTGGATATGGAATTTCTTTCCACTTCCGGATGTTTCGAATGCACAGACGGAAAACGCTCCTCGATCCATTATTCCGCGAGTTGAGTGAGAGAAAATCAACTTCATCAATTCACCGACGCATTCTTTGGATAGGAGGAAAATGCCGTCTACCCAATGTAATTGGGAAGAAGCGATTTTCTGCTCACTTCAACAAATAATACACCGGGATTTTTCAAGTAACGAGAACGTGATTTACATATGTTACATACGAAAAAATAAATACACAGGGAATTTATCTTACAAGTATAAACATGCATACCTTGTACATCTTCAGGATATCATTAATTTTATAAAAGCGTTAAATTTGAAGCTTCTAACAAGCGGCCAAACCAAGTGTTGTTGTTGAAAAAAAAATATTATCCAATTATTTAAATGACGTACAAAGTTGTAATTATTAATTTAATTATTACTCTTTTAAGCTTAACAAACTTATTCTTGTGATGGATTGATCCCGCTTTTACAAAACTTGTCCGAAGAGGGCTCTTCCAACACCCAACAATATCGCTATTATTATAAAATAATTTAATTTGACGAAGGTCTACGCTCAATCGAGTCATTGTGCGCTCAAAACCCAGAACTCCGGAGGGGAACCCTTAATTATTTATTGTATATTAAAGGAATATCCACAACGTTCGAATGTTATTACGTTAATTGATTAAAACGCGCAAAGCTCCTAAAAGGGAAATTCACCGGGTCTTTAATTAACTTAACTAAATAAACCTACAACCCATCCCTGATAAGAGAAAGAGAAATGGGAGAGGAAATGAAAAGAGAAAGGCAGAAATATTCCCTAAGTTCTGAAAAACAGAAGGAGTTACCTGCAACCTGCTGAAAAAAGAAATTAAATGAAGATAAAGAGAATAATAATAACAATAATAATGTATTTATTTCCCAACATATGTACATCTAATTACAGAATGACTGTGAAAAGAGATAGAGAAAGAGGGAGAAAAAGAGACATTTTATTCCCTAAGCTATTATTTTTCTAAGAAAAGAAATTTATTAAATTTAAAAAACTATTTTTAAGCTATAAAACGTTGATTACTTTAATAGATTATCAATAATATTTATTTTTGTTCTAATCTGAATACTTTTAAACCAATATAGAAGATTACCAGTATACCGGGTGTTCGTTAAAAAAATCGCCAACGCCATACCTCTTGTATTTATTGACTGATTGTATTAAACTAAAAAGCAAAGTCAATGGCCGTTTAGATACTTAAAAATGATATAAATATTGATTTTTTTCAATAATAACTTCATTCCCAAATAATAGCCAACTTAAAATTTTTAAATGGCTGCCTATAATTTTTTAATTTTAATACATCTTTCTAAATCCCATAACGCTCAATGTCTTGTTTTTGTTTAATATGTAAAAACTTCATATTTAGAATGAAGTCATATTTTATCAATAAGTGCCATTATACTCTAGAGAAACATATCAATGACAATTTTGCTGAGCTAAATACTTCACAGGCTATCACTTGTGTGATTTTTATAACATACTGTATAGGAAATATAATACGCCATTCTTTTTAACATGTTGTAAATGTGATTTATCTTTATTTATTATAATGTGATTTATATCTATATTTATTTTTATTGTATTTTGTTTAATAGACTTTGTACACTTTTTAATATTGACGTGTGTAAACTTATTGCAATAACACAAATAAACTATTATTATGTTTTGGTCTTTTTTTTTAAACTATTTAAAATTATATATTATTTAAATTATAATTAGTGTTCCTTTTAAAACGTGACCAATATCATTTATTGTGAGGTTATGCCATTATTAATAACGAAACAACAACAAATAATAAAAGTAAAGGATAAATGTAAATATTTTGTTATTTTGATTATGACTCATTTTTTGGATGTATTTATAACTTCACAATATTACAGTGTTTTATACGCGTGGCGCATGAAGTAAAATTTCGAGTTTAGAAAAGCCCCGTGAAAATTTGTCTCGGGTCGCTGGCGCGACCCTCGACAAATTTTCTACGCGGGGCTTTTCTAAACTCGAAATTTTACTTAATGCTTAGTCTGGGAGTGGAAACAGTCGTTCGAACTTTAAATTTAACTCTTTTATAAAATCGACGTTTGTAATATAATAAATCATTCATTGAAATCATAGAAAAAGATGCAAAATTTTACCTAAAATCAACTATTATAGTGAACTTTATAATTTGCTCGGCTCTTAATGGGTTAATATTTTATTCCTAAGAAAATCGTATTTATTAAATATTAAAGTTGCATTTAATATAATAACAAACCGTGAATAAATCGAAAAAAATCTAGAAATATCGAAAATCTCGACATGTTGAAAATCTTGAAGGTCCACTATCAGCCTAAGCATGAAGTAAAATTTAGAGTTTAGAAAAGCCCCGCGTAGAAGATTTGTCGAGGGTCTCGCTGCGACCCGTGACAAATTTTCACGGGGCTTTTTTAAACTCGCAATTTTACTTCATGCGCCACGCGTATAAAACACTAAAATGTTGTAAAGTTTAAAAAATACTAGCCTTTATTCTGTTCGGTTGATTGACAAATTGTGTGTTCTAAGCTGATTATACATACTAATTCTATTTATAAATTTTGATCAGTATTAAAAGTCCAACTTTGTTTCAAGGCACACTACATTTATTGCCAAAAAATCATCAGAACAACATTTATTATCCATTTTTCCTAGCATAAATATTAAATTAAAATCAACATATCGAGCATAATTCAGAAAAATAATGTCCAATATAATAAAATAAGAGAAGTATATGCACCTATTTAAAAATTTGAAGTTGACTTTTGTGTGGCAATGAAGTTAATTTTGAAAAAAATATATAATTAGTGTCAATTTATGGTATTGAAACTGCGATTGACTTTGTTTTTTAGTTCATTCAAATCGATCAATAAATAACAAAGTTATGGCGTTGGGCGTTTTTATCGAACAACTGGTATACAAGACACATTTCTTTTAAATATACATATTCAGATGCATACGCTGTACATTTTCAAGCGTTCGCTGTTTTTGAAAAAGTTTATTTTGAAGTTTCTAACGAGTATCTCTACTCCTTGAGTAAGCATGAAGTGAAATCTCAAGTTCAGAAAACCCTGAAAATTTGGATTGATCGCGAAGCGACCAATCTAAAGAGAATAATAACACCAAAATAATGTGAAGTTTAAAATATACTTCTTTGTAATATTGATTTTGAAGTATATTTTAAACATCACAATAAATCGGTGTTTTATAGTGCATTAAGTAAAATTTCGAGTATAGAAAAGTCTGAAAATTTAGGCTTTTCTAAACTAGAAATTTTACATCATGTTTAACCTAGGAGTGAAAAACACGTTTAAAGCTTCAAATTAAATAATTTTCAAATACATCGAACGCCTCAACAAATACAGCGGGATACGTATACATAAAAGAACTGTTCAACTGAATTTATTAACATTTTCTACTGGTATTTGTAGAATAGCCTTACACCGAAAGGTAGATAGGCAAAGGAATAAATAAATAAATAAAAATTTGTAGAATAGTTAATTATTAAACTAGTTGAATAATTCGCGTGAAATAACCGTGAAACGCGCGGGCGTGTTGATTTATGCAGAGGATCGTTTCTTCGAGTTTCGCAAAGAACGTTTCCGTTTCCAATGAGAGAGGGGGAGGGGGAGAAAATGCATCTGCCCCTATTCGAATTCAGCAATAAAGTAAAAATGCACACACATGCTCGCCATCCCATGAAATCAGATCACGTTCAGAGTGCATATATGCACGCTTTACATAATATTTTTAGATATTCTTTTCCTCTATTACTCTATTTGCTATAAGAAAAAAAAAAATAGTTTATACCAAGAACATGTTTAAATATGCTTTGCTTATGTTTAAACACAATGAAATAATGAATTGACAAACGATTAATTAAGTAAACTAATCTAAATGCAAAATCTATCAATATTATTCTTTAAATGAGAAATAAGAGGATCAAAGAAGGTACAAACGAAATGTTTACACAGGATTTCACTTTCTTGTTTTTTGTCCACGTTCGATTACGAATACTTTAAGAATACGGCTTGTAAAAAAATAGAAGGTCAAACGAACCCAGACAAGTAGATATTATCCGATTAAGTTTTATGTGTGGGTGTGGATCTGAGTATACAGACATAATAATATTATCCTTAAATCCACCGACAACAAAAAAATTCTACAGACAAAAATGAAAATGAAAATCGTAACATGTATGAAAAGCAAAGCAGTTTTTTCCTCACGCATATCCAACAACAAAAAATCCAAAGTTAAATCGTAACGTGCTTTATAAAAAAAAAATTCGTTTATTTTACATCGTTAAACTTAATCATTTGGAAAAGTCTGATTTCGGATAATAATGAGGAAAATTGCGGTTGCCAAATTCATTACTTTACCTTTTGGTTTTCCTCCTTTGTGATTTGTATTTCACTAATTTTCAAAACTATTTCCTATCTCTCTTAAACAGAGTGCTGTGTTTGTCTACTTTTGAGAAATAGTGAAATACAACAGATTGACAAAAAAGCAAAATCAAAAGAGAACGACTATAAATTAGAAGAGGAAAAGAGTGTAAATTGTCTAAATATTTCCATTTTTTAAAGATCACGTTTTCTTTACTCTATAATCATGTTTTTATTGTAAATAATAAATGCTTTAATTAAGGTAAATTTACACAATAATATTTAAAAGCTTAGGGCTTATTCATTAATTAGCCTAATAAATTAATTTAATTAAACAAATCCGAATGTTTTCGCAATTTCTCATTTCACATACAGGCATAATTGTTTGTTAACAGTTTTAATTACGTCATTAGTTGGTTACGGATTATTTTAATTAACTTACAAATATGTAAACATTATTTAAGTTTTAATTGTGTATTTTTTAATTGTGTATTCATTCGCCTTGCGGATTTATTTTAATTAACTTTCCAATGAACAGGTAATTAATTCAGCTATTATTTTAGGTATACATATCCCGATGTGTACGCTGTAAATTTTCAGGCATTCGTTCGATTTTGCATAAGTGTTCAATTTAAAGCTTCCAACGAGTGTTTTTACTCCCAGGCTAAGCATGAAGTAAAATTTCGAGTTTAGGAAAGCCTGAAAATTTGGTTTGGTCGCGTAGCGCATAGCGCTACGCGACCAAGCCAAATTTTCAGGCTTTTCTAAACCCAAAATTTTACTTCATGCGCCACGCGTATTAAACACTAATTTATTGTGAAGATTAATGTAAATACATTTCACAAATATGTATTCTGTTTAACCAAATCTTGCGCTTTTAAAATTCAAGCAATTAGCTTTGGGATATGTTATTAAAATCAAACATAAGCATAAGTAGTGTAATTAAAGTGATTAAATAAATGAAATTTCCATTACTGAGGAGTGTATTTTAAACTTCGTTATAAATCGGTGTTTTATACGAGTGGCGCCTAATGTAAAATTTCGAGTTTAGAAAAGCCTGAAAATTTTGTTTGGTTTGCAGGCTTTTCAAAACTCGAAATTTTACTTCATGCTTATCTTTGGAGTGAAAACACTCCTAAGAAGCTTTAAATTTAACGTTTGTATAATAATAAGATTTATACAAATTTTAAAACAAAATTTAACGATCGTTTTTTTAGTCTTCTTTTCAACGTAGCAATTCTTTTAACACATTTCATTATTAGAATAATAACAGCCACATGTTCACTACTTGATATGCACGATTCCATTTGTTTCTGGATCTCGCCTAGCTATGGAAAAGTGATAGTTTAAGTATTGTAAATGGGGCTGGTTGTGTTTTAAATCAGGGTTTTTAAATGTCACTGTCAGATGTTCGATTTTAAGGTTATAATTTCTGACTATTGTGATCTTACACTGTTGCCTGTTTTACAAATTTTCAGATATAAAAGGATAATAATATGCAGTTTTAAGATTAACAAAATTTACTACTTGGTTTTTGTACATACAAACACAGCAATAATATTGTATATAACAAATATAATGAATTCGGCTCTGCAAACTTATTTCGTCATCCATTTGTATTTCTCGCTTGGGTCTTCCCGTTAACACATTTTGATCAACTCCATCCATCCACCTTAATTTTGGTCATTTTCTCTTCTGTTGGCCCTCAGTATTTTTTTGTAGAATTGCAAATTTATTTCCACCCCCTTGTGATACTGATAATGTTCATGTCAAACAATTTTTAAGCCCTCATTCCACTTTTATTATTTAGTCAAGAGAACCTGCATCTGAATCTTCTGATGTTTGTTCTGAGCCAGATTCCCCAAGCGAAATAATAAAAGGAGGAATGGTTTCAAAAGAAAGGTTCCCCATGTGTTTTGTCCAGTCATCCGAAATAAGTTTTTCACAATGATCACAGAAATTTTGCCACATATCGGATGTACATTTTGAGAGAGACTCAAGCCATAAATTCTGAACACGATCCTTAGATGGTTGCTTAGAATTTATGTGCTTATTGTAGTAAGTCTTACAAAACCCCCATGCCATTTCAATTGGATTGTATTGACAATGGTATGGCGGTAATCTAAGAACTTCGTGCCCGTTCTTTCTCAAAATGTCATCAACTACGTAAATTTTGTCATTTGATCGAAAAGGTATAAATAAAGCCCATAGTTCCTTTTTGGTTAATTTTGGATTGAATTTTACATTGTGTTTAACCAACCACTCCTGCATTTCGCATTTCTTACAAGAAAATGAAGGAGTTTTGTCCAATTGCACAGAATGGTATGCAGCATTATCCATAATAACTACACATTTCCCTGAAAGCTTAGCCAAAGCAGGAATAAGTTGATTAACCACCCAATTTTGAAAAGTATTACCATCCATTGTGGCATGGTAATCTCGGTCATTGTTTTTCGAATGTAATAAAAAATCGCACCCATCCAAAAACCCACCCCTATACCCAGCATGTAGAATGGTGAAGCGTTTGCCTTCATTTTTGAATTTAGTTGGATTACTTTTTATATCCGTTTCATGTACCCAGCGTCGAACCACGGATCCATTCTGAATATCCATGTTTTATCCAGGTATACGAATTGGATATCTTCACTGGAATTTTGATACTGTAAAAATTTTCTAAGGAAAATAATTTTAGCTGCAACAACATGTTTTTGTTCACAGAGAATTTTGCGCCCATTAATTAATTTGAATTTATACCCCATACTTTTAACAACCCTATAAAGTGTTGTTCTACTCCCATGGAACTCATAATTTTCTTTCATATCATTCAAAAGATCTCTCAAAGTAAAATACTGATTTCTAGAGTTATATTGCCAAATTAGTTGTTGCAGATCTTTTCTAGCTAGGTGATTCCAAAAATGGCTGTTTTTAGATCGTTTGCCAGAAGTAGTAGATTTCAATTCGTCAGGTCTTTGTCGTAAAATTAATTGTAATGAAGATCTCCCTACCTGAAACGTAATTATCTTTAATTAAATATATATGATAATTAAAATACTAGACATACCCCAAAAATATCTATTAAAATCGTAATAATATTGTGATGCTGTAGATTTGGATTACTTTGCCTAAAATGTTTGTAGGATTTCAGAATTTGTAACCTTTTTGATTCAGAGATAATCTTTGGCATGTTAATATTTAATATGTGCCTGAAATTATTTTTCACTTTGACATTGACACAGCATTGCAACACTAGATTAATTTGATTTAATAATAAAATGCTCGAAGAAGCGACCGCGTGGCGAAATAATTGTTGCAAGATTAACAATAAACCTCTTGAAAATTAAAAAGAGGATTACTTATGATTTCATAAATTATTGCAACACTGTTAAAATAAGGAATCAGGAGTGCCAATTAATAAAAAATGTAAATGTTGATACTGCAACATAACAACACGAAAGCATGGCTAGGCGAGATCCAGAAACAAATGGAACCGTGTATATTGCCAATTAGTTGTACATAGAATATAAAAATATACATAATATATTTGCAATATTTGTATTTATTAACATAAAAATTGTTGAATATATGGTGGTATAAAACTCACTATAATTTTTCTATTTACTAATGGAAATGGAATAACACATTGTAAAGGTCTATGTGTTATTGTATTTAAAAAGTAAATAGAAAAATTATACAAAATTTTATACCACTATATATTTTTATTAAAAGAGCTTTACTTAAGTTTCGGCATGTTATATTCAAGTAAGTGACAAACTTGAAAATAACGGTGAAAATGTCGAAACTTAAGTAGTGTTTATTTTACATCGTTAAACTTAATCATTTGGAAAAGTCTGATTTCGGATAATAATGAGGATAATTGCGGTTGTCAAATTCATTAATTTAACTTTTCATTTTCCTCCTTTGTGATTTGTATTTCACTAATTCTCAAAACTATTTCCAATCTCTTTTAAACAGAGTGCTGTGTTTGTCTACTTTTGAGAAATAGTGAAATTCAACAGATTGACAAAAAAGCAAAATCAAAAGAGAACGACTATAAATTAGAAGAGGAAAAGAGTGTAAATTGTCTAACTATTTCCATTTTTCAAAGAACACGTTTTCTTGACTCTTTAATCATGTTTTTTTTTATTGTAAATAATAAATGCTTTAATTAAGGTAAATTTACACAATAACATTTAAAAGCTTAGGGCTTAATCATTAATTAGCCTGTTAAATTAATTTAATTAAACAAATCCGAATGTTTTCGCAATTTCTCATTTCACATACAGGTATAATTGTTTGTTAACAGTTTTAATTACTTCATTATTTTGTTACGGATTATTTTAATTACCTTACAAATATGTAAACATTATTTAAGTTTTAATTGTGTATTTTTTAATTGTGTATTTATTCGCCTTGCGGATTTATTTTGATTAACTTTCCAATTAACAGGAAATTAATTCAGCTTTTATTTTAGGTATACATATCCCGATGTGTACGCTGTAAATTTTCAGGCATTCGTTCGATTTTGCATAAGAGTTCAATTTAAAGCTTCCAACGAGTGTTTTAACTCCCAGGCTAAGCATGAAGTAAAATTTCGAGTTTAGAGAAGCCTGAAAATTTGGTTTGGTCGCGTAGCACATAGCGCTACGCGACCAAGCCAAATTTTCAGGCTTTTCTAAACCCAAAATTTTACTTCATGCGCCACCCGTATTAAACACTGATTTAATGGGATGATTAATGTAAATACATTTCACAAATATGTATTCTGTTTAACCAAATCTTGCGCTTTTAAAATTCAAGCAATTATCTTTGGGATATGTTATTAAAATCAAACACAAGCATAAGCAGTGTAATTAAAGTGATTAAATAAATCAATAAATGAAATTTCCATTACTGGGGAGTGTATTTTAAACTTCGTTTTAAATCGGTGTTTTATAAGAGTGGCGCATAATGTAAAATTTCGAGTTTAGAAAAGCCTGAATATTTTGTTTGGTTTGCAGGCTTTTCAAAACTCGAAATTTTACTTCATGCTTATCCTTGGAGTGGAAACACTCCTTTGAAGCTTTAAATTTAACGTTTGTATAGAAATATGATTAATACAAATTTTAAAACAGAATTTAACGCTCGTTTTTTTAGTCTTCTTTTCAACGTAGCAATTCTTTTAACACATTTCATTATTAGAATAATATCAGCCACATGTTCACTACTTGATATTGCCAATTAGTTGTACATAGAATATATAAATATACATAATATATTTGCAATATTTGTATTTATTATCATAAAAATTGTTGAATATATAGTGGTATCAAACTCAGTATAATTTTTCTATTCACTAATAAAAATGAAATAACACATTGTAAAGGTCTATGTGTTGTTGTATTTCAACTAGTAAATAGAAAAATTATACTAAATTTTATACCACTATATATTTTTATTAAAAGAGCTTTACTTAAGTTTCGGCATGTTATTTTCAAGTAAGTGACAAACTTGAAAATATCGCTGAAAATGTCGAAACTTAAGTAGTGTTCTTTTAACAAAAATATGTAATGATATAAAACTTAGTATAATCTTTGTATTCCCTACTTTATATTTATTATTTCTTAAACTATCGACCTGAGGTCTTTCTGTATCCACATTTTTATTATTATGGAATACACGTATTTGAAATTGTTTCAAAGCTTGCTTAGGGAATTAAAATGTGTGGAATATTCTAGCAATCAAGTATATATTTCTGTATGTGAGAGGAAAACTACACGAAGTCACATTTTGAAAATTTGACAACAGTGCTATTTACCTCTCGATAAAGTAAAAAATCCTAATTCCATGAGTATAAAAAGACGTGTTTTGAAAAAAATGTGACTTGGTGTAGTTTACCGCTACATACAGATTTTTCTGTGACAATTGTAATACTCTACTTCATTCTTACCTTGATATGCAAACATTCGGCCATCTGGTAGTTGAAGGTAAACCAAAGCAGGGCCCAAAAAATCCCCATCTTTTTCGTAACCCCCTGAAACAATTAATACAATACTCATACTTTTTATTTAGAAAATTTCGAAACAAGGTAATTGTACAAGTTTTTCTGGTATTGCTTAGCTAAACAAATAAGTATTTTGTTATTTTTTGAGTTACGTAAGGATTTAAAGTGAACTTGAAACTAATATACTAACACTTTCTTAATAATAAAGTGTGAAGAAAATGCTAGTGTTTTCGTTCCAAATTAAAACAAATAAGTACCTTAAATAAAACACACTTCGTAAAATTTAAATACAAGTGGGAATTGTTAATACTCTTAATTCCGGATATTTAATTAAAACACTTGGTATATTTCACTATTTTATAAGTTAATATTTTTGATTTTAATTGAGGGTTTAAAACATAAACAAAATTAAGTAAAATTTGTGTATTACATAATTTATTAGAGCATAATAAGAAAATAATAATCTCTGCAAAATACAACGTTAATCATTTATCACTGTTTCAAATAATTCGTAATGCCGCTTCAACAACTACAAAATTAAGATAAAATTATATCAAGAAATATATAAATTAGGGATGTTTGATATGTTGGAGTATCGCTAAACACATTATATGTAAGGTAGAAATCCACGTACGGATAAAACTAGGGTTAAGTTTTCAAGGAAAATTACCTGTGTTTAGTGGATAAAAAAATAAATGCCTCAAATGCATACGCAAGTAGATATGTATATTTTAAATAATAAATAGCTGGATGAAGATAAATGAATATTAGTAGAAGGGAAATTCCTAGTCATCTATATGCGAGCCAAGAACTGGGACAGGGATGAACTTCAATTAAATTTTAATCATGAGCACTTGCGGAAAACTTAATTCCCTCGCATAAAGCTAATAAAATAAGTATTAATAAAACCTCTCTCTCGCTCTCTTTCTCACTTACTCGCGCGGAACGCGAGCACTCGAAACGCCAGCTTTTAGTATTCCGCATAAGGTCTTCTCGCAGTCGTTTAATTTATTATTAAATTCCACACGAAAGAAAAAAGGGTTAACTCAAAGGAAAAATCACCAATGAGATACGATTTATATAAAAGAATAATGTTTTTATAAAAAATAGAGAAAGAGGAAAGTATCTGCAGAAATAGTTATGTATTTAAGTCGCCCAGACGCAAAACCAGCCAAACACCGATATTTTGTTTTTGAGGTATTGGTATCCCTGCATTCTACTAGTCTTAGGCTACAATTTTAAAAATAAATTGACCTCCAAAACCCATCCTAAACCTTTTAAAATTTAAAATTTATAAATCCTCTCGAATGCTAAACCTGCTGCATTTTTCAGTTACAAAAGTTGACATATTTTTCAGTTGACAAACTTGCTAACATTTTACTTAGTTTTATATGATTTTTCTTGTCCCTATTTAAAAGTACGCTTATTCTATACTAGTTTAATTTATTTATAAGTGTTTGTCATTTCGCCACAAGTTTGTCAAAACACAAATGGTTGGTTTTGCACTAATTTACAAACTACTGTATTTAATTTATTTAACTAACAACAATACGACTATTACAAATAAAGATATTAATACTAGTTCCTGTCTTAAAGAAAATCCTAATCTTTGCGTATTAAACGAAATCCCTAAATAAAACACCCTAACTTCTTAAAAACTTGATTAACTTTCCCTCCTTGAACATCTTGATCCTGATTAAGACACGATCCCCGGAGGTCCTTTTTTCGGAAAAAAAAGAGAGTTTAATTTTGGTAATGGCGATCGGATGCCGACTTCCTGGTTGCAACAAAGTATCAGCCTCGGGATGAAAACGAGAAACAGAAGGGTAACGAAAGTCAGTGAACTAATAACGATAAAGATGTAAGGGCTGGACATATCCGGAGCTTTATTTATCCCATTTTTTTAACAGAAAAAAAAAGATAGATTAAAATAATCCAATCATTAGAATCGAGTAATATCAGATTATCTGTCATGTTACCTGGTTATCTACAACAAAAATTAAAGATGTGATGGCTAGACATATCCAGAGCTTTATTCCCCCTATTTTTTTCAAAGATGAAACCACTAAAGGTTTATTTTTTTATTCAAAAATTCAACAAATAATTTAATGTATGTTGGTAAATTCACTTTTTTGTTCTTCTCATTATAAACTAGTCATGAATTGAATTAGTGTAAGGACTCTAATTTTTAATTTCTCTCTCACGCTAAATCTAGTATTTTTATTTGATGCTTCCAATCTAAGATTCTCATCCTTAATTTGGGATTAGACAAATGTTTAAAAAATTACATCGAATATCTGTGATGTCTATACCTAAAAGAAAATATCGCTGCAAATATTTTGCTTAGATTTTCTTTGGTAATTTATTCTCCTATAAGTAATAATTGCAATAATTACGCTAATAAAATTTTCTTTGTGTTATTTTTAAAATTTGACTTGAATCTAAATTTCCTGATAATCGGGAAAAGCAATTGGAAGGATCAAAAGCCGTTTTATAAACCTCATTTTGGATGCACACTCCGGAATCTCACCGCATGCATAAACGATAAGTGATGGAAGATTTATGCAAGTGCGCCCTTGCAGCCAGAGTCTTGCTGAAATTCTGTCACGATTTCGCAAACAGTTCAAACTGAAAACCAGAAATGCTCGCGCGGGCATAAACAAGGATATGAATAACTAATAACAAATTTAGTGCGAGCAAGAAATATTCTTTTGTAATTACCATGATGATGTTATTTCAATTGAAAGACTATATTTAAAATGAGAATGGAGTAAAGAAAACGGCAATGTTAACACACATTTCTAATAATATATTTCATCATTCATCTGTCTGATGAAGCCACTGTATTGTGAAACAATTGTTGCAATGTCAACTAATAAACAGTGGAATCTTAATCAAATGTCATGTTGAAAAACTTATGTTATCAAGTGAGTGTACAAGATCGACAGAAGACATGACAGCGAATTAGGCTGTTATTTCTTATTTGGTACTTAACCAAGTGTGTTATTTACTAAAAGTGTTAAATAATATATTTAATCGCTTAGGCTGTTACTTGGTGAAATTCAAGACCGTAGCTAGAAAAAAATTTCGGAGGGGGATAAAAAAATTCGGGGGGGGGGGGGTTTACCGGTAAAAATATTGTTTTTGATTTTTCACTGCCGCTTTTACATACCAAAATTTAACATTTTGAAAATTTCAGGTTGGGTTTGAACCCTCATATCTTTACTGCACAACCAACTTAGTTAAGGTTTCACTTTATTAGTTGACACATTCATCTGTTGAATGAAAGCCACTATGCAGTGAAACAATTGTTGTAGTATCAACTAATAAATAGTGAAATCCTAACTTACTGTGTTATTTACTAAAGTGTTATTAATATATTTATTTCTCTATTTCCTATTTCTACTTTTAGGAGAAGCAAACTTAAAATTATATACCTATTGTTGATAATGTGATACATATATTTGAATAATAAGTTTTCTGTGTTCATATTGGTTATTTTTAATTAGCATTTCCATAAATGCACACATTCTATATTCTTATTGTGTTTGCTCTAATGTTCAAATGATCAGCACTCAATCAAACTGTCGGTGGAAATTGAAAAAACAACAAAAACCATTCTGCGTGTGATGGCTTTATCCGATTAATTTCGCGATGTGAAATCATTAGACTTCAATCAATCAAATCAAAATCGAAACCGTTGCGCTGTATTATTTCCCCAAAATGAGAGACAGACGAGTGCTTGATGTGTATAGGCATCATTAAAATTTATACAGTAAAAAAAGAAACAAAGGAAATTGAGATATACATTTTTACAAATGTAATGTAATATATGTCACAGCGAAAGGCCAAAATAAGCCAAAAGTAGTTTTTACTAGTAAAACTAGTTCTAAGTTTATTGTCAACAGTATTCGAATGGATTGAAAACGATTGCAAAACGGATCAAGCGAACAAGTAAAGAAACCAAATTTTTAGACTTTTATAAACTCGAAGTGTAGAACACTGAAAAATTCTGATATTCTAAATATTCCTGATAAATTCTGATATTCTAAAGGAGGATTGATAAGATACTGCTGTATCTTATCAATCCTCCTTTAGCAGTTAATTTTTAATATTGATTTAGCAGTATATTATGAATTCACAATATTGCAGCGATATATACGCGTGGCGCAGGAAGTAAAATTTCTAGTTTAGAAAAGCCTCATTTGGTTTGGCCGCACTGTTTCGCGGAGCGACCAAACCAAATGTTAATGCTTTTCTAAACTCGAAATTTTACTTTATGCTCAATCTAGGATTGGAGACACTTGTTTAAAACTTCAAATTGAACGCTTAATAAAAAACAATGAATGCCTGAACTTTTACAGCGCATGCATCGGAATATGTATTCTTAACAGAAGAAAAATTCCCTGTACTTATAAATTTATGTAAGTTGAAATTATGTGAATGTAATCACATTAAAGATTAAAGATTTAAATTTTAATAATTCACTCATTTATTGAACGTTTACAAATATTTTAAATTTAATGATTCCTCACAGCTACTGGATTAGACGCATCTAATTGAGTGCAAGATGTATATTGATTGGAAAAAATATATAATTTGTCATTATAAATATCAATTTCAGTTCGTTTACTCAGTTAATCTTAGTGCGAATTTCTTCAAAAATATCAGTTTCACACTTTTGCTTAAATTCACGTACAAGAAGCATTCATTTCTGTTGACTCTAATTTCTAATAGGAAAAAATATTCTGTGAGTGTGTATTAAAATATATACAAAAAGACTTTTATTATATTTATTATACAGAGAGTAACTTTTGATAGCGAACAATAACATTTATTTATCGCCGCGCTTACGCTGGATCGGTTAATAAATACGACGTCCAATTAATGTTTTCAGTTGGCAAGCGTGCTAATGTATCGCCCTGGCTCGGGTCCAGTCACATTAGCCCCAACGCCGAAACACATGGCCGCTCGTTTCCAGTTTCAGAAGAGGCCGCAATTCATCAGAGAGTAGAGGGTGTATTAGCATGCCAACATTTTCATATTTTAAACACACACATGCCCAACACAAATCTCTGAAATTATAAATAAATAATTTTCCACTTCTCCATTCCACAACTCGAGACAAAAAAAATTATGATTATTTTTATCTGTATAATATTCCTTATATAGAGTTTTCCATTAAGAGGTCCTATTTTATTTATTTAAAAACAGATTTTTTTTATTAAATAGGTCGAACATATTTATTTCAAAACAAAATACAAACTTTACGATTAGTTGAGGAGAATTATATCTGGTAAATGGGCACCTCGGCTTCTTCTGCAAATGGCTATTCTTTTGAAAAATGTTTGCATCACATTTTAACATTAAAGTTAAAATGCTCTTATTTGACCAATAACCGCTCGAATATTTTCTGTGAGCGCTTAAATTGCGGTAATGTTCTCAACTGACCTGGCGATATGAGTACTAACTGGCAATTTTACATTAGTAATTTGTCAGTTTTGCTCAAATTTAGTGATAAGTTTCACAATGGCACGGCGAGAAGGTAATTCATTCGAACGCTGCGATCTATCTAAGCGAAATTTTCACCATATTGATAATAAATTTTCACTATTTCTATGTTGTAGGAGCGTATATTATTCCAATTTCTTAAATCGTACACCTTTGCCTTAAAAAGTGTGAAATAATCAAGGCCTTCTATTTAACAGTTTAAAAATGCCAGGAAATTTAAAATGGGACCTCTTAATGGAAAACCCTTTATGTGTATACTCGTATAAAACGCAAGCCAAACCATTTGTTTAAAACAATGATTATAGGCAGACCAATATCGTTAATGTATATTAGGTTGTGTATATCGTCATATCAGGCTCGGATTTATGAAGGGGCAATGAGGAAAATTACAAAAAATAGCTCATTATATTTATAAATAAATGTATTATACAAATATGTGTTTTTAACATATTCCTCTGTTGATTATCTATTATCATGTTCAATTAAGGTATAACTTTAAAGATCCTCAATTCCCTGAATGTCGGAATTACCTTAGCGTGCATTACACACTGTAATTTCAAATTATTTCCCGGAGAACAAATAACTTAATAACTCGTAAAAGCACACTCGCTGCTAAAGCCGGAACGCCCTGAGAGAGCGGCGAATGCAATTGAACTAGTTTTCCCAAAATGTCACCGAACTGCGCAAATATTCAAATTTTCCGAATTAAAGTTCCACTCGTAACCAATATATGCATATTAAGCAATTACTTCACATGAGAGAGGTCAACTTGTACGAGGATGTGCAGGGTGGGGTTTTATTTAAGTTTAAATAGAGTTTATAGGGTCGTAACATATATGTATGTATAAAAAAAATATTAAAAGTAGGATTCTACCGATTTAAATTTAAGTAATAGTTATCTAATTCAATCCCAATTAATGTACCACCCATTATACGTAGGTTAGATAACATTAACACAAAATAGTGTAAATGTTATCTAACCTACGTAAAATGTGTTCAATCTAGGGGCGCAGTCACGGGAATTGGGGCGAGGCAAAGAGCATGACCCCTGTTAGCTGCGTAAATAAAGTGAAGAAAAAAATTATGGTTGTATTTCAAATCAAAAATTCCTAATTAATAGTAGTAAACATACAATCAAAACAAATTGAACAACTTTGTCTTACTACAAAAGTAAAGGCACACATCCTAAGCAGTAAATTTTGAACTCTACATTAAATCAATGTTTAGTACGCGTGGCGCATGAAGTAAAATTTTGAGTTTAGAAAAGCCTGAAAATTTAAATTTTCCGGCGCGACTCGCTTCGCTCGCGCGCCGGCAAATCCAAATGTTTAAGCTTTTCTAAACTCAAAATTTTACTTCATGCTTAATCTAGGATGGAAAACACTCGCTAGAAGTTGCATCCAGAAAAGGTATAAATAATTTTGGCCCAGAGTGGGTTTCTTGAGGAACCCCAGAAGTTACGGAAACTGGTTTCGAAATTATGGCGAATGGTTTAAACTTTATATATAACTTTCAATTGAAAATATTTTTGTTTTTGGCCTACTTTGAAAAAACAATGTCTTTTTAACATTCACGCAAAATTCCATGAAGATTTTTCACAGAATATCCATGTTGTGAATTTTTTATACTTTAAATTACCTGAATATTTCCATAAAATTCAACTTTTTTGACTTTTAATTGAAATTTACTCGAAAACTGTGGATAGTGTATTTTCTGTTTTTTACATATTCTGAATAAGCAATATCTTCTTAACATCCTTACGAAATTTTATGAAGATTTCTCAAAGAATTTCTACATTATGAATGTTTTAAACTTGTATTTTTTTTAAACAAGATAAATTCAAATTAAAAACTATTCGAATTGGAGAAAATCAGCTTACGCTTCTTATAGTTTGCACACTTTAAACATAATATATTAAATTACGATAAAACTATTCGTGAAAATGCAAACAATGTCTTAATTACTAAGACAACTTAAGCCAATAAATATCCATTGAAACAACTACTTCCCGTGCAAATACACCTCCGGATATTGAATTATACAATGAAATATTTAAAATCTTCTTTAATTTGATTAGATGGCCTAAGACATTCGTTTTAATCGAAGTCTTTTCACTTCTAATTTTGTTATCTCTCCTTTCATTTTAAATTTGTATTTGTTAGTTAGTTTGAAGAGAATTTGACCTAAACGTTATATATACTTTAATAGAGCGTTGTAACAAATCAAATTAAATAAGATTTTAAATATTTTATTGTATAATTCAATATCCAGAGGTGTATTTGCACGGGAAGTAGTTGTTTCAATAGATATTTATCGTCTTAAGTTGTCTTAGTAATTAAGACATTGTTTGCACTTTCACGAATAGTTTTTTCGTAATTTTATATATTATGTATTTTTTTTTACCTAAATATTACCATAAAATTCTGTTCTTTTACATTCAATTAAAAATATCTCGAAAACTATCAATGGCGTATTTTCTGGTTTTTGCATATTCTAAAAGAGCAACGTCTTTTTAATATCAACACAAAATTTGATAATGATTTCTTGAAGAATTTTTATATTATGAATGTTTTAAATTTAAATTTACCTAAAAATGTCCATAAAAACTCTCGATGGAGTATTTTCTGTTTTTGTCATATTCTGAAAGAAACATGTCTTCTTAATATTCGCATAAAATTCTATGAACATTTCTTATAGAATTTCTATATTGTGAATGTTTTAGACATTAATTTACTGAAATATTTCCATAAATTTCTGTTTCTTCGACTTTTCAATTAAAAATAACTAAACAAACTGTCGATGGCGTATTTGTTGTTTTTGGCATATTGAGAATGAGCAAAATCTTGATATCCACACAAAATTCGATGAAGTATGTCAACAAATATCTATATTCTGAATGTATTAAACCTTAATTTATATAAATATTTCCATAAAATTCTGCTCTTTTTAATTTCAATTGAAAATAACTTGAAAACTGTCCATGGCGTATTTTCTGTTTTTGGTATATTGTAATGAAGCAGTATCTTCTTAGCATCTACACAAAATTCCATGAAGATTTCTTAAATAATTATCATATTGTGAATGTTTAAACTTTAATTCACCTAAATATTTGCATACAATTCAACTATCAACTATTCGAAAATTCGAAAACTGTCAATCGCGAATTTGTTGTTTTTGGCATATTCTGAAAGAGAAATGTTTTTTTAACATTAGCAGAAAATTCCATGACGATTTAACAAAAAATGTTGAAGCTGTAAATGTTATAAATTTTATTTCACCTAAATATTTCCATAAAATTCTTCAGTTTTGACTTTCATTCAAAAATAACTTGAAAACTGTCGATTGCATAGCTTCTGTAGCATATTCTGAAAAAGCAATGTCTTCTTAACATTTACACGAAATTCTATGAAGATTTCACAAAGAATTTCCATGTTGTGAATATATTAAACTGTAATTTGCCTCAATTATTCCATACAATTCTGTCGACAGCGAAAAAATGGTGTGCAATCTAGCTTTGCTATATGTTAACCTAGCCTAAACTTGTGAAACTTTTATTTTACCTAAGGTATCTAATCCAAATATAAACTGATATTTGTCCTAACCCAAGTTCATCATTTAACTAGCCATTTAACTAGTAAGCATACAGTAAAATTTCGAGTTTAGAAAAGAATAAGAATTTGGATTGGCTGCGTAGCGAAGCGAAGCAGCCAATCCAAATTAGGCTTTTCTATACTCAAAATTTTACTTCATGCGCTACGTTTAAAAACACTGATTTATAGTGAAGTTCAAAAACACACATACAAAAGCGATTATAGGCAATCTAATATACGTTAGAGTTATTGGGTTGCCTCTAATCATTGTTTTAAACAATTTGATGAACGCAAAATTTGACTCACATTTTATTCGCATCAACATATTAGATTGCTATAGCCGTATATTTTAAGCGTTGCAATATTTTAGTGTTTTATACGTGTGGCGCATGAAGTAAAATTTCGAGTTTAAAAAAGCCTAACTTGGATTGGCCGCTCCGCTTCGCTACGCAGCCAATCCAAATTTTCAGGCTTTTCTAAACTCGAAATTTTACTTCATGCTTAGTCATGCTTAGGAGTGAAAAACCCTCGTTCAAATATTCAAATTGAAATCTTTTAAAAAAACAACGAATGTCGTAAAATTTACAGTGTATGCATATGTATACCTGAAAGAAAAATTCACATTTTTGCACCCATATTTGATATTTTATTGTAATAAATTGTTCAGTTTAATAATGTAATTTGAAATATCTTCAACAATTTAGCTAAAATTTGAAAATGTAAACAAAAAATCTTAATAAAGTAGTATAAAATATAATTCAGCAAATTTAGGATAATGAAAAAACCTTTTAAACAAATTTAACGTTTAAAACATGTGTTAAGCAAATTTCAGATTTAAAACGTGTTTAAAACAAAACCGTTTAAAACACGACGGCTGTTTTTAAACATGTTTAAAACACTGTCTTAAAACAAAGTGTTTTAAACATAACCCTGATCTAAACTAGTCCAGAGTATGCTGAATTTGATAGTATTTTTGTTTTCTCTCCGCCATTCAGTCATTATTACTTCTTTTCAGTTTAACAGGATTGTGAGTGTAATAAACACTCATAAAAAATAAATGTAAACTGATCAAATACTATGACTAAAGCATTATTGGAAATTTTATTCACACATAGACTTCTAAATCTTAGTAACCCGACATTTTGCTCACTTTGAAAAAAATATTCGGTGTTTGTAATTTAGTATTTAATCGTAATATTGAAATAAAATTCAAGACTATTTAGTTTCTTTTAAAATAAGAATGTTTTTTGTGTTCGGTTGCTTTAATTCCGCTCCAATTCCGGCGCTCTTTTAGGATCGATGCGGATTAATCCCGAACACAAACAGTAAATTCCATTAGCGGACGTTGAGGTCAGTTCGAGGATTAGAGCACTTCACTAATTCGATTTAAAACCTGTTGTGTCAACAGAGGAAGTGACGATAGTGGAAGGAATGTGCTTCACCTTGGATAAAATAGTACACATGAACCTATAAGTGGTTATTTATTAACTTAAGAATTGATTAGATATCGATCAACTACTTCTGAAACCTCGATTTTACAAACAAAAATCCTCATCAGTTACCAATATTAGTATAAGCATACACTCAAAATATTTATTAAAAATGGCTCATGATGAAGTTACACGCACCATCCAAAAAAATCAGAAGGATTACGCAACGCATATAATAATTAATTAGTATTTTGTGTCTCCGTCAAATTTCACATTTTGCACTTACAAGGTATCTGAAGTAGTTGTTCTTTATACAAATAAAGAATATTTTGTTATTATGAGATAATTTACAAAAATGAACATTCTTTTGTTGTAGGCAAGGCCGGAGCTAGAAAAAAAATTCGGAGGGGAGGTTACTCATAAAATTTCTTTTTGATTTTTCAGGGCCGCTTTTACATAAAAAAATTTAACATTTTCAAAATTTCGGGGGTGGGTTTGAACCCCCCTATCCCCCCCCTGGCTACGGCCTTGGTTCTTGGAGATAATTATAAAGAAAACTTAATGTTTTCCTTTTGAAATAATCAAAAAAATTGATTTTGCCAATGATTTGCGAAATATTTATAAAATATTAAAATTTATCGTGTTTCCGCAAATATTTGTCACGCTGAAACTTTTCTAAATATAATTGTTTCAATAAACACTTTAAAAAGTCCCAACGAGACAAAATTACTGCAGAAAGACGAAAAATCGGCTTTTATATCAATCCTTTTTTTGTAAGTGAAACAATTCTTGTCAATGCGTATTGTTTGTTGTTGCAATAAATGTGTATAGAAAACGACGTTTTAAACATGGAAGAGTTTTACATAAGCTTAGACGGAGTATAATATGTACTGAATGAATATAAAGAGGAAAACGTTGATGTTAAATTTAGTGTTGCATTTCCGAGTTCCTAGATGGGTTCGTTGTGCGCTCTCTGAAGAGTAAAAACTGGCTGGAGGAGAGTCTACGGAATTTTTCAGGGCCATTTACCAAATTGAGTTGCCCCTTAAAAATGTCCCTCACAGACCAAACGCGAAAAAGGGCACTGCGTAATTCCAAGCAAGTCAAAATAAATTTACCACATTATTTTCTACTTGCATACAGATATTCCGGGTGATGCAAAAATACTAATTTAATTGTACCTTTTGATTGGCTTTTTTGTAGTGGGTGGTATAAGCGAAGGACTCTTAAAGCAAGACTAGATGTTTTTTTTTTCTAAAGAACAATTGATCTCCGCATTCGTAAAACATCCTACGTATACGTGAAACGTTGAAGTTAAGCATATTTATAAAAACAATGAAAGGCCCCGAAAAAATGTGTCTGAGGCGAATATATCCGTCATATCCAATGTATCTTGGAATTTTAGTTGCGTATATATACGTCATAACCACTTAAGAGGTTAAACGAGTGTTTTTTTACTCTCAGATTAAACATGAAGTAAAATTTCGAGTTTAGAAAAGCCTGAACGTTGGGACTTTTTTAAACTCAAAATTTTACATGCGTATACAATACTGATTTAATGTGCAGTTCAAAATAGACGTCTTTAATATACTGATTTAGTAGTATACTTTGAACTTAAGTCGAAATCAGTGATTTATACGCGTGGCGCATGAAGTAAAATTAAGAGTTTAGGAAAGCCTGAAAATTTGGTGTGTTCGCTCGCGAACTGTAGGTATACTAATAATAAAAATTCCGTGTAAATTTTTTTTATAAAGGGAAAGAGAACTTTGATATTGCAATTACTGTGATTTCCATCAAAATCCGTTTAGTAATTGATTTTTTGTGTCTTTAAAAAAGAAATTTATCAAAAGCACTTTAATAATTCTATTTACTTTAAAAAACACAAAATACACGTATCTGAGTTTTTTATTACTCTTACTTTTACGTTGTGACACTAGTTTCAATAATTTAAGCTTGTCGAAAATTGAAAGTTATGCAAAACTTAGTTGAGCATTTATTTGTGTTGTTGTATAAAATATATCATCATGTGATATTCAAAACGATTCATAAATTTAGAAAATATAAAATCGAATTAATATCGAACTTTCTGTTAAAAGTTTGTCTCGTTGGGATTTTTCAAGTACCAACGAGACCAAATATTTGCAGAAAGTCGATATTAATTCATTTTTATATTCTGTAAATATTCTACAAATATTTGGCAAATTAAATTGTACTTAAAAGTAACTATTTATTTTAGTATTAATTTTTCTTAGTAGGTAATAATAGTGATTGGTGTTGTATTTTTGTTTACATTCGTTATAGATGTATTTTTTTCAAATGTATATTCATACAGGATCAACATCCGGTATCGGTTTTCTTTTTGTAAAGTGGGGTAAAAAAATTGATTGGCCCTCTCGAAATTCGCTCACAGATCCGGATAATTTGATGGACACGCGGTTCGAGGGCACTTACACGAGCACCGCTTGTCAACATCAATTAAGCCCTCAGTATATTAAACTAATTGCTGTCCGAGATGTAAAGGGCCCGTTAAATGGATGCCGAATTCAGAGGGTACACACACAAGTAATGATAAAGTGAAGTGGTTTGTTCCCGAATATTTTACGAATATAATTTAATGATCAAATGGTTAATGCCTCATTTGAAAATTCGATAGGGTCGGAAAGTGATGACGTCAAAAATGAGTGGAAAATTCAAACGTGAGTCATACCTTAAAAACACTGTCAAAATATTGGCGGTATTGACAACATACACAAGGGCGAGAATAAAATAGGTTATCCAAACATACAGCTTACTCTACCGTAGTTTTACATATTTAAGAATTCAATTGCTCTGATTTGGTGAATATAATTCATTATCTAATGTCTGGGAAGAACATATTTGCTGTAAATGACGGAAATATGTGTTAAATTGAAAATGAAAAATAACCGGTACTTCAGCGGATTTCGGGTACACCTGACTAGCAAGAGCACCGCGAACGTACGTCGTGCAATGCATCAACACTTGCGATCAGCTGTAATATTCAAAGATCAATCTGTTCGATTGAGATTTCTTCTTACATAAAAATAATGTTTTAATTTCAACTCATAAACAAAACAAAGAGCCTAAACGTAAATAACTAAACCTAACCACACACAAAGTAAACAATACAAGAATGGCCAAACCGTTGGTGCACTACACGACATATGTTCGGATTTCAAGTAAAGTTAGCCAGCCTGAGAACGGAAGTTAACTGTACCCGAAATGCGCCAAAGTTTCATTTACAATTTAAAACATATTTCCTTCATTTACAGCAAATGTGTTGATTCCAGACATTAGATAATGCATTATATTTAGCAAATCAGAGCAATTGAATTCATAAATATGTAAAACTACGGTACAATAAGCCTCCAAACATATCCTTTTTTATTCTCGTCCTTATCTACCTTGTCAATACTGCCAATATTTTGACATTGTTTTCGAAGTATGACCCTATTTCAATTTAATATTCCTTAATTGAATACCGTAGCGAGAATTTAAAGGTCCAAGATATTTTTCAAACGTGTTCATAAACAGTTCCACATATATGTGCAAACAAGATTTGATTAAGTTAAGATCAAGTGGGTGAGTAAATTAAAAAAATCGCATGCATTTTTTTAATGACCAATTTATTTTTAAGGACTTACATTTAACGCACTTTTTTTCAGCAATCTAAAAATTTAATCGTTGATTTGGTTTCGTTTCACGTTTTTGTACATCTTTAGAAACATAATATTATTATTAATAATATTATTATTAATATTCATAATGACTAGCTTGTAGTTGTAAGTATAGTCACTGTACAAGTTTAAATAAAAGTGGTAAAACAATGTTAAGTGTTTGTAATATTACTTTTAAATCTTAAATTGAGTTTTAAAACTTGAGAAAAAACGTCTTTCCTATATTAAATATACGTAAACGGTTACCAAATATTGTTAAAAATACTTGTTTATTTTTTTATTATTTAAGAAATATTAAAAAATCGATACGTTTTGTAATCCAAAACCAATTTTACCAAGATTCAGAGACACAAAAAAGTAAAAGCTTTGTAAAAAGGCAAAGAAATAACTTATTGTTTGTATTACAAATAGGAAATAATATAAATTGATTGGGTGTCTTACGTGAAGATCAAATTTATTTGATAAATAAAGCACTAATAATCTTTTTTCACACTTTAATTTGAATTACCAAATTTAAATTTCGGACACAAAGTGACCATTATCAATGAATTAATACTAAATACAAAACTGAAATTCAACACAACATATACACAACGGATACAATATAATATAATACAAAACGGTGGGAGTGGAGGTAAGGTTATTATAGGAAAAACCATAAATTACCAGAAGGATTAAAGAAAATAAGGGTAACGGTATGGATGAGATAAGTGTATTAGGTTTTTCCCCTAAATATAATGTATTCCTAAATAATAGTGGAAGTAACTATATAACAAAAGTAAATTATAAACTTTAGCTTCTTATAAAAGTAAACATACACATCATAATCAGTATATTTCGAACTTTACAATAAACCAGTGTTTTATACGCGTGGCGCATGAAGTAAAATTTCGAGTTCAGAAAAGCCTGAAAATTTGGTTTGGTCGCATAGCGCGTAGCCAAACCAAATTTGCTGGCTTTTCTAAACACGAAACTTTACTTCATGCTTAATCTAGGAGAGGAAACACTCGTTAGAAGTTTGTTTCACGTAAAGTATAAACAATATTCAAACAAAAATAATTCAAATTCAAAACTATTTGAATTCGAGAAAATTAGCTTACGTTTCTTATGGTTTGCACACTTTAAACATTATATATAAAATTACAAACATGTTATTCGTGAAAATGCAAACAATGTCTTAATTAATAAGACAACTTAAGACAATAAATATCCATTGAAACAACTACTTCCCGTGCAAATACACCTCCGGATATTGAATTGTACAATGAAATATTTAAAATCTTATTTGATTTGATTGGTTACAATGCTCTATCAAAGTATATGTAACATTTAGGTCAAATTCTCTTCAAACCAACTAACAAATATACATTTAAAACTTAAGGAGAAATTACAAGAAATTAGAAATGAAAGGACTTGGAATAAAACTAATGTCTTAGGCCATCTATAGACGCGTTTCGAGATTTATCTTTTTTCAGTATAGCTTTGCTTCTGACGTTTTAAAAAAAAATGGAATGAAATTGATATAAACTTACTTGGAAAAAGTGTTGTGTGTGGAATGAACAAGTACACAGAAATGGATTGAGTGAAAAATATGGTCGGTATTTATAGGTAAAAAAGGGATTATATCATTAGCGTGTATAAAGAATGTGAGACCTGATTATTTACCTCACGGTACAGTTCAAACAAGAATAATTCAAATTCAAAACTATTTGAATTCGAGAATATAACCAATATTAACCCAGAGTGGGTTCCTTTATGAACCACAGAAATTACAAAGAATGGTATCGAAGTCAGGGTACTAATTTTTCACATAATTTAGATTTATAGAACATATCAGATATTTGATTTGGTAAATTGAAAATATATCAAATTGGTTAACTTTTCAAATAATTGTTTTTTCTTAATTTTTTCATTTATAATTTCTAATTAATTTTTAACTGCCTCTAGTAGATTAATTAAATTTGAAAAAATAAACTTTGTCAGCACATTACATTTATTTTCTGTCACCTTTTTGCTACTCAAATTTGAATTTGTTTTCTTTCTAATGTTAACCAATGTTTCTTTTGTTTAATTTAAACTCTTTGCACATGTGAAAATAGTGAATATTTATAAAAAAAAAATTATATAACATATATCCATTTATAAAATGTAATAATCAATTTCAAAATATTGTTTTCTTGCTAAAATAAATAAAAAAACATTGAAGGTACGACTCTTTACGCATACCCTTAAAATATCGCACTTATGTTTTGAAGCAGTTTACAACCTAGTATTGACGATTTCATTCATACTTATGTTATTAAATAAATAATTTAAACTCCAAACTTTGAAACAATTTATGTTTTTCTTACACTAATCATTGAATTCTAAAATTTGACTAATTAATTTTCTTTGTAAGTACATTAATCAATAAAGCAAAACTCAAAAATTGATTTGATTAAGTTATTATAAAACCAAATAAGTACTAATAAGTTCATAAATTGAAATCACAACAAAATTTAATTTCATTATCGTAAAATATCTAAAAAGAAGATTAATTTATTTTGGTAATATAATTTAACTACTAGAAAATTCATTAGCAAAAGTCCACAACACATGTTTTTAGAAAACTCATCAAATTTGGATGAGTTTCATTATATTTAATTTATTTTATGTATTTCCAGAAAGAATAGTAAGTCAGAAGTGTGCAATATGATGTAAAAGTTAATAAATATCCATGTATCTATATCAATCGATAACACTTATTAACTAAAATAATACTTATAAATATTGTGTTTATATAAATAAATCGGCATTAATTACTAAAACCCAGTGTCAATGTTATTATTTTAAAATAAAATATAAATGGCTAGTTATATTTTAGTTTAAAATAATAACATTGACACTAAAAATCGACTGAATTCTTTTTATGTTGGTTACTCAAAAATGTAAATGTTTAAGATATCCGAGAGAATTATTTAATTTGGCACAAACATAATTAAATATAATACACAGAGATGTTAATAATCTACGATTTACTTAGTTACAACATGTTTAAAATGTTTTAAATTTTCATGCAACAATTTTGCACTATGAAAACTATTATTAGTTAATATGAAATAAGAAGAAAACTTTCTTATTTCATATTAACTAATAATAGTTTTTATAGTTTAAATATAAAAAATGCAATTGCACTGTATTGCTCGAAAACAGGTGTCACTAGTTTTATAATTAATTAAAGATTAAATAATTTGCTGAGTTTTGTACATTTCTAAAACTGCAATAGAATTGTCTCTTTATTAAATTCAAACATTAACATGATTATTAAAAAAACCTAGACAAGATGTTTAAATTCTGTATAAAATATTCACTTTTGTATAAGCACATTTGTATTTTGATTCTGTTGATTTTCCAAGAATTTTCCAAACAAAATATTTTCCATAATTCTGGTTTAACAACTTTAAAAACTAAGTAAATTTTCTTTAAATTGAGTAACAGTTAATAACGTAAATTTAAATACATATTTACTTTAATTCATTACTTTGAGATTTTTCCAATCCTTACACCAATTTACATGCGCTAGGCGTATTAAATACTGATTAAATGTGGAGTTTTTAAATTTAAAACACTTTATTCATTTTATTAATAACATAAAATAAACTAAAAATGTATTAAGACATTAATATTTTCCGAGTTTCTAAATCGACGTTTTCTATTTTAACTTATTTTGATTATATTTAATAATATTCGAGTATGCTCAGTAAATTTGGTGAATACGAATATAAAAAAGTAAATCAATTTTTAATAATTTACAAAATTTTTGTCAATTTTTGATTCATTTCTGCAACTCTATTTAAATGTTCAAGTTAATAAGTACACAATTCTATTACATTAGACACATTTAAATTTTTCTAGTAACTTGATCGAACTTGATTTATATTTAGACACATTTTAATTTTTCTAATAACTTCATCGTATTTGATTTGTGTTGGCCCCAAAACAATATAATAGCTCCCTACTGATTAAATTACCAGAAATATTGTAAAATTGTAAATAAAATAAGTATCTCCTTTAGGCAACTGCTTAGATAGAGAAAGAACTAAATTTAATAATGAAACACTAACAAGTACAAATTTTCTTTAAAATAAATAACATTTTGTTTTATTTTACATATTTTATTATGTCTCAGCATTTGTTTTACAATTTCAGTTTACGCTCTCGTATTTTCGAATATGCATCAAATATTCAGGCAAAGAGTAAATTTCATCATCCCAAAATTCCATAGCATGTTTTCATCCGCGTAGGTAATATGAAATATGTATGGGGTTGTACACAGTCCGGAATAATTGTTGAAGGGGTGGATGTTGATGATAATGAACCCCAGATGTACCTGCACGACCTCGGAAAATGGACGGAACATTAGCGGCTATTTCGAAGGGCAGTGCGTGGGTTAATCAACCCTCGGAGTAAAAATAATTTGCAATTGGGTGAGGGCTATTGAAAGTATTTTTCGCTGTAAAAAGGGATGATTTATTAATACAAAACAGGTAGAGCCTTTGAAGTTTAAACTAACTCTACAAAAGATTACTACTTGAGTAAAGTTGGTTGAGTAGAGTTCAATTATTTCTACTATCGTTTATTTAATTGATCAATAAACGATAGAAGAAATAATTGAACTCTACTCAACCAACTTTACTCAAGTAGTAATCTTTTGTGTTAGTGTTACAATATTTTATTAAATGTTTCTATACAAATTCAAAATTGCTTTATAGATTTTTTTACAATAGTCCATCTGTATTAAAAAATATATTCAAAAACGAGTGTCGCCATATTTTACTCATTATATCATCTCTTAGGCTCCACATTTTAACTACTCATAGGCTAAAGTAATCAAACAGGAAAGTTGTTAAGCATTCTCTTCGACACTGGATTGGTTGCGAAGGTTTATCAAAATAAAGTAAAACAGAACGACACAAAATGGGGTAGGTATATCGTATTTTGAAATAATGCGGATTTATTAACTAAAAGGAATTACCTTAGCCGATCCTAAATCATCAAAAATTAATTTCACTCGCTGCTGGAGTTCGCTTCTTCCATGGTAAATCAATTTTCTCCCCTTTTAATCACACTTTATTGTGCATTTCCTGAGTATATTAAACGTATAAATCATCACTCAATATCATCTCATATTTGAAAAGAAACAAAAAATAACAACGAATGATATTCCTATTTTGATTGAATACAATAGTCACTTGAAAAAAAAATGTTCGTATTCAAGTAGGCAAGAATGCAGTGAATTCGTAGGTATGAGTGAAATTACAAAATTGCAGTGAATTATTTTTGTGAACATTTCGGTATGTCTAGAAGGAATATTTTCAAGGGACAATTCGATTAGGTAAATGGTCCAGAAAAATTCCGGAGACAAGTTTTTACTCTGCGCTCTACAACAAACCCTTCTGGGAACTCGGAAATGCAATGTGAAATACAACATCAACATGTTCCTCCTTATATACATACTTAGTATTATGCTTCGTTTCAACTTCCTTTATTATAAGTATAGATATCACGCTGTATTTGTTAAGGTGTTCGTTGCTTTTGAAAATCTTTCAATTTGAATCTTCTGAGGAGGGTTTTCTACTCCTTGCTTAAACATGAAGTAAAATTCTCTTTTGTGTCCTTTTTCGTAGTAAATACTTTTGTTTAATAAAAAAAATGGATAAGTGTCATCAATATTGAAATACTCACGATTAAATAAAGCAATATTCATTAAGTATTTAGTCATTTTACAAATAATATTTTGATATGAAATCAATATCAAAATAAATATTAATTCGTATAAAATCGTGGAAAAAGCACTTATGATTCTTTCAATATCATTCCAGGAAAATAATAACTCTAAGTGGCTGAAAAAATAAATAAGAAGGTAAAATGATTACTAAAAATATTCCAGCGTTTTCTTTTTATCGATTGCGGCAATAACTGTGTAAACAGAAACTCTGATTTGTCCTTTTTTTATTTAATAACTTATGTCAACATAATACACTCAACCAGAAAACGAGTTTATTAATAAATGTATGCATTTATAACATAAGTGTGTGTTGTATGAAAAGAAATAAATCATGAGAATTTTAATAACTTTTGGAAACGTGTAATGAAAAACGGTTAGTATAATCTAGTTCAGAAGTATTCTTAAAATATGCAGTCGTTTTCTTTTTGTTTTCCTCTTTGTTTTAATTGCATTTCCCTATTTCTCGAAACTATTTCCTATCTTTATGTTTTTTTCTTATAAATAACAACAGTATTGTAAATTTTACTTTTCGATTTTAGTGTCACTCCAATTATTATTATTTTGTGTATAAAATGTAGTAAATTCGAAAAAGCGTCGTCCTTGGGTGAATCCGTTGGTGCATAATTGCAACGACAGCAATTTTCTCCCGGCTGGCAGCACTGCGCGCGCGAGTAAATTACAATTAAACGGGTATTCAAAGTAAACTGACGGTGTGTTAAATTAACGCAGACATTGCCTTCGTTTTCTCTAGGAAAACTAGGTGCAACGTTAAATGTTTATGTCTCTAATTGCAATCGAGTCTTTATTTTATTACCATTAATTAGCCTAAGTAATCATATAAATCACATTTACTCAACATAAACAATTTACAATAAACCCAAGTTGATTGAAGTAAATAAGATTTGAAAGAGTTGTAAGGTAATTGCATAGAATAAATCATTCAATAATCTCCAACATTTGTAAAAGGAGATTTCCATATTTAAATTTATTAAGAAATACATAATGTAAGGGTTAAGTGATAAATTAATTTAAAAAAACATTATAATTGCATTATTTATTTATTTATTATTACATAACAGAATTTACAAGCAAAAAACCTGTATTCTTCCATTGGTTTTAAAAGATATTATTCGCATTGAAATTCTCATCATGCATACTAAAAAAAATACTATTTCGCTTTAGTAAAAAAAAAGTTGCTAGATATTTTCCTCGCGCGGACATTTGTGCCCCTCTTTTACAAAGTTTCCACTTTAACGAGAAATTCTCGGCGTACCCGGCAAAACCGAGAGTTGTGCTTAACTTTGATTTCTAAGTATAACAATTTTCCGATTGTTGCAGGGAGACCACTTTGTAAAGCCATTGCTGTTCTCCTACACGTGTACTTCTCGTAGTTTTAGTTTGAGAAATTTCAAATTTTCACGAAGAAATAATAACAAGAAGTTTATTTAAATAAAAAGTTAATCTGCAATTTCTCAATATGATGAAGTAAATTTATAACGTTCAAGAAAAGGTATTGTTGTGTAAATTTATACAGACATAATTTGACTATTTTTCACAACAAACGTTATAATAATAGTAGATTTAATTTATTTTGAACAGAACATATAATACAAATAATTATGTGCTAATAGACTTGCATACTATTTTGACACAATACAAATATAAAATTGCAATAATGTTTCCATCTAAAATAAAAATATCTTGCTTTTATAGTACTTTGGGCAAAATAACAAATTATTGTTTAGTCATGTTTTTATACACAAGTAAAAATTAAAATAATCCAATTTTTATAATAGTTTTATTCAACAGAACCCATGTTTCTAGGCTTAACAATTGTTCCATTGCCTAAAATTGCTTGAATAATTAACCAAATTTTTATTATTAATTGTGAATATTATGCAATTGTATCATACTAGTGTGTAAGTCTATTTGCTTCAATAATTTAATTACTTTATTATGTTTTTGTTTATTTTTTGTAAAACCTGTTGATTTAACTGAAATATTCATTATTAATACATTTTCTCTGCGCATATAATACAGTAAAAGCACCCCGGAGGATGTGATTTAATTAAAAATTAAAATGCCTGCCGGCCACTCCGAGTTTGAAATTAAATCATCCGAGTAAAAATGATAAACCACAGAATGAATTCCAAATGTTGCGCGCTCCCGTGCTAATTAAATCGAATTATTGTCTAGATAGAATAAGCGGTTTAATATTTTACGAAAGTCGCACATTAGGTTTTTTCTAAATCGAAATTTTATTTCATGGTTACCTAAAGTTTCGAAATATGCAATATGTTTTAACCTCAGAAAAAAAAGGCAAATTTGCTTTGCCCTGCGCATCCACCATTAATACAATCACAATTTTATATTGGATTATACAGGGAGTTTTTCTTTTAAATATACGTGTCTCAGCTTTTATGCTGTAAATTTTCAGATATTGTTGGTTTTTAAAAAAGGTTAAATTTTAAGCTTTAAACAAGTGTTTTCCACTCCCAGATTAAGCATGAAGTAAAATTTCGAGTTTAGAAAACCAAATTTTCAGGCTTTTCTAAACTAGAAATTTTACTTCATGCGCCACGCGTATACAACACTGATTTTCTGTGAAGTTTGCAATATGCGTCTCTAGCGTACTGCTTTAATAGTATATTTTGAACTTTACCTTAAATTAGTGTTTTGTACGCGTGGCGCATGAAGTAAAATTTCGAGTTTAGAAAAGCCAACAATTTGGTTTGGCTTTTCTAAACTCGAAATTTTACTTCTTGCTTAGTCTGGGAGTGGAAAACACTCGTTTAAAGCTTCAAATTGAGCATATGTATACTTAAAAGAAAAATTCCCTGTATTATTTATATAAAAAGTAATAATTACTTTAAAAAAATCACGCTGGGAAATTGCGGGTACTGAGGAGGAATATTGTGATATAAATTTTCTTGTTAAATATTAAATTAAATTGTTCGATCTTTGCGCAAGGCAAAACTTTAATAAGTATCGGGCGATAAAGGGCGCGCGTTCTCCGAAAATTTCAATACAGATTAATTCTTTTCACGCAGTTTCCCAAGTTATAATGGAATCGGGGTGTCGGCGAATTTTCCCAAGTTCGGGGGAAAATTACAAAAGCAATTGTGGTCACATTCCTCCCCCCTAACCCCCAACCCCTCTTTCATAAACCGAACACAACGATTAACATAATTGAATTATCGACACAATAATTTATCAAAAAATAAAACGAAACCGCTTCAACAGAAGTCAAATTTTACTGCTTTTACCTGATTTTTTTAACCTTTTAAAGGCGAGTTTTTTTTTGTTTAATCTTACACCTTTTACCTGGTGTCTTTTTTCTTTAAAAACTCACAATTATTAGACAGAAAATTTGTCTTTTAAGTAGACATACAGGAAATTTCTTTAGGTATTCATGCGCATACACTTTTTTAAAAATAATTTGAAGCTTTAAACGATTGTTTCCACTCCCAGATTAAGCATAAGGTACAATTTCAAATATAGAAAAGTCTGAAGTCTTGGTTTAGTCGCGTAGCGCTATGCGAGCAAACCAAATTTTCAGGCTTTTCTAAACTCTAAATTTTAATTCATGCGCCACGCCTCTGAAAACACTGAAATACTGTAAACAGGTAAAGTTCACTTGAAATCAGTGTCTTATACGAGTGGCGCATGAAGTAAAATTTCGAGTTTCAAAAAACCTGAAAATTTAAATTGGTTGTTCCGCTTCGCTACGCGACCAAACCAAATTTTCAGGCTTTTCTAAATTCTTATGGGAGTGGGAGTGAAAAACACTTGTTTGAAGGTTCAAAATGAACTCTTAAAAAAAACAACGAATAACTAAAGATTTACAGCATACAATTGGGATATGTAAACGAAAAATATAAACTCCCTGCATCTCGATGCATGCGCTGCAATTTTCAAGCATTCGTAGTTTTAAAAATAGTTTAATTTAATATTTCTAGAGAGTGTTTCTACTTGTTTAGTAAAGCCTAAAATATTTACTATATGCTTAATCAAGGAGTAGGAACTATCGTTGAACAACGCTTATGTTCTAATATTTTTGGAAAATTGAAATTACAAAATATTACTACGATTTTTTGTAAATATAAATATAGGTTTCGAGCTCAATATTGAAAAAACAAAAAATATGTGTACGTATACTATACTAATTTAACTACAGTAACCTTGTGTAATTTTGCTTCCATTTAGTCGATTTTCGTTTTCACAACCTTGAAAGAAATTTTAATAATTTCTCATTAATTTTTTTGCATTTCATAAAATCTAAATCTAATATTTGGTTGATATTTTTAAAAACTCTTTTAAAGAAGACATATTTTTGCACTTTCAAACTTTGTGAATGAACTCGATGTTCTGTATTTCTCAATATTATTATCTAAACTTTCTTGTGTCTTATTTTTATTTTAACGCAAACATCCTTTTTCTTTACTTATGAGTGTCATACATATTTAAACATAGGTTAACTTCAATATTTGTGTTTTCATTTCTAGTCACTCGATTATTATTTTTCCAACGTAAAAACAAAGTGAATTAATTTACTTCACAACAATTTTTATGAATTTTATTAAACTCTGTCCTTTAGTAGCATTTTCATAATTTCATGAATGAAATACCAGTTTTATCTACAATTGCATAATTGCTTAATTACCTTTAAGTATCCCTATTATATTTTTAATATTTATATATGATAAGGCGAATACATATTGAAAGGTTGACCATGAAGTAAAACGATGTTTAAACACGTTAAATTTTTATTTTATTTGTTAATTGTCTCTTATGTTTAGTAACATAAAAATATGTACCAAATTGAGTAAGATTGTACTTAAAACAAGTATCTTGAGTAAAACAACAATAATATTAAAATTGCGATTCTATTCGCGATCCGCAACTAATTTTGAAATTTAATATTTTAACTTTCTTCATACATTATGTTAAAACAACAATCACAACAATGGTAACAATTGTTGTTTACTAATAAATATAATAATATACAAAATAATAATATATACAAAATATAAAAATAAATTAAAATTAATATAGACTTTCTGCAAAAATTTAGTCTTTAGATGGCTTAAGACTTTTTCTCTAAGATATCCTAAGATTCATTTAATTAATATTTATTTCCTGTATTTTTTTAAATTTATTTCAATTTTCTGTTTGCTCATTAAGTTTTATAAAAGAATTATTTGATTTTGCATATAAATTATTAAAGGTGTTCATTTAAAAATACGATCGAGAAGGCGTTACTTTTTTAATAGAAGGAAATAAATCGAAAACGTGAAATCGCAGTTTAATTTACGTTCTGTGATACCTGACATAAATTTTAAATTGTGTTATTCAGTGGATCATTAGTTTGCCTTGTTCTTATAGTTGTGTTATTTCTTTTTATTCTTATTTTCATTCGTCTGAGTGCGCATTAAAATACCGAATAAAATAAAGGACTATTGTAAAACTGGGTTAGATAAACATTGACAGGAGCGACAGAACTTCACATACGACCTGAAAGAAGAGTATTTTTAAATTTGACTTTCTTACACAAAATTGTTAATGGTCTAATTAACTGTTGTTATTTAGTAGAGGCAATAAATTTCTTTATACCTCGTGGTCTTCAAGCTAGACATAGGCCTATATTTCGTTTACGTTTTCATTCGACCAGATACGGGATGTCTAATCCCATCGATCGTATGATGAGGTATGCCAATGGTATTAGCAATATTCCCAACTTTGTTTTATTTACACCATCAATTCATCAATTTAAGGTCCAGTTACGTCGTATTAGGCTATCCAATGTCATTGACTGTTAGATCTTTAGTTCAGTAATAATTTAGGTGGCTGTAATAAATGTAACTCTTTATATGGTTTATGTTATTTTTGTTCAGTAATAATTTAGTCGGTTGTAATCAATGTAATTCTTTATATGATTTTTATGTTTTTTGTTATTTTTGTCATATATTACAATATGTATATGTACACTTATGTAATAAAATGTTATTCCGTTAATAAATAAATAAATAAATAAATACGACCTACTTCACAATGTTTTGAAAAGTTTACAGCCAACTCGATGTTTTTAACTGAACACCTGCTACATAGAACAGTAAATCTGTTATGTAACTTAAACATTCATTGTTTAATTATTTGTTTGTGAAGTAATTGTTTCAAGGAATATTTGAAATAGTCTCAAGGAGACTAAGTTTTTGCAGAAAGTCGATATATATTTTAATTCGTTTTAATATTTTGTAAATATAATAATATTATTACTGTTATTTTAATTAAAATCTTTTTAACTTGATGGACCAAGTTCTCACTTAACACTGGATGATAGCATGTTTAAACATTTTGTTTTTACCTAATTGTTTAACTTGACATTCTAACTGCTGATTATTAATAAAATTTATTGCGTCTTTAAGTAATAAATCATTAAGTATTTAACGTTATTTAATGCTATTAATTGTCTATGTACTTAATGCCATTTATCTTATTTTAATAAACATACTAAAAATTTAAGTCTTCATTGATTTAAATTATTGATGTAGTAACACAATTATTGATATTTTTTTATAAAAACAACGCAACTTAGAAATGTCTAATAATTGTGACTGTATAAATGGTGAATGCGGAGGGCAAATCAAACTTGATTTATATTTTAAATATTTAAATCATTTTATCTTAAATGAGTGTTATCTATTCCTTGATTAAGCATAAAATAAAATATGAAGTTAAGAAAAGTCTTAAATTTGTATTGGTCGCTCCGCGAAGCTTTATCATTTGTACTCAAACTATATCAATACTCAAGTTCATTTATATTCATTTATTTTGAGTAAATTTATACTTGATTATAAATTTACTTAAAATGTTTGAGTTGATTTGTAATCAAGTACATTTGTAATGTAGTGTAATCAATTTTTAATCAAAATACAAAAGTACTCGAATACTACCCTACTCTGGCTTTTAGTACTTATATATTTAAGAATGAACATGAGCCTATATTTTTCTGCATTTTTAAGATGATGATAAACCGTTTCTTTTGTGTAAATTATTGAAAAATTAAAAAGTCTAATTTAATATATTTATTATTTATTACAGAATTTTCTGTAATGTAACCTCATAAAATAGACTATTATTTCTACTGGCAGCTTGCGCTATCAATTCATGTTCGTGATTTTCTTTTTTGTTTGCTATCAAGTGAGGGGGTAGAAGTAAACATAAGCCAGAGTCAGATAGCGGAAACTATTGCTTTCATATTTTATTGTTCCGGTGCTAGGAAAGCGAAAGGTGGAATGAAATTTCGCGCCCCTTCGAAAAACGCAAGCCCAGACTGCGGATTAGCGGATTTTGTAACAAATAAAAAATGTTACCTCCACTATTAAAATGTTTCTTTAAGGTAATACGGGTACTAGAAGAGGGTGGAATTAATAAGCAAGTTTATATGGTTCGATCAAGCAGGAGGAAGAAATTGACTAGAAATAAATGGATTTTCCTAAATAAAAAAGTGTAGCAGTTTGAGTAGTTCAAAGAATTTGAGTAGCTATAATTGGATTTTTTTTAAATAAACATGCATTGAAAAGTAATAAAAATATCTTAATTTTCTCTTGCCTATTTTTCGATTATTTATTTGTCCAACAGATATCAATTACACACGCAAATTATAGATGATTAAAGAAGTGGTAAAGAATAGGATTTGAAGCAATCTCCTATGGAGATAACTTTTGTTTGAGCTAACTAAAGCTAGTTTTAATTATGGAATAAATTCGCTGATGTTTCGGGAAATTACGTTGGACACATATTTTTAAGGAGATTTTCAGATGTTCCTTTCGGGGGGATAAATCTGCTGCACATAGATTCGCTGATTCAAACAGGTCTCGACGAACAAATGACGCCGAGAGAAACATTTGCATCTAAACTCGACAAAATAAAAAAGTGCAACCAAACAAAATATCCTACGTGGACACGTCTTAGAAATTACTTATCAAAATAGGAACAGATGCAAGCCGAAATAAAAAATAATCTGTAATGGGTATAAAAACAATATTAACATATTATTCTTTACACAATCTACAAGATTGTGTAGATTGCGAAGCGGAGCGACCAAATTATATATTCGGGCTTTTCTTAACTCGAAATTTACCACTGAAAGTACCGTGAAGTTTAAAATATATGTTTTCAAATCATTGAGCTAAAACAGTATATTTTTAATTTTACAACATATTACGCGTGGCGCATGATCTAAAATTTCGAGATTAGAAAAGCCCGAAAATTTGGTTTGGTCGCGTAGCGCTACGCGCAACCAAACCAAATTTTCAAGCTTTTCAAAACTCGAAACTTTACTTCAAGTTTAACCAAAGAATGGAAACACTCGTTAGGAGCTTCAAATTGAGCTGTTTTCAAAACCAGCAAGCACTGATTCTATTTTTATAGCAATTGTGTGCTTGTTTATACTTCAAGCTTTTTATTGAGAATTGTATGGTCATAACATTTATTTTTGATTTTAGTTCACGTTTACATGTGTTTCAGTATCCTTGATTATTTTGATAAACGCAAAAAATTTTTTACATAAAATTCTGCCCGCTTCGTAAACGCAAATATACCTAAAAAAAGTCAATTAAATGTAATGCGTTTTGCGAAAATTCTATCACACACAAACACACTAAAAATTAATTAAACTCCAGTTGTGTTAACATTGCGATAATTGTTTTCCCACGCATAGTTGAACATGGTATTAGTTTTATTTTTCATCCATATTAATAGCAAACTTTCAAAAACCGATTTTTAATGGCAAACTTTTAAAAGCTTTAATGATGAATTTATTTAAGAGGAACATTAATAGAACATACGAGGTGTGTAAATAAAGTAATAAGACTGATTTTTTAAATTTTGTAATTGGATAGAAATACAATTCAATATTGTCTACCTTAAAATAGCTTCCTTGGAAAGCCACACACCCTTCGAGAAGGTTCTTCCAATCCTTATAGCAGTACGGATACTGAAATAGCTTTCAGCTGTTCGGTTACAAGCGTTTGAATGCTTTGGGGTGTTCCAAAATGAGTTCTGTTGAGGTGATTTTTTAAATCTTGGGAAGAGAAAAAAGTTACAAGGACTCAAGTCAGGCAATTGGGAAGGCTGAGAAGACACATGAATATTTTTATTGGCCAAAAAAAACGTTTTTTAAAATTGCTATTTTTGTGCAGATCCCCAGTTCGTCAAAATTTTATGAACGGTGATGTGAGTCAAATTAAACTCTTGCTTAATCATTCTAACTGACAACCGGGATCTGAACACACAAGGTCCCGGATTTTGTAGACATTTGAATCGATTCTTGAGGATGAAGGCCTTCGGTTGCGTGATTTGTCTTCAATCGACTCTCTTCCTTCTAAAATTGCCATAAACCACCAAAAAAACCTAGACAATACAGAGTGCAATGGAAAGTATTGTAGGTTGGCAACTCTCAAATTTTCTATTATAATTATTATGTCTGACGTTTCATACGTCAATTGCTAAAGCGGATGGTCAACTTAAATTAAAAAAAAGATTAAATCATAGCACTCTAAAGGTTCCTTTTTTATACTGAATATACAATATGTTGAATCTTGTAAATTTACAATCTAAACACACTGTCGTTGTTAAAACAAGAATCTACATACCTTGTATGTATATCTAATATTTACACAACAAGACATTTATTGCTTAATCTCTGTGCACATACACACACACATAACCAGTCAAACAGAGAGCATAAACGCTGAATCTTATTGGTAAACTGTAGACCTATTATGTGTTAACTGCGCCAAAACCTTATCACTATTTCATACAACGGATTATTTGCTTGAAAGCTTATCGAACTCTGATCCTCACTTTGATAAATTTGCGGGAATTCACTTTGATGTTCAATTAAATATACTAGAAAATAATTCACTAAAATGTTAAAAAATAATATATAACGCTAATGAGTTTTTGATTTTTAGTAAAACATTTGCATTGCAAGGTTTTATAACGTGAGATTTCATTTGTTCAGTTCCCTACGAGTGTTTTAATCTGTCAAATTTAAGAAAACTGTATGGAACCAAGCACGTGTTTTTTTTTTAACTTTATTTATTTGAAAATGGGATCTTCTTGTAAATAAAGCATTTATTTATTTATTTACAATACGTATTTTAGATTTGTATTAAATTTTGTTTATTAATGAAGTACTTTATTCATGAATTATAATATATAAGATTAGAATTTCTATATTTTGTGCTGGCTATATGGGTTAGTTTCAGAATAAAAGAATCGATATTATTTAAATATTATGAAAACTTTTTGCATTTTAATTATGGTTATATATTATGACATGATAAAAATGTCAGACCCACGACAGACCAGTCTACTATAATAATTACCAACATGGCTGTTAGCAACGTTATTAATAAATTCAAAAAATTAATCCAATATTTTCCTATATTCAGAAAGGTATTGCTTTATATAGAAAATACTATTGCTTACAATACGGGAAATATGAAAAATTTCCCTTGGTTGGCTATACATCCATTCGGCTTCGCCGTCGGGATGTAACTTGCCAATCTCGGGAAATAATCTATTCATATTTCCCTAGATGTAATAATAATTATATTCATTCCGCAAAAATAAAAATTAATATAACAAAAACAGATAAATAACATAATTAACAGATCAGACAGGTGTTTAAAACTATAAATATTTCCAAAACATTAAAACAACATTAGGATTAAAAGACAGGGAAGTATGCATATCTCTAGATATATGCTGTGAATGTTTAGACATTCGCGGTTATTTTAAATTGTTTAATTTGAAGCTTAGAACGTGTTTCTACTCCTTGATTTAGCATTAAGTAAAATTTTGAGCTAAGATGATACTTTGTTTCTTTCATCTCTTCTTTGTGTGGAGTTGTGAATAAAACAACACGAAATTGAGTTGATATAAAGTTGAGTAGAGAGTTTTAACAACATGCACACCTAAGGGATAATTTGTAATGCATAACAAGCTTCACAATTTGAAAGTTTGAACTTCTTCCTCAACTGATTACATCCTATTTTTATTCCGTTGAATGTAAACTACCTGAATAATCCAGTACTTGTAAACATTATAATTCCAATAATATATGAAATTATTCTTTTAATAATAATGCAATATTAGAAGTGTGATTTTTATGAAATCTACAACAAATTTGCCTTACAATTAACTACGACTAAATTAAATGTAATAAAATGAAATAAATCTCATTTAAACATTTACTTAGACTAATTTGTTGTAGAATACGTGAAGAACCGCACTTTTAATGCTTGAAGTATTTTGCAACTAAGTATTAACAATTTTATTTATACTTATACGTAATAATTAATTAAAATAAATATCTTTATACATTTACATACATTAATTATGATACGTTAAATAGTTGCAATTGCCAAAAAATTATCTCTTTAAATATTAAACATGTTTATATTTCTCTATATAATTTGCTTTTTCTTGGGGATTTTTTTGAGGAGGCTTAAAAATCCAAGTCTCAAAAATCGTCTTCGCTTTGTTGTCGATGTCGGTTTTTTCTCGTCTCCACTTTGTTTAAGCTCGAGCTTACAATCTCGCTGATGTATTCTGACATAAGGATTTCTGCGACGCGGGTCTTAAATTTAAACACCCCCCACTCCCAAACATCACCCCTCACACACGTTCTATCACCAATTTTTTTCGCCTCCATCTTAAGATTTTATTATGCCTTTCAGCCAGGTTTTTCGTTCTCTTTAGATTCGTGCAATATTTCAATATAACCAAGTGTACAAGGACTTTTCTTCTAAGTCTACATATCCCAATTATATGCTGTAAATCTTCACATTTTCGTTTTTTTTTTTGAGGAGATCAATGTAAAGATTTAAACGAGTGTTTTCCACTCCCAGACTAAGCATGAAGTAAAATTTCGAGTTTCGAAACGCCCTGTGGCTTTTCTAAACTCGACATTTTACTTTATGCGCCATGCATATGAAACACTCATTTCTAGTAAACTTCAAAATATACTTCTAAATTAAAATTTGAAATAAACTGTTAAAACAGGATTATAATTATACTGCTAAGCAATAATATTCTGAAATCTTCGATTTGGATGGCATTTACTTTGTGGTACATCTTTACATGAAATAATAATAAAACACTTAACTTTGTTATATCGCTTCACTAAAAGTTAAATAAAAGTAATATAATATAGTTAAGTACTTCTAAGAATATTTTTAACATCACTTGAAATTAGTGATCTATACGCGTGGCGCATGAAGTAAAATTTCGAGTTTATAAGAGCTGAGAATATTTGTCTCGGGTCGATGCGCGACCCTCGCTAAATATTTACGAAGCTTTTCTAAACTCGAAATGTTACTTCATGCTTAGCCTGGAAGTGAAAAACAGCCGTTAAAAGCTTCGAATTAAATTCTTAAAAATGAACGAATATGTACACTGAAAAGAAAAATTCCTTATATAATTCAATAATTCACAAATTTGTATCTATTCAAGTTTAAGTTGGCATTCTTTAATTGTTTGTTTTTAAGTTCAATTTGAAGTTCGAATGAGTGTTTCCACTAATTTGTTAAACATGAAGTAAAATTTTAAGTTAAGAAAAATATGAACAACCAGGCTTTTCTAAAACTCAAAGGCTTTTCTAATCTCGAAATTTTACTTCATGCGCCACGCGTATAAAACACTGATTTAAAGTGAAGTTCAAAATATTCTCGTTTAACGGTATATAATTTATCCTGCTTTAGCAGTATATTTTTTATACTCATTTAGCTGTACCTATATTTTTATTTCAAAATATTTCCGTGTTTTATACGCGTAGCGCGTAAAGTAAAATTTCGAGTTTAGAAAAGCCTGAATTTGGATTTAGACGCTACGCGTCCAAATCCAAATGTTAGGGCTTTTCTAAACTTAAAATTTTACTTTATGCTTAGTTTAGGACAGGAAACACTCGCTCACAACTTCAAATTGAACGCTTTGAAAAAAGGTAACGAAAGCCTGAAATTTGACAACGCACAGTGATCAAAATGTTGGAGAAGCTGGTCAAAAATCGAAAAAATATTTAGATATTAGTAAAATCTAGGTTTCAAGCAATATAAAAATGTAATTGTAAACAATTACCTACTTATTTTTTTATTGTGTTCTTAATAATTTAAATAATTATAATATTATTTAATAACTGAGCTAATATTGATTGTAAACCTTACTAAAAAGTTCGCAAATAATCCCTATAATCAACCCCTTTTTGGAAGTTCTGAATCCCCCTAAATCCTAATATCCTTCCTAAATACAAATATCCTACTCTCACACTTCATGAATTTATTAGTTCGCTTCAAAACAGTTAAGCTAGCTAGCACAGACATTGTATTGCACATCACCATAAATTCAGACAGGGCAGAAAGACCTTTGGTCTATAGCCCGGACAGACTAACACTAACATGTATGATAGGTATTAAAATGTTTGTACCGTATATTGTATCGTCTGAATAAAGATGTTTGTATATATATATATTTATTGTAATATAGTTTAAAATAAACTTCTCTGATGATAATTACACACCTAAAATGAAAGGCGCAAAACAAGTTTGCGCATCTTTTGCAAATTCCTGACAAATATATAACCACCTACAAAATCCATATAGATTAAAACTTTTTCTATCATTAAATATGTATTTTTGTCGTAAAATTGAACAAGTTTAGATTTATACATTTTTCTGAAATATTTTGTGTATAAGCAAAGCATAAATTCTTTCAATGAATGTTTATAAAACAGGGTTCGGAAATATCTAGATATTTATATAAATATTAAAATATCAGATATATCGATATTTAAACGATATATATCAACTTTTTAATAATTATTCTTGTTCATAAATACACGGCGATCATTTAACATCTAAATTAAAGCAGGCTTTGCATTTTAAATTATATTAGAACTACGGACTGTTAACACATAGTTTACCATAACCGCAAATTTATTCTATGATTCAATTAGCATTCTAGACAACTGCACAATAAAATGCCGCCTAGTCTAATTTATAATTTAAACGATCGCATGTTATTAATATTTAGCCATAAGGACGACCAATCTGAAATGTGACTTTTCCTAATTCGAGATTATTCTCTGGCTGTTTAAAATAACTTCCTTTTGTAAAAATGCCAAATACAGGTAGAAAAAAAGAAGGGATTGTAAATGCATCAAATTTTTCAACTACCGATAATTCGATAAATTTATGAATCAAATCCTGGTTACCGATAATTTACTTATGAATCACAGTATCGATGAAGAAAATGTACATATGTTCTCAACATGTTTAGTAAATTTTGTTCAAAAGTTATTGATTATTTATTAAATAGGCTTCAATTTAAACTATAAATAATGTTTGTAACTTAAAATTAAGCTTAGTACAGGATTTTAATAGATTAATTCTTCTTTAATTGTTTCAGAAAGTTTCTAATCATTGTAAAAAGCTCTGTGTGTTGTTTTTTAATCAACTTATTTATTTGAAGTATGAATTTGTTGATAGTTTAAGAATTATAACATTTTTCACGCTTAAATTTAAACAGTAGATTTCGAAAAGAATCACGCTTTTAATATTTTGAAATTTAAAATATGTGAGAAATTGCAAAAAAATCACAATTGTTTTGTATTAGTTTAGGGCAGGGTTTCACAACCGGGAGGTACGCCCCCTTATGGTGCGCGGCAAGATATCAGGGGGGGGGCACGACAAATTTCCTAAAGAGTAAGTGAAGTAAAATAAGGCTATAATAGTGTTTCAATCTAACTAAAAAACTCAAATAAAATCAGGGAGGGCAGCGTGGAGTTATGAGAGGAGGGGCGCGACCTGAAAACGGTTGAGAACCCCTGATTTAGGGTAAGTATTTTCCTTAGATAAAAATTCTTCAAGTGGTCTAAATAAAGTTGATTTTTTCGGAAAACGGCGATTTTTCATATAATTTCAATTTCAACTGAAAACATTTTTAACCCTTTCAGCCCTAGAATTTTTCTTGTGCCAAAAAAATTGGTTTTGTACACTGGATATTATTTATTATTATCTCAGATATACAGAGAGTTTTTTTTAAGTATACATATCTCATAATACTGAATACGCTGTAAATCTTCAGATGTTCGTTGTCTTTACAAATATTTCAAATTGAAGTTTCAAACAAGTGTTGTCCACTCCCAGAATAGGCATGTAATAATATTTCGAGTTTAGAATAGCTTGTAAATTTACTTCATGCGCCACGCGTACTAAAAACTGATGTGATGTTCAGAATACACGTTTTTAGCATACTGCTTTAGTAGAATATTTTGAACTTAACCTAAAACCAATGTTTTGTACGCGTGGTGTATGAAGTCAAATTTCGAGTTTAGAAAAGCCTGAAAATTTGGTTTGGTCGCGTAGCACTACGCTTTTTTCTTTTTTGATTTAAAACGTTGTATTTACAAAATCACCTAATTGTGATTTTTCTAAAAAATATAAATTCGTGATAAAAGAGGCTTAATTTTAGCTATAATGGTTATTTATAACTTATGTAAATATTAAGATTAGTCTAAACGCTTAATTGTGGATTTTGATCGATTGATAGATTTTCTATTTCTTTAATTAACACTTAGCCCGTGTTGAAATAGTCTATTTTCTATTGTTTATTAAAGTTGAAAAAAATTATATTGTAGTCCAGGTTGTTTCTGACATGTGTGAGAAATATTTCAACAATATTTTGCGATTTTATTTTTAAATCACAATCTTTTCTGGAGATCACCAAGGTGGGTCATTTTAAAGTCCAAAATGATTCCACCTGGGTCCATGGATGTGTGTGAATGTGTTTGTGGCGTCTAAATATAGTAAATTACAAAATACAATGGTAAAATGGTGGAATGGTTTAAAATAAATATCCAATAATTGTAAATACATTTTTTTCTATCAATTTTCACATGAAATTTTGTATTATTTTTCAAAGGTATGCACAAACCTTTCTCACGAAATTGGCAATAATTTATGCAGATTATTTAACTCTGAAAAAAAAATCGCCAAACCGTAATTGATTGCTATTTTTCCGCAAACATAGAAGAAGTATTTTCAATTTGGTTTTCATTAATCACTAATTATTTAAAATAAATAAAATTAAAAAACGCCATTTCCTTCCGTAGTCTGATTTTTGCAGCAATTAAATTAAAAAATAGATAATTTAAAATTTCGAGCGTGGATTTTCATGAAGTTTTCTGTGAATGTGAAAATGATATTGGTACAAGTCATTAAATACATGGACAATTAATTGTGGTTAATGAATTTCCTCAAACATGGGTTTCCACTCCAAGATTAAGCATGAAGTAAAATTTCGAGTTTAGAAAAGCCTAAAAATTTCAGGGAATTTTGTTTCTTTCTGAACACGAAATTTGACTTCATGCGCCACGCGTATTAAACATTCATTTAGTATGATGTTTCAAACACATACTTGGTAAAATGACACTATCGTATTAAATTACCTCAACTATAGGTTTATTTAATTTACTGGTTTAAAATCGGCAAACTAAAGATTTATTAGGATTTACCAGTAATACGGTTTACTGGTATTACAATCCTTACTGCCTGATTTTTTGTGAAATTTTCTGATGTATAAAACTCCCCGACTATTCTCTGATTTTCCTGATGTCCAATGTATGTATAAGTTTTCATTGTATTTTTAATTATCTTAATAAATTGACTGCTTATTGTATGCATGCTTAAGAGTGCGATCCACCCCATGGAAACTAAGAATACTGATTTGTTTGTATTTATTTTGAGTTTTTTTTTTATTCTTTTTTCACACATCTGTCTAAAATTCAGTTGCAGAGGGCATGATGATCTAATTTAATTTTTTTTTAAATTAAGAAACTCCAAAATGCGACTTTATCATGCCCCCACAGTGGTTTTGTAATTATATAATTATAATATCATGTTCTCATAAAATGTATAGTTATCAAAAAATCCAATTCAATCCAATTATGTACGAAAATATATGTTTTTAAACCACAACTCCATGCGCCTTCGTATTATTATAAGATTGTAAATTGAAACGATGCAACTGGTTGAGCGCAGCTAATTAATATTAATTTTACTGGTTTTATTTTAAGTCAGTTAATCATTTGACCATTTAATGCCTCTACAGTTTTCAATTGTAGAAAAATACATTTTAACCAGTGCATGCGTATGAATTTGTGTTTTTAAATATCTCAATAAACTGACTGTTTTTTTATTGTATGCATCCTTATATATATATATATATATATAAATCTTTATTGGCAAATTTTGGTAATAGTAATAGTACAAAAATAAATTACAATTAAATAAAGTAAAAATTAAATAATTTGCCAATTGGCTATCGACCGTTGGTCTTTCTGCCTGGAATTATAGAGTTCTGTCCTTGTCAGTTATTGTGTAGGAAATGTCTTGATTGCTAATGTCGTCCATTGTCTAGTCAAATGAATTTAATTGTCGTGATCACTAGGGTTATGAAATGATGAAATGAAATCATGAATTGTAGAGGTAAAACGTTTACGTTTGGGAGTGATATTAGGGTTTCGAGAAATGCATAAAGGGTGGAGGAGATTATAAAGGGTGGGGTTTGAGGCGAATTTATCAGCTAAATAGGATAGGCGGGTTTCGATGGGGGTAACTTTTGTTAGTTTGTATAGCAGGAGGTTGGAGGGGTTGTGCAGTGGGTTTTGGGGGTGACGGATTTTGGTAAGCACTCTTAGGGCCGATCTTTCGGCGACTTGTAAATTTTTGAGTGTAGTAGGATGGGGATTGTGGAAGAGGATAGCAGCATAGTCAAGTAAGGGGCGGCATATCATTTTATATATATATGAACGGCTGTTTTCGTGGTAATTCCTTGTTGTTTGAAGGTCAGACCTTTAAAATGAGCCGCCCGATTCTTGATTTTTGCTTTGAGGATTGTGGAGTGAGCTTTAAAAGTAAGGTTGGGGTCAAAAAGGATACCTAAATATTTGCAAGTGGTTGAAGGGCGGATAACTTGATTGTTTAGAGAAATTGAGAATGGGGATTGGTTTGCTCGGTGAAAAGGGATTAGAAGCTGGGTTTTATTGGGGTTTATGGAAATTCGCCATTTCGCAAACCATGTTTGAAAGGTGTCGATAAGGCCCTGTAGAGTGCTGAGGGCTTTTGGGAGTGTGGGAGCATGTGCGATTAACGCAGTATCATCGGCGTATAGGAGAGGGTAGGCATATTTATCAAAATAGTTAGGATCGGGGTTATACATATCATGGACGAGAAGGTTGTAAAGAAATGGTGATAGCGGGGATCCTTGTGGGAGGCCTTGCTCAGGAGTAAAGGCGCTGGAAAAGGTGTGGCGTATTTTAACTTGAAGGGATCTGTTGTGCAGGAAACTGTCTAAGAGGTTGATTAGGTGTGGAGGTATATTAAGGGAGCTGCACTTAAACAGCAAGCCCTGGTGCCAAACTGAATCAAACGCTTTTTGAATGTCTAGGAATATTATGGCAGATTTACGACCTTCAAGGCTTGCTGTTTGACAGTTGGACGTGAGAATGGATAAAGATAGAGTTGTGGAGCGGTGTTCGAGGAATTCGAACTGGTAGGGAGGGATAACGTCCGCTATGCAGGACATAAGTTTGTTTTTGATTATGGATTCGAATAATTTCCCGAGGACTGGGAGAAGGGTGATGGGGCGATAATTGCTAGGATCTAGTGGGTCATTTCCGGGTTTGGGTATACAGGTAATTATACCCCGCTTCCACTCTGGCGGTAACACTTGGGTAGAGTATATATGGTAAAATATTTTTAGGATATAGGTGTGGATGTTTGTTGGAAGAGATTTGAGGATAATTCTAGGAATGTTGTCATAACCGGGTGCCGTGTTTTTGCCCTTTTCGAGGTTTTCAAAATATTCTTCCTCCTTTATAGTATCATTTGGAGGAAGAGGTGTTTGGGTGATTTTAAAAGACGCATACCAGGAGTTTACGCTGTCGAGGAATTCATTGTCATAGTCTGTGTGGTCAGTCATTGTGTACGTGTGTTTGAAATAAGTCGCAAAGATGTTAGTAATGTCGATATCGTCCGTCACCGTATTTTTTGTCATTGGGTCTGTGATTTTTTGGATAAAATCGGTTTTCCGGTACTTGCTGAGTTTTTTAATCTCCTGCTAGTAGTGTTTACCATGTAGGTCATTTATTTGTTCGCACGATTTTATCCAGAGATCACTTTTGTACTGTGTAATCATCGTATGTATGTCTTTATTTAGTCTGTTGAATTTTTGTTTGAGTGTCATGTCGTCAGTTTGTCTAAAGTCTCTATATAACTTGTGTTTGTATTTAATTAAGTGGAGGATATATTTGGGAAGAGGATGTTTGTAGGGTTTTTTGGTTATAGTTGGTGTGTTATGTTTGATAGATTGAGATAGGGTTTCTAGGAAAAGGGAAATCGTGATCGGGTTAATAGATTCATTTTCGGAGATAAATTTTGTCATTTCGTCGGTCACGTTTGTAGTGTCACAGTATTTGAAGTTTAAAATTGTCTTGGGAACGGATGGAAGAGGGGAGCAAACATTAAGGGAAAATTGGATAGCTATATGGTCTGAACATAAATCAGGGACTAGGGTGACATTATCTATAAGGTGTTCGATGTTGCTTGTACAAAGAAGGATATCGGGAATGGTGGATTGGTTGTTTGACATGATGAATGTGGGACTGGTATGGATACGCACAAAGTTGGAGTTTGCTATAAAGGATGCGAGTTGCTTTGATTTTGTTTTATTAATGTTAAAATCACCGATTACGACAACATGATCATAAAGGGAAGCCTTTGTGAGGATTGTATCTTCAATGGAAGAGGAGTTGTGGATGTATACAAGGAAAATGTGGAGTGAGAATTGAGGCAGCTCAATGGTGCAGTGCAGACATTCGTTCATAATATTGTTTATTTTAGGCGGATTTGATTTCAATAATTTTATTTCTGATCTGGCTGCCACCAATGAGCCACCTCGTTGGTTTTGTTGGGGAGTCGAGGAAGGAATTTGGATGTAGGACCAATTATTAAATGAAAAAAAGTTTTTTGTTTTTGTTTCAACCATCATAATGACATCGATGGGATTGTTGGTAAGGTAATTATTGGAAACTAGATGGGATTTTAAGGAAAGGGAGTTGATATTGCCGTATATAAAATTATACACCGCCATTGTTGCTGCTTAGGTGTGAGAGTCTGGTCTGGATGCCGGATAGGGGGGCTACAGGAGGGATGACATTTGGGGATTCAAGGTCAAACATGACGACGAACATTTTGTTGCCTGAAAAATTAACATGGGTGTCTACATTAAATGAATCGATGAAACGAGCTTTCAGTTTTTTGATAAGTGCGTCTCTATCAGTCACCGTTGGTTCGTTAATCTTTGTCGTGTAGATGTCGATAATGTAATCATGAACAGTGATGGGGGCGTGAATTCGTGAGTTTTTTTGTCAAGTCCTTGTCAATTTGGGAAGATTTTTTGTTTTGATTCATAATTTTAATATTGGGGATTCCCTCAATCGGTTGACGCGGTCTCTTGGCGCATTTCGTTGACCATGCCCCGTGGTCTGTTTCTCCGCAAGCCTTGCATTTAATCGGCAATTCAGTGCTGCACGTAGATGTGGGGTGTTGTCCTGCACATTTAGCACAGGTTATATTTTCGGTGCAGTTGCTGGTGATGTGGTCGTACTTGCTGCATGGTACAGGTAGTGGCGTCGGTGGTTTACTTTCAATGACTGTATAGATCTTACACATAAATCTGAAGTGGTTATGAAGAAGTTTTGTAAATGATTCTAGTGAGGGGGTGATTACTCTTATCATACGCGTGGCATAATCATCCTTCTTGGCGATGATGCGGCGACAGTAACGGTGCGTAATTCCTTAAACGTTCAGCCGCTCACTGATGGTCTGGTTCGCGATCTCCGGCTCCTCTCCTCTGATAATACAACAATAGGAGGGCGCCGGCGCGCTGCGCTGAGTTGCTGCGTCCGTGCTAGTGTGAGCATATGGAGGGGCGGCAGAGTGGAGCGAACGAAATTCATGGATAATGCGCTCCGCTTGCAATAATTTAATTGCTTTTTCCAGGTTGATTTTTCTTTCATTCGATTTCAATAAAAAACCAAACTGTGTCTTTATTATTAACGCATTGCTGTCAAAATTGCGTTCATTCCATAACAGGGCAAATTGGTAGCGAGTGAGGTCATTGGCAGTTGTAAATGTAAAAGTGTTGCTGTATTGTTCGTGGTTGTGTTTTTTGTTAGGCACAAATGATGTTTGTTGTATTTGTGTCGGAGGTGTTGTACTAGTTGATGGCTGTGATTGGGTGGATTGTGTAAGTCTAATTTCTGATTGTGATGCGTGTGTGGTGTATGTAGAGTTTTGTTTTTGTGCTGGTTGGCTGTGTTGTGTAGTCATTTGTTTTAAAACTGATTGCAACAGTTTGTTTGTGGTTTTAGGCATGTTACCTGCTCTTTTTGCGGTGTGGTATTTCGGCGGACGGCCACGTTTCTTTGATGTAACCTCTTGAAAGTCCCGCAACTCTGAGGTGTCCATGTCGGCGTCATCCACGACATCTCCGTCCATCCTGTCTAGGCTCTGGGTCCAGATAATTGATGGCTTGATTTTTTCACTTTATAAGAACTCTCGCACGTCTGACCTCTACGAAGTCTCGCTCGCAAATGTATGCATCCTTAATTTAATTAATAATCGTTTCGCTGCGTCGAGCTGAATTTTGATGTTCGTGCCTATTTAACAACATAGTTGGCTAAATTTCGCTTTTCTCCCAAGAATTTCTCGGAATTAGTCTCGACCCTCCGGCGCTTCCAAGTCGAGAATAACTTCCTGCAGGACCCCTCTCCGTCTCTCTAAATTCATTTAATTAATTTTATTTCCCGACCATTAGGACCCTCTAATCTAGGCGAAAAGGGCATTAATTCCGGACCGGGCACTTTTCGCTGCATCCGATTCCAGATTACTCGAGATCCTTTATATATAATTTAAAGAAAGATCAAATGAAATTATATAAAATATAAAACCGTGACGTTCTAAATTCAACTCTCTTTGTTTAACACTTTGTTAACTTGTAATCGTAGGCATCATATTAAGTTTTTTTTTTAGTATTTCGGCACCAGATACCCACAGACGCGTTTAGGACTTCAAGGTCCTCTTCAGTGTGGTCCCGACCCAGTGCTGAGGAATACTAAACATTTCTGACTATTTCAAGCCAATATGTAAAATCTATTAATGGATTCGAGCATTAGATGGAGTTAGCTATCGAATCCATTAATATTTTTTTATTTATGTTTCGAAAGCGTAAACCCTATTTAATGCTAATTAGTCCATTGTCATGGAAGCTTTAATCGCGTAAATGGGTATCCGGTGAATGAATTAGTACTGAACACAAATTCATATTCTTGATTTTTTTATTTTTTATTTTAAGTACATAGACAATTATTGTCATTTAAAAAGCAATTAATTTAAGGCTGCAGACTAATCATGAAGTAAAATTTCGAGTTTAAAAATATTTAAAATGTTTAAAGATATTCAATGAAACAAATTATTTAAATAAGTACCCATAACTTGTATTAGTATTCAGCTACGATCTATACTGATTAGTTAAGCAACGTTTATGTTAATAACTTAACAAAAAATCAACTTATTGCTGTAATGTTTATCTTATGATGATTCCAATTCTCGGTCGATTCGGCACATTTTTTGTCCTTCGATAAGAAATAAACAAGATTAGAATTTATTGAACAAGTATTAAAAATACGAATTCTTTACACAATTTTTCTACTATTCTGCATCTTATTTATTAATTGTAACAAGTTAAATTTTCTTGAATTTTGGAGGCGTTCACTTCGTTGTACATTTTTACTTTTGAATTAAACAGTTTACAGGAAAAAATAGTATTAGATACTTATTTATTGTATTATTTATGTATTATTTTTGTATGATTTATAAATAATTTTCTGTATTTATAACTACAGGGCATTTTTCTTGAGTATACATATCTATCTATAATTACAGCGTTTTTTTTAAATTTGCGGGAATTCGTTGTTATAAAGCATTTAATTTGAGGCTTTCAACGAGTGTTTTCCACTCCCAGACTAAGCATGAAATAAAATTTCGAGTTTAGAAAAGCCTAAGAATTTGGATTGGCCGCGTAGCGAAGCGGAGCGGCCAATACAAATTAGGCTTTTCTAAACTCGAAATTTTACTTCATGCGCCACACTTAAAAACACTGATTCACAGTGAAGTTAAAAAAAACACACACATACAACAACGATTATAGGCAACCTGATATACCTTACAGTTATTGGGTGGCCTATAATCACTGTTTTAAACAATTTGTTCAGCTCAGAATTTGACTCACGATTTATTCACATCTACATTTTAGATTGCTAAAGCCGTATATTTTAAACTTTGCGATATTTCAGTGTTTTATACGTGAGGCGCATGAAGTAAAATTTCGATTTTCTTGTTATTAGGAAATGTTTCCTGTTAGACAATGAAGATTTATTATTATTATTTTTATTATTATTATTAATAATAATAATAGCAAAATTATATCACATACAATTTCGGCAGCTATATTAACAGCAAGTATAGGAAAAATTCATCAAGCGTTTTGCGAAAATTCCATCACACACAAACTCACTAGAAATTAATTAAACTTTAGTAATGTTGACATCGCAAAAATTGTTTTTCCACGCAAAGCTAAAAATACTGTATCATTTATATTAATAAAAAAAATAAACTACTGTGATGAATTTATCGATCAAATACAGTTCCATTTAACTAGGCGGAAAATGTAAACATGTTTTATTTTTCCTAAAAAGCGACTTTGTCAACTTATTAACAAAACTGAATTGATTCTGTAATTTACTGACATCATTTCAGGCACATCACTTGAATGAAAGTATGTATTTCACTTTAAAATGTAGTTTTATCTATATTGAAGTAAAAATTAGGTCAATTTTTTTGTACCCTAGGGTGCTTCCGTTTCGATTTCGATTACGGGATGAAAAGTGTCCCGCCTAGGGGATTTCCCTCAAGGTAAATATTTTCCTGGAAGAGCAGGAGGAATTGAGATTTGTGGCTTTTTTCGGAAGCAACATGTTTGTCGCTAAACTTAAATAGGTTATCCCGCAAGGCGAGACGACTACCAAGCTTGTCAATTAAGCTAAGTTATTTGTTACCTTCGTCCTCAGCGTTAAACTGAATGGATGTAAAGCGATCCGGTTGAGGGATTGTCCGGAGTGTGGAATTTAAGTGAAACAAAAGCGCTTCGAGAGGTCGACTTAATACACTTTAGATGTAAAGATTTATTTTAGTGTGCAATTATTATGTACATAAATAAGTCATTCATTTTTTTATTAAAATTGTATTAACCCTTTCAGCCCTAGAATTTTTCTGGTGCCCAAAAAAATGTTTTGTTCACTGCATATTATTTATTACTATCTCAGATATACAGAGAGTTCTTTTTTCAAGTATACATATCTCAATATACTGTAAACGTTGTAAATCTTCAGATATACGTTGTTTCTGCAAATATTTCAAATTGAACTTTCAAACGAGTGTTTTCCACTCCCAGATTAAGCATGAAGTAAAATTTCGAGTATAGAAAAGCCTGAAATTTGGTTTGGTCGCGTAGCGCATAGCGCTACGCGACTAAACCAAATTTTCAGGCTTTTCTAAATTCGAAATTTTACTTCATGCGCCACACGTACTAAACACTGATGTAATGTGATGTTCAGAATATACGTTTTAAGCATACTGCTTTAGTAGTGTGTTTTGCACTTCACTTAAAATCAGTGTTTTATACGCTTGGCGCATGAAGTGAAATTTCGAGTTTAGATAAGTCTGAAAATTTGGTTTGGTCGCGTAGCGCTACGCGACCAAACCAAATTTTCAGACTTTTCTAAACTCGAAATTTTACTTCATGCTTAATCTGGGAGTGGAAAACACTCGTTTAAGACTTAAAATTAAATCATTTTAAAAAACAAACGAATACCGGAAAGGTTACAGCTCATGCATACATGATGTATATTTAAAAGAAAAATTCCCAGTATGTTTACCAAATTTTAGTGGTGGCAAATGCCACCGTCAGGGCCGAAAGAGTTTAAACTGTTTGTTTACGAGTGAATCGCAAAACTTTACGAATTTTTTCCACTTACAAACGTTGCAGATATTTTGTGGTTGGTTTCGAAATCGGGACTTGAATAAATCACTGCGAATAAGCTGTAAAGCGTCTATGTCGAAATGTGGCCAACTTATCTGCTGAAACGATCCATCAAACCGTAATATCTCGTGGAGAGCCGAGCGAAAACAACTTCCGAAAATTGGGTCGGCCACTTTTCCGGAAAGGCGATCCGAGAGGGCGGCACACGGTGTTATATTTTGAAATTCTAGCGGGACAAAAGTATACGGATAACGTCTTTTGTAAAATAAATCGAGATATAAGTATTAGAGCAATAAACTGTTAGTATTAGAACAATAAAATGATATTATTTCTAATTAATTACTAATTAGTAAACATAGTCAAATTCCGAAAATACCTTTATGTTATAATAGATAATAAATTGATAATTATTCCCTGTCATTTTTTTCAATTTATTTAAATTTCCTGTTTGTTCAATTAGTTTTGTAAGAGAATAATTTGTCTGGATATTACACTTTGTTGTGTAACTCAAATAGTCATTGTATAAATTCAATATCTATCTGAATATCAGCTCGGGAAGTGTTTGTTTCAATGAATATTTAGAAAAGTCTAAACAAGACAAAATTTTTGCCGAACGTCGATTTTAATTTTAATATGTTGTATATTTTATAAAGAATGATCTAAACATTTATTATTTCTTTCAACCTATTATAATTGACTATCATGTTTAACAGCAACTTGCGATATCAATCCAAGTTTGGGATGTTCCCATTTTCTCTTTTGTTCGCTATCGAGTGAGGGGATTTCGAAGTAGACTTAGGCCGGCGTCAGATGGCGGAAACTATTGCTTTCATATTTTATTGTTCCGGTGCTGGGAAAGCGAAAGGTGGAACGAAATTTCGCCCCCATCGAAAAAAACGCAAGCCCTAACCGTGGATTACCGGATTTCGTAGCAAATAAAAAATGTTACCTCCACTATTGATATTTTTCTTTAAAGAAATGGGAATCGTAAGAGGGTGGAATGAATAAGCAAGTTTATATAGATAGATCAAGCAGGAGAAAGAAATTGACTAGAAGTAAATGGAGAAAAAAACAATAAATTAGAGAATTTCAGTAGTAAATGCATACGTTGTGTTGCAAGGTAGTATACTACATTTTTTTCTTATTACTTACTAGAATGTTATTTTAAATTTACATTTGTAACTTTGCAATTGGGTTTTTTGCCTGTTGGGTAATAAAGGTTATCATTATTATTATAGTTTTTGAGTTAGCTTTATGTTAACATATAAATTACGAGTGTCTATAAACTGTCGGCATCCCAGTGGGTAACGTCGTAATTAAACATATAATTAAATTTATTTGACGTTTCCGGGAATCACCGAATCGTATGACGTAATCTAAGATATGTAATTTGTTTATCAAAGCAACCGAGATGCCGACAGTTTATAGACACTCGTTATACCGTTCAACAATTTTTTTACGCAGCATAGCAGAATCCCTAGGTTAATACAGTACAATAGGATTTTCTGAAGTAAGAAAAAGACACAATATATAGACGAATCCTAATAATTATTGCCTACGTATTCGAAATTAAATGTTATCCTGTTTGTTAAATTTTACTTCAAATTTGCAATTGTCAACTGCCGCGATGTCCAAAACGAAATACTATTATTTTTGAGAGTTTTTTAACGGAACTGGGAGTAAGATTATGTTGGACGCACAAATGTTAAGATAAAATGCTTTCGGAGACTTACAGTTCACCCGCAAATTGTATTTCAAGTTCAAAATTTGAGGTTATATACGTTGGTATTTTTGGATAAATAAGCACATTACATGTATTAATTGTACACATGATAAACATGTTTTCACAATTATGCCGTAATTAATCAAAATTGTAGTATTATCTTCATTTATACAGCCAAAATCACGATATTAATTTTACACTAAATGTGACGTGTACTGACGATTATTTAAAATAATGGATATATAAATTGGATCCATTAGAAAATTACAAGTATTTCAATTTATGATATAAAAAATAAATTACGCCATTAATCTACATAAATAATAATGCATTAATATTTAATTCAATAATGAATAAAATGTATGGATGTAAGCAAATTGTAATCTTAGTTACCGACTTAACGTTAGCAACTTGCAACCTACTTTACCAACTGAAAGAGGGAAGTTTGAAATGTTATTGTATTGTTGTTTATTATAACAAAATATTGTATTTTATCACTAACACATAATTTACTTTGATCAGTGCAATTTATGTACTAAGTTATGTATAAAATTGCAATAAACACTTAACTTTTAATTTTTAATAAATTCACATTTGCTATTTACAAAATCAACTCGGCTTGCAGCAGTGGAGTGGAGGCCATCAACTAGAAATTACGGTTATAGAAGTTAGAGATATTTCAATTACAAAATTAATTTTTCGCGTTATAATCGCAGTCATTAGAAGAACATTATTTTTTAAAAATAACTATCTACTTTTTTTACACCAAAAGTTAAAATACTCATAACCTAAATATGGATAATAATCAATCTAGAATTATATATTCATTAGTTTAAATAAACGTCAATGGACGTCACCTTTAGTGTGAAATTAATATCGTGATTTTGGCTGTATAAATGATGATAATACTACGCTTTGGATTAATTACGTTATACTTTTGTAGATAATTTAATCATGTGTACAAGTTATACCTGTAATGTGCTTATTTCCCCAAAGAAGCTTACGTATATAACCTCAAAATTGGAACTTAAAATACGATTTGCGGCTGAACGGTAAATCTTCGAAGGAACGTTATCTTAACATTTATGCGTCCCACGCACGTTTACATACGGCTTAATTTGGGACACAATGATTTGCACTATTGCAGAAGATTCGTCAAAATCCAGCTTTCGAATTGCTGCAGAAGTTGGTACTAACAGGGAAATGGTTCAACAAGTTCTCAAACAAAATAGATACAAATCTTACAAAATTTTAACAGGTTATCAGTTATTTCCAAAAGATGACATTGAAAGAATGGTGTTCTGTAAAACAATGATAAACGTATAAATAAATAAATGAATGAAAATAACGACAAATGGATTTGCGAACTCAATACCCACAAAAATTGAAGGTACGGCAGGTATCATCGAAGATCATATTCTTTGACCCTTCTTCATTGAGGAAAATTTGAATGGAGTAAAATATTTGGATCTTCTCCGGAATCAAATAATTTCAGCAATAAGGCCACTTCTAGGAATAGACTTCAACCAAATGTGGTATCAGTAGGATAGCTGTCCTGCGCACGACATGGTTAATGTGCGTGGATTTTTAAATACTACTTTTCCGAATCATGTAATTGGTAAAAGAGGTGATATAGGGTGGGCAGCTAGGTCTCCCGATTTGCCTATAATTGACTTTTTCCTTTCGCCATACGTGAAACAGAAAGTGTATAATCATGTAACAGTTAAACATTTAGAACAGCTTCGCCAAAGGATTGTCAATGTGTTTTGAACCTCGAATGCTTCATAACGTGAGAAGGAGCTTCTATGACAGAATAATGCACTGTTTAGCGGTGCAAGGATCTCTATTTAAACATTTATTATAAATTACCTTATTCATGTTTCCATTTATATTCTTTGTTGGTTATTAAAACCCAGTTATTAAATATGTTAGTTTTACTCATGCTAGTTTCGGATGTGCTGTTAAAATCGTGCAACAATTATTTTTAAATTTATTTTTAGTGAATCACTTTCCTAACCAATTAATTAAACTGTCAAGGTATCTGTCATTGGCAATTGATAGCTGAAAGTATTATCAAGTACTCAAGAAAGTCAGATTGTTGTTTATAATCTATCTTGCTTCCTTCTATTGTTTGTATATTTATTACTGTCCAACACATAATAAAAGCTATGCTGCGTCAATTTATTGTAGGTCGGTATATTATGAGTTACAGTTTTCAGAATTATATAATTTTTGATAAACGCCTGTAATTTGATAAAATAATAATAATAATAAACAACGCCGTTTTTTATGAGTTTCTTATCTTAACTGCAGATAATATTTCTTAAAATAATGCACGCTTATTCTTTCCTCTTTTTTTTGTATGTCTTGAGATAAACAAAGCGCAAATAAAACCGATGTGCTTACTTAAAGCTAATAGCGTTTTCATTCCGAGAACATGCGCTCTCCCATTATTTCCCACCCGACGCGCACTAGATTCCGCATAATCTCGAGACATTCGTCTCACTTTTCGCAAATCGCAGGTACGAGGAAAAATTGGGCGAAAAGGAAGAGAGAAATCACGGTTGAAAATTGCGTAACATGATTGGCAAAAGAAACGACAGAGTGTCATCAGTGTAACACGTAAAAGAAACCGCAAAAACAAATAGAAATATAGAACATGTACAAATTTCAATCAAACAAATAAAACCAACGAAGAAAGCAAGTATCTTCACATTCTCGACTTTACAGTTACTAGACGATTAATAAATTAATTCACTGCCAGAGTTCTATCATGATACATGCATTAACCCTTTCAGCCCTGGATTTTTTTCCGGTTCCCCAAAAAATGTTTTATACACTGCATATTATTTATTACTATCTCGGATATACAGAGAGTTTTTCTTTTAAGTATACGTATCTTAATATACTGTATACGTTGTAAATCTTTAGATAGTCGTTGTTTTTATAAATATTTCAAATGTAACTTTTAAACGAGTCTTTTCCACTCCCAGATAAAACATGAAGTAAAATTTCGAGTTTAGAAAAGACTGCAAATTTGGTTTGGTCGCGTAGCGAAACGAAGCGACCAAACCAAATTTTTAGGCTTTTCTAAACTCGAAATTTTACTTCATGCGCGCCGCGTACTAAACACTGATGTAATGTGATGTTCAGTGTATTTGTTTAGCATACTGCTTTAGTAGAATATTTTGAACTTCACCTAAAATCAGTGTTTTATGCGTGTGGCGCATGAAGTGAAATTTCGAGTTTAGAAAAGCCTGAATATTTGATTTGGTCGTGTAGCGCTACGCGACCAAACCAAATTTGCAGGCTTTACTCAACTCGAAATTTAACTTTATGCTTAATCTGGGATTGGAAAACACTCGTTTAAGACTTCAAATTAAACTATTTCAAAAAACAAACGTTTATCGTAAAAGTTACAGAGCAGGCATACATGTATGTATATTCAAAAGACAAACTCCCACTATGTTTACCAAATTTTAGTGGTACCAAATGCCACCGTCAGGGCCGAACGGGTCAATAATGAAATAATTTTCAATAATCTTTATTTACCTTTTTTAAAATTTTGACAACATACGGGAAATATTTTATTTAAGTATAACACTGTAATTACGCTGTAAAAAAAAGTTAAATTGAATCTACAAAAGAGTGCTTAAATTAAGCACAAAATAAGATTTCAATTTCAATTTCAATTTCACTTTATTAACGGAATCTCCATTTCCAAAATACATTTATAAATACATAAATATACAAGAAATACATATCAAAAATATACAAGAAAAGTGTGCCCAACACTAAAAACAAAAAACAAAATGGGTGTATTGTGCCATTTTGTCAAAATAGTTATTTCTCAATCCCAAATAGTTCATAGTCAAATTTTGAGTTTAGAAAAGCCTGAAAATTTGATTTGCTTGCGTGACGCGCAGCGCTACGCGACCAAACCAAATATTCAGGCTAAATTCGAAATCTAAACTTGAAATTTTACTTCATGCTTAATCTGGGAGTGGAAACACTCCTTAGAATCTCTAAATTTTTCGCTTTTATAAGAAACATATACGTTTACTTAAACAAAAAAATATCCCTGTATGTCAGATTATTTGTATTCTTCATATGTGTTGCTAGTTTTACACTCTTCTTATTTCTTTCTTTTCCTCCTGATAAACTAAACTGTCTGGTAAATGGCTCGGACTGAAAGTATAAGCTGACTGACGGGGGTTATGGTCCGTTTGATTGCCAACCTTCAACTCACCCCTTGCCTCCCCCCTTCCAAGCTGAGCTTGATTTATAGCGAAAATCCGAATTGGCAATCGAAAGTCTATTTGTTTGTATCGGAATTTTGTCCTGTCGAGATATGTCAATTTCAGGCCAGGGTGAAAACGATTAACTGTGACAACTGCATTAGTACACCACAAAATATTACCCCTCTGTAAAATATATATATATATATATATATATATATAGATAGATATATAAATCATGGTATTTTTTAAAATACAAGAGAAATCCGGAATTATTCGAGTGAAAAATAGTTATGTAGGTTTATAGAAAACAACCTATGGATAATATAAACAAGGACATAAAAATATGATGAAATGCAAATATAAACTAACTGGAATAATTCCAGTTCAAAAATATTTGAATTCGAGAAAAGAAGCTTACGCTTCTTATAGTTTGCACACTATAAATATAATATACAAAATTACATTTCATTTTTCAATTTTATTTGTTAGTTGGTTTGAAGAGAATTTGTCCTAAATGTTACATATACTTTGATAGAGCGTTGGAACAAATTAAATAAAATAAGATTTTAAATATTTCATTGTATAATTCAATATCCGGAGGTGCATTTGCAGGGAAGTAGTTGATTTAATGGATATTTATTATCTTAAGTTGTCTTATTAGTTAAGACATATCGTTTACATTTTACACGAAAAACATTTTCGTAATTTTATTATATAAACTGGTTTTTAATTGGATTAATTGGAACTCTTCCGTTCGAAACACTCAAAATTAAAGCTAATCAAAAAACTCCCCTAATCAATGACCAAAGCAACCTAATGTAAACCCCCTTCTTTGATGCTAAAATATAAAAGCAACATACAAATAATTTTAGACAATATTTTGATAACTAGCTTATAGTTGAAACTATAGTACTGTAAAAGGTAAAATAAAAGTAGTAAAACAAAGTTAAGTGTTTTTAATATAGTTTTTAACTTATTTTTATTTCTAAAACCATTGCATGCATTACAATAATCCAGTTATGCTTGAATAATCTACATGATATGTGCTAAATGCGATTAAATCTAATTCAAACAAAGCCGATTTCAGAAGGTCCCATTATCATTGCCACATGTGAAATAATGCAAGTTAGTTACAGACTGAATTTATCCTTCCCTAAGTTTCTAAAGGGGGTCCAAGTTTATGGCGCACAGATAAGTTTGTGTGTGGATGTGTACAAGAACATGCAGTGTGTGCAAGTGCTTCTCAAATTATGTAATGAGAGAAAGCCTCAAAACAAAACAAAATCCTATGTTTTGTCTTGAAATGTATGTAGTTAATAGTGTGGCCCTATAAAAATTGCTTGCCATCAGCTTTTATTTTGTAAAATACACAAGCAGATTTTATTTAATCATTGTTAATTTTATTAGAATTTATAATCACATCAATGTATGGATAAATCATACGCGAATACATTAGCATACATAACATTTATTCGAAATTACGTGCGTGTCTGCTTTTTCTGACTAACTCTGTTGGTTTTACCATAATATATAGCTCCCCATTTAAATTCCACCATAGGCAGTGGTAAATTCGGTTTTGCTGAAATTTAGATAAATAATATTCAAATTATACCCCGCTATATAATGAATAATTTACTAGCGCGCATAAATTACGATAAAGTTATTAACTATTGATTAATAGCATCAGATTACACACATTACAATGTTGAAAATATGTATCTGGATATATATCAATGATTATTTGATTACTACTATAAAATTTAAAATAGAAAATGCAGGCTTTTCTATTTTAAATTTTATCTGGATTATAATATAATCATCAATTATTGTTCAATGCATTTCGCTTAATGTGTATTCATCCCAAAAATAACACAAGTGCCGTTCATTCAGCGATATTTGCGATGGGATGAATTCGGAATATTTGATTTTACAACCGGAGCGCGGGCCCCGCAGAAAATGTGTTTTGTACCTGAATTTGGGTTGGGGACGGTTTTAATTCAATTCCGGATTCCAATGTTGACATCGACAGAATTTCGAGAGAGGCAAATTGCGTTATCCGGACGTATCGTAAATATACCATGGCGCCCCCGCTGAAATATTTTCCTGTATCGTTTACGCAAATTTGTGACCGACATGAAAATTTAACTCACTGTTGTTGTTTTTTTTTAATTTATTCAAAAATAAACAGATGGGAGAAATATAGCGTTGAACTGCGATTCAGAAATTATTTCAGTTTAAATTGATAGTGCAAATTGTAAATTAATAAAATTATAAAAATATAAAAGCAAATTGAAAGAATAGAACTTCAGTTTAAAAATGATCTTAGTTTAAAATTTTTGCACAGACTGTAAATTAGGAAAATTATAAAAGTAAAATGGAAAAAATAGCGTTGAACTTCAGTTAAAAAATGATCTTAGTTTAAAATTATTGTACAGACTGTAACCTAATAAATTTCTAAAAGAAAATCAGAAAAATACAGCGTTAAGCTTTAGTTTGAAAATGATTTTAGTTTAAAATGTTATTGCAGACTGTAAATTAATAAAATTATAAAAGCAAATCAAAAATATAACGTTGAACTTCATTTTAAAAATTAACTTAGTTTAAAGTGTTTGTGCAGACTGTAAATTAATAAAATTATAAAAGCAAATTGGAAAAATATAGCCTTGAACTTTAATTTCAAAATGATCTTAGTTTAAAATGTTTGTGCAGACTGTAAGTTAATGAAATTATAAAAATATAAAAAAGCAAAAGTATCGTCTTTCTGGCAATGTTTTCAATTTTTACAAATATTAATTAAAACAACTACTTCCCCGAGTAATACCTGACGGATACTGAATTTTTTATGATTATTTGAATTACGCAACATTCTTACTGTTTCTATGCATAATTTATACAGGGAATTTTTCTTTTAAATGTACATAAGCTATAGATCTTAAAGCATACGTTGTGTTTACAATACTAACGAGTGATTTCTACTCCCAGGCTAAGCATGAAGTAAAATTTCGAGTTTAGAAAAGTCTGAAAATTTTGTTTGGTCGCGTAGTGCTACGCGACCAAACTAAATTTTCAGGCTTTTCTAAACTCGAAATTTTACTTCATGCGCCACGCGTATTAAACACTGTTTCAAAATAAAGTTCAAAACATACTTGATCTTAGATCTTCCATCTTTAAACTTTAAAAATTTGAGCGATTGGAGCAATACACAATTTCCGTGGTAAAACATTTTAAACAATAAACTATTATATAAAACACTATGGTTTCACTGATTTTCATCAGTGAAACAATACCGAGTGTTTTAATTATAGGTTAAAAATAAAGAATCCCTCAATGCAAAATGTAACATCAGGTCAAATTATTCTCAAACTAAACAAAACGAAGAAACAAGACATTTTAAACTGACAGGAAATTAATATTAATTTAAAAAATGTTAGGCTATCTATAGAATACATATTAAAGAAAAAGTCTTGAGTTCAACTTTACTTTATAAATATAATTTACTTCCTTAATTTTATATTAATTTTTCACTTAATTTAATTCATTCACACCTACTTTTATACCTGACGAGTGTAAACTATTAAAATTTACTTACTACAATAAAATTATGACCAACATCGTAAAATTTTGACTATGATTAAATTAAATTGATGAAATTCGAGCTAGTAATATTTAGCAACAATTTTTGTCTTTATTATCAAGAAAAAAAATTATAATAATTAATTTCTCATCAGACTTAACAATTAATAACAGCAAAATGTAAATTTACAAAAAAATGACAAATAATTTTATAACAAAAGATAATACAAAAAGTTTTAATTAAATTTCGATAACTATCATTTTCACAGCACTCTTGATAAAATATATAGATTCGTTGTATCAAGAACGCTGCGAAAAAAGTAGTTATTGAAATTTAATTACATCTTTTTGTATTTCTTTTGTTAATAACATTATTATTTGTCATTTCTTATATACATTTACAATTTTTTGTAATTAGGTGATAAGTCTGATAAGAAAAAAAATATTATTGTTTTTCTTCTTGATAATACAGAAATAGATTGTTGCTAAACATCTCTTGTTCGAATTTCGCCAATTTTATTCAATCTAAATTTTACGATTTTGGTCATAATTTTATTAGTTATATAATATATAAATAATTTAAAGTAATTTTAAATAAAAACATATTATGTTTGCTACCCAATCAAATATATTGCATCCATCTCTTTTTTATCTAGAAAAAATAAAAATTATAGTTTATTTATTATCTGCTGACATATAATAACAGAGAATTATTAATGTTTGTACAAAAAAAATTAGAAATAATATTAGTAGTAACAAAAGAAAATAAAAAACTTTTTTTACGGCACTCTTAATAAAAGTAGATTATTTTTATTATTTTATTTTATTTATCAACGGAAATCTCCTTTATACATCAATACACAATTAAAAATAGTGATATAAGATAAACATAATATTACTTTGAAAAACATATAAATAGAGTGAGAAATATAATACAACAAACAAAAATACACGAATTAACAATATCCAGATTAATAAACTGTAAATGGCGTTTGAATCCACTGTAAGAATTACTAAAAATGTAAAAGTTGGGATACAACATAAGGACATTACAATATCGCATTATACGTGCCACAGGATTATGGGAACCATACAATGTTTGATGGAAGTTTAAACGAAATAAGGGCCTACAACGAACAGGAGTTGTTAAAAAAAAATTAAAGTTCAACAATGATAATAAAAAATTGCAATTGACATGTCCATTAATCAGTTTGAACCCATAGCATAAGTCAAATGATATTCTTCTATATTCTAAAGATTTTAAATTAAGACAATTCAATATGTGTGACCGACTATAGTCTATGCGTGCGATCCCCATTTTAAAAGATACTAGTAGTAAGAACCTATTCTGAACTTTGTCAATGATTTCAATGTTACAGTTGTGGTAAGGAGACCAAATTGCAGAACAATATTCCAAATGTGACCTTACCACACTGACGTACAGGGTTTTGAACGTATCCACGCCAAAGTGTTTCGAAAATCTAGTAATGAAACCGAGCATAGAAAGAGCTTTACTAGAGATCTTATTCAAATGGGTAACAAAATTTAAGCGAGAATCAAATATAATACCCAAATCACGCACTGTCTCGACCAGGGGCAATTTATTATCATTAATTGAATACTCAAACTTGCTATTATTGCTATGGCGACAAAAGGAAATTGACATACATTTTTTCAAATTGAGATGAAGATGATTGCATGCGCACCAATTAGCCAAGTTACCAATTACTTTGAATATTTTAACATCATCAGCAAACATCAGAAATTGACTATTTTTAATATAACTCCCAATGTCATTTATAAAGATCAAGAACAGAATTGGCCCACAGTGTGAGCCCTGGGGGACCCCAGATGTAACGTTGATTGCTCTGGAGACGAAGTTATCAATCTTAACAAACTGTTTACGTTCCCGTAAATAGCTTGCGAACCATTTTGTCACAAAATCACTAAATCCCAAGCCTTCAAGTTTATTTAAGAGAACAGAGTGACTAACACGATCGAAGGCTTTGGAAAAATCAGTGTAAACAGAATCAACCTGACGGCCCCTTTCCAAAGCACTCATCAGATACATCTGGTAGGAAAGCAAATTAGACGTTGTAGACCTGCCGTTTAAAAACCCATGTTGTTCGTCACAAATAATATTCCTACAGCACCAAATGAGTTGATCGGATATTAGTTTATCTAGCATTTTAGGAATTGCGGACTGGATAGAAACTCCTCTATAATTTTGTATGACTTCCCTCGAGCCCTCTTTGAAAATAGGGTTGATGTAAGAATGTTTCCAAAAAGTAGGAAACACCCCGGTATTAATAGATTTATTGAATAATGTTTCAATCGGGGTAGTCAGTGAATCAATACATTGTTCTACAAAATAAGGGGGTAAACCATCCGGCCCAGAGCTAAGTGAGTCACTTAACTCATTGATTGAATTAAATATATCGGAAGTTTTTAGACTAAACCTTGAGCAAGATATTTTATGATCATAATTGAATAATGGAGCATCAATTATATCCTCATTGTAAACAGTGCAGAAATAGTCAGCAAATAAATCAACACAAGAACTTCCAGCATTGCATTGTGTATCATTAAAATTCATTTTATTTGGAAAACCTTTTATGTTTTTGCACTCATTAACAAAAGACCAAAATACTTTAGAATTAACTTTTATGGTATCCTCAGTTTTCCGAATATAGGATTAATAAAGTGTTTCACTTAAATTGCAACAAGAAGATCTAAGATTTTTGAATGTTTCATAATCAGTAACACGACCACTTTTTTTAAAAGCGACATGGGCTTTTTTCTTAGATATAATTAAATCAATGAGTTCACGAATAAACCATTTTGGATAATTTGATGATTTATAATATTTAGAAGGCACATATAATGAGAGGGCATGATTAATGATGTTATAGATATTATTTAAGTTTAAATCAATATTTGGTTCCTGAAATGCTAGACTCCAATCAACATTGCAAAGACTAAGATTCATGGCGCTGTAATTAGCTGATTTGAAATCATAATAAATATAATCAGTGTATAAAGGACTAAATGTCTTTGATAAGTTCACAGTAATATCATAGGATATGTGATGATAACTATTATTGAGTAATGGATCAGTGGATGTTTTAATATTAATATTAAGTAAATTAGAAAATATTAGATCAAGAAATATGCCACGTTCATTTGGAATGTGGTTCTTTTGACGCAAATCATTAAAATTAAAAGAATCATTAAATGCACGGGCACACTGGGATGTATTTGAGTAAGACAATAAGCTATAACCCGAAAAGTCCCAAACTGCAGTCGGTAAGTTAAAATCCCCACAGAAAATATAATCAGAACTAGGATTATCCAAACAGATTTGATCAATAGCTAATGCATGTTGTTCATATATATTACAGGGGGACATAGGTGGAATATTAGAAGCACCAAGTATTAATTCATCATTAATTTTAACAAATAAGTGTTCTACAATATTTACTGATGAATCCAATTTAATGCTATTTAGATCAGACTTAACGGCAATAAGGACTCCCCCACCTCTACTTTTAGCACTAGTTAAGATTGTTCTATCCTGTCTGTGAATATTATAGTTCGATAAGTTTAATTCAGAATTTAACACGGAATCATCGAACCACGTTTCAATAAGAATTATGACGTCATAAACACAACAGCTAGCCCTAAGATGTAAATCACGAATTTTTGATTTAAGGCCTCCGATGTTCTGGAAATACACAACTAGTTTTTTGGCTTATTAACTGTAACTCCTGATGACCGAGTACTGACTATACTCGGGACTCCATTCCTATATTTAATTGTCAAGTCCGTTTCACCCGAAATTTTGCGTAAAGTAAGTTCGTCGTTTAAAGTCTTTAGCTGATTTCGTTGAATGTTCGTACGATCGGCATAAAATTTCACCGCACCAGTATTTAAAGTACGCACAGCTTTGAGTACTTGAATTGCAGAGTGATGATCAGCTAAAGACACTTTCAGTGGCCTAGGTTTGCCGGACTCTTTTCCTAAGCGAATTACTAATTTAGGCACAAATGAGATTGAGGGCCCTAAGATAGTTTTAAGAGCTTCGATATCCTTTTTCTTCTTATCATCAGCATTGCCTTTGTGCTCTGGAAGATTGAAAACCATGATGTTCGCAGCCCTACGTTGTCGTTCTTCAATTTCATCCACCATTGAAGCCTGATTAGACAAAGTAGGAGAAGATTCGGTTCTGGAAGTCTCAATTATCAAAAGGCGTTTTTTTATGTCATTAATTTCTTTTTTAATTTCAGACATTGCATTTTCAAATTCAGTTTTTATTAAAGCAGGCAATTCTTGTTTCAAAACAATAATATTAGGTAATTTTAAATTTAAACACGTGTTTTATTTTCTAAGGGAAAATAAAATTTACATTTATAAAATAAAATAATTTCATTGTGTTTATTTATGAAATTTGATTAACTAAAGAATTATTCCTATTCAATTTGGAACAATTCTTTAATTCTCTCTTTATTATCAAGAAAAAATAATAATTATAATGTATTTCTTATCAGTTATAATACCCAATACAACAAAGAAATGTAAATGTACAAGACAAATTACAAATAAATATGTTAATAACAAAAGATAATATAAAAAATTGTAATTAATTTTCGGTAAATAATTTTGTCACAGTACTCTTAATAAAACGAATTTCTAATATTAGCTAATTTAAAAATTAAACACTACTTTTCTTTCTTAACTGAAATATATAAATGGAAAATAAATTAGGAATTTATAATACATAGTAATTACTAGTTATAACACTTGTTTTGTTTTCTAACTGAAAAATATAAATGGAAAATAAAATTCTCATTTTTAAAAATAAATAATTGAAGCTAAAAGTACTGAATGGAATGTTATTAACTAAACAATTTTTCCATACAATTTAGACGATTTCTTTAGTTACAAATTTAAGTAAAGTTCTAAATATACTGCATTACTATATTGCTTTAACAATAAATTTGAACTTCATGTAAATTCAGTGTTTTATACGCGTGGCGCATGAAGTAAAATTTCGAGTTTAGAAAAGCCTGAAAATTTGGTTTGGTCGCGTAGCGCTACGCGCTACGCTGCCAAACCAAATTTTAAGGCTTTTCTAAACTCGAAATTTTACTTCATGCTTAGTCTGGGAGTGGAAGCACTCGTTTAAAGCTTCAAATTGGACGTTTTTATAAAAACAACGTAGGCCTAAAAATATACAGCGTATACATCGGGATATCTTTACTTAAAATATATTAATATATTTGTTTTTTTTTTCTATTTTTGGTGTATCTGTAAATGGTGTATCAGTGAATAAAGATTTATTATTTATTTAAAACATACATTTTCTGTACATAATTTTTATAAGGAAATGAAATTATTTTCATATAATACCAGAATTTATGATATTATTTATTAACAGATGTTTGTTTTAAAAATCATATTTTTATTTGTATTTTTAAAAATGCAAAAAAATAAACATAAAACATTTTACATAATATATCTTAGCCAAACATACAATTATACATCAAATTAAAAAATATTGGTATTTTCTTTAATATATTCCTGTAAAATATATATAGATATTTAATATATTCTGTCAACATGTTTGTATTTGATTTATTAATTATAGTTTATCATCCAACAATTATATATATATATATATATATATATATATATATATATATATATAAATATATATATATATATATATATATAGATATATAACTTACAGGATACAACGAAATTAGGAATATTATTAACACTAAGACTATTGGTTCAATACGTTTTTCACTGAACCTCTGATTAAGTTAAAATTCGAGAATATAAAAATATTTTAAATTTGTAAGTCATCTCAAACACCTTTCATTAAAATACAAATATGTTAGTTTTTAACAAGTATATTGAATTATAGAATGAAATATTTAAAATCTCATTTTATTTGTTACAACGTAACGATCGAATATGTAACATTTAGGTCAAATTCTCTTTAAACCAACCAACAAATAAAAATGAAAATATTAATATTTGTTTGTAAGCTTTCAATAAATCACCAGTATTGCGAACAATGCAAAACACCTATTTTGTCGCGTAAATTGTATTATAATCTTTCAATTTATAGTAATGCAAGATAAAATCTAGTTAATTGCCAACGAACCTCGTGATGAGAAAACGCAGAAAGCAAATCAAACTAAAACCAGAAGACAAAAAATGGAAAACGTCCCGCTTAAAAAGTTTTAATCTTTCTTTAAGGATCGTCGCAGTGGAGGAAACTAGAAAACTTTGCACTTAAATATTATTACCGAAAAACAAGGAGCCTTTCGCTATGTATGTACATATCTTTGGCAGCATTCCAAGATATCACTCGCTGTCAGAAAAGGACAAAAGACAAGCGTCGCTCTCACACGAGCGAGCGCTTTTCCACAATCGAATTTTCTTATGAAAGTCTAAAAATAAATATAAAATATAGAAAATACATTAAATCTACAATACATTTTTTATTAATCTAAAAATCTCACTTGCAAGTTTTTTCACAATCGAATTTTATAATTCGATTTTATTTTATAAAATCTAAAAATAAATTAGAAATAATACTAAAGAAAAACAATATTAAGTCTACAATGGAATTTTCTTATAGATCCAAAAATCTGAAGCTATCGCTTTTGGACAATCAAATTTTCTTATAAAGTACGAAAATAAGTGTAAGATAAAAATGAAAAAAATGAAAATTTTAAATATATTGAACATATTTCAAAACAAGGAGTGACTGAAAATTTACGGTGTATGTATGTTCAAAATGAAAATTATCTTATTAGTATTTGGTGTACTAAGCATCACTATTAATTAAATCATTAGTAAAGTGTCGTTACAAAAAACATATAAGATGAAATAGTCATGTGTTCTTAAACTAAAATACAATTATAATGATGTAAAACATGATATTTATTAGATAATAAATGTATATGGTTTTAGCATACTAGACTGTATGCATATTTTACAAGTAGCACGAGCTTTTAATTTCCTTTCTCTCGCTCTAATCTTGTATTTCTTGTTGTCTTTTCTGTGTAATTAAACTGGACGATTTAATTTGTAAGGGATGCTCGTTGCAGTGTTTCATTATAAAAAGGGTCCGAAAACACGAACGAACGAAGTAAAAAAAACTAGCTGATTTGTAAGGGAAACAACAGGCGTAAGTAATACACTGCTGGGGGTTCGTTAAGAAAAGTAATAACGTGTCTTCGAGGAGGCGCCCTCCTGAATAATGCATGCATCGGGAGGGAATTAGGGAAAAAAACCTGAAACCTGAAACTGAAACTGAAAAGAGGAGTAGACAGGGCAAACCGGAGAAATTTGTAAAAGTTTAAGAGGGGAATATTGAAATTCAGGTACAAAATATATTAAGGCATAAGTGTATATAAATATTAATTAGATACATACTAAACAAGAATATTCTTCATATGTACGAAAACGTAAACGTTAACTGATGCCCATTAGCTTAAGTAGCATCGTCAATAGCTGGCAAACTAAACGTTTGTATACAGCAATTGTTCGGCTTTATTTTATAGAATCCAAATATCAAGAATATGAATTTGTGTTTAGTACTCCGGTGAATAAATGAGTACTGAATACAAAGCATATTCTTGATATTTGTAAGGATATTCTTATTTATTTATTAAATATATTTATCGTTATTTTTTGGGTGCTGTTGTTCTTTATAAATGCTAAATTTAAAACTCACTTGGCATGTTTAATTTAATTTTCTGCTAAGTACCCAAACGTTTTCGGTCTAGTCGAGTGTGTGAGCAATCGGCGATGGCATTCGCCCTTTATTTTTGAGACCCCCTCGAAAACGTATTCCGGTTCAGGAACCGGAAAATTGGGTCCGGGAGACCCGTCTACACCTTGCGGACGGTCACGTCCGTCAAATTTTCACAACGCGTTTGGTATATAAATTGTAATCGTGAGGAAAAATTTTTAATCCGGCAAAATTTTAACATAAGGAAGAATTAATAATTCAGACAGAATTTAACAATAAGAATTTAAACAGGAGAAAGAATTAATCATTCAAACTGTATTTGAAAAGGAAGAAGAATTAATAATTTAGACAGAATTAATAAGAGTAAATACACAAATCGTTGTTATCAAGATAAAAACAGTCGGTGCTATTTTTTGAAGATACTCGGCCTTCACCTTGTTTCTCTGCAAGCCAGTTTGCGACAGAATTTTGGGCCGGTTGGCCGCGTTTCGGTGAAGATTTTGCAAAATTTTTAAAAACCAGTAGGTAATTAGAACATTTTATAAGTAACTGATATTTCGCGAGTTTAGTGAATAAGTGCTAGTGGGTGTAGCCCTTATATCAGTCGGTTATTAAAGTGTAATCAAATGTTAGCAGTTTTTCAGTGGATCTACAAAGGATTCAATCGATTGATTTATAAATAAAAGTCCATTTTTAAATATTATACAGACATTTTCTGATTATACAAGTACTTTAGATTCGTCAAGGTTTAAATCAAATGTAACTAAATTTATGATTTCTTTCTAAATATCTGTCATATCAATACAAATGTCTTAGAAGATGTTTGGTCCTTTTACCATTTACTCCCATAATCTTAATTCTTTTAAAATCCACTGAATTACCATTATTAATAAATAATTAACACTATTATACCCTTATCCGCACTTTAAAGTGCAAACAAGAATCACTTTAAAGTGTGAAGAAAGTATACAACAGTGTTAATTATTTATTAATTATACTCTTAACAAAAAACATACATTTATTTTGCTATTATCATATCGTCGCGAGCATTAGTAAAACAATTATATTACGAAAGTATTCTCATAGAATCATGTATAATAAAATGTTGTACTGTAGTGAAAAATACAATTTTGTGTGAGATCTATATTGTTTTCATGAGGATGTCAAGAACGGAGTCCTCTTTTGAAATATATGAAAACCAATATATACCCCAACAATAGTTTTCGAGTAATTTTCTCAAAAGTTTAGTTTTTAAATCAAATTTTATTAATTATAAAAAATTAAAATAATACAACATAAACATTTTGCGTGAAATCTTCGTAAAATTTCATGAGGGTGTTAAGAAAAACAATAGTTTTGGAATAATTTCCTCAAAAAGTGCGTTTTTAAATTAAATTGATTTAAATTAATGAAGTTGTAGCAACAAACTAATACTGAATACAGTATATTTCAGTCCATTTAGGCTCGATTATTCATTGTAATCAAATTTTATGGACCTTAAAATCTTGAAAAAAAATACAATTTCGTGTGAAATCTTTATGAAATTTTGTAAGAATTTTTAGAAAACAATCCTCTTTAAAAATATATAAAAATCTAAATAACATTTAGTAGTTTCTTTTCCGTCAAGTTATTAAAAGCTTCTATAAACTTTTGGGAAAAGGCAGAATTCAAAAATTATAGTTCTATTTTTTAGCTGGAACTTTATATTAATTAGCCAATATTTTGCTATACATTTGTCAGCTTCTTTGGCGCAAAGTTTATACTAAAATAAATAAATACAATGATACTTTATAAAGAGATACACAAAATGATACCTATAATGCCTAAACATAATGAAAAATACTTACATATAACTAGGCTTTTTTTGATGAAATTAAAAATTGTCAGATATCGACGTGTAAAAAGTTGTAAATAAATAATTGTTTATTATTAAAAATTGAAAAACTAACGTTCAAATTTCTAAATGTTGTTTATTTTAATTTCAACAAGTATAAATAGATGGCATGTAAGCCATTTGTGTCCGTTTTAAAATTCATACAAGAATTGTGTTGGTCAATGTAGAACATTTCCAAGGAGTTCTACTAAAGTTTCTGTGTAACCACTGAGCTCGAATATATCTTTAGTATAACCCTACCAAATTTCAAATTAATATCACAAATAATAAAAAAAGATATATAGGGGTGGATGAGTCTTGTGTGACACCGGTTATAATTTTTTAAAATGGGACACTTTGTATAAACTGTATTTAATAAACTAATTATCTAATTGTTAAGTATGCCAAATCAAATTTTAATATTGCGATTAAGAAAATACAGCAACTATAAACATTTATAGATTTTTCGATAATGCTCTATTACAATAAATCAAGTTTATTATAAATTTCATTACATTTTTGAAATACAAAATCTGTGAGCGATTTAAATGTATCTAATTTGGCAGTTGTGTATCCGTTCAATATTGATCAAAAATAATATTATTTTTCTAGATTAACATCCTTTTTATCTTGAATTTTTTCGATAATGACAAATGGTCTAGCACTATCGATATAGTTTTATCCAGCTAGAATTTAAAAATATTACACTATGCGGCGAAATATTTCTATAAAAACGTGTGTTTTTTTATGCAAAGGTTTAAGACAAGTTTGATGTCGCACATCCATTGGTCGATTAATTGAACGATAACGGTGATATAATGTAATGTAACAGGTTTTTGTATATATATTTTATATATTTTAGGTAATAGGGAATTAACGTCTAAATGAATTAATAAAAAACGTCTATGTCTTTAATCTGTCTGGTTATTATTTATTTATTAAAATAAAAATATTTAGTTGAAAAAAAATCGATATGCAGTAGAATTTTAAACCTTGACATATTTGAACATATTAAAAATATATACAGTTGTGATAGAACCAATTTGTAAATCACACTCTTACATATTCATGTGCATATAAATCGATAACGGTGTAGTTTATGTAAAGTGCAGGATATGAATTGTGTGTGTATGCATGAAAACGTCGTACCAACATAAAAATATGTCACATGCAAATGTGGAATCCGTGTCGCGGGGGAAAATTGTCGCCTGAAATGGAATTATTTTATGCCCCGACGTGTGCATCGCAATTGCCTGCAATTCTACCGCTTTTCCTGATACAGAAATATTAAATTTTACCATTCCACAACGCAAAACGAAAGAAAATGGCCCTTGCGAGTTTAAACCAACAATTTCAGAACGCGATGGAAATGGAATTATGTTTTCAGTTAAAACACATGTATCTCGTAAAAGAAATAATTTTTTTTTAAATGTGATACTAGATTGCGTTAGCTGTCGATTTTTCTTATTTGTAAACTTTTTGTTTTAATGCGTATTTACCAGAGCTGGGATGAATGCTACTAAAAAGGATTCGAATCACGAATCCGAATCACCTAATATGATTCGAATCACGAATACTCGAATAAAGGATTCGTAAGAGATAAATATGATTCGAATCAAAGATGCGAATCACGAATGCAAATCTTTAAGAATAAATTTGATGTTATTATTTTTTGCAACCATTAACATATAAATATCATTACCAGTTGTTTTACCAAAAATATTCAAATCTTACTATTTATTATTAACACTGAACATCGTTTATAACAGACTAAATATCTGATTTCGTGTTACTCTGATTAAAGATGTATTTGTGCGTTTTTGAACTTCACTTCAAATCAGTGTTTAGAAAAAATTTCGAGTTTAGAAAAGCCTGAAAATTTGGTTTGGTCGCGTAGTGCTACGCGCTACGCGACCAAACCAAATTTTCAGGCTTTTCTAAAGTCGAAATTTTACTTGATGCTTTGCCTGGGAGTGGAATCTCTCGTTCAAAACTTCAAATTAAACTCTATTATAAATTTGAAAATTATGTAAATAAAAAATTCACTGGATATCATTAAAACCGGGAAAGTCAAGTCAAAGTCATGGAATTTTATCTAAATTGTCTAAAACACTAACAAAAAAGCCATATGATTTTATTAAATTTGTCAAAATCAACAGGCAATTACAAAACACGTAAACATTTATAAAACCAACCTAAATATTGACAAAAACAATTTAACAAAATAGGGGTTTCCTACTGAAAAAAGTTATATTAAAAGATCAGGGAAAACAATCTTGAATCAGAGAAATGTCGGAAAAATTTAACATTTCAAATTGTGGCTACCATGTCAGTTTAACTTGAAATAATATTAAAATTTTTTTTGAAAACTAGTTTATTATCTTTAAAAACATTTTCAGTCATACAATGTTCTTATTAAAGCATTTAGTTTAAAGTTTCGAACGAGCGTTTCCATTCCCAGACTAAGCATGAAGTAATATTTCGAGTTTAGAAAAGCCCCGTGAACATTTGTCGAGGGTCGCGCAGCGACACGAGACAAATTTTTTGGGCTTTTCTAAACTCGAAATTTTACTTCATGCGCCACGCGTATAAAACACTGATTTAGCGATAAATTTAAAAACACACAAAACAAATTTTTCATGTTAATCCTCACAATTAATTCGAATTATTTTGACGATTAAAATCCTTTTGTAAGTATTCAAATCCTTTTTTAAGTATTCGAATCCTTTTATAAATATTCGAATCCTTTTATAAATATTCGAATCCTTTTATAAGGATTCCAATCACCCGCATTTGGATTCGAATACGAATCCTCTTCTTAAAAAAATGTAACGAATCCGGATCACGAATCCAGTTTAACTAAAGTATTCGAATCCCTCTTTTAAGGGGATTATTGCAGTGTAACACGCCGATCGTGTTGGAAAGACCCACATAGTTTAGAGTAGCTCATCCGATGCCAAATTTACAGCACAAGTGGGGAGAATACAGTCAGAGAGAAAAGCGGAAGTTCGCTGTGCATTTGTGCATTGCTCCTGGGCATGAACGGATGGGGTCTCGCGTCGCGTGGAATAGACGAAAAAAACAAAGCGTATAAAAAAGACGGATCGAACGAAAGTGTCGATTCGTATTATTTAAACACGCTGATAATACATACAAGCTATGTATTGTTTTCAATTCGTTAGAAAGCGTTATCGGATCCTGTGGTATTTTTCGGTATTTACAAAACTGATGATTCTTATTCTTGTCATTATAACACATTATTTTTACTTTTAAGACTCCAGTTTCGACAGCCGAACAAACTATGTGTTTTATTTTATTAAATTATAGATTATTTCTTAAAAATATAATAATAAAATAATTCATGTTCATAAGCTCATTGTGAATATTTATATGCCGCACATATATGAAAAAAAACATAGGATTTTCAATCATATTTTTTAAATGGGAATATTATCTTCCCTAACTGCTATTGCCATGAAAATAATGTGTATTAATTTGGCCTCTGCCCAATTGGGTAAATACCCCCAATTTTGGGGAGAATTTCAATTTATATTCGGTCAAATATTCTAGTTTTTATGAATGCAACAAATAAATAATAGATTGAAAAAAATTAAACGGAAAGCTGCCCTGTTTTTTTTTATGTTTAGTACAGGGTTTACAAAATGATGAAATGTATAAATAGGCTCAGTCAACTTAGCCCCCCGAAGTTCGACTTTTTTGAAAAAAGCGATTGCGCTAGACCGGCCTTAGCTAGCGCCACAAAAATTAGAGCTAGCGCCATTTAGACAAGAAAACTACGGGGATTTGAACTTTCGGGGGGCTAGGTTGATGCTAGCCCTCCGAGTTTGGATTTAAAACATTTAAAACATTTTTAGCCCTGGCCCCCTAAAATGAGATGTTTTTAATCAAATTGGGTGGAAAATATAACTTAGAGCTAGCGCCAACAGAATATGACAAAAATATTCTCTCAAAAATATCAGGTAAAAAAATGTTCACGTTGAAATTTTGATGCAAGAGCTTTCAGATCCTGTATGCGTATTACCATTTACTTCCTGAATTTTAATACAAAATGATGTTTGGCATATAATATACCGCTTTCAACAAATAATTCGGCGTTGTAATTACTTTATTTATGTTCATAGACACTGGCTATTAGAAACATGATGCCTAGTAGACAGTAGCGTAACTGACAATTGTGTTTTCACTCCTAGCTAATTTAAATCGTTATTACGCAAGAACTTACCGTACGATTTAAGAAACTCTTTTGGCATTGTAATTACTATACTAATATTTATAAACACTGGCAACGAGATAGCTTGCACTAGTAAGACAGTGGCGTAACTGACGATTGTTTTTGATAACTGAAATCGTTATAACTCGGAAACTAACCGTACGATTTCAATTTTTTTTTGGCATTGTAATTGCTATACTGAAGTCTATAAACACTAACAACGACATAGCTAGTGATATTCAAGGATAAATTAAAATCACTTGCTTTGTTTCACTATTTGTTTCTATTTACTCGACTAGTTTCGCTTTTTACGGCATTATCAAAGTTCACTCTTGATTCACTCTTGATAATGCCGTAAAAAGAGAAACTAGTCAAGTAAATAGAAACAAATAGTGAAACAAACCAAGTGTTTTTAATTTATCCTTTATTATTATTTCAAAATGTTTCACCAAGTGATAAATGAGAAAGTTATTCAAGAGATAGCTAGTGCTAGCAAGACAGTGGCGTACCTCACGGTTGTTTTTTTTATGATAACTTAAATCATTATTACTCGGTGGAAAACACTCGTTGGGAGTTTCAAACTGAACGCTTTTCAAAAACAATGAATGCCTGAAAATTTACCTAGTACACATCGGGTTATGTATGTACCTAATCAAAACATGGGTATCTTTTCGATGCTACAAAATTGTGATTAAGCTCCTTTCGTTGCTATTCAATTGACTTTATTTTCATTCTAACACAATCTATCTCAATATCCTGATTCTACGATATACAGGGAGTTTTTCTTTAAAGTAGACGTATTCCAGATTCACTTTATTTTGTTTAAATCCTTAGATATATGTTGTTTTTACAGGAATTCAATTTCAAGCTTTAAGCGAGTGTTTTCCACTCCCAGACTAAGCATGAAGTAAAATTTCGAGTTTAGAAAAGCCCCGTGAAAATTTGTCGAGGGTCGCGCAGCGACCCGAGACAAATTTTCTGGGCTTTTCTAAACTCGAAATTTTACTTCATGCGCCACGCGTATAGAACACTAAAATTTTGTGAAATTTGTGTATATTTGAACCTTACTTGAAATCAGCGTTTTATACGCGTGGCGCATGAAGTAAAATTTCGAGTTTAGAAAAGCCCAGAAAATTTGTCTCGGGTCGCTGCGCGACCCTCGACAAATTTTCACGGGGCTTTTCTAAACTCGAAATTTTACTTCATGCTTAGTCTGGGAGTGGAGAACACTCGTTTAAAGCCTTGAATTGAACTTTTGCACCCAATTTGATTAAAAAAATCTCATTTCGGGGGGCTAGGGTTTAAAATGTTGTATAATCTTTTGGGGTTGTGGGGGTGGCGCTAGCTTTTAAATTGGTAGCGCTAGCTCTGAGGAATCCGAATACTGTAAGAAAACTTGAAACATCCAGCATCAACCTAGCCCCCCGAAAGTTCAAATCCCCGTAACTTTCTTGTCTAAACGGCGCTAGCTCTAATTTTTGTGGCGCTAGCTAGCGCTAGCTAAGGCCCGTCTAGCGCAACAGTTATTTTTTAAAAAGTCGAACTTCGGGGGGCTAAGTTGACTGAGCCGTATAAATAGAGGATTGCAATAACATTCAATTTCAATTCATTTATTCCTTATTTACTTACTATCAAAATATGACTCATCATAAATCAGCCAAATTTGAAAAAAATATATTGGGCTCGGTGCAATGTTGAGCAAGAAGCTTATTATTTGAAATGCATTATAATAACTACCTTATTATTATTATAGTTCTATTTTTTCTAAAATAATTAACAATGAATATGCACGCAGTTAAACCCTACATTTTTTTAAACATTCGTCAAACAAATATTACCTGTGCTCAGTAAAAAATAGTTGATTTGTAACATTAATCTACGACAACGTCATATTGGTGTTATTCTTACTATTCTTATAGTTTTGATATCATTGATTCGTTGATGAAGTCGCAGTTGGTTCAAATAGGCTAGAAACTTTACAATTTACTTTAATAGTTTTATTGCGAGAAGTTTAATGGCATTTAACAACTGCTTTAATAACGAAAGATTTAAGACGAAATAATGATTTGAACAAGACTGATTGTTATTCGATTGCTTCTGGCTTATTAATCAGCTTAAAAAACTTTAAAAATAATTTAATAATACCGACACTGTCAAATAATAAGGAAAGCCAATATTAAAGGTATATTACACATCTTTATTTAAATTAGTGAAACATTTCGTGTTTTCTATATTAGTGAACATGCAGTATAAAAAAATACTTATTCCATTAGTAGTCAGAAAGCATGAAAATAAAACACTAGTACAATAAAATATCGATTATAATTGCGAAATATTAATTTTACGAGAATAAATGCTAACGACGCGAGCCGTTTTTGTTAACTATGATTGAAAAAAGAAAAGAAAAACAAACGCGAAGCCGCACAGCGTTCACCGGCCCAGAGATAAACGCTGGCCGCATGCTGCTCGCCCCTCCAATAATTGTGCAGATGAGTGTACAACGCGTTCAACTAAGTGAAGATCCGCAAGGCGGCGGTATTTTACGGTCTTATTTTTCAAGATTTTTATTTTAACCTGACTCGGGCATGAGCTATCGCATCCTTATGAAATGTTCACATTATATTCCTTATAGTATAAACTAGTAAGATATGGGAATATTTTTTTTATTTTTGAAAAATTTAACATTATTTTTTTCATACCTCTGAAAGCAAATTGTTTAAAAAAAAAGTACTTCGATATTTTACTAGATAATTGGGCTTAATATACGCTGTAAAAATTTCAACTTTCTAGGACCTTTAGTTTTTAAATAAACCTAACATTAAATTTCAGACCACTGTTATATTCCCCTTAAATCCTCTAAAAGGATTTGAATCCAGGATTCGAATCCTGAATGATTCGAATCCTGCCCAGCTCTGGTATTTACAAACGTGCAGAGATTTTTTCTTTTAAGTATACATACATGTATGCATACAGTGTAAATTTTCCGATATTTGTTGTTTTTCTTTTTTTAGAGTTCAATTTGAAGCTATAAATACTCCTAGGTTAGGCACGAAGTTAAATTTCAAGTTTAGAAAAGCCTGAGAATTTGGTTTGGTCGCTCCGCGAAGCGGAGTGACCAAACCAAATTCTCAGGCTTTTCTAAACTCGAAATTTTACTTTGTGCGCCACACGCATAAAACACTGATTTGATGTTTAGAATATGCGTCTTTAACATACTGCTTAAGTAGTATATTTTAACCTTCACTTAAAATCCGTGTTTTATAAGCGTGGCGCATGAAGTAAAATTTCGAAAAAAGCTAGAAAATTTGGTCGCGACCAAATAAAATTTTCAAGCTTTTGTAAACTCGAAATTTTACTTCATGCTTGGCCTGGGAGTGAAAAACACTTGTTTATAACATCAAATTTAACTCTTTAAAAAAACGAACATCTGAAGATTTACAGCATATGCATTCTAATCAGAATATGTATTATTAAAAGAAAAACACCCTATTATTGTCTTTTGCACATGGGTATTTTTGTAGCAATGCTTCATTTATAGCGTAGGTTTTGTAATAAATGCAAATATGTAAACACGAAATTTCTCGTCTGGGCGTTTGAGTAATTAATGTGTTTGTACGAAAAGGGTTGGAACAATTTCAAATCCCCCCGAATAAAACGGCCAAGCAATTAAATTCGGCCTCATACTATTTTCATTAGTAGCGTATAAAGCCGTTTTAACCCTTGTACGGATTATTTGCAATGCAAATCTAAAAACTTTTTTTCTACTCTCTTTCTCGTAAAACAAAAATAGACTCGTATTATTTACTTACCAGCACTAGAGTGTGGTATGTGTGTGTAAAGTGAGGAATAAAACTAAAAATTGTGATGATTTATTTAAACATAAACAAGTTAATAATGCGCAAGTTTCCACTAAAATAACGAATATTTGTTTAAATTCTTAAAGAATTCAAAATATATTTTCACAGATACAAAAATCGACGTTCCGAACAATGTGATTGTTAACTCCGAGTAATGATAAATAAAGCAATACTTTCCCTATATAGGAAAAGCAAAAAATTAAGACTCGTCCCTGATTGATCGATCCAATGTCGGCGGGTCGTTGCGCGGACGCCTTAACCTAGGCGCTGTCGGCTGCAACTAACTTTTGAAATAATTTCCTACTACATTAGGAACGAAACAAACGACGGATTGACAAACATAAAATTCATATAAATAAAGAAAAATTAAAACTCAATTAAATAGATCTATCTTGTATTATCTCCGACGTAAAATGCACGAAACGTAAAACGATGATGAGTTTGAAAATTCCATTTTTTTTCTCTCTCTGTCTCTCTCTCGCTGGTGCGATAACTTCGTTTAATTTGATGGCCGCACGTAAAAATCCATTAAATGTAGACTCGGAATGTGCGTCCGATAAGCGGCCATTATTGGACGTCAAATAAGGGAATGGAGCAACAACAAAAAATACAGTATATTCCAGTTCGTTTGGAGAATTGATTCAGGTCAGCTCTAAAACGATTAAAGCAGAAATAAATCTAATTACAGTTAAAAAAATAACTTTAAATATATTTATTGACTGTAATTAACAATAATATTGATCATTATACGTGAAACTACTGCGAAATAAAAGAATATACCTAAAGCTTGTATTAGACGACACTATTTTCTTGTACAAATAAATAGTATACTACTTCCTATCATGGTGTAATACACAAAATATGACCAAACGTCATATCTTATACAGTTTTGTATAATAAAAATAGGACATGTTCTATTTGGTACAACATGATAGAAAATAGTATACTATTTTCTTGTACAAGAAAATAGTGTCGTCTAATACAAGCTTAGTACTAAATTATGAAACAATATCAAGTGATTTGCCTCTCAATAACTTTACATCATAATATGCGATGAAGACCTGATGGCTCGGGCCCTAAACTTGCAAATCATCAGCAAAAACACAACGCTGCACACTAGTTACGTAAATAACTATACAATTTTATTATTATTATTAGTAGTAGTATTGTTTACGGGCAAAAGGTTGATAATTCAGCCACTGACACTTATTTCTATAAAATTTTCCCAAAACTAAATATATTAAATTATTATTATTATTATTATTAATAATACATCTTTATTTCAATGAAAAAAAGAAAACCAGAATAAACTTTTAATGTTACACTACGAGTTAAGTGAGAAATTAATTAAAGAAAATATACAATAACATAATTTTGTTGCACAGAATAGGGTCATATAGAAAACCTATTCATTATTGAGAATTAATATAATCAAATTCAAATGATTCTTTTATTACGTTGATTTCAATTAGTCAATTTGAACAGCATTGTGCTTTTTCTTTGTGAATTTATTTGGTTTAGTTTTGAAAGGGGCTGCACACGGGGTTTTATTGCTTCGTAGCGTGGAATAAATCGCGCTTTCCCGCCCTTTATCGCCGAAGACCGGTTGCCCATAATGGGCTTTTGTGATGCATCGCCTGCATTATTTTTGATAACAAATAAAACCTCGTGCAACTGTAATGCGCGCTCTGGGTGGGATTTATTTACGATTTTTGCGAACCGTGAAAATATGCATTGCATAATTATTCATATGAACATTTTCACGAAAACAATACTTTGTATGGCATATGGGGAACATAAAGAAGAGAATGAACTTTAAAAACAAAAGTGTTGCATTTTAACATCGCTAGAGTTTGATTGATCACATCAACAATATCTTGATATATGCGTTGTAATTTATCAGGCATTCATTGTTTTTGAAAAGCGTTCAATTTGTGTTTCTACTCCTAAATTAAGCATAAAGTAAAATTTTGAGTTTAGAAAAGCCTGAAAATTTGGTTTTGGTTTTTGTTTGGTTTTTAATCTTTTCTAAACTCGAAATTTTACTGCATGCTCCGCGCGCATAAAATACTGATTTGATGTGATGTTTCGAATATAGATCTTTAGTACAGTAGTATACACAATAAATAAGCAGTATATTACGAACTTCACTCTGAATAACACTCGTTTTAAGCTTCAATTTGAACTCTTTTCAAATACGACGAATTTATAAAAATTTACAGCGTATATAATGAAGTAATTGTGTTTATTATAAATATAAAATGAAATAAAATATCTATAATTTTATTCTCATTAATCACTTGATGAAACATGTTATCAATATTGATAATTAAATAAAACATAAAATGTAATTTAACTTAAACTATAACCCAACGTCATTCAACTTTACCTTTCTTTTGACGTTTTTCCTTTTTTGTTGTTGAAAGTTTTTGGACGTGGACGTTAACGGATCAGTGGACTCACGGAAAGAGGAAAAAAGAAAAGATTGTGGGGCGGATGTAAAATACCGCTCGAGGTGATTCCGCCCTTAACGGGGACTCGAAAATGTACACGGCCCGAAAACTTTTCTTATACACACACCCACACACACACACATATATATAAATATACTCTATAATACACACACAAACTAACCCAAACATAAGATCAGGAAAAGACTATATAATAAAACTTTGAATCTCTTGCTCGAACAATTTAACCTCTGAAAAAGAGAATCTTCACATACTAAGCAAACTTTGACCTTTTCTGTATGCAGTTGAATGTGCGAGCGTTGCACGTGTATATTATACAGGGTGAGCCACGAAATTATGTTTCAATATTAGCACGAAGTAGTAATGGCAATTAAATGAAAGAGGCAATTAGGAATAAGAATCGTGTGTTTATTAAAATTGGTGCTTTTGTATGAAAGTTTATTATTACACGTCCTTATTTTGTGTTTCAAGTACTTACTACTAACCCATCAAGGATAAATGTAAAACATTATTTACGCTTAGTTTCATCTTTATGAAGGATATATGTAAAACATTATTACTGTTGAGCCCAAATTTTTCAAAAAACATCTTTAAACTCCTTTTTCTCAAAACTAGTAAGTTTGAGTTAGCTAGTTATGGCACTGAGGTGACGAAATGATTTTTGATATAATCATAATTTTATATTTCTGACGTTTTACTAAATTACTTTTTTATTCCTTCTATGTTTTTATCACGAGTGATGTTTTATCGTGCTCAACTTTGGGATCTTATAAACTATTAGAGATACAAAAACGATAAAATTAGACAAAAGTTTTAACTTTCTCATGCAAAATGAAACAACAATAACAAATTTCAACTAGCTGTATTTACTCCAAATCAAAATCGTCAAAAATATGTTTTTTCATAACTTCCTTAATAATATTCTAAAGCCATGCAAGTTGAAAATTGATTTCAAAAATCGTGAAATCAATCTACACTTGAAATTAGTCTTTTAGACGCGTGGCGCATGAAGTAAAATTTAGAGTTTAGACAAGCCTGAAAACTTGGATTTGACGGGGCGCGACTCGCTTCGCTCGCTCGCCCTAGCAAATCCAAATTTTCAGGCTTTTCTAAACTCAAAATTTTACTTCATGCTTAGTCTGGGAGTGGAAACCCTCGTTAGAAGTTTTAAATTTAACGTTTTTACAAAAACAACGAATGTCAAAATAAACAAATAACCGTGAAAATGAACCAAACATAAAATACTCCAAAATATTGTGTTTCTGTAATGTTTTATAACATTTTCTTATAATTGTAATAGTATTTTGACTAGGGTACAACTATTTGTTGTAGCACGAATAATTAATAAAAAAATTGTAAATATCGTAAAATAATGGTTTAATTTAATGTTGATTTGTGGTTTCATTGTGAAATGTATTGACAAATAAGTAGAATGTATGAATCAACAAAAATCCATAAATTATTTAGATAAGTTACAACATTTTTTTAACTGTATTTTTCATAATTGTCATTGATCTTTTAAATGTCAATAATTCTGATAAACAAGCACATGTCTGTTTGCATTTTATTCCCACTGCAGTAGGCTTGTTTTTTTTTTTTTCGTCTAAACATTGGCATGTATTTCTGATAGTAATAATTGAAGTATCGTATGTTCAATTAAAAAAAATCTCTAGAGTGCGATGGAAAGTATTCTAGGTTGGCAACTCTTAAAATATACATTATAATTATTACGTCTGACGTTTTATATGTCAATTCCTGAAGTGTGTAGCTGACTTAAACCTGAAAAAAGGTTAAATCATGGCTCTCTAGAGGTTTTTTTTTTATTGAACATATGATATGTTGTTATTCTATAATTTCAATAAAACGTTGCCAAACACTGTGGCAAAATACCAAATGTAATATTTTTACATATAAATGAGAGATATTATAAAATGCAACACTGCAAGTCACATAACTATAAAATTGCAATGACATAACCAAATTGTTAGTAACTTACTTTTTTTACTACGAACAAAAATGTCACCCTAAGAAAGCCTACTGCGCTGAGAATAATATTTAGAGATTTCAATTTTCCCAATCTGTACGCTCATTGGTAAACTGAGGATGGACTGAATGAACCACTTTAAATTTACAATAATTTTATGCAATTCAATAAACTTAGTCAGAATAATAATGCAGTGAACTCCTTTAATAAAATACTAGATCTTGTAATTTCAAGTGGCAATTTAACATGTAAGATATTCTTGTTTGAGTAAAATGGTTAGATTCTTTTCTTTCTATACGAAATTTAAAAACTAGGTTTAAAGAACATATTTACCATACTAAAAACCATAACCCAGATAAATCTGCGATAGCTCATCATACATTAACCACGGGACACAAATTTATTATAAATAATTTGAAATTACTAAAAGAATCTAACCATTTTCAACTAAACATGTTAGAAGCAATTGAAATGCACAAAAATAGGAATAACCTTCTAAATTTTGATTTAAGTCCTTTAAACAACCCACTTTTAAATTTAATTCCTTAAACTAGCCTGCCTTTATCTTTACCTTTAAAATAGTTGTATTTCTATTTTTATTTATTTACGAAAATGTCAATTAGTATTTTCTATTGATAAAGGGTACATTGTACCCGAAATGTACATATAGAATTAAAATAAAAAGTGAAGTAAAAGGAATAAAGGAATAACTTAACTAATTACCAATTTAACATGTGATGTTTTTCATAAATCTGGTTTTGTTCCCAAAGATTCATACCACCCTACATTATGTTGTGATATAGTCTTAGTGAAAAGTTCCATTTGCAACTGTAAATCTATTACATGATATAATTCCTATGATTTTAAAAAAGGCTGATTTACGCTTATTATATAAGGAGATTTCTTTAATTAATTGTGGTAGTGTGATGAGTATTGCAGATCCTAATATTGTGTGTAATGTGTTTTACGATTTGCTGTCTAAGACGATAGTAAAGTGTGTGCCTACTCGTAGTTGTAGATTGCAAATTGCAATTTCCCATTTGGTTCAGGCTAAGATTAAGAAAACTAAATAAACTAAAAGAAAATGCCTTCAAAATGTTTAAGCAATACAAATTTACTTATTTAAGACTAAGAATTAGTAGGCTCAGGCAAGAAATTCATAATCTAATTATATCTAATCATAAAAATTACATTAAGTATGTTTAACATTTAAACTTTACGTACTGTTACTCAAATTTAAGGAAGAGTACATCCTAATTTTCATATTTTATGTCTGCAAAAGTAGAATTTTTGACTAAATGTTAAAATTCTATTTCTATTAAATTTAATGTAACTTAAATCTAATCATACTTATCCCACAATTTGTATCCTTTACGTATTATTCTTCAGTCTACAAAAGTGCTTTAAATACTTTTAAGTAAAGATATATTACTAACCAGGCACTCACCTATTACTAAACAAAATTTTATTACAGATGGAGAAACTTTTATGTAGGTAAGTGTGTGGCTTATTGATATGTTTTCTCTTGGAAAAGAAAGGAAAGAGCCAGCGCGGGGAACGAAATAAATCAAGTGGCCCTGTTTAAGGGAAGCGAAAGTACATTAGGGCCAACAAAAAGAAGGAAGCAAAACAAAAGGAAATAATTTGCAGGGGGGTTCCGAATACACAGAAAAATATCTTCTCGTTGGTCTAAGAAAAAAATGAACAGACAAATTCCTTGTATTTAAAAAAATGTGCATTCAAGGACGATTTTTAAAAAAACACGATTCACAAGGTTTAGCGCTTGTGAATTGAGTGTTTTTAATAGTTGCAAATATCGATGATACCATTAGAAAAAACAACATTTATAACTTAATTTAAATCTTTGATTATTTAGTTTAGCTTTTGTAACTTTAGAGAAATAAATTCCAAACAAATATACAACATTTTCAATGTAATTCCAACTTTAACTCACTTGTTTTTTCTAGTTCATACATTTTATAAGTAGAACTAAATAAATTCCAGACCCATCTATCGATTTATCCTGCAGACTAATTTACATATAAGTGATTAAGAGAGAGACTCATCTCTTTACTGGAGTAAGTGGATCGTCCACCCTCAGTAAATCCATTTTTTATGTGTTGATCGATCAATTAAAATAAATTAAAGTGCGCTCTCCAGAAGAGAGCACTTCTAGCTCCTTTCCTTCCAATATGGAAATGTTTAATTTCTCTTTCGAGCACCGATTTCATTAAGTAAGTAAGTCCTTGTACCGAGTCGTACCCAATTAAACATAATTTACACTTACATTTTAATTGGATTGCAAGAAAATATATAATTAATTATTTATTATTACAGTAATTAAAAATTGTAAGAAATATATAAATGCAATTTATCTAAAAACAAAATATTTTGTCTCTATAATATAGTATGTTTATTAAAAAAAACCTCTAGGGTGCCTTGATTTAATCTTTTTTTAAATTTAAGTTGGCTACACGCTACAGAAATGAACATATAAAACGTCAGACATATTAATTATTATACAGGGTGTCCCCGAATGGTCTGTACAACGCTCTATGACATATTCTCTGAAACAAAATAAGACGATTTAACTAAACTTATCTTTATCCAAAAGTGGTTCCTAAGCCATCTACGAGGCCTTAAAGATATTAATATTTTTCATTATTTTTCAAATATTTTTATTTTGGAATTAGGTAAGAAAACCTAATTTGGCACATTTAATTACATTGATACCATGCACTTTTTGCGATATGTTTCTTTATCCTACGTTTAAAGTAAGTGGTCAAACTAGGACCATCGACTTCTTAAGATACCTAAATATTTTTATTCAACAGGTGAAATCATAAGGAATACTTTTTTTCTGCAAGATCATTCAATTTTACGTATTTTTTGTCTCTTCTAAAATTTTGCTATTTTCCCCACAAAAAAAATATTTTTATTTGTCAAAAAAAAGTAATAAAATTATGAACAATATTTTGCTTCTCAAAACAATTAACAAAGTAGAAATAAAGATAGGTACCTAACAATAAAAACAAATTTATTAGTTTCACAACAAATGTTCAAACTGATTGCCATTTTCAGCAATACAACAATTTACACGTCGCAAAAAATTAAAATGGACACGTTGTAAAACACCAACATTGTTTTTAACTGTTTGAAACGCGGAAAAGCAAAATTTTATAAAAGACAAAAAATACGTAAAATTGAATGATCTTGCAGAAAAAAAAGTATTCCTTATGATTTGACCTGTTGAATAAAAATATTTAGGTATCTTAAGAAGTCGATGGTCCTAGTTTAACCACTTACTTTAAACGTAGGATAAAGAAACATATCGCAAAAAGTGCATGGTATCAATGTAATTAAATGTGCCAAATTAGGTTTTCTTACCTAAGTCCAAAATAAAATATTTGAAAAATAATGAAAAAAATAAAATATCTTTGAGGCCTCGTAGATGGCTTAGGAACCACTTTTGAATAGAGATAAGTTTAGTTAAATCGTCTTATTTTGTTTCAGAGAATATGTGGTAGAGCGTTGTACAGACCATTCGGGGACACCCTGTATATAATTTTAGAGTTGCCTACCTACAATATGTTCCATGGCACTCTACAGGTTTTTTTATTGAACATACGATACTTTCATATATTCATTGTAACAACTACTATCCAAGCTAATTCCCCGATAAATATTAGATAATACAATCGATATTTGTTTCCTACATTAGTCCTATGTAAGAACATAATTGCAATTGTAGTAGTTAATACATTTTGTTTTAAAATATTTACACTATAGTTGTTAAAAACCTATTAAAATGAAGATTAATTATAGCACTCTTAATACTTCTTTCACATTATTTAACACGTTGATTATCGCATTTTTTACACATAAAGATTTTCATATAATATGAATTTTACTCAGCTCACATTACATGCAAATATTTATTTTCCATTCTATTTGATTTTCAAGTAAATTATTCTACACATATTAATAAATCATTCATGAATATATTTAAAAATTGAAACGCCCAACTGTTATATTATTTTTTTTACCCAGATGGAATATTCAGTTCGTATATTTTGTAACATGATTCTTGTATAGTGAATATATTCTGGGATATAGAATATGCACATCTCGTGTCCGAAATGGCTTATTGTACGAGTTTTTAATAAACCTTGACTACTGAAATTTAATATGTGTCGAAAGCATGCACAACGTTAATATTTCATTTCGAGTCCGCGGAGAGCTCCGGCTTTTGTGGGCAACTCACTTTTACCTTTTTTATTTTCTTCAGAACGCGAAATTCAGAATTTTTCTACGAAATCGCGACAGTTTAATTAAAAAAATCTGTGAATACGCTATAAATTTGAAGACTGCATTTCGAATTATAATAAAATTTTGTATTCAAAATAAACTGTTTACATTCATAAATTTATAACAAATAATACGATAGTTTCATTAAAAATCAATGAATGGAATGTATTAGTAAAATTGTGATTTAAAGACGTAATTGCAGAGATTTTAATTCTGACGCTACAGTTAAACGATTGTACAATGCCCTAGTTTTAAGTACAATTAATTGCCGTGCGTGTGTTTGAACACCTTAGTATAAACTCTACGTAGACATGCTTGAGAGAATACAGAAGCGATTATTTCGATATTTGTATTTACGTAAGTGCGGTTGCATCCATCGTTTGATATTAGGCATAATGATCTAATTGAATTTGATTTATTATATATATTTCTTTATTGTTATCAATAAACTATATAAAATTATTCAGTTTAAGTCTGATAATTCCAAATTTTTAAACCTCTTAAATATTAGAGGGTGATCAGATGGTAAGGTTACAAAGCCTGTAATTAAACGTGTACATTTTGTAACCTTACTTATTGATCAAGCCTCGTATTATGACAAACCGAATATAACTCACCATTCCTGTTCTTTATTATTGAAAATGTTGACGTCATATCATAAAGTTCAATACTTGTGTAGATATTTTTAATTAAAATAGGATTGAATTTTTAAGTAACCTTCAGTTATGTTAATTATAGGTTTAAGTTAATATTCTCGTCTACTGTTTATTGTAACACTATATTTTTCTTTGTAATAAGGCTTAGGTCTGGTAAGGTAATAAATATATATATATAAAATGCTACCGAAAGGTCGTAGTTACCGAGAAATCGCTCTTGAAGTTGAAAGCAAAACCTGATTTAAGCAACTCCTCGTACTGACCTGAAAACAAGAAAAGAGTATTTTAAAATATGCAAACGGATTTATTTTATTATTAAAAACAGGTACCTATTTTATTTAAATGTTTTACCTTTATTGTCTCATTAAAATAATTATTATTCAAGTGTATTTGTGGTTTCTTATCCCGGCGCATTCACCAAAATCGCAACATTTCTGGAGCATAGGCATGAGCACTACATTAAAAAAATATATCATAAAGATAAAATATACCTATATCGAATTAAAAAAAAATAAAAATAACAAACCGTTATTTCTATATTATCTTTATGATTACACATAAAGCTGTTTATTGTGATTATTAAATTATGTTAAAAATTTGCAGATGAATTCCAAATAATTTTAGATCAATCGTAAACTACGGTAATTATTATTATAATTGTCAAAATCATACTACGCCTAACAAATGAAGTAAACATTTAGATTGAATTAAGTTGAAATAATAATAATAATATTACTTTATTTACGGAATAAACCTTTTTACATTATTTTAATTATAATTTTACACACTTATAACATATATTTTACAAATTAAATATATAAACATACATATTCAATATAATAAATTACAATAAACGCCCTGCTCTGTAGATAAAAACAATTAGACCTGGTTATATAAAGATGGATCAATTAGCTTCAGTCATTTCATAAATGCTTTTACAAATTACATAATTTTGTCATACGACTGTTACGGGGTGGGGTGCTTCGTAGTTGGAATTTAAATAAAATCTTCGTTAAACAATTGAGGTGTTAAACGAAGACCCACATCGTAACTTCCGGCTAGCTATTCGTTACTGAATAATAAAATTATGCTTACCAGGGTAATCACTTCACTGATTCTAAGTTAAAAGGTAAATGAAAGGTTTGAAATTGAACTTTAGAAGTAAATGAAAACTTTAGTCAAAGAGTAACAAAATGTATTAATACGAAACAAATTAAACAACGAATATAAATTTACAAATAAAGATAGAAAAATAAACAAGCAAAAAAAAATAAATACAATTAAAAAGTAACTTACGTACGACCACTGGGTCGTAAAGAATACTTGTAAAAACTTTCGCGGACGCGGACACGGACCGAAATTTAGCGTAGTGACGATGCACGGTTCGAAGACTTTTTCGAAGTGGTGATGTTGACGGGTCAACAGACTTTTTTGAAGTGAGTTTAGCCCTTGAGGCCGGCGGTATTTATTTGGTTTTTGGTCAACCCTCTTCCTTTCTTACCCCCCTGGCGACACCAACTTTCGTTGGCCGAAAGAAAAATGGCCAAAATAAATATTAAATTTTAATATTTTGAAATACAAAATATGTCATTATATGCGCGATATGATTCTGCGTCCGGGCATATATGATATATTTTGATTCGAGCTAAGAACGGGGTTTAATAGACGTTTAATTTAATTAAGCCGAAGATGTTGACCGAATTTGCCTAAAAGTAATACCAACGATGTGGAATGATAAAGCGCATCGTTTGGTATACCTAGCAACAATATGCATAAACAATTACGCCTACCAACTCCAAAAAACATATAAACAATAGGGGTGTTATGCCTGGACTTAGAAAATGTATAATAATAAGGAAAATACTGAATAGAAGATAAATTCTAATTCAAAACTATTTGAATTCGAGAAAATAAGCTTACGCTTCTTATAGTTTGCACACTTTAAACAATATCCGGAGGTGTATTTGCACGGGAAGTAGTTGTTTCAATGGATATTTATCGTCTTAAATTGTCTTATTAATTAAGACATTGTTTGCATTTTCACGAAGTTTTTTCGTAAAATTATATATATAACTGAATAGAAGTTTATGAAACTTCGTCCAAGCATAACGGGGAGCATAGTAATTGTTTATACATATTTGTTGCTATGTGGAACCTCGTCTAAAAGCAAATTAGTAACAATTAAATATCATGACAGCTCGCGGTTTATATCCTTCTGGTTCGAACTAACCATATCGTGTTTGGTGTCGTTCGAATCGTCTTCTTCTCAGTTATCCGATGAGGGTTGTGACGTTCGCGTATGTATTCTACATACGCGAACCACGTAGGGGATGTTCCTATCCCTTGCATTCGGAGGTTTTATAACCCCTGACGTCATGCCCGATTCTTTTGTGCTTCGCACGTACGTTTCGCTCGCGCGATCGGACCGGTCGCAGGTAGCGGCGTCCCATCGCGTCCCATCGCGTCCCATCGCAGATGTGGCAAACTCGGGGATAACCGGGAAATCCGTATATATTTTGGACAACCCTGGAACTGGAAATAGCGGATGCCGTAGAGTTCTACCCTTGGATGGCCGAGAGGAGTTTTGAGCTGAGTTGAGCTGTCTGATGTTCGAAGGCGCTATTTGACGATATTGCAATAGGCAACCTATCTAACTTAAATAATATCAATGTACGCGAACTTTACTCATTTGGAAAATTAAAGAGAATGAAGCAATATTGTGTACTGAAAAATAGAATAAGGTGAATTGGGACCGTTGTTCCGAATATTAAAATATGTAACAAAATAACGCCCGTGGTTATGTTGCAGCTGAAATATTGCTGAATGAACAAGTTGACGACGCTTACGGAAAAGCGCCGGTAACACGACAAATTGCATTATTGCTGGTGTAATTGTTACGATGAACTGTTTCTCTAAAACTGAATTGTAAACGTGTATTAGATGGGATTAGAAACTTTAAACCAGTCAGTAATCCATTGCAGTACATTAGTCCGTTTACTATTTTGAGAAGAATAAAGAATGAAGAAGATAAAATACGTCTCTCTTTCAGACATGTCAAGTTTAAAAAAGTTAGCGTAAAATTGCAACTATAATTAATTCTGGAAATTCCCAATCTATAAGATATTGACATCAAAAATTAGTTTTGTACCCTCTCTATTTGATCAGTTTTATCGTTTAAATATAGGTGTTTAATTGAATTCACTTGGTTTGTTTTACTAAAAATATTTTATTGTTTTTGTCCGCCTTTATGGCTTTACTCATTTCCAGTTTCTCCCGATAATTTAACACTAATCCCTTGTTACCTGTATGCAACATTTTATAATCGTATGAACTGAAAAAGTGATTAGATGCGATGCAATGTTTCGCGAAACCCGTGGTCTGTATATTATTTAAAATATCCTTTGATGTTCTTTTAATTCTTATTGTTATAAAATGGTGACCAAACAGAAGAAGCATACTCTAGTTGAGTTCTTACCAGAGAAAGAAATAAATGCTTGTACGTGTTTACAAAGCCAAGCACTTTGCATGCAGCACATGCTGTCAATGGGCTTCGTAAATGACAAAATACAGTAAAATATTACTCTAGGTCTTTGACATGTGTAACTGTGGATGGATGGTATCCATTGATTTCATAATTTGATTTAATTTCATAACCACGACCAAAGGAAATAGATACACACTTGTCATTATTAAAATAGAGACGGTTATTCAAGCACCATTGAAAAATGTTATTCAAATCATGTTGCAAGAGTGTTATATCCTTAGTGTTTTTGATTTTACAAATAATTTTAAGATCGTCTGCAAACAGAAGAAATTTAAAATGCTTGACATAAAACTTTAGATCATTAATGAAGAATAAAAACAGTATTGGTTCACAATGCGACCCCTGCGGTACACCTGGTGTGTCATTAATTTCTTTTAAAATAAAATTATTGATTTTCACATACTGTAACCTGCCTGACAAAAAGCTCTGTATCCATTTAGTGATTTTTACTCCAAAGCCCATTTACAGTAATTTATGCATTAAAGTATCCTGCGGAACGCAATCAAAGGCTTTGGAGAAATCGGTGTACACCACATCAACTTGGCAATTACATTCAAAGGCATTTAAGATGTATGATTGGTATACAAGCAAATTTGATATTATATAATATATTTGCAATGAAACGATAATTGATCAGCTATTAATTTGTCAAACATTTTTGGTATAACAGATTGAATGGATATACCTCTGTAGTTTGCAATATTTTTCCTTTTTCCACTTTTAAAGATTGATCTTGTAAAGCTTCGTTTCCAGATGGAGGGGAAATTGCCCTAATTTATTGATAAATTGAATATTGTGTGCAAGGGTGTACATAATAAATAAATACATTGTTTTATAAAAAACGATGGTATGCCAGGTCAGGGCCAGGTTTACACGAGTTTTCTAATGAATTGATTGCACTAGAGACATCACTAATATTGACAACAAACTCGGATAAGTTACCAAACTGATCATTCAATAAATTGATATACACCCCATCGGGCATTGGCGCACTAGCATTGGTATATACACCCGAAAAATACAAACAACTGCAAACAACTTAACATTACCTTAGGGAATCTATCAATTTTCCTTGATTCATTCACATAGTTCAAAAATGATCTAGGTTCATGGGAAATATTCAATTCAATTTTTTTGACATAATTGTCATATAACTGTTTGCTAAGTAACTTACAGCTGCAACGATACATTTTGAATTGTTCATAATCATAAAATGTACCACTTCTATACTTTGAACAAGCTTATTTTTTCCTTTTATTCATATTTATGAGAGTGCCATTGGACCTTGGGTAAGAAGATGATTTTAATAGGAACGTATTTATCAATTGAATACAAACAAATATCATAAAATTTGTCAAGAACTACATTTATGTCAAGGTGCTCAAAATTCATTCAAATCACCGCAAAAGATGAACTTATAATTTGAATATTGATTACAAATAAAATCAATTATATAATAATAATAATATAGTAATGTTTAAAATATACGGCTTTAGCAATCTAATATGTAGATGTGAATCAAACGTGAGTCAAATTCTGTGCTGAACTAATTATTTAAAACAGTGTTTATAGGCAACCCAATAACTCTAACGTATATTGGGTTGCCTATAATCGTTGTTGTATGTGTGTGTGTTTTTTTAAATTCACTGTAAATCAGTGTTTTGAAGCGTGGCGCATGAAGTAAAATTTCGAGTTTAGAAAAGCTAAATTTGGATTAGCCGCTTCGCTTCGCTACGCGGCCCATCCAAATTCTTTGGTTTTTCTAAACTCGAAATTTTACTGCATGCTTAGTCTGGGAGTGGAAAACACTCGTCAAAAGCCTCAAATTAACCGGTTTAAATCAACGAATTTCCGCAAAATTAAAATATGCTGTAATTATCGAGATATGTATACTCATAAGAAAAATACCCTGTATGTTAAAAACAAAAAATATCCCATTAATAGTTTTTGATTTATTAGAATTAGTTATAAAATTTTGTAAAATATTTAGGGAAATTATAGTTAAAAACATTCACAATTTGAAAATTCTTTGAGAAATCTTTATGGAATTTTGTCTAAATGTTAAGAATTCTTTGCGCTTTCAGAAGACGGGGTGAGCAACAATGTTTGCAAACAAGTTAAATTTTCCACCGAAAAATCTGGGGAATTTGATCTCTCCAAGTTCATGCCAAGGAAAAATGAATAAAGAGTATCTAGATTTGACACTAGCAGCGTCGTGCATCGTATTTTGCTATTGTATTCATTAATTCTTCGAATTTAGTTATTTTACCTTCTGTTTGGTAGACATCAGTTCTTATTAGGATCACTTTGCATAAATCTGTATTTTGTGATAAGTAGTTTGCTGTTTTTAAGGTTAGAACATTATAAAATTAAAAAAAAAAATGGTTTGCGCAAAATAAGCCAAAATTTCAGGCTTTTCTAAACTTAAAATTTTACTTCTTGCTTAGTCTGGGAATAGAAACCACTTGCTCTAAGTTTTAAACTGAACACTATTTATAAACAACGAAAGCCTCATAATTTGCAGAGTACACATAAGGGTATGTATACTTAATAGAAAAAATCCTGTCTACTTTGAATATACCTAGAATATAAATAGAATATAGATTATATCTATATTTAATGCTGTTTATTAAATAATTATAATAAAATAATAAAAGATAAAATTAATATGCCGAAATAATTTTCGAGTTTCTAAAGCCAAACAATAAACATTATTTTTTTCTTTTGTTATGATTTTATAATTATAAAATAACCGGACTTCATCAAATTCAAACAAACTTCTTTTGTACGCCGGTTTCAAAATAATCTCCTCGGGGGGATAATTTGAATGGTAATGAATAAAGTTGTGTAACATTGGCGGTGGGTCGAAATTCCGAAAGAGGGAATTAATTTCCCCTCCGCGCCGGATCGTATTAGATTACAGCAAACTTTTCAATGTTATAAATAAATTAACTCGATTAAAATAGCGCGCGGATTCATCTAAGCGAGAGCAGGTGCGAAAAACGCATTTATTTTCCGTTCATTCCTTTTGTCGTTTGATAAATTAAAAAAAAATACGTGTGGACACAAAAGGGGATGGATATTTTATCTCTTGTTGGGACTTTTTTGTTGTTTAGAGTGAGAGATAATAAATTGTTTTGTGCGGTAAATGTGATGTGTTTAAGTCTTTGCGTGGGTGTTTAATCAAAAAAATATATAAATAAATAATAATACTAAAGGATAAATAAAAAAAAACTCTTGGTTTGTTTTACTAATTGCAAATAGTGAAACAAACCAAGTATTATTTTTAATTTATCTTTTGTTATTACTAGTTCAAAATGTTTCGCCAAGTGATAAGTTAGGTAGTTGTTCAAGAAATTTACTAGTCAATAAATATTGAATTAGATCATTGTTTAAGTTTTAATGAAAATGAAAGATAGATTATATGATTTTCTTAAACAAGACAAATTATTACTACAAAAAAATTAAAACCTCTGTGCATAAATACCCCCCTCAGAGTCTTTTGTAATAAGGGGGTGAACCAACGAGCGAGCATTAAGCAATATCACCCCCATTTCACGGGACTTCTGTAATTGCCCTCTATTTCAGAAGAAGTCGCATTCGCCCAAAGGGCGGGCGACGACTTCCCAAAGGGGGAAATTCCGGGAAAGCGTAAAGGGGGATGAATTAAACTAATTAAAGCCCGTTGCTGTAAAGATTGTGGAAATGTTTCATATTTATTGAAGGAACTTTTGACATATCGTTTTTTTTTTTAGAAGTTAATTAGCCAGTATAATTAAAGTTGGTTAATGAATGAGTCTGTTCTGAATATGAAAGCAAAAATGTACTTACTCATTTTTTTTAATTAGAAAATAAATGAAGAAAATCTTTCAAGAAAATGTACTAATCTTTATATTTGACAAAATATGTGTAATATATTATATAACATTACTAAAATGTTTTTTGTGTAAAATGCAAAAAATGTGTCTTAATTAATAAGACAACTTAAGACAATAAATATCCATTAAAACAAGTACTTCCTGTACAAATACACCTCCGGATATTGAATTATACAATGAAATATTTAAAATCTTATTTAATTTGATTTGTTACAACGCTCTATCAAAGTATATGTAACATTTGGGTCAAACTCTCTTCAAACCAACTATAAAATAAAATTAAAAAATGTGTAATATGCATTGAATATTTTTGCAAAGAAAAAACTTTTTCGGCAGTAGTTAATCCATATATTAAACATTTTCTACAACCAAGTATTTTGAATTTTCTTTATATTTTATGTCCTGATACTTGTTTAATCTTTACATTTTTAAAGGCAAACTTTAAGCTAACGATTTTTTTTAATACATGATTTTGCAACCAAGTTTACTTCGATTGTATTTAAATGTTTGTCCTGACACTTATTTCTACAATAATCTCTACATACTCAACAAGAAACTTTAAACTAACGATTTTTTTAATATAGTTTTCTAACTTTACTCTACTTTTCCTATTCACAATTAGAGCGTTTCTATCCCATCGTTTTGTTTTTCTTCGTCATTTTTCTTCCCTTATTTATTATTTGTGTTGTCAAATACGGCACAAAATTTGAATACCGGTAAGAATTTGATAATCGAGTGTGCGAGAGAGAAGTGGGAATATATTGATCAGGATATACGTCCCGGGACAGAAATAGAACGATTAATCTCCATTTTAAACCATGACCTGTTTTCTCCTCCCTCTCGCGGATCCATTAAAATATTAAATTTCACACATGATCCATCAACATCGGCTCCAAACACACACTAACCCTAACACTCATATGAAAGAGATTATTCAATTTGGATTTGTGAAAATAGCTTGTCGAGGGAATTTGTTACGATTATCGAGAATTAAGCATGCAAAAGTTGATTGCATACACAATTTACCATTATTTTTAATGAATATCTTTAATAATTAATTTTAAATCTAACCTAATAACCTAATACATATTAAGTGCATTTCCTGCAAGTTCTATTTAATTAAATAGATTGATATTTATTCAACAATAATGCAATTTCACATTGATGACCCTACAAGTGATAAACATTTATTTTATGAACTTTTAAAAGTTGAGAAATGATAGTAACTTAAGAAAAATGTTCATATTGTGTCTAATATTAATTTACTACTACTTATTATTTATCAATATCAGTAACAGTTTGAAAATATTTTCTCTTGTTTTTACCTTTGTAACTTCTGTTTTTAGTTACTTTATATTTTAAACTGTGATCATGCTTGTGGTAATTTTTAATTGTGTTATATATTTATAGATAGTTTTAATTATGTTTTAATGTGTAATTTTATACATTTAGTTTTACTATATTATATATTTTTTAAATGGACTTTATTGGCAAAATAAATAAATAAATATCCCGTTGCCAGCAAGTGAATTAATGTACCTTAAAACCTTCTCCACAATTGTAATTCTTATTTAAAAAAAATCGCTTCTAGCGTCCTTATATCTTTTCCTACTTTGAATTAAATATTATAAGATTTGTGATTTTATTAATGACCGCAATCTCTCTAACGTCCTTATATTTTCTTAATTGAAAATAAATATTATACGATTTCTGATTTTATTAATGACTATGGTTTATTTAAAATCCAATCCTTATACAGCATTCCCCTTTCTATGAAAATGATGGATGACGCGATGGAATGATTGATTGATGGTTTATTGCTCTTCTCTTGTTCGCCGCAGCTCAGAAATGAATTTGTTGGACTTCCTCCCTCTCAAAGCAAAACAACTTCATTCAGCACTCTCCGCAAGCCGCAAAGTTATCACCATTATCATCCTTGCTTCTTTATTATAATCATCACTCCGTCAAATTAATTATTATTAAGTTACTACAGCTTAGTCCCTTTTCAATACAAACTAAAGCGCTAACTCTACAATTATTTTTCTAAAGGTCAAAATATAGAAGAGCGGCAAGGCTAGCGGTGTGGTAGGCGCGACTTTATAAAGATCTTAGATCAGTTAATATTTATGGGGGAGGGATAATTGCGATAATTGAAAACATTCAGAAAGCTGCATTTTCGAATAATGCTATGATTTTAAGTTCAATTTGAAAATCAAATGTAGATTGTTATCAAAGCAATGTATTCAGGGTTCAATAAGCTTTCAATTGAAAAATTGTTTTCGCGATGGATGCCAGAAGTTGTAATTTGGTTTTTTCTTTGCAGTTCAATCAATCAATAATTCTTTATTCAAATACTAATGCATTTACAAAAAGATATCAAACATTATAATGAATAGCGTCAGATAATGGTTAACTACAAACAGAGAGTTTTATGTAACACCGAACATTTTCATAACAAGAAATTTTCTTTTAAGTATACATAAGCATACGTTGTACATTTGCCGGCGCTCGGTTTGTTAAAAGAATTTAATTTGAATCTTTAAACGAGTGTTTTCCACTCCCAGGCTAAGCATGAAGTAAAATTTCGAGTTTAGAAAAGCCTGAAAATTTGGTTTGGTCGCGTAGCGCGAAGCGCGGAGCGGCCAAACCAAATTTTAAGGCTTTTCTAAACTCGAAATTTTACTTCATGCGCCTCCGGTACGAAACACTGATGCAATGTAAAGTTTAGCGGTATGTTTTAAACTTCGTAATATGTCAGTGTTTTGTATCGGTGGCGCATGAAGTAAAATTTCGAGTTTAAAAAAGCCTGAAAATTTGGTTTGGTCGCGTAGCGCGAAGCGCGGAGCGGCCAACCATATTTTCAGGCTTTTCTAAACTCGAAATTTTACTTCATGCGCCACCGGTACAAAACACTGATGCAATGTAAAGTTTAGCGGTGTGTTTTAAACTTCGTAATATGTCAGTGATTTGTATCGGTGGCGCATGAAGTAAAATTTCGAGTTTAGAAAAGACTGAAAATTTGGTTTGGCCGCTCCGCGCTTCGCGCTATGCGACCAAACCAAATTTTCAAGCTTTTCTAAACTCGAAATTTTACTTCATGCTTAGTCTGGGGGTGGAACACACTCATTTCAAGTTTCAAATTGATTTTTTTTAACAACGAGTATCTAAAGATTTACGACATATACGGTGTAATTGCGACATGTATACTTGATAGAAAATCTTCCTATGTGTACAAGTTGAGGCATTAATTGCGATTGATTGGCTACAACTTTTAATGGTCATATAGGCAACCCAATTTACACATAACTTGAAAAATAAAGGTGTCAAATTGTATTGGATGAACATGTTCGGTGTTACATAAAACTCTCTGTATAAAGTTTGAGATTTCACAAAATTGTATTGGAAGCTGCCATTATCAGTTTTCTCTGCAACTTTTATCTAATTACTCCAAAGCTGCTCGTATGTACCTGTGAATATTCTACTCTTATTCTTTGCGTTTATTGTCTTTCTAAAGTATTTCTGGGGCCTCAAAATCCCATCCAGATGGGGTAATTTATTTACTTTGAAAATAGGGATATTGTGTGCCGAGTAATAAATAACTATTTTTAAATAATGCAGGGTTATTAAAAAAACGTTTTTTTTTTCATTTTAAATAAAACAAACGGTTTTTTTTACTAAAAGTGTTTTTTTTTCAATGAAACAGTGTTCAAAACATTAACAATCAAAAACATGTTTAAAACGTGTTTAAACCATGTTTAAAACGTGTTTAAAACATAACCAGCTATAATAATAGACCTTAGCATACAGCTTTATCACAATTCTGAGGATGATATTGACATTTTCAGGTTAATAAAACGTTTTAGTAGATTACTATTGTTAGTTTACAACTAATAATTCAATAGCCCTAATTTAATTCTTATACATAACCTCAACTGTCATAACAAACTAGGGTTATTTAGAATTTATTTAATAATGCAATAAATCATAAATGTATAAACCTTATCAGTATGTTTTAAAATCAGTTTTTTATATGCGTGGCGCATGAAGTAAAATTTCGAGTTTAGAAAAGCCTGAAAATTTGGTTTGGCCGCGTAGCGCTACACGACCAAACCAAATGTTCAGGCTTTTCTAAACTCGAAATTTTACTTCATGCTTAGTCTGGGAGTGGAGACACTCATTAAAAGTTAATTTCAATCTTATAACAATATCAGAAGAAATACATTTTCACAAACAAAAACAAACAGTTAACATATCTTCTAAATTACTTGAATACAATGAAGTTAGAACACATAAAAATGTAATTTTGCTACGTCCATTCTACCATTATTTTAAAAGTAACTAATAACATGTAGATTCTGCTCTATTAACATGAAATGTTGGTATCGTGTTTGTATGCGTCTAGTAGAGATTAATTAGCATTAAGCTATAATAAAATTAACAATTCTATTAATATGGCCAAATATGTTTAAAACACGTTTTAAATCACATTTACGCACACATAATTGTGATATTTTATTATGATAACATTTTATTTTAGTAATGTATTTTGAAACATCTTCAACAATTTAACTAAAATTTGAAACCGTAAGAAAATGTTTAATAATAGTAAATCAGAGTTGTAGGTTTCGGCGCGTGAAATTTAAAACGCTCCTCCTAGTTATTAAACAGATTATAGTTTTGTTTTAAACATGATTTAAATGTTAAATTCGTTTTAAACATGTTTTAAACGTTAATTTTCTTTAAAAAGTTTTTTTTACTGTCTTAAATTAGTTAAACTATATTGTAGTATAAAATATAGTTTAACTAATTTAAGACAGTAAAAAAAACTTTTTAAAGAAAATTATTGTTCAAAACATGTTTGAAACGAATTTAACATTTAAATCATGTTTAAAACAAAACTATAATCTGTTTAATAACTAGGAGGAGCGTTTTAAATTTCACGCGCCGACACCTACAACTCTGATTTACCGAGAGCGCGCCCATTTTACACTATGCTAATTACGTCATTATTAGACGCAACAGCTGACATAACCTTAATTCAAAGTGTTACCGAGTTGCAACTTTGTCTGTTTCGTAATAACTTTGTGTGCGGTGTTTCTTTAGCATAGTTAAAAGTTAGTTTTGTTTATATTGTTGTGATGGATTATGGACCTAGTACAAGCTCGGTGATAATATCACCTTCAAAAAAGCGTAAGAAGTTGGATTTGGGTCATTTATATCTGTCTGAAAAGTAGTGCATAATAAATATGTATAAGCAGATGATAACAGATGATCCACATATGAAAATGGCTGGTGTTGTATCAGACATTGTGGGTGCAGTAGGTGAGATATCAAATAGTATAAGAATATGCATCAAATAATAAAGTGTTTAATTTTTAGGAGTTGTAAATTCCACTGTCTATCGTACCATTAGCGAATTAAGAAATCCGGAGAGATTTCTAGCCCTAAACAGCTTGGAGGACATGTGCATAGTTTCTTCTATAAAAATGAACTGCCAACTTTGAATAACGTTTTAAAAAAAGTAAACGATCATGCAGGCATGCCGAAGATGAGTCGTTCTACCTTGTATAGTTTTATAAAACAAATCAATGTTCAGTGAGATAGAGACCAGAGCTGGGCAGGATTCGAATTCTGGATTCGATTCCTTTTAGAGGATTCAAAAAAGGCATTCGAATACTTTAGTTCAACTGGATTCGTGATCCGGATTCGTTACATTTTTTTAAGAGGATTCGTATTCGAGTCTAAATGTGGGTGATTCGAATCCTTATAAAAGGATTCGAATCCTTGTAAAAGAATTCGAATACTTACAAAAGGATTTAAATCGTCAAAAATAATTCGAATTAATTGTGAGGAATAACATGAAAAATGTTTTTTTAGTGTTTTTAAAAATTTCACGTTAAATCACTGTTTTATGCGCGTGGCGCATGACGTAAAATTTCGAGTTTAGAAAAGCCCAGAAAATTTGTCTCGGGTCGCTGCGCGACCATCGACAAATTTTCAGGGGGCTTTTCTAAACTCGAAATTTTACTTCATGCTTAGTCTGGGAGTAGAAACGCTCGTTCGAAACTTTAAACTGAATGCTTTGATTAAAACATTAATTGACTGAAAACATTTTTATAGATAATAATCTAGTTTTCAAAATTTTGTTTAATATTATTTGAAGTAAAACTGACATGGTAGCCACAATTTGAAATGTTATTTTTTTCCGACATTTCCCTGATCTAAGATTGTTTTCCCTGGCCTTTTAATATAACTTTCTTCTGTGGGACAATATTTAAGTTAACACTCTGGCTGCCATGTCAGTCATATTCGACTGACAGCGGATTTACAATTGAGGCCAGGCATAAAAATGTATATAACTCGTATCAGGCCACGTATGTAGAAAGACAACTAGTGGTCATACCGCAAATTTATTGGTAGGGATTTATTCACCAAAATAAAGCGCATGCGCATATGCGGTGTATAGTGCGTCAGTCTTTTTTGACTGACGCGGCTCTGTTAAAGATTTTTTTCTTTGGGCGCCATGTCAGTCATTTTGAGGTTATAGTATAGTGTTGTGCATGTGCAACAAAAATGTAAGTACAATTGGTTATTCTTTGGTAGTTTGTTTATTGTTGTATTTATATGTACTTAGGGACCCTAACAAAGCATTGACAGATTCCCAGTTGGAAGCATATTGGGAAAATTATGAAAGTGATCATGATCCTTTTTCTACCGACTCCGGTTCAAATTACATGCCTAGTGACTCTGAGTATGCGTCCTCTGAGTTAGATCATGATATTTCCGTGGATGAAGATGAAGAAGAAGAAAGGCAGGCTGATGTATCAGAGATCGATAAATCAGATAATTCTAATTTAAGTTGGAATGTGTACACGGGAAATCAAGCTGATTTTCCGTTTATTGGACAGGCTGGAATTCAAATGGATTTATCGGAATATATAGCACCGGGGGATGTTTTCAAACTTTTCATCAATGATGCTGTTTTAGATCTTATTGTAAATGAGACAAATAAATATGCTACAGATATGGTCAACAGTGGAATACTAAGCAAGTCATCGAGACTGCATAATTGGCAGGCAACAACTCCTAAAGAAATAGAAAAATTCTTAGGCATAATGCTCTGGATGGGATTGAGTTGTCGTCCAAAGCTCCGAGACTACTGGAGCAGTGATTCCTTGTATTCAAATTCTATAAGCAAAGTCATGTCCAGAAATCGATTTGAAATTTTGTTAAGAATGATTCATTTCTCAGACAACGATATACCGGCAGATGGGAATCGATTAAAAAAAATACAACCGTTATTAGATATTTTACAAAAAAACTTTCAAGAAGTATATACCATTGGCAAAAAAATGGTAATCGATGAAAGTATGGTTCCATGGCGGGGACGTCTTTCATTTCGTCAGTATATTCCAGGCAAACGTCATAAATACGGTGTCAAATTATTTAAAATTTGTTCACTTGAGGGATTCACATGGAAAATACAAATTTACTGTGGTAAACATGAATGTTCTGGAGTAGGTTTGCCAGAGAAAGTAGCTATGAACTTATGTGAGGGACTTTTAGATGAAGGTAGAATACTCTACACTGACAATTTTTATACAAGCATCCCATTGGCAAAGAACCTGTTAACAAGACATACACATCTGGTCGGTACATTACGACGAAACAGAAAGTATTTACCTAAAGATGTGATTAACCGCAAGTTAAATTTAAATGAAATATATGGATTGGAATCAGATGAAGGAATAGTCGTTTCTAAATGGAAACCAAAAAAGAATAAAGAAGTTATTATGCTCTCAACCATACACAATTTGGAGCAGAGTTGTGTGGCATCAAGAAACTCTAAAAAAAAAGTAGCTGACCAGCCCCTGCCCCAAAAACCGAATGTAATTATAGATTATAATAATGGGAAAATAGGAATAGACAAATCCGATCAAATGTCTTCATACAACACAAGCGTTCGGAAAGGCATTAAATGGTATCGAAAAGTAGCCTTTGAATTACTGACAGGAGTTGCAATTGTCAATGCACATATCATCTACAAATCGATTACTAATTCTAAGTCGACAATCACCACATTCAGAGAAGAAGTTTGCAGAAATTTATTAGATCTAGAAGTTAGAGAACGCATCAAAAAAATAAAATTTAATCACTTGCTAAAAAAAAGAGACGGCGGCGGTACAAAAGACCGTAGAAATTGTGTAGAATGCTATGACAATTTGCTGAAAAATATGACAAGAGTCGAAGCTCGAAGGAAAGTAAGAAAAGTTAAAACATATTGTGACTGTTGTGAGAATAAGCCGACTATTTGTTATGAATGCTATCTACGAGTGCACGGCGAAGGATCCAAATAAAAATGTTTATTTTTATAATAGTTTATATGAATATTTGTTAAGTTGCAAATTATTTACTTTTTTATAAAAGTATTTTTATTTTTATCATTATTGAAATAAAATGGCAAAACTGTTCCGCCAGCCCAAGCCGTTTTAATTACCTTATTTCTACCAGGCCAGAACACTATTCCATGCACTTAATTCAAATACAACTTTTGCCATATGTGACTGACATGCCTTTAAACATATAAATGACTGTCAGTCGGATTTGTCTGACAAAGCCTCAAATGTGAGTATAGGTGTCAGACCAATACGACTGACAAAACCTGCTGAAGAACAGCATGAAAAACACTCTGGCAGCCAGAGTGTTAATTTTATAAATTTTCACGTGTTTTATCATTTGCCTGGTAATTTTGTCAAATTTAATAATATATGGCTTTTTTGTTAGTGTTTTTGTCAATTTGAATATAATTTCATGACTTTTCTCTGACTTTTCCGGTTTTAATGATATTTAGTGATTTTTTTATTTACGTAAATTTCAGGCATTAGTCGATTTTATAATAGAGTTCAATTTGAAGTTTTGAACGAGTGTTTCAACTCGCAGGCTAAGCATGAACTAAAATTTCGATTTTAGAAAAGCCCCGTGAAAATTTGTTGAGGGTCGCGCGGCGAGCCGAGACAAATTTTCGGGATTTTCTAAACTCGAAATTTTACTTCATGCGCCACGCGTACAAAACACTGATTTGAAGTGGAGTTCAGAACACACAAATACATCTTTAACCAGAGTAACTGGGAGTCAGGTATTTAGTCTGTTTTCAACGATGTTCAGTGGTATTAATCAATAATTAGGTTTTGAATATATTTGTTAAAACAACTGGTAACGATATTTATATATTAATGGTTGCAAAAAAATTATAAAATCAAATTTATTCTTAAAGGATTTTTATTCGTAATTCGAAAAAACAGGATTCGAATCTTCGATTCGAATCATATTTATCTCTTACGAATCCTTTATTCGAGTATTCGTGATTCGAATCATATTAGGTGATTTGGATTCGTGATTCGAATCTTTTTTACGAGGATTCGTCCCAGCTCTGATAGAGACACATTATTATATAAATTCCATATTATACTATGAACATAATGTAAATACGATTTATTTCACAGATATATGGCGAGATGCCGTATTCGCATTTTAATTGAACTGACGATATCGTACTATGGAAAAGAAAATACTTAACCACAATTAAGAAGAGCAAAATGTATATTTGATTTTATTTAAAGAGTAATTATGAAATTATTTAAAATTGCCGCCAAATTTATCTAGTGATATTTCTGGTAACTTTTTATAGTGTAAATTGGGCTTTGGCACTTACTCCTTCTAGTTTTTAAACAGACTATATTTAAAACGCGACGGCTGTTTTTAAACATGTTTAAAGCACCGTTTTAAAACAAAGTGTTTTAAACATAACAACCCTGCCTAGATGTAACATCAACTATTTGTTTATTTAAATATTTCTTGCTAGATATTTTCTACCCGTGTTCCTTTAACACCAAATCTATCGCTTTTCTTGTCTGTATATTGTCTTATTTTTTCCATCTGTACATCATCATTCGATCGTGTTTACATATTTTCCACATCTTTCATTACCTCATGAATTATAGATACGTTTCTGTCGTTCGCTCTCTGAATGATGCGCGGCATTGAGAGACGAAGGGAATCGAGTTTCAGATGTTTTATGTAAGGTGTATTCCTTTAAAGATGTCGATGGTGTGCGCGATTTGCATTTTTATCGACGGCTAGGCTTCCCGGTTTTATATTTATACCGGATGCGGATTTAATTTAATAGTATCGAGAGATTGGAACATTTTTACGTCGCTCGCAACTCAAGATAGTTAAAATGTCAAAACGTCAATTGAATTATTATAAATAATTCAAATTATTACATTTGTTAAATATTAGTATTGAGTAACTTATTTCGGAATTAATAGTAAGGACAGTTTTTTTTATTAGATATACATACAAAAGCATACGCTTTTTTTAAGAGTTCACTTTGAAGCTTGAAACGAGTGTTCTCCACTCCCAGACTAAGCATGAAGTAAAATTTCGAGTTTAGAAAAGCCTGAAAAGCCCGAAAATACGCGGCCAAACCAAATTATCAGGCTTTGCTAAACTCGAAATTTTACTTCATGCACCACGCGTATTAAACACTGAAAGCACTGAAATATTGTGAACAAATAAACTTCGCCTAAAATCAGTGTCTTATACACGTGGCACATGAAGTAAAATTTCGAGTTTATAAAAGCCTGAAAATTTGATTTGGTCGCTCCGCGCTTCGCGCTACGCGACCAAACCAAATTTTCAGGCTTTTCTAAACTCGAAATTTTACTTCATGCTTAGTCTGGGAGTGGAGAACACTCGTTTTCAGCTTCAAAGTGAACTCTTAAAGCAAAGTGTATGCTTTTGTATGTATATCTAATAAAAAATGTTACTTCATGCTTAACCTAGGAGTGGAACCTACTCATTTAAACTTCAAATTGACCTCTTTTAAGAAAACAACGAATATTTAAAAATCTACAACACGTAATTGGGATATGCATATTTAAAAGAAAAAATTCACAAAAATATTATGATTAAAACCTTTTCTAAAAGAAAGAACACTTATATACTCGCGACCTAAACATTGTCATGTAGACACAGCTAGGAAAAATCATTGCAGATACAACAGTCGATATACTCTCTAAACAATTTGAACCACACATTCCACATGAATGAGTCATAGGGCATCTCTCCCGAATTCCACTATATACATGTATTTCAGTATTATCTGATTTGTAAAAGAATGAAATATATATCTAATGTGTCTGTATAACATATGTTTCATTGTGGAAGTTGTCGATCGAATTGATTTCCGGGATGTATGTGAAATTTAAGCCTCACTGGCCACGTTTGTATTACGGTATCATGTGTTCCTGCCGCCTATCAAATTGCATATTTGCCCGTTATGTTATTCACGGTGAACTCGAGCGATATCTCCACTATAATAACACACACATACCACCCAGTAACTTATATTTATTATAAATATAGAAAAATTTGCGAGGAAAATGCAAACAGCCAAGTTTTATCGATACACAGAAGAAATCAGGAATGTTCATGTCGTACCTAATATAAATATTTATAAAAGAAATCAGTTCGAGAATTAAAAATCCTTGAATCTAACTGATTTGTATTTTAATATGAACAATGAAATAACACGATCTATAGAATTACGACTTATTAATCAACAGTTTTATTTTTAAACCAAATCTGTAAAGTGATTAAAAATACATTAAAAAATAATGAAGCAAGATAATTCATAAGGTCATGAAAGATGATTAAAATATGTAAACAAAGTGATGATAGCAAAAAAGCACAGAAAAGGATAAGGATAAGTTTGAAATTATCAGGCAATCGTTGTGTTTTAAAAAAGTTCAATTCAAATACTCAAGCGAGTGTATCCACTCCCAGATTAAGCATGAAGTAACATTTTGAGTTTAGAAAAGCATAAACATTTGGTTCGGTTGCGTAGCACGACCAAACCAAATTTTCAGACTTTTCTAAACTCGAAATTTTACTTCATGCACCACGCGTATTAAACACTGAAAGCACTGAAATATTGTGAACAAATAAACTTCGCGTAGAAAACACTGATTTCAAGTGAAATTCAAACAAAGTTTGCAAATCTCGCGTTAACAAATTTTACAATCCAGGCGTTCTAATTTTGGAAAAAGCAAAATTTCATTATTGACGAACCAAACATGTGAAAAGTTGATTAACTTAACATAAAAAATAAGCAGTACATTTTAACCTACACATTAAAACAGTGTTTTATACGCCTGGCGCATGAAAAAATAAATTGAGTTTAGAAAATCCTGAATATTTGATTACTTGCTTTTCTAAATTCGAAATGTTACTTTATGCATAATCTAGGATTGCAAACATTCGTTCTAATAATTGTGATAATTTTGAATACAAAAATGTGGAAGATTTAAAAAAATCCACCTAAATCTAATCTATCCTATCATACATTATGGTTAAACGTATGTAATTCAACTCCACAAAACAATATCAAACCTATTTTAACCTAACTCTTAAATATGAAATCTAAACTAAACCAAACTTGACAAAATGAAAGCGAACCTTACCTGACTCCATCATCAATAAAATTTAATCTTACGCAACTAAACAAAGTGACATATAACCTAGCTAAACCCAACTCTACAAAATTAGTTTTAACTAAACTCCATAAAATGATGTCTAAACTGATCTAGTCCACTCAATTAGCTAATGATAATGAGCACTTATGGCCGTACTTATAGACATATGTAGCTCAAAAGTTTAAGGCTTCTCTAAACTCGAAATTTTACCTTATACCTAATCTGGGATTAAAACACTAATTAAAAGCTTTAAACTGAAAAAAAACTTGCCTTTAAAATACCTTAAATACTTTTAGAAAGCAAAATAAGATAGAAGAACTCATGCAAACAGAAACAAATCATTACTATAAATATTCACTTATGAGTTTTATGACATTGAACGAAAAATAGTTTTATATACAAGTAGACTAAACGTAAAATTTCACAATAAAGTTTTATTATTTTATTCGGGGAAATAAATAAGGAGAGTCCGGATATGTAAATCGAAACGGAATTTTATGATTTTTCCTACATGTTGAAACTTACATATGCAAAATGGACGTATCAGACAAACCTCTGGATTTTTATTGATGTCTGCCCGGATTACAGGAAACAATTTGTAAAGAAGGGGGTTTAGTAAGGGTATTTTTTGCTTTCTCCGAGTCGACAAGAATGAGGGATCTGATATTTATTTATTTATCGGCGATCTCTGAAAGGAGTTTTCAAGTTGGAATAAAATTGATGGACTGAAAGGAAGGAAACATGCAAATAACTGACCGCTGAAAAATATAGATATTCCTTTGTGCGGATTTTGTTTCGAGGAAAAATTTCACAGTGTATTTATTTCTTTTGTGTGGTTTATTGCGCAAGCAATTATTTTGTTAAGGACAAAATTTAAATTCTTTCCTTTCCCCTGCATTTAACACGCGAATTCAATTTTAAATCATAAGAATAATCTGCAAAATAAATTATATTTACAGGGAAATTTACAATTGCAGTAATGGACAGAAGTATATAAACAATTATATTTTCTTTGTTATATTTTAAGGGTATTCAAACTTGAAATAAATAAACATTGGAATTAAACTATGCTTCAAAATGTTAACAGAACATCTTCATATGTTTTTAATATTTCTATAAACTTATTTATTATTGTTTTTTTTTGACCTCGGCTCTTGGCCATACAGTCAGCAGCCATTTGTATTATTATTTTTCGATTTTTTAAATTAACTTATCCACATACACACGTTATACAACTCATATGGACGTCACAACGCATTCATACAACATCCATGGCTCCAGAGGGTGCCAATTTCCCCATAAGAAAGTGACACCCCCCGGTGGGATTCGAACCCACGACCCTCTGGCCCAAGAGCAGGAGCTCTACTCACTGACCCACGAGGGTATCCTATTTATTATTGTAATTGGTTGAACAAAAATATATAGACATAACTAAAATCATACTTATTGTAACAATGATTGTCAAAAATTAAACGATTTCTTTTTAATAATATGTTCAGTATGTAGTCGGGTATCTCTTATTATTAATTACTTCCTGGCATCTACTTTGCATTTAATGAAAGCGTTTACTAATGTAGGCACTATCAACACTATTCTATTTTTATTTTCTAATCCGTCTTATACGTGATTTTTTCTATTGATCTCTAAGATTTATATCCATATGGTACCACAAATAATCGACCGGATTTAGGTTAGAAGTGTTAGATAAAGTTTAACCCATTAACGGCCAAGCAATTATAGAACTCTAAATGTTGATTTTAGGTCAAATTCTGCACTTAGCTTATGATCTGTATGAACGACTTATCGTATTACATACTGTGAATTTTTCTTTGAAATATACATAGCGTATACGCTATATTTTCAGGCATTAGTCTATTGTATATAACAACGTACAATATGAAGTTAAGAACGTGTTTCCACTCCCAGACTAAGCATGAAGTAACATTTCGAGTTTAGAAAAGCCTTAAAATTCGGTTTGGTCGGAGCGGATAACCAAATTTTTAGCCTTTTCTAAACTCGAAATTTTACTTCATGCGCCACGCGTATAAAACACTGAAATATTGCGAAGTTAGAAATACACTGATATATATATATATATATATATTATATATATATATATATATATATATATATATATATATATATATATATATATATATATATATATATATATTTTGAAATTAATAATAATCGAAATATTTAAATAAAAAAATATTTAAATTTTTCTTCGTACATTTTTAAGTCAGGTCAAATAATATAATATATAAAATAAACGTATTTAGTAATTTAATTAACAAAAAATTAATAATGTTGCGTGTATACATCAATGGCGCTTAATGGGTTAAACTCATTTTCAATTAGGATTTAACTCCTTCACTATCTTGGGCGTGTATTTTGAATCCTTGTCATGTTGAAACGAAGATTGTAGTGGCATATTATCCTGCACATACAATACAATACAATACAATATTCTTTATTTTACATATACAAAATTTATACATTACAAATCTGTGTATGCAAAAACGTCACACCAAAATAGACTATTGAAGCTATTACTTAATGAAAATTAATTAATCGAACCTATAAGAGAAGTAATCCGCTAAGCAGTATGGTTCAATCTTACATAATACATCATAGAGATGTCGCTTCATCTTGCCATAGTTGGTAATGCTTTTTATGTTTATTGGTAGATGATTAAATATTTTTATGTAATTGTAGTAACACCCGGTTTCGAATTTATTGAGTCTATGTTGAGGTAGCATGTATTGAGCACCTCTTCTCATACTGTACTGCGAAACATAGAAAGCACTATCAAAATATGTTTTATGCCGCCACATAGGGAAGAATGCCCATGTTTTACTATATCCCGACACAGACCTATCCATACTGCCTTAAATTTGACTGTGTGCATGGTTCAAAGCCTAGGAAAGAAACCCCAAACTATGACAGATACACCTCAATATTTTATTGTTGGTAATGTAATCCTAGGGTGCCAACTTTTATTAACAGAGCATCTAACATAACGTGTGCCACCATATCCAAACGTATTAAACTTGAACTCAACGCTAAAACATTCGATTTCCCAATAATATAAAGTCCACTGCAAATAGCACTGAGCTGATTGTAAACGGGCCGAGTCATTTAAGAAGAGCCAAAACAGACGTATTTTGCTGTTAAAGTGCACTTTTTCGATAATATTTAATTAAAATATTAATCATAAATTATGTGTGGGATACTACTATTGTAATAAAAAGCTTAAGTTTATAGTGTCATGTTAACAGCTCAATCGGTTAAGACTTTACAGATTTACAGACAGACATATTTCAAAAATAGACTTAATTAACTCGGGGGACCTCAAAATAGATATATCCACTAAGATTTTTGATTTGAAAATTTTCGCAAAAACAATACTTTCTTTTTGATTTGCATACGGGAAAAAGTAAAAAAATAAAGTTAGTAACTTTAACAAAGTCAGCTACTGACTAAAATCATCTACAATTGTAATTTCGATAGCATGTATCGAAATTGATAAACCCAATATAAATTAATTATAATATTCATAACTTCAAATTACGTGAAAAACGTATGACACTTAATTTAACGATTTGCCTTTAACGAGTATTTTCCACTCTCGGATTAAGCATGGAGTAAAATTTGGAGTTTAGGAAAGCCTGAAAATTTGGTCTGGTAGCGTAGCGCTACGCTACGCGCTACACTACCAAACCTAATTTTCAGGCTTTTCTAAACTCGAAATTTTACTCCATGCTTAATCTGAGAGTAGAAAACACTCGTTAAAGGCAAATCGTTTAATTATGTGTCATAAGTTTTTCATGTAATTTGAAATTATGAATATTATAGACTGTTATTAATATTTTTTTTTATTAATTAATTTTAAATGAATCACTCTATAAGTAATTGTATAATCCATATATTATTGTATAACAATAATTTATATTAAATTTTGTTTTCTTTCTTCTCTAGCAACTGTGCATAATAGAATCTTACCAATGTTACCGAAACAGCTTGGTAATATACAGTAATTTACGGTAAATTACCAGTGGTAATTACCGACGTAAATTACCACTAACATCACTACTAATATCTATGTTAAAATTCAAATAATCCAATAATAAATTGATTGACTTCACATAGATATTCACAGATTTTTTTTTGTTTCCACCTTTAGAGTAGGATTTATTCGTTACGAAATCGAGTATCGGTTCTTCGTCTTGCGCTTTTATAAATTATGAAAGAACGCTGCCCTTTTGTAGAGGGAGCGCTTGAATAAAATATTCACACGCGCGTTGAATTTTTAAAAAGGGAGACCTCCCAAACTGACGGTAAACGCGACAGTGAAAAAGATTTCCGGCCCCGGTTTGATTAGCGAAAGGAGATCTCGGAACGATTTTCTCTCGCTCTCTCTCTCTGAATTATAAACGCAAAATTGAATGTTAAATAACGCATCAACCATTCAAACAGCAAAACAGTCAACTTATCAATAATGCACTTAGAAATATAAATAGCGCACTTTATCAATAGATAGAACAATAGCTTTTTGTAACAATGGTTTACTTACGAGGACCTTAAAGTCCAAAACGCGTCTGTGCGTATTGGATACTGAACACAAATTAAATTTTAATCATTAATGAATACAAAATAAATTTAGAATAAAATGCTAACACTTTCTAATAATATAACAAAGAAAGTGTTACAATGTGTAAAAGATCAATAGCGATCATGTGCAAAAGACCGACTTTTGCGTGGAAAGTAAGGGATTGTCTCACTAGTTAGTCGAGTGAGAGCGGTTAACATGCAGAGCCGACCCAACTTAGTACCGTGAGGGATCGTCCCACTAAATAAGTGCAGACTACGATTAACACGCTCAGGTCGGCGAGCGCGGAAAACGAGGGATCGTCCCACAAGCTGATTGCCTAAAGTAATTGCAGCAAAGGGTCGAACTTAGTTAGTACTGTGAGAGATCGTCCAACTACTTGGGTAAATGGGGGTGTTTGGTTAAAGTGTCGAGTAAGGTAAATGCAGGGGCAAGTTAATTTTGCTCCCACAAGTAGAGTAATACAATTTTTAAGTTTAACTGAAATGCACTAGGGTAGAATTCATGAGAGGTGTCCTATGGTTATAGATTTGAAATCTATGGTACAACTTTGCTTTGAAATATATTTAAATTAACATACTTTCTTCTACTTTTGTGTGCTAAATTGCAACTTATACTAAACTCTCTTAACCCATTAAGCGCCATTGATGCATACACGCAACATTAGTCATTTTTTGTTATTAAATTACCTAATAAGTTATTTTGATATATTATGTTATTTGACCTGACTTGAAAATGTATGAAGAAAAATGTAAATGTTTTATAATTTAAATATTTCGGTTATTACTCATTCACAAAAAAAAGTCAGTGTATTTCTAACTTCACAATATTTGAGTGTTGTATACGTGTGGCGCATGAAGTAAAATTTCGAGTTTAGAAAAGCCTGAAAATTTGGTTTGGCCGCTCCGCTTCGCGGAGCGACCAAACCAAATTTTCAGGCTTTTCTAAACTCGAAATTTTACTTCATGCTTAGTCTGGGAGTGAAATCACTCGTTCTAAACTTCATATTGCACGTTTTTATATAAAATAGAGGAATGCCTGAAAATTTACAGCGTCTACATAATGTAAATATGAAAGAAAAATTCACAGTATGTAATAATTAATTTCGTAAAAATAAGTGCAGAATTTTACCTAAAATCAATGTTTAGAGTTAACATTATAATTGTTCGGCCGTTAATGGGTTAACTAGGAGGATTATATTAATATAGATATTTTAATTTAAATCTATTTGTCACAGAAAAACTCTCGTGAACTGGACTATAGCTTAAAAAAATACACGTTTGATAAAATGTTCTGTTATATTATATTGATAATTTAAAAAATTCTAAGTTGACTGTTTGTGTTGTAGGTGATCACTTTGTGGTACATCTTAAATACACTTTTGTAAATAAAACATGTTTTACTTTGTTTAACCACTATATATTGCACTTAATTTGTGACTATAAAAATTCTAAGTTATTTGAATTGTCTTAATAAAGTCGATAAATTCTGCATATACGTATATAATATGAGTTGGCCTTGTATTGTGTGAAGAGGAAACCCTGTTTTTTTTTGTGGTGCGATAAAATAAAGGATTAAATTCGGAGAGCTTTGAATTTTCATCGCCTGCTATTTTTTATGGGCGATGTTAGGAAAATCGAATTCACTTGTTACACAGTTTTTCAATTATCGCCGAAATTTATATTCAAAAGAGGTCGCCGTGGGGAAAGGAGTGGGGGGCGTAATGCCCTTTTATTAGGCATGAATGACAGCCTTTGTCGAGCCTCAAAAATTTATATTGAAATCAATAATTTTATGATTTACTATAAAACCTTAAATACAATTATAAAATATATATCATAATGTTACAATATTTGATAAAAACCACGATAGAAGGCGATTGATTAATCATTTTTGGAGTTCTTGGTTCAATAAATTCCATGTCTTAATCTTTATGAAAACTAGGGACGCAGCTAAGAAGCTAAGAGGAAGTTTGGTAAATTGGACCTTTTAGATTTGTTTCAATGAGAAATCCGAAAGGTCCATTTTACCAAAAAATTATTTAAAAAGATCTAAAAATCCTTTCCCACAAAAAATGACAATTTTATTTGTATTGACTATTACATAATGATTATAATTATTAAAGGGATTTATTTAAAAATATTAAATAATAGTCTATTTTGAATTTCACATCAAATCGGCGTTGTAGACGCGAGGCGCATGAAGTAAAATTTCGAGTTTAGAAAAGCCACTTTGAAATATATATAAATTATAAATAATATTAAATAACCTAAATTATGAAAGCAATACATATTAGTATTTAAGATATATTGAAATATAAAATACACGTACACAGATTTTATCTTGTAAGTATACTTTTCGATGTATACGTTATAAATGATCGAGTATTCATTTATTTTATAAAAGCGTTCAATTTAAAGCGACTAGCAAGTGTCTCTCTCCCAGGTTAAGCATGGGGTAAAATTTTGAGTATAGAAAAGCCTGAAAATTTGGTTTAGTCGCGTAGCGCACAGCGCTACGCGAACAAACCAAATTTTCAGGCTTTTCTAAACTCGAAATTTTACTTCATGTGAAACGCGTCCAAAATACTGTTTTAAAGTGCAGTTCAAAACATACTGCTATAGTTTTATCTCACGTTTGTTGGGCCCTCTACGACAAAATCCTCGCCACTCATAAAGATATTGAAACAAAAGTGAAACGTAACTTTAAATTATTGGCGCTTATTGGTGATTTTTATGAGATTAAGGAATTTCTTAATTTATAAGATAATCTCGTTTTCTGTAATTTATATACAATTTTAGTTTTTATTATATACAGTTTATGTTTCTGTAATGTTCCTAATTGATTTTTTCTGTTAATAATAATTCAATTGCAGTTTGATGGGTTAGATCATTAGGATATTTTTATCTTTGTTTTGCAGTGTGATTATTTAAAATTAAACAATTTCAATTTTTATTGTATACAATTTGATTTTCTTAATTGATTTTCTCTTGTGATGATAATTCAATTGCAGTTTGATGGGTTTAAATTAGGATAAAAATGATCATTAGGATTAGGTTTTTGTCTTTGTTTTGCAGTGCGACCAGTTAAAATTGAAATTTTCTCGAACGTATTTTTGATCTCTGTTAAAAATGCATCCAATCTGAGTTTGGTATTACTTTCCGACTTTAACTATTGTCTAAATCCCCCTCTTCCGTCACATAAACGTGGAATATGACGTTTTCACAAATGGAAGTCCGGACGTTTGAAATAATGTTATTGCCCCCCCGACTTTCGTTTCATCAAATATTTTCGTGACTTTACCGCCAGGTTAAATGGGCTGAGTGGAAAAAGGGAGGGTTCGCAACTTTTACCCACACATATATTTTTCAATGGTGGGAGGGGTTACTGTGTGCTATTGAAAAACCTGATGGAAAGAAGAGAAAAGGGTTGGAAAAAATGTTTGTGCAGAAAAAAATCAAGAATTTTATTAAAATTATCTTATATCGATAAAATGATTAAAATTTTTATATTAACTTTACTATATCTTCAATCATGATTAAAGGTTATCAGTACTTCTAAACACAAATTCAATTACAAATGAATTTAATTTGCTCAATTTGTTTCACGGGGTTATACCACTGTAAAGCACTAAAATAAAGCTTTTTTTAGATATTTTTTTTTTAGTGGAAGAAAACGCAAGAGGATAATATTCAAGGATATTGTTAACCATGTCTTAAAATCGTCACAATTTTTTTTATTACATAAAGTTACAAAATGACGGCACTGGAGCCGTTCTCCCGAGCCAGGTTTAATTTGAGGCGCTCCGCAGCAGGCAGCCGTAAAATTAAATTTGCAACAAAATAAAAAAAATCTAAATCTCCTTGAGAATAGCTAGAGAAATACGTACGGGATTTTAAAAATATTAATTTTTGTATAATTGGCCAGAATTTTAAGTTCAAAGTTCAATTGTTTACCTAAAAAGGGCATTACTTTGTAGATATATAACCTAAAATTCCACTTATCGAAAGTCCCGTACGTATTAACTTGCGGAATGTTGTTTTAAAGATATAGTGAACATTTGGATTTAAAAAAATTAAACTTGTTTGAATTATGCTGCATGCCGTTTTGAAAGAAATAAAATTGATATGTCTATCATTGTATTTTCCCCCATGTTACATACTTGAAATCAATAGCTTTCACCTACCTTATTTTTCAACAAATGTTTCTCATTCGTGTTAAACTTCGTTCGTAAGCCTCACATATGTTTTCAGTTTTCCACCAAATATTAATCGTATAAAGGGCAAACTAACGTCATTATTTAAAGTAATTAATTCGAAAAATTCACAGTTTTTAAAGAAGTTTATTAAATTAACTAAAAGAACTACGACATAAAGTAAATACGCATTATATGTTAATTTTTTGAATATCTACAACTCTCCTTAACAAGATTTTTTTATATGATCAATATTAAAGAAAAATAAAAAAAAACTGCTAAGAGTAAACTACCACTTCCGATTTCCGCATTTTCACCAAAAGTTAATCGGATACTACTATTGTAATAAAAAGCTTAAGTTTATAGTGTCATCTTAACAGCTTAATCGGTTTAGACTTTATCGTGGCGACAGAATTACAGAAGGACAGAATTACAGGCAGGCATTTTTTAATAATGGTCTTAATCAACTCGGAGGACCTCAAAATGGATATATCCACTAAAATTTTTGATTTTAAAATGTTCGCGAAAACAATACTTTCCCTTTGCAGGTATAGAACTGTTTTCATTTTATTCTAGATGGTTAAGAGTATCTTTTAAAGCAATAAAAAAATCGACTTTGTAAAAATTTTAGTTTTCTACCTTTGTCTGAATTTAATTTATGCTAATTTTTCTTTTAAATCCCATGAGGATATTAGGATATTCTCGAATCCGTAAAATAATGGGATATGAGGAGTGATAATAAAAGAAAAAATCGCGTGATTCCTTTTTGTTTCGCCCGCCAGCGGTGAGAGAAATTTTCATATTCATATTGCGCGTCTTGGAAAACGCGTAAGAAATTTTATTACATCTTTTTCGACACGTAATTTCATCGCGAATGCGTCCTCATAAAAATAAAATGCAATTTCCTGAATGAAAATCATTCGAAATATGTGTGTTTATAGTAGGAATTAAAAATTGTATACAGCATTTAGGTACATGATTATTCTACAACACACGAAACGAGTAACTACAATTTATTTTGTGGGTATTTTTATAGGGAAATAAAATGATATTTTTCGAATGAAAATCACACGAAAAATGTGTATTTACAAGAGGAATTAAACATTGCATACAGCATTTAAGTACATAATATTTTACAACACATGAAACAAGTAACTACTAATAATTTTGTGGATATTTTTATAGGGATATAAAATAAAATATTCCAAACGCAAATCACGCGGAAAATATGTATTTACAAATGGAATTAAACATTGCATACAGTATATAAAGTGTTTTCCACTAAGAGGTCACATTATAATTATTTAAAAATAATATTTGAAATAGTGCCAAAATATTTATTATAAATCAAAATACAAACTCCACGATTAGTTCTGAAAAATGATATCTTCTAAATGGCCACCTCGGCTTCTTCTGAAAATAGGTATTCTTTTGAGAAAGTTTTGTATCACATTTTCACACAACTCTGCCTCTATTTGACCAATAACTGCTTGAATATTTTCTTTGGGCGGTTGAATTGCCCCAACGAAAAAAGTCTGCATTTTAAAAGCATGCAGGCTAAGATCCTTGTACAGAATGAGATAAAGGCTGGTCTTTGAAACGCCTAATTGCTGTGAACGTCTTGGGATAGACAAAGCCGGGTTGTCAGCAACACTTTTAGCAACAGCGGTATTGTTCTCAGCTGACCTGGCGATACGAGTACGAATTAGCAACTTCACATAAGTTTTTTTGTCTATTTTGCTTAAATTTAATCATTAGTTACACAATGTCACGGTAATGTCAACACAACGAACGCTACGAAATGTCTAAGCGAAATTTGCACCATTCTTATATTTTTTTACTATTTCTATACGTTGTTTAAGCATATATCGTTCCATTTTCTCAAATCGTAAACTTTTCACCTGACAAGTATCAAACAACCAAGGCCTTCTATTCAACAGTTTAAACATTCCAGGGAATTTAAATTAGAGCCTCTTAATAGAAAACCCTATAGGTAAAAGAAAATTTTACAACACATGAGATAAATAACTTCTAATTATTTTGTGGATATTTGAATAGGGCAAATGATAAATGTTTTTGAACTTCACAATATTTAAGATTCTATGAACATCTGTATTTGCTTCATTGTCATTTTTATTAACTGGAAAATACGCCAATTTTTTTGAAGTAGGTAAATCTGCAATAAAAAGTTAACGACTGCTCCAATTTTTTATTAATCCTGTTGACTGCGTCATTTAATTTAATAATCTTGTAGATTGCGGTAATAATCTTGAAATTCAAAATATTTAAGTGTTTTATACGCGTAGCGCATAAAGTAAAATTTAGAGTTTAGAAAAGCCTGAATTTGGATTTGGGCGCTCCGAAGTAAAATTTCCAAATTAGAAAAGCCTGGATTTGCGTCCAATTCTCTAAAATGGCTGGGAAGGCAACAAATTGCATTACATGCTAATTTCCTAGTAAATGTAAAAGTGCTTATATACGCTTTCAACCTTTATCAGCCTGATCTCTCAATTTACACGAGAAGAAATCTAGTGCAATAGATATTTCTGTAAGTAATAATTAAAAATCCCAGGATTAAATCCTACTACTAATATATCATAATGTGGACTTATATAATCAAATGGGATTTAAGTTGGCCGGCCATTCGGCAATATACACTAGCAAGTGCTTTTCCTAATACCCGAACTCAGTATCAATATTGGCAATTAATAATTCCCTGAGGGAATTACCGCGGAAGACGGAGAGGGGGCGAAACTCCAGAGGGTTGTAATCCTCTATCTCATCTATGCAAATTTGTGGAGGTGATGTTAATTTGGTCTATTTATTACAAAGCCTCAACAAAAGTCTCAAAATTAACGCATAAATTTGCAAAATAATTGTAGTGAATAAACACTCAAATTATTTAAAATCAAGAAGTTAAAATAAACGCATAACATTGGACCCACTTTGTTATTTGCACCTCAATCGTTGTAAAACAAATTATAAAATCATTTACCGACCCTAGTAGAAATGTATCTTGTAGCAATATTGTGTCAACCTTTATATCTTGTATATACATTGAAACTGTTATTCAAAGTGCATACAATATAAACACAATATTGAATGCGAATAATGTTACAATAATAATATTCAATCTAGACACAATAATGCCGATATCCAGAAATAAAATAATGAATATTCAAGCTGCGTATATATATATATATATATATATATATATATATATATATATATATATATATATATATATATATATGTTTCACTGTTTCTTCGGGTTTGGTCCCGCGTATTTTCTTGGTTCTGGTCCATTGTATTTTTAATTCGACGTTTCGATAACGTCGCAGCCATCATCGTCAGGAATAACTAATAAAATTCCATTGCTCTAGCAACCACTTGTTTGATTTTTACGTACTACTTGATGCGTGAATTTCTTGTTTGGCTTCGTGTTACTCTTCTGTTTTGTTCTTCTAATGATGTAGTAGTGACAATTTCAATATTATTTTCGGAAGGGGTTGGATTTTGAATTTCTTGGTTGTTGTTCGGAGATAATATATTTTGACCAGAATTTATACAAGTTTTCCAAATTGGTGGTAGTCTTTTAGCATCATCTCTTTGATTTAGACTGTTCGGCCTCTTTTCAATTTCTATCGCTTCTCTAATAATCCTCGCGTGAAAGACGTCTGTCTTTTTAAAAATACAATGGACCAGAGCCAAGAAAATACGCGGGACCAAACTTGAAGAAACAGTGAAACATGTTACGCCCGCGAAAATCTACGTTATATATATATATATATATATATATATATATATATATATATATTGCAAATATTGACACTTTATTTATAATAAATATAGACACAATATTGTTTATGCCCTGAAATATGTAAACAATTTATGAATAAACTTGTTTTTTTTTAAGAAGTCCTAAACACTGATTAAAGTTAATCATTATGGTATAGTGGCTATAAGTATTTAGTTTTATGACTTTATTTTGCTTAAGTTCTACAAAAACAAGTACAATAAATAGTTATATGTGTTACTTAGATATATACAGGGTGGCTCGATTAAGCAGTTGATGCATGGGTATCTTCTAAACGGTAAGATATAGAGAATTGATTAAACGGGAGAAAATCTGCAGGATAATGAGTAGTATCTATAACCAGTGTAAAACCAACAAAAATCTTGGACCTTTAGAGTACACTGCGAGAAAAACGATTTTAGCAACTTTATATTATCCTTTATAACTTGGTTATTATTGATGATACAAGAATGCTATTTTGACATTATTAAGACTCTTTTTGCATTTTATTAATGTGGTCAGTTTTAACACGATCAAATATTTTCCAAGATATGCGTACTAACTAATCTTATTTTTGCATATGTACGCCAAAGTTAGCTATGAGCTTATTTTGTAGAATTTTTATTTCCCTCTAATTTGATATACCATATAGTGGTATTATTTTTATTATGGGAAAATTATATAAGAATTTCATGTTTTTGAATGTGTTTTGTACTAAAATTGTGCTAAAAACTTATTTAATTTGTTTTCCACTTGTACTAAATTTAGAACGTATAAATATTCGATTGTTCTAATATAAAATTTTAAAACCCAGTAAAAAAATATGTTTATTTTTTGTTGTTGAAAAAATAAACTTATCATATGATACATCGTATTAAAGAGAAAATAATAATCTACAAAATGAACTCATAGTCAACTTTGAAATCCATATGAAAACATGAGGTTAGTATCCGTATCTTGGAAAGCATTTGCTTTATGGTAAAACTAACTACATATTATTAAAAGGCAACAAAAAGTGCCTTAATTATGTCAATAAATCATCCTTCTATCATCAATAATAACCGTGTTATAAAGGAAAATAAAAAATCGTTTTTTGCAGTGTGGTCTTAACGTTCAACTTATTTATTGATTTTACACCGGCCATAGATAGTACTCATTGTCCTGCATATTTTCTCCCATTTAACAGATTCTCTTTTTTCTACCGTTTAAAAGATACCCATGCATATGCTTAAGCGGGACACCCGGTATTAAAATTACATAATAAACCGCTAACAGAAATTGTGCCTTTTATCTCATTCTCATATTGATAGATTAATCCCCTAAATATGCCACGTACGCCAAATTCATTATGGTGTCAAGATTGTACCAACACGACACAATATTGTATTAACTTGACACAATCTAGAAACTCATTATTGAATCAAGATTATATCGACAACATTGTGTCAGGCTAATACAATATGACACAATATTGTATCAACTTGATACAATCTTAAAATTCATCATTAAGTCAAGATTGTGTCGACAATATTGTATCATCTTGACACAATATTGTATCAACATGACACAATAATGTGTCAGTCTTGTATAATTATTTATTTTTAAGTTGTATTTCAATATTGTGTCAACCTAGTGTCGTGTTCCCATTCCAATATTGCTACAAGATTGTAGAATTGAAATGTAATATTTAGTTAACATTGCTTCAAGATACAATTTCTACTAGGGCCGTTGGTTGCATCATCAATATTGTCGATATATTAGGTTTATGCAAAAACTCTATAGGTATTAATAAATGGTACTAAATATATTGATTAGATGCATATTCGTTTATTAGAATGTTCGCTCTAATCCATTTTCCGTTAAATGCTCACGAATATTGGATTCATTTATTCATAAACGCTAACCAAAAGGGGAGAATAATAGAAACCTAAATAAAGAGACATCTCGTTTATGGCTTATTGAATAATGCACATGCGCCAATTATATTCGCCCTTCGTTAAACGTTCCACCCCACCCTAGATTTTCCCAAACACACATAAACAATACAAAATTTAATTGGATTTAAATTATATTATGAGTATGCATTCGCTCAAAATTTTATTTGTATTCATTTCATAATATCATCTGGGTGTTTAATCAATTTAAAAATAAACAGTCAGAGAAGTATTTTAATAAGTATAAATATCCCGATGTGTACGCTGTAAATGTTTAAACATACGCTTTATAAATGCGTTAAATTTCAAATTTCTAGCAATAATTTCCACTCCTTGATTAAGCATGAAATTTTTTGGCTTTTCTAAACTCATGCTTCATGCTTAACCTAGGAGTGGACAACACTCATTAGTTTAAAAGATGTCACAAGTGTAAAATGTGTGTCATAATGGTCACAAAAAAACAATTACATGGCCATCTAAAACTGTTCAATTGTCTTGAAATTCACAAAAATCATTTAAAAATAAGTGAACTTTATTATCTTGATTACTAAACAAATATAGTATAGTTGTTTTTCCGTTTTGTAAATTTAAATCATAACGGATATTTTATTTAAAATCGTTTTATAAAAGCGACCATTTTATTTGACAATATGTGTAAAATTAAAAAACTTATCAATTCTCTTCAAGTTCACAAAATGTATTAAAAAAAATTGTAACCTTTGATATCCTGAAGAAAAAACAAGAATATTACAATTGTTTTTTTCTGTAAAATTAAGCCAAAATCAATATTTTGTTTAAAATCGATGAATTAATTTAAATGATGATTGTATTTCAAAACTTGTTTATATAAAATTAATGAATCTTTAACAGGGAAAGTGCACATCACCCTTTTTTTGTGGGATGATTTGTGTTGATTAAAAGACCAGAGAGTGTAAAGTTCTGGGAGTTGATGCTGATTTGGGGAGTCCATTATGAATGCCTCATCAGCAGCAAGTGCTCCCTTTCGGCGGTCAAAGCCAGGGGACGATTAATCCACCCCTTAAAACACGCCCCTTCCTCGCCGGAAGTTGGCCGATCCGTTTCCGGTCTCTCTCTCTCTCTCTCTTCCTCTCTCTGTCACGCTGCTTAATCATTAATCAACACCTGATCATTTATGGCAGGGATCTTTCGGGGATTGTTGATTTTCAATGAACTAGAGAGGGTTGATTACTGAATATATTGAGGTTAATGAAATTTTCGTCGACTTAATAAAATAAATTAAATGGTATAATAGTATAAAATGAATTAAATGGCATCTTCCAGGAGTTCCCAACTTATAAAACATTATGACCCAATATATTTCTAAAGATAATCTTTCTATCGTAAAACAAAATTGTCTTTTTTATAGATTAGTTCTGACTATAAATAAATGTGATGTAAAAAAAGTGTTTTCTTTATATCAAATTCAAAATTAGTTCTGACTAGTCTAGATTATCTTGCGGAAAGTAGAATTTGAGCATAGATGCAGCAACTTAATCCGATCAAATTGATCGAGATATTTTAATAATCGATATTTTTCAGCAATACATTTCACGAATAAATTATTTTAATCGATGTTACGACATAACAAAACTCTGTTAGTAATAAAACGTAATTGCTTTAACTACAAGTCATATAAACAGCGACAAATTCATTTTAGTTATTTTTGTAATAGGTCAGTAGGGGTCATGTGCAAATATTATTTTTGACGAAATTAAATTAAAATATTAATACAAAAATCACCCAAGAAAATATTAAAGAAAAATCAACATTAAGTAAATACGAGAATAACATTAGTCGATCAAAATTTTTTATCTGAAAGAAATAACAAATGCAGCATCGCCTTAAAATAATAAACAAGTACCGACGCGTGGAGAAATGCTAAGACATACAGAAAGATTCAGTTCAAGGTTTAACCAAGCGCAAACACAACGAATTTGGGAAGTCGGGGGAATTGCGTGACGTCAGGGATGGGTGGTATTTTATAACCATATATGGTCTGCGCGAGATCTTCCATCTCCACGATCGGGTGGGAAATAGAGTTATAAAAGCTGTGCGGAGCGGAAAACATGAAGAGAGTCATGGGAGTCAAGAAACAGTTCGGAAGAAGAACATCACGAAAAGCACTACAAGTTCCAAATCACAGAGGGAAATAAGAATAACACAACAAAAATCAAAATTATACAACAAATATAAAAACTATACAACAATAATGAATACAAAAACAATTGACGGGTGTGGTCGAACTGTGCGTGGAAAACGGAGGAGTGTTCCCGCTAGTTAATTGCCTGAAAACAATTAACGGGTGTGGTCGTCCCGAGTTAGTACTGCATAGTTATGTTCCCGCTAGTTAACAGCACAAAAAGCAATTGACGGGTGTGGTCGAGCTGTGCGTGGAAAACGGAGGAGTGTTCCCGCTAGTTAATTGCCTGAAAACAATTAACGGGTGTGGTCGTCCCGAGTTAGTACTGCAGAGTTATGTTCCCGCTAGTTATATGCACAAAAAAACAATTGACGGGTGTGGTCGAGCAGTGCGTGGAAAACGGAGGAGTGTTCCCGCTAGTTAATTGCCTGAAAACAATTAACGGGTGTGGTCGTCCCGAGTTAGTACTGCAGAGTTATGTTCCCGCTAGTTAAATGCACAAAAACAATTGACGGGTGTGGTCGAGCTGTGCGTGGAAAACGGAGGAGTGTTCCCGCTAGTTAATTGCCTGAAAACAATTAAAGGGTGTGGTCGTCCCGAGTTAGTACTGCAGAGTTATGTTCCCGCTAGTTAATAACACAAAACAATCAACGGATGACGTCGGGATCTGCTTGTTAATCAGAGGAGTGTTCCCGCTAGTTGGTTGTCTGGTAAGCTCCGAGATGGTTTTTGTGGGTTTCCCATCTCATAATGCAAATGCAGGGGTTATTTAATTTTGCTCCCACAAGTAGAGTCATATACTTTTTGAGTTTAACTAAAATGCACATGGCTTCTAAGTACAAACGAAAATAAAGTATTTCGAGAATCTAAATAATTTAAGAAACACAAATTAATAAGAAATGTCATAATTGAGGTCAATAAACTTTGCATCCGTTAAACTCACATCCTGTTTTATTTATTGTCCACACATACTCCTGGTCATTAAAAGGGAAGAAAGACACAGTATTTCCGATAATGCATATTGACACAAACAACGAATCTGTTAAATAAATTAAAAGGGTTACTACATACACAACACAACGTAAATAAAATACAAATTATAAATTTGTGTAATACCTAGGGTCGAATCATTACATTGGTGCCGTGACCAGGATGTTTGTGATGACAATAAATATGTATTACATAATTTTTAAGTGCTGTGTCCACTTGTGGACAAGAATACTTCAGGTAAAATTGTTTAAAAAAGGGCGGAAGCAAAGTTTTAAAAGGTACAGACGTAATTAATATTTAATAAACAACAAAAAAAAAAAAAACATAATAGCGATTTCAAGTTCATACGTGTTAGTATTTAAAGTTCAAACGCTGACCTATATTCAGAAGATGGGCGCGTAAACAAAAAGAGCTAGAATAAGTATAAAGAAGCACAAACAGAAATTCCATATACAAATGAAAACAAACGCAAGTAATTCAAAAAATCAGACAAACGTGTTGGTATTTCAAGTTCAATCATTGACCCACTTTTAAAGATAAACACACCCCAGAAAAGGAAGAATAAGCAAAAAAAAAAAACGACGATTGGGAAAGGATTTTGGTAATGCACAAAATGTGCATAATAAGTTCACGTAATAGAAAAAGAAAAGCATTCGAAATACTAGCAAACTGCACAGAAACAATAAATATTAAAGTTACAAATAAATAATATCTAAAAGAAAATATTAATCTCACGAAAAAAAAAAAACATTATTAGGAATGCAATAAAGCATTTTAAAAGCGATTAATGACCTGACCTACTCATAAGAAAAATAAACATCAGTATCCAGAAATCGTAAGCATAAAATAAATGTTACAAACGTGTAGCGTTCAAGAGCGGACAAAGAAAATAGTAATCAAAACATACAAAGAATTATTTCAAGAAGAGGTAATAATAAATAACAAAAAAAGGGGGGCGCTTAGAGTAGACCCATAAGCTAGCAGAAAATACAATTTTAAATTATTAGCATGAGATAATCGAAAAGAAAAATCTAACTTGTAATTTTAAAATGAAACAAACAAAAAAAAAATACGAATTACAATAACAGGTAAAAAAAATCGAAGCAGGTTTTATAAAAAAAAAAAACAAACAAACAAACGAATCAAAGGTACCTAGGTCAAATGAGCAAGTGACTCAAGTTAATAAAATAAGCATACAAAATAATAATAATAATAAAAAAAATATATAACAAAAAAATTATTACCTTAGGAGTTGCAAGTTCACATTAACATAATTACGAGATGCAGTTTAAGTTAAGAGATACAATTCAAAGGCGATGATAAGGTACAACATAATAAAATATCTGATGCGTTACTGAATTAAACGTGTGGGCCTTTGACAAAAACAAAAATTAATTGAGTTTCAATTTTTATTTCATGTAGCAGGTGCTTTGTTTGAGTATGATTACAGCAACCGCGGTGACCAGGAAAAATCAATCATCAAATGGAGAACAGAAAGGTGTTTGAAGCGGGGGCGAAATATTAAAAAAAAAAAGCAACAAAGCATTGGCAACACCGAAACCGCCGCAAAGAAGCAGCTAAGTCATCAATGGGCGAAGAGAAAGCCGGATAATCAAGAGTACCGAAAAGGGAGAAATCAACCTATGGGGAAGATTTACAAAAATGCAAGAGGTTCCAAATGATATCCAAAATCGAAGGCGGAGAAAAAAAAAGATGATTTATTCCACAACATCTGTCCGTCAAGAAGAATCAAGTCAACAGAGTCACATTCTACAAGAACGGACAAATTGATTACATATCCGAATTTGAGCAACAAGAAGGCCGTGGACGTAACGACAAAGTTACAACAGAGGCCGGGAAGGCCGAGAGACTCACAACAACGGCAGGAAAACCGCCAAGTACTAGACTCTTTCGAACGGACTTTTTAACTACGAGCGTATCAAAACTGGGGGCGATAGGCTCTAAATGAAGTTTTGGATCCAGAAAAAAAAAATACTGCTACTTTAGCTGCCAGTGACACCATCACGACATCTCACCGGCATCCATAACAAAAGCAATTCACAAGAAAGCTTCAATTCAGTAGAAACAACGCAACAAAATTTAACATCAATCGAAACATGTTTTAGAATTGATTACATATCCGAATTTCAGCACCAAGAAGTCCGGAAGCGTCACAACAACGGCATAAAAACCACTAAGTACGCCACTCCTTTGGACTGACTTTTTAACTACAAGCATATCAAATTGGGAGGCGATGCGTTATCTTAATGAAGTCTTAAAAAAAAAAACACACTGACGCTTCAAATTTAAGTGACTCCACCACGACATCCCAATAGCAACATATTCATAACAAAAACAATGCACAAGAGAGCTCCAACTCAACAGAAACAACGCAACAGAATTTAAATTTGAATCAACCGTAATATGTTTTGGAATTTGTTACGGATTCAAAGTTGAGCATCAAGAAAGTTGGGAGCGTTACAACAGAGGCCGGGAAGGTTTAGAGCGTCACAACAGCGGCGTGAAAACCGCCAAGTACTTCACTCCTACAAACGGGCTTTCCGACTAAGTATCAAAATTGGGGGGCAAATGAAGTTTTGGATCCAGAAACATCGTCAACATCGTCATCTAAATAAAGTCTTAAAAAAAAAACACTGCCGCTTCAGCTCCAACTGACTCCACCACGACATCTCAACAGGCATATCAAAATGGGGGGGCGATGGGTCATCTAAATGAAGTTTTGCATCCGTTAAACTTATAAAAAAAAATTTAAAAAAAAACACTACCGCCTCAGCTCCATGTGACTCCATCACGTCATCTCAACAGCAACGAATTCATAATGAAAACAATCCACAAGAAATCTCCAACTCGACAGAAACAACACAACAAAATTTTAAATTAAATCAATCAAAATATGTTCTAGAATTTGTTACAGACTCGAATTTGAGCATCAAAGAGGCCGGGGGAGTAACAAAAAAGTTGGGGTCACGACAAAGGCATGAGAACCACTAGGTGCCACTCTCGACCGGACGGACAATTCAATCGACATCAATAATCAGAGATGCTGGTTTGTCGCATTTCAACAACACCAGTCCTTTATCAGGAGCCCACAAGGAAGTCAAGGTCACCAAGGTCTTGATACTTCAAGCTGCCACCGAATCTACGTTTTCATGCCATCGACGAAAAGAAAAAGGGGAGTATCTGATAAAATTATAACCATTTAAATACTCGTAATTTACACTTCTTCTTTAGTAAAAAAAAAAAAAAAAAAAAAACAACAACAACATCAGGAACAGCGTTTTAGGCAAAGTATCGGCATTCTACATTAATGTGGGTACTCAGATTTGTTTCTCAATTTCAGACTCAATCCAGGTGATTGGGGCTGCAGCGTTGAGAATAATGAACACTACGAACGAGGGAAAGTCAACACTTACTAGAAGAGGATTCCTGACATGACGCCAAAAATAATAATATCGTAAAATAAGGAAATTTTAAAAATCTTAACATTCTAAAAGTTCATATTTTTAAAAGGGGGCGAATGTAATAGGTCAGTAGGGGTCATGTGCAAATATTATTTTTGACGAAATTAAATTAAAATATTAATACAAAAATCACCCAAGAAAATATTAAAGAAAAATCAACATTCAGTAAATACGAGAATAACATTAGTCGATCAAAATTTTTTATCTGAAAGAAATAACAAATGCAGCATCGCCTTAAAATAATAAACAAGTACCGACGCGTGGAGAAATGCTAAGACATACAGAAAGATTCAGTTCAAGGTTTAACCAAGCGCAAACACAACGAATTTGGGAAGTCGGGGGAATTGCGTGACGTCAGGGATGGGTGGTATTTTATAACCATATATGGTCTGCGCGAGATCTTCCATCTCCACGATCGGGTGGGAAATAGAGTTATAAAAGCTGTGCGGAGCGGAAAACATGAAGAGAGTCATGGGAGTCAAGAAACAGTTCGGAAGAAGAACATCACGAAAAGCACTACAAGTTCCAAATCACAGAGGGAAATAAGAATAACACAACAAAAATCAAAATTATACAACAAATATAAAAACTATACAACAATAATGAATACAAAAACAATTGACGGGTGTGGTCGAGCTGTGCGTGAAAAACGGAGGAGTGTTCCCGCTAGTTAATTGCCTGAAAACAATTAACGGGTGTGGTCGTCCCGAGTTAGTACTGCAGAGTTATGTTCCCGCTAGTTAAAAGCACAAAAGCAATTGACGGGTGTGGTCGAGCTGTGCGTGGAAAACGGAGGAGTGTTCCCGCTAGTTAATTGCCTGAAAACAATTAACGGGTGTGGTCGTCCCGAGTTAGTACTGCAGAGTTATGTTCCCGCTAGTTAAAAGCACAAAAGCAATTGACGGGTGTGGTCGAGCTGTGCGTGGAAAACGGAGGAGTGTTCCCGCTAGTTAATTGCCTGAAAACAATTAACGGGTGTGGTCGTCCCGAGTTAGTACTGCATAGTTATGTTCCCGCTAGTTAACAGCACAAAAAGCAATTGACGGGTGTGGTCGAGCTGTGCGTGGAAAACGGAGGAGTGTTCCCGCTAGTTAATTGCCTGAAAACAATTAACGGGTGTGGTCGTCCCGAGTTAGTACTGCAGAGTTATGTTCCCGCTAGTTATATGCACAAAAAAACAATTGACGGGTGTGGTCGAGCTGTGCGTGGAAAACGGAGGAGTGTTCCCGCTAGTTAATTGCCTGAAAACAATTAACGGGTGTGGTCGTCCCGAGTTAGTACTGCAGAGTTATGTTCCCGCTAGTTAAATGCACAAAAACAATTGACGGGTGTGGTCGAGCTGTGCGTGGAAAACGGAGGAGTGTTCCCGCTAGTTAATTGCCTGAAAACAATTAACGGGTGTGGTCGTCCCGAGTTAGTACTGCAGAGTTATGTTCCCGCTAGTTAATAACACAAAACAATCAACGGATGACGTCGGGATCTGCTTGTTAATCAGAGGAGTGTTCCCGCTAGTTGGTTGTCTGGTAAGCTCCGAGATGGTTTTTGTGGGTTTCCCATCTCATAATGCAAATGCAGGGGTTATTTAATTTTGCTCCCACAAGTAGAGTCATATACTTTTTGAGTTTAACTAAAATGCACATGGCTTCTAAGTACAAACGAAAATAAAGTATTTCGAGAATCTAAATAATTTAAGAAACACAAATTAATAAGAAATGTCATAATTGAGGTCAATAAACTTTGCATCCGTTAAACTCACATCCTGTTTTATTTATTGTCCACACATACTCCTGGTCATTAAAAGGGAAGAAAGACACAGTATTTCCGATAATGCATATTGACACAAACAACGAATCTGTTAAATAAATTAAAAGGGTTACTACATACACAACACAACGTAAATAAAATAAAAATTATAAATTTGTATAATACCTAGGGTCGAATCATTACATTTTTATTTATTTATTTCAACGAATATCATCTAATTTTTAGGCATATTCTGGTAAAAAATGATACTTTACGATGTTATGTGTATGCTGTTAATTGCTATACGAGTGAATATTCTGGGTTCCTAGAAATTCGAATTCGGGAAATGCGGACTATCATGATGGATATAAATTTATTACACAACTATCGCTGATGAAATCCCGAATTCTGCGCATTCCCGTCCGATTCACGAACTTTATGAAATTTCAAATGGTTGCACAGTAACGTAAATGCTGTTATCCAACTGCGGTTATGCTTTATACATTTCATTTTCAATTTAATTATACAAACACTTACTATTCTTAAATTATCATTTTCCATTGTCACATAATACCGTTCTAAATTATCGAATAATTTGAATAAATTCGAATAACCTTTTATTTAAAGTTTTTAAAGTATCGATCTAGATTTCCTATGCAAAATTTGATGTGGTTTTCGAAGATTATTTCACTCAAAGTATTTATAACCAATAACATTTGCACCACGTGATAAATGCAAAAACCACGTGATTCGCGTAGCGTTTAGAGGGTGTTTCCAATTATCAAAACGTCATGCTCCCCCCCACCATGAAAGTTTTAAAAAATATAAAAACTCCCTTCTCCTTTTACAATAGATCATAATAACTGAGTTTACACAAACATGATAGCGATCGTTTTACGAAAAAAAATAATTAAGATAGCTCGCTTTGATAACAAGAATGAAGAAGAAATTATCTCAAATGTTCATGTTCTGTCCCAAAAAAACACTCAAGCTTTGGAATTTTGAAAGCAGTTTACAGTTTTCTGCAATGCCCATTAATACGAGCATATAGTACCTAAACTGTTAAAGAATTGGGTAATAATTGAAGTGAACTTCAAAGGTAGTTTCGGTCCATTTAAGGATATTGATTGTAAATGTGCCAGCAATGCGTTTTCGTAAAATAATCATAACGAAAACCATTCGAGTTTCATTTTTAATACAGGCAAAATTATAAATTTCACTCAAACTTTGTGTTTTTAGCAAATTCAAGTCGAGCAAAGTCACCAAATCGACTGACCTATGGTCAAGCGATTTAAAACATAACCTTGTCTCGTTAAATTAATAAACAACTAAGTTATCATGAAATATTCAATCTTTTCCTTAAAAAAAGCTTTTGGTGTCTTTATTTATAAAAAAACATTTGATAATAATTTATTTTAACGAAAGTCTATTATAATTATAATTTCATTAAATCATTAGAAATTTCGAAGATAATTTTAGTACCTAGGTATATTAAATGATTTTTATAAATTTTTATAATTTTAAAAAATAAAAACTTTTAATTTTTCAAAGAAAATCTAGATGCATACTGTAAGGATCTCAAATGAAAGGTTTTCCTTTTTATTTCGAAGGAAATAATATTTTAACAAAATTATAAATAATGCCGATGCCCGGAAAGGAATCACGTATAATCCGGGGGCTAGCTGCTCGTGAACTTTTCTTCCTTCCTTTTCGAGGAGGAAAACTTCCATTTCTGGGGGTGTTGAATGCCCGGCCACATTAATCTTAATCGAATCAACCCAATTTAACTTCCGAGAGCCGAGGGCGTTTTAAAAGATTTCAAATATTTATATAATCGACCGACTCGCGTGCTAAAAAAAGGAGACAGAAAGTCCTCAATAATTTATAAATAAAGTGATTTTTTCCTTTATTTAATTTCCTAATGTATGTATTCGCTGTTCAAGGTGTTAGTTTTATTTAAAAAAAAGTTCAATTTGAAGCTTCGAACAAGTGTTTCCCCTCCTTGATTAAGCATGAAGTAAAATTTTGAGTTTAGAAATGCCTAAGAGGATTAATACAATACTGAAGCAGTCGTTATTATTTTCTTGAAAGAATAATTGGCGCAGTCGACAGTAATAATAATTACAACATGGCAAATTCAAATATTTATATACACAGTGAAACACCGAGGTTCCAAATAATCCGTCACTTGCCTAAAGCCGTATATTTGGAACTTCACAATATCTCAGTGTTTTATACGCGTGAAGCATGAAGTAAAATTTCGAGTTAAGAAATGCCTGAATTTCGATTTGGACGCGTAGCGTGCAAATCCATACGTTCAGGCTTTTTTTAACTCAAAATTTTACTTTATACCTAATCCAGGAGTGGAAACACTCGTTCAAATATTATTGAACACGTAAATAAATACGAAATGCTGAAAGTAGAAAATTCAACTAAATACATAATTTTAATTTAAATATACTATAATAATTTAATACTTTTTTACATAGTTAAAAAGAATCAAGTTATAAATATTTTAAATCCACAATTAAATCTAATTTGCAAAGAACATTGCTTTTATTTTTGTTTGATAAATTCTAGGAAAATTAACTAGTCTAATCAAAATTAAGATAATTGAACGGTATCTCACTTTGTACAGAATGCAAATAACTTAATTTATCAAAAAAACAAGTTAACGCTATCTTACTTTATACAGAATGTTATTTGAATTCTGTATAAAATAAGATTTTAGTATGAAAAATTAACAGATTGTCTAATCGAAATAAATGAACGTTATCTTACTTTTCAAATAACTTAATTTATCAAAAAATCAAGTTAACTTTATTTAGCTTTATTAAAAAAATCAAATTATTGTTTAAACTTTATAAAGAGAAAATTCCATTGCATTTAGCGTAAGTTTAAAAAATAGCAAAAAAATCGCAGAATATTTAATATACCTTCAAATACGTTAAACTAAACTTGAACTGATTTTAATCCTTTATGCTTTCTATTTCCATTGAAAATTCTAAAGTAAAATATTAGTGTATTTCATTTGAATTTATTAAAATTAATATGATAAAATTGTTTGTGCTAAATTTATTAAAAATAATTTTCTCGGATCTCTTGAACAAATATATTTTTGAGAGATCTGAGTGAATTTGCGTTCATTGTTTTTATTTATATTCTATAATTTATTTACTGGTAGTACTTCGAAATTTTTTAAATATAACTTTTATAAAAAGTGGTAAAAAACATAGTAATAGTTTCATTTAATTTTACCACGTAGTAACAGTCAAAACCATCGTGATTTATTGTATATTGTACTCTCATATTTACTACTATCAACCCAATTTAACTCCCGAGAGCTTATCCTAAAAAAAAAAAAAAAAAAAAGTCTTAAACTATATATAAATATAGTCACGTTTTCCTTTATTTCATTTCCAAATAAAAACGCTCTACATTTTCAGGCATTAGTTGTTTTCAATTTTGAAGCTTCTAACGAGTGCGTTCACTCCTTGATTAAGTATAAAGTAAAATTTAGAGTTTAGAAAAGCCTGAACGTTTGGATTGGGTGAATCCAAATTCAGGCTTTTCTTAACTCAATATTTTACTTTATGCTCCACGCGTATGAAACACTAAAATATTGTGAAGTTCAAGATTATTAGCGCAGTCTACAGGATTTATAAATAAAATGGCGAAATCAAAAAGATTAATTCAAAATTGAAGCATTTGTTAATTTTTCTTTCCACATTTACCCACACCAATAAAATTGGCGTAGTTGGCAGTATTATTAGAAAATGACAATGAAGAAAATCCAGATTTCATAGAAACTGAAATATTGTGAGGATCAAAAACTATTATCATTTGCTCTATAAAATTATCCACAAAATAATTAGTAATTACTTATTTATGTGTTGTAAAATATTCATGTACCTAAATGCTGTATGAAATATTGAGTTCCTCTTGTAAATACACATTTTCATTTGAGAAATCGCATTTTATTTTTATGGGGACGCATTTGCGATGAAATTATGACCTGTCTAGAAAGATATAATAAAATGTATTACGCGTTTTATAAGCGAATATGAATATAAAAATTTCGCTCTTCGCTAGCGGGCGAAACAAAAAGAAATCAAGCGATTTTTTCTTTTATTTATCACTCCTCATATCCTATTAATTCACGGATTCAAGTACATTCAAAAATCCTTACGGGATTTAAAAGAAATATGGTCTGAGACAAAAGTCTCAGATCAAAATTATTCTTAATTGAAATTGTGTTCTTTCTTGAATTTTGGAGGTGTAAAGAAAACACTTAACTTTTTTATAGCACTTTTGTTTTACTTCGTGGTACATTTTAATTTTTATACTTTTATTTTTATAAAATAACACATAAATAAACAAGTCAAGTGTTTTTTTTATACAGCGAATTTTTCTTTCAAGTTAAACATACATAACCCCATTTGTAAATTTTAAGGCATTCGGTGTTTTTGAAAACAGTTCGATTTGAAGCTTCTAACGATTGTTTCCACTCCCAGATTAAGCAAGAAGTAAAATTGCGAGTTAAGAAAATCCAAATTTTCAGGCTTTTCTAAACTCGAAATTTTATTTCATGCGCCACGCGTATAAAACACTGATTTCAAGTAAAGTTTCAAATACACTGCTTTAGATTAGTGCGTATGCAGAATATTTTTAACTTCACAATATTTAAGAGTCTTATACGCGTGACGCATGAAGTAAAATTTCGAGTTTAGAAAAGCCTGAAAATTTGGATTTGCCGTCACTCGCTTCGCTCGTTCCGGCAAATCCAAATTTTCAGGCTTTTCTAAACTCGAAATTTTACTTCATGCTTAGTCTAGGAGTGGATACACTCGTTAGAAGCTTCATATTGAATACTTTTCAAAAGCAATGAGTGCTAAAAATTTATAATGATAGTTATATTGAGGCATGTTTAGCTTAATGAAAAATTTCCGGATATGTATACTTAAAAGATTTCTTCTTATCTGGATAACTTTAAAATTATTACCATTGAACAACTATACATACAAATATACAAGAATTTTTTCTTTTAAGTATACATATGCGGGATTTTTTCCTTGTAAGTATACATATCCGGAAATTTTTCATTAAGGTATACATACCTTAATATATCTACAAAGTAAATTGTATTTACAAAGTAAATTTCTAAGCATTCGTTGCTTATGAATAGTATTCAATATGAAGCTTCTAACGAGTGTTTCCATTACCAGACAAAGCATAAAGTAAAATTTCGAGTTTAGAAAAGCCTGAAAATTTGATTTGCCGGCACGAGCGAAGCGAGTGACGCCAAATCTAAATTTTCAGGCTTTTCTAAACTCGAAATTTTACTTCATGCGCCACGCATATAAAACACTGATTTCAAGTAAAGTTTAAAATACACTGCTTTAGATTAGTGCTTAGGTAGAATATTTTTAACTTCACAATATTTCATAGTTTTATACGCGTGACGCATGAAGTAAAATTTCGAGTTTAGAAATGCCTGAAAATGTGGATTTGCCGTCACTCGCTTCGCTCGTTCCGGCAAATCCAAATTATCAAGCTTTTCTAAACTAGAAATTATACTTCATGCTTAATCTGGGAGTGGAAATACTCGTTAGAAACTTCATATTGAATACTTTTTATAAGCAACGAATGCTTAAAAATTTTCAATGTAGATATGTCGACGTATGTTTACCTTAATGAAATATTTTCGGATATGTATACTTAAAAGAAGAACTCCTTGTACAAGAATTTGTATTCTGGCACCATATATACACTTAGACTCATTTGCACCCCGATTCAATAACTTTAATCATCCACTAATCATTGATTGAACTTCTCAATAAGTCGAAATTCTAGAATATGAAAATGTTACAAATTTGGAATATATCCTGAACATGTCTCTTTCATCAGTATGAAAATGGCAAACATTTTATCGATATACAATATTTTTAATAAAATTCTTGATTTTGTCCTTAACAATATTTTATTCCAACTCGTTCCTTTCCTTTCCATTAGGATTTTGAATAGAACAAAACATATGTGTGGGTAAAGTTGCGAACCCTCCCCCTTTCCACTCGTGCCATTTATGCTTGCGGTAAAGTTACTAAAATATATGATAAAACTAAAGTGAAGTCGGAGATGCAATAACTATAGGAGCAAATAGAAAATTAAATTCTACGTGTGAAAGTTGTTATCAATTGATTTTTGATTGAATACGCATATTTAAAAAAATATCTTCATACCGGATATCATAAACACCTGTCCCGTAAAATCTTTTTTTATCATTTTTAATATGAACCCGCTAGAATAGTAGAAAGAAAGTTAGGGGTTCATCATTAAGCATAAAAGTAGCCACCCTTATTTTAATGACTCAGAAAGAAGCACACCGGCTGTGAACGCTTCTCGTTCGTGCGGTCGCACCCTTGTGAAAAGGGGTGCGCTTAACCTCATGACTAATCCGCAATAGTGGACTACACCGGGGTAACAGAATCTCGATTTAAATTTTCATCGCCCGGCGACTCCTCACAATTTATTCCAGAATCGCCCAAGACTTGGAAGTGAAGTAAATCGCTCAGCGGGAGTGCGGCGAACCCGAAACATCGATTCCGGGAAACCGAACAAAGATACTGCAAAAACCAACCACTCGGTCACTTAACACTAAAAAACTATCAGGAGGAAATCGTGAGGAATTGTGAGAAGTTTTTAAATTGTGTGATAAATCAACCTTTTCATCGCTCCCCAATTAATTGGGTAAATTGCCGGAATACAATTATTTGTTAACATAAAATAATAATCTAGCGCCTTGACTATTCCCTAATGAGAAAACTACCCCCATTACTCCTCTATCCCTCAAAATACTTAACTCGTTAGTGAACCGAAACGTGATCCTCTTCCTCTTCCTATTCCTTCTGAGCCGAGAAGGACAAACATCATGGGAACATCCCTTAATCCCCAAGAAAAGCATAATTTGGGGGCTAATCCTTAACTCACTAACAAACCAACCCTTTAATATCTCTTTCTAGCGCACGCTCACACACACTAGAGCGACAATCTTACGCTTAATATCTCCTAACAATTCCAAGAAAACTCACGCAACGGCAATTAGTGCAATCAAGCACGCACCATTGCTGATAAGAAGCAATTCAGGGTTTCCTGTTACACTTACATGAAGATTTATTTGTTTTTTTTTTTGTTTTTGTACTATTATAGTTTTTCTCTTCCTTAATTGAATGGAGAGAGGGTGGGATTATCTACACCAACGATGAGCTTGCGGAAAATAGATTTTGAGTTTAGATTATACAAATTAAGCTTCATTATGTTGGAATACTTATTTTGTTTTTCCAATTAGGTAAATCAGACGAACAAACATTTGTTAAATATATTAACGTGAAATCAGATGTCAGCAGTTTATTTCCAACTTTACTTTAAAAGAGTGTTTTGTAAGGGTGGCGCATGAAGTAAAATTTTGAGTTTAGAAAATCCTGAATTTAGTTTTTATTAATCCAAACATTCAGGCTTTTCTATACTCGAAATTTTACTTTATACTTAACCTGGGAGTGGAAACACTCGTTAGAAGCTTCAAATTGAACGCTTTAATAAAATCGACGAATGTCTGACCATTTACAGCATGTATATCGTGATATGTATACTTAAAAGAAAAACAACAGGAGAACAATAAGTTTCTAAAAAACCATTAAAACAATCATTTATTTGGATTTTGACTAAACAATAAGAGGACAAGTTTACTTCATGCTTAGCCAAGGACACCCGTTTAAAGCTTTATAAAAAAAAACGTTTGCAAACACACAGATATTATGACATGAAAATCCTCGATTATGCAATATCCGGGTTTAATTGCAAAACATAATGCGTTCATAAATTACGCAATAATCCCAATTATATTTCTCTTTCATGCTCGATTGCTTTTAAAGTCTGCACCGGATCGATTTTCTGGTTAATACGTAAAGGCAATTTATAATAATGATTCGCTCGAGAGGAGGAAACAACCTGCATGCACAATAATGCCGATGGATCGGAAATAAAAGCCCACTGATTCACAAATTTCACATCCGGCGCACGCATAATTAATATTTCAATTACTCGCTAATTCCATAATCGCGATTGCCGTTAAAATACTTTCAGTCAATGCACTCGTATATTTATGAATGTCTCTTGCTTTTGTATTTGTTTTTCTGCGAAGAATTATTAAATTAGATTATCTTCATTTCTTTTATACTTAATTAAATTTGTGTTTAGTATTCCGGCACCAGATACCCACAGACGCATTTCGGACTTCAAGATCCTCGATAGTGTGATCCTGACCCAGTGCTGAGAAATACTGAATATTTCTGACTATATCAAACTCTTTAGCTAGCGCGTAGCTATCAAAATTTAGTAATTTTTTATACTTATTTGGTAACTCTATTAATAGCTTGCACATATTGGCAAACTATTAATAGAGTTACCAAATAAGTATAAAAAATTAATAAATTTTGATAGCTACGCGCTAGCTAGAGCATTAGATAGCGTAGCTATCGAAATGTATTGATCTTTTATACTAATTTGGTAACTCTATTATTAGTTTTCACATATTGGCTAATTTAAATATTGGTACACTAACTACTTCCATCCATACATTTTGTAAATGTCTGTTAATTTTGTATTTCGTTTTTATTAAAATGTACGTTTGTGAATAAGATGAATCGCACAATTTACTGTGTTGGAGTCTGTGAACAATTCGGCACTTTACGAGGGTGATGGCTTGAAATGTACAAAAGAGGACGTACATTGCGGCATTAAACGTCACCGACACGTACCAATAAACCTCTGGAGAGACCGGAAAATGCTTGAGTGAAGATTAAGCTACAAGAAGCGAGAGAGAGAGAGAGAGAGAGAGAAAAAGAGAAAGAAAGAGAATGAAAGAGAGAGAAAAAGAGAGAAAGAAGGAGATAGAGAAAGATAGAAAGAGAGAGAGGGGTAGTCTTGGAATTGAGCGATACTTATAACGAGTTTGTAGAGGGCAAACAAAACGTGTATACTTATAAAATAAGCGTGGAATGAACGTCATAATGGGATTTTAGTTTGAGTCAGAATTTGATAGATTTAATATTTTTATATTTATTTTATTCAAGAAAATAAAAATTAAGTAAGTCGGAATGTTATGTTATAGTGCAACTTTTCTGTTGATAAGAAGGAACCATTCATTGAAAAAAATACCTAAAATTTGAATGTTAAATTCACATGTTATTTGGCCATAAGAACGAACAACGATTAATCTTCCACAATAATGAAAATAGATCTTTAAAACTTATAAATATTGCAGATTGAAACTTTGCGAATAAATTGACACTATTCTTTTCATTATTATTCTTTTCTTAAATTATATATAAATCAACTAATGGAACACTCTTAAGTGATCACATAAATCCATGCACTACTTCCATATAACATAATTTCTTCTTCGTATTGCTTTAATTTATTGAAGTAATTATTATGAACATGTTGTATTAAATAGATTAATCTAAAATAAATAAGAAATAATACGAATCGTTGCTTAGAAATATTCATAAAACTTTTGATTATACTTTTGATAAATAGCGGGCAGCATCGTGCCATTTTAGTAATATGTAACATCTTAAAATTACACTGTCTAATTTTTTGTACGGCTTAGCCTATTTAGCTTAATGTGACGTCTACCCAGCTTAGAGGGTAGACCTCCTCTCGTGTTCGCATCTATTTCTTTTGTGTCCTTCATTGCAATTTACCAAATTAAGGAGTGCAGCACGCGACAGTCATGTACTATATTTGATTTTTGATAGTAATCATTTAAATCACTTATGTAGTTGCAAATAACATGAATATATATTTTATGTTGCCAGAATTTAACTGTATGTCTACAATATAAATACAGAGAATTTTTCTTTTAGGTAAACATGTGCATAAGCTGCAAATTTTCCGACATGCGTTGTTTTTTAAATGAGTTTAATTTGAAGCTTTAAACGAGTGTTTTCCACTCCCAGACTAAGCATGAAGTAACATTTCGAGTTTAGAAAATCCCCGTAAAAATTTGTCTCGGGTCGCTGTGCGATTTTCTGAGCTTTTCTAAACTCGAAATTTTACTTCATGCACCACGCGTATAACACACTGATTTCAAGTGAGGTTCAAATACACATACATTTTACAGTATTTTAGTGTTTTATACGCGTGGCGCATGAAGTAAAATTTCGAGTTTAGAAAAGCCCAGAAAATTTGTCTCGGGTCGCTACGCGACCCTTGACAAATTTTCACGGGGCTTTTCTAAACTCGAAATTTTACTTCATGCTTAGTCTAGGAGTGGAAAACACTCGTTTAAAATTTAAAATTGAACTCTTTTAAGAAACAACGAATATCTAAATATTTATAGAAAATAATCTGAATTTATAATACGTATACTTTAAAGATAAACTCCCTGTATATACCCATATGGGCTATCAAACTAAAAAGGCATCTGTTTCATTATACAGTTGTATGTATGTCGATAGAAATTAAAATCGTGAATATTTACCCAGTTTACTTGTGTCTTCTGTAATTCAATACCTATTAATTCATTCGCACGGCGCTATGTAAACAAACAAATAACGCGCTCTGCACTTATCATTTTTATTATTCGTTGTGATAAAATTCGGTAGACACTATAAAACCAATACATAGTCAAAACTACTTTCTGCAATTTTGCTATTTCTGCGCCATCTTGTATCCCGGAAACACACAACCAGCAAAAATTGGCCCTTTTAACCAATAAAACCTTACAATCACAATCTTTTTACTAGATTGCTAAAATTTTTACACAAAAACTTTAAGTGGTGTAAAATAATATGAATGATGATATATATTGGCTTATTTTGTCATATAATTTAACCCCATTTAAAATGAACGTCCATTTTTATAAATAATAGAAAGTGTAATAACGAATTGTGTTATTAATATTGGGATTGAATTGTAAAAATATATTTGTTGTTCGTTTTGACATAATAAGTTATGCACCAGAACACTAATTTCATAACCTGGCAAACGTCTCTCTTATTCGGGTTTGAAAGGATTAACATTTTGATTTTCTACTAAACTAGATACAGACATAATAATAATAATATTCTTTAGTTTATACAAATACACAAAAAAATACATTTGGATATAATGGAAAAAAGCGTGTCAAATAAAATAGTGATTTCTCTAATTAAAATTTAAAACAATAACTCAATAGTGTAAGGTTCTATTGTACAAGTTAGATCATAAATTAAATGTTTATATGTGACTGTTCTTGCTGAATATGTGACTCCTTAATTTTACCTAAAAATCGTAAATCCGTTTCGATAAAAAAAGTGGTAAATATTGCCTATTAACAATAATAGTAAATAAATACCAAATTGGTGACAAATCTGGATTTTTGTATAAATTGTCATTAAACTATCTTTTTTTAAAAAAAGAAAACTATCTGTACTTCTAAATACAATTCAATTTCTTCATTACTTCATTTAAACTCAAACTAAATCTACATCCCATTTAAAACCCCCGAAATGCCAATTCCAATTCAGCCCCCATATATGCCTTTCACTAATAAACTGTTGACGAACGTGACACAAATACTAAAGTATTTAAATCCTTAATTTCCTGAAATTTCATTTCGATGCAAAGTAAATATTTTAACGGAAATCCTTAATTTATTGCTGTGTATTTAAATCGAATAAGCATATACAGATAAATAGATTCGTTCTGTTCCGAGAATTCTTTATGGGTGAATTAAAATAATAAAATACTGTCAAATTATTGATTCATTTTCTTTGAATAGATTTTTAAAAAAATGTCCGTTTGTTGTTTAGTCAAAAACCAATTTATTCATCTTAATTTCATGTTTTTTTAGAAATTATCGTCCTCTTGCTGTTATTCTTTTAAGTATACATATTCCGATGTATACGCTGTTGATGTTCAGGCAAACCTTGTTTTTATAAAATGTTTAATTTAAAGTTTTAAACGAGTGTTTCCACTCCCAGGTTAAGCATGAAGTAAAATTTCGAGTTTAGAAAAGCCTTAAAAACCAAATTTTCAGGCTTTTCTAAACTCGAAATTTTACTTCATGCGCCACACGTATAAAACACTAATTTCAAGTAAAGTTCAAAATATACTGCACAGCTTGATTTAGTCCTCTTTATTACATTTTACAAATGTTTATTACATAATATACATAAAAAATACATTATTGTTCTTTATTATTATTTATTTTATTCATTATTCAAAGGCAGGTGGTGGCCGAGCGGTAACGTCGCCGGTCTGTATCGCTCGGCGAGCCACAATTCGGGTTCGATTCCCGTGTACGGCGAAATTTTATTTAAAAATAATTTCTCGTCGTGACCCTGGATGTGGTGCGAATGTGTTGTGACGTCCAAATATCTGTTAAATTTATATACTAGTATTAGTTACAAACTGAAAGATAGTTAAAATAAACATTGATGTTGGCTAATAGTTATATAACTAAGGCCAGGCAAAAGCTAAACCCCGAAACAAAAAATTCATTATTCAAAAATTATGAAGAAGCAACTGTTTTTTCTTATTACTGTGGCAATAAAAAAAACAACTGTTGTTTTTTATTTACTATAGAAATAAAAAAACAGATTTTTATAATTCTTATTATAGTGCAATAAATAATATTAAAAAACAATAACGTATTTCTTCTTGTAAGAAGGAATATTATTGTTTATTGTAGTAAAATGTGTAAACAAAGAACAGTTTTTTTGTATTACTACAGGAAAGAGTATTGTTGTTTATTTTTAATAAAAATTATGAAGAAAGAACTGTCCTTCGTTCTCTATTATTAGTATAAAAGTGATATAAAATGTTTAACATTTTTGGTGAATGCGCCGGGCGATGTAAATTTCTTCTCGGAAATATGCCCGTATTTTCATCGGTGATTTGCCCAAGGGAGGAATTATTAGCGGAGCAAAGTTGGCTCGAATAAACTAAAAGCGACTGCAGGTAAAATATTAACCCGAAGCTCGGATCTAAGTAAAGTTGAACACCTTCTGCGCCCTGTCTCGCCATCTGGGACCACTTCGACTTAATACAACATAACCAAGCGTTCTGATGTATTTCCAAAAGAAAAAAAATTGAGGAAAACCAGACAGATCGATTAATTAATGCTCACCTAACTAATTTCACCATTTCACCAATAAATTGTGTTACTTTTATAATTTTAGTAGGACTGTATTATGTATTTTTTAAACGGAATCCGTTGACTAAATATATAAATTAAAAAAACATAAATTATTAACGCATACTCCTGCAAATTTGCCACTTTGGCAGTAAAATCAATTTAAAACTCCAAGCTAATTTTTTAATGGATTCACTTTACAAAATTGAATGATTATTCGTTATATTTTCAACTTTTAAACTATAAAAATCTTCACGAATTTCAACTATGTTTACTCTTTATTGAATTTTGTTTATTTTTATGTACCATTAGAAGTAAAAAATGAAAACCCCTGACAAAATCAAGCGGATTGTTTTTCATAATAAATTGTGTTATAATTAGGCCTCTCTAACTTCAATTCGTTCACTGACAGTGACGGTTTATAAATGGTCAATGACAAAAACAAGACGCATTTACAAAATGTAAATTCTGAGGTTTTTATATTAGGGTATTTTTGTTAGAATTTAATACGAAGAATATTTAATTAATTGAATTGTGCATTAACAAACGTAATTCAAACCGCGCTTAATTTCCATAATCGCTAATTTCGTGCATTATTGTGCGTACGCGGCATTCGCTCAACAATCCTCAGGTTCCCATTTGCATATCAACGATATTATTATCGCTGAATTGTGGTATTATTATACGATTTCAACAATAATAGCCGATCCTCATTGGGATAATAGATAAACGTCGAACTAATTATTTATTTCCATCAAATTATTGTACCTTTTATCATTTAAGAACACAAGAAGTAACATTTTGTTAGTCCTTATTTATTAATAAAATACAGAGAAAGGTTTTATAATTTAAATATACAATAAATTAAATATACACATCAAAATTATCATAAAATCAACATTCACGTTATTTTATTTGTATGACTAGTTATAAATTAATAATTGGTCAAGATGATAAAATAATCCCAGTGCTGATTTTACACTAATAATGATGTGTATATTTTATTAGATTGCATATTTATTTACAAAAAAAAATGTATTCAATGTATTGAAAGAACTCAGTTAAGGATGTTAAATCTATAAAACAATGCATACGTCACGCGTTTTGTTTAACTATTCAGGTTTTATGTTACACGATGGTGTTTAATTCAATTTCCGAGCACGCATTTAAAATAGTGGAAAAATGTAGAAATTATAATTTCTCGAGGGTAACCGAGAGCGATATTTATCGCTTCTCTCCGAGGATTCATCCATCTTTTGAAGAGATGATAAATTCCGGCGGTGCGAATCCCCAGTGCTTTACATTAAAGTTTCGCGCGTGTTGTTGCGACTTTTGCCTCTTTTCCAATTCGGTTTTACATTTTATATGTTAAACAAACCTTACCAAAAATCAACACGTTTAGATTGACTCTATAATTTCAATTACTTAAATCAGTGAAACAATACCAAGTGTTTTTGTGAATATTGAATTATTTATTAAAACACTTGATATTGTTTCACTAATTTGAATAATTGTATATCTAAATAGTTATCTATTGTGTACTGTATTAATAAATGTATGAATTGCCTTTATTAATACATTAGATCATTAAATAACTATTAAGATACATACAGATTTTTTTTCTTTTAAGTATACTTTAACATATTAAAAAAAATGTTCCAGACGTTCGAATTTAGTTGAGAACAAAAATAAGCGGGAATATTTTTAACATTAATTTAAGTCAGTGTTAGATACGCGTGGCGCATAAAGTAAAATTTCGAGTATAGAAAAGTCTGAAAATTTGGTTTGGTCGCGTAGCGCTACGCGACCAAACCAAATTTTCAGACTTTTCTAAACTCGAAATTTTACTTCATGCTTAATCTGGGATTGGATCGTTAGAAGCTTTAAATTGAAAGAGTTTGTAAAAATAACGAATATCTGTAAATTTACAGAAAAAAAATCGGGATATGTAGTCTCTTATACATCATTGCATGTGAATGGGTTGATAATACTTAAAGAATATTTCATTAATTTGAATAAAGTTTAAGCGAAACGAAATATTTAAAATAATTTTCATTTTAAAATAATCACAATAAAAATTGAGTAGTGTTAAGAGTTTTTAAAAAGTGGAGAAAAGTTAACATTTTTCCACTTACTAAAAACTTTAAACATTACTTAATTTGTAATGCTATGCACGAATTTAGAACAGAGATATTTGAAAAAATAGTAAATCGTGAGTTTATTATGATAATAACCGAACAAAAATAGAAAAGTTGTATATTGTTTAAAATATTTTGGTAAAATTTTGTCATAAATAGATAATCAATGAAAAATTTAAAATGTGTATATTGATTTAAATATTGTGGTGAAAATTTGATAATCAGTGTAGCTAAATTAGTTTATTTACATGAAATAACACAAATACACAATACATTATTAGATAGAAGTTTTAATGTAAAAAAAAATGCGAATAATGAAATTCCACTTTTTTACTTTCCGACACTACTGTATAAGGAAAGTATTGTGATCATGCCAAAAATCCGACTATCCAATTTTGGTATTGCTTTACGTTTTCAGGTCCCCTGAGTGCGATTTTCATATTTTTATGATGATGACTTTGTGTTTGTATGTGTATATGCATGTATGTGTGTGAGATCGTGAACACGATAACTTCTAAAGGAAACAAACGATCTAACTCAAATGTTTGCAGGTACGTTTTAAACCTTGACCGGAATATCGCTACTGTTTTTCAGCCAAATCGCACTTCCGATTTAGCCAGAAGTGACATCAACTTTCATTTTTCCTAAATATATACATAACAATTTGATTTGATTTATAGAAAGTACATGTAATTCTGCAAATAGTCATGTTTTGTTTCATAATTTATCAACATATACATAACGATAACGTATAAAAATATGCAATCAGAGTAGATGAAAGTCGAGTGGGGGCCACTACAGATTTTTAATTTTAAATTATTATTGTTGGCAATGTCTTTATCAACCTAAGGTAAGGTAAATAAAGACATTGCCGAGAAGGATAATTAAATAAACATCTTTTAATTTATTCTATTTTCAAAAATGAATTTAGATTACCCTTGAAATGTTAATGTATTTATTGCAGTTAGGAAAACATTGAATAGACAATACAATTGTCAACAATTTAAGGAACCAGATTAATTTTTAAATAATTTAGAAGATTGTAGTTGAAAAACATAAATATATTCTGTAACTATTTTATGTTGTCATTCATTTGTTTAGAATTTAATTTAGTTGTACTTATATACAATCAAATGTTATTTTCTCTATGCTGTTCGTTTGTTTTATGTATTCGCCATTGGGATCTCGTAAATTATTAGAGATAAAAAGACGGTTAAATTAGGCAAACAAATAAATTTTTATTACAAAATAAAATTAGGTTACAAGACTTTGAAACAATCACACTGTTTCTTATGTTCTCTCATGAAAACAGTTACTATGTAACAAAGCAAATTACAACACCAAAGAGTATCTTGAGAATAGAACGTTTTTAGAAACTTAGAATCTTAGAAACTATGTATGTGAAATATTAATTGTATTATGTATTTTTTTGACGGGTGTAATTGATTTTATGTAACACAAATAAAGTTATAATTACTATTACTATTATGTTCAATAAAAATAACTCAAAAACTGAAAGTAATTGAAACTACGATTGGGATATTTTTGGATTTTCATGTATTTTAAAGGAGCAATATTTGCTCAATATCTACACAGAATTTCATGAAGATATCGTATTGTGTATCTTAGCGATATTTTTTTAAATTAATATTTCCCTAAAACTTTCATAGAACTACCTTCTTTATGTTTTATGTTTAAATAAAAATAACTGGAAAAGTACAAATGAAATATTTTTGGATTTTGATATATTTTGATAGAGCCATATTTAATGAAAAACAAATGTTCACAAAAAAAAAACTAAATGATTTTCCTAGTTGACATTTTTTTGTAAATCTTAATCTCCTTGAAAATGATATACAATTACTCTTCTTTGACACAAAATTAAAACAAAATTAAAAACATCTCAAAAATTCGTGGGGTGTTTCTCGCTTTTAACTCATAAAAAAACAAATAGAACTTGTTGTTTTGATACAGAGATATATTTGTTTCATTATTAATATAGTAAATTATTTCAGAAATGTAATTATTTTTTATTTATTTCATTCTTGTTATATTATTGTTCGCATACAGTTATTCTTTTTTCATTTAAGTATGCACATCCTAATCATTAATTTGGTAAATTTGCAAGAATTCGTTGTTCTTACAAAAAACGTTCAATTTGAAGCTTCTAACGAGTGTGCCCAATCTCAGGTTTAGTATAAAATTTCGAGTTTAGAGAAGCCTAAAAATTTGGTTTGGTCGCGTAGCGTTACGTGACCAAACCAAATTTTCAGGCTTTTCTAAACTCGAAATTTTACTTTATGCGCCACGCGTATTAAACACTGTTTTCAAGTGAAGTTTAAAATGTATTATTTAAGTTTGATCTCACGTTAATAAATATTACATATGTAAATTTAGTCTAATTAAACGTATTTAAACACACAGTTGACAGAAAAGTAACTTGAATAATTTAAATAACTGCAATTGAACTTGCAATAGAATTAAATTAAATAATACCGGGAAAATATTTCAAAGAAAAATTATATCATTGATTTCAAATCTTTAATACAAGTCAATTAAAATACAGGGTGTCTACAAAGGATAGGGGGTATTTGTAAATTGAATAAAAAAATAAAGGTCAGAAAAAATAAAGTTTAAACTCTTTCTTTAAGGTATCACCATAGGAAACAATCAAGGGGTGTAAGATCGAGGCTTCTCGGAAGCCAGTTAATGGTGCCTCGACGAGAGATCACTTTTTCCGGGAAATGTTCATTGGCAACCTCAAGTAATTAGTTTAAGGTGTAGCAAGTTCCCCATCTTGTTGAAACCATGTTTCCATATTAAAACCTTCAAACACCTGCAGTTGTGAAACCAAACAGTTCCTTAACATGCCGCAATACCGTTCACAGTTTACAGTACGTGCCCTCGCCGGTCTTCAAAAAAATGCCTTAAAGAGAAAGTTTATAAAACCAAACCACGAACTGTACTGCAATTAAAGGACAACATCCGCACCGAAGTGGTCGCAGTTTCCAGAGAGATGTGTAGACGCGTAGCGGCTAATTTCCGTTTTCGGTTAGAGGAGTGCCAGCAGGGTGAAGGTCAACTTTTGGACAACGTAATCTTTGGCACTAAATTTTCTAAAACTTTGTATTAAAATTATTATGAAACTTTATTTTTTCTGACATTTATTTTATTTTTTATTCAATTTACAAATACCCCCTACCCTTTGTGGACACCCTGTATTATGTATGTAATGATAGTAATATTATTATTATTATTATTATAATTACATACATAATATTTTACTTGACTTGTGTTACAGATTTAAAATCAAAAATACAATGTTTTTTGAAATATTACTAAATATTACTAATTTTACTATAATAGTAATAGTAGTACTAAATGTATTATATTTTACTTGACTTGTGTTAAATTTTTTATATAGCACAAATAAACTATTATTATTTCTAACATGTGTAAAATTTTTGTTTACTTCATAAATAAATTACATAAACAAAAAATTATTTTAGCACAGGTAATTATTTTTGTAAATTATTATTATTAAAAGTGCAATTATTTTCGCAATCTACTGATCTGTCTTGTAAACAAAATTGTTAATACTTGGTTTTAGAATATTTCAAAACTATACGACTCTTTTGATTAACTGTTTAAATTGGTCATAAATTCAAACACTTATTGAAAAAACAATCGCACCTTTAATCATTACAACAAAAATTTGAAGCTATACCAATACTTGGTTGTAGTATATTTAAACTACAACCAAGTTTTGGTAAAGCTTTATACTTTGTAAAATATTTTTGTAATTATTCAATATAAACTATTAATATTAGAAAGAAAATAAAAAGCTGTCTTTTATATTCATAAACCTTTCGATATTATATTAAAAATAAAATATTATTATTATTATCTTAATATTTTCTTTTTAATACAATATGGAAATGTTCATGAATATAAAAGACATCTTTTTATTTTCTTTCTAATAATAATAATTACATAAAAATATTGGAATGGAAATAAAAAAGCTAGTTGATATGCAAATTCCTGAACTTTTTTTTTGTTTTTGATTTCATTGCACTATTTAAAACTACATTAATACATAATTGTACTCCTTTTATTTTCATATAGATATTTTTTTTTCCCTCAATTTTATTACCCTTCTAATATTATTTATTACATAAAAACATAGAATTAATTAATTTTAGCTAGTTGATTTACTTTAAATTATTTTTCTTGTCTATAGTGCATTATTTAGAAATTTTAATTTATATGAATATAAAATTGTACTTGTTTCGTTTTCATATATATATTTTTTTGTTTCTATCAATTTTATTGTTTATGAGTGGAAAAATTGTGAATTATTTTGCAGTGCTCTTAGCCAAATAGCGCTCTCACATAAAACTGTCAACGTGCGCGAATTGCCTGAATGAAGTATGGCCCGTTTCTGATGTTTTATTCCATTATTCTATGACGTTGATAAACAATTTGTTATACTTTTATCTTCAGGTACAGTTGGCGGCTACCACTTTATTTACACAAAAGCATTGCGATTCGTTTCCACGAAACGACACCGAAAAACATCAGTGACAATTGTACGTGTTAATAATTGAATAAACATATTTCTTCCCCACCTATTTTATAACAATTGGAACCGTGAAGCGATTGGGGTAAACCTGTCATTAGTTTGCTCCAACTGCTCTATAGCTTAACGCCAGCAATTGGTCACAAAATTAACTCATTTTAAATAAATATTGGTAAAATCGTTAAATGAAGAATCATAAAGAAGTGCAACATCATGTATTTTAGGTGGCGACATCTCGTTGTCTAACAATAATACTTTCGTAAATTAATGTCTCATTTCTCTTGGAAAACATATTACACTATGTAATGTAATTGAGAGAAAAACACCTGTGCCCATTTGCACAACAATTGTATTTAAAAAATTATTTGCACAATTGCACAATAATAAGAGAGGCATGTTTAGGATATCTTAGAAATGTATAAAATTCTTACATTCTACAATTTTGACTTAATCAGAGGTTTAATCAATAATTCATGGATGATTAAAGGTAATCAGTCAGGGTGCAAATGGGCCTGAGTATTGTTTCACAAATTAATTTAATTTCTCAATAATGTTACAAAGGATTATAATACTGTATAACATTGAAAGAGATAACATAAAAATAAAGCAAGGGCCGCTCTTTTCTGAAAGGGTAATTTTTTTTTATTATTAACTAAGCTATATATGATATATCTTATGGTTATTAAAACTAGTCTAACAGACTAATTATTAATTTTACAATGATAGTTATTAAAAATTTAAAACTAGAGTTTATCCATTGACTTTCTCCAGATGTTTTTATTGTAGTAGGTACACTCGCGCACCATGCTCTGCTTTTAGTCACAGCTCACTAAACAAGGTCTGATGGTTTTTTCTTGAATTAATTTCTCATCTGGCACTTGGTGAAACATATTAGAATATGTAAAGCTTTTAAATTAAAAACAGTTGGTATTGTTTCACAAATTAAAACTTTTTTCCGACTAGTTTCGGTTTGTTAGACCAGTTTCAAAGGAATGTACAGAAAAAATGTATTGTCTAGGTACATATTTTTTGTTTTAGGTAATAACGGAAGTCGAAATTGGGATATTCCAAATCTCCTCGTTGTCGTTTACTATGTTTTTCCCCATTTTTAAGGCCCTGTTAATCTCCAGGCCTTCTTTTAGATTTAGTGTGAATCCCTTATCACCTGAATGCAAAATTTTAATTATTAATAAATAACAAGACGAAAACAGATAATTCTAAGATATGTGGAGTTTATGAAATTCAATGTGATGAATGCGATGCAATTTATATTGTTTTCTTTAATCCGCATAATTTTAATATTTTGCATTCAGGTGATAAGGGATACACACTAAATCTTAAAGAAGGCCTGGAGATTAACAGGACCATAAAAATGGGGAAAAACATAGTAAACGACAACGAGGAGATTTGGAATTCCCCAATTTCGACTTCCCTTATTACCTGAAACAAAAATATGTATATATACCTAGACAATAATTTTATCTGTACATTCCTTTGAAAATGGTCTAACAAACCGAAACTAGTCGGAATAAAGTTTTAATTTGTGAAACAATACCAAGTGTTTTTAATTTAAATAACTTTACAAGGTCTGATGGTTTCATTCTCTTCAAAGGGCTAAATGAAATTGTACATGGGGTTGCATACATTTAACATCACGTAAATTTGCCAAAATATACGCCTTATTTATGATTAAAAGCTTGATTTTATGTTTCATCTCACGTTAATGAATTGTACCGTTAAATGACGCATAAATACAGGTGCAACTGATTGCACTTCTATTTATTCGTCATTCAACGATAACATTTATTATCTCACGTTAATCACACAACATAAAATCAAGCTGTTAATCATAAATAAGCTGTATATTTTGATCTTCACATCAAATCAGTGTCTAATACGGGTGGCGCATGAAGAAAAATTTCGAGTTTAGAAAAGCCTGAAAATTTAGATTTGCTGGGGCGCGACTCGCTTCGCTCACGCGCCCCAACAAATCCAAATTTTCAGGCTGTTCTAAACTCGAAATTTTTCTTCATGCTCAACCAGGTACTGGAAACACGCGTTATAAGTTTTAAATTTAATACTTTTATAAAAACAGAATATACCTAAAAATTATAAATTATTTTATTCAATTCGGTAATATTATTAAGATAAATATTTAATCCCTGTTTGTTTATGAATATTTCACGATGGTGTGTTTATATTAATATCTTATGTTAAGGGGTGTGTTGTTTTAGCTTGTTTAAATTCCAAAAAGAGAAAATACACGCCCACGCTCGTGTATTTTCCGCTGAATTATGAATTATGAAGGGCACGTTTTTGCCCGGCTGGACGCCAGATATTTTCGAAATTACCAAGTTTGAAAAGTAATAAAAAAGTTGTCATGCAGACGGTTAATATTAATCACGTTTTAAATTTTAGAATACACATATATTTCACAATGTTATCTAAATATAAATAAAAATATTTCTAGAGTAACATCATATATTCATTATTATCATAATGTATAAATGAAATTGTCAATAGTTGGTTGTATGATAGAATATTTCAAAGGTATTAGAAGGGTCGAGATTCTTTTCGCAATCTACAAATAATTTAAACTGTTAACGGTGGAGGCTTCTACTTCGTTCTAGATCATAATTTACAAATGTTACACTTTTTAACTTTGTTTGTATAACTACTATACCTAATTTAAAAATAACAAGGTAAACTATTATTGATGAAGGTAAAACAAACCAAGTGTAATTTAAATTATACCTTCATCAATAATAGTTCAAAATGTTTTACCATGTGATAAGTGAGAAGGTCATTCAAGAAACAAGTTAAAGTTGTCGAAACTAGAGTCACTTAATAAAGTTCCAGTTATACAAAGTTAAAAAGTGTTTCATGATGTTTCCCTCTCCTAAGTTTTTGTATCTATTGGGTAATAAAGAATTATTATTATTTGTTCACAAAAAATGTATCGTACAAAGACTAAGTTAAACAATCATTAAGGTAATGGCCCAGAAAGTAGTTGTTTCATTAGTTTTTTTTTGAATCCATAAATTGTCCAGTTTTAGCTTACGCAGATGATATTAAAATATATAATGTCATCAACAATCTAAACGACTGTGTTACTTTGCAGAGAAATTTGGATATAATAAGTGGTTGGTGTAACAATAACGGCCTGTCTCTTAACGTTAGTAAGTGTGTCACTATTTCATATACGAAAAAATCCAATCCCATTAATCATCAATATTGGGTAGATGGTGCCTCCATAAAACGAGACCAAATTTTCAAAGATCTTGGTATTACGTTTGATCACAGGTTGTCATTCACTAATCATATTTACAACGTCACCTCATCAGCTTTCAAGATGCTTGGCTTTGTAATTAGGACTTGCAAGTATTTTAATGATACTGATTTGATCAGGGTATTATACTGTGCCTTAGTTAGAAGCCGCTTAGAGTACGGTTCCATAATTTTTTATCCATATTACACAAATCAATCCATCTTGCTAGAACGTGTACAAAAACGTTTTCTAAAATATTTAAATTTTAAGTTAACTGGTATATATCCTGATTATCTCACTGACTACAGCACTTTATTATCTATACACAGTATGATATCTTTGGCTGATCGTCGTAAGTTAGCTAGTAGTACATTCATGTTCAAATTAGTTCATAATATAATAGATGTTCCTCAATTACTCTCTATGATACCTTTTAATACGCCACGTATAGTTTCGCGGCAAAGTAGTTCGTTTCTATTACCAAGAGTTAATACCAATATACTACTAAAAGCGCCAATATATCACATGTCTATTAATGCTAATTCGCGTTTTACTGATATATTTTGTAATATTGTAAATCTTTAATTATACCAACTTTTGTATATTTTACACCATTTTATATATAATTTTGTTAACTTTATGTATTGTATGATTTTGTCCGATTTGTGGTTTTTCCGTGGACAATAAAGTATATTATTATTATTATTATTATTATTATTATTATTATTATTATTATTATATCAAATGGGCGGGTTGGCTGCCAAGTGGTGTAAGACGCAAGTCGTAAGTCTTTTTCAGAAGAGCAAATTGAAAGTTCTTACCTTAATATAAAATCATTCAGTGGAATAACATTCAACGCTATTTGTCGGCAAGCTATTGAACAATGACCCAGAGCACTTGTCAGAATCTTAGATCTGTTTACCTAGTACTGGCAAATGGTGTAAACCCAATTTTAAAATTTTGTGACATACACCACTGCAGCCAATCTGCCCAAATATTAGTGCTTTATTTATAGATTATTACATCAATTGTTATATGAAATATTCATGCTTTATTCATTGATTACTACATATCCATTGTTATATCAAAAATAGCGCTTCTATTTATTCGTCATTCAACGGTAACATTTATTAACGTGAGATGAAACATAAAATCAAGCTGTTAATCATAAATATGGCGTATATTTTAATCTTCACATCAAATTAGTGTTTATTTAATACGGGTGGCGCAAGTATCGATCAATGTATCTAATATAATATTTATTGAACGAACTCATCTTTTTTTTAATATTTTTACAGTTCGATGAGTTAATAATCGAATAAGCAGCATAACAATCTATTTTTTTATTTGGTTTTCCTCTTTTATCAATTGTATTTTACTATTTCTCAAAACTATTTCCTGTCTTTATTAAATAGAATGTTGTATTTGGGAAAACCAAAACAAAAATACTGTAATTGAGGGGAAAAGAATTATTTGAGTATTTGTTTAAATTAATTTTTCATTGTGTTTTCAATGTGTTTTTCATTAATCACTTGATGTAAAATGATAAAATATTTTTCAAAAATCGATTCATTTCAAATCAGTTTATTAATTATCTTTACATTCATGGGTTGATCAAATACATACAGAGAAACTAATAGAACAATAAAATACATTTAGTTGAAACAAATCCAAGTAAATTTAATTTACAAAACCAACATGGAATTTTTCTTTTAAGTATACACATCACGATATTTTCAGGCTTTTCTAAACTCGAAATTTTACTTCATGCGCCACGCTGATTCAAAATGAAGTTTAAAATATAATTCTCAATCAGTATGCTGAAGCAGCACATTTTGAACTTCAGAGTATTTCAGTATTTCATACGCCTTGAGAAAAGCCTGAAATTTTGTATTTGGATCATAAAACAAGTTCGAAATAAACGTTTGTAGTATTTGTTAACGTGAGATCAAACTTATATATATATTAAACTTCACTTGAGATCAGTGTTTGTACGTGTGGCGCATGAGGTAAAATTTCGAGTTTAGAAAAGCCTAAAAATTTGGTTTGGTCGCGCAGCGCTACGCGCTACGCGACCAAACCAAATGTTCAGGCTTTACTAAACTCGAAATTTTACTTCATGCTTAACCTGGGAGTGGTAAACACTCGTTACAGATTAAAATTAATTACAGTAAATAATTTAAAATGTATTCAATTAAAAATAAATAGATTCACATGCTCTGAACGTTGAAAAACGTATTGGAAAAGTTTGTTTGATTTTTTATTTGTTATTAAGCGTCACATTTTTTTACAGATTTTTAAGTTAAAACTGTCAGAACATGTGACGCTCAAATAGAAAAAAAATATATTGTTATTTGTCATTTTGCATCGATAAGAATGTTTTCTTTTTTTAAGCGTGAATGAAATTAATGGTTTATAATATGAAGTAAAAATAATAATAATAATGATAATGTTTTATTTCTTAACAAAATAAATTCTAATTACAGAGAAATGTATACTGATCTTAATTTTGTATATTTTCTATCAACAATTTTTGTTGTTTTTACATTCTATATATTATTATTTTTCTAGAAGTATTATAATTTTGTATAATTAAAAAGTGAATACGTAATAAATAAAATAAAGTAATAACTAAACAAACGTATATAAAGTAATCAATGTATTATGTTTCATACAGAATCATGTTGGCCAATACAACTTGAAAAAATAAACTACCAGTTGTAGCTTTAAATTCTGTCAGAAGCATAATAATTTTCGTTCCAATTATATTTGATTCATTTCATTTATTTAGTTCTAAAAATAATACTTTAAAAACGAATAAAATTTTAAAAAAACGTGACTCTCAGTTGGTTTAAATTAAAATTTAACTCCCTGTATTTTTTGATTGTTGACTCATCTAACACTTGGTGAAACATCTTTACACTTTTTATATAAGGTTGATAGAATAAAACACTTGGTTTTTGTTTTACAAATTCAATATATTGAATTTGTGAAACAAAAACCAAGTGTTTTATTCTATCAACCTTATATAAAAAGTCCCTGTATTTTTATTTATACAGGGATTAAACGTTTGATTTCGTGAAGTTTTGTGTAAGAATATTTTCAGAAACAGCAATCGTTTTGTAAATGACGGATTAACGTTTCTAGCTGAAATGAAAATAATAACAAAAATGTCCGTTATTCCCAAACTCGAGAATAATAAAACTCTGTGCAACGCGAATGACAAAAGTTACGAAACTTTCCTCTTTCTCCGTACAAAATTAGCTAAGTATCCCAGTTGAGAAGGATATGAATTAAAAAACGGCTAAATCTCGAATGTCGCAACGTCTGAAGTTTCATGAATTACTAATTATCATACTGAAAAACGATTAGAAGTTAAAAATATTGCATGAAAGAAAAACGGTAAAATCTGGAATGTCGCAATGTCTGAAATTTCATGAATTATTTATTTCATCAAACTTAAAAACGATAAGAAACTTAAAATGTTGGAAATTAAAGTATTTTAGGGTGTTTTTTAGTTTAATTTCATTCAACATGTTATCAGGATTTTTTCTTTCTACCAAGCAACAGTGTTGCAAAACAATTATATTTTAATTTTTTTTAAGCAACAGTGTTGCTTAATGATTTCCATCAATTTGTTTTTGTATTTCAGTACAAATACAATAAAATTATGGAAATCATTAAGAGTTTTTATTTGAGTTTTTCGATATCACTAATAAATGCAGACTTTCATTTCTCACTTAACCCAAAAATAACTACACTGACCAGCAGAAAAAACCAGCCATCATATCATGTTTTTAAAACCGAGTCGAAATAGCTAATATACAGGGTGCCCGTATTTCGACAGAATGTATGGAGATCTTTGTTATTTGAAGAGATAGAGAGTCGGTTAAATTGGAGCAAAGTTGCGTATTTTAGAGGGCCTAACAATAATCTAAAAACAATTTTGAAATATTTTTTTTGTTTTCGATATATCAACAGAAAACTGATTTTTTGAGAAATGGTTTTTATTTTTTTATTGAAAAATACTGAGTTTGGAATCTAGTACCATTTTTTTTTTCAAGATAACTATAATATATACCCAGGGATCATAGCCAACTTTTGTTTTTCTTATGAGCGGCATTTTGGCTTTTCATATTTTTTTAAAGAATATTTTTTTTGAACTCAGTGATATACCACACTCATAATTTATTTCAGATTTGTTATTTAAAATTATAATATTTTCTTCTTTGCAAAGAGTGCCTTGGAAACAATGACGTCATATCTGTTAATCAATAACATCTTGACAGCAGTCAATCATTCTTAGCATTCAAAATTAATTAATAACTATCAATCTTTTGTAATAATAATAATTAGTATCGATTATCACATAAAAGTTGCACAAACTAAATTTATTCTACTTTTATTATTATTTCAAAACTATTCCCAAAAAAGCAATACTTGCATTTTTTCGCTACATCTCGGTAAATATTGATCACCATCTCATCTAAGCGTTATATATTTTTAATTTTACTGTAAATCAGTGGTTTTAGAAAATCCCCATGAAAATTTGTCTACGCGGGGCTTTTCTAAACTCAAAATGTTACATCATGCTTAGTCTGGGAGTGGAAGACACTCATTAGTCTAAAATACATCACAACTGTTAAATATGTATCGTCGGATGCCCATCTTCAGGGGTGATAAGTAAGTAAATAATGGGTCCTGGGAGTTGTCAAATAAGTGAGTTACTCAACTGTTTCCAAGGCACTCTTTATAAAAAACAGAAGATTAAAATTTTAAATATATAACGTACAATAAACTATAAGTGTGGTACATCATTGAATTAAGAAAAAAATATACTATTTGATTCGCGCTTGAATTTTGTTACCCATTTAAATAATATTTCTAGTAAGGCTCTTTCTATGCTCAGTTTCATTAAAAGATTTTCAAAACAATTTATCTTGGATCAAAACCCTTTACATTAGTTTAGTGAGGCCACATTTGGAATATTGTTCTATTATCTGGTCTCCTTACCACAACTGTAATATTGAAATCGTTGAAAAAGTTCAGAATAGGTTTTTGCTACTTGTTTCATTTAAAATGGGGATCGCACGCATTGACTATAGCCAGTCACACATATTAGATTGTCTGAATTTAGAATCTTTACAATATAGAAGAATATCACTAGATTTGTTCTATGGGTTTAAACTGATTAATGGGCATATCAATTCCAGTTTTTTATTATCGTTGTTGAACTTTAATTTTTTTGATAATTCCAGGTCGTTGTAGGCCCTTATTTCGTTTAAACTTCTATCGAGCATTGTATGATTCTCATAATCCTGTGACACGTATAATGCGGTATTGTAATGTCCTTATGTTAAATCCTAATTTTTATATTTTTAGGAATTCTTATAGTTTATTCAAACGTCGTTTACGTATAATTAATCTTGATATTGTTAATTAGTATAGTTGCTTTTGTTATATTTTTCACACTATTTTATGTTATATTAATGTATATTAAGTGTATCTTAAATTACAGTTGTTAAAATGTATTATGTACAAAGGAGATTTCCGTAAATTAATAAATAAATAAATATGAAAATCCAAAATGGCGCCCATAACAAAAACAAAAGTTGGCTATGTTCCCTGGGTAAATGTTATAGTTATCTTAAAATAAAATATGTTACTACATTTCTCGGTAAAAAGGGCCTCTATAATGTGAAAGTTGTAAATGTCTGGATTCAATAGTTTTTGAATAAAAGAATAAAAACGAAATTTCAAGAAATCCGTTTCTTGACAATATCTGAAAAACGAAGGAAGATATTTTAAATTTGTTTTTAAATTCTTATTCGGTCCTAAATTACGCAACTTTCCCACTTTCTATGTCTTCAAATAACCGAGATCCCCATACATTCTGTTGAAATACGGACACCCTGTATAGGTTGATATGGAAAGCTAAGTTTGTTAAATTGCTTTATTCGTATTTCAAGAAGTTTTCTTTATTCCAAACTTTCTTTTATGTGATACAATTTGTTTTTAGCGAGATTAAGAAGTTTTTATCATTTACGCATTAGCAGATTATGCATACGCCAACTGCACCATTTCCGAACGGCGACCATTTAAGGGAGGTTTTGTTATGGTGCGGGCAGGTATTTTTTATGATTATAGAAAATGTTTTTTTTTTAATGCACATGGATACGTGGAAAATATTCTGCAAGAAGCTGTTATGCCCTTTTCTCATTTTATTGGAGATGACTTTGTTTTAATGCACGACAATGCTAGACCAAATGTGGCAGGTGTGGTGACACGCTACATAAATGAGGTCGACATTTAAACACTAGATAGGCCAGCATGCACTCCAGATCTCAATCGAATTAAGCATCTTTGGGATCAACTCTAAAGACGTATTTATAGTCCAGCTTTGCCAGAGACCCTCCAAGAGCTAAAATTGACTCTTCAAGTAGTATTTAATCAAGATTTTTTACCAATTTTAATTAATTCAGTTTTTTGTTGGTTACGCGATGTAATTCAAGCACGAGGAGGACATACGCACTATTAGACGTGATTCGGTTATCGGTTAAAATACCAAGTTTTGACTTTGTAATAAAGATCCGTATTTTTGCACCATTTAATACTTTTTAAATTACACTTTATTTTGCGTCAATCTGTATCTTTTTTTGGTTAATTTCTATTCAATAATTAATGTTCCTTTCGATTAATATCATTATTGAATTATACTAAGAATTATATAAGTTATTTTGTGATTTTTTCTTGGTGGCCGGTTTTTATTGCCGGTTAGTGTAAAACTCTTGAAAAAAATGCAAAGAACAGTGTTGCTTATTGATTTACATCATTAATTCATCATTTTATTTGTATTTAAGTACAAATATAAAAAAAATAATAAAAACTATTAAAAGTTTTTATTTAAGTCTTTCAATATCATTAATAAATTCAGGCATTTCTCAGTTAACTCGAAAACAACCATAAGTTCTAAATAACTATGAACTATTATTAGTACATAAAATTTAATAACTCATAAAATTATTGCTTCATTCTACTTTTCCTGATTTTATTTCGTCATATTTATACAAATCTGACAATCAAAAATCAATTTAGCGAAATTTCAAATGTCGCAATATTGTCTAAAATTATTAATGCTATTGAAAAATATAATATATCCTCACAATATCCAATGATTTGTTTATAATTACACACCTCCCGATAAGTTTAGCGTTTGATAAATGTTTAGGATTTCATTGTTTTTATATAAACGTTTAAACATGAAGTGAAATTTCGAGTTTAGAAAAGCCTACCAATTTGGCTTGGTCGCGTAGCGCAGCGGAGCCACCAAGCCAAATTAGGCTTTTTTAAACTCGAAATTTTACTTCATGCGCCACGCGTATAAAACACTGGTTAAAAGTGAAGTTTGAAATATACTGCTCAAGTTTTATCTCACGTTAATAAATATTATAAACGTTTAATTCGTGTAAAATATCCGAAAATATTAAAATTTTTGGAAGGTTTCCAAACATAAAAATGCTTTTATTTTTTGCCTTTTAATAATATGTACTCGTACTTACATATCCAAAAGAAAATTGCTTAAATTTTGAAAGCGCAATATTTGGTTAGACGAGAAACATTGTTGTTTTTCTGTGAGTAAATTTTGAAATTTGATAATTAGGTACACTAAAAAAGACTGTTATTCCTCACTTCACTTTTTATAACAGTCTTTTTTAGTGTACTAATCACTTCACATAAATTCAAAAACATACAGTCATAATTAGGTATCTTAAATAAGTGTTTCATTTTTCACGTAGTGAAACATTTTTAACTATGATTTTAAAAAGAAAACACTTGATTAAATTTCACTAATATTTTGTTTTTTTATTCCTTGAGAATGACTCGAAGTCAAAACTAGTTGTAATAAAATACTAGAATATTAGTAAAATTTTGAACCAATTGTTTTCGTTTTAAAATCGTTCATAATTAGTTTTTTTTTTATCAAACGACACATATATTTTTCTTTTTTCAGTATTATTTTCATCTTAATCAAACGCGAGTAAGTGACGCTGTTTAAACATTTAAATCCCCGCTTGTCAATATATGAAAAATATTGAAAGAAAAGTTTGTTTGCAAAACTTTTCGCAAGGAGGGGGGAATTTGAACTGTGTTACTTCCTTTACCATCGTTCCTTCCGTCTGGAAATAGTTTTGACGAGACTCGGGAAGAAATCTTAGAATAATGTTTTACACTCGTTGCTCCACAAATATTTTAATTTCTAAAAAAAGGAAATCAACATAATCAAGGATAAATGTAAAGTTGCTGAAACAAATGTGCCTACGTTTCTTCACAAATAAAATATATCGTATGTTCAACAAAAAATTACCTTATGTGTGCCATGGAAAATATTGTAAGTTCTCACCTCTAAAATTATATATTATAATTGTTATGTCTGACGTTTTATATGGCAATTCCTAGAGTGTGTAGCCAACTTAAACTAAAAAACAAATAAATCATGACAAACTAGAGCAGGGGCTCTAAACCTTTTTCAGATCACGCCCCCCCTTCTCATAACTCCACGCCCCCCTCCCTGATTTTATTTGGTTTTTCTAGTTAGATTAAAACACCATTATAGCCTTATTTCACTTCACCTACTATTTAGGAAATCAACCCCTCCCCCTGATAACTTACCGCGCCCCCCTAATGTGGCGTGCCCTCCCGGTTGAGAAACCCTGCACTAGAGGTTCTTTTTTCATTGAACATACGATATTTCTATTAATTGTAGTTTATTGATAATTTAAGTTATGTTAGACCCTAGCCTATATTGAGAAATAAATAAATTACTTACCATATAAATCTGAAAAAGTGTATGGTTTTATTGAACATACAAATTGCGACAGTATTTTTTCCTACTTCAAAAAATAGTTATTTTTTCAACACTAATTTTCGGTATCGCAAGCTATAGTTTTACAAAGACTAACTCAAAAACTAATTGAAACAACTGCTTTCTGGGCTAATATCCCAATAAGTGTTTGAATTAGTCTTTGTACGACTAATTATTTGTATATCGGTAACTTTTTTTTTGCTAATCATTTGGTGAAACATGTTCAAAAATGTATTGGGTTTATGGATGTTCCGATCCGAAAAAAATATCGACTATATCGTATACCAAAGTATTATAAAGAAAAATATCAGTATTCAAAATATTCATACTTTCGACATCAGGTATTTTAGATTTAATATATATGTATATATAAACTATACAGGGAATTTTTCTTTTAGGTAAACATATGCATAAGCTGTAAATTATCCGACATTCGTTGTTTTTTAAAAGAGTTTCATTTGAAACCTTAATCGAGTGTTTTCCACTTCCAGACTAAGCATGAAGTAAAATTTCGAGTTTAGAAAAGCCCCGTAAACATTTGTCGAGGGTCGCGCAGCGACCCGAGACAAATTTTTAGGCTTTTCTAAACTCGAAATTTTACTTCATGCGCCACGCGTATAAAACACTGATTTCATGAGGTTATAATATACATACATTTCACAGTATTTTAGTGTTTTATACGCGTGGCGCATGAAGTAAAATTTCGAGTTTAGAAAAGCCCAGAAAATTTGTCTCGGGTCGCTGCGCGACCCTCGACAAATTTTCACGGGGCTTTTCTAAACTCGAAATTTTACTTCATGCTTAGTCTGGGAGTGGAGTATACTTGTTTAAAGCTTTAAATTAAACTTAAAAAAAACAGGGAATGTCCGCAATTGTTGTATGAATTCCATGGTAAGTCATTATATTTATAAAATCACATAACTTTTTCTTAATTATTTTAGTTGTAAATTTTCTGACATTTGTTGATTTTTAAAAAAATTCAATTTGAAGCTTCAAGCGAGTGTTTTCCACTCCCAGACTAAGCATGAAGTAAAATTTCGAGTTTAGAATAGCCCCGTGAAAATTTTCTGGGCTTTTCTAAACTCGAAATTTTACTTCATGCGCCACGCGTATAAAACACTGATTTCATGAGGTTATAATATACATACATTTCACAGTATTTTAGTGTTTTATACGCGTGACGCATGAAGTAAAATTTCGAGTTTAGAAAAGCCCAGAAAATTTGTCTCGGGTCGCTGCGCGACCCTCGACAAATTTTCTGGGCTTTTCTAAACTCGAAATTTTACTTCATGCGCCACGCGTATAAAACACTGATTTCATGAGGTTATAATATACATACATTTCACAATATTTTAGTGTTTTATACGCGTGGCGCACGAAGTAAAATTTCGATTTTAGAAAAGCCCAGAAAATTTGTCTCGGGTCGATACGCGACCCTCGACAAATGTTCACGGGGCTTTTGTAAACTCGAAATTTTACTTCATGCTTAGTCTTGGAGTGGAAAACACTCGTTTAAAGTTTAAAATTAAACTCTTTTAAAAAACAACGGATGTCGGAAAATTTACAGAGCGACAAATGTTCACGTAGCTTTTCTAAACTCGAAATTTTACTTCATGCTTAGTCTGAGAGTGGAAAACACTCGTTAGAAGCTTCAAATTGAACACTTTTATAAAAAATAACGAAATCCTGAACATTTACGCTGTAATGAACAAGATATGTATACTTACGTACTTATATATCCTTCTTGAATTTTTTTATTTAAAGTTTACATAAAACAGCATCTTTATATTTCACAACAGAATCAATTTTTTCTAATTTCTATACCTTTTTCAACCTTCATTTTTCCTCAGTAATATTATTAATATTTAATACTGTTGGGTTTATTAATATTTCACGATGGTGCGCTTATATTAATATTTGATGTTGGGGTGTTGTATTAGCTTGTTTAAATTCAAAAAAAGAGAACGAAACAAGCGTGCCTGTGTTTTTTGCCTTCTTCTTTTATGTAGCGCTGAATTATAAATTATGAATAGCACGTATTTGCCTGGCCTGGACGCCAGACATTTTCGAAATTATAAAGTTTGAAAAGTTATAAAAAAGTTGTTGCACAGATGTTTAATATTAATTACATTTTGAATATTTTAATACATGTCTTGTATCACAATATCAGTTATAAAGAGATGTACAGTTCTATTCAATAAAAAAGCTTACAATAAACTATAATTCACATTTACAATGTAAAACAGTAAGAGTACGTTTTTTTTATTATTGAATAAAACTGTACATTTAGAACTGTAATAAAATAAGTGAAGATAAAGGAAATAAAATGTCTCTAAAAATAAAAATATTTATTGATAAACAAATGAGATTGTAGAACTTTATTCCAAGATATTTTTTCTCTTGTGTCTCCTCAAAACTATTTCCAGACAGAAAAAGAAGTGACACAGTTAAAATCCCCCGCATGAAAAGTTTCCAAACAAACTTTTATTTCAATATTTTTCATACACCGGAAAGCGGGGAAACGGTTATTCATATTTGATTAAGACAAAAGTATACCGAAAACGAAATATGTTACTTGATGTAAAAATCGAATCTATTTTTATAAAACCAAAATTAATAAGTCAATTACTAATTATGGAAGAGTTTAAGCAAATAACACACTTGGTGAAGATTTTACTGTTTATTAGTTGATACAGCAACAATTGTTTCACCACACAGTGGCTTCGTCAGGCGCAGATGAATGATGTAGCATGATTCATCTGCCTGATGACGCCACTATGTGGTGAAACAATTGTTGCAGTGTCAACTAATAAACAGTGAAATCTTAACAAAGTATGTTATTCACTAAAAGTGATGATATGAAATTTCACCAAGTGTTAGTAGCAACTATAGGTGTTGATAAAAGTAAGGTAACTCAGAGAAATAAATATACCGGGTTATTCAAAATAAAGGAACAGATTTTAAACATTTATTTATTATAACTACAAAAGATAGAAACAATTCCAACGTTCCTGGAAAAAGAAAAGTTCAATTTTTTATGCATTTAATATGAGCACCATGTGTTTCCCGTGCTGTGGATTTTTTGGGCTCCTATCGTAAACTGTACGAATACGCTCGACATTTTCATTCGATATGCGCGGACGTCTCGTGATTTTTTGTTTGTAGATGGCAACCATCGTCTACGATTTTTCGATGCCATTGGTAAATCTGCTTATGACGAGGCGGTAAAAAGCACGTTGAACTTCAACAATGGATTCTAGTTTTGCTAATTGCAGCATACAAAGTGTTTTTTCTTGTTGTATCGCCAGTTTACTACAGACAATCAAAATGACAAGCAACAGCGCCAATGCAGCCGTGGTTGAAACTTCTGCCTGGACTGTTCAAATTTTAAACTTAAACGTGTCCAGGAACGTTGGAATTATAGTTCTAACTTATGTAGTTTGGAAGAAATAAATGTTTGAAATCTGTTCCTTCTAACAAGATAAATGCAAACAATAAAAGTGCGATTCTTTTCGCAGTCTACAACAAGCTAGTCTTACAAAGACTATATCAAACACTCATTGAAACAACTTTTCAATTAGTGTTTGATATAGTCTTTGTAAGACTAACTTGCTGTAGATTGCGAAAAGAATCGCATTTTTAATGTGTGAAGTATTCTGCAACCAAGAATTGGCAATTACATTTATACTTAAGATAAATTCAAATTCAAAACTATTTGAATTCGAGAAAATAAGCTTACGCTTCTTATAGTTTGCACACTATAAACATAATATATAAAATTACGAAAATATTATTCGTGAAAATGTAAACAATGTCTTAATTAATAAGACAACTTAAGACGATAAATAGCCATTGAAACAACTACTTCCCATGCAAATACACCTCCGGATATTGAATTATACAATGAAATATTTAAAATCTTATATAATTTGATTTGTTACAACGCTCTATTAAAGTATAGGTAACGTTTAGATCAAATTCTCTTCAAACCAACTTCTATTTGAATAGCCCTGTATAATTGATTTTTAAAAATCTATGTTTTCAATGAAAAAGATGAAAGGAAATTTAGAATGTCAATTCCGACCTAATTGCTGAACAATTAGTAGCAAAAATCTGGAAAATGCATTACAATTAGAGACAAAATAAAAATACGAATTTATCGTCTGTTTGCAATAATTTTGTCTCGACTTTTCTAATAAAGCAACTATTTAGAAAAATCTCAACTAGAATAAAATTTTACAGAAATACGATCAAAGTACTGCACTAGTTCATTTAACGAACAGAACTAATGATAAATCGAAAATTACAAATATGGAAAATTGTAGTTTTCGTTTTATCTTTAGTTCTGTTCGTTAAATGAAGTAATGCTGTACTTTTACAATGTAATATTTTTTTCTAGTTGACAGTTTTCTAAATGGTTGCTTAATCATTTTTTGTAAAAGTCGAGACAATATTATTGCAAACAAACGATAAATTCGTGTTTATATTTTGTCTCTAATTATAATGCATTTCCCAGATTTTCCATTTGTGTTATTTTTTTTTGCAGTTCGTTTCATAAATAATTCATACTTTTTCAGACGTTATGACATTCGAGATTTCACCGTTTTAATTCTTTTTTTTTTTTTTGTTTAATTCATAAGTCTCGCACAACCGGGATACTAATTCTATGCGGAGGAGGAGGAAAGTTTCGTAACTTTTGTCATTCGCGCTGCACAGAGTGTTATTATTCTCGAGTTTGGGAATAACGGACATTTTTGCCTTTATTTTTGTTTCGGCAAAAGTTTCCGTCCTTTAGCAAAACGTTTGCTGTCTCTGAAAATAATGTTACACTCGAGCGAGAAAAAAAATACCACGAACGATCATAAAATGAATGTTATTTCTGTGCAGACTTTTCATTCAATTCAAATATATGATTATTTTAGTCATTGAATTATTTCAATGACTAAATTATTAATTATTAAAATAAATGTGCTCGAATTTTGAAAGCGGAAGATTTGGTTAGACAAACAAATATTGTTGTTTTTCTGTACATTTTGAAATTCCATAATTAGTTGCGTGATTTTTTATAGTTACAGTTTCTAAATAATCAATCAACATTTTTTCCTAAAAAATAGAAACTAGCACCTAAAACTAATCAAGATTCAAACTTGGTTGGTTTTAGGTGCTGGGAAATAAATTACAGTAGCTTAAAATTATCTAAAATTCTATGGAAAGACAAAATCACAAGATATTTAAATCGCCTATTTCTAAAAACTCTTAAATCCATTTTTTTAATGGATTCAGGAGTTTTTGCAAATATGCGGCTTTTTCATTAAACTAGTAGAAGAAAAAAGTCAAACAAATTTAATTTACAGAACCAATAAATCACAGGATATTACTATAACATTAAATGTTCATGAATTTTTCAGGAATTTAAATATTACTGTGCAAGCAATAAAATTATATTCTTCATCTACAAAATTAATTAAAGTGCCTCAAAAATTGACTATAACTATACAAACCTTAAAAAAAAGTTGTATTTTAAAAATCGTACGAAATTTTTAAACCTCAGATTTTCATGACATTTGCAGGAAATCTCAAAAAAAAGAGTGTTTTTTTTATTTTTGTGTAAGCATAAATAAAAGCCCACTAAATAATAAAAAATTACAGAATTTCGACTTTAGTTGAGTTTTTGCAAAAAATTGGAACAGACATACATTTCAAAAAAATGTATTTAAAATTAATGAAACATCAGATTTTTACAAAATGTTCAGGAAATGTGAAACCAAAGTGTGGTTTTTATTTTTATTTAAGTATAAATAAAACCCCCAAAATGAGAAATAAATTACAACAGCTGGAATTTGGTTATATTATTGCAAAAAAAAATGGAACAAATATGCATTTAAAAAACTTACAAAAAATAAGTGAAACGTCAGATTTTCATGAAATGCTAAGTAAATCTGAAATGAAATAATAGACTTTTTAATTTTATGTAAGCATAAATAACCGATGAAATAATCTGCAAATAATGAAAACTAAGAACTTATGAAATTTAAGAAAACTAAGAACTTATTATATTTAAGAGAACTAAGAACTTATGAAAATGACAAACATAATAAAGCTAATTTTTGATACCTACATGTTTCGATTATGACATGTCATCAATATTTACTAGATTGTTGAACATTTCAAAATGTAAATACTAAAATTGGCGACAGTCAACAATTTATTAAATTTGGCAAAAATCTTATAAATCTAAAAGCATCAAAAATGGACGTAAAGCAAAATAATTAATCGAACTCATAAAGATTATGAAAATAACTACAGATTGTTTTTATTTCCGATTTGTTTTTAATTCAGTGTTGTAATTGAAAGTTTTAATAGTTTACTAGGCGCGCCCAAACCAAATTTTCAGGTTTTTCTAAACTCAAAATGTTACTTCATGCGCCTACGTGTAAAACACTGATTTAATGTGTAGTTCAAAAATATATTTAATTATTGTTAATGGATTAACAAATAACTATAGATCACAATAATAATGAATAACCATATTAAAATTAAATAAGGATTATTTTTAATACTTTTCATCATTGTGAATATTTGGACAAACAGATTAAAGAAATGTTTTGATACGAATTTTGATTATTAAATTTATTACATTTACTAATTGTAATTTTACTTAATGAATGTTTTGATTATTTCTGAAAGTTTCATTTTTGATTTGTCGTCTTATAAAATAATAGTTACCTATATATATGGATCCAATTCAAAAATTTATTTATATTTATATTGTGAATTTTTCTTTTAAATATACATAATATATTCGGCGATTTTATATGAAGTGCAGTATGAACTTTAGAACGAGTGTTTCCACTCCCAGACTAAGCATGAAGTAAAATTTCGAGTTTAGAAAAGCCTGAAAATTTGGCTCGGGCGCGTAGCGAAGCGGAGCGAAGCGGAGCGAAGCGGAGCGACTGAGCCAAATTAGGCTTTTCTAAACTCGCCTTCTCTTCGCATAAATAAAATTGAAACGTGGTTCATGCTGTTATAATGTTGATTATTTAAGACGTTATTTGTTTGGTTTTTGCTCAGTGAGCAAACATAAAATAGATTGAACATGCAGAAATTTGAAGGTATCAAAATAAAAATAAAATTCGTAAATATTTACAAAACCCGTTGAAAATGTCAAAGTTCCTGAAATCCATGAAGATTATCTAAATCATAATTGGAATGTTGCGAAAACCTACAAATATAGCAAATCTGACATAATTTAAAAATAAAATGATGGTAATAGGTGAAGATTTGTCAAAGTTAAATAAAATCGTGATATGAGCCTTGCACCATAAAGTAGATAGGAAATTTTGAATAAACAAATATACAAAATAAATAAAACAAACGTTAATTGATGAAATCAACTAGATATGACAAAAATTGTCGAAATTATTACATTCGATAAAATTAAATAAATTGAAGAAACGTTAAAAATACAAATTCAAGAATTAAATTACTTTATAATTTATTAGGGCATATTAAATAATTTGTGATTTTATAGTTAAGTTTTTAATTTAAGTGTGTGTACATATATTTATTTTGAACTCTGATCATGCATGTGTCGTACATTGTTTTTATATTTATAGTTTTAATTATGTTTCAATGTATAATTTAATATTTTTGGTTGTACTATATTTTGCAGTTTTTAAAATAGACTCCGTTAACTAAATAAATAAATTATGGTTTATTAGTATAGTACTGAATTGTATTGAAATATTATTATCTTATGTAAAAATAAATAATTAATTTGACAAAAAATTACAAAAGTTGACAAAAACTCCTTAAAACTGACAAAATAAAGTATATCATTTGTGGATAATTCAGTTTTTTTATAGTTTTAAATATCCATAGAATTGAAAATTCTTTAAAATAGTTAAACAATATAACAAAAATAAGCATTAGTTTAAGTTTGTAAATACATCATTCATTTGTCTGATGATGCCACTTTGTGGTGAAACAATTTTTGCAAATATATTCCATATTTCATTTTTAATAATAAATCTGTTTGTCCAACAGGCCACATATTCTAACAACAAGACAATATAGTTAAAAATGAAGTAAATTTTTTGTTCTGCAAACTAAAAGCCAAAGCATTTTCATTCGAATTCAAGATAGCATTGAATTCTCAATATACTTATGGTTTAATTTTTGCAGTGCCAACTAATAAATAGTAAAATCTTAACTAGGTGTGTTATTTACTAAAGTGTTCAAAAAATAAATATTCTAAAAATTGAGAAAACTTATATATTTTTAAATATTTCAACACACAAATTACAACTAATTTTATTTCTGGGATTTTATGAAATCGGAAACTACATAACTAAAAAACTACTTTCCCTTTGTTTTACATATGTGGGTAAAGTAACAAATGTCGCAAAAATTGGCAGAAATTGGCAATAGTGTTTAATTTTAAATATTCCTAAATATATTATTAATTCAACCTATTAATGGCCGAAAAATTATAAATTCTAAAAGTTGATTTACGGTAAAAAATCTGCACTCCTTTCTATAAGTTCTATTAATGCCTAAAAGTTGATTTAAGGTAAAAAATCTGCACTCTTTTTGTAAGTTCCATTAATGACTTATTACATCTTCGGATTTTTTCTTTTAAATATACATAATGTGTACGCTGTAAATTTTCAGGCATTCTTCAATTTTATTAAAAAAAGTTTAAATTAAAGCCCTAAACGAGTGTTTTCCACTCCTAGATTAAGCATGAAGTAAAATTTTGAGTTTAGAAAGCCTTAAAATTTGGTTTGGTCGTCTAGCGCGTAGTGCGGTGAGCTACGCGACCAAGCCAAACTTTCAGGCTTTTTCAACTCGAAATTTTACTTCATGTGTCACGCGTAAAAAACACTGAAATATTATAAAGCTAGAAATACACTGATATTTTACTACTGTAAATGTTCATATTTTGCTGTCTGTGCACTTAATTCTTAATTGTGCTGTTTCTAGATTCGCGACAAATTGTCTGTGAAAACATTTAATTTAAGCAGCACAATTATTTTTCTGAACAGCACACTTTTTTATAAATAAACAAATTTACAGAAAACAGTTAAGTTTCAAAAACACAACAACATTTAAAAAAATTTAAGAACTGTTTTTTTATACAAAATTTATTTAACCTTACTTAATATTACATAAAATGTATAAAAACTAAATTGCGCTTATAACGAACACATTAATTCAATCAAAATTTAGAGAATTAGTCAACTAGTGAACATGCATACAGCGTTAATTTTTCACGTTATTTACATTGCCACGCCGGTTTTTTCGGTGTCTGGCAACAACTCTGAATTCAAGGGACGAATAAAATTGATTTCTTACCTGTACAGTCATCCTGTTTTCGGGTCGGGTAATACTCAATTTCGAAAACAACGTATAGTCTCAACTGGATTCTATATCATAGTAGTGTTCTGTAATCACTGAACGTGCATCGAATAATTATCGATAATGGTAGAGAGTGCCCCGTGGCGGAGAGCGTCGCGACGCAAACTGCACGGCGTTGTTGTAAGGGCGCCTAACCTTCCCTTAATGGCCAGCGCACGCGCACTACGATATATCAATAATCGGACTCTAAAGGGATGAAATGACGGTGGTGGATGCTCCCAAACACACACACACACACACACACCATCACACACACGCACACCCGCGCACACACTTCCACACACATACGCGTTGTAACTATACATATAAACTGAATATTAAGTGGATATGATACGCAAATTTATATTTTAAAACATAAATATGTGTATAGTAGTTGCAGATTCCTGTATGTAAATAGAATACGTTTTTTTGTATCTAACCTAACATATCTAGCTGACATTTATTGTTACCTAACCTAACTTAAATAATATGCCAAACGTAAGTAACTGTCATGCTGCTTAACCTAATTTAACTTAACCGAAATAATGTCAAACGCAAGTAAGTGTCATGTAGCTTAATTTTACTTAAACGAACCTAAATAATATGCCAAATATAAGTAGCTGTCATGTAGCGTAACCTAACTTAACCTGACCTACATAATATACCAAACGTAAGTAACTGCCATTTAGCCTAACAAATTTAACTTAATATATATATAGCTGATATTTGAGCAATGTATCTAATATCTAATGTAGTCAACTTAAATAAAGTATCTCTCAAACTAATTTCTCACCTTACACTTGGTTAACAAATTAAAAACCAACATTTGAACATCGATTAACAGTTAACAAGATTTTAAATTAAAAAAGTGCATTAAACTTAAATAAAGTATATTTTGAACTACTATATCACTTAACACTTGGATAGAAAACTACACACATATTTTTTTCACGTGCTTAATTTTTACCTAGTTGATCCGCCAATATTTGGATATTGATTAACAATTAACAATGTTATTATGTCGAAAAAATATGATGTTTCGATTATAGTTCCTTTAATGTGATGATTGATCATAGTACTTTCAATATGTTTTCATATTCATTCTCCATATGATGTGAAAATGAAAGCCTTTACATTATCATATAAAGAAACATTTAAAAAAAAAGTGTTTCTATTTGTTAATTATTAGTACAAACACTATCAATGATACATTTTTAAATATTTACATCAGTAATATGTATTTTGAACTTCACTTGAAATCAGTGGGTTTTTTTTACGTGTGGCGCATGAAGTAAAATATTTAGTTTAGGAAAATTTCGTTTGGTCGGGTAACGCTACGCGCTACTCAACCAAACAAAATGTTCAGGCTTTTATAAACTCGAAATTTTACTTCAAGCTTAATTTGAGATTGGAAACGTTTGTTAGAAGCTCCAAATTGAAGGCTTTAAAAAAACAACGAATGTCTGTAAAATTTATAGCTCATATATCGAATATTATAAAACGTATTTATTGTCTTGGTAGTCTCGTTAATTAATACTTATCATTTACAGGTTATACAACCATTATTGTAATTTTATACCGGGTATAACACAAAATAGGATCACCCCCTTTAGTTTTTTTTACTAATTGAGATATTTTCTACATTTATATTAAAAACAATTTAGAGTTTAGTGGTGATTATGAAACTTTAATAGCACTTGTGACTTCAATTTTAAAATTTTAAATAGAACACGTTATATATTTCTTTGTTTTCGGGTACAGAATCTCAATTCACATTCAAATCAATTGTTAAAAGAAACTACAATTGTCATTTTTTTTTTCAAAAATAATAGTTCATCTAGGTTGCTGTGATCGCCCTAATATCTTTTGTGTCGTATCATAGACGAGTACAAAACAAATATTACCAACTTTTGTTTCTTAATTTGGCCAATTTTGCCTTTAAATTGTAATTCGATCGTTTTTTTAAATAACTCAATTTTTTCAAATGGCAACACGGCTGATCATTATGATTTTTTAAAAGGTTAGCATACCACCTATCCAAATGTATTTATTTGAAACTTGGAAAAAACTAAAAAAAGTGTTTGTATTTAATTTGGTAACTGCGGTATTTTTTAATCAAATAGGCCAAGTTTAAATGACAATGAAAAATCTAGTAGGCTATGTTTGGCATTTAAAACGATGAAATGAATGATAAATCAATAAACTAAAAAACAAAACTTGTTCTTATGTAACAAATCTATGTGTGCGTGTATAAGTTTGTGGTAACAACTTATTAAAATGTCTTACGATCAAACTGAAAAAGTGGATATATTATTAATATATGAAGAATGTAGAAAAATGTGTACAATTGAATAGATAGTATATTAACATTTAAAAAAATCATAATGATCCGCCATGTTGCCATTTTAAATAATAGTGTTTTAAAAAAACGATCGAATTACAATTTAAAGACATCTGTTGGCCAATTTAGAAAACAAAAGTAGATAATGTTTGTTTTGTACACGTCTATGATAAGAAACAAAAGATATTAGAGTGATCACAGCAACCTATATACACTATTCGTTTTTTTTTTAAATATGACACTAGAAAGTTTTTTTGAAAAAAAACTTTTGATTTGTATGTAAAATGAAATCCTGTATCCGAAAACAAAAAAATATATAGGGTGTTTCATTTAAAATTTCAAAACTGATGTCACTTCCGGTCACACCGGAAGTGCTATTAAAGTTTCCTGATAACCACTAAATTCTAAATTATTTTCAGTATAAATGTAAAAAAATTTAAATTGATTTGTCAATTAATAAAAAAAACTGAAGGGGGTGATCCTGTTTTGTGTTACACCCAGTATACCATATGTCTAAATATGTATATGTATGTATATAAAAACTACTGTATTGATATGGACATTCAAAGTAAATTCTGTTATGTTCCAATTTCCGAAGAATATTATGTTTAATCTAATGAGAAATCGGAATAGAATCGGCCCCCATAATTAATTCATAGAGAGATATTGCCCAACTTGCGCTTGAATAATTAAGCTCAAAACCAGCGCAACGAGCGCTCGAAATAAACCTGTATCTCGTGCTAAAGGACACATTTCTAAATATACCTGTCCTAGTTTTCACAAAAAATGAACTTTTAAACTCACAAACTCTCAATTAAACAACAATCATCCATTAAATTAATAAGTTAATAAACAAGTAACATAATATAGGAAAATAACGTGTTGTGACTAAATTGTATCAACCTAACACCAGTAAGTTTGGTTTATTAAAGGAAATGTTATTAGAACGCAAAAATGGTGAATGCGTCAGGACATATTTCTAAAAATTGAGATTTGCCGGGCACTCCGCTTTGCTACGCCTCAACCTGCAGCAAAACAAATCTAAAGCTGGCATTAAATGATCGAGAGCACGAATTGGTCAACCAAGCACAAACAATGTAGAGGTACATAAACACACACCCACATTTTCGTTTAAACTTTACTTTGTTACTACTAACAATGGAGATCCCTAAATAGGCAAAGTAATGTAGTTTTATGTGCTTATGCAAAAACAAATAGACATTTTGAATAACTTCGTAGTTATTGACACTTTGTTAGTTCGTTAACTTCTTCTTTTAAAAATATGAATTGACTTTCAACGTTTGCGTACCCAGCACTCTTTAGTAAGTTGCTTAAATGATCGGATCTCATTACTGGCAAGATAACAAAAGAAACCTTAACATATGATATTTATATTTCGCCAATAAGTAACCTGTTTAAATAATACACTGTACATTTTAAAAGAGCAGTTATAAGCAGCCAAAAAAAGCTTTTATAAACGCTCAAATACGTCTACAATATGATAAAAACAACAAAACCGCTTTATCGACTTTAAATAATCTTCTTCTTGTGCGTCTTCATTACTGAAGGTTGACGACCACTTCACCATACCGCTTCCTACCTACGGCCGTCTGGAATAATTACCCCACTTCTATTCCGGTCCAGTTTCAGATATTGCGCAACCATGATAGGGATCTATCTTTCTACCTATAGATCGTCTTCCTTCGATACGTCCCTTTATTATAAGTCGTAGGATGTTGTATTTCTAGTTACGCAATATACAAGGTGATTCACGACGTTTTCCCGCCACTTAACGGGTGTATTGTAGAGGTTATTTTTGGCAAAAAAAGTTCGTATGAACGCAGGTCATATTCTCAAAAATAAGCGAGTTGTGTGAAACTTTAGATTTTTGTATTTTCGCATCTCGCACGGCTATCTTTGATAATTGTAGCACCGTTCAATCAAGGTGGCGCCTGTCATAGTAGGATAAAGTGCCTTGTTTGAGTTTTCCTTAATGCCTTCTACATTTACTACTAGGAGTATGCCGATATGGGGTTTATTTTTAGTTTTGCAAATTAAAAATTAAAAAAAAGTGAAATCCTAAGTTTCCCATAACTCGCTTATTGTTGCGAATCGGACCCGTGTTAATATGAAGATTTTTGCTTAAAATGACCTAAGTGACGGCAAAACGTCGTGAATCACCCTGTATGTCCGAGATATGCTGTTTTCATTTTCTTGATTATTAGTAGTAGCTCCCGTCCTTTTTTCAGTTTTTGTAGTAATGTCTCATTCCATATTTTCTTCGTCCAAGATATTTAAGTACACGCCGGTATATCCACATTTCAAAAGCTTCTATTTTCTTCATGATATTTGCCTTTAGAGTCCAAGTCTCAGCTCCGTATTGACCAGATGTAACATTTAACAGTACGGTATCGTGTCTCTAGGTTTCATTTTCCGTCACAAAGAAAATCTTTCCAATTCATGAAGACGTTTCTGACTTGCTCAATTCTCTCCTGTATTTCCTGTTCGGGGTCCCATTTATGATTTAGAATTGTTTTTAGGTATTTAAACGGTTTAACCTGTTTGGTTTTAATATTGTTCAGTTTTGTGTATATGGTTCCGAGGTGTTGTGTACTTCTGCTGACTTTTATTACTTTCGTTTTTGTTATGTTCATGGTTAGGCCTGCTGCGGTATTCTTCGTGTGGATTCGGCTTAGCATGTGTTGTAGGTCAGCTTATTTTTCGGCAAGGATACAGGAATCATTTGCAAAGCTTATCTAATTGATCCATCGGCCATTCATCATTATGCCCATTTCTACAACTTCAAAGGCGTTTTTTAAGATTTTCTGTGAGTATGCATTAAAGAGCATGGGGGATAAGATCCAACCTTGTCGGACTTCTCGTTTTATTTTTTGTTCATTTGTTTCCTCTCCTTAAAGTTAAAAATTGCTGTTTGATTCCAGTAAAGGTCTTGTATGATGCGAATGTCTTTCTCGTCCAGTCCTAAGTTTTACAGATTTTTGATCAGCTCTTCATGTCGGACCTTGTTAAAAGCTTTTTGATGATCTAGCCTATTTCGGGATTGCAATTAAGGCATTTAGCCATTCAGTTGGAAATTTTCCTGAGTCGTAGATATTATTAAACAGGTTTACAAAGATGTCGATATTTTCTTCGTCGATTAGTTTCTGTATTTCCGCATGAATTTCGTCGGGTCCATTGGCTTTGCTGGATTTGGCGGATCTAATTGCGTGTTCAACTTCTGTACGTAGTATTGCAGGGCCTCTAATGTCAGGTGTTGCATCCGGTATATTTGAATTGGTTTCAAAGAGTTTTGTTATAAAGTTTTCCCATGTTTTCAGTCTTCTTTATCTAGTATTATGTTTTTCCTCTCGTCTGTCAAGATTGGTATTGGTCGATTTTTATGTATCCGCTAATCTCTTTGAGTTTTTTGTGGATGTTGAAGCTGTCGTTGTCAATTTATAAACAATTTTATATAATGTTATTCTACACATCAAAATATATTAGGAATTGTTTAAACACACCTTAACTTGACGAGTCTATAACATGAAATTTCAAATTAATGTTGCTTGCTTCTTCATAAAAAGGTATTATCATTCTCCACGCGCAAATATAACTGACTAAAGGCAAAGAGTAAAGAGGAACCAGTAAGATATATGCATACAAGCGTTTATAGTGCTTAATATTAGGTAGTTTACCAACATCAAAATATCGCATGTGCAGATTAAGAATATTTGTTTTATTTTATACCAACTTTAACGCGTTTTGCCCTATTGTGAGCCCGACAAATCCAATATGTCAGGATTTTCTAAGCTCGAAATTTTTCTCCATACTTATTTAAGGAGTAGAAACCACTAATTATAAGCTTCAAATTGAACGCTTTATAAAAACAACGCATGCCTGAAAATGTCAAGCTTATGCATCGAGATTTGCATATATAAAAAATCCTTGCGTATATTCGGGTCTAATTAATTGCAATATTGAAGGATTTTTCTTACCAATAACTTCTTGAAAATTCAAATTTATAAACAAATTACAGGGTTTTTCATTTGATTTTTATCATGTATCAAATGAAATTTATATTTTATTAAATGAAAATCCCGCATGTCAATGTTATCTCAACACACACGTATTTCACTATTTGTTGCCCTTCTATATAATCATTTTCTAATTGTATTTCTGCCACTTTACAGACCCGATAGACGAATTGTTTAGATTATGGAAGCAATATATCAAAAGAAAAAAATATTTCTTGAATCTTGGAGGCGTTCACTTCGTAATACATTTTTAATTTGATATGAAGAAAACACTTAACTTTCTTATACCACTTTTATGTTACTTTGGTAATCAAACTTAGTTTAACAATGATTACCGTGTAATTGAAACTAGTCACAAAAGTAAAATATAAGTGATATAAAAAAAGTTAATTGTTTTCTTTATATCAAAAAAAAAATGTTTAATTTGTTTAGCCTTGTTATGTCTGTAAACTGTTTAACTATTTTTAATACAATGAGATTTTCATTTGCTAAATAGGGAAAATCAATTGATAAATTCAATATTCTTCTTTTAGTTACGTAAAGTGTTATATTAATTATTGCAGTAATTAATTGACAAATTGTAAAATATGTTAATATAGCGGGATTTTCATTTGATAAAAGAGGAATTTTATTTAATACTTGGTGAAAAGCAAACGAAAAACCCTGTGTATTAGAGTTATATATTATATTAATTTAATATATATTAATTTAATTTATTAAATTCGTGCGTACACATAATTTATCTTTTAAGTAAACACATCCTGATGCATACTGTGTAAATTTTCAGGTATGCGTTGTGTTTGAAAATCATTTAATTTGAAGCTCAAAAATAGGTGTACAGTTTTGGATTTCTTGAAAACAAAACTATTACGAATGTCATTTAGTCCTTTGAAAGTTGTATATATAACTAAATGAGCATTTGATTTTGTCAGTCTAGAATATTATTACTAGAGATTGTATTATTAAGTTGATTAAATAATTCCGTAAAATCACAAAATCTTTATAATTTAGATCACAAAAACAATATTAAACAATTTACGTGTGTCAGAGTAAAATAGAAAATATTGTATAGGTATTTTTGCCTATTTCATTATTTTACTCAGTTCGAATAATCTGTAACTTGGTTATTAATTTTTTAATTTTGATTATGCTTATATTTATAGATAGTTTAATGATTTATTTTCAACTACTCTTAATTCATACATTTAAACATAGTTTCATGATTTTGTTCAATAACTACAAGTATTAATATAATCTAGAATTCATTTAACCTATTAACGGCCGAGCATTTATAGAGTTAACTCTAACAGTTGATTTTAGGTAAAGTTCTGCACCAATTTCTATGAATGATTTATTGTATTGCAGACTGGGTCTTTTCTTTTAAATATACATAATGTATATGCTGTAAATGTTCAGGCATTTGCCGATTTTATAAATTCCTACAATTTAAAGTCTCGAACGAGTGTTTCCACTCCCAGATTAAGCATGAAGTTAAATTTCGCGTAGCGCTAGACCAAACCAAATTTTCAGGCTTTTATAAACTCGAAATTTAACTTCATGCACCGCGCGTATAAGTTACTAACATTATTGTGAAATTAGAAATGCACTGAAAACATTTTTTTAAATGCATAATAATAATCGAAATATTTAAATAACAAAATAGTTACATTTTCTCCACGCTTTCTCAAGTCAAGTCAAATAATACAATGTGTCGAATTAACTTGTGTAGTAATTTAATAACAAAAAATTGATATTGATGGTGCTTAATGGATTAAAATTAAAATACAAATTTCTTATAATTTTCTGCTTATTCATAATTTTGCTCCTGAGCTTCTAGAGCTTCTTTAGAATGTTCATGTCTCAATTTTGTTATTGCTTACATTTAATTAAAATATATTGAACTAAACTCTTGACTTATGAATCCCCCATTGTTTTTAACAAAATCTGGTAAGTCTTTAGCATTGAGTTTTGACCTAAAATCTTTGTTTTTATAACTATATCGCTTATAATTTAATAATTTTGTTGTTTTCTAATATGAGAATGTTAACTAATTTTTCTTTCTCTCTGTCATTTTTTTTTACAATGGGTTAATGATATATATATGATATATATCCATCAACAAATTATGAAAAAATAAAAGCTTAAAGATACGCCACACTGATTTATAGTAAAGTTCAAAATATACTGACTTAGAAGTATATTTTAAACTTTAAATGAATCAGTGTTTTCACATTGGGTAAAGTAAATAACTGGTATTGTTCCATGTTTTTATTTTCAGTTGGCTGACACGTGTCAGGCAACTGAAACTAAAAACATGGATCAATACAAGTGTTTAACTACAAATTTGGTTTGGTCGCTCCGCTGCACGGAGCGACTAACCAAATTTTAAGGCTTTTCTAAACTCGAAATTTTACTTCATGCTGAATCTAGGAGTGGAAGCCCTCATTAGAAGCCTCAGATTACAACGTATCCATTCCCTGTATACGAAAATGTTGGAATTCACGTTTTTCAAAAATACCTATCACTTTTTTTTAAAGTATCAGTCAAATTTAATTACGCGTCGAAATATTTTCACACAAACACAAGCAAACAACTCGAATTCCGACAAAACATAGGGGAGATATTAATTTCGTGTGCGAGTAATTTGTTTTTGTTTATTATGATGTATACACGTTTTTATTATGTTGCGCGTGTAATGAAAACGTGACGAAATATCATTACATATAACATAATTTACAGCCCCCAAAACACGAACAAAACAATAATAATAGAAGGATAGCTACAGTATTTCATTTTAACAATTCATCATCGCATAGTTATAATTAATAAATGTAAATACATTAAATAATATTAGGAAAATTTAACCGAGTGGTTTTCTTTGAATTATGTAAATACACCTTTATTAATTATCATATTACGGCGAAAAATTCTTTATGAATTAATTTCTTTAAATTATAAACGAATATAATAAGAAATATTAAACAAATGTAAACGTATTGTTACTTTCGTGAAATAAAAATAAAATATAAAACACATAAAAACACCATTATCTCAATCATTTCACTTTTTTTTAATAATGCCATTTCGTAGATGAATTTACAAACCAAGAGAAACTATCCAGCATAAATTATACAATATCACGACTTGATTGTTGTATAAATCTCGGCGATTTAGCTGCGAGCCTTTACCTTCCGGGGAGCGCAACAATGGCCGCCCTTATCTTCCTCCAGCCCCATCCAAGAGAAATTATCCAGCATGCAAAAGATCAACCCCCATTATGCACGACTCTAACACGTGCAACCTATTACAATCGTTCCAAAAGAAACCCCCCTCATCTGGAAACAATGAGAATAGTAAGAGATAATAATCTGATAAATTACTATTTATACACGTAAAAAAAAATAACTACTTTAGACAATTCGAACATGAAATGAAATTGATACGAATTAAAAAAGGAAAAAGCTATAAAAGCATACACACTAGGGTCGGTGGTAATGAAAAAGAAAATTCCAAGACCGCCGCATACTAATGTAAACATTTCTTTACTTTTCTTTTTCTCCCCTTCCCTAGCTCTAGTATTCTATTTATTCCCTACCCGACCTACTTAAAACGTTTTAATATTACTAAATTCCGTTTTAGCATATTAGAACAGACGCGGTCGGGATTAAATTTTGCAGCTAAAACTACCAGTACCAACCAAAATCGATACTTTTTATGCACTCGCTGCATCGCCGCTCTCTTCTAATTAAATTATCTAGTGGGGACTTACTTGAAAAAAGCATGTACAGGGAATTTTTCGTTTAAGTATACTTTTAGGTTTTTATTTTTAAAGATGTTAAATTTCAAGTTTCAACGAGTGTTTCCACTCCCAGACTAAGCATGAAGTAAAATTTCGAGTTTAGAAAATCCTAAAAATTTGGTTTGCTCGCGTAGCGCGCAATAAATACTTAAAATTTTACTTCATGCGCCATGCGTAAAAAACACTGATCTAAAGTGATTTTTTTTTAACTCATTTAATAAATATTTGTAATATTTATTAACGCGGAATTAAACTTAAAAAGTATCTTTAGCATACTGTTTTAATTTAATCCCGCTTTAATAAATTTTACAAATATTTATTTCATCCAACCAAATCGTTGCGTTTTTTAAATTAAAACAATTTGGGTTATCCAAGTATAATTAGAAGCAAAACTCAGAAAGCACGCGAAATAAACATTTGTTAATATTTATCAGCATGAGATTAAATATAAGCAGTTTATTTTAAACTGCAATTCAAATCAGTGTACGCGTAGCACATGAAGTAAAATTTTGAGTTTAGAAAAGCTTAATCTGGGAGTGGAAACACTCGTTTGACACATCAAATTCACCAATTTTATAAAAACCTGCAAAAATCCCTTTAGACAATCATCTAATAGTGCTTAGTTTACTGAATTACTCCCTTTTCTACTTTCTACTAATTAACAATGTCATACTCTTTAAGATATCAATTTACATACGTACCATTGTTTCGTGTTATTCTTCTCTACTATCTTTAAAATACTTGACCAAAATAAATATGTACCAAAGGATGAACATTATCGGAGGATGTTTGAACGCGCACATACCAGAATCGTCGCAATCCATTTTTTGTTTTGTAGTTGTTTGTATTAAATATGATGTGTATAAATATTACAGAAAATTTGACTTCTCCTCAAAACCAAAAAATGAAATGGGTAATGATTTTTTTCTATGACAATGACAACGTATCTTAAATTACACGACATGTCACATATTACTTGATTTAAACAAACACCATTTAACTCCTTTGATTAAAAGACTTGAAAGCATTCTTTAACAGTTAATTCATTAATTTTCCAATTTTATTTAAAGTATCGGATACTTTTTCCTCATTAATCACTTGGTAAAACATAATAATAATATAATAGCAAAATATTATGGTAGACAACATAATAAAACTTTTCTATTCATAATTTTCAAATATACCGGGTGTCCGTATTTCAACAGAATGTATCGGGATCTCGGTTATTTGAAGAGATAGAGTGTCGGTTAAATTTGGACATAGTTGCGTATTTAAGGGACCAATAATAATCTAGAAACAAATTGGAAATATCTTCTTTCGTTTTTGAGATATTGTCAAAAAACGGATTTTTTTAAATTCGCTGTTATTGTTTTATTCAAAAACTATTAAATCCAAACATTTACCACTTTGACATTATACAGAACGAGAAATCTAGTAACATATTTTATTTTAAAGTAACTATAACATTTACCAGGGTACCATAACCAAGTTTTTTTTTCTTATGAGCGCCATTTTGGATTTTCATGTTATGAATTTTTTTTTATGAATTCAATGATGTATCACACTTATAGTTTATTGTACACTTCTGTGCAATAAAATTAAGTACACGAAATATGTTATAGTTTAAAGCGGACTTGATGAGTTTCCTAGTTATGTCAATATGTCAATTTTCTTAATGTCAAAACACCGAGTCATTTAGACAACAATTCAAAAATTCGAATTCTAATTAAAATAGAAGTTGGTTTTTCTATTAGACAAATTGTTCGATTGGTGAACATCAGTAAAGACACTTTTTTCAGAGTTAAGAAACGTTGGGAGTAGGAAAGAAGTGTTATGGTGTTTTATTATTTATTGAAACTGCTTCTAGGCAATTAAAACACAGACCCGAATTATACAACTAGAATATTATGAAAAATAGGCATAAGACTTTTATTGCACAGAAGTGTACATTTGATATGTAAAATTTTAATCTTTGTGTTTTGTAAAGAGTGCCTTGGAGTTGAACAACTAACTCATTTGACAACTCATAGGACCCATACACACCTGAGGACGAACATCCAGCCAAGGGTAGACAATGCTTATGGGAGAACTGGATTCCGAGTTTTCGAGGATAGAAAAGGAGAGACTGTGTGGTACGATGATAAATTTCATGACCTTCAGAAAAAATAAACTGTTCCGAAACATTTCTTTTATTTTCAGATTTCCAGCGTGTTCAAAATTATGGACTTTGGGAATCAGATATATTTAAAAAGCTCCTAAATAAACCTAAAATTTAACTAAAAATCAAAAAATAAAATTCAATGAGTCTACATTAAAGAATTCATTTGATATTATTTGTATCTTGATTGTTGTTTTCTTCTTCATAAATTCAATAAAAATTTTGGTATGTACTAAATTTGGCAAATAATTTATATTATTGATTAGTTATACAGAGAGTTTTTGAAGTATAAATAACTCAATATACAGAATACACTGTACATTTTTCTGGGCTTTTCTAAACTCGAAATTTTACTTCATGCGCCCCGCGCACAAAACACTGATTTTACGTGAAGTTCAAATATACTTAAATTTCACAATATTTTAGTGTTTTATACGCGTGGCGCATGAAGTAAAATTTCGAGTTTAGAAAAGCCCCGAAAATTTGTCTCGGGTCGCTGCGCGACCCTCGACAAATTTTCACGGGGCTTTTCTAAACTCGAAATTTTACTTCCTGCTTAGTCTGGGAGAGGAAAACACTCGTTTAAAGCATCAAATTGAACTCTTTTAAAAACACAACGAATATCTACAGATTTAAAGAAAATAAGGTGAATTTGAAATATGTATACTTTAACGGAAAACTTCCTGTATATGAACTGTGGTAGACGAATAATAAAATTTATTATCACCACAAAAAGTCTATTCGAAAATATTTCTTTTATTTTGAGATTTCAAGCGTGTTCCAAATTATGAAATTCGGGAATATATTTTATAAAAACAAATTTACAATGAAATTAACAATTCTAAAATATATTTTTAACGTTTTTAGTTATTTTATATATTATTGATAAAAAAATTATTAGATTAATAGATTATTGTTTCAAATATTTATAATTTGTATAAATAAACAAAGTCATTTTACAATGAAAAAATGTAAAATATATTTCCAACATTTTTAGTTATTATATATATTTTTAATAAAAACGTGTTTAAAAATTAATAGATTTTTAATATATTTATGTTATTAAACATTTATTATTTAAAAGTTAGATAAATACAAAAATCTTTTTACAATGAAGAAAATCAACTTGAAAAATGTTTGATGGGTATTTTAATTGGAATTGATAATAAAAAAACAGAAATTATTTCAATAAAATAGATAAATTATTTAAGAATACACAAAACTAAAAACATAGCAATATAGATTCATATAAACATTCATATATACAAAAAACTAACAAACATTAAAAAACTATATTAAATATACATATAACTGTTTTCTTATTTATTAACGATATTTTAGAAGCAGTTTTTTCGTTTATTTTTTTTATTCAGTAATAATTATACAGAATTGATCGAAGTGTAACACAAAATCAACAGAATATATTTTAAATAAAAAGCCAACAAATCAACACCTCATCATTTGCTTGTTTAATTTCATGATACTCCGGTTTTAAAAAATGCAATAAATAGCAAAGCTCGGTGTGTATATTTTTACTCTAACCAAATGAATATCATAATTTCCCTGAAATAATTAGGGAAGATAATATTTTAATTTTGAGAAATTAACATTAAAATTGCTACGTTCCGTGTCATCCATTTACACTCTGAATAACGTGTATGAATATCGAATTAACTCTTTTCCTTGACTATTTTCTTTTTGGACAATATTCATTATTTTAGTGGGGATAGCTTTATAGAAGGGATGAAAAATCAAATTCTTCGAAGTGATCTATCTGTTTTTACCTATTTGTAGGCATTTTTTCGACCACGTTTTTATTATGGTGTATACCCTCAAGTATTGCGCGACCAGAACAATACCACTGCAACTTACAGATAATCCGCAACCTTCTAAAAACCATAAATATTTTGGGATTTAAAAAGATTATTTACTGTTGACACATTTAATCCGTATCCGCAGAATCCAATTAATTTCTTATCATGTTTTTCACTAACCGATATTTTAGTTAGACACTTTTTGATCGGGTTTTCTTAAATAATTTTGAATTATTTTTACTTATCTATTTAGTCTGTAACATAATCCCATCGGTACCCTTTGTAAATGTAATCTAACTAAGAATAAAACCATTGAAATAATTGAATTAACCTGACATACAAAACATTGTAAACTGGAAATAGAGTATTAAATAATTTTTGCAATTACACTTCTCAGAGAAAATCTATTATACTTATTCTATTAAAAGACATCTTGTTGTTTTCTAAATGTTTTTGATTATCATCACTTAGCGAGACTTTACACATATTTCAATATTTGAGCCAATTATCTCAAATATTATCGATAACACTTGTTTCTGATTCCTGGGACCCTAAAATAGACCCTAAGATAGCCATAAGGTCGGTAACAATTATTAAAATGTAAAATTTATGATGTTATTAATGTGACTAATAACTTGATTTAACAAGTTTGTTTGTTTCGCAGTTTTTGATAATATTCTCAATTATAAAGTTTCATGATTTTTATATAATTTGTACATTCTCTATATAACATTTCGTGCATCTCGGGAAGTATTGAGAATATCGAAAAATATTTCTGCTCATTCTTTTTTAAATTATCCCCATGCAGCCGCACGACGGATGCCATAAATTTTAATCCAAAAATTAGGTAACATGTTAGTGCCCGCTGAGTGTTGTCGGTGTTGGTCAAATGGCACACAATAAGCGTTTATAAAATTTCAATCGGAAAAGTACAAGTTGATCATGTAACAATCGTTAAAAGTAAACGGATAATTAAAGTAGTCAGTACAAAAACCACAAATTTCTGAAACTGTTAATATTTATTAAAAGTATGGTTCATTTAATAAAATACGCATCGTGATTAAAATATATACTGAGTCCATTTTGGGATCTGATTTTTTTCTTTAGCAGAATAAACACTCATGTTGAATTGAATGATTACTTTGTGTTTTAATAAATTTGATGCCAAACACTGACTTTTCGTAGCAACTACTGTTTTGACGATTTTATTTTCGTATAATCGTTCACTATTTTCAAGCTATATTTCAAATGAAACTGAGGAGAACTCAAAAATAATACCTCTAAAAAATACTGCTAGTAGGTAAACACATGATTTTAATTTTATTTTAATCGTTTTGGTACAATAAGCGATACAAACTCAAATTCCAATTACATTGGAAATCTTTACATGAAACATACAATGCGCTTTGAAACGGGACACATAGTATATTTAAAACTATTTTAATTCATTAACGGCCAAGCAATTTTAACTCTAAAAGTTAATTTTAATTAAAATTCTACACTTCTTTTTATGATTTCTATGAATGACTTATTGCATCACATACTGTGAATTTTTTCTTTAAATACACATAATTTATACGTGAATTTAATAAAAAGTTAAAAATCATAAATAGTTTATTATTATTATTATATTAAAGTGATAATGGATTTTCAAAAAATTAGTGCCTCAACAATGTAATGTATACGCTGTCAATGTTCAGGCATTCGTCGATTTTATATAAAAACGTGCAATATGAAGTTAAGAACGAGTGTATCCACTCCCAGACTAAGCATGAAGTAAAATTTCGAGTTTAGAAAAGCCTGAAAATTTGGCTCGGGCGCGTAGCGAAGCGGAGCGACCGAGCCAAATTAGGCTTTTCTAAACTCGAAATTTTACTTCATGCGCCACGCGTATAAAACATTGCAATATTGTGAAGTATTTATAATACACTTTAAATAACAAAATATTTAAATTTTTCTTGGTACATTTTCAATTCAGGTCAAATAATATAATATATCAAATAAACTTATTTAGTAACTTAATTATCAAAAAATAATAATGTTGCGTGTATGCATCAACGGCGCTTAATGGGTTAAAAACTTCAAACGGTAATAATTCAAAAACTAAAAAAAAAATGACTTAACTGCATTTTGCACTGACCCCTCTAATTAAAAAAGAAACCCTTATCGATCAGTAGATTTGATCTGATCAATAGGATTGATCTGATTAGTTAATAAAATGATAAGTTGATGTATTTGTTTTACTTTTTATCAAAAGTTAAATAGTTTTGTATATTAAGTTTCTTGTACAAAATAAATAATACTTAATGAATTTTACATCGTTCACATATCATTTCATAAAATCTATTCTCTAATAACGCAGAAAATAAAATTGTAGAAGGAAACGCATGAATGAATGTAACACGCATCCTTAGAAAAAAAAGACGTGTTTTCAAGATTGAAAAATCAACATCTGGAATATGATACAACGAGAAGCGCGGAATAGAGGGAGAAAGAAATTGTCTCTCTCTCTCACTCTCTCTAAGACTTGATTTCGCGACATCTGGAGTAAAATAGTCGTAACCGACCGACCGCAGGAAGCCAGACTGGTGTATATAGGCAGCCATATACACCGATTTGGCATCCAGCGCTCTGCTCCCATTCGCGTGTACCCAAAATTTATATGGGGACTGGCTAACTGGATATATATGAACTGTGATCCAGCTGATTCGTTAGTGTACTGATAGAAAATGTATTTGTTTATAATTCGAAATGTTACATCATGTGCCACGCGTAGAAAACAGATTTAAAGTGAATTCACATAAAATCACTGTTTTGTTTTGTAAACTTAAGTTTAAAATATACTGCTAAGGTAGTATTCAAAAGTATACTTTTTATCGTAAGGTTTAAATTATAGTTTATTAGAATACTATTTTATTAGTATATTTTGAACTTTACTTGAAATTAGTGTTGTGTACGCATGGCGCATGAAATAAAATTTCGAGTTTACAAAAGTCTCAATACTTAATTTGGTCGCGTAGCGTCAAATATAGAAGAAATATTACAGGAAAATGCGTTGTCAATACTTTAATTTTCGAAATTTATATTGTTAAAATAAAAATAACAAAGATTATTTTTTTATGAACTGATTTAACTAGCGTTGTGGAATAATGACGTATTCAGACCGCGCAAATTAACACAAAATATTAATTTTTGGGGTGTTTAAACGCGAATAAACTAAATCTATTACGCAAGATGGTTTGTCAACATTTTAAAACACGTAATGTACACAGTTAAAATTAAAATAACTAAGATTTTCGTTTTATGAAATGAAAAGGTGGTGGGCGAACATACAAATTCATAGAGGCAAACTTGAATGAGCACAAAATTAAATTAACACAAAACAATAACTTTTAGGGGTGTTTAAACGGGAATAAATAAAATCTAAATATTCTGCAAACATTTGTGTAGTATATTATTAAAAACCAGGAATTATAAATACCTTTTCTTCAAGCGCCGCGATTGATTCTTCCTCCACTCGACGAAATCCACGGCTTTCTTCACTTTTCCGACTTGTCACCTTAATTTCAACAGAATAAAGATAAATAAATCTAATCTACAAAAAAATTTGAAGCGTATTGTTTAAAATTAGTAATACCCTCTAAACGTCGCGTTTAAATTTTCCTCCACCGACGAAATCTGCGGTTTTCTTCACTTTTCCGACATATGATCACCTTAATTTCAACACACATGCGCGGATTAATTAATTATTGATTACAATTCAAGTAAATCTGCGAATCGAGAAATTAACAAGTTTTCGAGTGAAATCAACGCGAGCGAAAATTGAACCTCTTTGGTTTATATTCAAATTAAATTATTAAATGGGATTAACAACAATAAACTGAATATACTAGATATATTTAAAACGTGGGATAATAAGAAAGACATAATTGAAAGCATTGATTAAATAATAATACTCTTTATTGAACGTTGAAAGTTAATTATCGCAATGAGTAACTCTGTTAACCAAACAAAAAATAAACAGAAGTGAAGTAGGTTCAATGCGAAATAAAGGGACTGAAGAAAGGTAGACAGAGGAAATTATGGTAAAACAAGAGATGAGAGATAGAGATATTTAAGAGAAACGATTAATAGGACAACAAAAAAGATACTAATAGATGAATAGGAAGTTTTTAGTCATTGTGAAAAAAAGTATTCAAAATTTAATTATCCACGCCTTTTATTTATTGAACAATCTACCAATACACGTACAAAACGCCGATTTAAAGCGGAATTTTAAATGCTCTGCTAAAATAGTATTCTTAAGCACATTTTAAACTTCACATGTAATCTGTGTTTTATACGCGTGACGCATGAAGTAAAATTTCGAGTTTAGAAATAGGCTGAAAATTTGGATTTGCCGAGCCCGCTTCGCTCCGAATATACAAAATCATGCAAAAACTGCTATCTTTAGATTATATCAAAAAAATACACTTTACTAATACAAATAAGTAGACAACATTTGGTATCAGCTTCAATAAAACACGACACCAAACAAAAATGTAATTCACAAAAGAAAAATCGAATGAATAATATTACAAATACATATCACATTTTTTACATTAATCCTCACATTGCAATTTGACAAATAAAACAGCATGTTGCAATAGCAACAATAAAAGTGTAACCCCCATAAACTTGTTGTTTTATTTTTAAATTTTTTTACTTTACTCTCCATAACTTAGAGCCAATTGCACCAAACACGTTGAACTGTTTCCTCTCTGAACTTTAAAATCTCTGAGTTCAAAATTACATTGAATAATAAGAACTGTTATCTTGAACTCAATTTCAGCTTGAACTCAAGTTAAAACTGACATTAGAACAATTAGACCTGTCATCTTGGACTCAAGTTTAGGTTGAACTCAACTTTTTTTGGTGCAACTTAAAGTGTAACCGCAAGTGATTGGCCATTTCACATTCATTATTTTTGAAGGTTGCCCTTTTATTCACTTGTCCTTGTAACTTTTTATCAATCGGAGGAAATATTTTGAGCTGCGGCGACTAGAGTATCGTGAATCTCTTTCGTATACGCCACTTGTGAATTGACGGCGGCCAAATACTGCGGATAAGTTAACGTGTTATCGGGCATGCCTAGATTCTCGCTCCTCGTCGGGACGACTGTCAGGTGCAGGTAGCGATTGCTGCTGTCACCTTGCGTTAACGCTTTCAACGAAGTTTTCTAAAAAAAAAAAGGAAAAACATAACAACATTTTCACTTATAAACATTAAAAATCAGAATTCATTAAATTTATCAACACTGTTTGACTGGATTATTTTAACAAAGGACTTTTATGGATCAAAAACCGATGAAATAAGAAAATGGTTTGTTTGTTTATAACATAAGATAATCTCAAATCTATTCAACAGAGCCGTATATTATCCTGCAAACTCAATCTGGCTAGTTGCATTGTGCCAAATGAGCGAATGTAGGGTGAGAAAAGGGCATCTTTATAATACAGAGTGTGTTCGTGCGTTTGGGACATTCAATGACAAAAAAACCATGAAATTCAAAAATGTGTGCATTCTCTATGGGAGGTACGTACGAGCCGAACGTCGACTTTTTAACTTGTTCCAGTTTTCACATCACTTGCACAATCATTTATCGATTTATAGCATTCATTAGTTTGCCTGGACCATGTCAGACTTTCTCTACACTAGTAATAAAATGCCCGATTACTGTTTTCGATTGTAGTCGGGCAATTGTGAGTTTCTTCGGCTCCGATTCTCGGATTTCTAGCTTTGCACAGTTCGCCTTCCCATCGGCTAGATTGTCCTTAAATGATAATAACAAAGGCCAACACGTGCGCAAGAAGAAGATAACCTCAAGTAAAATAAAATCATTTTAAACTGCACAAAGCTCTAAAGGAAGTACTACCCAACGTTTGTTCTCAATAAGAAATAATTCGAGTAAACACTCACCAAATGTAATTCAATTTGATCGCAGAGAGAATAAAACTCCTCGAGGTTTTTATCAAACCTAGGCACCTGATCAACCACCTTCAAGGATCCTACGTCGACCTGACTGTTCTGATTCAGAATCTGCGCTGCTGTTTTAATAGTATTCTGAAACGGAGAATTAACTTTTTACACAACGAAAAAAGAAAATTTCAACTTTCTTTACATGTTGTTATTTATTTTAACAACTGCTTTGACAGTTTTCCACAAATTTTTTAGATTAATAGAGTAACCTCAAGTCATTTAATAACTTGTTAGAAATATTTAAGACAATCGGTTTGTTTACAATTTAAAAAAAAAATTCGGCTTTACACTAAATTAAAATTTAATTTACATATATTCATTTGCGCAAGATATTCTCATGCTTACCGATAGAGATTCTCTCAGGGGTCCGATCAAAGTCTTAATTTTGGAAATGTTGTCCAACGGCAGCATCGGTGGCTGCTGTTGCTGCTGCTGTTGCTGCTGCTGCTGTTGTTGTTGTTGCTGCTGCTGCTGGACTTGTTGCTGCACCTGCTGGAGGGGGTTCTGCTGGGGCTGCAGCCCCATCCCCGGCACGTTCATATTGTAAGGGTTAATTGTTGCGGTTGTGTAATTAACTCCACAAAATGAAATTGTATTTTTACTGCTTTCGACTCGTTTGCCCTTGTTAGGTTATGTTGTTTTCATAGATGAATGATGAAAATCAGTGGGCACCAATTTAGAAAAAATAATAGTAGCTAAAAGTATATTTTTAAAATGAATTACAATATTCAGCTTGATTTTAAAATATTGTAGAGCAGTTTTTAAATAACTGGTCACACAAAAGTAAATGTGATTGGGCCCGTTAATCACAATTTTCAGCATTCAACATGTTTGGATCAATAAAGAATTTATGTTTCCAAATAAACTGAATAAACGTGAAAAAATTATCTTTTTATATAAAATCACTAATTGTAAGGGTTTACTTAACACTGTAACCTAATAATATGATTAATTTGTTTCTAAAACTGTCTACTAAATTTTATTCATTACAAATAAATCCGATTGTGTTTTAATTACTTAAAAAAGGATAATTTTTAATTTATTTTTTTGTAATAAATTAACAACCTAAGTAAACGTGTTTATTGATATCAACTCAATTAATTCGTATTTGGGAAGGTTATCAATGGGCTCGGCCATCAGAGACAATTGGGAGCTTCCTGCCAACTGTTGGAGAATTCTCTGATGACCGGAACGTGTTTAGGATTTTTGCAATCGTACAAAATAGACCGACCGCAGTACAGTCCATTAGATACCAATTTATATCACACACAAATCCAAATATGTTGAATGTTGAACATTTTGATGAACGGGCCTAATAATAGTTTAAATTTAAGGTGATATAATTTTACGTTGGTAGCTCTGGAAGAATTGATTTCACATTCCTACCACTCAATTCAAATCAGTTTATGTTGAAAATTTTAACTAATAAACATTAGCAAAACTATTTATTATAAAACAAAAATAGACTTTAAAATAAACTTAGTTTGTATTTTAAGTCAATATTTAAAAATCGATTACATTTTTAATAAGCTTAAATTAATTGACAGAAAGGATTCGACCATGGTAGTTTGAAACGTTGCCAAATGTACTTTAATCGCATTTAAATTTATTTATATTAATTTTCAATTAATGTTGGAAAATAACGCTAACTACGTTAAATAGTGTGTTAAAATTGCAATTCATTATTATTTCTTTACTTTTCATTACATTTTTTAGTCAAATAATTGTTAAAATATTGACCTAGCTACAATACATAAAAGGCTGTTTTCTTTTCAATAAACCTTAAAATCAATGACAAATCTCGAATTTTGTAAGTGCAGAAGATTTGATTGGACGATAGATATTTGTATAACTTATTAACTCGATTTAAAACATAAGAAATATATTTTGAACTTTACTTGAAATCAGTGTTTTATACGCGTAGCGCATGAACTAAAATTTCGAGTTTAGAAAAGCCTAAAAATTTGGTTTTGTCGCGTAGCGCTACGCGTTACGCGACCAAACCAAATTTCCAGGCTTTTCTAAGCTTGAAATTGTACTTCATGCTTAACCTGGGAGTGGGAACACTCGTTAGAAGCTTCAAATTAAACTTATTATCACACTGGTGTCTTTATATAATTGCTCAACACATTTTTTTTACAAATAATTCTAAATTATTGTTAATTTTCTTGTGTGTAAATTTCTACGTTTGAAATTCTCTTGTTTCTATGTTTACGTTTGGCAACGTAGCAGTCCCCCACCTGTCAAACTGGATCATATGATCAATTTTCTCTACTGCGGAATCACAAGATTTTCTGGGGCAACTCGAGTTTGGAACTCTAGGCGTCGACGAACGAAGAAATTCAGTAAATTTGTGTAAATTCGTGTTTCGGTGGAGTTAAACGAGACATCAAAATGGCCCTCAGCGATGCGGACGTCCAGAAACAGGTAAATTATTTTGTTTAGTAAAAAAACAAGGGCCACATACTCAATCAAAAGGGTGTGTGCTTTTTATAATTGGATTTAAAGATTACAAAAGACATGTTTTAATGAGTTGATGTACACTCAAATTGATTTTAATTTGTGGATATGGCTTTTTGTGGGCGAAAGGTTTATTTACTCGAAACAATTGTAGGCAAGGACGTTAGTCACAAGACCCGAATTAAAAATAAGAAACAATCGAATTGTTGATCTTTCCACCCAATTAATGTTGTTTTTCATTTATTTCACTTCTCTTTAACACTGTTTTTGTAAAATTAATAATTGTTAACTTTGAAATAATTATAAATGAACATTTATTTATAACAAGTAATATAACAACTACAACATACTTATTGTGATTTAATCTAAAGACCTGTATCGATTAGAACATTTGTCCCTTGCATGACACCGTAAGATAACATTTGGTGACACTATGATGCAACGGATTGCTTATTTTAACTCGTGATTTGGCCCTGTGCAACGTAACTCTCCCCCGTATCCACTATATGCAACGGAGCAGAGTAACGCAAATGTTCTAGTCGATACGGGCCTTAAGACGGATTTTACACTATCAGTCTCATGTCAGTTTAATCCGTGATCAGGACTGACGACAGACTGACAAAAGCTATCATAATATTTAAAAATCCGTAGTCAACAATTTACACGATCAATTTGGCATCATTCTGATTACGATCATGGAATAAACTGATTTCAGATTGATCATTTAACCTCCTTGTCTTAGAAACATGAATTTAGGTGTAAATTCAATCAAAAATCATCATTACCTAACTCTTTTCTTCCTTCTGCAAAACTAACACCCATGCCTTTAAAGTCCCGTTGCTGTTTTCTCCAAATAATTATTTTTCACCAATGCATTACAATTGCGTCAAGATTAGATCATTAATGTGTTGTTCAGATCAAGCACATGATGGCCTTCATCGAGCAAGAGGCAAACGAGAAGGCGGAGGAGATCGACGCAAAGGCCGAAGAGGAGTTCAACATCGAGAAGGGCCGTCTCGTCCAGCAGCAGCGTCTCAAGATCATGGAGTACTATGAGAAGCGGGAGAAGCAGGTCGAGCTCCAGAAGAAGATCCAGTCGTCGAACATGCTCAACCAGGCCCGCCTGAGGGTGTTGAAGGTGCGTGAGGATCACGTCCGCAACGTCCTGGACGAGGCCCGCAAGCGTCTCGGCGAGGTGACCAGGAACGACGCCAAGTACGCAGAGTTGATCAAGACGCTGGTTTTACAAGGATTGTACCAGGTAATTGACTGTTCGGAGAAGGAAAAGAGTAAACTAAAATTATGTTGTTGTTAAGGAATTGAGGTTAGTTTGTAGATTTTGAGGTTAATTGAATTGTAGTCTCAGCTTTTTGAGACGAAAGTGCTGGTTTAAACTCAGGTTTGGCAGTTGAGTTTATGTCTGTGAGACGCGTTGTTTTATTTGTTTTCAATTTAATTCAGCTTTTTGAGACAAACGTGCTGGTGAGATGCCGCTCTCAAGACCGTCCGTTGGTCGAGAGCACCTTCGACGACATCTCTGCCAAGTACAAGGAGGCTGTTGGCAAGGACGTCAATCTGAGAGTGGACGCAGAGAACCCCCTGCCAGCCGACTCGACTGGGGGCATCGAGCTGCTCGCCCAGAAGAATAGGATCAAGGTGAACAACACGCTCGAGGCGAGGCTGGAGCTGATCGCCCAGCAGCTGGTGCCGGAGATTCGTACCGCCCTGTTTGGCAAGAATGTCAACCGTAAATTCACCGATTAAACAAACACACCTAAGGCGATATTTAAACAAATAAACAATAAATAGTTGTAAAGGAGAATCACAAACTGTAAAGCAAAAGTATTCGAAATGAATGTTCATCTTATTTCTTAATTGATAATTGTAAATACAAACAGGTGTTCAGTGTTTGTTTAATCTTGTGTTTAAATGAATCAAATATTTCATGAATAAACAGAAAATTGATCAAACTGTTCGTGTTTTATTTTCATTTCACACTCATATTTTATGTTAAAATGAAAATAAATTCATTCAAGGATATTATTCAAACTAGAGTGTGCTATGAAAATAAACAGCAGTTTTCAGTGTTAGTGTCTATTTCTTTAAGGTCTACTTTTACAAATGTTAGATATCCTGGCGTTATCGTAGGCCGTCATTATTTTATAACCGAGTTTAAACTTTCGCTAAACCGTTGATGGCCGTTAACGACATTCTACTTTCAGAATGTAAAATCACAACTGATTGTTTAACCGGTAGCCAGTATTAACAGCAGGTTACCTAATGTTTGTAAAAGTGGACCTTAATCAGAGGTTTAATCAATGATTCGTAGATAATTTAAGTTAATCAGTCGGGGTACAAATGAGCCTCAGTGTTTATTTCCTCAAGGCGGTCTATATTTAATATCAGAATTAACTAAACATTGAACTCTTGTTATCACAAATCGTACTCTTATCGATTGTGCGTGTGCAATCTGTAATGTTAAATGCTGTAAAAAAAATAACGTTTGAGAATGTTCCGATTTTATTCCATTTTTATCAAATTCCCATAAATTTTCTTTTCTTAGATTTTAGTGTGTATACATGTGTACATTTTTTAAGGTGTCTTCCTTTTTTTTTTAGAAGGCATTTGTTTTTGTTGGTTGGTAGCGGGTTTTTTTGTTCAGATTTTCATGTGTAATAAATGTATAATCGAGGGACACCTGCCGTTGTTGTTAGATCCACAAAATATATAAGTTATAAATAATTTGTGTCTTTTCTAATTCATACAATTCTGAGCACAGTATTCTTGAAATTGATTCAACTATCAAATTTACATGTTAAATCCTTATCTAAATAATAGATTTCGTACAACCGAATACGATCAATCTTAGGAAAACGGGCCCTGTTCTGAAAAAAGGTCAAAGAAAAAATAAAATACCACTCTCCTTAGGGTTTTGTGTTAAATAATTTTTATTATTACCTACCTACTACAGAATTAACAAAATATCATAAGTTACAAGAAATTCTTCTTAGATTTTTAGTTTTGCTGGTAGATCCAAGAGTTTTCGCACTGATTCGCTGTATTTTTCCAATGTGTAATCATTTTCTCCTGAAAACAAAGCAAAGTTTTTAACGTCAGAAAAATGTATCAAATTTTTAAACGTTTCAACAGCCATTTTGAGGTTTTACAGAAATGTCACATCAAACTTAAGCAGTATATTTTAAATAATTTATTTTAAACCAGTCTTTCATACATGTGGTGCATGAAGTAAAATTTTGAGTTTAGAAAAGCATGAAAATTTGGTTTGGTCGCTGCTTGATCAAACCAAATTTTCAGGCTTTTCTAAACTAGAAATTTTACTTCATGCTTAGTCTGGGAGTGGAAATACTCGTTGGAAGCTTTAAATTTAACGCTTTCCGAACTAAAATCTACCGATTTTTGACATATTTTACGCAACTTGTACACTTTTGTGCCGCTGGGGTTGTGCGCCGAACTAACATCTACCATATCGGTAATTTTATCTTAGTTGTATACTTTATTCACACTCTATAAACCAGCTTAAGTTGGCAGCACTTTTGTTGCTGTAGCGGTTGCGCCCCAAACTAAAAACATTCAAGTCGTAATAATTTCTGCAGCTTGTACATTTTTAGGATAACATCTATTTCGCTGACATGACCTTACTCGTAGATCTAGACATAATAAATATTTCAAAAATGTATTAACGTAACATCAAACTTAAGCAAGTATATTTTGAACTTCACAGCAAATCAGTGTTGTATATGCGTGGTGCATGAAGTAAAATTTTGAGTTTAGAAAAGCCTGAAAATTTGGATTTGCTGAACTCACTTCGCTCCGCCTAACAAATCTAAATGTTCAGGCTTTTTTAAACTCGAAATTTTACCTCGTGCTTAGTCTGGAAATGGAAACACTCGTTAGCAGCTTCAAATTGAATCCTTTTACATTAGGGTATGTATTCTTAAAATTCAAAGAAAAATGCTCTGTATGAAAACTCTTGTCAATTATGAATACAAAAATAATCAAGTTACCTTCGTTCATCAAACTATCAATGGCCTTGACATATTCCTGGGAATTCGGTATTTCAGCAGTAGCCATTCCAAATAAACTCTCTAAAGACTTCTTTGAGGCACTTTTCTCCCAATCGTAATACTCCATATCAGCTTCAGACTTTAAATTCTCCCAAGACTCAACATTCTAAACAAAAAAATGACAGAATTACAAAGTATTGAAAAAAGTAATATGTCGATCAACTATATCAACTATTATCAAAAATATTTCCTCGTAAGTCAGATATTATTTTTTCAATATAAGTATAAACTATCTACTAAAAATACTTATTAAAAATTGCTCATAATGAAGTTATACGTAACACAAAAAAAAAAATCAGAAGGATTACGCAGCTCATATAATAATTTTGTGTGTCTCCTGTAAAATTTGACACTTTGGACTTACGAGGTTTAGGAAGTAGTTGATCGATATACAGAGCCTTCATATGTGATCGAACGTTTTCAAATAACGCACTGAAGCATCGGACGTTATTTGGTAATAGTGAAAACATGATAAATAGGAGAAACGCAAAGTACACAAATTGGCATAAACGAAATCGGAACACCAATGAAAAATTACCGGCTACTGCCAGCCCCAAATAGTAAAAATACCTTGCGATGTTTTATCACATTATATGAAAACGTTTTGTATAGAACGGCAAATTTAAGTTGGACAGACATGCAGAGGATGAGCGAAAAACAAACACGAGTGAGATTGAGACCGAACTTGCCACGAATCTATCTAGTGCGTCCATTCCTTTTCCTGCCACGATTTTACCACTTTGTATCGGTAAGTAATGTTTACCGTACTATACAATCATTTAAATATTTGTAAGTTGCTAAATGGGTGAAGAGATTAAAGAAAAAAGTAGTAAAAAAAAATAAATACCCAAGATTCATGATATAGAGCTGTTATCAAATACATCGCATAATCGTAATTTTGTTTCACCATTGGGCATCTGTCTGTTACTATGGTAACAAAATCGGTTTTCTCGTCGTATCTATCCCCGATTAACCTCAAATATTTATCCTTCGCGTGAGCATCCAATTGCAACTTCGAAAGCTTAAATTTAACTGTAACAATTCTCGCCATCGGATCTCGAATCGAAGGCGAGGAATGACAATAACTCGACGAAGTCACCTCCAAAGGAAAATGCTCCTCGCACATTTCGTCGTTTTTCAACTGTTCTGGCCAGGGCGTGCAAAATTTCTTCAGGGCCTCGCACTGGCGTTTTATCACCGGCGGGGTCAGATGGAGGAAATTGGGGATTTTCATCAGCTCGGCGTTTCCAAATTTGTCGGGCGGGGTGCTCTTTTCCACGTAGCCCTGTCGGATGGGCAGGGGGACCGTGGCTGGGTGGAAGGTGCGGGGACCTGGCCACACGCTGCCCCAGTCCTGGTCGACGGGCATCGTGTTGGATCTCGGTGGGAGAACGTCGGGTTTCTTGTATTTTGTGCGTGTCATCGTCGAGCGTTTCGTCACGCGTAGATTCAGCACACGGAATTCTCCTTTAGATATGTAAAAGTTGGAAATAATCGCTTTAAAGGTAACTCATATCATACAAAATAAGAAATCAATGTGCAATACATATAAATATTTCTGTCTAAAAACATTAGTGGCACTAGATAGTTTTAATTCAGTGCACACAGTTTTTCCGCATTTGCAGTGCAATTTTTGAATTTATAGAAACTGTTGCAAAGTCACCGGATCTATGTGTGCACTGCCCCATTTGATCAAATGTATCTTAAACAGTAACTGCGGTGCCTCAGTGTCAAATAACTAGATGTCTGCATCAGGACTTACAAAGGCAAAACCTTAAGGTATTTGTCAAACACAAAAACCTTTAACTGTATTTGTCAAAATGATGCTAGAAAATATAAATGTAATTTGATCCTTAATAGAGTCTTAACACTGTCACACACAATAGTGAATAACTTGTTTTGATTGAGATTATCAAACTAAGTGAATCTTAACACCCAAACATTTATATTTTTACCTCAAACATTATCCTTGCTTTCGTATTATTTGACATACCTGGATCTTCTGCGGCGTCTGTCGTGTTGGAATAGAACGCGGCCCCATTTCTAGGCGCGTTTCTTATTAAATTTCTTTCCAAAATCCGGGATATTATAGACATTCTGTACGTTCTGTACAAGTGAGGTTATGTCGAGAAAATGTAAGTTAAGCTAAAGATGCACAAGCTGCAGAAATTGTTACGACTTGAATGTTTTTAGTTCGGGACACATCAACTGCAACACAGAAGTAATGCCAACTTAAGAAAATAAATAGAGTATGAATAAAGATTGACAAGTTACAGAAAACATTTTAAGTTGCGGGATTTTAGTTTGGGACATGACCGCAGCGGTGATAAAGATGTGCAAGTGGGATAAAATATGTTGACTTTGTAGATTTCAGTTCGAAACACGGCCGCCGTATTAATATAGGCGTAACGCGGGCGATTTAAATTAATTGTAGCGCATGATTTAATGCGCTCGCATTTTCTTTATTTATTGCACTATTTTACAAATACATGTGCAAAAGTATATAAAATTATAATTCAGGTTAGAATAAACTACCGACGCACTACAAAAGGCAATAGCAAGTAGTTGAAGAATAGGTTATAATGAACATTGAATTGTAAACTATTAATTAAAACACTTTGTGTTGTTTCACTGATTTTGTTTAACTTTCCGACTAGTTTCGACTATAAGTCATTATCAAAGAACGCCAAAATTTGCAAAGGTGCCGAATTGTCTGTATTCCTTCGTTATGACTTTTATTCGAAACTAGTCGGAAAGTTGCATAAATAAATATAAATTTAAATTTGATAAATAAAACTAGGTATACCAGGTGTAACTCAAAACTAGTACACCCGCTTTAGTTTTATTATTATTTGAGATATCAATTTAAAACTCGGTAGGTTTATATTCCACTTCCGGTTTCACCGGAAATTACATTTTTGTAAATGTAATTTCAAAACTCAAATGAAATGCACTATACATTTGTTTTTGGGATATACGATACCATTTTACATACAAACCAATCGTTGTTTTAAAAAAAATCACGTGTAATTTTATTTTTCAAATGTTAATATTGCATCTAGGTATCTATGACCGCCAAAAAAGTTTTGTTTCGTATCATAGATTAGTCAATAGACTGACGATTCAAACTTGGGCATGTTGTACATCATTAGATTGAGAATTTAACAATTCATGAGTTATTTTAAAAAATAATCGATTTATAATTTAAAGCTAATGTATTGAGTAAACCTTAAACAACAGTTGTTGATTTTAACTTTCTGTAAGTCTATGACAAAAACATTTCAGGGCTTTCATAGACACTTAGGTTCAATATTACATGGATTTATATGTAAAATAGCATTCTGTATCCAATAACTAAAAAATGTATAGTGCATTTCGTTTAAGTTTTGAAAATTGATGTAATTTCAGGTAAATCCGAAACTGCTACTATAGCGTTCACATGACTACTATACACCAATTTCTGCCTAATATAAACGTACCAAATTTTAAATTGATATCTCAAATAATAAATAGCTAAAGGGAGTGTACCAGTTTTAAGTTACACCCGGTAAATTGTTTGAAGCTGCTTTAACGGTTGCTACACTTATTTTAAATTATTTTATCACATTAGCTCAAACCAATTTGGTATTTTTCCATTCAGTAATAATACTTCTTAATCAATGATTAATATGGATTAACACGTAGTAACGGTAAAAAATACTATCATTAAAATCCGTTCAAATAATGTAATGTTTGATCAACATTACAGAAATATAAAACATTGCTGAAATTTTGTTCAGAGAATGCTCAAATATGTTTGCTCAGTGGGTTAATTAATAACGATATAAATCATTATGCATTATCCAAAATGTTTGACATTTCTATTTTGTATATGTTATTTAAATTAAATAAAGAAATAAATCATTATCCATTTCCATAACTTTTCAACCTTTCTATTTTTTAAGTGTTATTCAAATTAATTGCGCGTAAACGTTAAGAATAAAAGGCACTTTTTTTCCCACACGCTGTTAAATAATTGCATGAACTTCCAAGCGCAATTCCATTTTGGGCTGAGTAACGTTACTTACCCAAAGAGAAAGAGTAAAAGATAATAATCTCGTTTGGGCGACAATTATTCTTAAGCGCAAATTTTAATGGCTCCTTTAAACGCTCGACAATTTCCGGTGTGTTTTAATTAAGTAAACAATAATGCCGGAGATTAATTGTATGCATTTATATAATTAAAAGAAGAAATGAGGGAAAACAAAACGGTTTTTTTTAAATTAAAACACTGTTTCTAAATTACTTGATAGAATTTAATAAGCCGTTTCAAAAACATTCTTCTTTTAAGTTTACACACAGAAATTGTTTGTTTTAAGTACACATACTCTGATGTATTTTTTCTGTAATTTTTTATAGGAATCCGACGTTTTTATTAATACATTCAATTTGATGTTTCTAACGAGTATTTACACTTCCAGGTTAAGCATGAAATAAGCTTTCGAGTTTAGAAAAGCCTTAAAATTTAGTTTGGTCGCGTAGCGCCACGCGACCAAATAATTTTTCAGGCTGTTTGAAATCTTACTACGCGCGCCACGCGTAATAAACACTGATATAGCCAAACCTAAACCAAAATTTTCAGCTTTTCTAAACTCGAAATTTTACTTTATGCTTAATCTGGAAGTGGAAACAGTTGATGAAGCTTCAAATTGAAGTTTTTGTGAAAACAAATGCGCAGCGTAGATATCGAAAAATAAATACTTAAAAGAAAATGTCCTTGTATTTTGCACAGTAGATTTTTGTATGTCTTTATATGTAGAAGCAGAATAGTTCAGCTTTAAAACTGTTTACTTAATTCTTAAAATAAAACCGATTCTCCTGATGTCAAGCGGAGTTTTAAAACTGTCTACTAACTACTTATTAAAAAAAAAGTTTAGGTTTATGAATTGTTTATTCATCTAACTTAGAAAATGATATAAATAAAGATTCTTAATATATAACCAATTGTCTTAATGTGAAGCTGAGTTTTAAAACTGTCGACTAACTTCAACTTCGTATAATAAAACTGATTGTTTCAATGGGAAACTGAAGCAACGTTATTAAAGAAAACAGTTTATATTTATGAATTGTTTCTTAATTTAACTTTAAAAATGAAATAAATACATTAAGATTCTTTAAATAAAACCGATTATCTTGATCTGAAGCTAAGTCTTAAAACTGTATAATAACTTCTTATAATAAAACTGATTGTTTTAATGGGAAACTGTAGCAATGTTATTGAAAAAAATGCTAAGGTTTATGAATTGGTTATTCATTTAACTTTAAAAATGAAATAAATAAGTTAAGATTTTCAAAATTAAACCGATTGTCTTATTGTGAAGCTGAGTTGTAAAACTGTCTACTAACTTTTTTATAATAAATCTACCACGTGATTAAAATTATAAATTGTAACAGGCGGTATTTTTTTGTTGTGCGGTTGCCCAGAATGGTAATTCAATACATTTGAGGTTATGTTAAACTATGTGTTAACAGTTGTGCCAATCTACATAAAATAATTTAAAACAAATATATATTATATACTCGCTACAATTGTTTCGTCACACTATGACTTCTTCAGGCGAAAAAAACAGTGTTTTATTTATATAAAAGTGAAGATAAACTTTTAACAATTATTAGCTTCATCGATCCATTTTTATAAATTCAAAGTTTGCTCGAATTTATATTTAAAATGATCGCACGGTACAATAAAGAAAATATTTAAGGTTTATTAATTGATTATTCATTTAATTTTAGAGATATAATAGTAAATTCAAAATTGATTTTAAAATACTGTTATTGTATTATTATTGATTATATTATTGATATTATTATTGATATTATTTTTATTATTAATACTACAAAATAATTCTTATATTTATACCAAGAATTTCACTGCATAAACTGAGGACAGTTTATTAATCAATTACGAATTTGAAAAATATTCATAAGATTTTCCTGGATACAAAAACCAATCAATGTCGACTTTCTGCAAAAACATTGTTTATTTAAGACTTTTCTCCAAATAATTATTTAATCAAGTATTGATTTTCCTAAATCAATTTAATCCTCAAAAGTTTGTTTGATAAAAAAAATCTCCAAATAATTATTAAAATAATTATTGATTTTCCTAAATTAATTTAATTTTCAAAAAAAATTTAAAAAAAGGTAACGTTCGCTGCGGACAGGATTCGAACCTGTGCGGGCAGAGCCCAATGGATTTCAAGTCCATCTCCTTAACCACTCGGACACCACAGCTGACACGCAACCATATTTGAAAAATCACTGGGATTCTAGTGATTTTGGCGGTACTTTTAAATTAATTATTCAAAAACGGGTGTTTTTTTGACTTAATTGAAAGTCCAAACGCTCAAAAGGCAATGAATTTTCAATTTTAAATTCAATTAATCAATGTTTATAAAGAAATAAACCCAAACTGGATGTTTTAGTACGTACTTATCTCTTTAAAAACATAATCTTGCTCGATTTTGTCGATTCTTACTTCACAATGATTGAATGGCGTTTGTAAAGTCATAACCTATGTTAGAGAAGTACGAATCGGCATTAATGTTTGATTCCACAGCCACCCAGGACTTCAATAATTTTTTGGCGGTACTTTTGAATTAATTAAATTAAAAAAAAAATGTATTTTTTTACACAGCAGAAACCTTGTTTGTTTCTTACTTGTAACGACTTAAAGAAAAATCCAAACGCAATGAATTTTTCAAAAAAGCAATGAAATTTGGAATTTTAAATACAATCAATTAATTTTTGTAAAGAAACAGAAGCAAACTAGATGGTTTAGTACCTACTTATATCTTTGAAAATAAAATCTATCTTGATTTGTTTTCGTTTTCCACAAAATATAACTCTATACATTTGCTACCTTATTTGAAACTAATACTTTTTGGAGTCCACTCTCGAATGATACATATTTATTTCAGAAAATATTAACAATTAGTATATTGTACCAGTTTTTAAAACAATAATAATAAATATTGCTTTTTCCCCCTTTGATCAGCAAAAAACTGAAATCTTTTGATTTATATTCTTTGTTCAGAACGAACCATCAATCAATAAATTCATCAATAATTCAAAAGACAAATCTGATAAAACCACGATCTCTGGCTCGTATATTTGTTAGAATGTGGGGATTGCCTCAAGGTATACTCACTCAGGCTAACCAAATCTCAAACGGGGGTAAGGTATTACGGTATCAAGTTTTACAATATATTACCCAGAGAAATTAAGGATTTACCATTCAACAGTTTTCAAACCCGTGTAAAATGTATTCTGGTTAAAAATGCTTTTTACGACTTGAATGAGTACCTGCTTTTTCATTTTAATTGAGTGTTATGGAAACAAAAATGAACGTATTTTATATGATTTACTTTAATTTTATCAACCTATATTTACTTATTGACTTACTGGACTTGATTTAAATTATTGTGTGTGTATTTTATTCTTTTTTATGTATTTTATTAAATGACTCGTCTGTAGCTTTTAGTGTGTGCTATTTTTAATTGTACTTTGTTTTATTTATTATTATTATTGATTTATTTTTACCTATTTTTATGGATTTGTATGTGTTCAATACCTCAATACCACGTGCCACTTAAATCTGTTATTTTTATCTAACTATACATTGTTTCTATCTGATTATATATTTTAATACTTACTTTTAAGCTTCAAACATGTAATGACAAGTGTAAGGCTTAGGCTCATAACACAATAAATGAATTGAATTGAATTAAATTGAATATACGTCGGACAAACTGCACGTAGCTTCACAGACCACTTTTTTGAACATAAAAAATGCTTTCAATTTAGAAAAACTTCCTCAACTTATGCCGATCATTTGATCGAATACCAATATAGCTTTAACCCTAAATTTAAAATTTTGCATTAATGTAATAAAACGCATAAACTTAATTTGTTAGAAGAACTAGAAATTAATAAATATAACTAAAAATTAAATGATCAAATAGAAGTGAATAACTTCAAAAATTATTTGTATTGGTTCTCACCTTAATTACCTTCATATTTACACAGCAAAAATATAAATTTCAGTATTCATTCAAATGCAAATGAGCAGCAGATAGCGTTTACTTCGTCAATTTATACATACATTTTTTATGTTTATGTAATAATTAACTCATTTGTAAAGATTATTTAACAGTCTTTAGCACTTCCATTTAATGATACAATCTTTCCCACCACACTAAAATGCCTGCCTGTCCGTTTTGAACAATTATCACGTTAAAGTCCTTAAATCGTGATGAGTTAGTGCATCTGAATTCATCGCGATTAATTAATTGTCCTTTAGGAACACAAATTCCCCAAGATACAATCTTTTCGTACCGCGCAGATTGTCTAGTGAAAAAAAAAAAAAATATGCGCGTGTAGAACTGTAAAAGTTTTAGCGTTCGTCGCACGATTTAATTCACACGAAACGGAACTTAATGGCCGCTTTATCTATGCAAATTCTGCCGTAATAAACGGTACGAAATTCGACGGCGACGTTTTTAAGCCATAACGTTTTAAACGCAACAATTGCTGTCATTAGTTTGAAATCAATGAATGGGACAAATGCTATCTCTCTCTCTCTCTCTCTCGGGTAATTACGATCAAAGAAATTGGGTTTGGATTAAATTGTACATTGTTGTTAGATTCCGTTAAGTTTATAATTTCTGAAGTAGAAGATGAAGAGTTGGATATTTACGTAAGAAATTCGAGTTTAATGAAAGCTCGAAAAAGGTAATTGAACTGAATTGTTAAATGTGATTATGTATGTTCTTATTATTATTATTTTGATAATAATCGCATCAGAGTTTTTCAGCCCTAGATCACAAATATTTTTTCCTCCGGCTTAAGTATAGGCACATATTTTGCAATTGTATGTGGAACTCGGTGGTCTTCAACACGAGTTTTTCCCCATAAATAATGACCACTGAAGAAAAGAAAAATATTTTTACATTTTCAGAATTTTTCTTCATTTTTTAAGTATATATATTCCGATCAAACCTAAGCGTACGAGCATATTATAACTTTAAACTAAGTCAGTGTTTTATACGCGTGGCGCATGAAGTAAAATTTCGAGTTTAGAAAAGCCTGAAAATTTGGTTTGGTCGCGTAGCGCTACGCGCTACGCGACCAAACCAAATTTTCAGGCTTTTCTAAACTCGAAATTTTACTTCATGCTTAACCTGGGAGTGGACAACACTCGGTAGAAGCTTCAAATTGAACGCTTTTACAAAAACAACGAATTTCTGAAAATTTACAGCGTATATATTCATCGGGATATGTATACTTAAAACAAAAAAATCATTGTATTTAATGGATTATTTATTAATCAATTTATTCAGTGAAGTACTTACTAAATACTAAACTGATATTAATGAATTTTGCTGATGATATTTATTTAAGTCAAATAAATGATTATCAAGTATTGATACTTCTACATTTTATTAATCTAAATTTTATAAAAACAACATTCCAAAGAAAAAAAAATGTTGTGTGGATGATTAGAAAACCATTTTTTATTCAATGTATGAAAAATTAAAAAATACCCGAGCTTTTAAGATATTTTTAATTAAAAAAGCAGGTACATGAAAAGAAATTGTATTCAGATTTTATGGAAATTTGAATGTTAGACATTCATAACTTGAAAAACCCATGATATGTCTTAATAAAATTTTGTGTGAATATTAATAAAACAGTACTCTTTTAAAATATGTAAAATTTCAAAAATACCGTATCAATAGAATTTGAGTTATTTTGAATTAAACGTGAATAAATTGTAGTTTTGGTTAAACCTATATTTTTATTATTACATGTAATTTTAGTATTACATGTATGACTTGGGTAAAGGGATAGATAACTTAAAGTCAAAAAATACTCTATCCATAATTTCAAATATATTTTTAATTTAACGTTCATGAAAAGAGGTTTGATTGAGATTATATAGAAATTTTAATTTTAGACAGTTATAACTTAATAAGCCGATGACAAGGCCGTAGCCAGGGGAGGGATATGGAGGTTCAAACCCCCACCGAAATTTTCAAAATGTTAAATTTTTGTATGTAAAAGTGGTCCTGAAAGAGCAAAATCAATATTTTTAAAATTTAGACGAGTTTGTAGATAATTAATCAACTTGGATTTGCAAACAACATGATCTTAGTTTCATATTTTAATATTTTAAAAACCCGAACGGGATTCTTGGATAACAAATTAAGCTTGAAAATCAAGTCAAGTTCTTTCAAAACCTGCACGAGATTCTTGAATATGAAATCAAGTTGAATAGCAAAACAACACTCTGGGACATGATCTTGATTTTATATTGCAGAATATTGTTTTTTGTAAATATTTAAATGATTTTTGTTTATAAATTAGTTTGCAAATATAGACAAGATTAAAGAAAATCAAGTCAACCCACTGAGCAAATACGTCAAAAAAAAATCAAGTGAATTTAACGTATACAATATTAATTTACGCTTAGACTGTAATGTTAAAGAATAACATGTACGTTAAATTTAACATTTTGTATGCGGAATAGCTCTGATTGTGAAAAACATTTTCATTCGGGATTTTTTAAGTATTTGAAGTTTAGAAATGTCTTTATCAGACCTAGTAATTCAACGCCCAAAAAAAACTGTCACCTATTAAACAACACTAAAAATGACAACAATCTGTAATAAAAGGAGCGTATCAAACAATTTAACCTCCTTGTTTATATACACCACTTATGATATTTTAGGACCCACAAAAAGCACATCTTTACTTTTTTCAGATCGAAATGTGTGTGTAAAACGCGTGAAAAAGTTAAAAAGTTTCCTTTTCACAATCCAAGTCAAATTCAAAGCTTGAAACTAAACTAGAGCATGTAACAAATTCTCTGTTTTACATTCAGAATAATGGTAAATTTTTGATTTTCAAGCATTGAGGATGTTTTAGAATGCGTTGGTTTGTGACTTGAGTTCATCTAATTACGAGTTTACGAGAAGATAAGGAGAATTCGCGGCATTTCGCTCTTGGTGAAATGCACGCGTAATTGATGTCGCAGATGTCTTCGCGCTTCCATTGTGCGAAATTGGTGTCAATGGTGCAGAAGATGGTTAATTATAAAAACTTGTTTGCTATTCATTAAAAGAAATAAACGCCCACTGAACAACGGTTGCTTAGACCTTGATTCCCAGGAGGTTTTCAACAGACATGCAGGCTTTTCCATAATTTTATAGAATTCGTTTAGATAAAACGTTTAGACTCATTTACAAGAAATCTCTTACTACAGATGATCATCCGATAATGTGCTTTTCAATAAAAAAAATGATGTTCGTAGTTAAAACTTGTTTACCATACGCGCGTCTTTTTCATGTTTCTAGAATGGTCGCGAATGAAGGGGAGGATCCACAGCACACAAGTGTTTCGTTAGCGCGCCGACAACGTGTTTATGTCAGCGAACAGCTAAGAACAAAAATATACTGATTCGTTCTCGTGTGGTAATTTCTTTATAGTAAATAATCGAAAACAATTTATAATTCACAATTTACATTATATTAATTGAAGGGATCCGTGAAAAAGTAGTAGAAGTGACATGATATTTATTTGAGTAAATTGGGGATAAAGTTTAACTTTTATAGAAAAATCTGAAAGATATATATATTCAATTTTACCATTTTTTCTATTACTAAATATGAATCTCATTTAGAGATATCTTTACTTATACTAAGTTTTAAGAAAACTGCACTGAGCCCCTTAACTGTTTAATACATATTTTTAAAAGTTCAAATTAGCGACAACAATCACAATTTTCCCAAAAATGCAACTAAACATCGCTGTTCTTTTGGTTAAATTCCCAATATTGTTTAAACGGGTGTTTTCCAAAAAATATTTCGAAGTGTAAACATTTGTTCCGACAAAACCAAATTTGTAGGCATTTCTAATCTCGAAATTTTACTTCATGCACCACGCATATAAAACACTGATTTAACGCGAAATTAAGAATATACTGTTTTAGCATAATGTGTTAGCAGTATATTTTAAACTTAACAATATTTCAGTGTTCTATACGCCTGGCACATGAATTTCAGGCTTTTCTAAACTTGAAATTTTACGTCATGCTTAACCAGGGAGAGTAAACAATCTTTAGAAGCTTTAAATTGAACACTTTTATAGAAACAACGAACAATTTACAGAGCATGCATTGGGATATGTATACTTAAAAGACAAATTTCCTGTATATTATCTTATTGTGGTGCACACAAGAAAAAAGTAGACTTATATTATTCTTAATTGTTTACAATGTTAAGAATGTATATATATATATATATATATATATATATATATATATATATATATATTTAAATATCCAGCACTTTACATTTTATCCTGAAATTATAAAACAATAAAAGAGGGGCTATTTACGACTTCTTGCAATTATCCTGGCGGTAATAAAATGTATTATTTGCGTAAGGTAATGTCAGTATATTTGGCAGTGCGGCAGTGCGTGTCACGTGACCCAGATGGTTGCCAAACCGCCTGCGCTCTTCATAACTGTACAATTGTCGGTAATTTTGAAAAGAAGAAGAGAAGAATAAAATGCAAAAAAACCAACAGACATTTTGCAAATTCTAATATTAATAATTCAAAGTAGGGTCTCTCGTCTATCGAAGAAACAATGTCATATATTCCGATGATTATAATGTACTGACTAATGACCAATAGGCGGCGATACTCACTATCAATGTTCTTATGATTGCACATGGCCTTATAAAATCAGATAAACGAAGTTGTTCCACAGAAGTTGTTCAATATTAACAAGTCATCTCTGTATCCAAATAACACAAAAAATATGTATACATTCAATCAATTTAACTCTAGAGTCAGGTAATTATTTTTTTACGAACTCCTGTGATTCTACTATCCGGGGGATGATCAACACGATGTTGTTGTTGTTCAGTATTATTAAAAATCTACAGAGTTATGTAAAAAGAGCCTCAGGCGCGGAATAGATTCGAAAAATATCAGAAGGGTTATAAAGTTACGGTTATTCGGTGCACAAAGACGTGAACCAGAAAGTCAGAAGCGCGTCTGTGTGGAGTATTTTTAATGCAAAAAACAAGATCATTTTATTAGAATTAATGTATTTATTTATTTATGTTTTATTACTTTTATACAACGACTGGTTGCGTGATGTAAGGATTATAGTATGAATAAACTGGCGATCCGGCGAAACGCGTGGCCAAAACAGTGGGAGCTAGAACGTTGGCGATGGCGTCGACGTCTACCCTCTTAGCCCCATCTCCAGAGTTTTCTATATCGTCACTGGACACGGATTTACTGACGGGCTCGAAGGTTTCAGCGGCCGGATTCGTCTTGATCTCCTCAGATGATTTTCTTGTAGCAGCTAACGCAGGTCTAGAGCTTTGAGCGATATAAGCAGCGGTTTTGAATAGATCAGCTTTAGCTTGAGTTTGGGTTTTCTCGTCTTCCGATTTGAAAGAAGAAGGCTGAGCGATGTAAGCGGCTGGGTTTTGGAGGAAAGGTTGGGCAACGTAAGCGGCGTTGCTGGCGTAAATTGGGCTAGTGATGTAAGCGGCGGTTTTTACAGGTTGAGTGAAGTAAGCAGCAGTTTGTGAAGGATGGACCAGACGTTCGGCATTCAGCTGTTGGGCTAAGGAAGCCGAGTTTGGGGTAGCCAAAACAGGCTGGGCTACAATAGCAGCGGTTTTTGCAGCTACCACGGGTTGGGCTACGTAATCAGCAGTTTTGGAGGCTACAATGGATTTTGCAGGTTGAGTAAAGTAAGCAGCTGTTTGTGCAGGATGTACCAGGTGTTCAGCATTCAGTGTTTGGGCTACGTAAGCCGAATTTTGCGTTGCCAAGAAAGGCTGGGCTACAAAATCAACAGTTTTAGCAGCTACCACAGGTTGGGCTTTAGCAGCTACGAATTCTGCAGCCGTTCTGGCTGTTACTACAGGTTGGGCTACGTATTTAGCGGCTAATACCGGTTGGGCTACAAATCCAGCTGTTTTGGCAGCATGCACAGGTTGGGCTACATAGGCAGCGACGGGGGTTACAAGGGCGTTGTAGTTTCGGGCTATGTACTGGGAGCTTTGCGCTGTTACAATTGCTGAAGCCAAGTGTGGTTCGGGAGCGGCTGATGCGGCAATAAAGGCGTAAGCCAAAACAAAAGTCTGCAAAGAAAGTAAGTAATTAGTTTTTAATAAGAGAACTGTTAGTGTATGAAAAATCAATGTACTCTAGTATTCAAAATTACAGAAAAGCCATTAAAAATATCTTATTTCTGTTTTTACACGACTATATTATGGTTAACAAGGCCAGTGGTGTGCTAACTTTTTCAATTTGCGTCCCCCTATTATGTGTATAAATTCATCACGTGATAAACATGTTTCCAATGTTGGGCCTAATTGAAAACCAATAATATGGCTATAAATGCAAAAAAATCGACCAAATAATAATTTTGAAAGTGGCATAACTCCATTTCTTAAATTTTTGTTGTTGACCGTAATAAACCTTTATAATTTGAGGTTTCCAGTCATAAAAAAACAATTTGTGGTTAAGTATGTTTAAAATGTATACTATATAGTTTGAATAAACATAATAAGAAATTCTTGTTTATGACAGAAATCCTCAAATTATGAAAATTATTTCAGTCGACAACAAAAAATTGAGAAATGGAGTTAGGCCACTTTCCAAATAAACGGCTCATTTATCAGTATATTTTGAACTCCACTTGAAATCAACGTTTTATACGCTTGGCGCATGAAGTAAAATTTCGAGTTTAGAAAAGCCTGAACATTTGGATTGGATCCGCGAAGCGGAGCGACCTATCTTAGTGTTAAGGCTTTTTTAAACTCGAAATTTTACTTCATGTTTAATCTGGGATTGGAAGCACTCGTTAGAAGCTTTATATTTAACTTTTGTCGAGAATATTATAAACTTGTTTTTATAAAGTATTCAATACGAAGTGAGTTAAAGTTTTTCAAATTTTCATTTCTCTAATTTTCGAACGAAATTAGACACTTTTAGGCATTGAAAGGAATATAAATCAAAAAGCTTTAGTGGGGTATTTTTAAATTTTTACATACTATAGAAGAACATAATTTAATTAACATCTACAAAAAGTTTCGTTAAAATATCTTGAAGATTTCAAATGCTAATATTTTCGAGTTTAACTTCTGCACGAATAAAATGACGCTTATTTTGCATTTAACTCATTAATAATAATAATGTTTATTGCCTAACAGAAAACAAATTCCCAATTACAAGACACTTTAGTATTTTGCGCCATTAATGCAATAATAATAAGTTAATTTGATACATTATATTATTTGACCTGAATTGTAAATATTTTGTTATTCAGATATTCTGATTATTACTCGTTTAAAAAAAATATTTATTACAAAATTATGTACCTAAACGATAAAAACAAAACAATGCAATAGACGTTTTATTAAATGCCAGTTCAGTTACGCTGTTAAGAAAGTCCTGATATTTTTCATCAAATATATTTCTGTGAAACTAGCGACCCAGAAAATGTTTACATGACCACTAACTACTTCTTAGTTTTGTTGGGTTATCAATATACATCTTTTACATCATTAGTAACTGTGTAAATATGTTTTAAAATTAAATACAAATAACCAGAGCTCTTTGCCTAAGTATCATTAAATCCATTACTGGTACAATTAATTTTTAGTATTGTATAATTAATTTTAGTTTTGGGTTAAAAATAAGACTATTCAAATTTATATTTAGCCAATTTTATGCGTTGTTTGTTTGCAAAGAAAATGTCTTTGCAAGCAAACAATGCATAAAATGTTCTAAATATAAAATTAAAAAGCTTTAATTTAATTTTTTTAATATTCAATAAAAATAGGTTGTAAAAAATAATAATCAAGTTAAATATGTGAATAAATTGCACTTAACATAAATCCCCATTGTTTGCGGTATAAACACTGCCCACGGACAAAGACAATAAGTAGATGCACAGTTAAGTATTTACACTCAGCCTCAAGCTTATAGCTAAGTAAACACCTGAGTTTTACGCATGGGAGCGCGGATTTACAATAATTAGTTAATTACAATAAAACGAGTCTCAATGAGTAACTGTGTTTGTTCAATAATACGCAACTAATTAAATTAAATAATAATAATAAATAATGCAATAATTGTTCATGCATTCGTTATTTTTGATACAGATTTTAATTGTAAATATACTTAACCCGATATAGATAATGTAAATTTTCAAGACATTCGTTGTTTTTGAAAAGCGTTCAATTTGAAATGTCTAGCGAGTGTTTCCACTCCCAGGTTAAGCATAAAGTAAAATTATAAGTTTAGAAAAGCTTGAAGCGAAGCGGAACGACCAAACAAAATGTTCAGGCTTTTCTAAACTCGAAATTTTAAGTTATGCGCCATGCGTACGAAACACTAATTTAGTGTGATTTTTAAAACATAATAATTGTTATTTTATTAGTATATACGTTTGAAAGAGCAAGTTTTGCCTAAGCGAAATAAATATTCGGAAAATGTATTAACGTAAGATCGAGCGTAAGCGTGAACTTCAAAATATTTCAGTGTTTAATACGCATGGCGCATAAAGTAAAATTTCGAGTTAAGAAAAACCTGAAAATTTGATCAAGACCATTTGACCATTTCAGGCTTTTCTTAACTCGAAATTTTACTTTATGCCTAACCTGAGAGTGGAAGCACTCGTTAGAAGCTTCAAATTGACAACACAGAAAGAGAATAGCTTATACAATAATTTAATTATTTTACAAAGAAATCAACTAATTTAAAATTAATTGGACTTTTCTAAGAATTATTAAAATAATATTTTGCAATCCACGAAGAAACTAAAAACTGTCCACAAAAAGCTACAAATGCCTCTGAAATACTATCAATTAAAAAATTTAAATTGGAAGAAATAACGATTTAAGTGAAACAAACCGAGTGCCTTCAATTCAAATTCAATATTAGTTAAAATGTTTTATCAAGTAATCTTTGAGATCCAAATTAAATGTTCTTTCGTATTTTTTAAGTTTGTTTTAAATTGACTAAAACGTCTTACCAGTGTGTACATGATGATGTTGTTGATTGTTCAAATGATAAGCAACTGATGATTGTGACTTTTTCAAGCGGTGTATTTATATTTGTTTCGGGATTTTGCAATTGCCAGATTTTTTTTGAAATAGGTGATGATATGGCATTGAGACCTCCGATGGTTGGATTGCTAGGCACGCGCTTTTCTTCATTCCGTGCATACTGATTTGGTCTCGTGTGGTAATTTCGTCTTTGGTCAATTCATAATTTATTATAAAATTTGGGACATTTTTACCCTAAAAAACTGGTAAAATATGACGGGCCAACTTTTTGTACAATTATTAGTACAAAGTGAATATTTATTGTCTTAGTAGTAGTAGTAGTAGTCTTATTAATTAAGACATATTGCATGCAGTTTATACGATCATTATCGTAATTTAAATAGTGCTGTTTTTAAAACGTTCAACTAAACATTACACATTTTAAGCAATACATTTGTTTAACCGCAGGTTTTTTAAGAACCCAATATGTATATGTATTGTAACAAATGATTTGCACTCCTTGTATAAGCATGAAATAAATATTTCAAGATTAAAATATACTAGAATCTTCAATATAAATAAAATGAATAAATACTTATTTTAAACTGAAAATTAAAGTATCAGGGGAAACGCTTTTTGTTTTTCTATTTCTTCATTCAGAGGAAGGGACGTTGTGGTTGTTCTTCCTCTACGTTCTTCTTTATTTTCATTTTTATTGAAGATTCAAGAACAAGAGAAGGAAAAGTTCTTGTTCCTCTTTCTCTGTTTTTTTAAATTTTTATTTTTTACACAAGAATCGTAAGATAGAGAGTTCTTGTTCTTTAATATTAATAAAAACATATCTTATATTGAAGATTTAAGTATCAGGGCAAGAACTTTTTACTTTACTATTTCTTCATTCAGAGGAAGGAAAATTCTTATTCTTTTATTGAAGATTAAAAAATTGAGTTGTTGTGTCTATTTCCCTATATTTTAATTTTTATTGAAGACACCAGAACTGGAAGAAGGCAAGCTCTTGTTTTTTTCTGTATTTTCATTGGAGCTCGAAGAAGAGAAGGAAAAACACTTTTGAATTTCCACCTAGATACTTGGAAGAAGAGCTGCAATTAGTTTTTATACATTGTTATTAAAAATGCAAAAATGAGTTCTCGTTTTTCTTCCACAAAACTCAATTGGTTCTTGTTTTTCTTTTTCTACAATTAATTTTAGATTGAAGAAGAGAAGAAGGAATGCTGAAGACAGCCTCTGTGTACTGGGAAGAGTCGCTGGAACTCCATATATATCGTCTATAGACATTGCGGATGATAGAATCTTTCTTGATTGACATTTTTGGCCGTCTACTTTCCCCGTCATTCTCATTAAAGGTTCAACCAAAGAAAGAATAAGAGCTTGGGTTATTATTATTCTTCTTCATTCTTCTTGGCCGTTAGAAGTAGACGAACATATGTTCTTGCTCATCTGGTTTCGTATCATGCAGGTACTTTGAAAAAAAGATGGTGCTGATAGATTCTTTTTTGGTTCAAACTTTTAACAACTCAGTTTCTCTTCATTCTCATTGAATATTTAAGAAAAGCAAGAAAAAGACCATTGGCTATTACTCTCCTTCTTTATTCTCTTTGATTATTGAAGAAGATGAAAAACGTGTGATCCTCTTGCCGATATTATTTCCTTGGCAAGGCAGAAAAATTTGCAAGGGAGCAAATAAACATAATCCATATAAAGAATCAATTCAATAAAACAATAATTATAACCTTAGAACACCGTGTCGTTACTTTTAGCCAGTATACTTGGAAGAAAAGTTGGTACTGATAGAATCTTTCTTGATTCAAATTTTTCACAACTAATTTTCCTTTTATTGTCATTGATGATTCAAGAAAAAATAAAGAAGAACATGGATTATTGCTCTCATTTTTCATTCTCCTTGACTGTTGAACAATATGTAGAAGAGAAAGAAAGTATGTTCTTGCTCGTCTTCTGCATTCTCTTAAGCCATTGATAATAAAGATGAGGAAAAATAATGGTTACGAAGTTCCATGTACTTGGAAGAAAACCTGGTACCGATAGAATCTTGCTTGATTTATATTATCCACACTTATTTCTTCTACGTTTTCATTGAAGAGTCAAGAAGTGGGTGAAGAAAAATACGTGTTATTGCTCGACTAGTGAAAAAGATTTAAAAAAACCCGTGTTTTGCTCTTTTTATCCATCTCCTTGGCCATTGATAATGATAAGAAATTAAATGCTTCTTCTTCTGGTGCCTATCCGCTTCGGATGTTGGCGATCATCATAGAAATTCGGACTTTGTTTGCTGCAGCTCTGAAAAGACCCGCTATTGTTGTATCCTTTGAACCAGGTTCGAAGGTTTTTTAGCCACGATATTTTTCTACTATCTGGTCCTCTCCTTCCCTTTACTTTTCCTTGCAGTATACGCTGTAATAATCTGTACCGTAAACTATTTCTCATTATACGGCCAAGGTATTCCAGCTTTCTTGTCTTTTTTTATTATTATTTCTTTTCCCTTTCCTATTCTTTCCTGGCCCAAGAAGGAAATTAGTTTCGATTTTCCATGTACATGGAAGAAAAATTGGTACTAATACAATTTCTTATCATTCTTATTGAAAAGTCAAGAAGAGGAAGAAAAAGAACGTAGGTTATTGCTCTCCTTCTTTATTCTCCTTGACCATTCAAGAAGAAAAGCAAGTGGTTTTCTCTATTCTTCTTGGCCATTGATGAAGATGAGAAAGAAGAATAGTTTGAATTTCGATTTACTTGGAAAAAACGCTGGTACTGGTAGAATATTTCTGGATTCATATTTTCCACAATGAATTTTCCTTCATTCTCATTGAAGATGCAAGAAGATGATGAAGACCATTATTATTCTTAGCGAGATAATGAAGAAGAAGAAGGAAAACGTGTGTTCTTGCTCTTCTTATCCATTCTTCTTGGCCATTGATGAATACGGGGATGAAGAAACAAGCTCTTGGAAGAATATTTGGTATTAATAGAATAGTTGTTTATACACAATTGCCAAAACTAATTTCTTCTACATTATCATTGAAGGTTCAAGAAGAGGAAGAAAAAGAACGTGTATTATTATCAATGTTCAAGGAAAATTTAACATTGGAGAAGAAGAACGAATGTTCTTACTCATCTTCTCTATTATCCTTGGCCATTGATAAAGATTTGTAAGAAGAATATTTTCCATGTTTTTGGAAGAACAGCTGATACTGATAGAATCTTTCTTGATTCAAATGCTTTACAACGAATTTACTTTGGAAGAACAGCTAATACTGATGAATCTTTCTTGATTAAAATGTTTTACAACGAATTTACTTTTCATTCCTATTAAGGATTCAACAAGAGCAAAAAAGAGAAAAGCGCGGGTTCTTGTACTCCTTCTTCATTATCCTTGGCCATTGGACAAGATTATGAAAAAGAAGAACGTATTGCTCTTTTTTCATTCTTCTTGGCAATTGATGAAGACTACAAAGAAAAATAGTTTCAATTTTCCAAGTATTTAGAAGAAATCTGTCTTATTTCGACTAATTTTCTCTTCATTCAAATTGAAGATCTAAAAAGACGAAGAAGAAGAACGCGGGTTCTTGCTCTTCTTCTTCATTATTTTTATTCCATTTACATTTTTCATGTAATTAGAAGAAAATGTCGAACTCCGAATTTCAATACACATATAAGAGTTGCAAGAAAAATGCGCAATTTTCAATTCAAATTATACATTTTATTTTCTCGTTCGAGCTTAATGGCCTTGCCAACTAGACTCCTTCGATCAGTCTCAGTACATAATTTATTAATATCAGCAATTTAACAACTATGTGAAGATTTTTTCTCCACGTCCACAAACAATAAATACAATCAATTATTTTCCGAACGGTAATTTTTACGCATACGCATATAATACTAATAAGAAAATAAGAGAAAACGACGGGTTACACTAACAATATGAAGATGAAAAGAGACGGATTGAAAGAAAGAAGAATATGGTTCATCGGAGCATATAGTGGTAATGTTATTAACTAACGGGGAATTATTTATGCACACATGAGAACATTTTATGATCACACAAACACAATCAATTACGATAGGTTTGAGTCGATGTGATTTTCTTCTTTTCCGCGGAATACAAAAAAGATGAATAAGAAAGAGGCCGAAAGATGTAATTCATAGATCGTAACGTGTGAGTTGGAGTGATTAATATTATTTATTGTTTGTTTGAAAGTTGTGATTTAATTTTATTTCCGTTATATGATAGAAAAACGAGGGACTGAACAATAGAAAAATTGTTTATTTATTAGCAGTTTTTCTATTTTTTTTTATATCAATTGTAAAAATAAACGGAAATTAAATAAAAATATACCAACTGTTTTCTTCAACTATAAATTTGAACGTTGTAGCGAGTGTTTCCACTCCCAGATTAAGCATGAAGTAAAATTTCGAGTTTAGAAAAGCCTTAAAATTAGGTTTGGTCGGGTAACGTAGAGCTAGGCGACCAAACCAATTGTTTAGGCTTTTCTAAACTCGAAATTGTACTTTATGCCTAACCTGGGAGTGGAAATCTATGTTAAACAAAATAAATCTTGTAACTTGAATACACAAATTATTTGACTAAGCAAGAGTCGCAAAACATTTGCAAGTCACAAAAATGAGAAAATCACACTACACTTTTTTGCGTTCAATTGAAAGTAACTGAAAATCTATTAATGGGGTAATTTTTTGTTTTTTGCATATTTTGAAAGAGCAATGTTTGCTTAATGTTTACACAAAAATTTATAAAGACATCGTAAAAAATGTTCAAGTTACAAATTATAAAAAAAAATGTTTTAATAAAATTTAAACAAAATCGCACTTTTCGGTATTCAATGGAATATAAAAACTATTAGTGGGTTATTTTTTGTTTTTGATGTATATTAAAAAAGCAAAGAATGCTTGATATTCACACAAAATGTTAAGAAGATATCTTATAAAAGTTTCAAGTTACAAATGATTACAATAATAATTTCAATAAAATGTTCGACAATGTCGCGCTTTTTGGGCGTTCAATTAAAAATAACTGAAAAGCTATTGATGACGTATTTTTTGTTTTCACATATTTTAAAACAACGATGCTTTCTAAATACTCACACAAAATGTCATGAAGATAACTTGAACATTTCCCAAATTACAATTTGGTAAAAATATATTTTCAATTAAATTCAGACAAAATCGCGCTTTTAGCATTTACTTTTTTACGTTCAGTTGAAATTAACTGAAAAACTATTAATGGTTTTTTTTTGCATATTTTAAAAGAGCAATGTTTGCTTAATGTTTACACAAAAATGCATAAAGATATTGTAAAACATGTCCAAGTTGCAAATTATTAAAAAAATAGTTTAATATTGAAAATAACTAAATATCCACTGCTGGGGTATTTCCAATTTTTGGAATGTATTTAAAGAACAATGTTTGCTTGATATTCATACAAAATTTCAAGAAGATATCATACAAAAATTCCAAGTTACAAATGATTACAAAAATTATTGCAATAAAATGTTTGACAAAATCGCACTTTTTGTGTTCAATTGAAAATAACTGAAAAACTATTGATGGGGTATTTTTTGTTTTCCGCATATTTAAAAAAAACGATGAATTCTGAATACTCACACAAAAGTTTATCTTTATGAACTTTTGTGTGATTATGAAAATAACTGAAAAAGTATTGAGGGGGATTATAATAAAAAAATAATCTCTCAATACTTTTTCAGTTATTTTCAATTAAACGCTAAAAAACCCTAATTTTGTATTTGTATTGAAAATATATTTCTACTTAATTGTAATTTAGAAAGTTTTAAGATATCTTATATATATTTCATTTATTTATGGAATCTCTTTTTACATAAATTTACAATATTAGTATAACTTCAAATATATGACAATTAGTATATTTATATATAGAGAGTGAATTACAGAAAAATATTAGACATGTTCATGTTACTCTTACTTTACGTGAGTTAAAATTATACTAATAAAAAATAATAAAAAGTGTATACATTATTTAGAGATAAAATCAATAAATGGGTACAAAGACAAATACATAAACAACTAATAAATTGTACAAATAATAGATTGAAATTAATATCAGTAACTGATTAGGAAAATATCACAGTAAAGACTAGATTGTATAATATAATATCGAATAAAAATATATAAGAGTTCATAAGCTAAGTAATTGAAATTAATATAAAACATTATCAACAATAGCGGATAAATTGATTCGTTTCAAATTAGCCTTTAATGTTGAAAATGAAGAATGATGTAATGAAAAATAATTGTTATTGTATAATTCGTAACAGTATTTTATCATTCTGCATATTGGATTAAATTTTACGTAATTAACTGCATGATGGCGCAAATAAAATAATATTTTCGATCTATCAGGACCTCTAGAAGGCACATAAAAGTCTAATTGTTCTAATAAGCTTTGGCAGTCTATCTCGCCGTTTGGATATCTTCATGAACTGTACATATTTTGAAAGAGCAATGTTTGTTTAATGTTCACACGAAAATTTATGGAAATATCCTGAAAAATGTTTAAGTTACAAATTAAATAAGAAATTAGTTTCAATAAAATTTAAACAATATCACACTTTTTGGTGTTCAATTGTAAATAACTGAAAAAACCATTGGTGGGGTATTTTTTGTTTTTGACATATATTGAAAGAGCAATGGTTGTTTAATATTTACATAAAATTTCAAAAAGATATCATTATAAAATTCCAAGTTACAAATGATTACAAAAATAATTTCAGTTAAATTTTCAGGCTTTTCTAAACTCCTAACTTTACTTCATGCGCCACACGTACGCAACACTGACTTAAACTGAAGCTCAAAATGATTGCTTAACATATATGGATTATTTTCTGTATTTTAAACATCACAATACGTTAGTGTTTCATACGCGTGGCGCATGAAGTAAAATTTTGAGTTTAGAAAAGCCTGAAAATTTGGTTTGGCCGCGTAGCGCTACGCGCTACGCGACCAAACCAAATTTTAAGGCTTTTCTAAACTCGAAATTTTACTTCATGCTTAGTCTGGGAACGGAAACACTCGCTAGAATATTCACATTATTTTTTTATTAAAAAACAACGAACACATACAAATTTACAGCGTATTCGTCACATTTTTATTATTGGAGATTCAATGAAATTAATGACTCAATTAATTTCTAATTAAAACTACAGCAATAAATTATCCATAATAAAAAAAAATTACATTCACCTTAAACGCAAACGTTTAGCATTCAATTAAAATCTCTAATTATGAGAACATTCTACACACACAAAAAAACATTCTCTCAACAAAAACAAAACCTCTCAACTACTAGACTTTACACAAAAACGAAACAATTTAATCAACTGTATTTTCCGTGTGAATTAATTCTTTGAGCTTTGTCATTTGCCACACAACCGAAACGATTTGACCAAACAGGTGCGAATTCTTTCTTTGATGAAGCAGAATTTCAAATTCACACCGACATAAAACAAGAAAATGTCTCAATTAAATAAGTAAAGTTATTTTAAGAGTTTAACTTGCAATTGCTTTACTTAAATCAACGAATAAAGCACTAATAATCTTTTTTCATAGTTTAAAAATGTGAAGAAAGGTATTTGTGCTTTATTCCTCAATTTAATTTGATCTTTACATAACTCACTCAATTAATTTACTTTACTTACTTGATTGACACATTTTTCGTTTTATTTCGGTGTGAATTCGAAATTGGTTTATATGTAAATGCTTCTTCAAATTTCGGTCGGTAATTGCGTCGCCTAAGTTTAAAAAAAATCAAATTTATTTCGATTCGTAGGAAAGAATAAGCTCACATAATGGCCAGTCTGGAAAAAATCAGGCACACAGCGCGAAATTATCGAAAATGGGTTTTTGTTTAGCGCATGTTTTGGAGCGAGTAGCGATTTTCTGATGGAATGCCTGCAAATTTCGTAGTTTGATGGTTTATATTTATTTATTTATTCTTTATTATTTACGGAAACCTATTTTTAAATTTACAATATATATAAATAATATAAATATAATTATATTGAAAAATAATGAAATAAATATTATAGCATGAATTATATACAAACATTATCGTAATTTTGATATATTATGAATATTATAAATTTGCAAACCCCAAGTGGTGACATTTTTCAAGTACAATTGCATTTTATATGGTGCTTCTTACTCCTTAAAATATAAGCAACAATATTTTTAAGGTATTAAAAGCATCTTAAGCTAAATTTTAAAACAAAAGGCATCGTAAGTCTGAATAAAATCGCCAATATATTGTTGATTGCGTAAAGAATCGCACTTTTAATGTTTTAAAAATAATCGTAATAAAAGTATTAAATAACTCTTTACTTAGTTTAGAACGCTATTCAATTGATACATCACTCTAAAGCAGGACTAATTTCAATCTACTTGTAATAAAGATTAAGCGATTACGTTAATTAACTTTTCTAAGACTAACAGACAAACAAAAAGTATGAATTATGTTGAAACAAGATCAAATTACGGAAAAAATGGGGAATGTCACTCATTTGCAATGTTACACTAACATCCTTATTAATCTTACATGATTAGTGTTAGTCCCAGTTTTCCTATCCGCGACTGAAATTGTGCTTGGACTGGTTTCTTTATGAGATGATCTTTATTCATCAAAGTACGTAACAAGGACGTAATTATATGTAACCAGAGAAACTAGTAATTATCGGGTAATTTTCATATCTTGTAGGTAAAATTATAAAATTTGTATTATACATACAAACGAAACCTATTCTAACCCAACCTAACCAAAACTAATCTAACGTAATCTAACTTAACCACAAATAGAAATCTAGTTTGATTCTTTAAAGAACACAGTCAATTTTGAGCTTTTGTAATTCTGTTGACAGTCGCCGAATCTAACCTAGTCTAACCTTATTTAACCTAATCTAACTCACCCTCTAATAGAAATCTTGTTTGAATTTTTAAAAGCCAAAAGCGAAATCTAAAACAAAAATTTAAGATATCAAACAAAAATTCTAGGAAGTAGTAGAAGAACACAGAAAGAAGTTCTGATATCTCTTATATCTTCTTTTCCTTTCTTCTCTTTAAACTGTACAAGAAAATCTGGACTTCCCAACCTTATTTCTCTTCTCGTACTCCTTGCTATATCTTCTCTTCATTCACTTCTTCTTTGTAATTTTCTCACCCTGATCTGCTTCTTTCTCTTCTTCTTCTTTCTCCTCCTTCTATATGTTTCATACTATTATTCTAGCCCTTTATTAATGACTAAAAGACATCTTCTTCGTATTTTTCTTGATCTTTATTCTTCTTTCATCTTGTCTTGATCTCTGTGTATTTCCTTCTTTTCATAATCTTCCTCATTCTTCTTCTATCGTTTATTCCTCTAAATACCTTTTGTTTTGATCTAAATAAAAAGAAGAAGATATAGATATAGATAATATACGGAGAAGTAAAATAATATGGTAAAATGCCTGATCTTGTATAGATCCTCCGTTGTTCTCTTCAAATTAACCCAGAACGCGACTTCCCTAGTCGCTGTTTCTTGTTCTCGTACCCCTTTTCTTCGCAGTCTGCTCACCCTAATCTACCTCTTGCTCGTCTTCTTCTATCTCCTAACTTTTCTCTCATTTATTGTTTTTATCTAAAAAAAAAATTGAAAACTAGAGCACTTATTAAAAATGTACAAAGTGTAACAGTCAAATTAAATTTCTAATTTTTTTATTAGAAATGTACGAAAAAGAAGAAGGAAAGGTCAAGAAAAGTATGAAGAAAAAGAGGGCAAGGACACGAAAAAGAAAAACATGGAGAGAACACAATAAAACAATAATCTCCTTCTTTATTCTTTAGCTGTTTTGTTTACTAAATTGCTTTAAGAGATGAAGAATTTTGTAAGCAAACTTTAATTGTGAAATGTATTTTTCTTCTTTATCATCTATATAAGTGAATGTAATCTTTTGGTAGAGTTAGAAACTATATTTTGATCGTATTTAGATTTTTATCTCCACATTTCTTCGTTGTATTCCTTATCAAGATCATTGGTAACTGCAATTGTCTCTCTTTTTTCAACATGTTGATTAATCTTATGTGGAATTTCGTAATCCATTCATCAAATCAATGTCACGATAGCGTCGAAATCTAGACCAATCCGTCTGCTACTCCGGAATCGATGCCATCACAGATTTTTGAACCTCGGCAAGTCGTCGGGGAGAAATCGCACTTCTTCTCGCGCTCCCCACGTGCCGCTACTACAAAAAAAATCAAGAAGAAAAAATAGGTGGTAGTAGGAGACCTTCACCAATGCCAGTAAAATGGATCTGTGGGTCTAAAAATGGGCGACAACAAAACTAACAGTAACACCGCCGGCAGAGCGGCTTCTTGCGGCGCAACCTTGCGGAACGGAAAACAGTGCCCGACGTGCTTCCTCCGCGACCAGTCGAATCCACTTCCTGTGGAAATATAAAACAAGAGCGCACGTTGGGCTTAAGTCAGTTTAGCGCAAACGTCGAGCCGCGCAATTCAAATAGATTTTAAAGCAATGAATTTATAGATGCGTGTTTCGGGGTTCAAATTATTGATTGATGTTTGTCAATTTAAAAGTTAAATGTGGATGTATTTTACTTAAGTTACTCAATCGATAGATGCGTGTTTCGTGTTTTTGTGTTGTTTTTTCAACACTGATTTTAATTAAACGTTAAATGTGGACATACTTAAGTCACATTTACATAAAATTACACAAAGTAGTTAAGCTAGCAAATGATTTATTATATTTACACAAAAAGAAATTCGCAAACGTTTGAAGTAAAAAAAAAATATTTAAGTAAGATTTGCGTGTTAAGTAACATCTGCGTGATTTTGTTTTAAATTTGCTGCTTGTCGTACAGTTTCAAAATTTGGCTAATACATATTTATCCTCGTACTCTACAAATTATCTTTAAGTACATAAACTTGTACTTAGGTCATCTTAGGTTCCATCTTTAATTTACTTAAGTCGACTTGGAAGAACCAATTATCGTCATGTAAATTTACGCGCCTTTTATGATTTGTTAGTTCAGTGATATTATTAAAGATTTTGAACGAAATTAAAAATTTGCAAATTTGGTGCGATTTTCGGAGGATTTCATTTTCGAGTTTCGCGCTGAAGAGACTTAAGTGTACCTGAGAAAGAAAGCCGGCGTCATGTGCTCTACCAAATATAGGATTATCACTGTTAGTTTCTTCGTTATCCAAACGGTAAGTTTTTCCATTTTTGGACCCAGTTGCACTTAAAATAGTACATAAATATAAAGTCTTAGTAACAGAAGCGTAAATTATGACTTTTACCTTTAGCACATTGACTTACAGGTTTTTATCGAAGAATTTAAATCAAAATCGAAGTGATTATTTAGAATCCTACAACAATCAATAATTTATTGATTGTAATATTAAAATTAGTGCACGTCTAGCTTAATATATGACTTAAGTCGTTGGGGATATTACTGCGCGTCTAGCTTAAGTTATATAGACTTTTTAAGAGAGACGGACGTGCGACAAAAAGTGACGCGCTGCAGTCGAGTTAATAATTTAAACGACCAAATATGCCATTTTTACAGTTATTTTCTCCTGAATCAAAACGGTAAGTTCCAGCCGGGTTCACTTACACTTACTTGTTTTCTCCGTTTCGCGATTAAAAATGAGAAGAAGCGCAAAAAAAAGAATGGAAGTAAAATACGTCGGCTCTTCGTGCGAATGCCGTTTGTGTGCCTGTTAAGGTAAAAATTGACATCGATTAAGTCGCGCGAGCAATAGCGATTTTTTTCTTAATTAAGAACTGAGAAAGTAAAACACGCGAAAAAGGAATTCCTGGGTAATTAAAAGAAGTTATGTTTAGAAGAGTGCATTCTCTATAATTGCACTGATGGTACAGAAAAAAAATCCATCGATTGATCAATTAATTTGATTTGTGGATTATTGCTGTTTGCTGCTGTATTTTTTTTATGGGCGATTAAAGAGATAGCTGTATCTATAAATTGCAGTTTGGTGATTATCGTAGTTAGTATATAATAATAATAATAGTTTATTAACGAATATATCCTCTTTACAATAGCAATACAATATTAGTTTATAAAAAATGTATTCTGAATTTTTTAATAATCTATGAATGTAAAAGCCATATGATACGGTACTAATTCTTGATATAAAAAAAATCAATCGAATTTTTTAACACCGTGTAATATAAAAATTGTGTTGATACTAAATTCTTGTACGAAATGATCTATGTTCATTACATTTTAGCATAAAGGCATGCGCACTTTGATTCACTTGAGTTTGTGTACAAACATCACTTCATCGGCAGAATTCTTGATCTTATTTATTGTCGTTTGTGTTTACGAAACGTTTAATTCTTTTATTAAAAAAAAAGAATGATCAAAACCTAATTATTTTTTGTTACCTCTAAATCGGAATCCATGTTATTATATTAAATGTGATGTTTTGATGTGTTTTTGAACTTTACAGTAAAACGATATTTTACACGCGTGGCGCACAAAGTAATATTTGGAGTTTAGAAAAGCCTACAAATTTGGATTTGCCGGGGCGTGACTCGCTTCGCTCACGCGCCCCGGCAAATGCAAATTTTCAGGCTACTCTAAACTCCAAATTTTACTTCATGATTAATCTAGGAGTGGAACTCATCTTCAAAAATAAGTCATTATATGCGATTAATTCACCATGTTTTAAATAACTTTTTCCCCAAAAACAACATTGTGAGTTATCGGCAAATTATTGGTAAACCGGTTTTGATTCACAAATTTACTGAACTACTGATAAAAATCGGTAAATGTACCATCCATATTTTTTTCTTAATTTTAAGCTTCTGTATTTTTGTTTCTCACAAAAAAATATTTTTTGTTTGTTTTACACACAAGGAAAGCTTTGTTGTTTAAGTTTTATTAAGTAAAAAATTAATTAAGTGCATTCTTGTTGGTTCTTTTTTTAAATTTTTAGTCAACTTTGAGCAGCTGTAATTTATTTGTCAGTTACGGAATTTTATATCATCACACACAAAAATAAGGCTCATGCTGTTCTTTCTGATCCTTAAAAATTTAATGAAAATCAATTGTTAGAGTATATTCTTAGGGATCTTTAAATGGAACCTCAATTAATTATTTTATTTTTACAGGTCTAGATTTCGTAATTTAAAACCAGGATAAAAAAGAACTGATATTTTACTGATTTTTTAAATGCAATATGAACATACTGGCTTTTATAAAATTATTGACAGAAGCTTTTGTAATTTGTTTTGGAATTTCCTTTATGCTTACACACACACAAAACTCATGCATTTAGTTCCTATTAGCAAAAAAGAAGTAATTACAATTTGAGTAATTTCGTAAGATTGTTATAACAAAGGTCAATCTTTTGTTTTTTTTTTACTCATAAAATAAGTACAAAAAAACTGATGTGTAAATTATTGGTAATAATTTATTTTAACAAACTTTATACAATTTGAGTAATTTCGTATGATTGTTATAACAAAGGTCAATCTTTTGTTTTTTTAACTTATAAAATAAGTACAAAAAACTGATGTGTAAATTATTGGTAATAATTTATTTTAACAAACTTTATACAATTTGAGTAATTTCGTATGATTGTTATAACAAAGGTCAATCTTTTGTTTTTTTTACTCATAAAATAAGTACAAAAAACTGATGTGTAAATTATTGGTAATAATTTATTTTAACAAACTTTATTTTATTGTTTACAAGAAATATATTTTTAGCCGAATTCTAGGACAAATATTGAAATCTGGTGGACTTTTCTTTCTATTGTTGGCAACATTGTCAATGGTCATAATTCTTATCAATAACAACTCAAAAAGTGAACTTACAATTGTAGCTTGATAGTAATGTAAGTAAATAAGAAATCGGCGATTTGTTTCATTCTCGAGTTGCCTCCATTTAAAGTCAAATTGTTATTTTAGTTACGTTACGTTAGTTAGGATGTCAGTTCTTTAGAAATCATTCTATTTTGTAAAAATAAATAAGTAATTAGTTTAAAAGACCGATAATCGTATTTTGTCAAACATCCTGTATAAACATTTTTTTAATCCTTTTCATAGAGGATCTATGATTTTATAATAGGACATGAAATTCGAGTTCATTATTAAAATTAAAAAATAAATTTTTAACTTTTCTGAAAAAGCATGATCTGTTCATTTATTATTATTTTTCTATTAGAAAAGACATTTACAAAAATATAATTTACTGCCAATAAATTGTGGAATTTCTATGATTTTAGTAAATTTGAAAATAATAGTTAAACTTTGATATTTATCTAAAGTTTGGATATTTTTTAGAACATATTTTGTTACTTAATAGAGCACATATTTTTCTGTCAACTTTTATTATTAATTTTAATTACGAACAACTTTAAAACGATTTTTATATCAATTTTGCCAACACTTACTAAACCTATTAAGCGTTATTGATGCAATAACGCGACTGGATTATTTGTTTTTTAATTAAAAACTAAATTAGTTAAATTCTTCGATTGATTAAATTATTTGACCTGACTTAAAAATGTAATGAAGAAATATGTAAATAATTTGTTATTTAAACATTTCGATTATTACTCATTTAAAAAAATCTATTTGTCAGTGCATTTCTAACTTAACAATAATTCAGTGGGTTATACGCGTGGCGCATGAAGTAAAATTTCGAGTTTAGAAAAGCCTGAAAATTTGGTTTGGTCGCGTAGCGCTGCGCGCTACGCGACCAAACCAAATTTTCAGACTTTTCTAAACTCGAAATTTTACTTCATGCTTGGTCTGGGAGTGGAAACACTCGTTCCAAACTTCAAATTAAACTGTTTTATAAAATCGATTATTGCCTAAAAATTTACAACGTATACATTAATAATATATTACGTCACGAGAGTGGTATGCAGCATATTACATATGAGAGAATATGTTGCGCACGAGCAGCGCAGCGGCGAGTGCAGTATTCCGCGAGTATGTAATTGTCATACCACTCGAGAAACGTACAATACTTTGCCTACGCCCTAAAAAAAATAAAGAAAGAGCATGAAAGAACTACTTATTTATTCAATAATTTTTGATAGTAACATGACATTGATGAAAACTACATTACTACTTGATCAATATTGTAATGTTTTAAATTTGCGCACGAATTTATTGTATATTTTTTTATATATGTCCGTTTTCATAGGTTCATACCAAACATGCCAGACATTGTACATCCACTGTATAAATTAATAAAAAAAGATGAACAATGGGACTGGTCAAGGGACTGTGATAACGCGTTCAACCGAATAAAGAAATTAATTGTTTTAAAGGAATTTTTAGTACATTATAATCCTAACGTAGAAGTACAGTTAACTGTCGATGTGTCTCAGATAGGCCTGGGGGCAGTCCTATCTCACGTATATGAGTCGGAGGTGGAAAGACAAATCGCATATGCTTCCTGAACACTCACATCGGCTGAAAGTAAATATTCTCAAATAGACAAGGAGGCACTCGCGATTATATTTGGAGTAAAAAAGTTTTACCAGTACGTTTACGGTAGAAAATTTAATTACGGACCATCAACCTTTGGTTGCAATTTTCGGAGATAAGAAAGGCATACCCTCAATGACTGCAAATAGGCTGCAGCGGTATGCGTTCTTTTTGAGTGGTTTTGATTTCAATATAAAATATATAAAATCGTCGAGCAACAGTGCAGATTTTTTATCGCGATTGCCAATTAAAGATACAGAATATTAGGAAATTGAAAAATTTAACTATAGTAATTTAATAGCAGAGTCAAAATTCCAGTTAAATATTGAATTATTAAAAAAGGAGTATCAAAAAGATGAATCACTAATTCAAATTTTACAGTTTGTTAAAAATGGATAGCCTCACCAAAGTACGAATAATTTAAAAGCATATTTTAGAAGGAAAAATTAAATAAATATAGATAAAGGGTTTTTTTATGGGGATATAAGGTGATAATTCCTCAAACTAATATTAGATGAACTACATAAAGGTCATATGGGAATTGTGAAAACTAAATCGTTGGCTAGGGGATATGTCTGGTGGCCTTCATTAGATAAAGATATTGAAATTGAATGTAAAAAGTGCATATTATGCCAACAATTTAGGCATAATCCTAATAAAACTCCTCTCCAAAGTTGGAAAATCCCCAATGAAATATGGGAGCGCATTCATATAGATTTCTTAGGGCCATTTAAGGGAATGAATTTCTTGGTAATTACTGACGCTCTTTCAAAGTGGATTGAGGTATTCCCTATGTTCAATATTACTTCTCAAGCGACAATAAATAAATTGAAGGAAGTGTTTGCAAGAATGGGCGTTCCAAAAACTCTGGTTTCTGATAACGGCACACAGTTTACATCATCAGAATTTAAGGAATTTTTGTCAAATAACAATATTGAGCATATAACTTCACCACCATATCATCCGGCTTCTAATGGGGCAGCCGAAAATTTGGTAAAAAGTGTTAAATCGTTTTTGTTAAAAGAATTTACGGGAGGAAATATAAATTTAATTTTACCTAGTTTTTTGATAAGTTACAGAAACACTGAACATTGCTCAACAGGCGAGTCGCCAGCACGTCACATTTATGGTAAACCGTTGCGTACTCGACTGGATGCAATAAAACCGAACAATGAGACTAGAGATACTAAAGACTTGGACACAGTTAGAAATAACTTATCAAAAATACAGGAAAATAATAGCCGTAACTATAGAGGTCGAAGATTATGTAAATTTAAGGTGGGGGATGAAGTTCGTACACAAGGTTATAGATTTGATAAGCCACGCTGGGCTCCTGGAAAAATTTATAAAAAGCTTGGATTAAATACATACTTAGTAAAAATTGGTGACATACATTGGAAACGCCACGCTAATCAAATAGTGCGAAATTATTGCGAAACATGTGAAATTCAAGGTGAAGTGAATAGTGATAGCGTTTGTAGTGAGTTAAGAAGAAATTCTAATGAAAATGTCACACAATTGGAAGAAACAGAATTCGAAAATATCGAAACAAAAAATAGTAAAACCTACGAACAAAAATCGAATTCTGATTCTACCATCCAAGATTCTATAAATAAAGAGTCAGAATCGGAAATTCCGGTTCGTCCTCAAAGAACTAGGTGACCGCCGAATCGTCTCGAATATAAATGTTAGTAGAGTAGTAAACAAAATTAAAGGGGGAGACATGTAATGTTTTAAATTTGCGCACGAATTTATTGTATATTTTTTTATATATGTCTTTGGATTCTTGTGCGCATCTCTTGTTCGACAGTTGTATACTGGATACCGAATGAGAAAGGTTTAGTTTAAAGTATTTTATCAAAGAAACTGTTTTATTCCACGACCCATAGAACAGTACAAATATAAATCAAAGAAATGTCATTTGGTTGTGCGGTAATCAATCAGCTGTTTAGCTGTCAGCATGTAATATACTTGTCAAAGCTATTACGTGCATGTGTAGGTAATGCCAATCATACGCGTCAAGATGACAGTGTGGTATGATGCGGTTACTAGATTGGGCGTAGGTAAACATATTTAAAGGAAACAATTTCAGTATGTAATATAATTAGTAGTTCATAAAGATCATAAAAAGAAGTGCAGAATTCTACCTAAAATCAACTAATAGAGTTAACTCTAGTTAATACACGGCCGCTAATGGGTTAATCAAGTTTTAAAATGACAGATTGGTCAATATCTTACAAATCTTTCGAGTTTGAGATATTTCTGCGAATTTATGTGATTATAATTAACATATCTTAGGTTTTTTTACTAACTATTGCATATTTTATGTCTTGTGCCTCTTCTTGGTAAAAATTCTGATTACGCCCATGCCTACATATTTCTTTAAAATTTGATTTGATGTTTACTATATAGTGTGTCTCGTTTCAAGACATCAGTGGGAATTTCCATGTTAATTATTCAATATTACTGAATTTAAATGATCAGAATCAAACTAAAATCGTTGTCGTTATTAACAATATTTCAGAAGCAGTTTTTTTCGTGTTTTATTCAGTTTTAAAAGTAGTAAATACAACATTACGTGTAAAAAAATTGACTTAGGAATGTGATGATAGCATTTTAAATGGTTGTAGTTACCGACCGTATAAAAGCCAAAATCCATCAAGAACTGTTAGCAGTTGATCCCGATCCAAGATGAACAATATTCTTACTTTTCTTACTTGTTGGATTTACTGTTATCCATGTCAATACATTTGTTATAATTTATTCAGATTTCCTTTTCTTGTTCCTACAGTTACAGCAACTGTATTTATTTAGGCATTTGCTGTTTTTGAAAATCGTTAAATTTGAAGCTTCTAACGACAGGGTTGTAATGTTTAAAACACTTTGTTTTACAGCAGTATTTTAAACATGTTTAAAAACAGCGGTCGTGTTTTAAATGATTTTGTTTTAAACATGTTTTAAATCTTAAATTGGTTTGAAACATGTTTTAAACGTCAATTTTGTTTAAAAAAATGTTTTTATTGTCTTGAATTAGTTAAACCATATTTTATACTACTTTATTAAACTTATTTGGTTACGTTTTCAAATTTTAGTTAAACTGTTGAAGATATTGCAAATTACATTATTAAAAATAAAATGTTATCATAATGAAATATCACAATTATGTGTGCATACATGTGATTTAAAACGATGTTTTGAACATTTTCAGCCTTATTAATAGAATTGCCGTTAATTTCATTATAGTTTAATGCTAATTAATCACTACTAGACGCATACAAACATGATACTAGCATTTCGTATTATTAGAGCAAAGTCTACATGTTATTAGTTTGTTTTGAAATAATGATAGAATGAACGTAGCAGCATTACATTTTCATGTGTTCTAACTTCATTGTAATCAAGTAATTTGGAAGGTATGTTAAACTGTTTTTGTTTATGTTTGTGAAAATGTATTTCTTGTGATATATTATTATATTGAAATATACTTCTAATAAGTGTCTCCACTCCCAGACTAAGAATAAAGTAAAATTTCGAGTTTAGAAAAGCCCCGCGTAGAAAATTTGTCGAGGGTCGCGCAGCGACCCGAGACAAATTTTCACGGGGCTTTTCTAAACTCGAAATTTTACTTCATGCGCCACGGGTATAAAACACTGATGTGTTTTCAAGTGAAGTTCAAAACATACTGATAAGATATATACATTTATGATTTCCTGCATTATTTAATAAATTCTAAATAATCCTATTTTGTTATGACAGTTGAAGTTATGTACGAAGACTTAATTAAATTATTAGTTGTAAACTAACAATAGTAATCTACTAAAACGTTTTATTAATCTGAAAAAGTCAATATCATACTTAGAATTGTGTTAAAGCTGTATGCTAAGATCCATTAATAAGGCTGGTTATGTTTAAAACATGTTTTAAACACGTTTTAAACATGTTCTTAGTTGTTAATGTTGCAACAGTTTCATTTAAAAAAAACACGTTTCGTAAAAAAAATATTTGTTTTAATTATGATGAAAAAGAAACATTTTTTTTAACAACTAACGAGTGTTTCTACTCCTTGATTAAGCATGAAGTAAAATGTCGGGTTTAGAAAAACGTGAAATTTTACTTTATGTGCCACGCGTATGTAGCACTGAAATATTGTGAAGTTTAAAATATACTTCTACATCAGTATGGCAAAGGAGTACATTTTGAACTTTAGAGTATTGCAGTATTAAATCAATTTTTCGGTCTTAATAAATTTACATGACAAACTCTGACTTTTTATAGCAACTAGACTTTATTTTCAAAACTTATCCACTATTTTTAAGCTCTATTTTAAATAAAACTTAAAAGAAAACAAAAATAAAACCTCGAAATTAATACTAGTAGGTAAAGGAATGATTCTAATTTTACTCTGATAATTTTAGTTCAATTATAGATATAAACTGAAATTAAAATGTTTACAAGGGATTTCCTGATGATCCGTCTTAAAACGGAACACACGGCAATATAAATTGATCTAAATGTAAGTCAAACTATAAATTAAACTCTACACTTTTTCAAAAAGTATGAAAAACGATAATTGTATGTTAAAAATAACGTTACTTAGACTTGGGCTCGAAATCTAGTTTGCTTGTAGCGCGGTTTCACACATAACGATATTGTCGTTGTCGGAATCGTCGAGGTCTCCAAAATGCATTGGTTTAAATGGGCGATATTAACCCATTAACGGCCGAGCAGTGATAGAGGTAACTCTAACAGTTGAATTTAGGTACAATTCTGCACTTCTTTTATGATTTCTATGAATGACTTATTGTATTACATACTGTGATTTCTTTTAAATATACATAATGTATACGCTGTAAACTTTCAGGCTTTCGTCGATTTTATATAAAAACATGCAATATGAAGTTCAAAACGAGTGTTTCCACTCCCAGACTAAGCATGAAGTAAAATTTCGAGTTTAGAAAAGCTCCGCGTAGAAAATTTGTCGAGGGTCGCGCAGCGACCCGAGACAAATTTTCACGGGGCTTTTCTAAACTCGAAATTTTACATCATGCGCTACGCGTATAAGACACTGAAATATTGTGAAGTTAGAAATACACTGACATGTTTGTTTTAATGAGTAATAAGCGAAATATTTAAATAACAAAATATTTACCTTTTTCTTCATACATTTTCAAGTTAGGTCAAATAATATAACATATCAAATTAACTTATTTAGTCATTTAATTAACAAAAAAATAATAATGTTGCATATCGTCGCTGTTACTTCAATAGGTCGTATGTCAAAAAAAATGGATTTTGAGTTACGACGGCCAAAGTGACCAAAATTATCGTTTCTATATACTAGCAAAACCTCTCAAGTCAAAAGCTAGAGAGATTTCTCTCTAGATTTTGACTTGAGAGGTTTTGCTAGTATATAGAAACGATAATTTTGGTCACTTTGGCCGTCGTAACTCAAAATCCATAAAATAAAATATAATATAATATATATATAAATATAAAATAAAATGCGTACTTGCAATATTTCCTATAGCGCCATCTCTCTTCATTTGGTTGAGGCAATTACTCGTATGTCAAGCGCTGGTTTGTTTACAAGTGTTTACCTCGTGTTTATGTGGGTTTTAATTAAGGTTTCAATATAACAAATCGATCATTGTTATAGGTAAGTTGCAGTTTGTTTTAAATACTAATTTTGCGTGTAAAAAAGTACTAGAATATCTTCATAAATACATTAAAACTATGAATCAACAAATCTAACCTAAAAATACAAAATAAAAATTCCGCAAAGTTGACCTGCTCTTCACTTTTGCTTTCTAAACTAATTTTAATTATAATAAGTGCACATTTTGTTATTAACATAACATAATTTCTAAAAAACTTAGCTTCCTAGGGCTTCATACTAAATTTAATGTTGATATACGATATATTGCTTTGTTTAATATTATATCAATAGATGACATACGACAATTTGCACCTGTTTTTTTCAGTTTATCTAGCAACGCCATGTTTTCTGGAAATGGGAGAGGCAGTCGTTTATTGCTACAAGCGATTAAGCAGCAAAATAGTAGCAATTTGACAGTGGAGACAGTAGAGATGGCACCTGAAAATACTTCTACGACTGCAGATATAGAAGAATGCAATGAAATATTAGAGTGGGAACAATTGGGAAGTGAGAGCATTGTTCCTGCTACCAATGACAATATTGTTCCTGTTACCAATGACAATACTTCTTTAAAAAAAATAAAAGTAGCTATTCCTGCCAAATCATTAAACAAACACCAAGAATTAGATTTTGAAGAATCTTCAGGTGAAGAATTTTTTGAGGATAGTGGTTCTGAGTATGAACCACCAGGGAATCTAAGAGCGAATGAAAGTAATACATCAGATAATGAGAGCATACAAGATTTTTCAACATCTGCAACTGATGGCCGTCAAAGTGAAAAAAAAGTAAGGGACAAGCGAATCCAAAAATGTGGAAGAGAACTAAAAATGCGGATTTAAGACTGCATGGCAAATCCTACATTGGATTAAAAAAAAAATGTAGATAGAAAATACTGCCAAACAGCAACTAAGCAAGAGCGATCTATAGGAATAAAATGTCCTGGTCATACAGTGAAACAAGGGAAGGGTGGACCACGTCAAAATTTTAAATGTTCAGAAATAACAGAAGATCAGAGAAAATATATATTTACTTCTTTCTGGAACTTGGCATCTTGGGATGCTAAAAAATAATTTGTTAGAGGACAAGATTTACCAACTGTTCCAAAACATAGAAGGGATTTTGCACAAACAAGTAAGAAAAAAGTTACTTTCAGATATTTTTTAATAGTTAGTGATATAGAGGAGGAATTACTTCAAGAAACAAAAGTCAATAAATCTGTATATAAGAAAATGTTTTTGGCTACACTTGGCATTGGCGAAAAGACGGTGCAAAATTGGGTTTGTACACCGCAGGAACATGAAGAGGTTTTAAAAGAAGAAACTGCACATGTCAAAGCAATAGAAGATTTTTTTACTGGTTTATCCAAAGTAGAGTCCCACTATGTAGGAAGTCAACATCAAAGTTATATTTGGAACCTGTATGGAACAGTTACAGGCATGTATACAGGGTATATCAAGAAAAATGTGGCGAAGAAAATAAAACAGCTGCTTCGTGGACAACATTTTTTAAAGTATTTATAAAGAACAACTGAGACATTTGGTGCCCAAAAAAAGACCAATGCAATACTTGCTCATTATTTAAAAATGGGTCAGAAACTGCAGAAAATTATCAATCACACATAGATAGAATACAGCAAGCGCGTGATGAGAAGGAAGCAGATAAGAGTGATAAAAATATCTTATGATACGCGGTGGATCTCCAAGCAGTATTGCTTGCACCAAGGTTAAATGCATCGGCCAATTACTACAAAACCAAATTGAAGGTCCATAATTGGACGTTCTTTAATATGGATATTAAGCAGGTAATTTGTTACGTGTGGAATGAGACAGATGGAGGTCTCGAAAGTGACGTGTTTTCCTCCATAGCTACAAAATTTCTAAATAAAGAAATAATTGCGTACAACCCCTCAAAAATTGTTATTTGGAGCGATGGCTGCAGCTACCAAAACAGAAATGTAAAGTTGTCGAATGCCCTACTGGATTGATCAATAAAATACTCTATCACAATACAACAAAAATATCTGGAAGTAGGGCACACACAAATGGAGGTGGACTCGGTCCACAGTTGCATCGAAAGAAAACTGGGACGAAGGAGGGAAGTGTACCTGGCAAGCGACTATTTACACATAATATCAGGAGCAAGGCAGAGTCCATCGCCATACGAAGCTGTAGCATTGTCATTTTCTGACTTCGACCAATTTGAAGCTTATTATAGCAGCATACGGCCTGGGAAAAAATCTGGTGATCCTGTCGTAACCGACCTTTGTGCGCTACAGTACACTTCAGAAGGTGTGATACAATTCAAGCTAAAATTTTCTGATGAGTGGAAAGACCTGCCACATCGTCAAAAGCTGATGGTAACTGATCAAGTTAGGCCTCCTTTATATAACGGGCCTCTGCCCATTGAGGGGTCAAAATATAACCATCTACAGGAATTAAAGGAACTAATTCCACGTGACTGCCGATTGTTCTATGAAAACTTAATTCACAACTAGTCTAGTTGTGAATTAACTTTTCATAGAACAAAAACTTTTTTTTTGTAAATCTATGTTCTAAATGTTCTAAATCTATGTTCTAAGTAGGTATTTAATAAAGAAAAATTAATGTACTATCTTATCTTGATTCTGTTTCCTACTCCTGTAGTTTTAGTATTATTGACAATAAGTCGTATGTCAATAATTACAACCAAATGATAGTATTAATATGTCGTATGTGAAAGTATCTCTGCCAGCTTATTAATATTAAATTTTTATAATATATATATATATATATATATATATATATATATATATATATATATATATATATATATATATATATATATATATATGTATATATATATATATATATAATTTTGGAGACACAACAACACCCTCGACGATTCCGACAACGACAATATCGTTATGTGTGAAACCGCCATAACGCCGGCACTGCATATAGCACAATTACAGTTTGTATATTTACATAACTGTAATAGTGCCATGTGTCCCACTAGTTTTAAATAAAACTTATTAAGACATTTATTGACCTAATCAATTCAATTACCAGCAATTCATTACAAAAATATTAATGACACGCTTTTCTAAAATTGAAACCTTAATTCTTTAAAGTAATAATAATAATAATACTGCCTCTCTAACTTCAATTCATTAACTGACAGTGACCTTTTATAAACGTTCAATGACAACAAAAAGACATATTAAGAAAATTTAAATTCTAGGGTTTCTATTTTCCGCTCCAAATGTACAGCTCTGTGCAATAAAATTAAGCATAAAACTGATAACTCTTTTTTACAATATTCTAGTTGTATAATTCGGGTCTATGTTAATTGCCTAGCAACAGTTTCAATAAATGATAAAACACCATAACTTGAAAATAACACCTTTATTAAAAAACCAAAATTAAGACCTTTTGAAAGAAACGCTTGTAATAAATACAACAAAGCCGAAATAGAAAAACCATCTTCTATTTTGGTTAGAATTCGAATTTTTGAATTGTCTAAATGACGCAGCATTTTGATATTGAAGAAATTAACATATTTACATATTTTAGAAACTAGGAAACTTATCATGTCCGCTTTAAACTATAACATATTTAGTCTGCTTAATTGTATTGCACAGAAGTGTATATATATATATATAATCATTTAAAATCCCTTTTACCCTTTAGGGTGTCGAGATGCACAGAAGTGTATGTAACAAAACAGTTACTTACTATAAATTTTGAATTGAATATAATTATTTTTGAGAAATTGGTCGTTCCCTATTGACAATGCGTTTACTTTGCTCGTTCAAACTTGAAAAGAAAGGTCTTATTTTTAAGAATTATGCATTTTATTAAATAGTGAGTTCATTTTTTTTATTCAAATCTTTGTCTAGATTTTTACAGTTGTGCAAAATTACGAGCCGTCTGCTTTCATGTGAAAATGTCATACAGTTGATATGCCATGCCTTGTGGTTTTTAATTGGACGAGAGATTAGTTCCACCGTTAAGACCATTGAAATTTAAAATTGCAAAATTGTTAAGAGATTTGTGTATCGGATAAAAACAGCGCTCTTTTCAAAGAAAAAAGGAAACAAAGAAAATGCTGTTATGCTCCGGAGAAAATCAATAATAATAAATAACAAATTATCTCTTTAATTTGTCGATTACGAAAGCAGCCTATAAAAGAACTTTTTTGATGCGGATTTCAATAATTCCAGGTCTCTAGATTTTGTTAAAATAGTTTGCAATAAAATTCTATAATTATCCTTAATTTCACTCATTTCATTTCTTTGTTTCGGTTATATTTATGTTGTTTAATAGGTACACAGTATGTTTTACTTGCTCAGTGAGTCATTTGTTTAATCTGTAATGAAAGCAACTTGTAGACTGTATTTATTTACTTGTCGTTATTTTGTGTTCTACATTGAGCTCACAATAAACTACTCACTTGTACGCGTGCAGAGATTGTGGTGCATGCAGGTAGTAATGTGGCTTTTGAACATTCCAAGTTGTCACGGTATTCATGTCGGTTAATCCCTTTTTCCTTGTTTGAAAATCAGTTAAGCTCCAACATCGCGCCGATTCCGCCCATTAGCATGGGAAGTTATTGATGCCAGATCTTATTTTATTGCCTTGTTTCTTCGCCGTCCTCTCACTTCCAGGTCCCCCAGCACGTTCTGTTAAAGAGACCATTCTGCAATACAAAAAAATGAGGAATTTGATTACACCATCCATAAAAATTATCTCCGCTTAAGGTCGCGGTCGTGGATTGCATTTCGTGTGTAATTTTCCCTATTATGTGCGCATTTCGTAAGCAGTCACGCACATAGTGTTGCATACGTTATAATAGGAATTGAATATCACCCAAAATCAACACGTCGAATCGTTTTCGTCGAAACTAAATTGGATATCCTCCTCAATTATAAGATTTTTTTGTTCGTTTTTGGATTTCATCTGGCCTTGGTCTAAATTCCATTAGCAAACATATAATGTGATTTAGCCAGTCTTTTAATGAATTAATCCTATCAATAAATCACATGTAATTTAATAATATCAACAGTTAAGAGATTGTCTCTCTTTTATGGTTAAATAAACATAATTATAATAATAATACAAAGGATAAGGGTTTATTATTATGTTGAAATCTCTTTCTGAATCAATTCTTACTGGATTGCATCATTTTGAGAAGAAATTCTTACCATTTTTTTTTATAAATCAATGATTACTGTATTGATGAATATTGATTATTATTTCCAGAAGGAATTCTAGCTGGATTTTTTTTTGTTGTCTTTCATTTGAATTAAACATAATCGAAACGAACCTTATTCAGTGGCATCACATGTGCCGGAGTAGAAGCGGAGAAGAAGAAGCAACGGAGCTTAACAGTACAGACAGCAAACGAGCCAGATACAAATAAAATATCAATCACGCAACTGTTGCTCCAATTTGCGGTAATTCTTCCAGAACGGCCTCAAAGAACAGAAAACAGTACCACCTGTCCGATTTGCAATATTGCATCGGAATGGGAATGAACTGCATTTTGCTCGCCAAAATCGAACCATCTGTACTGTACTGTAACAATAATTAATTACAACTGCATTTTTATTAATACAATAGAAATACCAGAGTCAAATAAATATAATATTTAAAATACATTTTAATTTCAAAGCTCTTTTAAACTTAGAAAAATAAAATTATAACATTCACGTATTGTAAATTTACCGAGATTGCACAACGTGCTCCAATTTAAACATGTCTTTTGATTCGGAAATTCAAAATTTACTGCACACATATTTTACTGTGCTTTTTGGCGACTTTCTCGGTCTAGTGAACCGGAAAATGCGGATTTCCGGTTGTCAATAGAGTATATTACACATCACTTTCGAGGCGGTGAATTCAAAAAAAGGATTAACAATCTTTCTTTTGACAATCGCAGGGTGCACTAATTTCACAATCACAATGAAAAACTTGTTATTCTTTGCTTTACTTTTATGTGTATTCGTTAGATGATTCGAGTGCTAAGCACTCATTATTAATAATTATTGATAATGAGTGCTTAGAACTTGGCACTGGAAACATCTAACGAATAAAAATATAAGTGAAGTAAGTAATAAAAAGTATTTTTATTGTAATTATATTGTATGCTCAATAAAAAAAAAACCTCTAGAATGACATAGAATATAATGTATAGTGGAATTCAGAAGAGATGTCCTATGACTCATTGATGTGGAATGTGTGGTTCAAATTTTTTAGAGAGTATGTCGACAGATGTATCTGCAACGATTTTTCCTAGTTGTGTCAAATTTTGACGTTACATGATAATGTAATAATGTTTACGTCGCGAGTATATTGGTGCTCTTTCTTTTAGAAAAGCTTTAAATCATAATTTCTTGTGATTTTTTTCTTTCAAGTATACATATCCCAATTACGTGTTGTAGATTTTAAATATTCGTTGTTTCCTTAAAAGAGATCAATTTGAAGTTTAAACGAGTGTTTTCTAATCCCAGGTTAAGCATGAAGTAAAATTTCGAGTTTAGAAAAGCCTGAAAATTTGGTTTGGTCGCGTAGCGCGAAATTTTCTAAATATGTCTTTTTGTTGTCATTGAACGTTTATAAAATGTCACTGTCAGTTAATGAATTGAAGTTAGAGAGGCAGTATTATTATTATTATTACTTTAAAGAATTAAGGTTTCAATTTTAGAAAAGCGTGTCATTAATATTTTTGTAATGAATTGCTGGTAATTGAATTGATTAGGTCGATAAATGTCTTAATAAGTTTTATTTAAAACTAGTGTGACACATGGCACTATTACAGTTATGTAAATATACAAACTGTGATTGTGCTATATGCAGTGCCGGCGTTAGGGCGGTTTCACACATAACGATATTGTCGATGTCGGAATCGTCGAGGGTGTTGTTGTGTCTCCAAAATGCATTGGCTTAAATGGGGCGGTTTCACATAGCCAGCGATCCTACTTTAACCCATTAGGTACCATTAATGCATATATGCAACATTATTATTTTTTTGTTAATTAAATTACTAAATATGTTAATTTGATATGTTATATTATTTGACCTAACTTGAAAATGTATGAAGAAAAAGGTCAATATTTTGTTATTCAAATATTTCGCTTATTACTCATTAAAACAAACATGTCAGTGTATTTCTAACTTCACAATATTTCAGTGTCTTATACGCGTGGCGCATGAAGTAAAATTTCAAGTTTAGAAAAGCCCCGTGAAAATTTGTCTCGGGTCGCTGCGCGACCCTCGACAAATTTTCTACGCGGGGCTTTTCTAAACTCGAAATTTTACTTCATGCTTAGTCTGGGAGTGGAAACACTCGTTCTAAACTTCATATCGCACGTTTTTATATAAAATCGATGGATGCCTGAAAGTGTACAGCGTATACATTATGTATATTTAAAAGGAGAATTCACAGTATGTAATACAATAAGTCATTCATAGAAATCATAAAAAAAGTGCAGAATTGGACCTAAATTAAATTTTTAGAGTTACCTCTATCACTGCTCGGCCGTTAATGGGTTAATATCGCCTATTTAAACCAATGCATTTTGGAGACCTCGACGATTCTGACAACGACAATATCGTTATATGTGAAACCGCGCTTGGGGTTCATGGCGCTATAAGCAAACTAGATTTCGGGCCCTTGTCTAAATAAAGTTATTTTTACCATACAATTATCGTTTTTCGTACTCTTTGAAAAAGTGTAGCGTTTAATTTATAATTTGGCTTACATTTAGAATAATTTATATTACCGTGTATCCCGTTTCAAGACGGATAATCAGGAAATCCCTTGTAAACATTTTAATTTTAGTTTATATCTCCATTATTGAACTAAAATTATCGGAATAAAATTAGAATCATTCCTTTACCTACTAGCATTAATTTCGACGTTTTATTTTTGTTTTCTTTCAAGTTTTATTTAAAATATAGCTTAAAAATTGTGGACAAGTTTCAATAATAATAATAATGTTTACGTCGCGAGTAGATTAGTGTTCTTTCTTTTAGAAAAGCTTTAAATCATAATTTCTTGTGATTTTTTTCTTTCAAGTATACATATCCCAATTACGTGTTGTAGATTTTAAATATTCGTTGTTTCCTTAAAAGAGATCAATTTAAAGTTTAAACGAGTGTTTTCTAATCCCAGGTTAAGCATGAAGTAAAATTTCGAGTTTAGAAAAGCCTGAAAATTTGGTTTGGTCGCGTAGCGCGAAGCGCGGAGCTTCCAAACCATATTTTCAGGCTTTTCTAAACTCGAAATTTTACTTTATGCGCCACGTGTATAAGACACTGATTTCAAGCCAAGTTTACTAGTTCACAATATTTCAGTGCTTTCAGTATTTAATACGCTTGGCGTATGAAGTAAAATTTCGAGTTTAGAAAAACCTGAAAATTTGGTTTGGCCGCTCCGCGCTTCGCGCTACGCAACCAAACCAAATTTTCAGGCTTTTCTAAGCTCGAAATTTTACTTCATGCTTAGTCTGGGAGTGGAAAGCACTCGTTTTAAGCTTCGAATTGAACTCTTAAAAAAAAAGCGTATGCATATGTTTTACCTAATAAAAAATTCTCTGTATGTATACCTAAAAGAAAAATTCCCTGTATTAGCAGATTAATCCGATGAATATCTGCCAAATCTACTGAATGCACATTCGATTCAACTAACATTTTCGTTTGAGCTTACACAAAATCAACATAAATGCAATATTTATTTCTGTAAATATCTGAACTATTTAGTAGTTGTGGAAATTGGAATTATGCCACTTAAACTCACATTTAAAACGATTGTGCGCATTAATTAAAATGATTTGTGGCTGGGATTTTGCAGATTTATTTTTACGAAGACATTGTCAAAATGTGATGTTTAACCTTAAAATTTTAAAGCTGCATACCGGAACATACGTTTTCGCATGTTCCATCTAAAAACCATAGCAGACATATTATGCAGTTTTCTGTCTCTTTTCACACACGTAATCTGATAACATCGAACTATTTTCGTATTACATGTATTGGTGCAGAAAGCACTACGAATCAAGGAAAACATGGGACACCTCTGGTGAATCGTACTTTAGGTTGGCATTTCTGAAATATTAAGTTAAGTTTCTAGCGTGTAGCCAACTTAAATTTAAAAAAGATTAAGTCATTAGAGCTTTTTTTACTGAACATACGATACATTTAAGTTTTTATTTCTTTCTTTCTCGATATCTACTATTACATCTTTAACAGTAACGATTTAATCTTGAACATCGCGCTTCGATTATTATTGTTATTAAATAAGGATGTAAAAAAGCGCCCTGCTATTATTATTATTATTACCTTTTAGCTCTTTAACAGTAACTGTCTAAACATTGCAATTATCCTTACTATCCTGCAATCATTCGCACAATACACATGTGTTACATGAATAGTAAGGAAGTGTTTTTGTTTTGTTTGAAGTGTAATCATTTAGAGCACCTGTGCGTTATTAATTTAATGCATACTTTGTTGAAGTTAAGTAGATATTTGCATTGAGTTAACCTAGTTTTAAAATAATTGCCTTTGCATTCGTGTTTTTTTAATCTAAAGTACAGTTTACTAACTAGTATATATATATTTATTGAACTTTTGTCTATTAATAAGTTCTGATGAATGATATAACTAATTTAACTGTTTCGTGTTGTAGGCGTTTATTTTGTGGTACATCTTAAACAAATACACATGTAAATCATACACTTTTAACTTTATGGTTAAATTAAAAGTGTATTATTAACAAGATTTAATTTTATGTAAAGATAAATTATAACTTAAAATAAAACAGGCGATACTTTAATAAAGAGAGTTGTAGAGTGTTTTACACAGTTGAGAGTGTTTCCCTTTTGTTAAAAGATTTTATTTATTTGAATGGCCTTTATACCTTGACCTAAATAAAGAGAGTTTTAGAGCAATTTACAAAGTTGAGAGGGTTTTGGTTTTTTGATTAGATTTTCTTCATTCTTGTAATTTTTCTCTAGGTCGGGCCATAAGTTGCCAAATGTATACAATTTTCACATTTATTTATTGAAATATAATTAATAATCATGCTGTCAAACCAGGCTCATTCTCTGGCTACAGCCCTGTTTGAATGACTAATATTTCCACTCGTATAGCACGCCTTTAAATAATTTCCAGTTACTAGAAACACACTTATTTATGTACGACGTATTATCTTAATTCACAAGAAACAGTAAATAATATAAAACGACGCTTTCCTTGCTACTAAAATTATTTATTATATATATAACCTACTTCAACAATTGTACTGGTCACGATGAAACTCGTAAATCACCGCAAGAATGTCTTGTAATATCAAGGAGGCTATCACAATCAATAACTCACAATATAATCAAAATATTTATAGCCGATCACGATTCGTGAGAATTCCATTTGCTGTCTTATAATTTCAAACTTGAGATGAACAATTTCATTGACAATGGGAAAATCAGAATTTCAATCGTCAATTTGCTTGTTACTAAACACCTCACTACTGTGTTGCAGCCAATTATTTTCACAAGCCAACGTGGTTTTAGAACTGGCAAATCCACAACCACAAATCTTTTAGTTTATGAGTCATACATACACAAAGCTTTTGAAGAAAAATATCAAGTAGATGCTATCTATACCGATTTCTCGAAAGCTTTCGATTCTGTTGATCATGAACTATTAATTTATAAATTGCGGCTTGTGGGCATTCTCGGTCTATTTCTGCAATGGATCCGTTCTTATATATCAAATAGGGTACAACTTGTGCGTATTGGTTTCTGCACTTCTAGCCCCATTCAGGTAACATCTGGTGTCCCTCAAGGATCACACCTTGGTCCCCTGTTCTTCAATGTTTTCATTAACGATGTCATCAAGTGTTTCACTCATGTTAAGTGCTTATTATTTGCCGATGACATGAAGATTTTTATGAAGAGCCGTTCCTTGAGCGATGCCTTGTTACTTGAAAGGGATTTACAATTAGGTGGTGTGAAAACAATAACCTTGCACTAAACCTCTCAAAATGCCATGCTATCACATTTTCTAGGCGACTTTCCCCCCTGCTCTATAATTATACCATATTAGGTAAATCTTTGGCTAGGGTAACTACAATTAAAGACTTTGGTGTTACATTTACTTCCAATCTCTCATTTAATTTGCATATATCTAATATAGCATCTAAAGCCTTCCAGATTGTAGGGTTCGTAAAAAGAAATGAAAGCGAATTCGTTAATACTGGGACCCTAAGTATCCTTTACAGCGAGCGTATGGTCACCTTACAAGGCGGTCGACAAACATAAGATAGAGCAAGTGCAGGAAAAGTTTATAAGGTTAATTTCATTTAAGTTTATCTAACCGGTAGCTATACCGAAATTCTTTCTGCGCTTGATTCTGCGACGCTTGATGTAAGACGTCTCAACGCAGACGTTATCTTGGTCTACAAACTCTTTAGTGGCCTTATAGACTGTCCTGACTTGCTCGCTCTTCTAGGGATCTACGTACTCCCTCGAACGTTACGAGAAAGTGCAGTTTTCTATGTTCCCTTCAGGAAGACGGACTACGCACAGAACTCTGTAGCCACGCGAATGCTAAGACACGCGAATACGAAAGGCAGTCATTTTGACTTTTTTGCAAATAGTCTTAGAGCATTGCGATACAGGCTCACACTTTTATAGAAATGACATATATATGTATATAAATATATATATATATATATATATATATATTGTTGTTTTAAATGTATGTTTTTATATTTTATTGTTCATATTTTATCTAATGTTGAATGTATTATTTATTGTAATATTGGTGTAATATTCTATGGTAGACCACCGTTAAATAAATAAATAAATTTCAATTGAATCAAATGTTTATAAAAGTACACAAAAATAATTGAATAGTTAAATAATAAAAAAAACATTCTAAGGATTTTTCAAAAATGTATTTATAATGTTTAATTTTTAAAACGTTATCACTTTCTTATTTTACAAGAAATGCCTTTGAATTGCTCCAAATTACTAATTTTTCTATCTTTTAATGTAATAGTGAAATCCTAAATGGGAATACAAGTGAGAATTTTTTAAAAAGTATTATCGTGAAAAAAATCTAAATCTGTTCATTCCATTCACTGTATTATAACCTGAAAAATTAGACTAACAAATTCTATTGACAATGGGAAAAATAGAATTGGAATTGTCAATTTCGATTCAATCAAATGTTTATAAAAGTATAAAACAATAACTGGATAATTTGTGAATAAACAAAATGTCTTAGGACTTTTCAAAAATGCATTCACAATGTTCTATTTTGCAAAATGCGAGATAACATTTTGCAACTTATAAGTAACAAGTAACAAGAATTTAATGTATTTTCCGATTATCAATTATTACATTAAAGGATACAAAATACGTGATTTGAAGCAATTCAAAGACATTTTTTGTAAGATATGAACAAGATAACATTCGTAAAAAAAATCGTAAATTTGAACATTATAAATACATTTTTGAAATGTCATAAGAATTTAATTTATTTTCTGATTATCGATTATTAAATTAAAGGATAACAAATTTGTGGTTTGAAGCAATTCAAAAACAAATTTTTATCTTTTAATTTAATAATCGATAATCAGAAAATCAATTAAATTCTTATGACATTTCAAAAATGTATTTATAATGTTCAATTTTTCGATTTTTTTACGAATGTTATCTCGTATGTCTTTGAATTGCTTCAAATCACTAATTTTGTATCTTTTATTGTAATAATTGATAATCGGAAAATAAATTAAATTCCTAAGACTTTAGAAAAATGTATTCATAATGTTAATTTTTGAAAAATGCTACCTTCTCCTTCTTTTACAAGAAGTATCTTTGAATTGCGAGAAATCACTAATTTTTTATCCTTTGATGTAAATAGAGAAATTTTTGAATTATTTGGAATTTACTTTGTGCTACATCTTTATAAAAATGACACAACATTTTATTTTTATATTATTTTTAAATAGTGAAATCTTAAATGGGAAAATAGTTAGAATTTTTGGAAACATTTTATTGTAAAAAATGGTGGTGTCCATCATAGAACTTTTCCCGTTAAGGAGAACATGGAAAAGTGTCTTAAGTTAAATGTATTCTACTTTTATTATTATTATTTAGAAAACATTCACAAAATGTATCTCGGTTAATATCTCAACTGCATATAATTTCAACTTTACTTTAAATCAGTTTTTATACGCGTGGCGCATGAAGTAAAATTTCGAGTTTAGAAAAGCCTAAAAATTTTAAGGCTTTTCTAAACTCGAAATTTTACTTCATGCTTGGTCTGGGATTGGAAGACACTCGTTAGTTTAAAATATACTACATATGTCAAAATGTGTGCCGTAACTGTGATAAAGAAAAACAATAACATGACCTTTAAATCCAATGATTTTAATAATTATTATTACATCTAGGGAAATATAAAGATACTATTTACCGAGGTTGGCTAGTATAGCCAACCATGGGAAATATATTCATATTTCTTGTGTTGTAATCAATAGTTTTTTTCAAACAAGATAAATTCAAATTCAAAACTATTTGAATTCGAGAAAATAAGCTTACGCTTCTTATAGTTTGCACACTTTAAACATAATATATAAAATTACAAAAAAACTATTCGTGAAAATGCAAACAGTATCTTCTATTTTTCCTGTGGGGGCCGTCTTCCTTTCGGATCCGGATGCACTGCAGCCTAGGTGACTTATTGTACTGCACAGTGTCTTAAAAGAAGTGTAAGCTTATTTTCTCGAATTCAAATAGTTTTGAATTTAAATTTATCTTGTTAGAACTGTACCGTAAGGTAAATAATAAGATCACACCATCTTCATACCTGCTAATGACATAATCCCCCTTTTTTACCTATAAATACCGACCATCATTTTCAATCATTCCATTTCTGTGTACCTGTTTATTCAACACACAACACTTTTTCCAAGTAAGTTTGTATTAATTTTATTCCTAATTTTTTAAATGTCATAAGCAAAGCTATACTGAAGAGTGATAAATCTCAAAACGCGTCTATAGATGGCCTAAGACATTAGTTTTAATTCAAGTCCTTTCACTTCTAATTTGTTGTGGAGAGATTCCTTTCATTTTAAATTGTATTGTTAGTTGGTTTGAAGAGAATTTGACCTAAACGTTACATATACTTTAATAGAGCGTTGTAACAAATCAAATTAAATAAGACTTTAAATATTTCATTATATATATATAATTCAATATCCGGAGGTGTATTTGCACGGGAAGTAGTTGTTTCAATGGATATTTATGGTCTTAAATTGTCTTATTAATTAAGACACTGTTTGCATTTTCATGAATAGTTTTTTCGTAATTTTATATAATAGCTTTTTTTCTGATTAAAGCAATATCTTTCGGAAAGTATGAAAATATTGGATTAATTTTTTTAATTTGTTAACAACGTTGCTAAGGGTCATGTTTGCAATTATCATAGTAGGCTAGTCTGACGTGGGTCTGACTTTTCGCAAGCGGCGAAATCCCGTAAATGTTTGGTTCCAGCCAAATCTAAATCTGCATATGAAAAAATGTATGCAGATTTTCACGAATAATTGAGGAGCCAACTTTCCGTGAACGATGCCGCAGCAAATATTTTACTGGCGGTTTTTGAAGATTTGGTATGTTGTTATTTTTGAGGTATGACTTGTTTATTCTATCCGTAGTCACAGAAATAGTCACCAAATACGTTGTGGCTAAAACTATCAACGCTAAGATAAATGTTACATTTGAAAGATAAAGAGCGTGTTTGTTCAAACGCGGCCACTATAAGCCACTAAAAACGCACGTACATGTGAATGCGTCATTTTGATTCTGTACTTTGTGACCAGTCGCGCCATATTTTGTGGCGAGGCTGTGTGTGAATGCTACTATTTACGTACAGCCTTCAGTTGTCACAAAAATTGGCCAGTATTTATGCGCTTAAAATGTGAACAGTATCGAGGAAAACATTTTGTTGCTACTTTTTGACAATCTATATTACCCTAGGGAAATATGGATTGTCAAAAAGTTCCATATTCTCTTAGGGAAATGTGAGTATGTTGTGATATATCGTAACCAAGGCAATATTACTCATTATTGTATCAATCAGAGAAAAAAAAAATATATCGACTTTGGCAAAAAAAACAATTTTGATATTTTTATTTTCTCTTTAGGATAATAAAATTCACTTGTTTTTTTTTAAATAAATTTAAGGATTGGTAAGTTTTTGAATTTTATACAAATTGTCAAATGAAATGGTCGCTTTAATCAAATGATTTCAAACAAAATGACGACTATGGCTTAATTTTCCAAAAAAAAAAATTGGTATTTTTATTTTCTCTTCAGGATGATATATTTTGCTTGTTTCTTAATGAATTTTGTTAATTTGAAAGGGATTAATAAGTTATTTAATTTTAGACAAATTGTCAAATGAAATGATCGCTTTAATCATATGATTTCAAACAAAATATCAACTTTAGCTTAATTTAGAAAATAAAAACAAGTGTGTTATTTTTGTTTTCTCTTTAATATAATAAAGCTCACTTATTTTTAAATGATTTCTGTAAATTTCAACCGAATTGAAGACTTGGAGATTAGAGTTATGACACATTTTGACAGTTGTAACATATTTTAAACTAACAAGGGTCTTCCACTCCCAGACTTAGCATAAAGTAAAATTTCGAGTTGGAAATGCCTGCAAAATTTGCAGGCTTTTCTAAACTTGAAATTTTACTTCATGTACCACGCGTATAAAACACTCATGAAGTTAAAAATTTAACGCTTACATTTTTCTTTTCCTGTTTTAACAATTAAAATAATAATGAAGTATCAATTATAGGATAAAAAAATCGTGTTTTGAAGCAATCCAAAGACATTTCTTGTATGATATAAACGAAATAACATATGGCATTGTGAGATAAAAATAAAAGAATATTCCCTCTTTCTTATCTTACAAGATATTTTCTCTAATTGTTTCAAATCTCATTTTTGCATGATTTTATACATTTTGCATGAACTTTTTAAGCCGTGTATTTTTTAAGGATAAGGATTATAAGGATATTTCACGAATAGTTTTTTCGTAATTTTATATATTATATAATCTTTGTTTTTTTTATATATCCGTACTCCAGTGCAAAAGAGTATTCAGTCCAAAATTTCAATTTAGTCAATAAATTACTGAATAATTTTAAATTTTTATAGTTGCAAACACTAACCATTATCATTATTCATATAAATAGGTATTATCTTAATCAAGTTTAAATTCTTTGCACAGGCTACAAAACAAGTAGAAATTATTGTATTTGACTCTCTACTGTATAATGAACATTTTGTGACTTAATACCCCTTTGCTCTGAGGTACACATATTCTTTTTTTCTTAAGCATGTAATTTCATTCAATTGCTTCAAATCACATTTTTTTCATGATCTTTTCAAGCCATGTATTTTTTTAGAATATAATCTTCGTATTTTTTTATTCGTAATCTTTTCTTGTTACGTATCTATATTTTTGTAGGATCTTTCTATCTTGGATTAAAATTTATAACCGACTAAATTTATTTTCTCTGCTCACCAACCTTTCTCTCAGCACAATCTCGAAGATTAGTTAAGTATGTATTTTTTTAGGATCTCTTCCTTATCTTACAAGAAATGTCCATCAATTACTTCAAATCACATTTTTTCCTTGATCTCTTCAAACCATGTATTTTTTTTTTTAGGATATAATGTTTGTTTCTTAATGATCTCTTCTTTTGTTAAAAATCTATGGTTTTTTAGGATCTTCCCATCTTGGATTAAAATTTATAACCGGCTATTTTTATTTTATACCCACCAAACTTTCTCTCTTTACAATCTCGAAGATTAGCAATTATCTTTAATTTATCTTGTGTTGCGTTTTTTTTCTATGCACGGATTGTTTGATTCGTTAATTTTTCAGTTAACGGTTCCTTATTGTTTCAGATCGCCGTCGCCACGGCGCAAGATTACGAAGGTGAGTCTCAAGACGAGTTAATTAAAGTGTAAAAGTGGAGTGACTTCAATTAGTCGCTTAATAATCGGATTTTGCGCTCGGCCTAATTTCTACCTTTCTTTTTTTAAAAGTAATAATAATCAGTATGAATTACGGGTGATCAGCTCTCGTGAGAAATGGCTTATTATTTTTTTAGGACAGTGGTTGACATGGCGCAGTCAGAGTAGACTGCGCCATGTGTTTGAGTTTTTTTTTAAGGCGTAAAGTTAGTGAATAATTGTGAAATTACACTCTTAACTAATTAAAACACTTTGTAACTTTGTTTGACCACTGTATTTGTACCTAACTTGTGACTATAGGTTCAACTATCTAGTAGTCAAGTTTGATAATTATGTCTAGCATGGCAGTAAACTGCACCAAGTGTTCAAGTAAAGCGTAAAGCCTGTTTAGAACAGGGTTGTTAAAAAAACGATTTTGTTTTTCATTTTAATTAAAACAAACATATTTTTTACAAAACGTGATTTTCTCAAAAAATCAGTGTTTAAAACATAAACAATTAAAACATGTTTAAAACGTGTTTAAAACTTAACCAGCCTTAATAATAGACCTTAGCATACAGCATTAACACAGTTCTAAGGATGATATTGACATTTTCGGATCAATAAAACGTTTTAGTAGATTACTATTGTTAGTTTACAACTAATAATTTAATAGCCTTAGTTTAAGTCTTATACATAACCTTAACTGTTATAACAAACTTAGGGTTATTTAGAATTTATTTAACAATGCAATAAATCATAAATGTATAAACCTTATCAGTGTGTTTTGAATTTAACTTGAAATCAGTGTTTTATATGCGTGGCGCATGAAGTAAAATTTCGAGTTTAGAAAAGCCTGAAAATTTGGTTTGGTCGCGTAGCGCTACGCGCTACGCGACCAAACCAAATTTTCAGGCTTTTCTAAACTCGAAATTTTACTTCATGCTTGGTCTGGGAGTGGAGACACTCGGTACAAGTAAATTTAATCTAATGATATATCAGAAAAATACATTTTCACAAATATAAAAAAACAGCGTAACATACCTTCTAAATGACTTGATTACAATGAAGTTAGAACACATAAAAACGTAATGTTGCTACGTTCATTTTATTATTATTTCAAAACTAACTAATAACATGTAGATTTTGCTCAATTCATACGAAATGTTAGTATCGTGTTTATATGCGTCTAGTAGAGATTAATTAGTATAAAACTATAATAATATTAACGAAAATTCTATTAATGAGGCTCAACATGTTTAAAACACGTTTTAAATTACAATATCACAACTATGTGTGCATAAAACACATATATTTTTTTTATAGTTGTGATATTTTATTATGATAACATTTTATTTTCAAAAATGTAATTTGAAATATCTTCAACAATTTGAAAACGTAAACAAAAAATGTTTAATAAAGTAGTATAAACTATAGTTAAACTAAATTAAGATAATAAAAATAAACGTTTTAAACAAAATTATCGTTCAAAACATGTTTTAAACGAATTTAACATTTAAAAACGTTTAAAAGAAAACCATTTAAAACACAACGGCTATTTTTGAACATGTTTAGAACACTGTTTTAAAACAAAGTTTTAAACATAACAACACTGATTTAGAGTGGCAAGCATTAAAGGTCGCGTCCCGGTACGTCGCGTCCAGCGTCGTGTAGCGTTTGCTTTGCGGAGCGTTTGCGTCGCGTCCAGCGTTAGTTGACATTTTAGTAAAACCTCAAAATGTCTTCATCAAGAACAGCTCGTTTAGTGCTTTTATTCGAAATGCCGTATTATAAATATAAATTAAACAAGAACATTGGAAATCACCAAATAAACGCAATTTGATACTTGGAATTTGATAATCATGTCGTTGTGATGCAGAAGTGGAAAATCAAATTAAATGATTATTATCATTATTTAAGTAATTTTATAGATATAGTAAATTTTTATATTATTATTTATTTGAGAAAAACTTAATGATGAACATTAAATAAGAGATGAAAAACTAACCTAAGTTTATTTAATTTAAAAAAAACAAGTTTTTATTTCATAATTGTATTCAATTTGCCTTCATTAGACCGCCACTTTGATAGAAACGATATATCTTGTAAAAAGTATAGTTTTTTGTCAATTTAATAACTTTAAAATGATGAAATAAACTAAATCTATGTTAGAAGCCGCACGGCTCTTACGACTATACTGCTCTCTGTACCAGTCGGTCGTACGACTCGAGTCGCCGCACTCGAGTCGTTACAGTCGCGCGGCTATAGTCGCGTCTTAGGAAAGGCTTCCATTTATTTACATGGAAAGCAGTCGGACGCAGCTCGAGTCATTTCAGTCATCGCTTACTAATCCCATCTTTAGTAATGAATTTGTATAAATCCGTTGTAAACACTGAAAACGCTGCTGCGGCTCTTGAACAAACAATCAGGATTGAATCGGCCAATAACGCGACGGCGACGCAAAATTCGACGCGCCGCTGACGCTGAACATGACCTTGGATGCGCAAAACGCGACGCTATGACTCTAAATGTTTGTATTTAATCACATAGGATGGTTTTATTTTCAACGCGACGCTGACGTGACACAAATGCGACGCGACGCTCGACGCCCCCACTCTGAACAGGCCTTAACATTAATGAATATTGGTTAAATTACGCTTATTTCCCTTTCAACTTTGTTTAGCTACTGTATTTATACTTACCTTGTGACTATAGTTCAACTATCTAGTAGTCAAGTTTGAGGATTATATCTAGCATGACGCAGTCGAAGCAGACACATTTAATTGAAATGTGTGTTTTATTACAGTTAGTGAGATTCAGTGTACATTTACAAATGGAAACAGCATAGGTTCAAGAGATTCGATAATTGCAAAATTGAAGAAACCAGATGGCTTCAAGGGAAGTCCGCTTTTCGCCGATGATCGGGGGGTTGATCCAGAAGTGGATCCTATGTGTCAAATTCGACCCGACTTAACGGATCCTTCAGGATTAAGATATACTTTGAGAATATCAGATTTCGGACACTGCGGAGTGCTTAAACGAAACGTAAGTGCAACATGAGAAAGTAATTTTATTTTTGTATTTTGATTTTCTTAGCCATAAATTAAATTCTTGAGTAATATTGTTTTGTTTTATGATTTTGATTCAATATAAGAAAATAGTTGCATGATTTTTTCGTTATACTGTCTTTGAATGAAATACAAAATGTTTTATCCATATAAATTTATGCTATAGATTAGACTTTTTAGAAATTATTTTTTGTTTTAGGGTTTTGTTCATGTGAGAGTTTGGTTCCCCCAATTTCCCGGGGTCGTGATGCAATCCGATCAAGAGCTGATTATAATGTGCAAGCCGCCCGAGCCAACAGTTATAGAAAACAAGGCCGCTGGATTCGCAGGAAGTTTGTAAGTGAACAAGTTTACATCACTTCAGTTTCTAACATTGATTTCTCAACAACAACAAAAACAAAACATTCATTGGTTGAGATACAATAAAATGTTTATTTATTATGTATAATAGCATTGCATGATGAATAAAAAGAAGTGCAATTGAATGGTAAATTTAGGTGACGCTAAACTTATGCAACTCGGTGTACAATTTCATGTTTCCCTTCTAGAAATGAACGTGTTCTCCTCCTTAATTTGTAGTTTTATCTTTACGATTCCAGTCCGCACGGTGCGAGAGTTTCTGGTGTAGTCGAGGAAACACCAGGACGTCTCGAATACGAGGTTGCCCTCTATAAAGAGGCCCCGGCCGCGAGAATCCACAACGGTTCCAGCGGCGAACTCCCGGTGGACCAGGCGGTTCCGATCGGCACGAAACTCCAGCTCCGGGCGCGGATCTCCCCGGAGTCCGCCTGGAAGTACGTCAAGCTGATGGAGGTCACCGTCAGTCCGGACCCAGACGATCCACATATGAGCGGAAGCGTCGCCTTGGTTAAAGACGGGTAATTACAAAAAGGACTTATCCATTAATTATAAACATCTTGCTCCTCATGATGACCAATTAAAGTCAGAAAGAAAACGTCTAGTTAGACAAAATCGGTAGTAAGAAATCATCTACTTCCTCAAGACTAGCGTTAAGAGAAAGATAGAGAGAGAAAATGTCTAGTTCCTCAAGACTAGTGGTGAGAGAAAAAGAGAGAAAAAAGTGTCTAGTTCCTAAAGATTGGTGGTGATGAGAATCTTGTAATTAGAAATTATAAAAAATTGTGTAGTTGCTAGAGATTTGTGGTAAAGAGAGTCAATTACAAGACTCTCCTTACCACAAATTAAATCATCCGTGTTGTAAATTGTGTAATTAATTGGACTAACGGTTGGAGTTCGAGAAAGTAATCGCTCCTTCGTGTGGATTCAGTGAATCCATTAAATCGAGACGTCATGCGTTGGGAGTTAAGTGGCGATATTAACTCTTTATTTTTTCTTTATTATTGAAATTGATATTTTGAGTGAAATGATAATATAATGATACGTTTCTTGAGCTGAATAACAAGACGTTGCTTTTTTGCTAGTTCTTTAATTATTGTATGGTTTAGATATAGTAATTAAAGAACTATCAATTATTGAGCTTCATGACTTATTATCTAAAAGTTGAATTAATTTCTCATTTTTAGATTTCTGTAATATAGAGGTTTTTAGAAGGTTTAGTTGATTTTTGTATTAATATTAATGCATCTGTTTAGTTTTTTTTTTTCACATTTAAGAGCACGTGTCGTTTGTTAAATGCACAAAAAACTAAACAACATAGAAAAATCAACTAGGCTTTCAAAAAACCTTTTATTACAGAAATCTAAAACTTAGAAATTAATTAATTAATCTATTAATTTAGCATGAATGCGCGAAGCGTTGTTTTTTTTTACGCCAACGTAAACATCTTAGAAAGTTTTAACTTTGAGTGCTTGTACTAAACACAATTTTAATTAATATTTCTTGAAAACATTGATTAAATAGAACTTTTAACTTTGAGCACTTGTACTAAACACAGTTTTCAGACTACAAAACTGCACGTTAACTCGATTTAAAGCCCATTTTATTCCGAACACGCTGTTTTAAATTTCCATTATTTTAATATTTTCTTAGCGTCTAGCATGAATTAATATTTATTGAAAACATTGATTTAATATAAAGTTTTAACTTTGAGCGCTTGTACTAAACACAATTTTTAAGCTTCAAAACTGCAGATTAACTCAAATTAAACCCTATTTTATTTTAAAAACGTTTGTTATATAACAAATTTTAATTATTCTATAAATTTTATATTTTCTTAACGTCCAACTTGAGTTAAAATTTGTTGAAAACATTGATTTAGTAGAACGTGTTAACTTTGAGCTACAAGCGCTAATCACAATTTTGAAGCTAAGAAACTGCGCTTTAACTCAAATTCAAGCTTATTTTATTGTAAATACGTTGTTTTAACACAAATTATAATTATTTTAAAGCTTTAATATTTTTTTAACATTCTTCCAAGAAAACTGACTTTTAGAAAATTTCCTCTTTACGCACTGAAAACGCTCTCTTGCTTAAATTTCTCAACGGATTGGATTGATTTCAAAAGTATTTGATTGCGGATAAAACAAGCTTTAATTTGTGGTATAGCAGTTTTCAAAAGCCTAAAAGTTGTGCTTAGCATTAGCGCTCAAAGTTCAACTTTAGTGGATTTATCGTATTTCTTTCGTTACTAAATTTTGTGAAAAATTGATGTAAACATTTTTATCTGGGGAAACTAAGCAGCTTATATTTTGTCTAACGTTGCTAAGTATGTATATAAGTTTTTGAATATATTTTTTTTAGATTGTAATTTTCTTACAAACATTTTAATTTTTAGTTAGAAAGTTTTGTTTTTTAAAAAATCTGAAAAAAATCACATAAATTCTTATGAATATTAATATTAAAGTGGTGTATTTATTTTCCCCAGAAAAAAAATCAATCTTAACACGCCCAGTTCAAATTAAATGGATTTATTCAATTTTTTACGTTACTAAATTTTGCAAAAAAATTAGTGTACAATTTTTTTTCTGGAGAAAATAAGCACGTAAAATTATTTCTAATGTTGTTAAGTATATTTGTTAATTGATAAGAGATTTTTAAAAAATATATTGTTTTTCACCCGAAAATTGATTTCAATTGATTCAAGATTTTTGTTCTGTTGAAAATAAATTTACCAGGCTAATACCAATATTCAAAAGAATGCATGTGATTTTTTTAGATTTCTTAAAAAAAAAATCTTAACACGTCCAACTCAACTTAAAATTATTTTAAAAATAGTCGATTTATACGAAACTCGTGGCTTTGAGCGGTTGTGCTAACCAAAATTGTATGCCAAGAAACATGCAACTTAGCTCAAATTAAACCTCACTCAATTCAAAATCAATTAACTTATATCAATTTTTAGTTTTCCGCGAAATTTTGTTCATTAACATTTGTTTCTAAATAAATGCCAGTTGAATGAGTTTTTTACTATCCACATTCAAAACAGGCTCTCGCTTAAAATATTAAAGATACGAAATGAGATCAGTATTAAATCGATTCAGACTTAAATGAGGTTTAATATGATGTATGGCAATTTTTCGAGACTTAAAAATTGTACTCGGTACAAGCGCTCCGGGTTGGAATTAATCAAATTAGTAACATCTGAAAATATTTAAAGTGCGATTATTTTCGCAAATCTTAATAAAAATTCGAAGTATAAATAAAATTGCTAGCACTTGGTTGTAGAATACTTCGAAACATTAAAAGTGCGATTCTTTGCGCAATCTACAACAAATTTGTCTCACAGAAACAAAATCAAACACTTTGTAGTTGTTTCAATAAGTGTTTGATTTAGTCTCCGTAAGACAAATTTGTTACGAATTGAGTCACAAATCGCACATTTAATGTTTTTTTAAATAAAAATTGATTTGAAAATACTTATTTTAGTTTTAAAGACAAAGTAGAGTAAACTCAGAATTAAGTAAGTTGCGTTGGTGCAATTGAACTTAAAAAAGGTTGAGTTTTGTGTTAATGAAGGATTCACTTGAAAACAATGTCAAGTTGGATTGTTTCCTCTGAATGAATAGTTTAATTAGTATGCATAGATTTTATTACATGTGGGTTTAGTGCGCGTTTAAGTGCGTACACTTATGATGGTATTATCGAGTGATGGCTGGTCATATTTTCAATGAAAGTAAACGCAATCTTCTTTTAATAAATGGATAGAGGTCGATTTTACTTGCTAATTTTATGCATTATTGAACTCTCATTGAAAATGTTCTTACGTGAAAGTTAAATTTGTTTTTAGCCAGTGTTTCTCCTCCTTGATATAGCATGAAGTAAAATTTTGAGTTTAGAACAGCCTGAAAATGTGGTTTTATTAAAAACGTTCAATTTGAAGCCTCTAACGAGTGTTTCCAATCCCAGACTAAGCATGAAGTAAAATTTCGAGTTTAGAAAAGCCTGAAAATTTGGTTTGGTAGTGTAGCGCTACGCGATCAAACCAAATTTTCAGGCTTTTCTAAACTCGAAATTTTACTTCATGCGCCCCGCGTATAAAACACTTATTTGAACTGGAGTTCGAAATATACTACTTAAGCATACTGATTTGAATGTATATTATTTTAACTTCAGTTTGAATCAGTGTTTAATACGCGTGGCACATGAAGTAAAACTAAATTTTCAGGCTTTTCTAAACTCGAAATTTTACTTCATTCGCCACGGGTATTAAACACTGATTCAAACTAAAGTCAAAAAAATATACATTTAAATTTTACTTCATGCTTAACCAGTGAGAGGAAACACTCGTTAGAATCATAAAATTGAACGATTTTCAGAAACAATTTATACCCGAAAAGGAAATTAATTAAAAACAAATCGGAAATTGAAAAAAAAAATCGATTTCACTACGCTGAACTCTCTGAAGCGTGTAATGACCACCCTAATTGAATCTAACTGAACGCATCGTGCGCACTCTGTTTCGACTCAAAAGTGTGGAAGAAACGAGCAGAAAGGTAAAACAAACGGTGTCCGTGCTTCAGCAAGATATTCCTCAAGTTTTAGACGTTGCGCGATGGGTGGTCTGACATTAAAGTTAACAAACAAACGGATACAAAGAAAAACAAATTACACATACCAATAATATTTTATACTGAAAGATGTCAAAAGCTTGTTTAAACTGTAAGATGACATGGGAATACTTTTAATACTTCGAATATGCCAACAAACTTTATAAAATCAAGGAATTTTATTCAGAAATCAACTTAAAGTTCTCTGACATAAATTCAAACAATATGTTCCATTATCCTATCCGTTTGCTCGGAATTTGCTCGTTAAATAAAATACTTTAGGGCCATTTGCGTACAAACTTCTTAATTTTTAGAAATTGATCTTCTCTCAAGTTTAGTTTCGATTTTTTAGTACTTATATTGAAATGACAATTAATTTTTTAATAGATCTGTGGCAATTTAAAGATTTAGATGCCATTAAATTAGAAGAACATGAGATTACATTTTTCGTTTCTCCGTTTCTTTGTTGTGCATGTAAATATTTTGGTGTGCAATCTCGAACAGATCTTCTTGACGAGAGGAAGTGATTCATGTCATGGTGTGTGTGTGTGTGTGTGAAGAAGAGTGTGACGCCGGTTTCCCGTTTTTTCCAAAAGTTCTCGATAATTAGCGAGAAATGACCGTTTCCTTATGAAATACGAGTATGTCTGCACTTGCAGTAATTTCTTTTTTTTTATTAATTTTAGAAAGTATCTTCAAGTTTCTGCGATACATACGTATTAATTGGATACGCAGTCAGGGTTTTGATTAAGCCTTAATTTCAATTAATTTAAACAAAATGTATTTTAATTAACATAATTATTTTTAAAAATATTATAAGTATTCTAGTAATCTACAACTAATCTGTCTTACAAAGATGAACCCTGTTTCAAATTTTTTTTCATAATAAATGAGTTTGCTTTCTCTAGTTTACAAAATTTTATAACTTAAAAAAATGCTATCTAATAATATTGTATTTCTTCTTTAACGCCTACTTTTTTTGCCCTTTGCATCGCTTCGAAAAATCATGTATTTTTTAATAAAATTCTTGAAGAAAGCAACAAAAAGTTAGCCTCCATATTTTCTACGTGTTTTGTTTAAACAAATGTTAATTACAAAATTTATATATGATAAAATACCTTATAATTCAATGTTTTTTTTTTACTATTATTATTTTTAATATGTTCTTTACTTTGAAGACTTAGTATTTCAATTTCAGTCGTGATATTTCCGTTTTCTGCAAAGTAATAGTAGAACTAGCTATTTTTAAATGGTTTGTACAAAATCGTAATTTGGATTAATTTTGATGTAACATTTCTCATGGTTAAATCCTACCTTAAAGAACAATGATTTTTTGTCATAATGCTCATTTTAAAATATCTTAGCATTAATTGTAGAGTAATTATTCCAGATCTCTGTATTGGATTATCAAATAATGGCAATTTCTTAATAAATTCCGAGAATTTTAAGTAAATTTGATAAGACATATTTTTTATGATTTTCTGAGAAATGCTACCTCAAAACCCAATGATCTGTGTTTATGTTTAACGGATTCTTTACTTTGAAAACTCATTATTTCAATTTTTTGGTACAGTAATGATAAATTAACATTTATTGTACAATCAAGAATCATACAAAACCTAAGTCCTTTAGCATATATTTGCAGTGATATTAAAATTAGTTATTTTATAATAAAATCAAAATAAATTAAATAATTTTGATAACGTATGCGTTGTTTAGAATTTTTCAAACAAAATTCCACCCCAAAATCTAATCGTTTTTATAGTATTCTTTACTTTCAAGACTTGTTTATAACTTCTTATTTAGACGAGACATTTTAGTTCTCATAATAGTCACTTCTTAATACATTCTGAGAATTCGGACTATTTTTGACATGTTTAAATTGTGTTGTACCTCAAAATCAAATGATTTTTAAATAATTAGTTTCTTTGAATACTAAAAACTTAAAGTAATAAGAAAATAATCTATAAACTTTTTCAGAATCGATTTTTCAAGCACTTTACAAACATTTTTCTATCTTATTTCTGTAAGAATTCATTGAATCAAAATTAATGTTCTAATAAATGAACAAACTAGGGTAAGTATCCATAGGCGTACCTACCAGGGCGGGGCACTAGACAACACAAAATATACCAAACTTGATTTTTAAATCTTAAAAAAAATATTAGTGTTCAAAATATGCCAAACATAATTTAAATCTAAAAAAAGTGCCATTTATTAGTGTTTTCTTTTATTTTTTGACTTTGGTTTCCACTCTTTGATAAAACATAAAGTAAAATTTCGAATTTAGAAAAGCTTAAAAATGTGGTTTGGTGCGGTTCCCCCTGAATATCAAATATTTAATAAATTACAATTATAAATTTTAAAACATATTAGTAATGTGTTTTGAACTTTACATTAAATTAGTGTTTTATATGCGTGGCGCATGAAGTAAAATTTTGAGTTTAGAAAAGCGAATTCAATTTAAAGTCAAATAAAAATAATTTATTTAACATTAAATAATTTTATAAAATCAAATAAATTCTTTAATTATATGTTAAAAAAAGTATTACAAATTTACATTTCAAAAAACAAGTTAAGAGGCATTAGATTTAAATATTCTTCACTCAAATTCAATTGCTTTACAATAATTCCCATCATTTTTTACAATCAAAGACAAAACTTAATTTACATCTAAAATTAAACTGTTTCCACATTCCACACAAAAATAAAGGTAATACGCGTAACAAACGAACGTTTTCTGTTGGTCATTACGACAAAACAAACGTCTAACGGTAACGAAAACAAACGCACAAACCCAAAAGTGCTCATAAAACACGTTCCAAGTATATCATTATTTTCGGAGCTTCTTTTTTTATAACCCAGTTACCTATTCTTATTGAAATCACCACAACTCTTCTTTTATTCTTTCTTTCACTAAACAGAATTTGCAAATATTTGCAGAAAATTACGCGAAAGAAGAAATGTTTCGTGGTTAGTAGAGCGCGAAAATGAATTGATCGTTCTTAGATAAATATTGATGTCTTATTCGTTTTAATTTACATTTACGTTTTATTAATAAACCTTAAAAAACCGTTTAAATATTGTCAGCCTTATTAATAAACGTTAGCTTTAACACGGTTCTAAGGATAATATTAATTAATAATATTTGCAGCTGGGCTTCGCTTCGTTTTACGCCGCAAACATTTGGATTTTCAGATTTTTCGAAACTCGAAATGCATCTTTATGCTTTAAATCAAATCAAATCAATTTATTTGTTGCTTTGCAAACGTTTACACAAGTCATATACATATAAATATTGTTTATCAATCCTAGTAAAATTTATAAAATTATTGTTAAAAAGACATAAACATTGTTTCACACAAGTATAAAATATATGCTTAATAAATATAGAACGTTTTTTAAAAGTTAAAATACAACACAATCATCAATCACACAAAATAACATACAATATATTAAAATTATGCGATAAATACTCATCTAAAAAATAAAATGCATTCTCAAGTAATATTTTCTTGATGCTTATTTTAAACAATTTACCTTTGAGAAGTTTTATTTCTTGTGGCAATTTGTTAAATAATTTTGGTGCGTGTTCCGTTTTGGGCTAAAGTTAACCGGCTTCTCGTCGGTCGTATACTCAATGACATTAGAAGCGTAACACCAAGAAGGAATGATTTTTTTGAATTCATATTTTAGCAACAGAGTGACTATATTTAAAGCATACATTGATAACAATTTCAACCTTGTGCCTTTTATATTTATTGTGAAAAAAATAAAATATTTCACTTTTTCTTTTTTGATAAAACTATTTATATGAGCTGTTTAGTACAGATGTTTTTAGTTTTCGTGTTTCCGTTGAGTGTGTTAAGCTTAAATAAAATGCCTCGAGTCCGAAGACGTCCACAATATCACCATTTGAGCGATTTTGACCGGGGTCGAGTTGTTGCTTATCGAGATGTCGGTATGTCCTATCGCGAAATTGCCCGCCGTATTGATTCCACTGCAGCAACTGTAATACGTGTGTATCAGGTATAGACAGAAGAAGGTAGAGGAGCAAGAAGAAGACCAATTGGTCAACCAAGGCGTACCACAGAACGTCAAGATCGGCGCTTAAGACAAATAGCCCTGCGAGACCGTTTCGCTACTACGCGTCAAATCGGTGATCAATGGATTGGAGAAGAAGGTAGGCCCGTTAGTATGCGAACCTTATATCGCCGCATTCAATCCTTTGGGCTTCTTTCGTATCGTCCAAGATTAGTGCTTCCTTTAACAGCGAGACACTGTCGCCAAAGGTTGGACTGGTGCAGAGAACGGCAGCATTGGGAGGCAGAATGGCACGATGTCGTATTCAGCGATGAATCACGATTTTGTCTAGGCACGCATGATGGCCGTAGAAGGGTACGACGCTACCGTGGAGAACGACCTGATCTTAGGTTTGCTATTGAGAGGCATGTACACAGGACTGCTGGAGTAATGGTTTGGGGGGCTATTGCTTATGGTAGTCGATCACCTCTTGTATTCATTCGAGGCAGTATGACAGCTGCGCGTTATGTTGAAGACGTCATACGACCGACTTTGTTGCCTTATTTAGATGGCCGCCCAGACGTACTTTTTCAACAAGATAACGCACGTCCCCATATTGCTCGTCGAACTATGAACTTTCTTAATGAAGCTGGTGTTAATGTTTTGGCGTGGCCGCCCCGTTCGCCGGATTTAAATCCCATTGAACATGTGTGGGATATCATGGGAAGAAGAATATTCTCTTTGCGCCATCCTCCACAGACTCTAGCACAGTTGATCGATGAAATTCAAGTTGCTTGGAACGAGATGCCTCAAGAAGACATCGACCATCTCATTTTGTCGATGTCTACAGGAGTGTTTACAGCAAAGGGGTCGCCAAACACATTATTAATTTTTTTTAGATTGTTTTTTTAATAAAATTTCTTGAAAATAAAATCATTTTATTCTTGATGTAAGACTACCATACTGGCAAAAAATCAAGTTAAAATAATAACTCCTTCTGGGTGTTACGCTTCTAATGTCATTGAGTATATTTCATTATTATAACAAGATAAATTCAAATTCAAAACTATTTGAATTCGAAAAAATAAGCTTACGCGTCTCATAGTTTGCACACTTTAAACATAATATATAAAATTACTAAAATGCTTTTCGTGAAAAATACCGACCATATTTTTCACTCAATCCATTTCTGTGTACCTTTTCATTCCACACACAACACTTTTTCCAAGTAAGTTTATTTTAATTATATTCCTAATTTTTTTAAAACGTCATAAGCAAAGCTATAATGAAGAGAGATAAATCTCGAAACGCGTCTATAGATGGCCTAAGACATTAGTTTTTATCCAAGTCCTTTCACTTCTAATTCTTTGTTATTTCTCCTTTCATTTTTATTGTATTTGTTAGTTGGTTTGAAGAGAATTTAACTAAACGTTACATAGACTTTAATAGAGCGTTGTAACAAATCAAATTAAAATTAATTACCCTGCCGATGCCAAACATGTTCTCAGAAGCAACGCAAATGATAATAACCTCAAGAATCATTTTCGCCCAGATCGCACCAAGAAGCAGCAGCAGTTTTTCAAAGAGCTTAAAACTGAAATGGACAACAGGAAAAAAAACGGTGAAGTCAACCTAGTGATAAGATATAGAAATGAGACTCATTATATAACTGAGAAAAATAAGCATAATAATGCGCCTGCTTTTGTTGATAATAAACAAAAAAACTCTCAATAAGCCCCAACTGTAATAACACTAACATTTTCTGTATTTATCAAAATGTTAGAAGCTTGAAAAATAAGATTGATGATTTCAATTGTTTAATCGCAAGCAACGAATTTCAAATTGTTGGCATTACTGAAACCTGGCTGACTGACACTGTTCTAAATAATGAATTATTTCCCAACTCTACTTACAGCATTTATCGGCAGGATCGCAATTACAATGCTACCACTTTTTCTCGAGGCGGCTTTGTGTTATTGGCAATTCAGAAGAAATTTGATTCCTATAAGGTTAACACGTCAATCCTAGCAGAAATGTTTCCTTTGTTTGATGTTACTGCTTGTAAAATTGTATTCGGTAACTTTATATTGTTTGTCTTCGTTGTTTATATACCACGCACGCCAACAGTAGAGTGTCTAGAATCATTTCTGGAGCACATTTGTAACTTATGTAATCCAGCTGTCTTAATTATGGGTGATTTTAACATTCCAAACTATATAGATGACCACAATAATATTAGTAACCCCTTGTGTAATTCATTTAATAATTTTACAGCATATCTAAACCTCAAGCAAGTAAATACTATAATAAATCATTACAATAAGCCGCTTGACCTTATTTTCACTAATTTAAACTGCCATATTGTTCGCGATAATAACTCGATTATCAAACAAGATTTATATCATCCAGTACTACTACTTAATATCGAGTTTTCAACTTCAAAAACAAGTCATTTTTTGTCCAATGCATCTAACGATAGAAATTACAATTTTAGAAAATCGGACTTTGTCAAGCTTTATTCGGAACTAAGTTTTTGCGACTGGACGGAGGTTAACTCTGTGAATAGTTTGGATGATGCTATGGATGCTTTTTATACCACACTATATAATTGTATAGATAAATATGTTCCACTGTATAAGCAATCTAAAAAACAGTATCCTTGTTGGTTTACAGCTTCAGTTATTCGTAGCATAAAAGAAAAAAATCGTAAACGTAAAATATATCTACGCACTAAGAACCCAGATTCTCTTAACCTGTATCGTGCTGCTAGGGCGCATAGCAAATATGCTATATCTACTGCTTATACAGATTACATTAACACAATGTCAAACAACATTACGTCGAATCCAAAGCAGTTCTGGAATTTTAATAATTCTAAAAAACGTACTACACGAATTCCAGGAGTTATGCACTGTAATGATGTTGAACTAAACTCACCTCTTGCTATTGTAAACGCCTTTGCCGATTTTTTTCAAAGTGTCTATGTTATGAGCTCACATGCCAATTTATCCTCAGAAACCTATAATAACTATCAATCTATTAACATAACTTCAATCAATTCTGACGATATTCATAGTGCAATAAAACATTTAGGTAATACCATGTCCTGCGGCATGGATGGTATCCCCACTTTTTTAATCAAAGATTGTGCTTCTGTTTTAATTGAACCCCTTGAAACAATTTTTAATCTAATACTTAAGTTCACCATTTTTCCCTCAGTCTGGAAGAATTCGAGAATATGTCCCGTACTTAAATCTGGCGATTCCAAGGAAGTCAGCAACTACAGACCTATTACCTTGTTGTCCAACTTTGTTAAGGTTTTTGAGATAATAATTTATAATTACATATACCCGAAAGTCAGAAACTATATTTCAAGTTATCAGCATGGGTTCATGGAAAGCAGGTCAACAATGACTAATTTATGTTGCTTCAATGAGTATGTGTGCAGCGAACTCGATGGTAAAGGTCAGGTCGACTGTATATATACAGACTTTACGAAGGCCTTCGACTGTGTTGATCATGCTGTACTTTTGCAAAAACTTAATAATTACGGTTTCCATATCAATTTAATTAAGTTATTTAACTCATACTTATGTGATCGTCCACTTAATGTTTGGGTTAATGGATTTAAATCAAAGACATTTTTGGCTTGCTCTGGTGTACCCCAAGGCTCAAACCTTGGCCCGCTACTCTTCCTTCTTTTTATAAATGACTTGAGCTTCATTTTAGATTGTAAACACTTATTATTTGCCGATGATCTTAAATTGTTTTCAACTATCTATGACTCTTCATCTTGTTCGCAATTACAAAACATGCTTGACATACTTTGTGCATGGTGCCACCTTTATCTTAATGTAGCCAAATGCAAAGTTGTGACTTATTCGCGTAAAAGAAATCCGATCATATATACATATACTGTTGATAATCAGTCAATTGAAAGGCTCTATGTATTTAAAGATCTAGGGATAACCTATGATTCGCTCTTTACGTTTAAACATCATTACAGCGCTATTATCTTAAAAGCTAACAGAGCTCTTGGATTCATCATACGTAATACTAGATCATTTAATAATATTAATTGTTTAAAAACGTTGTATAACTCATATGTGAGATCGATTCTAGAATATGGCTCAATTGTTTGGAATCCAATTTATATTTCATCTATTCAATCGGTCGAGAATATTCAGCGTATATTTTATAAATACTTGTGGTATAAAATGCATGGTACCTACCCCCCTCAAGGTTTCAGTCATGAATTACTTTTAGAAGAGTTTGATGCAGTTACTTTGGTCGAACGTAGGAATATTCACGGTCAAATCTTCTTGTTTAAGTTACTACATAATTCAGTTGATTGTTCGGAACTTTTGCAAAGGATACATTTTTATGTACCTAGACTCTCGACACGTCATTGTACCAGCTTTTATGTTCAAAAAGCTTAAACTAATGTCTTGGAACTGTCCCCAGTGCGTCGCATTTGTGTGTATCACAACATATTTGACACTCATTGTGATATTTTTCACTTGGACTTACGTGAATTCAAGAACATAATTTCTGGTACTTGATATTAATAACAACAAACCGCTGCATAGACTAACTATTGTTATTTCTTAGTTATTTTGCCATTATTTGATCTTTATCTTTATTTTTGTAATTTTATTTTGTTTTGTTTATATATATATATTATTTTTAAAATTTTTACTTTTGTAATATTACTCTGTAATTGGGATGTCCTGTCGGGTAATAAATATTATTATTATTATTAAATAAGATTTTAAATATTTCATTATATAATTCAATGTCCGGAGGTGTATTTGCACGGGAAGTAGCTGTTTCAATGAATATGTATCGTCTTAAGTTGTCTTATTAATTAAGACATTGTTTGCATTTTCAGGAATAACATTTTCGTAATTTTATATATTATATTTCATTATTATGTCTAGTGTCGTAATTGTGATGTTGATTATTTTCTAAATAGTTTTTATTGTGATCTTTAACCCAGAGTAAACATTGCAATATATATTGACAAGGCAAAGTTAAAATACCCAGCTCTACAAATATATTCCTGCAGTCTTCCCTGTAAGCCGCGTTAGCTATTATTCGGGCAGCTCTACGCTGTAAATCAAAAATCCGCCCCGCGGCACTCGAGTAACCCCAAGCAAGAAGTCCATATGACATACCGCAAAGTAAGCTGTTCTAACAACATATTGGGAAACACATCTTACTAAATTTCTAAACAGGTATATATTCTTTGTTATCTTATTTGCCAAATTGGTAACATGCACCTCCCACTTTAACTTATTATCTATCTGTAACCCTAGAAACTTGGCTGAATCAGCGACAAATTCTTCTTGATGATTTTTTAAAGTAAATAATAAGCTCACAGTCTTTTCATCTTTCATGCAAAGACTGTTTGAATAAAACCATATTTCAGAAGCTCTCCTTGCATCAACTTCAGATGTTAATAGTTGGTCTATGCTAGGATTAGTGATAAAAAGTGAGGTATCATCAGCAAATTGAGTTACTTTAACCTGACTGTAACTAAGTATCAGAGCTGGGACGAATCCTCGTTAAAAGGATTCGAATCACGAATCCGAATCACCTAATATGATTCGAATCAGGAATACTCGAATAAAGGATTCGTAAGAGATAAATATGATTCGAATCCTGTTTTTTCGAATCACGAATACAAATCGTTTAAGAATAAATTTGATTTTATTATTTTTTTACAACCATTAAAATATAAATATCGTTATCAGTTGTTTTAACAAAAATATTCACAACCTAATTATCTATTATTAACACTGAACATCGTTGATAACAGACTAAATTTCTGTGTTACTCTGATTAAAGATGTATTTGTGTGTTTTTGAACTACACTTCAAATCAATGGTTTATACGCGTGGCGCATGAAGTAAAATTTCGAGTTTAGAAAAGCCCCGTGAAAATTTGTCTCGGGTCGCTGCGCGACCCTCGACAAATTTTCTACGCGGGGCTTTTCTAAACTCGAAATTTTACTTCATGCTTAGTCTGGGAGTGGAAGACACTCGTTACTTTAAAATATGTTACAACTATTAAAGTATGTATCGTCGGATGCCCGTCTTCAGGGGTGATATGTAAGCAAATTATGAGTCCTAGGAGTTGCCAAATAAGTGAGTTACTCAACTGTTTCCAAGGCACTCTTTGAAAAACCAAAAGATTAAAATTCTACATATAAAATGTACAATAAACTATAAGTGTGGTACATTATTGAATTCAGTAAAAAATATTCTTCCATAAAATATCAAAATCCAAAATGGCGCCCATAAGAAAAACAAAAGTTAGCTATGGTCCCTAGGTAAATGTTATAGTTATCCTAAAATAAAATATGTAACTAGATTTATCGTTAAAAGGTGCCTATAATGTCAAAGTTGTAAATGTCAGGAGTCAATAGGTTTTGAATAAACAAATTAAAACGAATTTTCAAAAAAAAATTGACAATATTTCATTAAGGAAATAAGATATTTCAAACTTGTTTCTGGGTTATTATTGGGCCCTAAATTATGCAACTTTGCCCCAATTTAACCGACTCTATCTCTTTGAATAACCGAGATCCCCATACATTCTTTTGAAATACGGATACCCAGTATAATAATAATAATATAAAATTTGTTGTATTGTTATTTTCTAAATATTTTACATTGTTTACCGTATATTTACGAATATATTAAAAATAAATACTTATTTCAGTAATTCAATATTAATTATACCATCAAATGTCTAAAAGTCTTGTGTTAAAAATCACCAGAAATCATTAGATGTTTTTTTATTAAACGAATTTCACTATGGCTTTCGACGTCTAAGTCAAAAAATGTTTGAAACAAAAGTTGTAGCTAACGAAAAAATATTACTCTTTTACCTAAACACTTTTCACCTCAGCTCTTTTGTTTTTGAATTAGAAACTAAAAAACCTAGTGGAGATCAACAACTCACCGATTATGGCTTTCGACGTCTAAATCAAAAAATGTTTCAAACAAAAGTTGTAGCCAACGAAAAAATAAACCACTTTTACCTAAACACAATTCACCTCTGCTCTTTTGTTTTTGTTCGATAAACCGAGAAAGATTTTTTTTTTAAATAAATACACAACTTTATGACAACTTTATGATAATTCGAAAATTTACGAACCAGTGTCTCCACTCCCAGACTAAGCATGAAGTAAAATTTCGAGTTTAGAAAAGCCCCGCGTAGAAAATTTGTCGAGGGTCGCGCAGCGACCCGAGACAAATTTTCACGGGGCTTTTCTAAACTCGAAATTTTACTTCATGCGCCACGCGTATAAAACAGTGATTTAACAAAAAATTTAAAAACATACAAAACAAATTTTTCGTGTTAATCCTTACGATTAATTCGAATTATTTTTGATAATTCGATTCCTCTTGTAACTTTTCGAATCCTTTTATAAATATTCGAATCCTTTTATAAGGATTCGAATACTTTTACGAGGATTCGAATCCTTTCATAAGGATTCGAATCTTTTTACGAGGATTCGAATCCTTTTATGAGGATTCGAATCCTTTTATGAGGATTCGAATCACCAGCATTTGGATTCGAATACGAATTCTTTTAAAAAAGTGTAACGAATCCGGATCACAAATCCAGTTTAACTAAAGTATTCGAATACCTCTTTTGAATCCTCTAAAAAGGATTCGAATCCAGGATTCGATTCCTGAATGATTCGAATCCTGCCCAGCTCTGCTAAGTATACATGGGAAATCATTCGCGTATATATAAGGTATTCCCTTAGTAACAAGAACTTCATCAGATGTATTATGGCCATAAGAAACAATCTGCTTTTAATTAGTTAAGTAAGACAATATCATTCCATAACTGGATGCCATGAAATTATAACTATATAATTTAGTTATTAATAGCTCGTGCGATACGCATTCAAATGCTTTTGACAGATCCATAAAATTTACAAGTAAAAATGATTTTGATTCCAAACCACTTAAAATAGCATCAATAAGTTCTACAATTGCATGAATCGTCGATTTTCTTTTTTTCTAATCCAAATTGATGTTCTGCCAATAGGCCATTGTTTTCAAAATACTGTGATAATTGTCTGTGCATTACTAACTCTAAGATCTTTGCAATGACAGGAATTATTGACACTGGCTTATAGTTATTCAGATCAGATGGGTTGCCCTTCTTAAGTACAGGAATGCACTTTGAAGTTTTGAGTGAGTCTGGAAAACAATTCTCCTGTAAACACTGGTTAATTAGACGTGTCAATGGCAGTATGATAATGTCTTTACCGATTTTATCACCTCAGTTGATAGGCCATATATCTTTACTGGTTTTACTCTTGATTACAAAAAAAATGTCTCTAACGTGAGTTGCCGATACCTTATCGAATTTAAAATATTTATTACTATTTGAAAGAAACGTTGCAGTGTTCGAATGATCATTTGCTATGTTGTTTACAGTATCATCTACAACATTAATGAAAAAACTGTTAAATTTGTCGGCAGATATATTTTTTTTTTGCCCCATCACCTCCTTCTCGCCATTGTGAGACCGACGTGGAACCCGCACTTGAACAGATCAAAGCTGTTCAAGCCCCATCAATCACACTTCCAATATATATGTTTAGTATTATTATTACCACAAAATAAATAACAATTCTTAATAACAAGTGATGCAAACATAAAAAAAAAATGTTTTTGTCATTTAAATAATCACTCTCTCACTCTTTTTTTAAACTCATTTATCCTTACTTTTGTTATAATTTCGTTGCGATTTCTCTCTTATTAAAAGTTGACCTTTGTAAGTGTATCAGTTTCCACATACCTCTAATATTATTAGAATAGCCGTTAATAAAATTATCATTTGCACGATTTTTTCTTTGAGTGATAGCCTTTTTGTAATCTAACTTGAGTTAGCCGCATAAAGATATTATTTTGGTTGTAGGATTTCTACAGCACATTTCAGAAAAGAGATTATTGTTTTCTTTCGTCCTTCGTAAATCATTTGTATACCATTGTGGAGCTAGTATATTTGCAATTGTTTTAGCCTTTCTTTTAGGAAATGCAGTATTATGATTGCTCACTAAAATATCAAGCAGCCGCGTTGCCTTATTATTACAGTTCTCGTTTAAATCTATAAAATCTCAATCAAGTTTGCTTAATAAATCATAATACTCTATTTTACCTGCAGATGTAATGGGTCGAATATTTACTCGTTTCATGTCTTTTGTTGGTTTATTTACGTTTATAGAACAAGAAATTCCATTGTGGTCAGTGAATGTGGTTGTATTTAATGTCTCTGTATTTATAATTTGATTGTAATTATTGTTACTAAAAATGTTATCAACACAATTCATTCCGCGTGTTGAGAAATCAACTAGTTGCCTTAGCCCAAAACTCTTCATATAATCGAGCAGTGTATTTGTATTGATATCATTAGAAAAAAGATTTATATTAAAATCTCCAGCAATAACAATATAACATGTTTTAAACAGTAATCTTTCTAATACTGAATTATATATACACAAATAAGACAATTAACTTTGTTTGTATAACTGAGGATTTTATTGTGACTATAGTTTCGACAACTTTAACTTGTCATTATCAAAAATAAAGTAATTTAAAACAAACAATTCGTCAGGTATATATACGAAAAAATTACGGTTACAAAACGGCATTAAAAATGGGGGTGTATATTAGGTCAAGCTGGTCGTTTATTACGGGAATTTCCGGATTAGCGCGTACTCTGTGAATTTCCAGAAACTCCAGGAGGTCTATCTTACGACCCTTTTCGGCTAAATGTATTATTGACAGTACATCCTCGCCAATAGTATGATTGTTTTCAATCATATGTCTAGCGAATGACGACTTATCAATCAAATTAAGCCGAAAAGAGCTAAGATGTTCCTTGAGTCTGATTTTAAAATTACGACCAGATTGACCAATATACACTCCTTTACAATCGCTACAAGTTAGTTTATATATCCCTGATCTGTGAGCACTGGGTATTTTTGTTTTCGGATTAAAAACACTGTATCTAATTTTTGTAAAAGGTTTAAAGGCTATTGAAACGTTATGTTTAGATAAAATGCTTTTAATTTGTAATGAGATGTCACTAAAGTAGGTAAGGGATCTGAATATTTGTTCTTTTTTAGATGTGTCCTTGCCTGCATATATATACTTAGTTACTTTTTTCATTCTATATTTATTAATCAATGAGTCTATTAAATTTATTAACATACATCCGAATATAAAATTCACAGTAGACAGAAATTAGTAATAATATCAAATTCCTAGACCTTTAAATAATCAAAATCAACGAATCACTAACATTTGAAATTTATAGAAAACCCACATTTAGTGACCGTGTAATCCCTAATTCCTCGAATCACCCACGAAAACATAAATTGTCCGCGTTCAATTCAATGATATACCGTGCTTTCAACATTCCACTCTCTGAAACAGTATTTGAAAAAGAAATTTATATAATTAAAAGTATAGCCATTTCAAATGGCTATACTTCAGCATTAATAGACTCATTGATTATGTTTGTGAAAATTTATTTCTTCTGTTGAATTATTTGTTGTAACTGTAACTGGAGTAAACTTGGAACACATGAAAATGCGATGTTGTCACGTTCATTTTATTAACCCATTAACGACCGAGCAATTATCGAATTAATTATGAAGGTTAATATTAGGTAAAATTGTGCACTTCTATTCAGGATATTTATGAATGACTTATTATATCACACCCTGGCAATTTTTCTCTGACATTCATCGATTTCATATAAAAACGTGCAATATGAAGTTTAAAACGAGTGTTTCCACTCCCAGACTGAGCATGAAGTAAAATTTCGAGTTTAGAAATGCCTTAAAATATGGTTTGGTCGCTTCGCGAAGCGAAGCGGCCAAACCAAATTTTTAGGCTTTTCTAAACTCGAAATTTTACTTCATGCGCCAGGCGCATAAAACACTGAAATATTGTGAAGTTAGAGATACACTGACATTATTTTTTTTCCAACACTATTATTTTATACTGTTACTATGGTGCATATAAACTAACATCTTATGGTGCCGTTAAAACATGGTTTTCTCATAAAGCACGTTGTAATTGACGATTAAAACACGCATCAACATTTATAAATTTTATTAATAAATTGCCTGTGATCGATTTTTAGAAATTAAAATTACAATTATAAAAGTGTAATTCTGCTTTCTCTTTAGGTATTACTAAATCTTTCTCTTCTGATTTTTCTATATTTTTCTCTTCAACTGTTCTTGTTTTGTTCTCATATTCCGTTGTAATAACGTCTTTACTCGTTCCAGCCCCAAAAACTTTTCTAGCAAATATTTCCCTTTCTCCAATCGACTCTTGTATATAGGACTCCGCAACTGTTAAACTTTTCTATCCTCTATGCATTTTTAAAGTAGTAATATCTGAGCCTACAGCGTAAAGTTTTTTCATAATTCAAATATTTTAAATATACTAGAGTTTGTCTCAACTAACTAGGATAGTTGCAGAACTGCGAAGGAACGTATGTCCTGTGTAAGAAACTGGATTTTTTAACTCAAGTAAGATTAGAACGCTCATCTTCGTTTCGCAAAAAATTGACATTTTTAATTATTTGTTGATATCATTACCATAGCATCGCGCACACTTTGTTAATAAAATTCATCGCCGCACTACCGCGCTCTGCCGTGACGCTGTCAACGCTATCTTATTTTACAGATTATTTCCGAAATTATCGATATGTGCTGCAAAAATAGTGTTGGCAAAAATCTTGAAGACAACACGTGTTTTATGGATTAAAAAATCTCGGTCTACTAAATTCTCGCTCCCTACGGTCGCTCGAATTTAAACTTGAACCTCAATTTTTAAATCCTTCATAAAACTCTAGATATCTTAATAGCTATTTTAAATGAGTAATAATCGAAATATTTAAACAATAAAATATTTACATTTTTCTTCATACATTTTTAAGTCAGGTTAAATAATATAATGCATCTAATTAAATTATTTATGCCTGTTTGCACCCCGGTCGAATAAATATTTAATCATCGATTTACTGATAATTTTCGGATAATTCTATTGCACCGCCATTTAAACAATGTTTAAAGTTTCGATTAACGTCAAATTTTTAATCGGTTGATTTTGTCTAATTAAGTACTGACATTTGTCGAAAGTTACTTCAAAATAGAAATTGAATTCAATTTATTAGAAGACGACGATGAACTAGATGTAATTGATTTAATTAACTTTAGTGTTCCACGTCAGGTGCGAACCTAAGAATCAATTACTTTGATATTTTCAATAATAGTAGTTTTCAAACAAGATTTCAGTTGAATAAACAAATCACTTTATACTTATTAACATTAATTGAAGAACAAATAACAAATAGAATTTGCAAGTGATAGATAAGTTTGTAATAAGTAATATTAAGGTTGATATATATACTTATATTTTTATTATGTTCCAACACAATATTTTTTCGTTAGAGGATAAATTAAACCCTATCGCTCTTTTCTGTGACATCTAAAAATTATTATTTCCTATGTCCAAATTATATTTGTATTAACTCGTTTAAAGTAAAAACGTACCTTTACATCAGCAATTGTTTAATAACACCTGGTTAAATATTTGTTACCAACACCCATAACTAAAAATCGTGATTTTTACAGTTCGCCAACATTAAATAATTAAAATCCCTAACATTTTCATTTATAATCTATAAATGCTTTCTATGATCGCCGATTTACTAACCAGATTATAGTGTAAACAAAGCAGCTTGATTAATCTACAGTGACTTAAATAAGCACAGTGGCGACAACACCCTGTTATCCGCCATGATGAGGCAATATTAATTAAGAGAATAGGTTATAATGCAAACATCATGATATTCAATTGTGACAGCGAGTATTGTCATCTTGCACTTGAAGCGGCATCCATGGGCGGGAGCTATTTATTCCCTTAATTTTGAAATAGGAACATATGATAACATATTTGATACCTCGAATTAACGTGTTTAGGTTGATTCTATTTACCTTTGCGAATTTTTGAGATACAATTTTGGGGCAAGTGGAATAAAGCACAACCTTAAGACCTCCTAGCTACGCCGCTGTTTCTCCGCCATATTGAGTCAGAATTACTAACAACCAATCAAAAATAATACCAGAGTTGTAGCCACTGTGTTTAATTAAGTCACTTTGGTGATTTACTAATCACTGATTCTAATCAAGCGGGGAGCAAACGGGCATTAGTGATTTAATTAACAAAAAATTAATAATGTTGCGTGTATGTATCAAGGGCACTTAATGGGTTAATGGTTAACTTATTAATTATTTTTGAACGATTAATAAAATTAACGTGTGTAGATTTTGTTGTAGGTATTGTTTCTGTTAAAACGAAATGTTAGCGCCGTGTTTATAAAGGTGTATTAAAAATTAACTAGCAAAACTACAATAATATATAATAATAATAACGACAATTCAATTAATAAGGCTATATATTTAATATTTTGTAACGTTTAGTCTTGCAAGTGGAATATTTAATTAAATTGGATTGCTTATCTGTTACAAACCGGTGTGTAAATAAACACACTTTGGCACAATGCACTTTTAATTAAAATTCTCCTTTCGTGTTTTCTCTTACTACTAAGTTGAAGGTTGTGCGTTGCACTGAATACATAACCAAAATGGACGTAGAAACAAAAAAAAATAAGATTATTGTTTGATAAATAAATAAATCCCTTATATTCTCCTTTAGTTGTCGTAATCGTGATTTTGCTTCAATAATACCTCACCAACCGGCAAGATACCGCGAGAGACACAATGAAGTCTTCCTCGACTTCGAAGCCTTCCTCTTAAGCACCATGAAGGAAAGAAGCACCTTATGGATCCACTCCCAAATAAAAGCCTGCATGGATGCTGCCGATTGCCAACCGGATTTCTGCTTGGATTTATTCGAACCTTCCGGACACGGCAGGAAAAAACGTAGCACACAAGAAGCCATCGAAATCGTCGAAGCACCGCAAGCTTTAAGAAAATATAACACAACAACGCAATTCACGAAGTTTCAGGAAAATATTGAATACACGGTTTTAATGCCCGGGGATTTTTATCATAAAGCCCAGGCGATTGAGAATTCCTGCAATACTTTTTTGACGATTGCGGCGATTTTGGGGTGTTTGTTGTTCATGTCTGCTTTTATCATGTGTTGGCTGGCTTCGAAGTTGCACGCTAGTTTGATCGGGGTTGATTCTACGCACAAGAATTTGGATCAGTTCGTTAGGGATTCGAGGAATTTCGATACGGGGTACACTGGAAGGGCGACAACGCAGTAATTTATAAGTACAAAAATTGTTTTCCTGTGTTTAATTTATTTTTATTTTTAGTTCAATTTTATTCATGTTTATTTCGAAGTAACGCATTTTTTTAAGATGTTTAACAATTTATATTTGACAGGGCTGTGAGTGTGTTTGTTTACTTAAGAGTTAGAGGTCCTTTCAAATAATTTCTTTTGCATCACGCTGTGAGCTAGAAAAACATTTTAAAGTGAAGATAACATTTTCTCTTAAACTTTAACGGCCAAATATTAATAGAAAACAAGTTTATTGATAACCCTAAAAAAAATTATTGATACAGGGAGTTTTTCTTTTAAGTATACGTATTCCAAATTTAGCCTATTTCCTGTAAATCTTCAGATATTCCTTGATTTTTTTTTAAGTTCAATTTGAAGCTTTAAACGAGTGTTTTCCACTCCCAGACTAAGCATGAAGTAAAATTTCGAGTTTAGAAAAGCCCCGTGAAAATTTGTCGAGGGTCGCGCAGCGACCCGAGACAAATTTTCTGGGCTTTTCTAAACTCGAAATTTTACTTCATGCGCCACGTGTATAAAACACTAAAATATTGTGAAATTTATGTATATTCGAATTTCACTTAAAATCTGAATTTAATACGCGTGGCGCATGAAGTAACATTTCGAGTTTAGAAAAGCCCAGAAAATGTTCACGGGGCTTTTCTAAACTCGAAATTTTACTTCATCCTTAGTCTGGGAATGGAAAACACTCGTTCAAAGCTTTAATTTGAACTCTTTAAAAAAACAACGAATGTCGGAAAATGTACAGCTTATGCATATGTTTACCTAAAAGAATTGTACCTGTAATGTAATGGATCTAATGATACTGAGGCAAGGTGCTCTGGTTATTAATATTTCATTTAAAAAAATATATTCATAGTTATTGAGGTGTGAAGAGGGCATCGCAATTTCTGTGCAAAATTGCATTATTTATTTCATCGCAAAAATATGTTTATTTAGAAATCAATAAAACTAATAAGCACAACGTCTAGTATATAGTTAATCGTGTGAAAACAGGTATAGAATATTTTAATGGTTTTTTCTTAATTTGAGTTAAGAGGACTGTAAGTGTAAAATACTGGTAATTGATTGTCCATAAGCTTTTTTACACTCACAGTCCTCCTAATTCCTTCATCTCTATATCATCCACACAATATGATAAAAGTCACTAAGTTCATAGGAAACTAACACTTAGTGAACCTATATTTTATTTCTTGGTATTAAATAACTTAAATTTTCAGAGTTTGGGTTTCAACTTTTGAAAATGCCCTTTCCAAGAATTAAACATGAATGAATAAAACGTTTTTTTTTTTTTGTTATTTTGTAATTTGACGACCACACACCAAATCTAAGTTTAGTTTCGAGATTTTGTTTACTCAGTACCTAATTTTTTAATCTGGTTATTTGTTACTTGTAATTATTTACGCTGTATATATTTTATTTTAAATAGAAAAACTTTGTGAAATGTCATTGGAAATAATTGTGCACGACCAAAAATAAGTAAGTTTTGAGTATCATATATACTTAAAAACAACGAATATGTACCTACATTCATTGTTTTTTTAATGGAATCTCTAAGGTGTGTTTCCATTAAGTATGAAGTAAAATTTCGAGTTTAGAAAAGCCTCAAAAGTTAGGTTTGCCGGCACGCTGCGCGCCCCAATAAATTCAAATGTTCAGGCTTTTCTAAACGCGAACTTTACCTTATGCTAAATCACGAATAATTGACATTTGTAAAGACTTATAGTAGATTGTTTGACAAGTTTTGAAAGCTTCGGTTTGCAAGCGAATACCAATTTGCATGTACGAGCCCGCAGGGCGAGTAAATTCAAGGTATGAGCATGCAATGTAGCTTTCAAAACGTGTTTAACACTCTGTTTTTCCTACTATCAAACACCGGCGGCGTTGATTGTTCTTCGTCCCTACTTATTTTATTTTAATGATTTATTTTCCCACGACCGCTTGCATTGAAGACGATATGTCTGTTTTCGGGAGCGGTCGTAGGAAAAACTAATTTTGACACAGTTTCGTAATTAATTATTAACTTTAATTCAAAATATCTATACAACTCGTCATTAAAGGGATTATTTATTTATTTATTTACTTATATTAAAAATATATATACATGATTATTGTTTACCATGTTGATCATGTTTTAATTTTTCAATGTACCTTCAAACTATTTCCAATGTCAGCCAGGGTGGGTTGCACTGTAATTCTGCTTATTTATTTATTTATTACATATTTATTAATTTATTTATTGTGAGTTTAATTGTAGTTGATTTTAAAATGTTTAATGTAGATAATGTTAGATTTTTATAGAGTTTTTTCTAGTTTTTTTTAATAAATTTATTTAAAAAAATACTACGGTTTAAAAGGTAAGCACTTGCTTAAATTTCACTAATATAACCTCTTCAAATGTGAAATCCAGTAAATCTTATTGGTTTACTATGTACTTAACGATTTTCACCTTCAAATCGACGATATTATTGAAATAATTTTTTATTTTTAACGGTGAAAGGAAAATCCGTTTATTAATATTATTCATTTAATTTTTATTCAAAATTAAAAATATCACCTCTTCAAATGCAAAATCCAATAAGTGGTATTGGTTTACTATGTACCTACCGATTTTTACCTTTAAGTCAACGATATTATTCAAATTATATTTTCATTTTTAATGGTGAAAGGAAAATCTATTTATTAATATTATTCATTTAATCTTTATTTTAAATTAATATGAAATATAAATGAAATAGCCAATACTTGAATCTAGGATTATTCAAAAATAATACAATTATACAGGGTTATTCAATAGAAAGGAACAGATTTCAAACGTTTATTTCTTTCAAACTACAAAAGTTAGAACCATAATTCCAACGTTTCTGGACAGACAAAAGTTTAAAATTTGAACAGTCCAGGCAGAAGTTCCAACCACAGCCGCATTGGCGCTGTTATTTGTCATGTTGATTGTCTATAGCCTGGGTCTCCAAACTATCTTCTTCGCGGGCCACAAATACAATTCTACATAATAAAGTCGGCCAAGATCCGATTAATTTAATAAAATTATGAAAAATTTAAGGAACAATTGTTACAATATTTCAAAATATGACATTTACAAAAAAAATTACAAACAATCGCGGGCCGGATTCATGAAAGTCGCGGGCCGTAGTTTGGAGACCACTGGTCTATAGTAAAATGGCGACACAACAACAAAAATCATTTTGTGTGCTGCAATTGGCAAAACTAGACGTGCTTTTCGTCGTCAGTTTAATAAACAACCGCCTCGTCATGAGCAGATTTACCAGTGGCATCGTAGACGATGGTTGCATCTGCAAACAGAAAAGCACGGGATGTCCACGCACATCGAATGAAAATGTCAAGCGTATTCGCTCAGTTTACGAAAAAGAGCCCAAAAACCTTTCTTGAAAATATGCAACATCGAATTGTTGAAGCTGTAAATTCGATAACTAGAGACCAGCTGATTCGTGTGTGGCAAGAAATGAGTCACCATTTTGATATTTGTCGTGTAACACATGGTGGTCATATGAATTCATAAAACTTGAACTTTTCTCTTTTAAGGAACGTTTTAATTGTGTTTCTATCTTTTGTCGTTTGAAAGAAATAGATGTTTGAAATCTGTTCCTTTATTTTGAATAGCCCTGTATATCAATTTTAAACGTTGATAAGAAAAGTCATATAAATGCAAGCCGTTTCATAAATAATAATTCATTGAAAATTCATCTAAATTATTATTTACTTATTCCTTAATAGTCTCTAATCTCTCAATGTTCCTGTTTTAAACAACGGTCAACCAAACTTAAGGAGGTTTTACCGCTTGTAAGTATCCAAAACGTTTTACTAGTGACCGGAATTTCTGAAAAAAATATATTATATATCAGAGCTGGGACGATTCCTCGTTAAAAGGATTCGAATCACGAATCCGAATCACCTGATATGATTCGAATCAGGAATTCGAGTAAAGGATTCGTAAGAGATAAATATGATTCGAATCAAAGATTCGAATCCTGTTTTTTCGAATCACGAATACAAATCGTTTAAGAGTAAATTTGATTTTATTATTTTTTTACAACCATTAACATATAAATATCGTTATCAGTTGTTTTAACAAAAATATTCACATCCTAATTATTTATTATTAACACTGAACATCGTTGATAACAGACTAAATTTCTGTGTTACTCTGATTAAAGAGGTTTGTGTGTGGTGTTGAACTACACTTCAAATCAATGGTTTATACGCGTGGCGCATGAAGTAAAATTTCGAGTTTAGAAAAGCCCCGTGAAAATTTGTCTCGGGTCGCTGCGCGACCCTCGACAAATTTTCTACGCGGGGCTTTTCTAAACTCGAAATTTTACTTCATGCTTAGTCTGGGAGTGGAGACACTCGTTCGTAAATTTTCGAATTATCATAAAGTTGTGTATTTATTTTCAAAAAAAATCATTCTCGGTTTATTGAACAAAAACAAAAGAGCTGAGGTGAAAAGTGTTTAGGTAAAAGTGGTTTATTTTTTCGTTGGCTACAACTTTTGTTTGAAACATTTTTTGATTTAGACGTCGAAAGCCATAATCGGTGAGTTGTTGATGTCCACTAGATTTTTTAGTTTCTAATTTAGAAACAAAAGAGCTGAGGTGAAAAGTGTTTAGGTAAAAGAGGTATATTTTTTCGTTGGCTACAACTTTTGTTTCAAACATTTTTAGTTTAACTTCGAATATCTCTTTTGAATCCTCTAAAAGGATTCGAATCTTGCCCAGCTCTGGTATATATATATATATATATATATATATATATATATATATATATATATTTATTTATATATATATATATATATATATATATATATTTATTTATATATATATATATATATATATATATATATATATATATATATCTATATATACTATATATATTGATACATGTTAGAAAATGGTAGACAAAAAAACCCATTACAGATTGTAAAATAAATATGTATGAATTTATTTTTAAATCCATTTTTCTTCATTAATATGTTTCAAATGTTTATTTCTGAATACGGATTTATATTCACAAAATGAATTAAAACAATTTTTCGTAAGCTTTTTTTCGTAAAATATTTTTTTTCTAAAAAAATTTCTTGTAACTCAAAATTTTTAGCGAATTTCGAAAAAATGAATCCGAAAAAGATTTTGTAATGTGGTCTATTATATAGTTACAAAATTTCCAATTTTTAAAGCACCCATAAAAGGTCATTTTTGAGCACCGTAAATCTCCTTTAAAATGTTTTTTTTTTCTTTTATTTATTAATTATTTATTTTTAATTTAAATTAAAAATACGGTTTTTAAATTATGTCGAACGTGAGTTTTTAAAATCTGATCTGCCTAGGTGTGCATAAAGAAGATGATGATTAATTACAAAATCTTCTTTTGCGCGCCGCGCTACAATAAAAAAAAACGACGAAACTGAGTGCACGAACTTGCGATATTTCACGTAATTCTTCGATTTTTCATCAGGAAAACATGAACGCGAGGAGGTGTGCCGTCTCCAATCAACTTACGCCAAATTACGTCTGCGGTAGAAGTCGGAACTAATTCCATACGCACTCAATGGATCGTTTTATGTTGGCAGCACTTGTGTGCAACTATCGCATACCTATGAAATTTGTCTATGCGTTTTCTATGAAGCGAGGTGAGTTGGCTGCACTTAAGTGCCGAAAATTCTACGTTTGTGCATATCCTATAGACAGCGATTAGTTAATAGCACTTATGTGCCGATAGTTGTTTAATCTATTCATATTTATAGTAGCTAATAGTATGTATGTTAGTTGTATATCTACGTATTTGCTATGGATCGCGACCAGTTGGTGACACTTCTGTGCTGATTACAAAAGTGCTGCCAACTTGAAATAATCCATTGACAATCTATCAACCTGTCTTTATAGTTAGCGAAATGGCCCAGAGATCTATAGATGCACAACTGTGGGGAAAACAACGGTCGCAACAGGGCAGACCACACTATGGTAGCGCCACAGTCGTTTAATCCATAATATGGCGGTTTATTTAAAAATATTGGGTAATCCAAAAGATGGCGGTATTGGTGGGAAATCGAAAATTTACGCCATTATTGACGGAATTGTGCGTCATTATTCAGCTTAATGCTCAAACGTTAAGTTCAACCTAGAAAAATGAACTCTATAGAAGCTTCACGCCCATGTATTGGAAAATACTGCAAATACTGCAAGCGCCTCTGGACAGCCATTACGCCAACTAACTCGAAAAAAAAAAATCAGAGCAGTTCGACTTATTCATTTAAATGAAAACTGATTTGATATTGCAAAAATAAATAACACGATTAAAAAAATGTTACGTACTGTTCATTCATAACTGATGAAAACTCTCAATTGATAAATATATATTTATAGATACCACTTACCTTTTTTTTAAGAAACTAATTTAGGTTTATGTTTTTGTTTTAATTTTTATATAAATGTATTTGGAAGGAATTATGTACAAAAATTAATTTAATATTAATAGCATGTAATCATTTATTAAAAGTAGTAGTAAAAATACAATAGTAAACGCAAATCTTGAAGATAACTTCGCCCATCATTCGTGTAGAACAACTCTAAATCCAAATTTGTGCTAATAGACAGAAAGAGAGAAATTATTATTTAAATTGAAATTAAAATTTGAATGCACCTTTATTTAAATATAGTCCAAGTATACACGATATTTATTTATTTAAACTTATTTTATATTTATGCATATGTTTAAATGTATAAGCCCCAATAAGATCCGTGATGAGAACCCCCCTAAGACCAATTACTGAGTGCATGTCTGCTTGGGAGCAAGTCCTTGTGATAATATAGGGCTGTTTAAACAAAACTCTATATCTACTAAATCATATTGATCTATTGAATGTTCACAAGCAAAATGTGGATAAAATATCCTCCTCCATTAGGAAATCAACACTAGCGATAATTAATCTAAATATTTTTTATCCAATGCTGCAACCGGTTGAAGAAATTTTGGGCGTAAATGCAGAATTATGCCTCCATGTCATTGCGCATCCCAACTGGGGCAGGTGCATCCCAACTGGGGCAGGTTCCAGTGACCCTCAAACTGTTTTTGTGATCCGACCGTGGCCGACTACCCACTGAGCAAACACATCGAAGTAATGTTTTATAAACATTAATACAAGGTTTAATGTTGTTACAATTTTGAAATAATGTTATTTGTTTGTTTTTTGCTCAGTGGGTAGGTATAACGCCTTTTTCTATTTGATTACGCATACAAACTCCCGAGATCAAATGTCGCGTACCCATACGAAACTTTTTTGTGCATTCGTGTCATTGACGATGCCACTATGGAGCGTTAGATGACGTTAGCCATCCAATTCACTTAATATCGGTTTGATGTAGTAAGAAATGTTTAGTATTTCCTTCGGTGACGGAATACACAACTTAAATACAATTTTGGTATTTGTTTTCTGTGGTTACACAGAGTATAGCTCCGTGGACGAAACAGTGACCTATATATGCACTTGTGCATTCGTGTCATTGACGATGCCACTATGGAGCGTTAGATGGCGTTAGCTATCCAATAATCGTTAATCCTTAATAGTGTTTACATATCGGTTTGATATAGTAAGAAATGTTCAGTATACAGTATAGTATATTTTTTTAAATTTTAATAATATTAAAATTACGACCAGATTGACCGATGTAAACTCCTTGACAATCTGTACAAGTTAATTTATAAATTCCTGATCTATTGTTTACATCTATTTTGATTTGTTATTAAATATATAATTGTTAATTTTGCAAAAAGGTTTGAACGCTACTTCTATGTTATGCTTTTTTAAAATATTTTTAATTTGAAAACTAACATTGCCAAAATAAGTGATTGATTTGTAGTTTAAATTATTTACTTTATATAGGATACCGGCATATAATATATGTATAATTTTTGAAAATGTATGTTTTTTATATAAGTTTGTCAACCAAATCATGCCCATAGCCATTGTTAATGGCTATAGCCCCAATCAGGTCAACCTCTTTTTTAAATGAACTTTCTGATATAGGAATTTGAAAGGCTCGATTGATCATAGAATTGAACGAAGCTATTTTGTGTTTAATTTCTCCTGTCGTAGCAAAACACAGCGGATCTAAGCTAGAAAAAGCTAAAAAATAATCATTAAATACTTTCTATTAAATTTTTTGTATGAAATTTGTATTTTATTATGTAGCTATACATTTATTTTTTCTTCTTGTAGATTTTATACATAATCAAATAAATTCTTATTTTTTGTAATATAATTTGGATTTTCCCGCATTTTAATATAATTTGATTTTCCCGCTTTTTAATTTCCGTTCTTTCGTAGCGCTCCCTACCGGCAGTAATATGCACATAACTGCATTTTAAATTTCCCGCGTTCAGTAAAATTCGACTGATCGCCAGCGCCCTCGCAGCGATCCGAGTAAGGTACTAATCCACTGGTGGCAACCTGTCACTCGGAGAGTCGCACACATAGATTAAATTAGATTGAACTCATAGGGGGCTCCACGTATCATGATTTTAGTTAACCGACCCACTCGATGGGACAGCGCTGCAATCGCAAATGACGTCATAGGGCGCGGGGAGCGGGCGGGCTTCTTGCTAAGCGGGGTGTGCGGTGCAGGGGGTCATTACAGTGAATGGTGGGTGCGATGCGGGGAACATCGCACGGTATTAAATTACCGTGCGATGCGAAAAATAACAAAGACCTAATGAACATGTTGTGTGTATATTTTAAAAGTTATTACAAATATATTTCACTATATGTCAAAACCTAATTACATTTCACTTCTCAACAAAATGTCTGCAGTTCGTCAAAAAATGCAGCTTAGAAATGAAATAAGTGGTCTCCTTATCCGGATAAGGATGTTGGCGTAAGTAGTGTTCCATACAGTGAATTTTTCTCTAAGGTAAACATATGCACAAGCTGTAAATTTTCCGGCATTCGTTGTTTTTCAAAAGAGTTCAATATAAAGCTTTAAACGAGTGTTTTCCACTCCCAAACTAAGCATGAAGTAAAATTTCGAGTTTAGAAAAGCCCCGTGAAAATTTGTCGTAGGTCGCGCAGCGACCCGAGACAAATTTTCTGGGCTTTTCTAAACTCGAAATTTTACTTCATGCGCCATGCGTATAAAACACTAAAATATTGTAAAATTTATGATATTCTAATTTCACTTGAAATCTGTGTTTTATACGCGTGACGCATGAAGTAAAATTTCGAGTTTAGAAAAGCCCAGAAAATTTGTCTCGGGTCGCTGCGCGACCCTCGACAAATTTTCACGGGGCTTTTCTAAACTCGAAATTTTACTTCATGCTTAGTCTGGGAGTGGAAAACACTCATTTAAAGCCTCAAATTGAACTTTAAAAAAAACAAGGAATATCTAAAGATTTACAGAAAATAGGTTGAATTTGGAATACGTATACTTAAAAGAAAACTCCCTACAGCGGTATCGCGAAACCCTAGGGTTCCGCGGAACACACTTAGAGTATGGCTGCACTAAACATACCTACATATATACACACATACATGTATATACCAATTTCTATACTACATCGGTAAATTCAGCTATGGAGTATGGCTCACGCATTATAAGATAATTGTAAAGAGTAAATTGTTGCATACTTATGTACTTTGTTGTCTGTCTGTTTAGACAAATACAAATAAAATATTTCCCGAAGAAAGTTATTGTTACTGCAAAAATGGTCAGCAAAAATATTAAAGAGTATTTGGTATATAGTGAAACTCATTTCGTAAATCGGGAAATCATTGACTTATATTTGACAAGGTGAAAGATATTTGGGATATAGTGAATCTTATTTGAACAATAGTAAAATGCAATAGAAAAACCGTGTAATTGAATTTAAGACATTATTTTATGTTCTGGGATCGTACTTTGTGACTAGACAGAATTTCAGAATTGCTTGATCCAACAGCAACGGGAACATTCTCCATGGAGGTATGCTCCTAGCCCGGTGTGAAGAAAATCTCCACGTCCGTGGTTGTTTCATGCATGGTACTTGAACATCATTCACGAATGCTAAGAAGAAATAAAGAGAAATAATGTAGACATACTGGTTTTAAATGTGTTTGACTACAGATTTAATTAAAAGAATAAACAATGGCTTAAAATATTACATAAACTTACGGTTTTAATTATTAATGTTAACGCCCATCTCTAAAGATTCAGAATTGCTTAATCCAACAATAACGGGGATATGATGAAAATATCCACGGCCATGGATATTTAGTATACTTGAAGATCATCCACATGTACTAGGAAGAAATAAAGAGAAATAATGTAGTTTTAAATTTGTTTGACTGTAGACTTATTTAAAATAATACACAATAGGTTAAAATTTAAAAATATTATATATACTTACGGTTATAATTATTTATATTTATTAACGCTCATCTCGAGACGATTTCGCCTTATCGGCATTTTGGTGCCTTCAGATCCGACGGATCTGACAGCCGTTAATTGAAGACGAGCCCACGTTAGAAATTGCGGGAAATTTGAAATTCCGACATATGCGCCCTCCCATCGAGTGGGTCGGTCAACTATATATGTGAATTTACAGAATCATGGAGTCGACTGGGTCTGGTCGCACATCAATTCTTGTCTAGGATTCTGCATTTACGACCATTTTGCGACCAAATCAGTTCCTATGTTTAAGAAATGCGGGAAGAAAAATTTGCGGAGGAAGATAAAAACTGACTCGAGTGATGAAAGTGAAGATGAAATTAGGTAAATTGAGCTATTTTTGTTAAATTTATACTTAGAATTGGTTGATGTATCTCCCTGTGTTGGTGATGACCAACTCAGAATCAATATTTTATGGAATACAAGATATAAAATGAATGCTTGAGTGTTGTAAACTGAAATGTTTGTTGTTGAAGTATTTATATTTTTTTTTTATTTAAGCCCTAAGTTGCAAAACCTCAAGGAAATACAGAGCCTCAGAAAGAGACCTCATGGAGTCAGTGCGCTAGGTTTGGCTCTTGGAAAGAAAACTTCGGCTGAAGAGGAAATCATAGCAGTAAGCAATTTTATTTCCTAATGCTATTCATTTCATGAATATGAATATTTTAAAGAAATGTTTAACTTAAATAATAAATCAAGGTTAAATAATCATTAACTTCATGAACAGGAATATTTTAAACGAATGTTTCTTCTTTCGGAGCCATCTCCATCCAATGTTGGTGACAATTTCGACATACTTATTTCGATCTTGTGCTGTGAGAATTAGAACCGATGAGGCCAGGAGTACGTTTTGCTTCAATTTTCCTTTAATGTTTTGCTTTGAACAATAATTCAAAATTCATTTTGCTTTTGTTTTTGTTGTATGTGATTTGTTGTTGTAAAATTATGCTAAATACAAGTTTCTTAGTAATAATAATACGAGGAGTGATCAAAAGTAAGGTTACAAGGCCGAATTTACTTAAGTTTCGTCTGTTATACAGCAAGTAGTAGTGTGCGGTACTTCTAATACATGCAGTCGCTAACTGTGGAGAGTTTCAGTTACCCACGACCTACAGCGCTAGTTGCAAATTAGCAGAAATATTGTCGTGTTTGAAAAACTGTTCTCGCGAAGAAATCTGCTTAGTTATTCAATTTTTGTGGGCGAATAATGTAAACACTGCTGAATTCACCATCAGCTGGTAGGGGTATACGAAGAGACTGTATTGTCTCGTCAACATACTGCAGAATGGTGCCGAAAGTTTCCCGTTGGTAGAGAAAAGGTCACCGACGACCATTCTGCGACATGCTGACGAGACATTACAGTCTCTCCATAAACCCTTAAAAGCTGTCGGTGAATTTCAGCCTTGCTTACATGCTTCGCCCAACGAAATCGAATAACTGAGCAGATCTCTTTACGAGACCAGTTTTCCAAATGCGTCGCCATATCTGTTAACTTTCAAATAGCGCTGTAGGTTGCAGGTAGCTGAAACTCTCCATAGTTAGTGACCGCATGTATTAAAAGTGGGGTACTTTTAATACATGCCTTTAATACATGCACTACTACTCTCTGTATAACAGAAGAATCTTCAGCAATATTGGCCTTGTAATCTAACTTTTTGATCACCCCTTGATTTAATTTTTGTGCAAGGTATTTTTGATCTACATTATTTATTATTTTAGGATCCATTTAAAATCCAAAGTGGTGGAATGGTAAACATGGACGCTCTAAAATCGGGCAAAATTAAATGCGGCGGAGATGACGCTTACGACACGGGTATTGGGACGCAATTCTCCGTCGAGACCAACAAACGTGACGAAGACGAGGAAATGATGAAATACATCGAAGAACAGCTGGCGAAGAGAAAAGGAAACAAATCCGACGAGGATTCTCAGAGTGGAGACGAGACTAAATTAAAATATTGCAGTCCGGAAGAAGCGGCTTTACGAGCTGTACCTTCTCATCTGAGAGAATCCTCGACGCAAAGATCTGAAGAGATGCTGTCGAATCAGATGCTAAGCGGGATTCCGGAAGTGGATCTGGGGATTGAGGCGAAGATTAAGAATATCGAGGCGACCGAGGAGGCGAAGCTAAAGTTGCTCAGGGAGAATATGCATAAGAAGGATGGGCCGTCGCAGTTCGTGCCATCAAATATGGCTGTTAATTTTATACAACATAATAGATGTATGTTGAAACCAATTCGAAGATGCTCTTAACAATATTAGAAACAATACAAGCTCATTATTTCCTCAAGCTAAAAAAATTGTTTATCAACTTTTTCCATGTTTTAAATTGCAATGTATTTGAAAAACCCAACAAAATTAATTTTTTAGCACTCGCACTAAGCACAATTTTAAGGTCTCAAAATATATTTATACAGCAAATTAAAACTTCTTTATTCCTAAATGCTTACTTTTTTAAATAAATAAATAAAGTTGGGTATTTTATGAAACAAAGGACTTTATAGCAAATAAGTGAACAAATCGAGAGAATTGCTATTTCTATAAAGTGTGGACTATTAATTAAATTTAAAAAAACAAATGACAATTATTTTAACTGAGGCTGGAATTTGAATACTAATAATTCAAATAGTTGAAGTTACAAATATTTGAATGTTAGAATAATTCACATATTTAAATATGATTTTGAACGAATATTTAAATATTCGAAAATTTCAAATATTTGAATAGAATATTTGAATACTTTCATTTAAAAAATCCCAATTTGGTTTGGTCACCGAACCAAATTTTCAGGCTTTTCTAAACTCAAAATGTTATTATTAACAACACTGCTTTCTTAAAGAAAATAGAAAACAATCAAACCGTAGTTATTTTCATAATCTTGAGTTTCATTAATTATCTTTGTTGTTCGTCTTTTTAAGAATCTGGTGCTGTCATTAGAGGTTTTAACAGATTGTTAACAAGAGTTTTCCAATCCTTGATTAAGCATAAAGTAAATATTTCGAGTTCGATTTTCAGGCTTTTTCTAAACTCAAAATATTTACTTAGCGGTTAAGGAAATATATTTAGGATTAAATAAGCTTTAAATTGATGTTAATTATTCACTATCTGTTTTGAGTTATTTGAAGTAATAAATCACTAATAGGACACGGTTTGATTTCCTTTCTTTACTAGTGAATAAAATTGTTTTATTAGTGAGGTTAATTAAATATTTCTCTTACAAAAATCATGTTTATAATAGCAAACAAATAATAATAAGAGTCTTTTGTTTCAGTTAATGTTGACGATGTTCCAAAGAAAAAAATGAAGGCTGATTTGAGTGGTGCAAATGACAGGAATTCAAAATCGAAGAAGGAGGAAAAGGCCACAGATGATTATCATTACGAGAGGTTTAAGAAACAGTTTAGGAAGCACTGATTTTTGTTTACAGGCAATTACTTATTTATATGTATATATTTTTAAAATAAAATAAATTGGAAATAAACAAACAATATTTTCTATCACTCTTTCTTTATTTGAATTCTCATTTTTTTTTTCCAATATTTACAATGGAAATTTTGAGTTTAGAAAAGCCTGAACACTAATCTAAATTTTAAGATTTTTTTGAATGCAAAATTTTACTTCGCGCATTATACACTGATTTCAAATAAGTTCAAAATATACTGTTTATGTTTGGTCTTTCGCTAATAAATTTTAAAATGTAAAGTCAACATCAAATATAGCTCACTTTATAATTATGTAGCATTTATTTAACAATTAACAAATTTTATTCGAAGGGTAATTGTTACTCAACTTAACTTCGAGGAGACTGGAATAATATAAATAAAAAATATTAGGTTGTTAAACGTATAATGCTGGAAAATTTAAATGTTGATTTTTTTCATAACTAAATTGACCCATTTCAAATCTTAATTCTTGTAAAATTTGAAATGGGTCAATATAGTTATAAAAATATCAACTTTTTCATTTTCCAACACTTTACGTTTAGGGTTGTGAAAAGTGGTAATTTTTGGTAAGTTAATGATTTATTGTTTAATCGTGTGGCAACACTGACAGAGTGTGCAAAAAGTAATGTAACAGCTCGATATCTTGGTTTGTGATGAGTTTAGAAAATAATGTTTTAAATAAAATTTGTAGTAATTATTTTAAGTTATTATTTAACATTACTTTTTAGTATACATGATTCATTTTCAAACATATCAAACTTACCATTTTTTAATTGAAGACCCTATATATTTCGTCAGTATTCGATAACATATTTAAAATAGAAGGTTACAGATTAATGAAAACATACTTTATTGATAAGAACTACAATGTTAATAACAAAATATTTAACTGTTTATTAAAGGAGTTGCTTAAATAAACTTCCCCGTTTAATTTGACTCTATCCCAGTTTATTATACAGTTATGACAGTATACTTTCCTATTTATATTTTTCCAGTTCCTTCTATAATTCAAATTTTAATGTGGTCTCGTAGATTCTTACGCAATCGCCATAACCTCCCATCATTAAAATTGTAATTTTTTTTATTTGAGCAAGCATACTTTTTTGTAATTTGGAAAATAACCAACAATAACAGAAAACCTTATAATAACTAATAATAATTACTTCAACATTTTGAGTTACTTGGTTATAACAGATTTTATTTTCGTTCGTATTTTTTCCTGTAACTTTTGATCCAAGTAAGTTAAAAACATGGATTTTACTAGTATGTTTCTAGTTTAACAGGTTATCGAATACCAACGAAATATATAGGGTGTTCCGTTTAAAGAAAGGTATGTTTGTTACGTATCTTGAAAATGAATATTTGAAATTACTGTCTATTATTAGCTTAAATTAGTAGCTACAAGTTTTATTTTAAACATTTTTTTCTAAACTTATCACAAACCGAGGTATCAAGCCGTTGTTACATTACTATTGCTACACCCTGTATGTATAAACCGTGATTGTTTATAATTTATACATACAGAAAATTAAATCGTGAAAACAAACGAGAGGGAAAAAATAACAAATTGACCTAAGATATTAGCTTATCAACGATTAATTGAACTTTAAATCGCCGTTTTTAAAGAGCAAAGTACCACACCAGACAGTTCCTTTTGGTAGGCGTAAGAACGAACACAATGTCGTCACTTTTAAAGGTAACAATTTTGCACAGATTTAAAAATAAATAAAAGGAGTTTCAATTTATTTAAATACAAATTTCTGAAACTTGTAAAATTCAGCATACAATAATAAGTAAACAAACATCTGATTCTGAAAGAAATTTTATTTTGAGTAGAATAACTTTTATTTAATTACGAAATATCAAACGTTAGGCAAAATCGTTAAGTGCATAAACCAGCTATATGTACTAACAAACCTAGATATAGATATATTTACTATACAAGGATTTTTTCTTACTACATATCCCAAAGCAGATTGCTCGAATTTTCAGGCTTCTCTAAACTCGAAATTTTACTTCATAGTTAACCCTTTAAGCCCTTGAATTTTTCTGGTTTAAAAAAATGTTTTGTGCACTGCATATTATTTATTACTATCTCAGATATATACAGAGTTTTTCTTTTAAGTATACATATCGCAATATACTGTTTACGCTATAAATCTTCAGATGTTCGTTGTTTTTACAAATATTTCAAATTGAACTTTCAAACGAGTGTTTTCCACTCCCAGATTAAGCATGAAGTGAAATTTCGAGTTTAGAAAAGCCTGAAAATTTGATTTAGTCGCGTAGCGCGGAGCGACCAAACCAAATTTTCAGGCTTTACTAAACTCAAAATTTTAGTTTATGCGCCACTCGTACTAAACAGTGATCTGAAGTGATGTTTAGAATACACGTTTTTAGCATACTGCTTTAGTGGGATATTCTGAACTTCACCTAAAGTTTAGAAACGCCTAAAAATTTGGTTTGGTCGCGTAACCAAACCAAATTTTTATTCTTTTCTAAACTCGAAATTAATGGGCTAAACAGCGCTACGCGACCAAACCAATTTTTTATTCTTTTCTAAACTCGAAATTTTACTTCATGCTTAATCTGGAAGTGGAAAACACTCGTTTTAGACTTCAAATTAAACTATTTTAAAAACAAACGATTATCGGAAAAGTTACAGCTCATGCATACATGTATGTATATTTAAAAGAAAAAATCCCAGTATGTTTACCAAATTTTAGTGGTGGCAAATACCACCATCAGGGTCGAAAGGGCTAATCGTGGAGTGGAAACACTCGGTAAAAGGTTCAAATTGAACGCTATTGTCATTTGTCAAAAATGTACAGCGTGAACATAGGGATATGTCGACTTAAAAGAAAAATCCCCTGTATTTACCAAAAAACCCAGCTGTATTATTAGCAAATATTTTTTTCATAAACTTTATTTGTTTAAAGATAAACAGGGCTCTGAACGGGGCTGAAAAATTACTGATCTCGTGGCGATACGCCAGCAGTCATCCAAATGGAGTTAGTTTCGGTAAATATAAAAATATATTCAACATTATCACACAAGAATTTATCGGTTAAACACAAAAGTTAATATTTTATTATTATTTAAAAAAAGAAAATATTTTATTATCTAACAGACGCGTTTCGGACTTCCTAGAGCTGATCCAGCGCTCAGACCATACTGACGAGCACTAAGAAGCCCGAAACACTGGGCAAAAAACGCACCACTTAGAAATGCACCAAAAATACTGATTTCTCAAACGGAAATAACTCGGTTGCTTTTGGTTGAAAATGAATCAATTTTCGAGTTCTGGGCGGTTTGAAGTTTTCTTTTTAAGGGCATGTAAGTTAATCAACTGCCACCTCCTGAAAAAAAAAATGTTCTTGATGTAAAAAAATCAAACTTGCGCAAAATCGTCGCAGATACTCGATTTTTTTTCACCCGTTGCACTTTGCCAAAGTTTGACATTTTTTTACATCAGGATTATATGTTTATCTCAGAGGGGTGGCAAGAGGTGCAATAAACTTAACATGCCTTTAAAGAAAAAACTTCAAACCATCCAGAGCTCGAAGATTCATCCATTTTCAACCAAAAGCAACCGAGCTAGGGCGGTTTGGAAAATCGGCATTTTTGGCTTATTTTCATTTGGCGAGTTTATTTTTTTGCCGAGTATATAAAAATACATTTAATTGCATCACATAAAGGATGAATTGGTTTAACAGAAAAATTGTTCAATATTTCATGTCAGGCCGCTTCCTGGTGCTCCTGGTGCTCATCGGTGTGGTGTAATCAAGTGCTCTGACGACACTATCGAGCACTTTGTAGTCCGAATCGCGCCTAAATATAATAATACATTTAATTGCATCACACAGGTATTGGTTAAAACAGAGAAGTTGCTTAATATTTCATTATTTCACAGATGCGTTTCGGAACTTCTGGTGCCTTTTGGTATTATCTGATCCAGTACTCAGACCACACCGACGAGCACCAGGAAGTCCGAAACGCGTCTGTGAGATATCCATTCTGTTGGAATAATAATAAGCAGATTTATTTGTAATCAAAATATAAAATAAACAAAATAATTTCTGATAAATTAATTCAGTGCTTAGATCAAGCTGATGAAGCAAGTTGTCCATTGATGCCTTTTTATACCGACCCTGTAAAATAAACCATATTTTATAGAATTATTTGGAATCTCAATTATAAAACAAACAATATAAGTTCTGATAAATAAAGTCAGTGCTCCGACCACACTGGTGAGCATCAGGTGGTCTGAAACGGGTCAACATCAACATCATCAACATTTTTTACCCTGTAAAATGAACCATACGTTACAGATTTATTTCTAATTAATTTGTAAAATAAACTGCTTAGACTACACTGGTCAGCACCAGGTAGTCCAAAACGGGTGAGACGTTTATTATAGTTGGAGTAATAAGAATAAACATCTTTTTTGTAACCACTCTGTAAAATAAACCATATGTTACAGATTTATTTGTAATCTAATTATAAACAGTATAATTTCTGATAAACTAATCCAGTGCCCAGACCACACTGATGAGCATCAGGTGGTCCGAAACGGGTCAAGGAAACGTCTATTAATATTTTATTTAATGATAAAAATAAAGAGATTTTATGTAAAAACTCTGTAAAATAAACCATACACGACAGATTTATTTCTAACCTAATTATAAACTAGACAATATAATTTCTGAGAAATTAATATAGTGCTCAAACTACACTCATGAGCACCAGGTAGTCTGTAACGCGTCTATTAATGTTGAAATTAAAAGAATAAACAGTTTTTTTTGTAACTGCCTTGCTAAATAAACCATATGTTTTTTAGAGCTAAACGAGACGCAGAAAGAATTCCAAGACCTCGCGAGGAAATTCGCCAGGGAGGAAATTCTACCTCAAGCACCAGCTTATGACAAATCCGGGGAATACCCATGGCCGATCATCAAGAAAGCCCATTCTTTGGGTTTGATGAACGGACACATTCCAGCCCATTGCGGTTAGTATTATTAGTTTTTAAAATAACCTTGCCGAATTTCAATAAACTATAGCAACATAGGGGGAATTTTTCTTTTAGGTAGACATATACAGGGTGTTTCAGACCACCTATATCAGCCTTTTTTTGAGAAAATGGCTAGTTCTAGAGATTTGAGACAAAAACAAATGTATTACAAAAGCCGTATTAAAGAATCGAATGGGGATAATGTCAATAACTCAAGATTTTTAAATGGTACGATAGATCGAAAGTGGTATCATTGAAAAGATCTTTAAAAATAAATAACTTTTGTAAGAAACATAATTTTGTTGCTGGTTTCAATGTTGAGTAATATCTGATCAAATTTATTAAATTTCAATTTTTCATAGCTAACTTATTTCAAAAGATTGTTTCAAATGTCAGATACACCTTTCAGATACATTCTGACCAAGGCCGCGGAGTCACTAAAGAAATATTCGACTCCAACTCCGTCTCCGACTCTTATTTTTCCATAATCCTACGCCAATTTCGACTGCTGCTTCGAATCATGTAAAAATGTTAAAACTTTACTTAATAATACAATATTCACCCCACTTACCGCTACTGACGAAATGACAGAAGACAATTATTTTCAAGTATTACATACCTTAAAAAACACTGCTCCAGGACACGACCATATACGACGTAATATCCTAAAATCTCTCCCATTTGAAATTCGCCAATATATCCTTAAAAACCTGAACTTTTGCTACCATTCCCAATACTTTCCTCCTGACTGGAAAACTGGTGCAATTATTTGCATTCCCAAAAGAAAACAAAACCCATCCCTCGTATCTAGCTCCGACCAATCACTCTTCTTCCCGTCATTGGCAAACTCTATGAATCCTTTCTCAATGAAAAAATAATTTCCCATATATCACATCTTATCCCAAACTAACAATTCGGATTTCTTCCCCATAGATCCACCACTCTCCCACTTTCTATCCCAACTTCCAACATACAAACTGCACACCTCGAAGGACGTTCATCCGCCGCTGTCTTTCTAGATATCCAAAAGGCTTTTGACTCGGTATGGCACCGAGGTCTGCTGTATAAATGTCACTCCCTTAACATACCTAAACACCTAATTCTTATTTTAAATACTTTCCTAATAAATAGATCACTAAAAGTAAAAATCCAAAATACCACATCCCAAACCTTCACTCTTGAACAAGGTGTTCCGCAAGAATCACCTCTCTCCCCACTCCTATACAACATTTTCTGTATTGATCTATACAACCCTAATCCCATGTATTTTAATCCCGCTTCCTATGTCCTGCAATACGCCGATGACACAGCCCTAATAACCCATGAAAAGAACCTACCCAAAGCACTACAAACACTGCAGCAGCTTATAGATTCCCTCGAGCTTTGGTTTGCTAAATAGAGAATAAAAATAAATCCTAACAAATCCAAACTCCTTATTCCTTACCGCCGCAACAATATTCCTATCAACATCTCCATTTGTCATAAGCCAATCTCCCCAGCTCTCCATACAAAATACCTTGGAATCACCTGCGACTCAAAACTTAATTTTAAAAAACACACAGCTATAATTGAAAACAAAATTACTGCTAGAGCAAGACACTTCCGTAGTCTAACATACAGAAATCTTGGCATCACAACAAAAAACGCCACAAAAATATACAAAATGATATGCAGGCCTATGTTAGACTACCGTTCCATCCTATTTTCCACTTCTCCCAATCCCACACTTCACAACATCCAAGTCAGCGAACGTTCGTCCCTGAGATCCCTTACAAAAATTCGTCTTTCACTCAATCCACTTTACAACCCATCTAATATTCTCCTTTATAACCGAACAAAAGTTATCCCAATTACCGACCGTCTCCTTGATTTATCCAAAAAATTCTTCAAAAAACAATTCAATTTTCAAATCCTTTCACAACTTTGCACCCCCAGAAATTAGAACATTTTCCCTAAATTCAAAAATCCGGCACAAACCTTCTTTCAATTCATCACATACCATAACCAACATTGATATCATAATTTCATTTACATCATTCTCCCAAAATATCCCATAAAAAAAATCTCTGCAGAAAGGCTGCTGGCCAATAGCCGATTGCCAGTAATATTTTTTTATTCTATTTTTTTATATGAATTTTGTATATTATACTGGTAATGAAGATTATTTATATATATATATATATATATATATATATAATGCAATTTTTTGCAATAAAAATGAATATTTAATAGTTACTACAACTGCATAATTGCAATCTAATAGTATTTTTAAAAAAAATCGTAATTGTGGTTTTCTCTCATATGCTAATTACATAAATTTCCATTGTAATTAAAAACTCTATTTAGGAGCAAATTTTAGAAAAAACCAAATGATGTTTAGCACATTTATATTTGAATAATTATATGAAAATCGGAGTCGAAATTATACGAAATTTATAACTCCACGGCTCATCATCACAAAAATACATAAATTCCGACCCCGCAGTTTTGACTCTAACTCCGACTCAGAGTTCACAGCACTGGTTTAAACTGTTTTCCACTTACTTCTAAACACTGGTCCTAATACCAGTGGCCCTAAGTATCTACTTTTAAAATAAGGTAGCCATGAGATGTTGATATGTGGTAAATTTAATCCAAAATTAATCAAAACAAACGCCAGTTAGAAAAATATTTTTCCTACAAAGGTTGAATGAAACTACTTTTGACCTATCATGCCATTTAAAAGTCTTGAGTTTTTTTACATTTTAAGCGAAATCTCAGGGATGCCAACCTTTTTGGTAAAATACAATATCACCATTCGATGCTTTAATATGGCTTTAGTAATAATTTTTTTTATCCCAACTCTCTAAGACTAGCTGTTTTCTCAAAAAATGCCTGATACGGGTGGTCTGGGACACCCTGTATACAGGGTGCACGTATTTCGACAGAATGTATGGGGATCTCAGTTATTTGAAGAGATAGAGAGTCGATTAAATTGGGACAAAGTTGCGTATTTCAGGGCCTAACAATAATCGGAAAACAATTTTGAAATATCATTTTTTGTTTTCGAGATATCAACAAAATACAGGCACGTTTTAATGAGGAATCCAGTAGCATATTGTTTTTTAAGATAACTATAACATTTACCCGGGGACCACAGCCAACTTTTGTTTTTCTTAGGGGCGCTATTTTGGTTTTTCATATTTTTTTAAGAATATTTTTTTCTGAATTCAGTGATGTATCACACTCATCATTTATTTTTGATTTGATATTTAAAATTACGATATTTTCTTTATTTCAAAGGGTGCTTTAGAAACAATGACGTCATATCTGTTAATCAATAAAATCTTGTCAGCAGTCAATCATTGTTAGCATTCAAAATTAATTAATAACTGTCAATCTTTTGTTATAATAATAATAAGTATCAATTATCACATAAAAGTTGCACAAACTAAATTTATTCTACTTTTATTATTATTATTATTCCAAAAATATTCATAATAAAAGTGATTCCTGCATTTTTTCTCTACATCTCGGTAAATATTGATCACCATCACATTTAAGCGTTACATATTTTTAACTTTACTGTAAATCCGTGGTTTATACGCGTGGCGCATTAAGTGAAATTTCGAGTTTAGAAAAGCCTCGTGAAAATTTGTCGCGACAAATTTTCTACGCGGGGCTTTTTTAAACTCGAATTTTTACTTCATGCTTCTTGGTCTGTGAGCGGAAGACACTCGTTAGTTTAAAATACATCACAACTGTTAAAATATGTATCGTCGGATGCCTGTCTTCAAGGGTGATTTGTAAGCAAACTATGGGTCCTAGGAGTTGTCAAATAAGTTACTCAACTGTTTCCACGGCACTTTTTACAAAAAACAAAAGATTAAAATTTTACATATAAAATGAACAATAATCTATTAATGTGATACATCATTGAAATAAGAAAAAAATATTCTTCCAAAAATATGAAAATCCAAAATAGCGCCCATAAGAAAAACAAAAGTTGGCTATGGTCTCTGGGTAAATGTTATAGTTATCTTAAAATAAAATATGTTACTAGTGTGCCTCTATAATGTGAAATTTGTAAATGTCTGGATTCAATAGTTTTTGAATAAAAAAATAAAAATGATATTTCAAAAAATCCGTTTTTTGACAATATCTCAAAAACGATAGAAGATATTTCAAATTTGTTTTTAGATTATTATTGGGATCTAAATTATTTTGCCCCAATTTAACCGACTCTCTAACTCTTCAAATAACCGAGATCCCCATACATAATGTTGAACTACGGACACCCTGTAGAAGCTGTAAATTTTCCGACATCCGTTATTTTTTGAAAAAAAGTTCAATTTGAAGCTTTAAACGAGTGTTTTTCACTCCTAGACTAAGCATGAAGTAAAATTTCGAGTATAGAAAAGCCCCGTGACAAATTTCCTGGGCTTTTCTAAACTCGAAATTTTACTTCATGCGTCACGCGTATAAAAAACTGATTTCAAGTAAGGTTCAAATATACATAAATTTCACAATATTTTAGTGTTTTATACGCGTGGCTCATAAAGTAAAATTTCGAGTTTACAAAAGCCCAGAAAATTTGTCTTGGGTCGCTGCGCGACCCTCCACATATTTTCACGGGGCTTTTCTAAACTCGAAATTTTACTTCATGCTTAGTCTGGGAGTGGAAAACACTTGTTTAAAGCTTTAAATTGAACTCCTTTAAAAAACAACGATTATCTTAAAATTTAAAGAAAATAAGCTAAATTTGGAATACGTATATTTTAAAGAAAAACTCCCTGTATAAACAAACTGTAGGTGTAAAGAAAACCACTTTTATTTTACTTCTTTTGACTAGTTTCAATTACACGGTAATCATTATCAAACTAAGTTTTCATTAATCTTGGTTTAATAATGATAACCGTGTAATTGAAACTAGTCACAAGAAGTAAAATAAAAGTGGTATAAAAAAGTTAAGCGTTTTCTTTACATCAAAATTAAAATGTACCACGAAGTAAACGCTTCCAAAATTCAAGAAGAAACTGTAAGTGTGTGCCTAACTTGTTTTATAACATGAATTTTTTTTACAAATACAATATGAATTATTTAGATTTCATTCAGTGGCGTAGCACCCTGGAGCAAGTAAAAATCGGTTAATTAAGCCGTAGTTATATTAATAACTGTATGTGTAATATATCGTTTCACTTTTCACTTTTAAAAGTAAAAGTGAAGATAGGAATATAATTGTGTTTTAATTAAGTGACTTAAATCTTCAAGTAACTCAAATAACTACATTAAAAATCAGATACTTAGAAAGGAGTTTTAAAAGATTTGTTGTTTCTAAAAAGTGTTTAAACTTGCAAAAAGTGATTTCACTTTTCGGTGGTGGCAGAATCCTAAAAATTTTAATTAATTTTTAATAACGTTACATGAATGAATGTCCCATTTTTAAATATTAATATACAAGGTCTCCAGAAAATAAGTAAAATGCTTTAGGTAACTTGATTCGTTAATTAATTTTAAGTAGAAAATCCAAGTAAAAAATATTTTATAGTTTTTCATTAACACTCACGGTGCCATATTAATATACAAGATGGCCAGAAAATAAGTAAAATGCTTTAGGTAACTTGATTCGTTAATTAATTTTAAGTAGAAAATCCAAGAAAAATATTTTATAGTTTTTCATTAACACTCACGGTGTCATTGAAATCTAAATATATCACAAGAAATCCGCAATATTTTTTAAATATCTTAATTAAAATCATATCTATCAACAACCAGCTTTACACTACAAATATTTATGTAATGTTTTGTCGATTGTTAACGGCAAACATTTTTTACAAAATGTTTATAACAAAGTCTATTCACATATTTTTAATATTAATGGTCTCATGAGACTTACTGAATAATCATACAATATTTTTTTTAAGTTATTTGTTCTTTACATTTTTTAATTTATTTATTTATTCATTTTTTTTTAATTTTTATGTACTCAAAATTGATTAACGAATCGCGCTACGTAAAGCTTTTCATTCATTTTTTGGTCACCTTGTATAACTAAAAAACCATTATTGTTAATTGGATTATTCTACAAAAAAACATCATAGATGTTATAAATAATTATCCATCGAAAATCTTTAACTTTAGATAGAATATGTTTGTTTCTTATATTGGATAATCAAACATGATCAATTTTAAAATAATTCTAAGTATTTGAAATAAATGTAAATCTAGACAATTTTTTAATATTTATTAGTATTACGTGAATATATTTTCTTCCAACGTAATGTTTTGAATTTAAGGTTTTATATTTTTAGCATTTAAAAGAATTATTTGGTTTTCTGCATTCAATCATAACATATAGTTATTAATAAATAGGTACAGATAATTGAAAAAAATCTACTATCGATAAATTTCCAGTGAATCGTTGAATAAATGAAAGTTTGCAATAAATATGAATATTTGGTTAATACGTTTTAATCTAAATATGCTATGATTTGCAGTTAATCTACCAAACAATAAAATTGTACACGTTTATAGTTAACTATGCCAAATTGTAAATCAATTATACAAATTATCAACTCTATTTTAACTTATGAATTTTTTACCTATAAAAACTTTAATATACGTTTTTGAGATATGTTTAACGAGTGTTTTCCACTCTTTGATTAAACATGAAGTAAAATTTTGAGTTCAGAAAAGCCAAGTTTTCAAGCTTCTCTAAACTTGAAATTAAATTTTATGCGCCACGCATATAAAACACTGATATAATGTGAAGTTCAACATTTCCCGCTTAGATATGCAATATTTTTATTTACTTATTTCCATATATTTCAAAGATCTAAATTTGTTGTTAAAAATTCACAAATAATTATGATTCACAGCCAACTTAGCTTGGTTACATGCTTGATCTTGAGTTAATAAAGTATAATTTTCATTTTGTCTGTTCCAACTGCTCTACGGTAGCTACGCCTCTGATTTCATCTTTAAACCTAAGGTTTTGAAAACATGTTTTATATTTCCTCAATATTAATTGTTATGATAAAATAGCCACAGATCAAAAAACAATAAACTAAGGTTTTATTAACATTAAAACAACATATAACGTTATTTTAATGTATTTATTAAATATCGCTAAGTGTTTTTCCTAGTAGTGTATACAGAGAGAGAGAGATTTGATCTTCTTATCTACAATGACAACCTAATACACATTAACGATATTGGGTTGCCTACAATAATTGTTTGAAACAATTCGCTCAATGCGTTTGACACGCGTTTTATTTAGGCATACATGCACATAGGAGGTATATATACACATCTAAAACTATCTGTATATTCTTTATTCAATATTTACAACTATAATTATTCTACTGCCCTAATTACTTTAATTTCCGTCTCTACATTGCACATCTCTAACAACTATAAATACTCCACTGCCCTGATTACTTTATAACATTTTTTGATTCGACTCCTGGAATTTAATTACTTTTGCGCAATGCTTCGATTTTCTCGATTTTTTCGTCTTAAAAACGCAACGATCTGTGAAGAAAATTGTCGCGCCAAAGACACACATACCTGGGCATCTTACCTTGACACGGAATTTCGCACAACTCAATCGGGGAAAAAGACTCGATAACTTATAATATTAATATTGCTGTGTGTGCTATTATTGTGCAGGTGGAATGGAGAATGGCGTCTTCGACGGATGTCTGATCGCCGAAGAGCTGGCCTACGCCTGTACAGGAATTATGACAGCTTTAGAAGCTAGCGGTTTAGGAGTAAGTATTGTTTTTATTCGTGAATGAATTGTTAAAAATAAAGAGTTCATTCGCCAACTTCATGTGATGATTACATAAAGTTGGTTTAGGAGTTCCGTTCTACATTTTGCAGGGCTTCAGTTATTAATATTTCAGCAATTGTTTTGTAAATGTTGATGAAATTTATCACTTTGCAATATTTTTGTCTTATTTTCAATAATGGTGTCAATGTTTGTCAATCATCTCAATTATTAACTTTTTTTTATATTTTATGAACTGGGGGCCTCATTTTTTGCTACAGCAAACAAATAAACTTGTCTATTCATTTTGATTTTGGTGTCCGTATTTAGACAGAATGTATGGGAATCCCAGTTATTTGAAGAGATAGAGAGTCGGTTAAATTTGGACAAAGTTGCGTATTTTAGGGCCTAAGAATAATCTAAAAACAATTTTGAAATATCTTTTTTATTTTTCGAGATATCAACAAAAAGCTGATTCTTTGAAAAATCGTTTTTATTTTTTTATTTAAAAACTACTTTGACAATATACAGGCACTTTTTAATGAGAAATCTAGTAGCATATTTTCTTTAAAGATAACTATAACATTTACCCGGGGACCATAGCCAACTTGTTTTTCTTATGGGCGCCATTTTGGATTTTCAAATTTTTTGAAAGAATATTTTTTTCTGAACTCAGTGATGTACCACAGTCATAATTTATTTTACATTTGATATTTAAAATTATAATGTATTTTTTTTGCAAAAATTGCCTTGGAAACAATGATCTATTCATCAATAATATCTTAACAGCAGCCAATCATTGTAAGCAGTCAACATTATTGAATAACTGTCAATTTTTTGTAATAATAATAATAATCACAAATAGAAAGACTGTTATTCCTTACTTCACTTTTTATTTTTATATTAGATGTACATTTTGAGACACAGGGTGCTCATTATCAATAACAAGTTTGTTATTGATAATGAGCACCTTGTGTCTCGAAATGTACATCTAACATAAAATTAAAAAGTGAAGTAAGGAATAACAGTCTTTCTATTTGTGATTAATCACTTCACGTAAACTCGAAACAATACAGTTATTAATAATAACAATGTCGATTATCACACAAAACATATATTTAGAAAAAAGTGATGTGTCCATCATAGCACTGATAAGTTAAATATCAACAGTATGGAAAAGTTGCTCAAACAAAATTTATTCTTTTATTATTATTATTCCAAAACTATTCACAAAAAAAGTAATTTAAAATAAAAACACTTGGTTTGTTTCACTAACGTTTTACTTATTATTCCGACTAGTTTCGGCTTCTAGCCATTATCAAGGAATGTACAGAGAATACTTTTTTACACGATATTTATATACAAATTCAGGTAATTAGGGCGTTCATTATTGGGAGATCCATAGCTCGTCATTGTCATTGACCACATGTTTTCCCGATTTTATTGCTTTATTTATCTCCAAGCCTTCTCTGAAATTCAGTATACGACCCTTATTGCCTGTATACAATATTTTAAAATTATTGCTGTTGTATAGATGACCGGCTGTGATGCAGTGTTTGGACATACCCGTTGATTGTTTTTTATTTAGAACATCTTTTTTATGTTCGTCGAGACGGATTTGGAATGATCGTCCGGTCTGTCCTATATATACTGCATCACAGTCGTTACATCTTAATTAATAAAAAAAGTAATTGTTGCATTTTTTTTCGCTGCATCTCAATAAATATTAATCACCATCACATTTAAACGTTATATATTTTGGACTTTACTGTAAATTAGTGGTTTATATGCGTGGCGCATGAAGTAAAATTTCGAGTTTAGAAAAGCCCCGTGAAAATTTGTCTCGGGTCGCTGCGCGACCCTCGACAAATTTTCTACGCGGGGCTTTTCTAAACTCGAAATTTTACTTCATGCTTAGTCTGGGAGTGGAAAACACTCGTTAGTTTAAAATACATCACAACTGGTGATGTATTTTAACAACAATTATGGGTCCTAGGAAATGCCAAATGAGTGAGTTACTCAACTGTTTCCAAGGCACTCTTTACAAAAAACAAAAGATTACAATTTTACATATAAAATGTACAATAAACTATAAAGGTGATACATCATGGAATTCAGAAAAATATTCTTTCAAAAAATATACAAATCCAAAATGGCGCCTATAAGAAAAACAAAAGTTGGCTATGGTCCCTGGGTAAATGTTATAGTTATCTTAAAATAAAATATGTTATCAGATTTCTCGTTAAAGAGTGCCTGTATAATGTCAAAGTTGTAAATGTCTGGATTCAATGGTTGTTGAATAAAAAATAAAAACGAAATTTCAAAAAATCCGTTTTTTGCCAATATCTCAAAAACAAAAGAAGATATTCCAAATTTGTTTTTAGATTGTTATTGGGCCCTAAAATAAGCAACTTTGCCCCAATTTAACCGACTCTCTATCTCATCAAATAACCAAGATCCCCATACATTCTGTTGACATACGGGCACCCTGTATAATACGCAATTTACTTTGAAGAAGAAAATGACAATAAATCTGTTCCCGTTTTATAAGTAAAATAAATTTAAAAAATAACGCAAGACAAGAGAAAATCACTCATCAAAACATCTTGGAGCTCAGTCTCTTGCAGACCCTACCTTCTGAAACAAAATGTGGGATTTGAGTAAACATTCGTTTAAAAAAATTAAGTGATAAATTAATTCATCATAATATATGTAATTGTATTAAGATATGAACACATATTTCATCATATGTAAATACAATTACATATAATGAATTAATTTATCACTTAACCCGTGGTGTTGTAATAATAATATAAAACTGATTGAAGCAATTGCTTTGTTTCCCTGATTTTTTTAGTTTTTAACTCGTAAGTTTATGGTAATAATTTAAAAAAGTCTGTGAAACAAACCAAGTGTTGAATCGGTTTAATATTATTAATTTATTAATTATTAACGCAAGAAGAAGAAGATTATTAACTTTAGTTATTACAGTGAATAACTATGAACTGCTTATTAATACACTTGGCATCCTTTCTCTGAACTGTGGAATAGTTCATAGTTTTTTTTAATGTTTTAAGTGAGAAATTAATAAAGGATATTTAGTGTATTTTATAATTAAATATTTTATATGAGTAAATGCCATTAATTTATTTTGTAGATTTATAGAAATTGTCTTGGGTCGATGCCCATTTCTATGATTTTTGATAATAATAATAAATAAATCTTTATTGGTTGTTTACAATACAATAATTATTAACATATGTATTCTTATAATTTAAAAAATGTAACCAAAGGGTTATCGACCTGAGGTCTTTCTACCCTGGTTTGTCATTTATTTAGTCCGTCATGATTGTTAACTGTCATTGTCTAGCGAGGTGAAATGTTTGATGAATTCATATGTGGTTTCTGATGGGTGTTTGCATTTAGGAGGGATTTCGGGATTTCTGGGGATACATAGTTTATCTAGGAGCTCTGGATTTTCAGGGTTAGTGGAGAATTTTTGGGAAAGGGCTAAAAGGCGGTCTTGGATAGGTGTAATTCCGGTACTATTGTAGAGTAGGATGTTTGATGGATTATATAAGGGGTTATGTGGATGCCGTAATTTAGTTAAAATGCGGAGGGATAATCGCTCGGAAATTTGAATATGTTTTAATACGGAGGGGCGGGATTGTGACAAGAGAACGGCTCCATAGTCCAGCATAGGTCTACATATCATTTTATATATATGTGCGGCGGTGTTAATATTTATACCTTTACCTCTATAACTGAGGCATCTAAAGTGTTTAGCTCTAGCACGAATTTTGGTGTTAATGGCCAGGGTATGCTTTTTAAAATTGAATTTTTGGTTAAATAATACGCCCAGGTATTTGCAGGTTGGGGATGAGGTAATGCGGGTATTGCTGATGGTAATTGAATGAGGAGTCGGTGGGATGCGATGGAAAAGTATTAGGAATTTGGATTTTAATGGGTTTATTTTAATTCTCCATTTGTTAAACCACGATTCAATTTTGTTGGAGAATTGCTGGAGGGTGGATATGGAATTTGGAATATTATTAGAGTGGACAACGAGAACAGTATCATCTGCAAATTGGAGAGGGTATGCTAAAGGATTGAAGTAGTCAGGGTTTGGGTTGTAAATGTCTTGGCAGTATAAGTTGTATAGGATGGGAGAAAGTGGGGAACCTTGAGGGACACCTTGCTCTGGAGTAAAGGTAGTGGAAAGGTCGTTATGGATTTTAATTTGTAGGGATCTATTTTGTAGGAAGTTGGCTATTAGGATAATGGGGTGTTTGGGCAGATTAAGGGTGTAGCATTTATATAAATGCCCTCGATGCCATACGGAGTCGAAGGCTTTTTTAATGTCTAGAAAAAGCATAAATGATTTTCTACCCTCTAGGTGGGCTGTCTCGCAGTTAGAAGTAAGAATTGTGAGGGGAAGGGTTGTGGAACGATTGGGTTAGAAACCAAACTGGTATGTTGGGATATATTGGGTAATGGTTGACATAAGTTTGCGTTTAATAAGAGATTCGAAGAGCTTACCAAGAACAGGGAGAAGTGTAATTGGACGGTAGCTGGAAGTTAAGGAAGGATCTAGATTTGGTTTTGGAATACATGTTATTATACCATGTTTCCATTCTGTAGGGAAATATTGGTGGCGGTAGTTGTGGTTGAATATTTTAAGGATGTATTGGTGGATATTGTCATTAAGGGATTTTATTATACGTCGATGGATATGGTCATGCCCTGGAGCTGTGTTTTTTCCTTTATTTAGGATGTCATAATAGTCCGATTCGTCTAGAATGTCGTTGTCGGGTGGAGGTGAGGGGTGAAGAGGGAATGTGTCGTACCAAGAATTTACTGTCTCAAGTAGTGTTTTGTCAAATGATTCGTCTTGCGCAAATATGAAGGTGTCCTTGAAATAGTTTTTAAATATGTCTGCCATTTGTCCGGTATCGTTAGTTAAAGTATTCGTAGTTGGGTCGATAATGTCTTTTATTTTGTCATTCTTTCTATATTTTGTTAATTTCTTAATTTCCGTCCAGTAAGTCTTGCCTTTCATGCTATTTATGTTTTCACAAGCGTTTATCCATGTCGTTTGCTTGTATTCGTCTATTAGTCGGTGTATGTCTTTGTTCAGTCTGTTAAATTTTTGTCTAAGTTCTATTGTGTCTGTTATTTTAATGTCACGATATAATTATCTTTTGAATTTAATAAGTCTTAGGATATAGTTAGGTAGCGGATATTTGTATATTTGTTTAGTTTGTTTAGGAGTGTGATTAAGGATTGTAGATGAAAGCAGGTTGTTAAATTTGGTTATAATATCGGGATTTGGAGTCGGATTGTTCTTGATAAACGTCTCCATCTCATCATTAACCTTATCTGTACAGCATTTTTTAAAATTATAGATACAAAGAGGAGTGGGTAAAGAGATATGTTGTTGAATATTAAGGTAAAATTGGATTGAAAGATGGTCGGAACACAAGTCAGGAATAAGTGATACTGATGTTATTAAGTCACTTAGGTTTTTTGTACATAATAGGATATCAGGAGTTGATGGTGGATTATTGTTCATAATGAAGGTGGGAGGTGTTTTAATTTGAGTAAAGTTCGATTGCGATAGGAAGGAAGATAGGTGGCGAGCTTTAGTTATTGATATTAAAATCACCAAGAATAATTGCATTATCGTACAGCGATGCTTTGGTGAATATACTATCTTCTATCTGGGAGTGTGGATGGATGTATACAAGAAATAGGTGGACAGTATAAGAAGAGAATACTAAGGTACAGTGAAGGCATTCATTTAGCGGATTGTTTATTTTTGGGGAATTTGCTTTACACAGGTTTACAGAAGGATGTACTGCTATCACTGATCCTTCTCTATGATTATATGATTTTTGATTATGCAATAAATGTTAGTTTAATGATTATCAAATTATTTCATTTTTCAATTTTACGTAATTATAATAATTACCTGAGGGTTGTGAACGCTAGCTCCAGATGAGTATCCTTCTAAAAAATACCAATTTTACATCTTTTTGCAAATTTCTATCACATATGCCTTACATTTTCCATTACACATCACAATTTCAATTAGTTGAATTAAAACCGCACTGTTCACAATTCCGTACTAATTATCTAACTCAAAAACCGATCACTCCACTTTAATATTTACGAAATTTCGGAGATGCGAGATTCCCGTGTGAATGATTTACCTCAACTGACAAATACAGACGAAATACGAACAAGAATACATCTCGTTAGTTTTATCAACATTCCAATTTTCGCTCCATTCAAATTCGACACATTTTTTGCGCCCTTGATAAACAACTCGAGAAGAGTATTTTCGATTAACCATATTTGAGTTGAGATAATTAAATTAAAGGATTTTTGTTGTGAGAGAATCTTTGTATGTACAGTTGTTTTGAAACGGGCATATATTTACAGGGCTATTCAAAATAAAGGAACAGATTTCAAACATCTATTTCTTCCAAGCGACAAAAGATAGAAACACAATTCCAACGTTCCTTGAAAGAGAAAAGTTCAAATTTTATGAGTTAATATGACCACCATGTGTTACACGACAAATATCAAAACGGTAGCTCATTTCTTGCATCACACAAATCAGCTGGTCTCTAGTTATCGAATTTACAGCTTCAACAATTCGATGTCGCATATTTTGAAGAAAGGTTTTTGAGCTCCTTTTCGTAAACTGTACGAATACGCTCGACATTTTCATTCTATGTGCGTGGACATCCCGTGCTTTTCTGTTTGCAGATGCAACCATCGTCTACGAATTTTCGATGCCACGGGTAAATCTGCTTATGACGAGGCAATTGTTTATTAAACTGACGGCGAAAAGCACATTGAACTTTAATAATGGGGTCTAGTTTTGCTAATTGCAGCACACAAAATGATTTTTCTTGTTGTATCGCCATTTTACTACAGACAATCAACATGACCTGAACTGTTCAAATTTTAAACTTTTGTTTGTCCAGGAACATTGAATTTATGGTTTTAACTTTTGTAGTTTGAAAGAAATAAACGTTAAAATCTGTTCCTTTCTATTAAATAGCCCTGTATATCAGAATCAATGTAATCATTTCCTCAAGAAACAAATGATTTCAATTATATCCACTTTTGAAAGATTACAGTAAATTAGCGCACTCACACCAACATGCATGTTGCTAATTAAACAATTTTAAGGCTAGCAAGTATACAAATATTGAAATACATATTTAAATATTCGAATATTTTAAATATTTGAATATTCGAATATTTCAAATATTATGAATATGGTTTTGAATAAATACGAGAATACCTATATTCGCAAAATTCCGAGCCTCATTCAAAACATGCTTTATTGTTTGCCTACATATTTTCATTTAATAAATTAAAAGTGGTTGTTTTTTGGTTTATAATGAAATGGAGCACTTTGAAACTAGAAGGCGTTTACTTTAATTATTTTGAACAGAATGTGATGAAAAATCGATAAAAGTCATTTTTTGAATAAAACGTTGATTTAAAGTTAAAATTGAAAAATAGAAAAAAATTGCTTCAGGGGAATGTATTTAGGAATAAATTAGCTTTAAAATAATATACGTAACTTATCTTTAGTTTGAAAATTGTATTCATTCATTAGAAATTTAAAAATTATTTTATATAGCCGAAATGTTTCAGAAAATTTATTTTTGTACGTAAAAACCAGGGTTGATATGTTTAAAACACTTTGTTTTAAAACAGTGTTTTAAACATGTTTAAAATCCCAAATTTGTATAAACATGTTTTAAATGTTAAATTTGTTTAAAACGTTTTTTTTATTATTTTAAATTTGCTAAATTATATTTTATACTACTTCATTAAGATTTTTTATTTACATTTTGAATTTTTAGCTAAATTTTTAAAGATATTTCGAATAACATTATTAAACATAACATTTTATTACAATAAAATATCGAATATGTGTGCATAAATGTTATTTTTAAATACAGGGATTTTTTCTTTCAGGTATACATATGCATACACTGTAAAATTTACGACATTCGTTGTTTTTTTTAAAGATTTCAATTTGAATTTTTCAACGAGGGTTTTCCACATCCAGACTAAGCATGAAGTAAAATTTCGAGTTTAGAAAAGCCTGAAAATTTGGATTGGCCGCGTAGCGAAGCGGAGCGGGCAATCCAAATTAGGCTTTTCTAAACTCGAAATGTTACTTCATGCGCCACACGTATAAAACACTGAAATATCGCAAAGTTTAAAATAAACGGCTTTAGCAATCCAGTATGTAGATGTGATTAAATTGTGAGTCAAATTGTGCACTGAACAAATTGTTTAAAACAGTGAATATATGCAACCCAATAACTCTAACGTATATTAAGTTGCCTATAATAGTTGTTGTATGTCCAAATTCTTAGGCTTTTCTAAACTCGAAATTTTACTTCATGCTTAGTCTGGGAGTGGATAACACTCGTTAAAAGCCTTAAATTAACCACTTATAAACAAGGAAATCCCGCAAAATTAAAAAAACGCTGTAATTATCGGGATAGGTATACTCAAAAGAAAAATGCTCTGTATGTTCTGTTTTAAACGTGTTCTAAACATGTTTTAAACACGTTTTAAACATGTTTTTAATTGTTAATGTTTTAAGCGCTGTTCCAACGAAAAAAACAGGTTTTGTTAAAAAAAACTGTTTGTTTTAATTAAAATTAAAATAACATTTTTTTAACAACCCTGGTAAAAACTGGTTCTGGCTATTTCTCACGTTTTTCACAATTGTTATAAAAAAAAAAATAAACCTAGAAAATTTTGCAATTTTTATGAGGGGAATCGAGATTATCATACACATTTTTTTTATATTCAATAAAAATTTAAGTTAAACTTTAAAAATATGGAAATATTGATTTAGGGTAATGTATTTATAAATAAACAAGTTTTAAAATAGTATAAATAACCTATTTTTTAGTATGAATTTTGCGTTCATGCGGAATGCTAGAAGTTAGTACTTCAATTTTAAAATAATTTTATACACAAAACATACAATTACGATAATATTCGTATATAATATTATTTTACAAATGTATGTTTTTGTAATCATCTTTTTATAATTATAATAATTTATTTTCATAAAAAATGACGGTTTTGTAATATTAGTTTGTAATTGGGTTATCTTGTTAGGTAATAAATAGTATTATTATTATATCGTTTTTTTATAGAAAAATGTGATTTTTTTACCATAAAAATGGGTTCTAGCTTTTTTTTAAATTAAGTAGAATATTTGTGATTTTATTCAGATTTTCAAGAAAATCAATCGTCAAAAACGTGCAATTTTTACTAGGAGAAAGCGGGATAAGTTTTAGAAACTCACTGATACTTTTATTAATATAATAATAAACTAAATAATTTCCTCAAGATAAAAATGTTTTTATCAATTTTATCCACTTTTGATAATTACAGAAAATTAGCAACATGCAACAACATTCATGTAAACATTTTTGGTGGCAAAAAATGTTTGTAATTTCTGCTAGTAACGAGGAACAGCAACAGAATTTTGCGTACTTTTTGAATCTATAAAATCAGATAGATATTTTAAGAGATCATGTACTTTAAATACAATAATTTTAAGTTAAATTTTTAAAACAATTTCAAGTTTTTAAAGGCAAAGTCTTGAGGCATAAATAAGCCTTAAAATTAAGTTAATTACTTTTTTTAACATAAAAATTGCATTCACAGTGGATATTTTTAATGTCAAGCAGAAAAGCTGTGATTTTTTTTCCGAATGTATTAGAAAATATCATCGAAAATTTGCAACTTTTATTTAAATATTAGTTCTAACATTTTTTAAATTGTTGCATACACTGTAAAATTTACGACATTCGTTGTTTTTTTTTAAAGATATCAATTTGAATTTTTAAACGAGGGTTTTCCACTCCCAGTCTAAGCATGTAGTAAAATTTCGAGCTTAGAAAAGCCTGAAAATTTGGATTGGCCGCGTAGCGAAGCGGAGCGGCCAATCCAAATTAGGCTTTTCTAAACTCGAAATGTTACTTCATGCGCCACACGTATAAAACACTGAAATATCGCAAAGTTTAAAATAAACGGCTTTAGCAATCCAGTATGTAGATGTGAATAACACGTGAGTCAAATTGTGCATTGAACAAATTGTTAAAAACAGTGAATATATGCAACCCAATAACTCTAACGTATATTAAGTTGCCTATAATAGCTGTTGTATGTGTGTGTTTTTGAACTTCACTGTAAATCAATGTTTTTAAGCGTGGCGCATGAAGTAAAATTTCGAGTTTAGAAAAGCCTAATTTGGATTGGCCGCTCCGCTTCGCTACGCGGCCAATCCAAATTCTTAGGCTTTTCTAAACTCGAAATTTTGCTTCATGCTTAGTCTGGGAGTGGATAACACTCGTTAAAAGCCTTAAATTAACCACTTATAAACAAGGAAATCCCACAAAATTAAAAAACGCTGTAATTAACGGGATATGTATACTCAAAAGAAAAATGCTCTGTATGTTCTGTTTTAAACGTGTTCTAAACATGTTTTAAACACGTTTTAAACATGTTTTTAATTGTTAATGTTTTAAGCGCTGTTCCAACGAAAAAAACAGGTTTTGTTAAAAAAAACTGTTTGTTTTAATTAAAATTAAAATAACATTTTTTTAACAACCCTGGTAAAAACTGGTTCTGGCTATTTCTCACGTTTTTCACAATTGTTATAAAAAAAAAATAAACCTAGAAAATTTTGCAATTTTTATGAGGGGAATCGAGATTATCATACACATTTTTTTTATATTCAATAAAAATTTAAGTTAAACTTTAAAAATATGGAAATATTGATTTAGGGTAATGTATTTATAAATAAACAAGTTTTAAAATAGTATAAATAACCTATTTTTTAGTATGAATTTTGCGTTCGTGCGGAATGCTAGAAGTTAGTACTTTAATTTTAAAATAATTTTATACACAAAACATACAATTACGATAATATTCGTATATAATATTATTTTACAAATGTATGTTTTTGTAATCATCTTTTTATAATTATAATAATTTATTTTCATAAAAAATGACGGTTTTGTAATATTAGTTTGTAATTGGGTTATCTTGTTAGGTAATAAATAGTATTATTATTATATCGTTTTTTTATAGAAAAATGTGATTTTTTTACCATAAAAATGGGTTCTAGCTTTTTTTTAAATTAAGTAGAATATTTGTGATTTTATTCAGATTTTCAAGAAAATCAATCGTCAAAAACGTGCAATTTTTACTAGGAGAAAGCGGGATAAGTTTTAAAAACTCACTGATACTTTTATTAATATAATAATAAACTAAATAATTTCCTCAAGATAAAAATGTTTTTATCAATTTTATCCACTTTTGATAATTACAGAAAATTAGCAACATGCAACAACATTCATGTAAACATTTTTGGTGGCAAAAAATGTTTGTAATTTCTGCTAGTAACGAGGAACAGCAACAGAATTTTGCGTACTTTTTGAATCTATAAAATCAGATAGATATTTTAAGAGATCATGTACTTTAAATACAATAATTTTAAGTTAAATTTTAAAAACTATTTCAAGTTTTTAAAGGTAAAGTCTTGAGGCATAAATAAGCCTTAAAATTAAGTTAATTACTTTTTTTAACATAAAAATTGCATTCACAGTGGATATTTTTAATGTCAAGCAGAAAAGCTGTGATTTTTTTTCCGAATGTATTAGAAAATATCATCGAAAATTTGCAACTTTTATTTAAATATTAGTTCTAACATTTTTTAAATTGTTGCATACACTGTAAAATTTACGACATTCGTTGTTTTTTTAAAAGATTTCAATTTGAATTTTTAAACGAGGGTTTTCCACTCCCAGCCTAAGCATGTAGTAAAATTTCGAGCTTAGAAAAGCCTGAAAATTTGGATTGGCCGCGTAGCGAAGCGGAGCGGCCAATCCAAATTAGGCTTTTCTAAACTCGAAATTTTACTTCATGCGCCACACGTATAAAACACTGAAATATCGCAAAGTTTAAAATAAACGGCGTTGGCAATCCAGTAGATGTGAATAAAACGTGAGTCAAATGCTACACTGAACAAATTGTTTAAAACAGTGATTATAGGCAACCCAATAACTCTAACCTACATTAGGTTGCCTATGATAGTTGTTGTATGTGTGTGTTTTTTGAACTTCACTGTAAATCAATGTTTTTCAGCGTGGCGCATGAAGTAAAATTTCGATTTTAGAAAAGCCTAATTTGGATTGGCCGCTCCGCTTCGCTACGCGGCCAATCCAAATTCTTAGGCTTTTCTAAACTCGAAATTTTACTTCATGCTTAGTCTGGGAGTGGATAACACTCGTTGAAAGCATCAAGTTAACCGCTTTTAAACAACGAATTCCCGCAAATTTAAAAAACGCTGTAATTATCGGGATATGTATACTCAAAAGAAAAATGCTGTGTATGTTTTGTGTACGCAACTTTCATTTAAATATTAGTTTTAAATTTTTTAAAATTCTTCAATAAAACCAACTTTTTTATTATTGAAGTCTTCAATCTTATTCTAACGAGTGTTTTCACTCCTTGATTAAGCATGAAGTAAACATTTAAAGCTAAGAAAAACCAAATATTCAGAATGGCGTAGCAACATGCATATTGATTAGTAAACATTTTTTAGTGACAAGAAAATGTTTGTAACTTTTGTTGGTAACAAGAAACAGCAAAAGAATTTCGTTTACTTTTTGAATTAATAAAACCAGATTGGTATTTTAGGAAATGAAGCACTTTGAACACTATAAGTGATAAAATGATAAATTTGCTACTTAGGCTAAATCGTTGATTTAAAATTAATTTAAAAAATAAATTTGAATTTACGAAGGTAAAGTCTTGAGCCATAAATATGTTTATGCCTCAAGGCTTTACCTTTAAATATTCTAATTTGTTTTTTTATATTTAAGGCATACAGTGGCGTAGCCAGGAAGGGGTTACGAGGGATTAGAACCCTCCCCCCCCTCTAGTCGCTGCTATCAATTTTATTTTGTATTTTTGAAATCGCCGCGTGTTTAAAATCATTGAAAAATTATGCGTTAGTAAGCATCTGCACACGCCCTGATTTAACACGAAATTATATTATAAATAGTTGTTTTTTAATGACTTTGTAACATTCTTGATTATTTAGTTATATTTTCTTTAAATTCAATTCACACAAAAATCACGTTAAAATAACACAATTTCGACTTTAGGTGCAAATAAGTTGAAAACTATCGAAGGGGAATTTTCTAATTTTTACGTACTTTAAAAGAGCATAGTTTTCTCAATACCCGCAGAAAGTTTTATGCAAATCCATGATTGGGTTTTTGAGTTATATGTTTTTTTAAATCCAAATGCTACAAAAATCATGATTAAAAAACACAAATTTTGCCTTTGAGTAAAAATAACTTCAAAATTATGATATGGGTATTTTTTAACTTTTACATATTTCGAAAAGACATAGTTTTGCTAATACCCACAGAAGCTTTTATAAAAATTCATGCTTGTTTTTATGATTTATGATGTTTTTTAAATTCAACTTCTTCTAATCAGGGTGAAAAACACAAATTTTGACTATTAGAGAAAATAACTTCAAAACTGTGATAAGGGTATTTTATACCTTCTACATATTTTAAAAGAGCATAGCTTTGTTAACACCCTCAGAAGGTTTTAAAAAATCCATGATTGTTTTTTTTTAATTATGATGTTTTTTAAATCCAACTTCTACAAAAGTCAGGGTGAAAAAACACTTATTTTAACTTTGAATGAAAATAACTTAAAAACTATGATAAGGGTATATTTTAACTTGTTTATATTTTAAAAGAGCATAGTTTTCTTAACACTTGCAAAAAGTTTCACGCAAATCCATGCTTGGTTTTTTGAGTTATGATGTTTTTTAAATAAAAATGCTACAAAAATCATTGTGAAAAAAACCTAAATTTTGACTTTGAGTGAAAATATCTGAAAAATTATGATATGGGTATTTTGTAACTTTTGCATATTTTGACAGAACATAGTTTCGTTAACACCCAGGGAGAGATTAATAAAAACTCATGCATGTTTTTTTGAGTTATGTCGTATTTTAAATACAAACTCTACAAAAATAAAACACTAATTTTGTTTTTAAGTAAAAACTTGAAAACAATGGCATGGGTATGTTCTAACTTTTACATATTTTGGAAGAGCATAGTTTTGGTAACACCCACAGACAGTTTTATAAAAATTCATGCTTGGTTTTTTGAGAAATGATGTTTTTTAATCCAACTTCTACAATAATCAGGGTGAAAAACACAAATTTTGATTTTGAGTGAAAATAAGTTGAAAACTATCGAACGGCTATTCTCTAATTTTTACGTATTTAAAAAAATCATAGTTTTCTTAACATCCGCAAAACGTTTTATCCAAATACTGATTGATTTTTGAGTTATGATTATTTTATATCCAATTGCTAGAAAAATCATAGTGAAAAAACACAAATTTTGACTTTGAGTAAAAATACCCTAAAAACTATGATGTAGATATTTTCTAGCTTTTACACATTTTGAAAGAGCATAGTTTTGTTAACACCCACAGAAAATTTCATAAAAATCCATGCTTGGTTTTTTGAGTTATGATATTTTTTAATCCAATTTCTTCAAAAATCAGGGTGAAAAATCACAAATTTGGACTTTTAAAATAAATTGAAAACTATTTGATAGGTATTGTTTGATAGGTATTGTTTTATTTATTTCGAAAAAGCATATTTTTTTCAATATCAGAAGAATGTTTTATGCAAATCCATGAATATTTTTATGGTTAGTTGTTATGGTTATTTTAAATCCAAATGCTAGAAGACTAATGGTAAAAAACACAAATTTTGACATTGAGTGAAAATAACTTGAAAACTATGAAATGGGTATTTTCTGAAATTTACATATTTTGAAAGATCATAGTTTTGTTACCACCCACAAAAAGTTTATAAAAAATCATATTTGATTTTTTGAATAATGACATTCCTTTAATCCAACTTCTACAAAAATCAGGGTGAAAAAACACAAATTTTGACTTTTAGTGAAAATAAGTTGAAAAGTAAAAAATATGTTTTTCTCATTTTTACGTACTTTGAAAGAGCATAGTTTTCTTAATATCAGCAGAGAGTTTTATGCAAATTTATGATTGATTTTCTGAGTTATGATTATTTTAAATCCAAATGCTGGAAAACTGCAGTTTCTATAGAAATATTTTGTTTATACAAATTATATTATTCTGTTTAAACTGATTTTACTTTCTGCGCTTCAGTTAGAAACCCTCCCCCATGTAAAAATCCTGGCTACGCCACTGAAGGCATAAACATATTTATGCTTCTAAACTTTATCTTTAAATTTGTTTATCAAATTTAACTGTAAATCAACCTTTAAAATAAAGTTAATTACTTTGTTCTAACATAAGAATCAATTATTTTGTTCTAACATAAGAACTAATAACTTTGTTCTATCAGAAGAATTAATTACTTTGCTCTAACATAAGAATGACGGATAACTATAAATTAGAACAACTTTAGAGTGATTTCATATAACTGGAATTCTGGTGATCTAATATTTGTTCTCCAGAAAAAAAAAATAGCTTACGCTAACGTGAAGGAGAATATCTGTGTTTTTTCCTCAAGACTTTACCTTTAAATATTCTCTTTTTTTTTCAAATTTAAATCAATATAAAATTCAAAATTAACTTAATTACTTTGTTCTAACATAACAATTAATTACTTTGTTCTAACATAACAATTAATTACTTTGTTCTAAAATAAGAATTAATTATTTTGTTCTAACATAAGAATTAATTACTTTGTTCTAACATAAGAATTAATTAATTTGCTCTAACATAAGAATTAATTACTTTGTTCTAACATAAGAATGACGGATAACTAGAAATTAGAATTTCATGTTTTAACAACTTTAAAGTGATTTCATGTAACCGAAATGTTGGTGAACTAATTTGTTTTCTCCAGAAAAAAATAGCTTAAGCTAACGTCAAGGAAAATATCTGTGTTTTTTTTACATTTATTAAAAAATGTCATCAAATATTATACACTAGATTATGGAGTTAAACATGTGAAATAAAAGTACAAGTTATTGATAAGAAAAACAAGGAATTATTCATTTTTAAAACCCAGTCACAGCCGTAACCTATATAAAAACTCGGCCTTAAAAATTGTAGTAAATCTGGGCCTCACATATTCTCTAGAAGGTCTTCAATAATTAGCCACAGCCCTAATCTATATAACAACTTGAAGGGTCTCAAAAATTTTAGTAAATCCGGGCCTCACATATTCTCTGAATGGCCTTAAAAAATGCGCAAATCCTATAAAAATTAATTATTGATAATAAGTGCTTAGCACTTGAAATGTACATCTAACGAATAAAAATAAAAGTGAAGTAAGGAATAAAAAGTTTTTCATTATCTATAAAAATGTATTTGTAAATTTATTAATTTTATTTTTTAGCAAGTTCTTGTGATAATTGTTGGTAATTAATAATGCGAAAAACGTTACTCATCCCATAAAAATGTATTTGTTAATTATTAACATTTTTTGTTTTAGCAAACTCCTGTTATAATTGCTGGTAACAAAGAACAACAAAAGAAGTATTTGGGTCGTCTGATCGAAGAGCCGATCGTCGCGGTGAGTATAATATTTTGTTGTTTTTTTTTTTATATTGACCAATCAATCGGCGTCTGGTGTATTTTTAAATCAAATTTCTTTGTTTCATAATTATTATTTATATAACACGAAATTACCGGTGTGTATTACACATAAGCAATCGCATGTTATTACAATACGTATTGAATAAATATTTTTATAATCCATTGATTGTGTATGAATTAATTGTCGTTGCGTAGACATAAATGCGATCGACATTAAAAACTGTGTATAATATTGTTATTTATTAATAAACATTATCATATGGTTATAAAAATCTACTGAGAATTCGATTTGGGCATTAAAGCTATCTACTGATCAGGATTCATTACTAAGTGAATTCCATGTTTGATACTGTAATATTGATTCTGTAATATTTTATCCATTCAACTGTCTACATGTTACAATTTTATCATTAAGTAAGTAATATACTGGGTGTTGCCTTGGCGGACGCAACATAGGAAATCGCATGTACATTTTGAAATGTTCTAATTTTGGCTCCCTTATCTATTTTAGAAACAAAATGTATTTACCTTTTTTGTAGAGGAAATAATTTTGAATTCATTCGCGTTAACGTTTATCACTTTTCGTTTCTCTAAGTTAAAATAATTAGAAAACAGTAATGTGATTTTATAAAAATTATGACATGCTATGGTATTAAAACAATGATTACGAATGTCAAAATGGCAAAAAATATCGCAGTCACTTGATTAAAGTAAATGTTTTCGAAATGATTTACACTGTACAAGAAAAAATCCTCCTAATAAAGTGATTATGCAGACCACAGTTATCACGATGATTGCGTTATGTTTTTTGTCGTTAATTAAGTAACAGCAATATCTTGTGTATCAATTTCATGGTATGTCATTATTTTTATAAAATTACATTACTTTTTCTTAATTATTTTAGCTGTAAATTTTCTGACATTCGTTGATTTTTAAAAGAGTTCAATTTGAAGCTTTAAACGAGTCTTTTCCACTCCCAGACTAAGCATGAAGTAAAATTTCGAGTTTAGAAAAGCCCTGTGAAAATTTGTCGAGGGTCGCGCAGCGACCCGAGACAAATTTTCTGGGCTTTTTTAAACTGGAAATTTTACTTCATGCGCCACGCGTATAAATCGCAGATTTTAAGTGAAGTTCGAATAAACATAAATTTGACAATATTATAGTGTTTTATACGCGTGGCACATAAAGTAAAAGTTTGAGCCCAAAAAATTTGTCTCGGGTCCCCTCGACCCTCGACAAATTTTCACGGGGCTTTTCTAAACTCGAAATTTTACTTCATACTTAGTCTGGGAATAGAAAACACTTGTTTAAAGCTTTAAATTGAACTTAAAAAAAACAGGGAATATCTGCAATTGTTGTATCAATTCTATGATCATTATTTTTATAAAATCACATTACTTTTTCTTAATTATTTTAGCTGTAAATTTTCTGACATTCGTTGATTTTTAAAAGAGTTCAATTTGAAGCTGTGTATTCCACTCCCAGACTAAGCATAAAGTAAAATTTCGAGTTTAGAAAAGCCCCGTGAAAATTTGTCGAGGGTCGCGCAGCGACCCGAGACAAATTTTCTGGGCTTTTTTAAACTCGAAATTTTGCTTCATGCGCCACTCGTATAAAACACAGATTTTAAGTGAAATTCGAATATACATAAATTTGACAATATTATAGTGTTTTATACGAACAAATTTTCACGGGGCTTTTCTAAACTCGAAATGTTACTTCATGCTTAGTCTGGGTGTGGAAAACACTTGTTTAAAGCTTTAAATTGAACTTAAAAAAAACAGGGAATATCTGCATTTGTTTTGTCAATTCCATGGTGTCATTATTTTTATAAAATCACATTACTTTTTCTTAATTATTTTAATTAAGTGTGAAAATTCATAAATTTAGAATTTTTTCCTCTACAAAAAAGTGAAATACATTTTGTCTCTAAAATAAATAGGGAAGCCAATATTTGAACACTTTAAAATTAACATGCGATTTTCTATGTTGCGTCCGCCAAGTCAACACCTGATATAATCCAGTCCACGAGAGGTGTCCTATGACATTTAAGTTTAAATTAAAAAACTATAATAATATACGTTCAGCGTAGGTTGCAACTGAGCACACAAAAGCAAAAGAAATAATATTAATATGAAAATACGTCGAAGATAAATTGAATTATAGATTTTAAATTTGTAATCATAGGACACGTCTCGTGAATTCTACTGTACATACTACTTACTTAATGATTTCATTGTTTCTTAAAAGAAAATCTGTTTATTATTAATTAAGTAACCCTTACTTCTGTTATAAGTGTTAAATTTGAAACTTTAAACGATTCTTTCCACAATCTTGATTAAGCATGAAGTAATATTTCGAGTTTAGAAAAGCCTGAAAATTTGTAGGCTTTTCTAACCTCGAAATTTCACTTTATGCGCCCTGCGTATGAAACACTAATTTAACGTGAAGTGATGATATATACTCCTTCGGCAAAATGCTTTGGCAGTATATTTTAAATACAATTCTTTAGTGTTTTTTCCGCGAGGCGCATGAAGTAAAATTTCGAGTTTAGAGAAGCCTGAAAATTTGGTTTGGTCGCTCCGCGAAGCGGAGCGACCAAACCAAATTTTCAGGCTTTTCTAAACTCGAAATTTTACTTCATGCTTAATCTGGGATTGGAAACACTGGTTAGAAGCTTCAAGTAGAACGTTTTTAATAAAACAACGAATGTCTGAACATTTACAGAGTGTACACTTTGGGATATGTATACTTAAACTTTGTATCTCTGCAATGGTAAGATTGTACAAAATATTATGAGTGTACAGACGAATTAAGTTGAATTCAATTCTTTTTAAACTTTGTAGTTATTAGGAAATTTAAAAAATAATTGAAATTTAAAACCCATAGTTTTAAACATTTTTACGACCGAATTTAATTTTTTAAAGCTCTAGTAAAGTTGTAGAGGCTCAACCATTAACAGATGGTATTTATAGATTATGAACCTTAATATTTAATAACATTTGTTTAAAAAGAAATTATATTCTACTAATTTAATTGTGTCTCCTTAAACTGTATTCAGTATTTCACAAAATTTTATTTTTCTTTCTTTTCTTTTGTATTCAACTTTGTAAAAGGTGTTTAACGTACTATATAAATAAATTAAAAACAGTAGAATATTGTAAGTAGTTTAAGTAGAATGTGGTAAAATGTACTTGAGTAAAACGTAGTAACACTTTCTACAATAGTTAATAATAGTCACATCTATGAATAGACACTAGCAGAATATTGTCAGATTGCTGGCTACTAAAAGCAGTACTAAAATATAGTGAAGTTAGTAGGGGCTACTAATGTTATAAAATTACGCTATACTCGGTCTTCGCATCATTAATAGACATTATTGGAAGAATTAGAGCCTTAATATTTATTAAAAAATGTTAGTAGAATATTCTATGATAAGGCAGTCTTAATAGAAAGTAGTAAAGTGTAGTTGAGTTAGTAGAACGTGTTAACACTCTGCTACAGTTTTAAAAATTTCTGCAAAAGTTATAATAACTGTTAACAGTTAATAATTCTTAAGAAACTTGTGACTCAAAATAAGTTAGCATAAAGTTATAGTAATAGTAGTATGTTATTAGAAAATTACTATGTCATACTTATAAACATTTCTATCTTGTATTTAATTTTAAAAGCTCTAGTATGCCTCTACAATCAATAATATAAGATATTTAACGATTATAAACATTAATATTTATTAATACATGTTAGTAGAATATTGTAAGACACTAGTGGTCTAAGTAGAAAGTAGTAAAGTGTGCTTAAGTAGACCGTGTCAACACTTTCTACAACAGTGAATAATTGTTAACAATTACATCTATAAATAGATACTAGTAGAATATGTTTAGACTGTTTTCTACTAAAACCAGTACTAAAATGTAGTGGAGTTATTAGACGCTAATATGATTATATAAAAGTACGTTTCACAATCAATAATAGGCATTAGAGGAGGATTAAGAACCTTTAGATTTAATAAATATTAGTAGAACATTTTATGACGGCAGTACTCTTAGTAAAATGTGGGAAAGTGTAGTTGAGTTAGTAAAATGTGCAAAAATGATTGTTTATGATTATATAAAATTACGCTCTAGTAGACCTTTGCAATCAACAATAGGCATTAGAGGAGGATTAAGAACCTTAGTATTAAATAAATATTAGTAGAATATTCTATGATGACAGTAGTCTTAGTAGAATGTAGGAAAGTGTAGTTGAACTAGTAAATTGTGTGCCATAGTTTCAAACATTTCTAGAATAATCAATAACTGTTAACATTCACATTTATGCTGATGTCTGAAATATTGTTAGACTGCTTTCTACTAAAAGTAGTTCTAAAATATAGTGGAATTTGTGGAGGCTACTATAGTTATGAAATTGCGCTCTAATAGGCCTTACCAATCATTAATAGACGTTCGTGCAGGATTATAATAATAATGTTTTTCTAATTGCCTGACAGAAGACCCATTTACAGGACAATTTTACAAAAGAAGAATAATATTTTATGAACAATAACATTTATTAATAATTTTTAATAGAATATTGTATGAGATCAGTAGTCTTCGTAGAAAGAAGTAAATTGTAGTTGAGTTAGTAAAACGTGTCAATGCTCTGCCAGAGTTTAAAACATTACTTCAACAGTTACAATAATTGTTAACACCCACCATTTATGAATAGACATTAGCAGAATATTATTAGACCATTTTCTACTAAAACCAGCAGTAGTGGAGTTAGGAAGTGTACCATAGTTATAATTTTTTTCTTTAACGTCTATAATTTCAAACATTTTAGCACAGCATTAAGTTTATTAATAGATATAAGACTCCAGCAGAATTAGTAGACAGTAATAGTACAGTATACAGATGCGTTAATCGTATGTCTTAGGACTCTACTGTAAGTTTTGATATAGTTGCAATTGTCTATAAAATTAACCACTAAAATTTATTAAAACATTAATAGATTAATACATAGCAGAAAATTGTAAGTTTATTAATAGACTCCAGAAGAAATAGTTGACAGTAATAGTACATTATAGCAAAAGGGTTACTTAAATATTTTAAGATTTTACTGTAGTTTCAAAAATCTCTACAAATTTCTATAAACTTAAACACTTTAGTAGAGCCTCAGCATTTACTAAAACATTAATAAACGTTAGCAGAAAATTGTAAGTTAGTAGAAGTATAAAAAGTTATATCTTTACTTAATTTCTCACTTAACCCGTGGTATAAAAAGTTAGTTAGTTAGTAGAAAGTATAAAAACGTTACCAATACTTTAATAATGCCTTGAAATGTATTAACCGCTTATGGATCATTCATCTCAAGATTTTTCGGAAAAACATAAATGTTGTTTCACGTATTTATTTAGAAAATCATAACCAACTATACGCCTAGTATACTCCAAAACTATTAAGTATCTATTTAAAATTATTTCCATGCAGAGTGCGCATGAAAAAATGTCTTGCTTATTAGGGTTGTTAAAAACACATTTTTTTTTCATTTTAATTAAAACAAACAGTTTTTATTTTTAAAAGTGTTTTATTGATTGAAACTGCGTTTAAAACATTAAAAATTAAAAACATGTTTAAAACAGAACATAAAGGGCATTTTTCTTTTCAGTATACTTATCCCGATAATTACAGCGTTTTTTAAATTTGCGGGAATTCGTTGTTTCAAAGCGTTTAATTTGGGGCTTTTAACCAGTGTTTTCCACTCCCAGACTAAGCATCAAGTAAAATTACGAGCCTAAGAATAGCGGCGAATAGCGGCGTAGCGGCCAATCCAAATTAGGCTTTTCTAAACTCGAAATTTTACTTCATGCGTAACCCCTAAAAACACTGATTTACAGTGAAGTTCAAAAACACACACATACAACAACTATTATAAGCAACCTAATATACGTTAGAGTTATTGGGTTGCATATAATAACTGTTTTAAACAATTTGCTCAGCACAGAATTTGACTCACGTTTTATTCAAATCTACATATTAGATTGCTAAAGCCGTAAATTTTGAACTTTGCGATATTTCAGTGTTTTATACGTGTGGCGCATGAAGTAAAATTTCGACTTTAGAAATGCCTTATTTGGATTGGCCGCTCCGCTTCGCTACGTAGCCAATCCAAATTTTCAGGCTTTTCTAAACTCGAAATTTTACCTCATGCTTAGTCTGGGAGTGGAAAACCCTCCTTTAAAGATTCAAATTGAAATCTTTTAAAACACAACGAATTTCATAAAATTTTCAGTGTATGCATACGTATACCTGAAAGAAAAATTCCCTGTATTTAAAAATCACATTTATGCACACACAGTTGTGATATTTTTTTTGTAGTAAAATGTTTTGTTTAATACTGTAATTTGAAATATTTTCAACAATTTACTTAAAATTTAAAAATGTAAGCAAAAAAATCTTAATAAAGTATAATAAAATATAATTTAGGAAATTTAAGATAATAAAAACAACTTTTTAGACAAATTTAACGTTTAAAACATGTTTTAAACAAATTTCAGATTTAAAACATGTTTAAAACAAAATCGTTTATAACACGACGGTTGTTTTTAAACATGTTTAAAACACTGTCCTAAAACAAAGTGTCTTGAAAATAACAACCCTGTTGCTAATAGACATTTGTATAAGGTTGTGAGACTCCAGTAAAGTTAGCAGAAAGTTGTAGTAAAGTTAGTAGAGTCTGAAGACTCTACACCTTTAAATTTACTCAGAGAATTTAGAAAGAGAGAAAGAGAGTTTATTAATTTAATTTGATGCTTGATGTTTTGCTAATAAACACTTGTATAAGATTGTGTGACTCCAGTAAAATTAGTTAAACATTTTAGTAAAGTTATGAGAGTTTGAAGACGCTGCTATAGTTTAAAATTATTCTGCAAACGTCTATAATATTAAACATTATAGTAGAGTCTTATTAAGAGAATTTAAATAATATAAATTAATATTGGCTGTCTTGCTAATAGACATTAGTATTTGATTGTAATATTTCCATAAACTTAGTAGAAAATGTTAGCACAATTAGTAAAATCTGAGTGTAAGGACGCTACTATAGTTAAAATCATCCAACTGTATTTATAATCTTAGAGTAGTAATTGCAGTAGAACGTTCAAATTTATTAAAAGATGTTAGTAAATAAATGTAAGACTCCAGTAGAGTTAGTTAAAAACAGTAGTAAAGTGTAATGGTGTTAGTAGTCAATTTTAGGGCTACCATGGTTTACAAGTGTCTATTAATGTCTGTAATAATTAAGTATAAATGAAATTGCCAATTCTGGGTTGCAGAATACTTCAAACATTAAAAGTGCGATTCTTTTCGCAATCTACAACAAGTTAGTCTTACAAAGACTATATCAAACACTCACTGAAACAACTACTTTCCGGGCTAATACCCCTACTAACATTGAATTATACAAGTGTGTGCTGTTACATACAGTAACCTACTGCAAATGTAACAATTTGGGTCAAATTATTTAGGCCATCTATAGACGCGTTTCGAGATTTATCTCTCATCAGTATAGCTTTGCCATTCCCTCTAAACAATTTGACACCTTAGACTTGCGGTCACGCTACTGTTCAAAGATAAGTATAAATAAAATTGCCAATTCTTGGTTGCAGAATACTTCAAACATTATAAGTGCGATTCTGTTCACAATCTACAACAAGTTAGTCTTACAAAAACTATATCAAACACTCTTTGAAACGTTGTTGTAGATTGCGAAAAGAATCGCACTTTTAATGTCTGTAATAATTATAGGTTTATTGAAGTTAGTGAAAAGTACATTCAATTAACGTCCATAATATAAGTCGGTAAAGTTGATTGATTTTTTTTTGCAGGCGTATTGCGTGACAGAGCCTGGTGCTGGTTCTGACGTGAACGGTGTCAAAACCAGAGCTGAGAAAAAGGGAAACGAGTATATTCTCAACGGGCAGAAGATGTGGATCACCAATGGTGGAGTTGCAAATTGGTAATGTTTTTTTAAGCAAAATTGCAACGTGCAATTAGTAAAAATAAATAAAACTCACATAGTGATATTGGTGGTAATTTACGTTGGTAATTATCACCGGTAATTTGGCGTAAATTACGGTACATTACCCAGCTGTTTTGGTAACATTGGTGGCATTCTCTCGTGTGCATGAGTAATAGATGAAAAAAATGGCCAAACAAATCCTTTTACCAGAAAAATTACTATTTTATTTTTATTTACTGTTACATAGTGATAATAATTATTGCAGTGGTTTATTTAAAAATATTTAATAATAATAGTCTATTTTAAACTTCACATTAAATCGACGTTGTACATGCGTGGCGCATGAAGTAAAATTTCGAGTTTTCGAACTTTTCAGGCTTTTCTAAACTCGAAATTTTACTTCATGCTTAGTCTGGGAGTAGAAAACACTCGTGAAAGGCAAGTCATTAATTATATAGCATTAATTTTCCATGTCATTTTAAATTATGAAGATTTTTATCATTTTATATGGAGTTTATTAATTTCAACCTATTTTGTTAAAATTAAAAATGTTGACGATTTCAGTTGGTAGCTTTGCTAAATTTATGAATTTTTCTTTTGTTTTAAATCAGTTTTCAAGATTTGTGTGTGGATATATTTTACGTACACTTCTGTGCAAGATTATTCGCACTCGTTGAATGGGCAGCTCGGTCTCAACTCCAAAATATCATCGATAATAATCATACCACTCGTTATATTACGGCTGAAAATAACACCTTTGGATTCATTGCATATCGATTCACCATGATTTTTAAAATTCTGAAAATGGAATCAGGGTAAAGGTGTATGGGAGGCACGAATCTAAAGTTCGTTGGTTAAGGAGACTTACCACTTGGCCGCGAATCGAACTTTAAGTTCCACTTTTGAGGTTATGTATGGTCATATTTTCGGCTAAATAACCACATTACAGATACAAATTACACACATGATGAAATTATCTCCAAAATGAGGACGTAATTCATCCAATTTGTAGTACTATCTTCATTAATTCAGCCAAAATCACGATATTAGTTTTACGCTAGAATTGACGTCTACTGACGTTTATTTAAAATAATGGATATATAAATCGAGATTGATTAATAAATCATAGATAGTTTATGTTACGTTAAAAAAAATAGATGGCGCCACCTTCCTACGATAACTAGGATATTTACTGCAATAATAAAATATCAACAAATAATGTAACAGTATATAATAACACCTCAAATATTACTTTTATATTTAATTCACTGTTTTTACTAAAATTAAACTTGTACGGAATATCCAGTTTGGTTAGTAGACACACAGCTAAACTTAAATACAATTAAAATAATTTAATAAAACCACATATCCAAGCAAAATTATCTGATTTAAGGCTTAATATAGCCACACATTTTTCTATAAAATAATATGATGCAGATAAACATTTTATTATGGGTTTAAAAAATGTTTGGCAATATAGTTTATAGGTTATAGCTTAGGCGATTTTTCATGCTTTTAAGTTAAGTTAGTAGAAAGGTTTGCAATAGAATAAATTGCGGAAGTCTTTTTGCGCAAGTTAAATATTTCACATACTTCTAGGTTAGGTTAGGTTAGGTTAGGAGAAAGGTTTGCAATAGAATAAATTGCGTATGTCTCTTTGCACACGATGACTATTCCACATACTTCTAGATTAGGTTAGGAGAAAGGTGTTCAATAGAATAAGCTGCGTAAGTCTCTTTGCGCACGGTGACTATTCCACATACTTGTAGGTTAGGTTATGTTAGAGGAAAGGTTTGCAATATAATTAATTGCTTAAATTTTGTTGCGCATATTAATTATTCTACATACTGCTAGGTTAGGTTAGGAGAAAAGTTTGCAATAGAATAAATTGCGTAAGTCTCTTTGCGTGTACGGAGTAGCCCCTGAATATTTTAATATGAATATTAATATTTTACATCATTCCCAAAGATGTCGATGACAGTTTTCGTAAACAGTTAATATTTATTACATTATAATACATCTAGCGCCATCTATTTTTTTATATCGTAAATTAGAATACCTATGATTCACTAATCAATCTTGATTTATATATCCATTATTTTAAATAAACGTCAGTAGACGTCAATTTTAGTGTAAAATTAATATCGTGATATTGACTGAAATAATGAAGATAACACTACAAATTGAATAATTTACGTCATAATTTTGGAGATAATTTTATCATGTGTGTAATAGGTATCCTTAATGTGCTCATTTCGCCGAAAATACGACCATATATAACCTCAAAAGTGGAACTTATAATTTAATTTGTGGCCAAACGGTAAGTCGCCTTAACCAAAAAACTTTAAATTCGTGCTTCCCATACACGTTTACCTCGATTCCGTTTTCAGAATATCATAAATCAAGGTAAATCTATATACAACAACCCCATATCTTTATTAAAAAACCAAAACTAAGACATTTTGAAAAAAACGCTCATAAAAAATACAACAAAGCTGAAATAGAAAAACCATCTAATATTTTAGTTAGAATTCGTATTTTTTAATTGTTTTCTAAATGACGCAGCATTTCGACACTAAGGAAATTGACATATTTACATATTTTCGTAACTATGAAACTCATCATGTCCGTTTTAAACTATAACATATTATGTGTGCTTAATTTTATTGCACAGAACTGTACATTTGTCAATTTATGTTCTTTTTTTTAATTATTACGAACTGTATAATAAGTTCGTTGAGAATGTTTGTTTTTATTTTTTAGGTAAGTTTGGTTATTTTATCATACTATTTTTATCCAACATTTCTGTTACAATAGTAATTGTTGTGTTTTTGTCAATTTGTGTTAATTTGGACAGGTTTTTATATTTTTTATGTTTGCTGGTTTTAATAATTCATTTAAAATACTAATAATTGTTATTTAAAATTTGAAAACATTATTATAACTAAAATGTATGATATTTGTAAATTTTTGATATATTTGGTTTTTAATTTGATTTATTTCAAAATTTGTTTCCTGCTATTAATGTTAATGTACTGCCTGGATTAAATTTGATTTATTTATTTTATTTATTTCAACTGATTTTACCTTTATACAACAACATAATAATTATGATATGAAAAATAAACTAAATTCTATGCGAATATAAGATTACATTATTTTTTCTCTAAAATTCTTATTTTTTACAAATGTAAATGACACTCTTGTTTAGTTAGATGACAGATTCATATGTTGGGTAAACAATCTTGATTTTAATATTTTGTTTTTTTAATGAGTGTTTTTCATTCCCTGACTAAGCATGAAGTAAATATTTCGAGTATAGAAAAGCCTGAAAATTTGGATTGGTCGCTCCGCTTCGCCAATCCAAATTTTCAGGCATTTCTAAACCAGAATTATTTACTTTATGCGACAGGCGCGCTAACGCTGGTTTATTACAGGGTTGTTATGTTTAAAGCACTTTGTTTTAAAACAGTATTTTAAACTTGTTTTTGTTTTATTATTTTAAATTTGCTAAATTATATTTTATACTACTTCATTAAGATTTTTTATTTACATTTTTAAATTTTAGCTAAATTGTTGAAGATATTTCAAATTACATTATTAAACATAACATTTTATTACAAAAAAATATCAAATATGTATGCATAAGTGTGATTTTTAAATACAGGAAATTTGTCATATGCATACACTGTATATTTTAAACCATTCGTTGTTTTTTAAAAATATTGTAAATTTAATATTTAGACAAGGGTTTTCCACTCCCAGACTAAGCATGAAGTAAAATTTCGAGTTTAGAAAAGCCTGAAAATTTGGATTGGCCGCGGAGCGGAGCGGCCAATCCAAATTAGGCTTTTCTAAACTCGAAATTTTACTTCATGCGCCACACGTGTAAAACACTGAAATATCGCATAGTTGAAAATATGCGGCTTTAGCAATCCAATATGTAGATGTGAATAAAACGTGAGTCAAATTCTGCGCTGAACAAATTGTTTAAAACAGTGATTATAGGCAACCCAATAACTCTAACGTATATTAGGTTACCTATAATCGTTGTTGTGTGTATGTGTTTTTTTAACTTCACTGTAAATCGGTGTTTTTAAGCGTGACGCATGAAGTAAAATTTCGAGTTTAGAAATGCCTAATTTGGATTAGCAGCTCCGCTTCGCTACGCGGCCAATCCAAATTCTTAGGCTTTTCTAAACTCGAAATTTTACTTTATGCTTAGTCTGGGAGTGGAAAACACTCGTTAAAAGCCTCAAATTACCCGCTTTTAAACAACGAATTCCAGCAAATTTAAGAAACGCTGTAATTATCGAGATATGTATACTCAAAAGAAAAATGCCCTGTATGTTTTGTTTTAAACACGATTTAAACGTGTTTTAAACACGTTTTAAACATGATTTTAATTGTTAATGTTTTAAACGCTGTTTCAATGAAAAAAACACGTTTTATTAAAAAGAACTGTTTGTTTAAATTAAAATGAAAAAAAAAATGGTTTTTCTAACAACCCTGGTTTATTGTGAAGTTAAAGCGCGATTGTTTAACAATTTTCTAATAATTTCGAATGTCCAATGAAATGTTCTGCAAGAAATAAAACACGTTGTTATTTATAACATCATGCATTTTAATCTTAATCTTAAAAATGCATGATGTTATAAATAACAACGTGTTCTATTTCTTGTAAAACATTTTTTTAGATATTCGAAATTAAAAGACATTTTACTTTGAGTTTTTTATTATTATTTTGAATCTTTAAAATGCACATTGCATTTTAAAGATTCAAAATAATAATAAAAAACTCAAAGTAAAATGTTTCCATTTTATTTTCAATATTTATAAATTTCCTTTTTTACTTTTACACATTTCATTAAAACAATGAACTTACTATAAATTTTACTTTTTAATTTCCCATTTATTTTATATTATTTTAAATTGTTACCATGTTTCCAGTAATATTATCGAGAATATTACCCAATTTCAAATTACCGATAATTTTACATCACTACACTCACATATATCAATCTTTTTTTTTTATTTTATGTTTTTGATATTACACAGGTATTTTGTTTTGGCAAGAACTAATCCAGACCCGAAAGCTCCAGCATCCAAAGCATTCACCGGATTTATCGTAGAAAGAGATACACCCGGTTTAACACCAGGGCGTAAAGTATGTACAGTTTTTATTAAAACTATTTTCTAATAATTTATCTCATGATTTTGTGTTGACAGGAAATGAATATGGGCCAAAAAGCGTCAGACACGAGAGGAATTACATTTGAAGATGTGCGTGTCCCCGCAGAAAACGTCTTAATTGGCGAAGGCGCCGGGTTCAAAATAGCCATGGGAACATTCGACAAAACTAGACCACCAGTAAGAAACAATATTGACAAAATTGTATCCATTTTTAGCTGTACTTTTGATAAAAAAGTGTGACCGTCTTTAATTGTTTGTTGATTCGTGTTTTCTATTTTGTTACAAAAGTTTCAATTTTGACTCAATATTCGTGAGAAGATCAAGAAGGTTAAGGTTCAATTATTTCTGTACAATAGCACAACTAAACTGAATTTTATATTGTATTAGTTTTAGTCTATATTTTTTATAAATAAGTTAGAACATTTAAAATTTGTTGTTGCTTGAATTTTTTTTTATATATATACAAAAGTACTACATTTTATAATTATACCGGGTGTTGACTTGGTGGACGCAACAGAAAATTGCATGTAAATTTTGAAATGTTTAAATTTTGGCTCCCTTATTTATTTTAGGAACAAAATGTATTTACCTTTTTTGTGGAAAGAAAAATTCTGAATTCATTCGAGTTAACGTTTATCACTTTATGATTCTCTAAGTTAAAATAATTAAGAAACAGTAATGTGATTTTATAAAAATAATGACATGCCATGGAATTGAAACAAAAATTGCGTATGACAAAATGGCAAAAGATATCGTAGTCACTTGATTAAAGTAAATGTTTTCGAAATGATTTACACTATGGTGTATGTCATTATTTTTATAAAATCACATTACTTTTTCTTAATTATTTTAGCTGTAATTCGTTAATTTTTAAAAGAGTTCAATTTGAAGCTTTAACGAGTGTTTTCCACTCCCAGACTAAGCATGAGGTAAAATTTCGAGTTTAGAAAAGCCCCGTGAAAATTTGTCGAGGGTCGCGCAGCGACCCGAGACAAATTTTCTGGGCTTTTATAAACTCGAAATATTACTTCATGCGCCACGCGTATAATACACAGATTTTAAGTGAAGTTCAAATATACATAAATTTGACAATATTACAGTGTTTTATACGCGTGGCGCATGAAGTAAAATTTCGAGTTTAGAAAAGCCCAGAAAATTTGTCTCGGGTCGCTGCGCGACCCTTGACAAATTTTCACGGGGCTTTTCTAAACTCGAAATTTTACTTCATGCTTAGTCTGGGAGTGGTAAACACTTGTTTAAAGCTTTAAATTGAATTAAAAAAAAAAACAGGGAACATCCGCAATTGTTGTATCAATTCCATGGTATATGATTATTTTTAAAAAATCACATTACTTTTCCTTAACTATTTTCACTTAGAGAAACGTAAAGTGTTAAGTATAAACATTCATGAATTTAGAATTTTTCCCTCTACAAAAAAGTACAATGCATATTGTCTCTAAAATAAATAGGGTAGCCAATATTTGAACACTTTAAAATTAACATGCGATTTCCTATGTTGCGTCCGCCAAGTCAACACCCGGTAGATTGATTTATTTTACAATTTTTCATACTTAATGGAGTTTAGTTTATTATTTGAATTTTACCATATTCTTAATCTCTGACTTTACATTAACCCAATAACGGTCGAGCAGTTATAGAATTAATAATGTTGTGTTATTGCATCCAGGGCGCTTAATGTGTTAATATTTTTACGAAAACTTGATGCTGCTTTTCAATAGAGACAAAATGTCATTCGAAACATAAAGAAGTACATTCGGTTATTTAATGAAATATTTAATTCATCACCTTCCTTGTGATGCAAAAATAGTAAACTTCAAATGGATTTTCATAAAAATGTTTGTGTGTATAAAGCTTAGTGTAAGTAAAATATACTCGAGTATTGAGTACAAGTAAAATGTACTCGAATTTTGGGTACAAGTAAAATGTACTCGAGTATTGAGTACAAGTACAATGTACTCTAGTATTGAGTACAAGTAAAATGTACTCGAGTATTGAGTAGAAGTAAAATTTACTCGAGTATTGAGTACAAGTACAATGTACTCTAGTATTGAGTACAAGTAAAATGTACTCGAATATTGAGTAGAAGTAAAATTTACTCGAGTATTGAGTATAAGTAAAATTTACTCGGGTATTGAGCACAAGTAAAATGTACTCAAGTATTGAGTACAAGTAAAATGTACTCGAGTATTGAGTACCAATAAAAAATACTAGAGTAATAAATACTAGAACTCTACACAAAATGTTCTCGAGTGCAAAATATTAAGTACATCGAGTGACAAAGAAGTATGACAATCGTAAATGAAAACACAAAAACTTTAACCTTTGATAATATTATTTTGTAATTTTGAACTTCACATCAAATCAGTGTTTTATACACCTGGCGCATGAAGTAAAATTTCGAGTTTAGAAAAGCCTAAAAATTTGGTTTGGTCGCTCCGCTTCGCGGAGCGACCAAACCAAATTTTCAGGCTTTTCTAAACTCGAAATTTTACTTCATGCTTAATGTGGGAGTAGAAAAAACACTCGATTCCTCTTCAAATTGAACATGTTTGTAAAAACAGCGATAACCTAAAAATATACGCACTAAATGTTGAAAATAGTAAAGCAAACCAATTAAAATTTGAGTCTAGTTTTCAGTTGTTTTGACAGAATTGATACATTTGTCACCGTTCTAAAGTTATCGCCAGTAGTTCGTTTTTTTTTTCAATAAAGCAATGAGTTTAATAATTTAGACAACTTGGCAACGATGATAGTTGCCAAGTTATCGCTCCTAGTTCGTTTGTTTAGACATTTAGTGCGAATAACTCATTTGATTTTATAGTTTGTAAATACAGCGGATACCTAAAAAAATACGCACTAAATGTTAAAAATAGTAATACAAACCAATTCAAATTTGAGTCTAGTTTTCATTTGTTTTGACAGAATTGATACAATTGTCACCGTTCTAAAGTTATCGCTAATAGTTTTTTTTTTAATAGAGCAACGAATTTATTAATTTAGACAACTGTCATAATTTAGACAACTGCCAAGTTATCGCTCCTAGTTCGTTTGTTTAGACATTTAGTGCGTATAACCTATTTTAGGGTGCTGGTTTTAGTCTACTTTTCATTTGTATGAAAGAAAATTTCTTTCATACAAATGAACAGTAGACTAAATCCCCCACACTTTTCACTTTTCTAACTGCCACACGAATGACAAAATTGGGGCAGCTGTCAATTCAAAGCAATATATTTGAAAAGGTTGTAACTCAAGAAATGTTTATTGGATTTTTTCTTCTTCCTAAGAATTCAATTATCTGTATGTATTACCGAAATTTCATACTTTGATGATATGCAAGAAAACAGAAAATGCCCCATTTAAATATTTCGAATTATTTCCACTTGAACACAAAATTGATAGCTTTTTTAATGAAAAAAAGCATTTATTTTCATGTTATTTTGTGTGTATTATTTAAAGTACGTTTATTAAAAATATGCAAAATATTAAAATAAAAAAATACACCTCTTTTAGTTTTCGAAACATTCTTACTTGAACTCACTAAAAAAAATACAAAATGTAGATTTAAAAACTTAGTAACTCAATAAATGTTTAATGGATATTCATGAAATTTTGTACGCATATTAATTAAAGTCCGTTCTTTAAAAATATGCAAACATTAAAAAAATCTTTTAGTTTAGTAAAAAAAAATATAAAACACCCTTCTTAGTTCCATACAGAGTGTTCTAAATTATCGGCCCACCATAACTTTGTTATCTTCAGAGCTACGAAGTCGGTTAAGGTTACAAACTAGTAGTATTTTTTACGTACATTACGATGGTATAAACAGAAAAACAAGTGAACCTTAGGTAGTTGATTTATTTGCAAAAACAACATTTTTTTTAAATGGGATGCCCTGTATATTTTTACATATTTAGAAAGAGAAAAAATACATAAACGAAAAAGTTTAAATAAATTATTATCCTAAAGTTGAAGATAGGGGATGTCTGGGCCATTAAAATACTGCATATTTTATAACAGGATTACTTACTCAAAATCAAAATGGCGATAAACAAACTATGTCGAATATTATCAAAGTATCCATGCTTATTGACGTTTAGCCAAATTTTCTTGTATTATCGTAATGTTTGCCATGCCTTTTTGTCAAAACGAGAAATGTGACATGTTAGAGTGTTATTTATTATAGTCAAAAAATGCATTAGTTAATTATTTATTGATTCTATTTGTTTACGTTTTAATTCAAAATCGTAAACTTTCTTTAAATTAGTAATTACTTTAAATACACGCACACTAAATTTGAGTAAATTGTAGAAAAAAATACTTTTTTAGTCACATTTTAAAATAATTATTTATTAAGCCTTTTTGTTTGTGTATTTTTTCTCTTTCTAAATATGTCAAAATATACAGAGCATCCCATTTAAAAAAAAAAATTTTGTTTTTGCGAATAAATCAACCTGAGGTTCGCTCGTTTTTCTGTTTACACCATCGTAATGTACGTAAATAATGCTACTAGTTTGCTAATTTAACCGATTTAGAGCTCCAAAGATAACAGTTACCAATTGTGGCCCGCTAATTTAGAACACTCTGTAGATATTCTCACTTGAACTCACTACAAAGAAATTTATAAATAGAACATCTAGATTAAAAAACTTCGTAACTTAAGAAATAATGGATTTTTATGAAATTGTGTGTGTATTAAGTGAATAAAATACTCTTTAAAAATATGCTAAAAACAAAAGTTACCCCATTTGCAGTTTTTTAATTATTTCGACTATTTAAAATTGTGGCGAAAACAAAAAACTTAAACACAGAAATCGGTGTGATTTAAATAAAAATCGAAGAAGTAGGCTTTAAAAAACTGTAACTTCATATTTTTGTAGAAAGATTTTTATGAGAATTTTTTATTAAGTTTATAAACGTAGATTTAAAAACGTCGTAATTCAATAAATGTTCAATGGATTTGATTGAAATTATGTGTTCAACACACATAATTTCAATCAAATCCATGTGTTCAACACACATAATTTCAATCAAATCCATGTGTTCAACACACATAATTTCAATCAAATCCATTGAACATTTATTGAATTACGACGTTTTTAAATCTACGTTTATAAACTTAATAAAAAATTCTCATAAAAATCTTTCTACAAAAATATGAAGTTACAGTTTTTAAAAGCCAACTTCTTCGATTTTTATTTAAATCACACCGATTTCTGTGTTTAAGTTTTAAAGTTTTAAATTATGCTTTCTGCAGACATGCCAAACACAAAAAATATCCCATTTACTTTTCTTTTCGAATTAATTTCCAGTTGAACTATCAAAATATTCCTGAAAATGATTGAAATTATTTATAGAAGATTTTTTATAAATCAAGGCACCCTTCTTAGTTCTATAGATATTCTCATTTGAACTCACTAAAAAGAAATATATAAATAAAGCATCTAGAATAGAAAACTTCGTAACTTAAGAAATAATGGATTTTTATGAAATTGTGTGTGCATTAAGTGAATAGAATACTTTTTAAAAATATGCTAATAACAAAAATTATCCGATTTGTATTTTTTAATTATTTAGACTCTTTAAAATTGTGCTAAAATCAAACAAACTTGATTTTTTTATTTGTTTTTACTTAAACACAGAAATTGGTGTGATTTCAATAAAAATCTAAGAAGTAGGCTTTAAAAAACTGTAACTTCATATTTTTATAGAAAGCTGAGAGTTTGTATTAGGTTTACAAACGTAGATTTAAAAGCGTCGTAATTCAATAAATGTTCAATGGATTTGATTGAAATTATGTGTTGACTAAATTATGCTTTCTACAAACATGTCAAACACAAAAAATATCCCATTTACTTTTCTTTTCGAGTTATATCCAGTTGAACTATCAAAATATACCTGAAAATTATTGAAAATATTTCTAGAAATTTTTTTATAAATCGAGGCAAAATATTTTCATTTGGGTTTAATAAAGCGTATTTATTTCTACGTAATTTTATATTCATTGAAGAATCTGTTGTTTTTCATCTTGGCAATTTGTCCTTCTTAATAAATAATCAGTATTTTCAATTTGGTTCTCATTAATCACTTATGTTTACAATATTGATAATTAAATAAAATGTAAAATATTTTTCTGTATTACTCCTTGAGAATGACGATAAGTCGAAACTAGTCGGAGAGAATAAAAAAATAGTAGTGAAACAAACCAAGTGACTTTTATTTATTCATCAATATAATCAGTATTTTCATTAAAAATTGCATTTTAACTTTGGCTCAATAATGAAATAAGTAAACAAGTTGTTTTTTCTTTGAAGAAGCTTTATTCACACACATTTGCAATAAAATTAGGTATTTACTTTGATTTTTCTTTTCTTCAAACTTCATATAGATTGTTATAAAATTGTGTGTGGATTATGTGAATAAAATACTCTTTAAAAATATGCTAAAAACAAAACTTACCCCATTTGTATTTTTCTAATTATTTTGAGTTTTAAAAATTGTGCTAAAAACAAAAAATACCCCATTTATAGTTTTTGATTTATTTCCACTTGAACATAGAAATCGGTGTGATTTTAATAAAAAATGAAGAAGTAGGTTTTAAAAAACTGTAACTTCATATTTTTGTAGAAAGATTTTCATGAGAATTCGTATTAAGTTTAGAAACGTAGATTTAAAAACGTCGTAATTCAAGAAATGTTCAATGGAGTTTATTGTAATTTTGTGTGTTAAGTAAACTATGCTCTCTAGAATCATGTCAAACACAAAAAATATCCCATTTATTCTTTTCTTTTCTTTCTTTTCGCGCTATTTCCAATTGAACTATTAAAATATTCCTGAAAATTATTGAAAATAATTATAGAAGATTTTTTCTAAATCGAGGCGAAATATTTTAATTTTGGTTTAATAAAGGGTATTCATTTCTGCGAAATTTTATATTCATTGAACAATCTGTTGTTTTACGTTTTGGCAATTTTTCAATCGTACTAAATAAGCATTTTTTTTAAATTGCATTTCAACTTTAGCTTAACAATTAAAAAAATAAACAAGTTGCTTTTCTTTTCAGGAGCTTTATTCATATACATTTACAATAAAATTAGCTATTTAGTTTGATTCTTTTTTTCTTCAAACTTCATATTTCGATAAACTAATTTATAACGAGTGTTTAAGTATGAAATAAATATTTCAAGTTTATAAAAGCCTGAAAACATGGATTCCATATTTTCAGGCTGTTCTAAACTTGAAATATTTACTTCATGCGCCAAGGGTATAAAACACTGATTTAATGTAAAGTTCAAAATACACAGCTTTGGCCTATCGCTTTAGCAATTTGTTTTGAACTTTACTTAAAATCGCTTCGCTCGCACGCTCCGGCAAATCCAAATTTTCAGGCTTTTCTAAACTCGACATTTTACTTCTGGGAGTGGAAAACACTCGTTTAAAGTTTCAAATTGAACTCCACTACGCGTGTCGCATGAAGTAAAATTTCTAGTTTAGAAATGCCAGAAAATGTGTTTGATTTGGCCGAACAACGAAAGTTTTAGAGATTGCTACTTTTCTGTTCGATAATTTTCATTTCGATCCTGGTCGTTTGTTATAATCACAAATCTTTGAAATATTAATCAAGATTACGTTTTACGCATGTAACAATGCTAAATTTATTTATTTATTTATTTATTTAACGGTTTCACCTTTTACAATAGTGTATACATATATATATATATATATATATATATATATATATATATATATATATATATATAGAACTTTAACGCAACAATAATGTTCCACAAAAATATAACAAGTGGGGTGTGAATATACATAATATAAATCAAACACAAGTTTAAAGTAACTAATTAAAGTAAAAATAAAAGAAATAAACAATAGTAGCACTATAGCAAATGAATAATATAGAAATAAATTGTATCTCAACTAAGAATTGAAAAATCAATAGATCTTAATTGAGATTTGAAGGCTGTAAATGATGTCCCAAAGAGAGTGATGATTCTGAGTCGATCAATTATATTATAATGTCTCATCATTCTGCTCAATGGACTATTTCTGCCAAAGTTTGAGCTGTGAAAATGCTCACGAAATGTTAGGTTAATACGTGTATTGCTAGGCACGTTGAAATTAATTAAATGGAGCAACTCAGAGCAGTCTATTATCGAATTTACAATTTTGAATAGAACACAGATATCGAAATAAATGCGCCTATTTTCAAGGCTGGCTAAGTTAATTGTAGCCAGCATATGAGTGCGACTATAATTTATTCTTAAAATGCCAAATTTGTAACTAATATTTAATAGGAATTTGTTTTGCATTCGTTCGATTTGGTCTTTACGGTTGGAATAATGTGGAAACCATATACATGACGCGTATTCTACTTGAGTTCTTACTAATGTGATATACAGTAATTTTTGTGTGCGAATGGAAAAGTTTGTACCATACCTAAAAATAAAGCCTAAAGTTTGCATGGCTTTACAACAAATGTTATCAATATGCTTCGCAAAAGACAAACGACAATCGAAGGTTACACCCAAGTCTTTAATGTGTTTTACTGATGATAAAAGTTGATTATCAATATAATATTGGTTGTCGGATATGTGACCTCTGCCAAACGATATTGCATAACATTTATTGATATTCAGAAATAGAGAATTATCACAGCACCATTGATGTAAATGATCAAGATCGGATTGCATCAATATCCGGTCAGCAGGATTGTTAATAATACGAAAGATCTTTAGATCGTCAGCAAACAAGAGTAACTTGATTCTTAAAACTGAATTCTGATTAGTTTACCGCACACACGCATGTTTCTAGAGCTTTCGCGAATGATGGGGAGGATCCACAGTACGCCACACTTAATTAGTTGGCGTGATTCGCGCCGACATAAGACATTTACGTCGGCGCAAACAACTTTTTTTTTTAAATGCAGCAATAAAAATATCTCAATTTTTCTACACGTAATAACTTAACTTTTAGTGTACTATTAAACAATTCATTATTTTTACAGGTTGCAGCTGGTGCTTGTGGCTTAGCTCAACGCTGTTTAGACGAAGCCGCGAAATACGCGATGGAGCGCAAAACTTTCGGCAGCCCGCTGATCAACCACCAAGCGGTCGCTTTCATGTTAGCGGATATGGCTATAGGGGTTGAAACCACCCGTTTGGCTTGGATGAAAGCCGCGTGGGATGTCGACAATGGAAATAAAAACAGTTATTCGGCGGCCATCGCGAAATGCCACGGGGCTGACCTGGCTAATAAGTGCGCTACTGATGCGGTGCAGATTTTCGGCGGAAACGGATTTAACAGCGATTATCCGGTGGAGAAGTTGATGAGGGACGCGAAGATTTACCAGATTTACGAAGGAACATCGCAGATACAGAGGATTATTATTTCTAGGGAGATCGCTCAAAAAATGAAGAGCATGAATTGATTTGAATTCAGGAGTAACTTATTTTAATCATCGTGATTAAATTTAACTTTGTTAAAAAAAACAGAAAGGTGTAATTAAATACTTGAAATAAAACTAAATAATAAATTATTTTGAATACCCTGTTTTTAGTTCAAAATTTAAGATCAGATGGCTAAATCACATCACAATATTGTATAATTTTGTATACTATGTACATATGTAATTTACAATCTATAAAAATAAAAGAATTATTATGTCGTTAACTTGTTCCTCATTGATCATTTGGTAACACATTTCTACGAATACTCTTATGTTTATGGGTTAAGTGTAAGAGTAGCCATAATGGGTAAATTCCGCCCTCACATTGTAACATGTATGTATACCGGGTATGATCATTTCATGGTTACAGCAGTCATAAAACAGAAAGCAGCGAACCGGAGGAAGCAGGGAAAGCAAGAAAAATGGGATATAGAAAAACTCAATATTACTAAGACAAGGGAAGAATACAAAATGGCATTAAAGATGAAAATTGAGAAAGAAACGTCAACAACAAACACAGATGTTAACCAAAAGTGGAAAAAGCTGAAAGTAACTATAATTGAGACAACAGAACAAAATATAGGTACAATACAAAAACGTTTTAACAACGACTGGTGGAATGAATAGTGCTGCAACATAGTTGAAGAAAAAACAAAGTTGAGAATGAGATGGATACAAACAAACAAACAGGTAGACAAAATTAAATACGACGAAAAAAGAAATGAATGTAACAAGCTAGTAAGGAAAAGTAAACGTATATGGATACAAAACAAGATGGAGGAAATCGCAAAGAATATATAAACCATAGCTTAAAAAAATTCTACCAAAAGATTAAGACAAGCAGACAAGACGAAGTAAAATGAAAAATCTAGGAATGAGAAACAGACATGGAAAAATAGCTGAAAGTAAAGATGAAGCAAAGATAATATGGGAAAACTACTTTAAAGATTTATTGACAGACACCAACGATTTGTCACAAGTAGATGAAATAGAAACAACCGACGAGATAATCACCCATGTTGTCGAACCACGAATAGAAGAGATACAAGAATTAATTAGACAGAGTAAAAATGGAAAGTCACCAGGAGAGGACAATATATGTATGGAGATGATCAAACACGGAGGAGAGAAACTGCACGAAGAAGTATACAACCTGATAATGGAAATATGGACCAACGAAATAATGCCCAGGGAATGGAGCATAGGCGTGATTATTCCCATACATAAAAAGGGTGATAAAACGGAATGTAACAATTACAGAGGAATTACGGTATTAAACAACACTTACAAAATACTATCGCGCCTGATACAGAAAAGACTTAGCAAATATACGCCGAATATTTTAGGAGACTACCAATGTGGATTCGTTCCAGGAAAATCAACGGTAGATGCAATTCACGCCATTAAACAAATAGCGAAGAAAGCACACGAACACAACATCAATATCGAAATGTTATTTATCGATTTTAAGCAAGCGTTCGACTCAATAAACAGAAATCAATTAATGTTAGCACTAAAAGAATTTAAAATTCCAACCAAAATCAGATCACTAATACAACTAACGTTAAACAACACAGGCTCATTCGTACAGACAGCATATGGAAAAACAAATGTGTTCAACGTGAATAAAGGAGTAAGACAAGGTGACTCATTATCCGCTACTCTGTTTAATATCGCACTGGAATACATACTAAGAAACATCAATAAAAGAGGAACACTGAGAACAAAAGGGAGTCAAATTATCGCATACGCAGACGATCTGGTAATAGTGACAAAATGCCGTAATCTAATGGAGAACATCTTAAATGAGATCGAAGAGGAAGGGAGAAAGATGGGAATGAGAATAAATGAAGACAAAACAAAAATATTGAGGATTGGAAACCAAAAATATACAGGGAAGATAAAAATAGGCCAACGCGAATTTGAGGAGGTTAATAAAATAAAATACTTAGGAATAACTATAAACAATTATAACGAAGTAAATACAGAAATAGACGAAAAGATTCAAGCTGCAAGCAGAGCGTATTATAAAAAATAAGACCTTGCATATCAGAACCAAAATTCATATATACTGCCTTTCAAAAAAAAACAGAACACAAAGTATTTATTGGACGATTTTAATGAAATTTACAGAATTTGATCATGTAAATAAACTGCATCGATGATCAAAAAATCAATTGTTTTGGTTACTATTTAATGGTATTTTTCCTTGATTTCACCATTATGAAGAGCTACTGATTTTTTAATGTAATTGCTTCTAATATCCAAGTAGCCTCTGAGTAGTTTGACGTTTCAGTTTGTAAAACATAAAAAGATGCCCCGTGTTCGTCGGCGTGCACAATATCATAATCTAAGTGAATTTGAAAGGGGTCGCATTATTGGAATGCGAGAAGCGGGTATTTCGGTTCGTGCTATTGCTGAAAGGGTAGGCCGTAGTGTATCGGTGATCGTACGCTGCTGGTCTAGATGGTCCGAAGCTGGGGAGAATCGACGTAGACTTGGATCAGGACGTCCAAGAAGCACCACTGAGCGTGAAGATCGAGCTCTTTGTCTTACAACTTTAAGGGACAGATTTACAACGTCGCGGGCATTAGGAAATGACTGGTTGGCTCTAAATGGCCAAAGAGTATCCATGGCTACTGTTTACAGAAGAATCCGCAGTTTTGGTATAAGATCCTACCGTCCACAATTGTGTCTACCTCTTACTCCGCAGCATCGCAGAGCAAGACTTGATTGGTGCAGGGAAAGACAACATTGGACCCATGAATGGAATAACATTATCTTCAGCGATGAGTCTCGGTTCTGTTTATGGGCTCATGATGGTCGCAGAAGAGTGAGACGTCGACGCGGTGAACGCAGAATTTTACAATTTGCTGTTGAAAGACATACGGCCCTTACACAGGGAGTTCTGGTTTGGGGGGCGATATCATATGGTAGTCGGTCTCCTCTAGTTTTTTTAGAAGCAAGTCTTAACGCGATTCGGTATATTGACAACATTTTACGGCCAGTGTTAGTGCCCTATGTAAATGGCTTGCAGAACCCCATTTTTCAGCAAGATAATGCTCGACCTCACACAGCGGCCATTACAAGACAGTTTTTTGATAGTGCCGAAATCAATTTGTTACCTTGGCCATCTCGTTCTCCAGATCTATCGCCAATAGAACATGTTTGGGATATGATAGGTGTTAGAATAAGTAACTTACAGCGCCCCGCTAACACTGTAATGGAACTTAGAGGTCAAATTATCGTAGTTTGGAATGAAATACCCCAAGTCGATATTGACAGCCTGATTTCTAGCATGCCTCGACGTGTTAATGAGTGTTTGGGAAATCGTGGAGGCCCAACACATTATTAATTTTTATTCATTTGTTTTTTTGTTTTTCAAGTTGATTTTTTGATCATCGATACAGTTCGTTTACATGATCAAATTGTGTAAATTTTATTAAAATCGTGCAATAAATACTTGGTGTTCTGATTTTTTTGAAAGGCAGTATATATAAAACAATAATTAAACCAACAATAACATATGCCGCAGAGACCATGCCATTAAAACACCAAGATCAACACAAACTACAAGTTTTTGAGAGGAAGATAATGCGAAGGATACTAGGACCAGTAAGAACAAGGGAGAACGAGATAAGACGAAGAATGAACATAGAAATTGTAGAACAACTTGGAGGAGAAGACATAGTAAACGCAATCAAAGCAACTCGAATTAAATGGTTAGGACATGTTTGGAGATCAGGAGAGCGCAGTAGAGGAAAAAATTCTAAATTTATGAATGCTCACACTTTACGTTTCTCTAAGTTAAAATAGTTAAGAAAAAGTACTATGATTTTATAAAAATAATGACATATCATGGAATTGATACAACAATTGCGGATATTCCCTGCTTTTTTAAAGTTCAATTTAAAGCTTTAAACAAGTGTTTTCCACTCCCAGGCTAAGCATGAAGTAAAATTTCGAGTTTAGAAAAGCCCCGTGAAAATTTGTCGAGGGTCGCGCAGCGACCCGAGACAAATTTTCTGGGCTTTTCTAAACTCGAAATTTTACTTCATGCGCCACGCGTATAAAACACTAAAATATAGTCAAATTTATATATATTCGAATTTCACTTAAAATCTGTGTTTTAGACGCGTGGCGCATAAAGTAAAATTTCGAGTTTAGAAAAGCCCAGAAAATTTGTCTCGGGTCGCTGCGCGACCTTTGACAAATTTTCACGGGGCTTTTCTAAACTCGAAATTTTACTTCATGCTTAGTCTGGGAGTGGAAAACACTCGTTTAAAGCTTCAAATTGAACTCTTTTAAAAATCAACGAATGTCAGAAAATGTATAGCTAAAATAATTAAGAAAAAGTTATGTGATTTTATAAAAATAATGACATACCATGGAATTGATACAACCATTGCGGATATTCCTTGTTTTTTTTTAAGTTCAATTTAAAGCTTTAAACAAGTGTTTTCCACTCCCAGACTAAGCATGAAGTAAAATTTCGAGTTTAGCAAACATCGTGATAACTGTGGTCTGCTTAATACTACTTTATTAGGAGGATTTTTTCTTGTATAGTGTAAATCATTTACTTTAATCAAGTGACTGCGATATCTTTTGCCATTTTGACATCCGCAATTGTTGTTTCAATTACATGGCATGTCATTATTTTTATAAAATCACATTACTTTTTCTTAATTATTTTAACTTGAAGAAACGTGAAGTGATAAACGTTAACGCGAATGAATTTAGAATTGTTCCCTCTACAAAAAATGTAAATGCATTTTGTTTCTAAAATAGATAGGCAAAAATTACAGCAGAAATCGAATCATGGCCAACAAAACAGAAAATCATGACAGGAAAATCAAAGCTAAAAGATACACGCATTTATATCGACTATGATTTAACACACGAAGAAAGACAAATACAAAGGGAAATAAGAAGCATAGGCAAGGAACAAAAAAAGAAGGGAATAAAGTAAAGATAGGGTACCAAAAGATCACAATAAACGATGAGGAATACAGATGGAGCAAGAAAGCTAATGGAATGGAGCTCGCAACAGAGAACATGCCAACAAAGTAAACATACCTGATCAACACAAACAGCGAGATACACAAAATAAAAGCAAGATGATACTAAAGCAAACAGAAAAGGACACGAGTAAGAAAACAACAGAAAAATCAAAGATAAATGGACTAAATGAATCTATAACACTTGGGACTTGGAATATAAGAAGCCTAAATGCAAAAGAAGCAGAATTGATAGATGAGCTCGAAAAATCAAGATTACATATACTAGCCATAACAGAAACAAAACGGAAAGGAAAGGATATAAGCAGAACAGAAAATGGGCACATACTAATACATAGTGGAGTTGGGATACATGAAAGAGCTCGAGCGGGAATAGGTTGTCTGATAAGAAAAGACATGGAACAAGCACTGAGTGAATGGAAATGTATAATGACAGTAAAAATAGCAGATGCCAATAAATTGTCTGCAAATATAATGATAATATACGGTTTAAATGAGGATGATAATAAAGCAAACAAAAATGAGTTTTGGAATACAGTACAACAAGAATGTGAAAACCTAGAAGAACCAATATATATATATATATATATAGTAGGTGACCTAAACGCACGAATAGGCAACAAAAACACGGGGCTGGAAGAAGTAATGGGGGCATATGGGGAACCGACTATAAATAATAACGACAAGAGACTACTAGATTACTGTATCATCAACGATTTAACTATACTGAATACAATATTTAAGCACAAAAAAATACATAAATACACAAGAGAAGAGAGAAGCAGAAACGAAAGATCAATAATAGACTATTTCATAACCAACAAGTCTTAAAGAAAGAAAGTTAAAGATAAAAAGGTCAAAAGAGGCAGCGAAATTGGAAGTGATCATTATTTTGTGACAGCAAAAATTAAAACAAAAGAAAAAACTACTAATCCTTTCCAGACGAAAAACAAAATGGGAAAAATCGTAGAAACATTTAAAATAGATAAACTACAAAATGAACAATTGAGAAAAATATATCAGGAGAAAATAGCAGACCTAATTAGAGCCAAAGCAAAACCGAACATGGAATCAGTAGAAGAAATATGGATCATTTTAAAGCAATAATAACAGAAGCAACGAAACTCATTTGTGGAGTAAAAAAGAACATACTTAAAAAAAACCAGACGCATTGGTGGAGTGAAGAAGTAAATTAAGAAGTACGTATCAAGAAAAGGAAATGAAAAATGTATATTTGTACAAAAAAAATTGAGGACTTGGAAGAATACAAAATACAAAGAAAGAAGACAAAGGAAATCATCAAGAGAGCAAAGGAAAGGTCATATGAGGAATTTGGTAGCAAACTGGAAGGGCACTTCCAGGAAAACCAAAAGATCTTTTATAAAACAATAAAGAGTTGCAGAAAACAAAAACAAATAACACTAAAACAACTAAAGGATAAGCAGGGCAAATTATTAAATGAAGAAAACAATATAATGACGAGGTGGAAAGAACACTTTGAAGAACTATTAGAAGAAAACCATAATATCAATCAGGAAGTTGAATGTGAAAAGGAAAATACACAAATTAGAAAGGAAGACACAGCTGCAGAAATGGAAAACATTACAGAAGAAGAACTGAGATATGCAATCAAAAACCTAAAGAATGGCAAAGCAGCAGGACAGGACAACATTAAGCCAGAACAGCTAAAATATATGGGGGACGAAGGAATAATATGGTAACTAAAAATACTAAATGCAATATGGAAAGCAGGAACAATACCAGAGGATTGGAAAAAAGCAGTGATACTCCCGATACATAAAAAAGGCGACAATAGAGACTGTAATAACTACAGAGGGATATCTCTGCTCTGTACAACTGCTAAACTATACGAGGCAATCCTGGAGAAAAAGTTAAGAGTAGAGACAGATGTAACAATGGAGAAAGCCCAAATTGGCTTTATGAGAGGACACTCAACACCAGACAACTTATTCACATTGAAAAACCTGACAGAAAAAATGCAGAAACAAAACAGACAGTTATACGTAGCTTTTGTGGACCTGGAGAAAGCATTCGATAGAGTACCTAGGAGGACCATGTGGAACATACTAAAAAAGAAACAAGTAACACTAGGTTTATTAAAAGCAGTAAAGAGCATGTACATTAAGACGACTAACAATAGTATGTTCAATAAAATAAAACCTCTAGAGTGCCATGGAATATATTGTAGGTTGGCAGCTCTGAAATTATACATTATAAATATAATGTTTGACGTTTTACATGACAATTTTTAAAGCGCGTAGCCAACTTAAATTAAAAAAGATAAAATCATGGCACTCTAGAGGTTTTTTTTGTATTGAACATACGATATATATGAACCGGTAACTCAGAATCAGATGAATTTATAACCACACAAGGATTACGACAAGGAGGAAGTTTAAGCCCACTGCTATTTATCATCTTTCTAGGCAGCATTATGAAAAAGACCAGACACAAAACGATACCAGTACAAACAGGATACAGCAAACTAAATGTAGTAAAGATAGCAAAATTTGCGTTCGCCGACGAGTTGGCAATAATTGCAAAAAGTGAAAAGGATTTACAGAACAACATAAATATATGGAACGAGGAAATGAAAAAGGACAACATGATCATAAACGTAGATAAAACAAAAATAATGGTCATAGGAAATCAGGAAATGTCAACGAACATAACACTAAATGGACAAAAAATAGAACAAGTTGAAACCTTTAAATATCTAGACAGAGTTATACATTACAAAGGGGAGCTGGAAGATGAAATAAATAGCAGAATTTCAGCAGCGAATAAAAGTTATCACGCTATAAGTAAAGATATACTGGGCAACAAACCAAGATCTAAAAGAACAAAGATGACAATGTTTAAAGTTATACACAGACATATACTGATATATGGAAGTGAAACATGGACCTTAAATAAAAGACTACTTAGTAAAATACAAGCATCAGAAATGAGATATCTCAGGAAGATAGGAGGAGTTAGCAGATTGGATAGAATTAGAAATGAACAAATAAGGACTAATTTAGAAGTAAATAGCACTCAAAACGCTATAGAGAAACGACAACTCGCATGGTTCGGACATCTTATAAGAATGCCAGAAGACAGACAAACCAAGGTGATATGGAAGACGGGGGACGTGAAAAAGAAAAAAATAGGAAGACCACAAAAGACATAGGAAGTAACTATCAATGAAATTCTCAACAGGAACAAAACCAACTACCACCAGGCAACGAGAATAGCGAGAGATAGGAAGAAATAGAAAGAATTTGTCAACGAAATCGAGTAAAGAAAACAAGTCAAGATAATTATGTTTGTATTACAAAAAGAAAATAATTTATTTTTAAATAATAGTAGTAAATATAAAATAATTATAACTTAAGAAACCGTATCTTCCTATAAAAGGAAAGGTACATATACTAAGCAGTATATTATTAGCTTTACATCAGATTTATCATGATATTTGCATTAATATTAAAACTTCGGATATTTATTATTATTTATCTGATATGTACCAACTTCTTAATAATTACTCTTGTTCATAATATAACATTAATGTTGTTTATTAAATATACAAGAAGTTCTTTTTTAAATATACATGATCCAATTTTTAAGGTATATGCTGTAAATCTTTAAATATTCATTGTTTTTAAATCAGTTCAATTTGAAGCCTTAAGCAGTGTTTTCCACTCCCAGATTAAGCATGAAGTGAAATTTCGAGTTTAGAAAAGTCTGAAACTTTAAACGAGTGTTTTCTACTCTCAGACAAAGCATGAAGTAAAATTTCGAGTTTAGAAAAGCCTGACCATTTAGATTTGCCGGGGCGCGCGAGCGAGGAGAGTGGCGCCCCGGCAAATCCAAGTTTTCGAGCTTTTCTAAACTCGAAATTTTACTTTATGCGCCACGCGTCTAAGACACTCTCAAGTTCATGACATGCTACTAAAGCAGTATTCTAAGGACGAATATTTTAAATTTCACTTAAAACCAGCGTTTTACGTGGCGCATGAAGTAAAATTTCTAGTTTAGAAAAGTCTGAAAATTTGGATTTGCCAGGGCGCGAATCGCTTCGCTCGCGCGCCCCAGCAAATTCAAATTTTCAGGCTTTTCTAAACTCGAAATTTTACTTTATGCTTTGTCTGGGAGTGGAAAACACTTGTTTAAAGTTTCAAATTGAACTCTTGTAAAAAACAACGAATGCCTGAAAATGTACTTCGTATGCATATAGAAAAATACCCAGCGACGCGCAATTTAATGGTTTTGTCCATTCCATAAATATCTATGATATATATCGTAGTTTATAGATATCAATATACAGAATTTCTTAGGATAAGTGAAATATCGATAGACAGAATGTCCCAGGATAAGTAAAATATCGATATACAGAATTTCCCAGGATAAGTGAAACGCTATATAAACTTTTTTATTATCAATTGAACGATAAAATGTTACTCTTTATAAAATCGTCTGGATCCTTAAAAAATACAATGTAACCACTTTTCAGAAATCTAAGAAATTTAGGGCGTTCACAAAAGACAAAAATCTGATAATGTGTTTTAAAAATGTACTATAATTCGATCAGTAAAATAGACAAATTTTGTAAAGTAAAACACTTGTTTTGTTCCATATTTTTATTTTCAATTGTCTAACACGAGTTTCGATCCTTTATTTATTATTTTCAAAGTTAAAACTGATTTTCAGATAACTGAAAATAAAAATATGGAATAAAACAAGTGTTTTACTTTACCTAATTTGAACATTTGGTTCTATCAAGAAAGTAGCAGAACAAGTAGCGAATATAATAGAAACATCCCACTGAGCAAAAAACAAACAAATAACGTTATATCAACATTATAGCAACATTATACGTTGTTTAAGTGTTGATGAAACATTACTTAATTGTGTTTGCTCAGTGGAATAGACATTTTAATTGTTAAATGTGTGCTTACTGTAAGTGCGAAAACAGGAAAACAAATAAGCATGCGCTTAAGAGATATCCACAAAACAAGATAAAAAAATCTACACTTAATATTGTGCATCAGAATTGAAATGATTATACTATTTCTGATATAATAAAACTACAATTCATTTTAATATTTTTATAAAATTATAAATTAAAAATAATAATTATTTGTTAAAAATGTTACCATTCTTGCATTTGTAATAAATAATACTGGGTTTTCACTTTTTTTAAATCTTATTTTGTCAATAGGGAATATTGACGCGATGTTTAATTGTTTTTTGTGTTCGCCATTAAAATATGTATAAAACTACTACCAAAATGACTACATTTCTGCTTAAATTATACAAACTTTAAAAAACTTTTTTTAAATTGGGTATTTATATGTTAAACTTCTGAAAGACGGTTATATTTTACTTTGAACGCTTCACAACGATTTTATAAAGAGAAATCTTTCTTCGTAAAATTGAAAATACAAAAGTTTATATAGCGTTCCACTTATCCTGAAACATTCTTCTGTATATCATAATAAATATAGTGATACATATCTTATATATATCGTCGGAACTCTGCTTTACATTAAATAAGTCTTTTACACGCCTGGCGCATAAAAATTTCGAGTTTAGAAAACCCTGAAAATTTGGATTTACCGGCGCGACTCCCCTAGTAGAAATGAATCTTGTATTTACACTGTAGCTATATTGTATCTGTATTTATATCTTGAAGTTGTTGATTAATGTGCACACAATATTTTCACAATATAGTTTACAGTTATTGAATACTATATTATTATTGTTTATATAGATACAATATAGTATAAATCCAGTATGAAAATATTTCGTTTTCAATAATGAAAATTCAATAAAAGATATTCAGTTTTTCTACAATATTGTGTCAATAATTAATATAATTGATCCCTCAGTAATAGATATTTAATTTCTGTATAATATTGTATCAATATTGAATGGCAATCATCGTTCAATATAAATTTTAATATATGTACAATATTGATTCCATACAGATATTCAATTTTTGTACAATATTGTGTCAATAATGAATATAATTGATCAATAACGATATTCAATCCCTCCACCGAAATTTTTTAAATGTTCATTTTTTCCATGTAAAAGCGGCCTTGTAAGAGCAAAAACAATATTTTTACCGTTAAGCCCCCCGAATTTTTATAACCCCGTCCGAAATGTTTTTCTGGCTACGGCCTTGAAAGGTGGAATATGTAGGAAGAATAGAAGACAATTTTATTATGTGATTTTGAAATGACAAGATTGTGATTATCGAGATAATTTTCAAGTTTTCACAATTTCTAAATTAGTTTATACTAATTAATATAATATTCACTATATATTTTGAACCTCGCAATGAATCAGCGTTTTGTACACGTGGCGCATGAAGTAAAATTTCGAGTTTAGAGACGTCTCAAAAACAAAATAATTAGAATTTGAAATGTTTATAAAAGTGAAATAAGTTGTGAACATTGTTTATAGGTAAAATAAATAGCGTAGATTGTCTCTTATGATGTTTTTGTGATTTTGAGTAAAATGTTAAATTAAAAAAAACTAATTATTCTATTAACGTTAAAAACAAGAAAGGCTACTTATTTTCGTAAAAAAAAAATGTTTAGGCATCCGCTTAACATATTATTTATGAAAACATTACTTTTAAAGAAAGCATTAACTTTAAGCGCTTGTACTTAACACAATTTTCAAGTTACAAAACTCTGCATTTTTTATTTTTAAATACGTTGTCTTAAGAATTTCAAATATCTTAAAAATGTTATGTTTTGAAGCAATGCTTTCACTTTTCGCACTGACTCTTGCTTACATGTTTGATTAACTATCGTTAATTAATATTGCAAAAAAATGAGTATATACATATCTTTTGTGGGAAAAATAAGCTGCTTGAATTGTTGCCAGTGTATCCACATTCTATATAAAATTACGAAAAAAAACTATTCGTGAAAATGCAAACAATGTCTTAATTAATAAGACAACTCAAGACGATAAATATCCATTGAAACAACTACTTCCCGTGCAAATACACCTCCGGATATTGAATTATACAATGAAATATTTAAAATCTTATTTAATTTGATATGTTACAACGCTCTATTAAAGTATATGTAACGTTTAGGTCAAATTCTCTTCAAACCAACTAACAATACAAATTTAAAATGAAAGGAGACATGGCAACAAATTAGAAGTGAAAGGACTTGGATTAAAACTAATGTCATAGGCCATCTATAGACGCGTTTCGAGATTTATCTCTCTTCAGTATAGCTTTGCTTATGACGTTTAAAAAAAATTAGGAATAAAATTAAAACAAACTTACTTGGAAAAAGTGTTGTGTGTGGAATGAACAGGTACACAGAAATAGAATGAGTGAAAATTATGGTCGGTATTTATAGGTAAAAAAGGGGATTATGTCATTAGCAGGTATGAAGAATGTGAGGCCTTATTATTTACCTTACGGTACAGTTCAAACAAGATAAATTCAAATTCAAAGCTATTTGAATTCGAGAAAATAAGCTTACGCTTCTTATAATTTGCACACTTTAAACATAATATATAAAATTACGAAAAAAAAAAACTATTCGTGAAAATGCAAACAATGTCTTAATTAATAAGACAACTCAAGACGATAAACATCCATTGAAACAACTACTTCCCTTGCAAATACACCTCCGGATATTGAATTATACAATAAAATATTTAAAATCTTATTTAATTTGATTTGTTATTAATTAAGACATTGTTTGCATTTTCACGAATAGTTTTTTTTTGTAATTTTATATATTATGTTTAAAGTGTGCAAACTATAAGAAGCGTAAGCTTATTTTCTCGAATTCAAATAGTTTTGAATTTGAATGTATCCACATTCCTTTTTTTTTCCATACGTTTTTCACGAAAAATTCGATTTTTTTCCATTAAAAATATCTGAATTAACTTTAATGTCAATTATATTAACAAAATGCCATTATAATCTGTTTAATAACTAAGAGGAGCGTTTTAAACTTCACGCGCCAAAACCTACAGCTCTGATTGGCCGAGAGCTAATTACGTCATTATTAGACCCAACAGCTGACATAACCTTAATTCGAAGTGTTACCGAGTTGCAACTTTGTCTGTTTCGTAATAACCTTTTGTGCGGTGTTTCTTTAGCATAGTTAAAAGTTAGTTTTGTTTATATTGTTGTGATGTATTATGGACCCGCTACAAGCTCGATGATAATATCACCTTCACCTCCAAAAAACCGTAAGAAGTTCGATTTGGGTCATTTATATCTGTCTGAAAAACAGTGCATAATAAATATGTATAAGCAGATGATAACAGATGATCCACATATGAAAGTGACTGCTGTTGTATCAGATATTGTTGGTGCAGTAGGTGAGATATCAAATAGCATAAGAATATGCATCAAATAATAAAATGTTTAATTTTTAGGAGTTGTAAATTCCACTGTCTATCGTACCATTAGCGAAAATAAGGAATCCGGAGGACATAATTACAAGTTTTGATGACGTAGTGAAGAGATCCGTGCATAGTTTCTTCTATAAAAATGAACTGTCAACTTTGACTAAAGTTTTAAAAGAGGTAAACGATCATGCAGGCATGCCGAAGACGAGTCGTTCTACCTGGTATAGTTTTATGAAACAAATTAATTTTAAGTAAGATAGAGACCAGAGCTGGGCAGGATTCGAATCATTCAGGATTCGAATCCTAGATGAATACTTTAGTTTAACTGGATTCGTGATTCGGATTCGTTACATTTTTTTAAGAGGATTCGTATTCGAGTCTAAATGTGGGTGATTCGAATCCTTATAAGAGTATTCGAATCCTTGTAAAAGGATTCGAATACTTACAAAAGGATTAGAATCGTCAAAAATAATTCGAATTAATTGTGAGGATTAACATGAAAAATGTTTTTTGTGTTTTTAAACTTCTCGTTAAATCATTGTTTTATGCGCGTGGCGCATGATGTAAAATTTCGAGTTTAGAAAAGCCCAGAAAATTTGCGCGACTCTCGACAAATTTCCACGGGGCTTTTCTAAACTCGAAATTTTACTTCCTGTTTAGTCTGAGAGTGGAAACGCTCGTTCGAAACTTCAAAGTGAATGCTTTGATAAGAACATTAAATGATTAAAAATATTTTTAAAGATAATAATCTAGTTTACAAAATTTTGTTTAATATTGTTTGAAGTAAAACTGACATGGTAGCCATAATCTGAAATGTTAAATTTTTCCGACATTTCCCTGATTAAAGATCTTTTCCCTGGCCTTTTAATATCACTTTCTTCTGTGGCCACCTCCATTCTGTTTAATAGTTTTCATTGTTTTTTGCCAATATTTAAGTTAATTTTATAATGCCTTATATGCCTGCTGATTTTGACAAATTTAATAATATCATATGGCTTTTTTGTTAGTGTTTAGTGCCATGACTTTTCTCAGACTTTCCCGGTTTTAATAATATTCAGTGAATTTTTTTATTTACGTTAGTTTCAGGCATTAGTCGATTTCATAATTGAGTTCAATTTGAAGTTTTGAATGAGTGTTTCCACTCCCAGGCTAAGCATGAAGTAAAATTTCGAGTTTAGAAAAGCCCCGTGAAAATTTGTCGAGGGTCGCGCAGCGACCCGAGACAAATTTTCGGGCTTTTCTAAACTCGAAATTTTACTTCATGCGCCACGCGTACAAAGCACTGATTTGAAGAGGAGTTCAGAAACACACAAATACATCTTTAACCAGAGTAACAGGAAGTCAGATATTTAATCTGTTATCAACGATGTTCAGTGGTAATAATAAATAATTACGTTTTGAATATTTTTGTTGAAACAACTGGTAACGATATTTGTATATTAATGGTTGCAAAAAAATAATAAAATCAAATTTATTCCTAAAGGATTTGTATTGGTAATTCGAAAAAGCAGGATTCGAATCATATTTCTCTTACGAATGAATCCTTTATTCGACTATTCGTGATTAGAATCACATTAGGTGATTCGGATTCGTGATTCGAATCCTTCTTACGAGGATTCGTCCCAGCTCTGATAGAGACACATTATTATAAAAATTCCATATTATATTATGAACATAATGTAAATATGTTTTATTTCACAGATATACGGCATCTCGTATAAGCATTTTAATTGAACTGACGATATCGTACGATAGAAAAGAAAATACTTAACCACAATTAAGAAATACAAAATGGATATTTGATTTTATTTAAAGTAATTATAATTTCATAAACAATTGCCGCCAAATGTATCTAGTTATATTTCTGGTAACTTTTTATAGTGTAAATTGGGCTTTGGCACTTACTCCTTCTAGTTTTTAAACAGACTATAGTTACTTATTTATTCACTGTCAGCGATGATATTTGTCATCGAACTCACAGTAATGACACAGTGCTAGTTAGGAGGGCTAAGTGAGAATATATTTCATAATAGAGGAAACTAAACATTTTAAAATAATCTTTATGAAACGTCTCATTATTGTCATTCCTAACAAATATTTTCATTCTTGCTCTTCAATAAATCGGTTGATTCTTTGATTTTGTTAACAGTTTTCGTACATAATTCAAGCGATTTAACTTGGTTTTTGCATCGTAGGCTGAACTTGAAAAAACCGGTGCTTCGATCCGATCGATGAAACAAACGAGCGCTCACTCGTGGCTTCGTCTATTCCGCTTTTCCGGCGCACTTGAAAATTCTTGGAGGTCAAGACCGTTTTCACTTTCCTGACAAACTAAAATTACGGCAAAAAAGTTACTAAAAAACAATTAAAAATTTCGCTTTTTCGTGATATAATTAATTTTAACAGTAATTGAGTAATGAAAAACTTGGGACTCGTTTAACTTTCAGCAATTGAGTAACAAAGCAAAAAATGGTGATGTGTCCATCATAGTACTTTCCCCCGTAAATTGCGCATTAAATCACTTTTAAAATATTTGTAGCATTATTATTTTCAAAATGTCTTCAACTTTTTGATAACTACAACTTTTATTTGAAACATTTTTCAATTGGATCAACACATACTGACACAAACCAATGACTAGATAAAAAAACACTATTTATTGAATATCTCAAAAACTAAGAGTGCTATTACAAAAAGTAAGTGAACAATACATCTTCATTTTGTTATTATCTACAACTTTTATTTGAAAGAATTTTTTGTTTGATGAACATTTATTGAAAAAATCTGAAAAAACTGAAAAACGCTAAGTGTAAAGTACCACTTCCGGTTATCCGATTTTCACCAAAAGCTTTTCAGTTCTTCCGATTGTAACAAAAAGCTTAAGTTTCAAGTTTCATCTCGATATCTTTAGCGGTTTTTGCGGTACAGCGCACACAGACACACACACAGACACACAGACAGACATTTTTCAAAAATGGTCTTATTCGACTCAGGGGACCTCAAAACGGATATTTCCGCAAAAATTTTTGATTCGAAAATTTTCACGAAAACAATACTTTCCCTTTGTATTACATACGGGGGAAAGTAAAAATGTGAGTTTGCTTAAATAATAAAAGTCACAAATCATCAAATAAACGTCAACATTTTTGTTAGAACCTTCAAATTGAAAGATTTTAAAGAACAATAAATGCCTGAAATTTCACAGCGCATGCATCGAAATGTGTACACTTAAAGGAACATTTCCTGTATCTGGTAGAATTTTTGTTGTTTTCGTGTATTTAAATTCTCGTCGTGTTTGGGATTATGTAAGACAAAAACAAGCAGATTCGCTTTTCTTTGAGCGCGATTCCGAGCAGACGAGCGACGGTTTCGAAAGCGACAACTTTTGTTTTCGTTGACCTGGATTCGCGCCGGTTTTTGAATCACGCTCGCGCTGCCGACGGTGCGCGAGTTCCGTCAATGGATACACGGACCGCGCTGGTCAAATCAATCGTTGATTACACAAACAAACAAATCACAATGTGTCCAATAAATATTTAACACAACCAGTCGTTAAAACATAATTTCAAATTGAATTTTAGAAATGTTAGAGGGTTTAATTATGCGGCTATAATACTTTGATAGAATTATTCGATTTAATTTTTAAACGTTTTGAAATAATTAACATATACTTTATCCATATTAAATTGATTGGGTGAGTTACGTAAAGATTAAACTTAATTGATAAATATAGCACTAATAAGCTTTTTTCACACTTTGATTTACCAAATGTAACGGACATAGAGTGACTATTATCAATGGATTAATACTGTATTAATCCATTGATAATTGTCACTTTGTGTCCGAAATGTGCATTTGGCAATACAAATAAAAGTGCGAAGAAAGGTTATTAGTACTTTATTTAACAATTTATTAAATATCTCTTAATGCCTAAAGAGAGGAAAATACCGTAGGCCTCATAATTTTAGAAGTGAAAATTACGATCAAAAATAATATTTTAAATATTTTAGAACCTCAAAAATGTCATCTGTCCGGGCCATAGATTTTCTTTGAAAGGACCTGCTCATCATTGATCTAATACGTCTCGAGCCTAGGATACTTCTTGTAGAGTTAAAGCAGATACTGTATCATAATAGACATGCGCGTACACACTTTTGTTCGCGTTCTAGGACTCCCACGATGGGGAATATTTCTAATTGGAATTGAACGAAACTTGCAAATCTTATCGCAATCAATCAATCCAATTAGATTGAAAATATGGAACTAAAGTGTCAATTTAATTTAAGAAGTATTGCCGGGAAATTATTTATTTTTCTTCTTAAACTTTTTTCGCTGTAAAGTATAAACTTATATTTCATTCCCAGACAGCCTGTAACATTTACTCTTACGATAACAAAACTGCCATAGAATTTCATTTGATTTTCAAATATTTCATGGAACTTGTATCGTACGTTCAATAAAATTAAACCTCTAAAGTGCCTTGATTTAATCTTCTTTCAAATTTAAGTTTCTACACGCTTTGCAAATTGACATATAAAACGTCAGACATTATAATTATGATATATAATTTTAGAGTTACCAACCTACAATATTTTCCATGGCACTCTACAGTTTTTTTTTTTTTTTTAATTGAATATACCATATAAATGTATACATATTTAATTTATAAATATAACATCCTATTACATTTACTGTTTACTGTTCAAGGAGTTTTTCTTTTAAGTCTACGTATTTAAATATACTACATACGCTGTAAATCTTAAGATATTTGTTGATTTTTTAAAAAGATTATTTTGAAGCTTTATACAAGTATTTTCTACTCCCAGATTAAGCATTAGATAAAATTTCTAGTTTAGAAAAGCCTGAAAACATGGTTTGGTCGATAAACCAAAATTTTCAATCTCATAAACCCAAAATTTTACTTCAACATAGTTTGGTCGATAAACCAAAATTTTCAATCTCTTCTAAACCCAAAATTTTACTTCATGCGCTACACGTATAAAACACTGATTTCAAGTGAAGTTCAATATATGCTACTAAAACAGTATGCTAAAGACGTATATTCTAAACTTTACACCTAATCAGTGTTTTATACGCGTGGCGCATGAAGTAAAATTTAGAGTTTAGAAAAGCCTGAAAATTTGGTTTGGCCGCTCCGCTTCGCGGAGCGACCAAACCAAGTTTTTAGTCTTTTCTAAACTCCAAATTATACTTCATGCTTAATCTGGGAGTGGAAAACACTCGTTAAAAGCTTTAAATCAAAGTTGTTCAAAAAACAACGAGTGTCTGAAAATGTACAACCTAGGCATGCATATGTACACTTAAAATAAACCTTCCTGTACTTTATTTTTATGAGAATACAAATGACTGCACTATGACTACGTTGGTTAGTATAGGTCTGGTTAAATTAAGATAGATTCAACCAGTCCTAAGAGTTAGGTTAGGTTAGAATATGTTTATATTACCCTAATCTAATTTATATCGATCAAACTTAGCCTAACTAATTTTAATAAAGGTGCACAATCGTTTTTAAATGTGAGTTTATGTGGTATAATTCCAATTTCCACATCTATTAAATTGTTCAGGTATTTACAGAAATAAATTATGCGTTTATGTTGATTTTGTGTAAGCTCAAACGAAAATGTTAGTTAAATCGAATGCGCAATTAGTATATTTTGCAAATAGTCATCGGATTAATCTGTTAATATAGGATTTTTTTCATTTAAGTATACATACACTCAATTTTCTATTAGGTATACATATGCATACGCTTTTTTTAAAGAGTTCAATTTGAAGCTTAAAACGAGAAAAGTTTCAGGCTTTCCTAAGCTCGAAATTTTACTTCATCCGCCACGCGTATTAAACCCTGAAAGCACTGAAATATTGTGCACGAGTAAACTTCGCTTGAAATCAGTGTCTTGTACGCGTGGCGCATGAAGTAAAATTTCGAGTTTAGAAAAGCCTGAAAATTTGGTTTGGTCGCTCCGCGCTTCGCGTTACGCAACCAAACCAAATTTTCAGGCTTTTCTAAACTCAAAATTTTACTTCATGCTTAGTCTGGGAGTGGAACACACCCATTTTAAGTTTCAAATTTAACTCCTTTTAAGAAAACAACGATTATCTTAAGTTTTACGGCATATACGGTGTAATTGGGACATGTATACTTGAAAGAAAAACTCCCTGTATGTCAGTTGAGGCATTAGTTGCAATTGATTAGCTATAATTTGTAATGTTCATATAGGCAACCCAATTTACACATAACCTAAAAATTAAAGGTGTCAAATCGTATTTTATGAAAATGTTCGGTGTTATATAAAACTCTCTGTATAGCTTTAACACTGTAATAATTTTCTGAGATACTAATAATGACGTAAACAGATCATGGTTAACTTGATTAGTTTGGAAGATATCAGGCGTTTTTCAATTGTTGGCTATTTTAAAATATGTCTTTATCTTAATAACTATAAGATATACAAAAAAACAGTTCAATAATTATTTATGTAGTTTTCACCGTAGAATGCAGTGGGGTACCTATTATTTTATTCGGACTTATAATTTTCGAGTTATGATATGAATTTGCATTTTTTTAGATGGAATACCCTACATATTTGTATGTCATTGAATAGCTTATTAAATTAGCTTTACATTTTTATACAATTTTTTTTTTATTGAAAAAATGTGTTTCTAGCTTTAAAGCTTTTAGATAAATATTTTATAACACATATTATTATAATTACAGAGATGTTGGTATTATTTTTTTTTAAATGAAGGGATCCGTAGACTCAGTAATTGATCGCAAAAGTCTTTAAAAATTATAAAATTAATATTTAATCTAACTTAGTTTTCAATATAAGCTATTTTTTCTGCGTATTTTTATTAATTTTTGGTAAATATGTACATCATTGTAAAGCTAATTTAAAATTCTATTTAATAACATAAAAAGATACAGGGTCTTCTGTTTAAAAAAATGCAACTTTGTGTCATAACTCTGAAATTAAAATTTAAAATAAAAAATTAAAAATTTGTAACTATTTATTTGTATTACTTATAGTTATTGAGAAAAAGACGTATTTTAAAATAGCCAACAATTGAAAAACGCCCGATATCTCCAAAACTAATCAAGCTAGCCATGATCTGTTAATGATATTGTTATTTTCTCTGAAAAAGGGGTCATGACATGTACATCAGATTTTGTCTAACTATTCGGGTTACTGAGATACCCCATAAAAACTTCGAATTTGGGTCACCCTGTACATACCTAAGCAGCATATTTTGAACTTTAGAACTTGAAATTTAGAAAACCTGAACATTTTGTTTGTTCGCATAGCACTGAGCGCTAGGCGACAAAACCAAATTTTTAGGCATTTCTAAATTTGAAATTGTACCTTATGCTTAACCTGGGAATGGAAAAACGTTAAAAGGTTTTCATATAAATACTACAAATCGTTTAACCAGACATATACCACTATTTTCCATACCATTCCACAAATATAACTATGGAATTAATAGTCCACTCTCTCGCTTTATGCGCACGTCAAACAAACTGTCGCTAAATCCAAACTTTCATCTTTTTAGTAAGTCTCTCTGTAAATTCGTATCCGGTCTCAAACGTATTCAGGTTTGTTGTTGTATGTAACTTGCCACATCCATATATGTATATATATAACATGTATGATCTACATTTTGTAATAGCTTTAAGTATTTGGTATATTTAAATGTATAAAAATGGTATTTTTCCGTAAATAAATAAATAAAAAATAAATCTCAATGATATAATTCAGCGAAAAAAATAAACAATTTTACAAACATAAACAATGTAACATAATCTCTAGGGGGTTAAAATTTAATTAGAATTCGTTTGGTACACATGAAAATGTTTTTATTCTGATAGTACAGTGCGATCGTTTAAATTATAACTTAGAGTAGGCGGCATTTTTTTTTTGTTGAGTTGCCAAGACTGCTAATTGAATGATAGAATAAATTTAAGGTTATGGTAAACTATGTTTTAACAGTCAGTAGTGCCAATATAATTTAAAATTCAAAGCCTACTCTAAATCACGTTTTGAAGGAATCATGGTATTTTTTGTACGGGTATCGTAAAAATTAATCAGCATTATAGTATAATGATATTAGCGGCAATTCTATTAATAAGGATGTTATAGTGAAATTCAGCAGAGATGTCCTATGACTCATTGATGTAGATGTGTGTTAGAGAGTATGTCGACAGTTGTATCTGCAAGGATTTTTCCTAGTTGTGTCAAATGTTGACGATATACGACAATGTCATACTGTTTAGGTCGCGATTGTATTAATGTTCTTTCTTTTAGAAAAGCTTTGAATCATAATTTCTTTTATTGAGTATACATATCAATTACGTGCTGTAGATTTTTAAATATTCGTTGTTTTCTTAAAAGAGGTTAATTTGAAGTTTAAACGAGTATTTTCCACTCCCAGGTTAAGCATGAAGTAAAATTTTGAGTTTAGAAAAGCCTGAAAATTTGGTTTGGTTGCGTAGCGCGAAGCGCGGAGCGACCAAACCAAATTTTCAGGCTTTTCTAAACTCGAAATTTTACTTCATGCGCCACGCGTACAAGACACTGATTTCAAGCGAAGTTTACTCGTGCACAATATTTCAGTGCTTTCAGGGTTTAATACGCGTGGCGGGTGAAGTAAAATTTCGAGCTTAGGAAAGCCTGAAACTTTTCTCGTTTTAAGCTTCAAATTGAACTCTTTAAAAAAAGCGTATGCATATGTATACCTAATAGAAAATTGAGTGTATGTATACTTAAATGAAAAAAATCCTATATTAACAGATTAATCCGATGACTATTTACCGCCACCGGTACAAAACACTAACATATTACGAAGTTTAAAACACACCGCTGAACTTTTCATTGAATCAGTGTTTTGTACATATAAGTCATCTATAAAAATCATAAAAAAAAGTGCAAAATTTCACTTAACATCAACTTTTAGAGTTAACTCTATAATTGCTCGGCTGTTAATGGGTTAAAGAGAAAAAAATCCATTTCTAATGACAGCATAGCCAACTATAGTTTCCATAAAAAAAAAAATAAGTTTGTGATATATCTCGAAAACTAATGTCAATAGAAAAAATCTGATAACATTTTATTATTTAGTGTAAAGTTATCTAAAACTGTGCAATTTAGAGTTTGTTTCTATCTCTTTCTAACTCTCTGTGAAAAATCGACACTTTTCACATTTTTTTAAATATCTAGTTACCTTTGACTTTTTCAAAAATTTTAAAAATGCCGTTTTATTCAGCTCGCTAATTTAACCGTTTCTCTATCTTTTATAGTTTCTAAAATCCCCATAGAGAATATGAATAAAAACTTATACAGGGTAAGTGTTTATTCATATTCTCTATGGGGATTTTAGAACAAAAATTACAGAATTCGTTGAAAATATCAAAATATATAAATATAGCTGACAAATATAAAGAGAATTTTTAAAATTATAAAAATTGTGGCAAAATAGCAAGATTTGTGAAAATTGTAAAACATTATGAACATTAATTTAAAAATCGTTAAAAAATAGATTTAATTAAATTAAGAAACGTTTAGAATGAATCAAAAATTGATAAAAATCATTACAAATTCACAACGTCATATCTTTTTTGATCTTTGTTCACTTTATTGAACAAATATTATTAAAGAAACAACTGAAATTATATAAATTAAGTAAAGTTTAAATTGACAAAAAAATCGATAAAAATCAAGACAAAGTCATGACTTTATTCGTTGTTGATATTTGTTCACTTTATTAACAAAAAAACGACTGAAGTTGATAAAAAATCAAGATTGGAAAAATCGTTAATATTTAAAGAAAAATAGAATTTGTAAATTTTTATAAATCGCCAAAACTCGTAGAATTGATAAACAAATAGTAACGTTTAATAAAAATAGTAAAAAGTAATTAAAATCGATTATAATATATACATTTCCTACCATTTATCAAAAAATTTAGGTTTTAATAAAATCGTCAAAGCTACAAATATAAAAATTTAGCAATCAATAAAATTCGTAAATGTTGACAATTTCAGCAGAAAAAGAATGCAATTATAATTTTTTCGGTGTCTATAATATATTTATTTATTTTCAAAATCGATTTATAATTTAAAATACTATTACAATTTATAAAAAGTGAGTATTAGAATTAGTATTAGAATATTAATAAAATTACACTACTCAAAATAAAACAGTCGTCACTTTTTCAAAGTGGTGTAAATTTATTGCGAGTTTAGGAATATTGTTGAAACTTGATACATGTGAACACGTGTCTTTGATCTTTAATAACTCCACATACTACAAAATATCATGAAGCTTCTGTCCAAATTAAGTAAGATAAATTGAGTAACCAAAAACCAAGTGTGGTTAACATTTTTATTACATGTATACATGCTAGTGTACTTATTAAAACTGCTTCTCAACATTATGGGTGAACACATTCTAAATGCACATCAAAGCAAACATTTTTACAAATGAAAAGTACTGAAGGTGTAGATTGTCTTCTTCATTGGCAAGAACTGTAAGTAAAACTGGCTTAAGATGCGACGTTTTGATATCGGAAATTTCCCAGATTACTTTAGCTTTTGTTCCTATTAAGCTCTAATCTATACAAAGATTACAAATTGTTTTATTTTTTTTTTAGTTGTAGCTTTATTCAAACAAACAATACATCTATATTTATACAACTTTTCAACGAGATTCCTAAACTCGCATAAAATGTATGCTACTTTAAAAAAGTGACTACTTTTTTTTGAGTAGTGTAGTATAGAATTATTAAAATCAATAAAATGAAAAGATAATTACAGGGATTTTATCTTTTAGGGATACATATCACGATTTTTCGATAGACATTCGTTGCTTTATTCAAAACTTTCAATTTGAAGATTCTAACGAGTATTTCCAATCCCAGATTAAGCATGAAGTAAAATTTCGAGTTTAGGAAATCTTGAAAATTTTCAGGCTTTTCTAAATTCGAAATTTTACTTCATGCGCCACGCGTATAAAACACTGGTTAAGAGTAAAGTTCAAAATTTACTGCTTAGGTTTAAACACATGTTTATTACTTTTACAAATGATTATATGCAATATGTGATAATATACTTAACAGAAAAAATTTCTGTATGTGAATATTTACCAAAAATCACAAATTTTAAATAATTATTAATATATATATATATATATATATATATATATATATATATAAATCTTTATTGGCAGATTGTACAATAAATAATTAACATACAAATAATTCTGATGGCTAAAATAACAAATAAATTCTTCTGCCAATTGGCTATCGACCATTGGTCTTTCCGCCTGAATTTTAATTGTTTGTCCTTGTCCGTTCTTGTGTAAAAAACCTCTTGTTTGTTAGTGTCGTCCAATGTCTGTCAGATGATTACTGTTCACAAATCGTCATGATCACTAATGTCATGGAATGATGCAATGAAATCATGAAACGTTTACGTTTGGGAGTGATGTTTTGGTTTCGAGGGATACATAAAGGGTGAAGGAGATTGTAGAGGATAGGATTTGAGGCGAATTTTTCAGCTAAGTGTGATAGTCGGGTTTCGATGAGAGTGACTGCTGTTAGTTCATGGTTTTGGGGGTGTCGGATTTTTGTCAACACTCTAAGGGCCGATCTTTCGGCGACTTGCAAATTCTTTAGGGTGGTAGGATGGGGGTTGTGATAAAGGATTGAGGCATAGTCAAGTAAAGGGCGACAGATCATTTTATATATATGTATGTACGACTGTGTTTGTACTGATGCCTTGTTGTTTGAAGGTCAGACTTCTAAAGTGGGCCGCCCAATTCTTGACTTTTATTTTAAGGATTGCGGAGTGGGTTTTGAATGTGAATTTGGGATCAATGTGAATACCTAGGTACTTGCAGGTGGCGGAGGGCAAGATGACTTGGTAGTTTATGGTAATTGAGAAGGTGGAGTTGTTTTGTCGATGGAAAGGAATCAGGAGCTGGGATTTGTTTGGGTTTATGGAAATTCGCCACTTCGCGAACCACGTTTGAATAGTGTCGATTAGGCCCTGAAGGGTGCTGAGAGCTTTAGGGAGAGTGGGGGCATGTGCGATTAACGCAGTATCATCGGCGTAGAGGAGAGGATAGGCAGATTTATTTATGTGATTAGGATCAGAATTGTAAATGTCATGTACTAGGAGATTATAAAGGAGTGGTGATAAAGGGGAGCCTTGAGGTAAACCTTGTTCAGGTGTGAAGGAACTTCAAAAATATTGGCGTATTTTAACTTGGAGCGATCTATTGTGAAGGAAGCTGTCTAGGAGATTAATCAGGTGTGGGGGTATATTGAGGGTATTGCATTTAAACAGCAAGCCCCGGTGCCAGACAGAATCAAATGCTTTTTTGACGTCTAAGAATAATACAGCAGATTTGCGGCCTTCGAGGCTAATGGGACGGTAGTTGCTAGGTTCTAAGGGATCATTTCCGGGTTTATGAATGCATGTAATTATGCCACGTTTCCACTCACTGGGAATAACCTGCGTGGAGTATATGTGGTTAAATATTTTGAGGATATATTCGTGGATGCTTGGTGGAAGGGATTTTAAGATAGATCTAGGGATATTGTCATGACCGGGCGCGGTATTCTTACCTTTTTTGAGAATATCGAAGTATTCTTCATTCGTTATAGTATCATTGGGAATTTGCGGGATTTGGGTAGTTTTGAAGGACGTGTACCAGGCATTTACATTGCTGAGGACTTCGTTGTCAAAGTTATAGTTATCTGTCGATGTGTATGATTGTTTGAAATGTGTTGCAAATATATTCGTAATGTCAGTATCGTCCGTCGCTGTATTTTTAGTCGTGGGGTCTGTAATTTTTTGGATAAAATCTGTTTTTCGATATTTGCTGAGTTTCTTTATCTCGTTCCAGTACTGTTTACCGTGCATATCATTTATTTCCTCACATGATTTTATCCAAACATCACTTTTGTATTGTCCGATTAGCGAATGAATGTCTTTATTAATTTTGTTGAATTTTTGCTTAAGGGTCGAGTCGTCAGTCTGTCTGAAGTCCCTGTATAACTGTCGTTTATATTTTATTAGACGGAGAATGTATTTAGGAAAAGGATATTTGTAGGTTTTTTTTGTAACGGTTGGTGTGTTTTGGTGTATTGATTTGGAAAGGGTCTCTAGGAAAAGGGATATAGTGTAGGGGTTAATTGCTGGATTTGCTGTTATATGTGTTGTCATTTCGTCAGTCACTTTAGTAATGTCGCACAGTCTGTAGTTCAGAATTGTCTTCGGTGGGGAAGGGAGAGGGGAGCATATGTTGAGGGAGAATTGGATTGCCATGCGATCTGAACCTAAATCAGGGACGAGGGTAACATTGTTTATAAGGTGCTGGATATTACTTATACACAAAAGGATATCAGGAGTGGTGGATTGGCTGTTAGACATGATAAATGTAGGGCTGGTATGTATTCGTATGAAGTTGGAGTTGGTTAAAAAGGTGGAGAGTTGCCTCGATTTAGTTTTATTCATGGTGAAGTCTCCAACTACAACAACATAGTCATACAGGGAATTATTAATATTTTAAACAAAATCGTCAAAACCAACACAAATCTTAAAATTTTACAAAAACTTCAGAACTGTAAAAATTAGAGGAAATTAATAAAATTATATTTATTTATTATTTACTTAGGTTAAATTCCTCTAAACCTAAATGTTAAAACTATCTAAAAGATAATTGTCCTCCCAAAATTAATTTCAGTGTACCATATTTTACAGTAAATGACAACTAATAATTACTGTCTTAAATTGCAGCTAATATTATAATCTGTTTAATAACTAGAAGGATCATTTTAAATTTAACGCGCCAAAACCTACAACTCTGATTGGCCGAAAGCGCGCCCATTTTACACTATGCTAATTACGCCATTATTAGACGCAACAGCTGATATAACCTTAATTCGAAGCATTACCGAGTTGCAACTTTGTCTGTTTCGTAATAACTTTTTGTGCGGTGTTTCTTTAGCATAGTTAAAAGTTAGTTTTGTTTATATTGTTGTGATGGATTATGGACCCAGTACAAGCTCGGTGATAATATCACCTTCACCTCCAAAAAAGCGTAAGAAGTTGGATTTGGGTCATTTATAGCTGTTTGAAAAACAGTGCATAATAAATATGTATAAGCAGATGATAACAAATGATCCACATATGAAAATGACTGCTGTTGTATCAGACATTGTTGGTGCACTAGGTGAGATATCAAATAGCAAAAGAATATGCATTAAATAATAAAATGTTTAATTTTTAGGAATTGTAAATTCCACTGTCTATCGTACCATTAGCGAATATAAGAAATCCGGAGAGATTTCTAGCCCTAAACAGCTTGAACAACATAATTACAAGTTTTGATAACGTAGTGAAGAGATCCGTGCATAGTTTCTTCTATAAACATGAACTGCTAACTTTGAATAAAGTTTTAAAAGAAGTAAACGATCATGCAGGCATGCCGAAGATGAGCCGTTATACCTTTTATAGTTTTATGAAACAAATCAATTTTAAGTGAGATAGATACCAGGGCAGGATTCGAATAATTCAGGATTCGAATCGTTTTAGAGGATTCAAAAGAGGCATTCGAATACTTTAGTTCAACTGGATTCCTGATCCGGATTCGTTACATTTTTTTAAGAGGATTCGTATTCGAGTCTAAATGTGGTTGATTCGAATCCTTATAAAAGGATTCGAATCCTTGTAAAAGGATTCGAATATTTATAAAAGTATTTGAATATTTATAAAAGGATTCGAATACCTTCAAAAGGATTTGAATCGTCAAAAATAATTCGAATTAATTGTGAGGAATAACATGAACAATGTTTTTTTGTGTTTTTAAATTTCTCGTTAAATCACTGCTTATGCTCGTGGCGCATAACGTAAAATTTCGAGTTTAGAAAAGCCCAGAAAATTTGTCTCGGGTCGTTGATAACAGACTAAATATCTGACTCCCTGTTACCCTGGTTAAAGATGGATTTGTGTGTTTCTGAACTCCACTTCAAATCAGTGCTTTGTACGCGTGGCGCATGAAGTAAAATTTCGAGTTTAGAAAAGCCCGAAAATTTGTCTCGGGGCTTTTCTAAACTCGAAATTTTACTTCATGCTTAATCTGGGAGTGGAAACGCTCGTTCGAAACTTCAATGTGAATGCTTTGATAAGAATATTAAATGATTAAAAATGTTTTAAAGATAATAATCTAGTTTTCAAAATTTTGTTTAATATTGTTTGAAGTAAAACTGACTACCATTACAATCTGAAATGTTAAATTTTTCCGGCATTTCCCTGACTAAAGATTTTTCCCTGGCCTTTTAATATAACTTTCTTCTGTGTGAAACCCCCATTCTGTTTAATAGTTTTCATTGTTTTTGCCAATATTTAAGTTAATTTTATAAATTTTTACGTGTTTTGTAATTTGCCTGCTGATTTTGAGAAATTTAATAATATCATATGGCTTTTTTGTTAGTGTTTTTGTCAATTTGAATAAAATTACATGACTTTTCTCTGACTTTCTCGGTTTTAATGACATTCAGTGAATTTTTTATTTACGTAAATTTCAGGCATTAGTCGATTTTATAATAGAGTTAAATTTGAAGTTTTGAACGAGTGTTTCCACTCCCAGGCTAAATGAAAAAACACTCGTTCAAAACTTCAAATTGAACTCTATTATAAAATCGACTAATGCCTGAAATTTACGCAAACAAAAAATTCATTAAATATCATTAAAACCGAGAAAGTCAGAGAAAAGTCATGGATTTTTATTCAAATTGACCAAAACACTAACAAAAAAGCCATATGATATTATTAAATTTGTCAAAATCAGCAGGCAAATTACAAAACACGTAAAAATTTATAAAATTAACTTAAATATTAGCAAAAACAATGAAAACTATTAAACAGAATGGGGGTTTCCCACAGAAGAAAGTTATATTAAAAGGCCAGGGAAAAATCTTTACTCAGGGAAATGCCGGAAAAATTTAACATTTCAGATTGTAATGGTAGTCAGTTTTACTTCAAACAATATTAAACAAAATTTTGAAAACTATATTATTATCTTTAAGAACATTTTCAATCATTTAATGTTCTTATCAAAGCATTCACATTGAAGTTTCGAACGAGCGTATCCACTCCCAGACTAAGCATGAAGTAAAATTTCGAGTTTAGAAAAGCCCCGTGAAAATTTGTCGAGGGTCGCGTAGCGACCCGAGACAAATTTTCGGGCTTTTCTAAACTCGAAATTTTACTTCATGCGCCACGCGTACAAAACACTGATTTGAAGTGGAGTTCAGAAACACACAAATACATCTCTAACCAGAGTTACAGGAAGTCAGATATTTAGTCTGTTATCAACGATGTTCAGTGGTAATAATAAATAATTAGGTTTTGAATATTTTTGTTAAAACAACTGGTAACGATATTTATATATTAATGGTTGCAAAAAAATAATAAAATCAAATTTATTCCTAAAGGATTTGTATTCGTGATTCGAAGAAACAGGATTCGAATCTTCGATTCGAATCATATTTATCTCTTACGAATCCTTTATTTGAGTATTCGTGATTCGAATCATATTAGGTGATTCGGATTCGTGATTCGAATCCTATTTACGAGGATTCGTCCCAGCTCTGATAGAGACACATTATTATATAAATTCCATATTATATTATGAACATATTGGAAATATGTTTTAAGAAATCCATCGGAATATTCTTCATTCAAAATTGGAGTGCCAACAGCTGATCTAGAAAGACTCAAGGACCCAGCTACATGGCCGCGAGGAATTCGCGTCAACCCTTTTTTCCCCTGGATTCAAAAACCAAACGAAGCCAAGTAGTAACAAGTGAACATAAAATAAATTTAATGCACCTAAACATTCAATCGATAGGAAATTGTTTAAATGAGCTATATGTATTTTTAAACGATAATAATATTAATATTCTATGCTTGTCAGAGCACTGGCAAAATACTGAACAGATACTAACCCTAAAACTTTTAAATTACAAATTGTCATCATATTTTTGTCGTGATAATAAAATACACGGTGGAGTCGTAATTTATTATAATAATAATAATAAATAAACTTTATGTCTAAATAAATGGTCACAAAAATTGTGTCATAACAAAAAAAACATACCTATATAACTATATGCTGTTAAATACTCAGACAAATAACATTATGTAAATAAATTACATACTTCAAAATATTCATCCACACTGTATATCTCTGATTCCATGAGCAGTTTATATACCGCTGACTTGTATGGCTTTAACGAATCTAAATTCTTTATTTTGCTTGGCAGAACATTATAAAATTTAACACACCTATGAAATGAATTTCGCTCAGATAACGTGAGTCTGTGTCTCGGGTACAATATATCCCTATTTCGTGTATTGTGACACTTCTCTGTGTTGGTGCTACATTGATGTGTATTTTTAAAAATAAACATCAGACATTCATAGACAAAGACTGCAAAGACTGTCAGAACTTTATTTGCCTTAAAAATACCTCTACACGGCTGCCTGTACTTTAATGAAAAAATAGTTCGTATACATCTTTTTTGTAGTACAAACAATTTCCCAATTGTTGAACCATTCCCCCAAAAAATTATCCCAAATCTTAAAATTGAGTCAAAACATGCATAATATATTGCCTTATTTGTCTCAACATTGAGATATGATTTCGTTATATTTATTATATAGCACATTCTCGCAAGTTTAGTTACCACATGGTCCACATGTGAGCGCCAATCAAACGATTCATTAATTATAATACCTAGGAATTTTATATCACTATTTAAATCAACAGTGACATCATCTACAACTAGCTGAGCTGGTGTTTCAACCTTTCTCTGTTTTGTTTTAAATATCATAGCCTGCGTTTTGCCCTTATTTAATTTTAACATGTTTATTTTGAACCATTCAGCTAGTTTTCCATAGAAGCGACTACCTATATTGGCTAGCTCAATATAGGTTTTCGCTGTTACTATGAAACTGGTATCATCCGCATAGTTAGATATATGTGTACTATTATCTGGTAATGATACTGTATGTATGTCATTTATACATATTATGAACATAACAGGGCCTAAAATACTCCCTTGAGGTATTCCTACGCCCTCACATCTCTTTATTTTTGATTTATAAATTCCACCATCACTCTCTATTGCTGTTCTTTGTTCCCTATTTGCTAAAAATGACCTGAACCAATTTAAAGCGTTGTGTCTTATACCATAATATTTTAGCTTTTTTAGCAATAGATAATGATTGATAGTATCATAGGCCTTTGACAGGTCCAGGAATACCCCAAGTGCTAATTCGCTATTTTCAATGACCTAGTTAATATAGTTTGTAAATTCAAATACTGCGGTACTTATAGACTTTCCTTTAATATACGCGTGTTGTGAGTTATTCATGATATTGCAACTATTCAGAAATCTCATCAGATGGTCACAGATAATGATTTCAACAATCTTTGAAAAGGACGACAGAAGGCTTACAGGTCTATAATTATCCATTACCTCAGCATCCCCTTTTTATGTATTGGTTTTATTAAGGCAAGTTTTAGCTTATCAGGAAATATTCCATGTTTGAACGAATTGTATTGTGAGACTAATATGAAATTTTCGGAGCGAATGGATATTAACCGTTTAGCAATAATAAATGTTTTTGAATGCGCAGCAATTGATGTTAATTTTCATAACGAAAAAGTAACATTTGTCTCAATTTATAGATCTCCCAGCAGTGATGTTAACATTTTCTTTGAGAAATTGGAAATTTTATTTACAATATTAATATCAAATAATAACCGCTATTTTATCTCAGGAGACTATAATATTGATATACTCAAAAATAACAAAGCGACGCAAGAATTTAAATCGCTCGTAGACTCTTATGGTAGTGTTTTGTTAATTAAGGAATACACTTGTATATTTAATAGTAGCAACTCATGTATAGACAATGTTATAACTAATTACCAACATGTGATTACTTGTAAAGTGATGTCCACAGGATTTTCCGACCATCTTGCGCAATTGATTACATTTTCTGCAATCTCAAAAATGAATAAAACTCAAACTAAAACATGATTCCTCTCCGAGAAGAATATTAATGCATTTAAAATAAGTCTAAATTATGCCGAGCAATGGTCATCCATTTACAATAGTACAAACGTAGACTCTCAATTTGATTTATTTATGAACATATTCTTGAAACATTTCAATATTTGTTTTCCATTGTCCTTAAAAAAAGTAAACGATCCTAAAGTAGCAATTCCTATGTCAAATGAGACAAGAGAATATAAAAGATTAATACATCTGTATGACACAATATCTAAACACCAACTAACGTATTTACCGCTTCTGAAACATTATAAGCAACAATATAATATTCATTTAATATTTGATAAAACCAACTGCTACAGCAATAAAATTGCATGTGCGTCAAATAAGTGCAAAGCTTCATGGTCTGTTATTAAGGAAGTAACAGGTACTACACCTAAAAACCAAGTATCTAAAATAGGTATGACCATATATCCAGACCAGATAAACGAATATTTTGTAAATGTAGCTAGCAATCAGATTACAACAATGTACCTTCCCGATAATATTAATATAAAAAAAATCAAAAATAGTATGTTTTTGCATCCTATAACGGTTGACGACTTGAGAGACATTATTCGAAATATATCTACGAAAATAAGCAGTGGGATTGATGGAACATCGCCGTTTATACTAAAAAAATGGACGGATTGTATTGTTGACCATCTATGTTTTTTAATAAACGAATCGCTGCAAAATGGAACTTTTCCACAACAATTAAAATTAGTTAAGGTAGTACCATTATTTAAAAACGGTGATCCTGAAGACGAAGCCAATTATAGAGCTATAGGTCTCATATCCACCTTCTCTAAAATATACGAGTACGTTGTAATAAAACAAATGAAATCTTTTTTACTCAAACATAATATTCTGTCTCAGTACCAACATAGGTTTAGTAGTAATAAAAATTGCAATACAGCGTTATACGATTTTACCAAATTCATATATTCATCAATAGAAAAAAATCAATTAACATGCGGTGTGCTGCTCGATTTGTCTACGGCTTTTGACTGCATTGATCACGCAGCCCTATTATCAAAATTAGACCAATACGGGTTCAGAGGTGTTGCACTTAAGTGGTTGACATCTTATCTAACCGGCAGAAAACAAATTGTTCAGATAAAACAAGAAAACGGCGTCGTGGTGCGGTCAAAAGTCTTAGACATTGTCAGCGGTGTCCCGCAAGGGAGCATTTTAGGCCCTCTGCTATTTAATATTTATATTAATGATTTATTTGCTTATAAAAACAATCCGAATTTTGAAATTATTAACTACGCAGACGATACATATATCGTAATCAAAGGTAGTGACATGACGAACCTATGCCAAAACGGGACGGATGCGCTGCAATTAATTTTCAAATGGTTTGATGATAACGGCTTAGCTATAAATAAAAGTAAGACAAATTGCATTCTATTTAAAAAGAACGAAACTCTTGCCACGCCGTCAAATTTGAGGTTTGGTGATTGTATATTAAATGTAACCAATTCTGCATCTATATAGATGACAAATTAAAATGGAATGATCAAATAACTCATGTTTCTAAAAAGCTAAGCAGAGCAAGCTTTATGATCCGGTCCTTAAAATTAACCGTTGGTTTTGACATTTTAAAAATGACATACCACGCGAACTTTGAAAGCCATATTTGATATGGAATAATACATTGGGGGAGCTCCACGCAGCTTAATAAAATTCTCATTCTCCAAAAGCGTACACTTAGAGCGATGTTAGGGCTTAAAACAACTGTTTCATGCAGAACATTGTTTTCTGAAGATGGTATACTCACAGTAACTGCAATATATATACTAGAAAGTCTACTATTCGTTTGGAAACAACAGCATCTATTTTTGAAAAACAAAAGTTCACACGAGCACGATACTCGACACAAACAAAATTTTGTATACCCTATTCACAAGTATACTTTCACTGAAAAAAGTCCCGAATATAGGTGTATGAAATTTTATAATTTTTTGCCGTCTAACCTAAAAATGGAGAATAGGATTAATAATTTCAAGAATAGACTAATTAATGTGATATTGTTAATGGAACCATATAATTTGGAAGAATTCTTTCATTATAAAATTGTATAACATTGCTATACATACGTGTTTCCCTTGACGCAAATTCCTATATTAAGTATATGTTTATTTTCTTTCTTATGTATATTTTTAAAGGAATAAAGATTGTTTATTATTATTATTATTTATTTCACAGATATATGGCGAAATGCCGTATAAGCATTTTAATTGAACTGACGATATCGTACGATGGAAAAGAAAATACTTAACCACAATTAAGAAGTACAAAATGGATATTTGATTGGATGGATATTTGATTGTATTTAAAGAGTAATTATGAAATTATTTAAAATTACCGCCAAATTTATCTAGTGTTATTTCTGGTAACTTTTTATAGTGTAAATTGGGCTTTGGCACTTACTCCTTCTAGTTTTTAAACAGACTATAGTAGTATTAATATCATGTTTAAGTACTTACTTCACATCAATATGAGATTTAAATTGAAAATGTCAAAACTTCGACGTTTTAGAAGCGAAATCAGTATAAATGTTTTCTACAACCTTCTTCTAATCTGATTCTGTTCATTTTATTGATAATATTCTCAATAATAGCATTTTAAACGCGGAATCCAATTCCCGGGATTTGAAATGAAAGAAAGAGACGGCGCGCTGCGAGTTGAAGTGCGTTAGAGAAGGATCGATAAATGGAAAGTGATTTACTGGTTTTTCATGGTAATAAGGAAAAGTTTGTTGGATATTCGAGTGGTTTTTCGTTTAAGTTTGTAATTTTTATAATCTCTGTTGAAAATGCGATTTTTTTCTCGTTTTTTTGGAGTCGTTGAAATAATTATTGGAGGTGCGCGAGTGCGGACGTTGATTTGACTAGTGCGCGCCGAGTGCTCATGTCTGTCTGATGCAAAGTGTAAGCGAAGTGGCCTACAGACCTACATTTCCACATTTCCAAGACGTTCTCGGTTTCGATGTTCGGGCTCGGCGTGGAAAGCGCGTAACAGCGTCGTGGTGCTCCCTCCGAAGGCCGTCGCCGGCGCCCCTGTCACGTACCCGTCCGCGTGAAAAGTCGGCCGCGAAAATCGCAGCGCCCGAAAAAAAATTAAAGTGGAATTCTAGGTGTATAAACAATGCATCAAGAAGCGACAAGTATGAGCGTGCCCGTGCCCAACAGCAGCGGCGTTGCCGGTTCGAACGGCGGCACCGTCGTCGCGGCGCAGAACACCCTGGTGGTGGCTGCGGCGGCGGCCGCCGTCGTCGAAGACGTCCATCTAGACTTAGGCGATGACAACGACGACAACAGCCAGGTCGAACTGGAAGTGCCTTTTTCAGCCGGCTCTGAAGGTAAAACGCGCAAGCCAACCTCTACGCTGTTGCTGCTGGCATAACCTCTCACTCTCCATAGCCTCCTCCTGTTATTATTATTCTAGCTCTAGTGTCATAACACAGCGAGACCAGTTTTTGCTTTCGCGAAAGTGAAATTATCGTTATTGCCCAAGCCCGAACACCAATACTGGTGCGATGATGAGTCGATTATTCAACAGGGCTTTACTTAAAGGTTACCTCAAGTGTGTTTTATTTGCAGGTTATAATTAAATAGCGCTTTACGTGCAGTGTTACAACAATCTCAGTGTATCCCCCCCTCACCCCACCGCCTTAAAAAGCTATTGTTTCCTCTTATTATAAACCACGACAACAAATTAAATAATTGCAACGACAAAACATTCTGCACTGTACAAAACAAATGAATGCATACATGTTTATAAAAATAACAAGGTAGTGACGTGAGTGAGTTTACTTAGAATATTAAATAGTTAGGTTATTTCGCATTAGGGTTGCTCCAATTAGACTAGGTCAAGTTTTTTATTTTATTAAAATATGAATCTTCATTCAACAGCGAATGACGTGTGTGAAATTAATTAGTGTAACACAAAGGTTAGGTTAGTTATACTAACCGATTCTGTAAGCGAAATGTTATAATTAACCCCTTGACATATGGTTTAAAATTACATTTAAGACACATACGGGTTTTTTCCTTCTTTTAAATATACTTTAACATTCCGTTTGTAAAATTAATTAACATGCAATCAAACCTAAACAGTTTAATTTTAACTTCAATTTAAATCAGCGTTAACGTATATGTTATTGTTAACGAAACCAAATTTTGAGGCTTTTCTAAACTCGAAATTTTACTTCATGCTTAGTCTAGAATTGGAAACACTCATTAAAAGATTCAAATTGAAAGCTTTTATAAAAACGACGAATGTTTACAAAATCGTGATATGTATACCTAAAAACAAATTCTCTGTATCAAGGATTAACGTATATGTTATTGTTAACCACCTTCTAAGCGAATTTGGTTTTTAATCTATACTTGGAATGTGAGGTTAAGAATAACATCCCCGATAAATTTAACATTTTCCTTACAGAATCAGGGAGATTAGGTCGTTACAGTTCGACTAAGTCAAGTTGTTTTTAGTTGAATTGAGGTTAACTTGTAATAATAAATGACTATAATAACATAACCTCAACCACAAAAATCTAGTCTGCTCTAAATTGAGATATTCAGCCCGATTCCGTACACGAAATTTTAAATGTAACGTTCATGTTACTCCTTAACATTACAGTCTAAGCGCGTTTAGTACTTGATATGTAAACCCAGATTGTGAGGGTTAATTAATAACGTATACGAGAAATTTAACCTTTCGCGTACGGAATCGGGGGGATTAACCTAAATAATTTTAAACTGTTAACTGTAGAGGCTTGTACTTCGTTATTCATCATTTTTTACACAAATAAGACACTCCTAGTTTGATAATGACAAGTTAAAGTTGTCGAAACAAACAAAGTTTAAGTGTCTTATTTGTGCCAATTTATTTTAATTCTTTTCTAAACTATACTTTATCTAACCCAACCGTATTCATTGCAATCTAAGCTAAACTTATCCATTGCAATCTAACCTAACCTTATGCATTGCAATCTAACCTAACCTTATGCATTGCAATCTAACCTAACCTTATCCATTGCATTCTAACCTAACCTTATTTATTGAAATCTAACCTAACCTTATCTAATGCAATCTAACCTAACCGTATCCGTTGCAATTTAACCTAAACTTATCCATTGCAATCTAACCTAACCTTATCCATTGCAATGTAACCTAACCTTATTTATTGCATTCTAACCTAACCTTATCCATTGAAATCTAACCTAACCTTATCCATTGCAATGTAACCTAACCGCTGGGCTATCTAACTTTACCTTATTTAACAGATTCTAACCCAATCCTTAAACATGAATCCAAGCTTTAGTTTAGCTATCTTATCGACATTCGTTGTTGTTTAAAAGAGGTTAATTCAAAGCTATAAACGAATGTTTTCCACTCCCAGGCTAAGCATGAAGTAAAATTTTGAGTTTAGAAAAGCCTTAAAATTTGGTTTGGTCGCTCCGCGAAGCGGAGCGGCCAAACCAAATTTGTAGGCTTTTCTAAACTCGAAATTTTACTTCGTGCGCCACGCGTATAAAACGCTAGTTTTAAGTTCAAAATATACGTCTTTAGCATACTGTTTTAGTAGCGTATTCTGTTTTTAGCATACTGTTTTAGTTTAGTATATTCTGAATTTCACAATCATAACCTATATTAGCCAATCTAAGCTTAAAGTCAGCTATTAAACCTTCCCTTTTCAGCCGAAACTTATCCATTGCAATCTAACCTAACCTCATCCATTGCAATCTTACCTAACCTCATCCATTGCATTCTAACCTAACCGTATCCACTGAAACTAAATTTTCAGGCTTTTCTACACTCGAAACTTTACTATGCGCCACTCGTATAAACCGCTGGTTTTAAGTTCAAAATATACTTCGTTAGCATACTGTTTTAATAGCATATTCTATTTTTAGTATACTGTTTCAGTTTGGCATATCCTGAACTGCACAATTATAATCTAGATTAGTCAATCTAAGCTTAAAGTCAGCTATTAAACCTTCCATTTTCAGCCGAAACTTATCCATTGCAATCTAACCTAACCTTATCCATTACAATGTAACCTAACTTTATCTATTGCATTCTAACCTAACCTTATCCGTTAAAATCTAACCTAACCTTATCTATTGCAATCTAATCTAACCTTATGCATTACCAAATCTTAAGAAACTACGCTGAGCTATCCAACTTTACCTTATTCACCGGATTCTTACCTAATCCTTAAACATGAATCTAAGCTTCGGTTTAGCTTAAAACGCTGGTTTGAGGTTCAAAATATACGTCTTTAGCGTACTGTTTTAGTAGCATATTCTATTTTTAGCATACTGTTTTAGTTTAGCATATTCTGAACTTCACAATCATAATCCAGATTAGTCAATCTAAGCTTAAAGTCAACTATTAAACCTTTCCTTTTCAGCCGAATTGTAACTTAATCTTAAGAAACCAATTTAAGCTTATAAATCAATAAGAATCTAAGCTAATTTTAACATACTATAAGCTTAAGTTGAGCTTTGAACCTTATCTTATTCACCACAATATAACTTAATCTTAACAGTAATCTCAGCCCAATTTCAGCTATCTACACTTACCCCATCCATAAGAATCTAACCTGATCTTACGACAATATTCATTAGGTTCAACTTTCCCATACCTACCATAACCTAACCTAATCTTATTTGTATCTCAGCTACTAATTTTAACAGCAATATGCATTAGGTTCAACTTTCCCATAACTAATCTTAGCTGTACTTCAGCTACTATATTTAAGCCTAACTCAATTATAACCAAACTTCTAAACTTACCATTAGGTGAGGTTAGATAAAAGACAAGTTTTTAAACAACAATGGACAATGCTTTTATCGAACACAATTCAACCTAATCTAAAGACACTTTCTAAGCTTAAGTTATGAAACCTTTCTATTCTAACTCAATCTTAAAATAGCAGATTTAGTTTAGCTATCTAACCCTACCTTATCCCTCAGAATCTATTCTAGATTAGTCAAGCTAAGCTAAGTCATCTTTTAAACCATTCTTTACCTGCCAAATTCTAACCTTATCTTAACACACTAATCTAAGCTTAAATTTAGCTATGTAACCTTTCCTAATCATTCAAAATCTAAGCTAGTCTTAACACACCTCTAGTTTAAGTTGAGATATCTAACCTTACCTTATCCACCACAATCCAACCTAATCTGAAGACACTAAGCTGAGCTTAAGTTATGAAACTTTACCCTATTTACCATATTCTAACTTAATCATAAAATGTAAATCTAAGCTTCAGTTTAGCTATCTAACCTCACCTTATCCATAAGAATCTATGCTTGATTAGTTAATCTAAGCGTAGTCATGTTTCAAACCTTTCTTTACCCGCCAGATTCCAACCTAATCTTAAGACACTATTGTAAGCCTAAATTTAGCTACGTAACTTTTGTTTATCAATCAGAATCTAAACTAATAGTAAAACACTATTCTAACCTTAAGTTGAGCTATCTAACCGTACCTTATTTACCACAATCGAACATAATCTTAAAACACTAGTCTAAGTCTAATTTCAGCTATCTAACCTTTCCTTATCCATCAAAATCTAATTTAATCTTAAGACTATATTCTAAGTCTAGGTCTAACTTTACCATGCCTACCATAACCTAATCTTAGCTGTACCTCAGCTACTAATTTCAAGCTTACCTTATCCATCAGAATCTATTCTAGATTAGTTAGTCTAAGCTGAGCTAAGTCATCTTTCCAACATTCTTTTACCCGCCAGATGCTAACCTAATCTCAAGACTCTAATCTAACTTAAGTTTAGCTATATAACCTTTCCTTACCAATCAGAATCAAGCTAATTTTTACACACTACTCTAAACTCAAGTTGAGATATCCAACCTTACATTATTCACCACAATCTAACCTAATCTTAACACACTAATTTAAGAGTAATCTTTCCTTATCCATCAAAATCTAACTTAATCTTGAGACTATATGCTAAGCTTAGGTCTTCTAAACATTCCTTTACCTGTCAGATTCTAACCTTATCTTAAGACACTAACCCAAGCTTAAGTTATCCTTCCAAACCTTCCTTTTCCCTCCAGATTCTAACCTAATCTTAAGATGCTGATCTAAACTTAAACTTAGTTATGTAACCTTTCCTTATCAATTAAAACCTGAGCTAATTTTAACACACTACTATAAGCTTATCTTGAGCTATCTAACCTTACCTTATCCATCACAATCTAAATTAATCTTAACACATTAATCTAAGCTTGATTTCAGCTATCTAACCTTTCCTTATTAATCAAAATCTAACTTAATCTCGGGACTATATGCTAAGTTTAGATTCAACTTTACCATACCTACTCTAATCTAACCGAGCTATCTAACCTTACCTTATCCAACACAATCTAACCTAATCTTAACACACTAATCTAAGCCTAATTTCAGCTATCTAACCCTTTTTTTGTCCATCAAAATCTTACTTAATCTTGAGACTATATGCTAAGATTAGGTTTAACTTTCTCATACCTACCATAACCTAACCTAATCTTAGCTGTACCCCAGCTACTAATTTCAAGCCTAACTTAATTATAACTAAACTTTTAAACTTACCATTAGGTGAGGTTAGATAACAGACAAGTCTATAAGAATACAGAATATACAAAATGTAAAGTGCAGGATTAGGTTAGCTTAAATTGAGGTTATGTTGGATTATTCATTTGAATAAAACATGTTGCAGTGTTCAACAATAATGTGAATCCCTAGCAACTCAATTGTATAGTTAAGTTAGGCTGCCCGAAGTCAAGTAAAACCTGGGCCCGTATTCACAGTACCGATGCAATTTTTCATCGGTGAGAAGTTGCATTAAAATGACGTCATTTTGGGAAGAATTTACCCAACCGTTTGGAGTAAAATGACGTAATTTCAGTGCAACTTCTCACCGATGACAAATTGCATCGGCACTGTGAATACGTGCCCTGATATTAAGTATTAAGTTAGGCTAATAAATTTCAGTTTTTGGAATTTATTAGTACCTGAAATTTTGTTTCTTAGGTAATATACCTGATATTATCTTTTTACAAGTTCGTTTGGGGCTCTGGTTGGATTAGGCTGTCTGTGGATTATGTTAGGATTGCATATTTTTAGCCAATTGTTTGCGATAATCTTGTGAGGACTGATCTGATAATATAATATACTAGATGTGCTTAGCTTAGGATTATTCATCTGCCTAATAAAGTCACTGTGTGGCGAATCATATTGCATTGTTCAACAACCTAATCAAGTGTACTCTAATAAAAACGATCTAAACAATTGAGTTAGGAGAGATTCACCTTATCTCTCCTAACTCAATTGTTTAGATCGTTTTTATTAGAGTACACTTGATTAGGTTTGGGTTGACTGATTAAGTTAGGCTGCCTGAAGTTGGGTTAAAGTGACCTCATATTAAGTTATGGTCTCTGCAATTTAATTAGCTACCTATTTTTATTGTAGGTAATATACCGGATCTTATCTTGTTATAAGTTAGTTGAGGCTGTCCGTGGATTGTGTTAGGATTGTCTGTTTTGGATAGTTTTGTGAGGATCGGACTGATAATATAACAGGCTAGATGAGTTTAGGTTAGGCTTACCGGAGTTAGGTTAGGCTCATCTGTGATTATTCTAGGTTTGGCTGTTTTTGGCATAGGTTTGATTACTGTTTTATGGGGCTGGTCTGGCAATATATTAGGGCAGCTGTAGTTACGTTTGGCTCGACTGAGATTATGTTAGGTTTGGCTGTTTTTGGTTTGGGTTAGGTTAATCTTATTAGATTTGATAAGAGTAAAACTATAGAAACTATAGTAGGTTTGGCTCGACTGAGATCAGGTAAAGTTATTTTGGCGCTAATTTCACTTTGGTTGTAAATGACCCTTTGCAATAAAAACAGACATATTCTATTCTATGTTACGATTAGGTCTTTTTATCCTGTGCTTGTTCTTATTAGAGGACTATGCATAAACTATATCAAGTCCTGGCAACCTATCCTAAGTAATCTGATCTAATAACATTGTGATAACGCCTCATTCAAAGCCTTACTGCGGTGATCAGACAATCTAAGCTGTAACTAGGATGGGTTATTTAATCCAATGTGTAATCATAATTATTTCATAACGATTGTCGCTATTTCTATGTTAAAATGAGAGTATAGTATTTTTAAAGACACGAGCCGATAGGCGAGTGCTCTAATCCCAGAAAAATTGCATTTTTCGATCAATTCTGTATTTTTCTTGGGTATAAAGTCCGAATCGAAAGACTTGGCAACGCCGCGTCGACAAAGTGGAGCTGGTCCGTGCAAGTCGGGTTGATGTAGGTTACGCCTTTTTCCCTCGCCCGGCGCGCACACGTCCGGACGCAATTCGGCTCTCCCTCTATCCCATCCTCTCTCTCTCTATCGCACGCATCCTCTTTCGACCGACCATCTTCCCTTGACCCAGTCTCTCCTCGCTCGCGCACTCTATTTCTAGTTTATCTAGCGTACTAGGCTACCCCTCTTGTACGTACAGAACGAGTACGGATAGTGCGCACATCGTTTTCTATTATAGGTCAGGTTCAGTTCAAGTGCAGGTAGTAGAGTAGACTAAAGCCGGATGGATAGAGGACGGACGGATAATCATGATTTAGGGCAGTGGTTCTCTATCTTTTTTTAGCTGGCAGCAGCTAATCACAAAATATGTAAATTAAAAGAAATTCAAGACATTTTTGGGCCATCTAACCTAATACCATAGTCTGTAATCTAACGTAACCTAACCTTACTTTCGAATCTAAATCTAATCTATCCTAACCACATCCTGCCTTATTAATAGACGTTAGCATACGGCTTTAACACTGTACTAAAGACGATATTACCATGTTCGTATTAATGAAACATTATAACAGATTACTATTGTGTTATACATAACCTCAAATGCCATAGCAAAACGATTTTATTTTATTATTATGCCATGATTTTAGTGGCATAGCGTGGGTTTCAGCCACCCGGGGCGGAGGCCAAATTTGCCGCAACCTCATTTAGGTATGAATACCTATCATAGCTAAATGAGGTTGCGGCAAATTTGGCCTCCGCCAAGAATTTTGTGCCCTGTTATTGTTATTTTAATATTAATAAATTTTGTGAAAAAAACCCCATTTTCATCAATTTTGAAGATTTGTCAACTGCTGTCAATATCAATTGATGTTTCCAAATTTTATATAAAATAAAAGTTATTATTTAAAATTCAAAATTAATGATTTTTAAAATATTTGTTTTTAACTTGTATTTATTGTTGATGTTATATTTTAATACTATTAAATTTTATCACAAATCGGATAAAATATAATTTTTTCTTTAGTTTCTTTTAAATATATCATAACTGTCAATATGATATATTTAAAAGTGAATACGCCTATAACCAAGGCCGTAGCCTAGGGGGGATATGGGGGTTCAAACTCCCTCCCCGACATTTTGAAAATGTAAATTTTTTTTATGTAAAAGCGGCCGTGAGAGCAGAAACAATATTTTTACCATTAAACACCCCTCCCCCCCCCGGACATTTTTATTACACCCTCTGATTTTTTTTCTGGCTACGGCCTTGCCCATGCTAGTTGACATTTAGTCTGTAATGTCACATTTAATTTATATGTTTAATGGTTATTTACGAAAATTCTATTTAAAGTACATAATGCTTAATACAAAAACAAATAACAAACAAATGTAATTTATAATGTCAGATTTATCTTATAATGTCACATGACATTTAGATTATTATGACAGTTGGCATTCATGATATTTCTCACATTGAAATGCCCATATCTTCACTTTAAATCAGTGTTTTAATGCGCGAGGCGCATGAAGTAAAATTTCGAGTTGAGAAAAGCCCGAATTTGGATCCAAATTCTTAGGGCTTTTCTCAACTCGAAATTTTACTTCATGCTTAGTCTGGGAGTGGAAGCGCCTCCTTTAGTTTTTTGAAAATGTTGATACATTTTCAAGATTTTAGTTAGTTATCAAAGTTTTCACAATTTTTCATGAATTTCCAATATTTTAGTTCATTTTTAACGCTTTTTGTATATTTCTAAGATTTTCAAAATTCTGACGGATTTCCTGAATTACTGATAATTTCGACACTTTTCATAAGTTTTTAAAATGTTCATTTTTTAAAGTTCTTGGCAATTTTCATGAATTTACTGAATATTTTTCAACTTAAAAAATGTTAAAGTTTTTCATAAAATTTAAAGATTACTGTTAATTTTCAACAATCTAATGTTTTTCCTGAATTTTCGATAATTTTGAAATATATAAATTTTCGTATTTTTTTTAATCTTTTCGTAAATTCCCTTAATGTTCCTTAAATTTAAAAATTTTGATACTTTTCATAAACTTTTAATATTTTCGTCAATTATTATATTTTTCATGACTTTTTGTCATCTTTTTTAAAATCTTAATAGTTTTCTTAAATTTCTTAAATGTTCGTTACATTTAAAAATATCGACGGTTTTCATGAATTTTTGACAATTTTAGTTAATTTTAAGAACCGTGACAATATTTCATAAATTTCCAAAATTTTTATCAATTTTCAAAATTTTTTCTGAATGTCCTTGATTTTCTTTTATTTTATAAATCTTGACAGCTTTCGTGAAATTTAATTCTTAAAGATTAGACGCCAATTGCCTTTTTTTTCAAGATTTTTATAATTTTTTTTTCTCAATTCAATGCCTTATAAAATGTAAATGTAATATTGCAATACAAATTTTGAGATTCCGTTAATAAATTAAATTAAATTTTAAAAACTTTGGCACTTTTTGGGAATTTCCAATATTGTCGTTAATTTTTAACATTTTGCCAACTTTCATAAATTTTCTAAGATTTTCGCAAATTTTAAAAATTATAACGTTTATTCGTGAATTTCCAAATCATCCGTTAATCATCAAAATATTTATATTTTTCGTAAATTTAATACATTTCTGTTATTATCCAAATTTTTGACGGTTAACGCGTTTGTTAATTTTTTTCGTGAATATCCAAGATTGATTTTTAAAATCTTGATGTTGAAACAAGGTGAAGAATATTTGAAGATTATTATTAAATTATTATTATTATTAGATTATTATTCTTACTATATTATATAGGGTGTTTCAGCAGGGACGGAAAGTTCTATAACTCACCTAATATTAAAAATACGAAAAAATGTTTCAAATTAAAGTTACAAGGAATAATTTTTGTTATATCAATTATTTTCACGTATACAGGGTGTCCCATATTTAATGGACGCCAGTCAACTTAATTAATTATTATTTTTGACGTATTATTTTTACATTTGTCAATATAGACAGTTGATTTGAATGATTTATTCAATTTCAATATAGTACAACTAAAAATATTAAATTACACATTAAAATTAAAAATATATAAAAAACAATTAAAAATTACGACACGAATTTTATTTGTATAATGTTGAATGTAGAAGATTTCTGCCATTTCCAGTTTATATTATTATTATTTATAGAATTTGTTAATGTCTAAATTTATATAATTTATCATGGGAATAATCATGAAAATGTTAACATTTAAAATAATGACAACAATAAATGTTGCCAACACTAACAAAACTAATTGATAAAATAAGCTAGAAATAGAAATCTTCAAAACTAAACATTACACAATTAAGATTTTTTTTTTTTTGACCAATCATTTTGCAAGTTTCTCAAATTGTTGACTGTATTCGTATTTTTCATGATTTCCTATTTTAATTTACTTTTCTAATATTAATATTTTATTGTTTCATGATTCTTGTTAAATGTCAATAATTTTTATGTTTTTTATCATTTCTGTATATTTAATTACTTTTCACTATTTATTTAAAAAGGGTTTGTTTCATTATTTTGGTCAATTTTAATAAAATTCCCTGACTTTTCTCTGACTCCGCGTTTTAATGATATTCAGGGAATCTTTTTGTTAAGTAATTTTCAGGCATTCGTCGTCAATTTTATAAAATAGTTTTAAGTTTCGAACGAGTGTGTCCACTTCCAGTTTAAGCATGAAGTAAAATTTCGAGTTTAGAAAAGCCTGAAAAATGTTCAGGCTTTTCTAACTCGAAATTTTACTTCATGCGCCACGCGTATAAAATACTGAAATCAGTGAAGTTCAAAAACACGTAATTACATTTTTATTAGAGTAACACGGAATCAGATATTTAGTTTGTTATTTAACACGATGTTTAGTATTAATAATAAATAATTTGGTTAATATATTTTTAAAAGGTTAAATTTTTGTATGTAAAAGCGTCTCTGTAAGAGCAATAACAATATTTTTATAAGAATCTTCGCCTCATAGTTTGCTTTGGTCTAATTCATGTGCGACTGAGCTCGTACTTTGTGCTTAATCAAGGAGTGGAAACACCCCGTAGATACTTAAAATTGAACATATTTATAAAAACAGCGAATGTCTAATTTTTTCCTGTCATCCCACGCATAAGCTCAAAACGAGACACACACGCGCGCAATTTACAAGCAAAACATGCATAACACACAATAATTGGGTCACACACAGCAATGTTTTCGTGCCATCGCTGATAAATATAATCGTTATCGTTCGCATTCCCTGTATTATACACACAATATTTTTATGTTTCATAAAAGCTGAAACCTAGAAATCACGCGCGCGCACGCGTTACAGCAGACTAATTTTATACCACACAAGGAATAAATTAATAATAAAAATTATAGTAAAGTATGAAAATTTACAATAATGTGCTTAATTAGTAAAGCAATAATTTATGTTGTTAATAGTAGTATACAAGGTGTGAAGTGAAGTTCAATATTTACGGAATTCGCTAAAAAAAAAAAAAAAAAAAATACAGAGAAATATAATACTGCATTACATTCACGTAAAATAAAATTTAAGCAGTGGGCGTTATTTTGCGGAGAGGAAAAAGGAAATTGTACATTAGGTTGCATACGTTTAGCCTCGCCTAAATGTAGAATAGTATACTATTCAATGAGTAAATAACAGAGCTGGGCCGGATTCGAATCCTGGAATCGAATCTCTTTGGAGGATTCAGAAGAGGCATTTAAATACTTAAGTTAAACTGGATTCGTGATCCGGATTCGTTACATTTTTTTAAAAGGATTCGTATTTGAATCCAAATGCGAGAGATTCGAATCCTCATAGAAGGATTCGAATATTTATAAAAGGATTCGAATACTTACAAAAGAATTCGAATACTTACAAGAGGATTTGAATCGTCAAAAATAATTCGAATTTATTTTGAGGAATAACATGAACATTTTGTTTTGTGTTTTTTTTATTTCTCGCTAAATCACTGTTTAATACGCGTGGCGCATAAAGTAAAATTTCGAGTTTAGAAAAGCCCCGTGAAAATTTGTCTCGGGTCGCTGCGCGACCCTCGACAAATTTTCTACGTGGGGCTTTTCTAAACTCGAAATTTTACTTCATGCTTAGTCTGGGAGTGGACAACACTCGTTCTTAGAAGTTTCAAATTGAAGGATCACTCTAGATTACTAAGTTTATTACCATTTTACAAAGGCTACAGCTAGAAGGACCAATCACGGTCTTCGAAGACCGATGACTACAGGGAATCGAGGTTTTTCTTTTACAAGAAAACAACGAATATCTGAAGGTTTACAGCATGGATAGGAAAGAAAACATCCAATTTAAAAAAAAATATCGAAGTTGGGTTGGTTTTTAGTACATTTTTAACTTCATTTTAAATCAGTGTTTTATACTCGTGGCGCTTGAAGTAAAATTTCGAGTTTAGAAAAGCCCCGTGAAAATTTTTGTCGGGTCGCTGCGGGACCCTCGACAAATTTTCTACGCGGGGCTTTTCTAAACTCGAAATTTTACATGAAGTAAAATTTCGAGTTTAGAAAAGCCCCGCGTAGTCTGGGAGTGGAAACGCTCGTTCGAAACTTCAAAGTGATTGCTTTGATAAGAACATTAAATGACTGAAAATGTTTTTAAAGATAATAATCTAGTTTTCAAAATTTTATTAAGCATTATTTGAAGTAAAACTGACAGGGTATCCACAATCTGAAATGTTAAAGTTTTCCGACATTTCCCTGATTCAAGATTTTTTTCCCTGACCTAATATGACTTTCTTCTGTGGGAAACCCTCAGTTTGTAAATTGTTTTCATTGTTTTTGTCAATATTTAAGTTGGTTTTATAAATTTTTAAGTGTTTTGTAATTTTTATGATGCCTGTTGTATTTGACTAATTTAATTAAATCATATGGCTTTTTTGTTAGTGTTTTAGTCAATTTGAATAAATTACCATGACTTTTCTCTGACTTTCCCGGTTTTAATGACAGTCAGTGAATTTTTTATTTACGTAATTTTCAGGCATTCGTCGATTTTATAATAGAGTTCAATTTGAAGTTTTCAACGAGTGTTTCCACTCCTAGACTAAGCATGAAGTAAAATTTCGAGTTTAGAAAAGCCCCGCGTAGAAAATTTGTCGAGGGTCGCGCAGCGACCCGAGACAAATTTTCACGGGGCTTTTCTAAACTCGAAATTTTACTTCATGCGCCACGCGTATAAAACACTGATTTAAAATAAAGTTAAAAATGCACTGAAAATCAACCCAACTTCGATATTTTTCTAAAATTGGATGTTTTCTTTCCTATCCATGCTGTAATCCTTCAGGTATTCGTTGTTTTCTTGTAAAAAAAACTTCGATTCCCTGTAGTCTTTCGGTCTCCGAAGACCATGATTGGTCCTTCGAGCTGTAGCCTCTGTAAAATGGCAATAAACTTAGTAATCTAGAGTGATCCTTCAATTTGAACTTCTAAGAACGAGTGTTGTCCACTCCCAGACTAAGCATGAAGTAAAATTTTGAGTTTAGAAAAGCCCCGCGTAGAAAATTTTCACGGGGCTTTTCTAAACTCGAAATTTTACTTCATGCGCCACGCGTACAAGACACTGATTTGAAGTGAAGTTCAAAAACACACAAATACATCTTTCATCAGAGTACCACAGATATTTAGTCTGTTATCAATGATGATCAGTGTTAATAATAAATAATTAGGTTTTGAATATTGTTGTTAAAACAACTGATAACGATATTTATATGTTAATGGTTGTAAAAAAATAATCAAATTAAATTTATTCTTAAAGGATTTGTATTCGTGATTCAAAAAAACAAGATTCGAATCTTTGATTCGAATCTTATTTATCTCTTACGAATCCTTTATTCGAGTATTCGTGATTCGAATCATATACATTCATATAAGGTGATTCGGATTCGTGATTCGAATCCTTTTCACTGGGATTCGTCCCAGCTCTGGTAAATAATGATGGTTATTATATACGAAGATGAAAGTTGCCGAAAGGCGAGTGATGTATAATCCCTAAACGAGTAATAGACATTATTCGCTCGTCGAGTACTATACTTTTTTTTTTTTTTTATTAGTGCTTTAACTATTGTTTCACACGTCAATAATACATGTAATATAAAAATAGTAGTAACAATATATATAATAATCGTAAATATGAATAATAATATCTATACCTATGTGACAAAAAATTTAAAAAAATAAAAAACAGATGTCAGATGTTAGAAGAAGTGTGAGATCACCAACCCCAAACAATAGAAACACATAATTGTTACAAATACAGTTTTAAAATAATAAATAAATAAATAAACATTAAAATAAATAAACATTATAATAAAAATAAACATTAAAATAAAAATAAAATTAATGTCTTAGACGTCAAGGGATAAAAATAGTGTTTAAAATATAAATAAATTAACATAATAAAAAAAAATTATTTAAAATTTAACTGACGATAAATAGAATTACTAACGATACAAACGATTTAAAAGAAAGAAATCAAACGAAGTAGAATGTCAGTTCGCTACTATACTAATGTGGTAAAAACGTACTCAAGGTACTCCTCCCAACTGTAGAAGGCTTGTATAAGAAGGACCTCTTTAATCAGTTTTGTAAATTTGTTTCCTTCTATGGATTTAATTTGATCAAGAAGGACATTAAAAAATTGAATGGCATGGTATCTAACACCCGTCTGTGATTTAGTTAACCTATTCCCCTTTGAATAAATATTTGATTTGTGTCTTGTATCATAATTGTGAATATCACAGCTGGTCTGGAAAAGGTTACTATGATTTTTAATATACGTCAGGCACTCAAGAATATAATAACATGGCAAAGATAGTATTTTTATGTGTATGAAGACCTGACGACAATCCTCTGTATACCTACCCACAGCCAGACATTATGCGGATAACTCTGCGCTGTAAACCAAAAAATCGATGCCTTATAGCAGAATGTCCCCATACAATCAGTCCATAGACCATGTGGCTTTGAAACAGAGCGAAATTAGCCACTCGTAATGTTTCTTCTGAAACAATCTTTGTTAAATTACGTATGGCGAAAGTGCTGGAGGACAGTCTACTAGCAAGAGCATCGCTATGTGAATCCCAGTTCAATTTAGAATCGATATGCACACCTAAAAATTTTACTGAGGCCTTTTCTTTCACTTCTTTGGAGAGTGAGAAAGTAAGAGTCCTGGATTTAGAGTCATTAAGATTGAGCTGATTACTTAAGAACCAGGACGAGACCGTTTTTAGGGATTCGATGTGCATTTCTTTAACGTCATCCAGTTTTTTATGTTGATTTATCAACGTAGTGTCATCTGCATATAAAATGATGTTCGCATTTGTAATTGATTGGGGTAGATCATTTACGTATATTAAAAATAACAGAGGCCCCAAAATGGATCCTTGGGGAACCCCATGTTTGAGAGGCAGTGGTTTAGATACATTTTCATTGTATATGACACATTGACTCCGGCCTGACAGATATGACATTATCAATCTACAGCTACTTGGATGTATGTTGTAGAAATACAATTTACGTATAAGTGTTTCATCCATAATTGCTAGTATTTATGCATCATTAGAGAAAACATGTAAATTGCTTTGGTCTTCGGGAATTTTTGTTTGTGCGTTAGCGAGTGCATCGTTTCCTCTCTCGGTTTTCCGGATTGATTCACGTGAAAAAGTCGCCAAGGTCGAAACTTTGTTGGATAACCATCAATCGACGTTTGTCGCAGCGTCGATTAGAGTTGAACGACTGTAGCGAAACAACCGACGGACGGCGTCGCGACCTTGGACTCCCGAAATAGCGTCCCCGCTGCAGTTTGCTGCACCGAGACCTATTCCAAAATCGGACGACGACGCCAACAGATTTATTTCAATCGCGAAAATAATGAAGGAGGAAGACACGTGCTCGAAAAATAAAAATAAATAGGAGCAATAACTTTTTTTAACTCGAGCGAAGAATGATTTGAATAGCTTTAACACGGTTCTAAGGATGATACTAACATTTTCACGGGTGTGAAGTTAGCAATAAAATACAGTAATAGATGTGAAACTTCTATATTATTGATATTTAGTTCAACCCCCCCCCCCCCGGAAGTTTTTTAAAATGGTAAATGTTTGTATCTAAAAGCGGCCTTGTAATAGGAAAAACAATATTTGTACCATTAAAACCTCCCCGAAATTTTTATTTGTTCTGGCTACGGTCTTGATTTAAGGAAAATATATTAGCAATTTGATTGAAATTGGAAATTGCGGTCCCAATTTTCATATATACAGGGTGTCTCATTTTAAAGTACCATCTGGAATATCTTCAGAACCATGCACCAAATGAAAAAATGTATTAAATAAAAGTTTAATGATTTGGAGAAGGACATCTAATTCTGTAAGAAAATTCAATCCCCTATATTATATTTATATTATTAGAGTGTGGAAAAGTAAGTACGTTTTATCTAAAAACATGTTTTTTACTTTGATACGAAAAAATATACTGCTAATTTCATATGAGAATCATGCTTGAACATTTTTCATCATATGCGCAGGGATATCTATACGGAAAAGAAAAATTCCCTGTGCAAAGAAAAAACAATCAAAACGGAATTTTAAATTGCTGAACTTTTAAAAACGTTAAAAATGCCAAAAATTCTAAAACAAGTCTTTAAAATTTCTGAATAAGAAATGAAATATCAAAAAAACTTGATTTTGCAAAAGTAAATCTGTGATGCGGGCCTTGAAACTTCTAAGTGCTAATTTTGACCCTCGAAACAATGTGGGTTGGCGTAAATATTGTAAATGTAAATATTGTTGTGTGGCAGGTTGAGAAAATTCAAGTCTGCAATTTATTTATTAATCCTCGCTTTTTCGTATTTGTACAATTTTTAATTACAAATTCAAAATTAATTATAATTACACTAAAAAGCATAATTTACATTTATATATTTATTTATTATATTAATTCATTTAGACAAGTTTTTTTAGAGATGATCAAATAAGATTGACTGCGCGATCCGCTCGATCCTTGCAAATGATCAAGCCGCTCGATCTTTTCGATCGGCTCGATCTTTTTGATCGGCTCGATCTTTTCGATCGGCTTGATCTTTCCAAGCGGCTTGATCTTTTTGATCAGATTGATCTTTTGATCGATCTGCTCGATACTTCAACTGATCGATCATTGCTTGATCGATCCTTGAGATACTCGATCTTGCCCATCGCTAATAATTTTATTCAATTTTAATGTTTTTTGCGACCTTTCAGAATATTTCATTAATTTTCTTAAAACTATGTTGTTTATATCTGACTGTAACTTGATTAAATAGATCACATTATGACTATAGTAGTAACTATTATCTTGACTATACTGACTATATCTCGGCTATACTGACTATATCTTGATTATGTTGACAATTTTCAACATTTTTGTTAGCAGAAGCAGTTGAACTTTTTTATTACATTCTTTCGTGTATAGCAATATTGACTAAAGTAATTTCTTATAAAATAATATCTTTAACTGAAATATGTATAACATTTGAAAGCTTGGAAAGAGGTTTATTCAAATACGTGTACTTACATGAATACATTTGATTTGTATTTTGAATTCTGGAGGCTTCTACTTCGTTATACATGTTAATTTAACACAATAAAACACTTTTAACTTTGTTTGTATAACACAATTTATTTTTATGTGACTGCAGTTTCGGCAAATTCAGCTTGCCATTATCAAACATGAAGTGTCTAAAACTGGAAACAATACGGGTATATATACAAAAGGTGATTACATGAAAACGGCTTTAAAAATGGGGGTATACAGTAGGTCAACCTGGTCGTTAATTAGGGAGATTCCCGGATTAGCGCTAGCTTTATGTATATCTAGGGATTCAAGGAGATTCATCTTCCGACCCTTTTCGGCACAATGAATAATAGTAAGTACATCTTTTCCAAAAGTATGGTTTTCATCTAAGAGATGTTTTGCAAAAGATGACTTATCACATTGTCGCAACCGAAAAGCCCGGTTATGCTCCTTTAGTCTAGTATTGAAATTATGACCAGATTGACCAATGTATACTCCTTGACAATCTGTGCATGTTAATTTATATACTCCTGATCTATTACCTTTATCAATTTTGGTTTTACTATTAAAAATATAATTATTAATTTTACAAAATGGTTTGAATGCAATTTCTATATTATGTTTTTTCAAAATATTTTTAATTTGGACACTAACATTGCCAAAGTAAGTAATTGGTTTGTAAGTTGTACTGTCTGATTTATTTGGTATTCCTGCATACAGTACATGTTTAATTTGGGAAAATTTATGTTTTTTAATTAGTTTATCAACTAGATCATGACCATAACCATTATTAATAGCCATGGTCCTAATCAGGCTAACTTCTTTTTCAAAAGAACTATCTGATAAGAGAATTTTAAACGCTCGATTGATCATTGAATTGAAAGAAGCTATTTTATGTTTATAGGGATGTCTGGAGTGGATGGGAACTACTGAGTCTGTGAATGTGGGTTTTCTAAAAATGTCAAATGTTAATCTATTATTTATTTTAGTGATGGAGAGGTCAAGATATTTAATGTTGTTGTTAATTTCTGTTTCTACTGTGAATTTTATTCTGGGATGTAGGTTATTAGTGTAATCTAAAAATTGGTTGAGATGTCTATCTGTACCCTGGAAACAAGCTAGTATATCATCGACGTAACGCTGCCACAATTTAATATGTTTTTTCCAAAGTGGTGAATTTGAAATAATTACAGTTAAGTTGTAAATAAAAATATTTTGAAAAAACATAATATAGAAATTGCATTCAAACCATTTTGTAAAATTAATAATTATATTTTTAATAGTAAAACCAAAATTGATAAAGGTAATAGATGAGGAGTATATAAATTAACATGCACAGATTGTCAAGGAGTATACATTGGTCAATCTGGTAATTTCAATACTAGACTAAAGGAGCATAACCGGGCTTTTCGGTTGCGACAATGTGGATATGTCATCTTTTGCAAAACATCTCTTAGATGAAAACCATACTTTTGGAAAAGATGTACTTACTATTATTCATTGTGCCGAAAAGGGTCGGAAGATGAATCTCCTTGAATCCCTAGAAATACATAAAGCTAGCGCTAATCCGGGAATCCCCCTAATTAACGACCAGGTTGACCTACTGTATACCCCCATTTTTAAAGCCGTTTTGTAATCCGTTTTCATGTAATCACCTTTTGTATATATACCCGTATTGTTTCCAGTTTTAGACACTTCATGTTTGATAATGGCAAGCTGAATTTTCCGAAACTGCAGTCACATAAAAATAAATTGTGTTATACAAACAAAGTTAAAAGTGTTTTATTGTGTTACATTTGATTTGTTATCTACGAAAGTCACATCGCTATATTGTTTGTGAACATCGGTAAAATCTGTACTGATATTCACAAAAACTATTGAGATGTGAAATATGTTTTCTGTAAAACTAATCTTAAAAAATAACAACTAAACTCAATTTACTATAAAATTCTTTATTTTAGGTATGTATATCATGATTTTTCTATGTACATTTTCAGACACTCGTTGTTTTTATAAACATTTTCAATTTGTAGCTTCTAACGAGTGTTTCCAATCCCAGATTAAGCATGAAGTAAAATTTCGAGTTTAGAAAAGCCTGAAAATTTGGTTTGGTCGCGACCAAACCAAATTTTCAGGCTTTTCTAAACTCGAAATTTTACTTCATGCGCACCGCGTGTAAAACACTGATTTAAAGTGAAGTTCAAAATATATTGTTCAAATTTAATTTCATGTTAATTAATTTTACAAATGTGTATATTGAATATGTAAAAGTATACTTAATAGAAAAAAATCCCTGTATGTATTTAAATGTATTTTTTTTAATTTCCAAATATTTTTTTAAATATGTTACATTTTGTTAATCCCTTGAATTAATAAAACGTGACATAATTAAAAAATGATTTGGAAATGGAAGAATTAAAATAATTACTTTGCTTACAAAACCATTTCTTAAATACAAACATTGATGAAAGTGCCATTAATTTCCAAGATCAATCATTATATATTAATTATTAAAATTAATTAATTATTAAATATTCAATAATAATAGAAGAATCAAAAAAAGTTTTTTAGATAGATTTAATCAGTTCAAATATTTGGAACATACAATGCAGTTCATTTTTGTTTCGAACAAAATTGAATTTAGTAAATTAAAATTAAAAATAAAAACGCATACTTGGCTTAATCTTGTATCAGTACAAATAGAATTAGCAGTAATCAAAAACGGTTTCTTGTGGAAAAACAAGTTACAGAAACAAAGCTTCGAAAATTACAATGATACAAAAATTGACCGATGAGAAGTTGGCCATAGATTTCCAGCCACGAATCCGTCGCCTCCACCATTTATAAAACTATAATTTTACCAACGTATTACAACGAATACAATAAAATTTCATAGAAACAATTGAAAATTTAATTAAATGTAATGCTGAGATAGATCTTACAACTTTTAAAAGTTATGATTTAGCATATGGCATTAAAATTTGTATCTGTTATAAAAGAGGACATTTCAAACATTTTAAAAATGCTATTTGGGGAGGTTTAGAAACGATTTTAATAGCCACAAATGTCCTCAGTAGTGTTATTACCAATATAAAACAATAATTGGAGGACCATCTTTCTTCAATTTTTTTTAACATTTTCTTCTAAAACGCCCGCCTGAAGACAAGGCTTATTTTTCGAAAAATAAAAAGTTGGTGTTTGGGGCCTTTTAGAAATGATTTTGTTGGCCACAAATGTTCTCCATAGTATTAGTAACCATATTAAACAACAATTGGAGGACCATCTTTCTTTAATTTTTTTAAACAATTTTTTTCCAAACCGCTCATCTGAAGACATGGCTAATTTTTCGAAAAATAAAGAGTTGTGTTTGGGGCCTTTTAGAAATGATTTTGTTGGCCACAAATGTTCTCCATAGTATTAGTAACCATATTAAATAACAATTGGAGGACCACCTTTCTTCAATTTTTTTTAAACAATTTTTTTGACATAACTTTTGATGACATAACTTATTTTTCGAAAAATAAAAAGTCTGTGTTTGGGGCCTTTTAGAAATGATTTTGTTGACCACAAATGTTCTCCATAGTATTAGTAACCATATTAAACAACAATTGGAGGACCATCTTTCTTCAATTTTTTTTAAACAATTTTTTTCCAAACCGCTCACCTGAAGACATGGCTTATTTTTCGAAAAATAAAAAGTTGGTGTTTGGGGCCTTTTAGAAATGATTTTGTTGGCCACAAATGTTTTCCATAGTATTAGTAACCATATTAAATAACAATTGGAGGACCATCATTCTTCATTTTTTTTAAACAATTTTTTTTCAAACCGCTCACCTGAAGACATGGCTTATTTTTCGAAAAATAAAAAGTTGGTGTTTGGGGCCTTTTACAAATGATTTTGTTAGCCACAAATGTTCTCCATAGTATTAGTAACCATATTAAACAACAATTAGAGGACCATCTTTCTTGAATTGTTTTAAACATTTTTTTTCCAAACCGCTCACCTGAAGACATGGCTAATTTTTCGAAAAATAAAAAGTTCTGGGCTTTTCTAAACTCGAAATTTTACTTCATGCGCCACGCGTATAAAACACTAAAATATTTTCAAATTTATGTATGTTCGAACTTCACTCAAAATCTGTGTTTTATACGCGTGGCGCATGAAGTAAAATTTCGAGTTTAGAAAAGCCCAGAAAATTTGTCTCGGGTCGCTTCGCGACCCGAGACTAATTTTCACGGGGCTTTTCTAAACTCGAAATTTTACTTCATGCTTAGTCTGGGAGTGGAAAACACTCGTTTAAAGCTTTAAATTGAACTCTTTTAAAAATCAACGAATGCCAGAGAATGTACAGCTAAAATAATTAAGAAAAAGTAATGTGATTTTATCAAAATAATGACATACCATGGAATTAATACAACAATTGCGAATGTCAAAATAGCACAAGATATTGCTGTTACTTAATTAACGACAAAAAACATAACTCAAAACCACTTTATTAGGAGGATTTTTTCTTGTGTAGTGTAAATCATTTCGAAAACATTTACTTTAATCAAGTGACTGCGATATCTTTTGCCATTTTGACATCCGCAATTGTTGTTTCAATTCCATGGCATGTGATTATTTTTATAAAATCACATTACTTTTTCTTAATTATTTTAACTTAGAGAAACGTAAAGTAATAAACGTTAACACGAATGAATTCAGAATTTGTTCCTCTACAAAAATGCTAAATACATTTTGTTTCTAAAATAAATAGGGGAGCCAAAATTTCAACATTTCAAAATTTACATAGGATTTCTTATGTTGCGTCCGCCAAGTCAACACCCCGGTATAATGTAGGTACATTTTGTTTGTTACGATAAATGTTTGTGATTTCTGTTTGTTACATTAACTGTTTTTGATTTCTTTAAATTAGGATTACCAATTAGTGTTAATAGAGACAATATTTTAAAAGCGCTATAACTCCGGAACAAAGAAAGATAGAACCTGCGTTTATATGAACATTTCTTTATGAACTAATATCTACATTTTATTGCCAACGTTTGTAGAAAGCCGAATGAATCACCTTGTCTAGAGTATTTTTTAAAATTTGTATTGAAACGCTGTTCGCAATTTCGTCCTCTTATCCTTAAATATACAATTTCCTCTGTACAAATATTCGCGCTTTATTCGTGTGTTTGTGTGTACATACGGTGGCCTACGAAAAATCCTCGTTTCGGTGAGAGCGCGTGCAGCACCGCCAGTGGCGTAGGCGATTCCGGGTTGGGATAGGAAAGGGATGAAAAGCAGAGCGGGAGGGGAGAAAGGAAAATGCGTGGGCGGTGCGCAACCGGTCGGGCCCGAGCTCAGGTCAGGTCGCGGGCGCGCCGACGTCACGGGAGGGAGGAGGGCGTCGCGACGCCGATGCCGGGATCTGGGTCAGTAGGTCGCGCGCCACCCTCCCCCGTCCCCTTTTCGCCGTTCTATCTAGGCCAAACTCGGATAACGAGTAACGAACATAAGCCCACACAGGCCGACATACGGGAGAAAATAGAAAAATCCAGAGAAATAAAGGAGGTAGAGAAGGGAAGGGGTTTGAAAAGTTAGTTTTGAGGAATTAACGAAAAGAGAGTAAATACTTATATTTAATTAATTTCTCACTTAACCCGTGATGAAACATTCTTGAATCTAATTATGGTAAATTTAATTAAAGCTAATACAACTGAGAATCTAAGTTCAAGATGAAAAAAATGTTAATTGAAAAATCAATGAAAAACTAACTCAAACACTTGAATTGTCCGCATGTTCAAGTTTATCATTGATTTTTCAATTAACATTTTTTTCATCTTAAATTTAAATTCTCAATTGTGTTGGTTAGATTTTGTCAAGTGACAAAAATAGAAGAAAAAGATGAGTTATTTTAAAAACTTAGTAAGTAGAGAATATTATTAGATCTAGGGCAACGATTCTTAACAGAAGGCTTCTGAGGAAACTGGAGGACCTGATTAAAACATCCACAGAGTTTCTCTGAAGAATGCCCAAGAATAACATTTTCAAGAGCGGTGATTTGTTGCATAAAATAGATTGTTTTAGTATGGTGGGTTTTTATAAATAAAATTAACACGATGGGTTTTAAATAAAATATTTACCATCCGTATAACATTAGGCATTTTTTTCATCTTAAATTTAAATTCTCAATTGTGTTGGTTAGATTGTGTCAAGTGACAAAAATGGTGATGTGTCCATCATAGTACTTTCCGTCGTAAATTGCGTATTAAATCACTTTTAAAATATTTGTAGCATTATTATTTTCAAAATGTCTTCAACTTTTTGATAACTACAACTTTTATTTGAAACATTTTTCAATTGGATCAACACATACTGACACAAACCAATGACTAGATAAAAACACTATTTATTAAATATCTCAAAAACTAAGAGTGCTATGACAAAAAGTGAGTCCACAAAAAATCTTTAGTTTTTTATTTCCTACAACTTTTATTTGAAACATTTTTCAATTGTATCGACACATACACTGTCACACATCAATAACTAGATAAAACAAACAACTTTTAAAATATCTCAAAAACTAAGAGTGCTATGACAAAAAGTAAATAAACAATATATCTTCATTTTGTTATTATCTACAACTTTTATTTGAAAGAATTTTTTGTTTGATGAACATTTAATAAAAAAATCAGAAAAAACTGAAAAACGCTACGAGTAAAGTACCACTTCCGGTTTTCCGATTTTCACCAAAAGCTTTTCAGTTCTTCCGATTGTGACAAAAAGCTTAAGTTTCAAGTTTCATCTCGATATCTTTAGCGGTTTTTGAGGTACAGCGCACACAGACACACACAGACAGACAGACATTTTTCAAAAATGGTCTTATTCGACTCAAGGGACCTCAAAACGGATATTTCCGCTAAAATTTTTGATTTGAATATTTTCACGAAAACAATACTTTCCCTTTGTATTACATACGGGGGAAAGTAAAAATAGAAGAAAAAGATGAGTTATTTTAAAAACTTAGTAAGTAGAGAATATTATTAGATCTAGGGCAACGATTCTTAACAGAAGGCTTCTGAGGAAACTGGAGGACCTGATTAAAACATCCACAGAGTTTCTCTGAAGAATGCCCAAGAATAACATTTTCAAGAGCGGTGATTTGTTGCATAAAATAGATTGTTTTAGTATGGTGGGTTTTTATAAATAAAATCAACACGATGGGTTTTTAATAAAATATGTAGCATCCGTATAACATTAGGCACATTAACTTAATTTTAAGTTTCATTTCTTAATGAAGAAACTGCGAATATTAACAGATATTTAAAACTTAGTATATACGAGTACGTACTTTATTTTTTATTTATTAGAAATTATCATAATTATGTAAAAAAGTGGATGAATACCAGCGTAACAGGTGGCAAAAATTGTGTGGGCGTTTTGAATGGGTCCTTAAAATTGTTGATAATTTAATTAAATATGTATCTAGGTATAACTAGCTAAACATTGAAAAAATTCACGGGAAAAACAGAATTTACATTTTTTCATAAAAAGTAACATAATTTTAGTTGGATACAATGTAAAAATATCTTGCGCGAGAGTTTTTAAATAGGAACCTAAAACTAACGTCTAAGTTTTTCGGGATCTGTTGGAATGCCAAAGTAATTTTTTGAAAATTGGTTTTACATTGTATCCTACTAAATATTTTATAAGTTGCTTTTCATCAGGGTTGTTAAAAAACACGTTTTTTTCATTTTAATTAAAACAAACAGTTTTTTTTTAACAAAACGTGTTTAAAACACGCTTAAAACATGTTTAAAACACGCTTAAAACATGTTTAAAACAGAACATGCGTTTTTTTTTTTAATTTGCAGGAATTCGTTGTTTCAAAGCGGTTAATTTAGGGCTTTTACCGAGTGTTTTCCACTCCCAGACTAAGCACGAAGTATAATTTCGAGTTTAGGAAAGCCTACAAATTTGGATTGCGTAGCGAAGCGTAAACTTTACGACATTCGTTGCTATTTTAAAATATTTCAATTTGAATCTTCAAACGAGGGTTTTCCACTCACAGACTAAGCATGAAGTAAAATTTCGAGTTTAGAAAAGCCTGAAAATTTGGATTGGCCGCGCAGCGAAGCGGAGCGGCCAATCCAAATTAGGCTTTTCTAAACTCGAAATTTTACTTCATGCGCCACGCTTAAAAACACTGATTTACAGTGAAGTTCAAAAACACACGCATACAGCAACAATTATAGGCAATCTAATATACGTTAGAGTTATTGGGTTGCCTATAATCACTGTTTTAAACAATTTGTTAATCGAAGAATTTGACTTATGTTTTATTCACATCTACATATTAGATTGCTAAAGCCTTATATTTTACACTTTACGATATTTCAGTGTTTTATACGTGTGGCGCATGAAGTAAAATTTCGAGTTTAGAAAAGCCTAATTTGGATTGGCCGCTCCGCTTCGCTACGCGGCCAATCCAAATTTTCAGGCTTTTCTAAACTCGAAATTTTACTTCATGCTTAGTCTGGGAGTGGAAAACCCTCGTTTGAAGATTCAAATTGAAATCTTTTAAAAGCAACGAATGTCGTAAAATTTACAGTGTATGCATACGTATATCTAAAAGAAAAATTCCCTGTATTTAAAAATCACATTGATGCACACACACTTGTGATATTTTATTGTAATAAAATGTAAAGGTCAATAATGTAATTTGAAATATCTTCAACAATTTAGTTAAAATTTAAAAATGTAAAAAATCCAAATCCAAATTAGGCTTTTCTAAACTCGAAATTTTACTTTATGCGCCACGCTTAAAAACACTGATTTACAGTGAAGTTCAAAAACACACGCATACAACAACAATTATAGGCAACCTAATATACGTTAGAGTTATTGGGTTGCCTATAATCACTGTTTTAAACAATTTGTTAATCGAAGAATTTGACTTATGTTTTATTCACATCTACATATTAGATTGTTAAAGCCGTATATTTTAAACTTTACGATATTTCAGTGTTTTATACGTGTGGCGCATAAAGTAAAATTTCGAGTTTAGAAAAGCCTAATTTGGATTGGCCGCTCCGCTTCGCTACGCGGCCAATCCAAATTTTCAGGCTTTTCTAAACTCGAAATTTTACTTCATGCTTAGTCTGGGAGTGGAAAACCCTCGTTTGAAGATTCAAATTGAAATCTTTTAAAATAGCAACGAATGTCGTAAAATTTACAGTGTATGCATACGTATATCTAAAAGAAAAATTCCCTGTATTTAAAAATCACATTGATGCACACGCACTTGTGATATTTTTTTGTAATAAAATGTTAAGTTCAATAATGTAATTTGAAATATCTTCAACGATTTAGTTAAAATTTAAAAATGTAAAAAAAATTCTTAATGAATAAAATTTAAGACAATTAAAAAAAAAACGTTTTAAACAAAGTTAACGCTTAAAACATGTTTAAAACAAAACCGTTTAAAACACGACGGCTGTTTTTAAACATGTTTAAAACAATGTTTTAAAACAAAGTGTTTTAAACATAAAAACCCTGCTTTTTATGGAAACATTTAAATTCTGATTTTCACGTGAATTTTTCCAATGTTTTACTAGTTATACCTAGATACATATTAAATTAAATTATCAACAATTTTATAAGAACTACACATTTTTTTTTGTTTCTTTGGCCTCGGCTTTCGCCATACAGCCATCTACTATTGTATTGTTTTCTATTTTAATTTAACTAATTCCATACACACTTATTTAAACCATTTGGACGCCACATTCACACTACATCCATGGACTCGGATGGAATAATTTATTATTCATACATTATTCCACCGGACGGGATTCGAACCCGCGACCTCTTGGTCTGTGGGCAGGGTCTCTACCCACTCGGCCACCGAGGCCCGACTACACATTTTGCATACATTAAAGTAATTTATTTGGTATTATGGAGGCTTTTACTTTATTATACATATTAATTTAACAATAAAACACTTTTAACTTTGTGTAACACTTTTTATTTTATTTTTACGTGACTGCAGTTTTGACAAGTATAAATCAAATAAAAAGTGTTATACAAAGTTAAAAGTTTTTTATTGTTAAAAGCAATTTATTTCATTTTAATGATGTAAATCATAATTGTGCGTACATATCTAATTAGTATATTTTAAACTTCACTTTAAATCAGCGCTTAATACACGTGGCGCATGAAGTAAAATTTCGAGTTTAGAGAAGCCTGAAAATTTGGTTTTAAACATGTTTTAAGCGTTAACTTTGTTTAAAACGTTTTTTTTTATTATCTTAAATTTGCTAAATTTTATTTTATACTACTTTATTAAGATTTTTTTGTTTACATTTTTAAATTTTAACTAAATTGTTGAAGATATTTCAAATGACATTATTGAACTTAACATTTTATTACAATAAAATATCACAACTGTGGGTGCATCAATGTGCTTTTTGAATACAGGGAATTTTTCTTTCAGGTATACATGCATACACTGTAAATTTTACGACATTCGTTGCTATTTTGAAAGATTTCAATTTGAATCTTCAAACGAGGGTTTTCCACTCCCAGACTAAGCATGAAGTAAAATTTCGAGTTTAGAAAAGCCTGAAAATTTGGATTGGCCGCGTAGCGAAGCGGAGCGGCCAATCCAAATTAGGCTTTTCTAAACTCGAAATGTTACTTCATGCGCCACACGTATAAAACACTGAAATATCGTAGAGTTTAAAATATACGGCTTAAGCAATCCAATATGTAGATGTGAATAAAACATAAGTCAAATTCTTCGAAAAACTAATCGTTTAAAACAGTGATTATAGGCAACCCAATAACTCTAACGTATATTAGGTTGCCTATAATTGTTGTTGTATGCGTGTGTTTTTAAACTTCACTGTAAATCAGTGTTTTTAAGCGTCTCGCATGAAGTAAAATTTCGAGTTTAGAAAAGCCTAATTTGGATTGGCCGCTCCGCTTCACTACGCGGCCAATCCAAATTCTTAGGCTTTTTTAAACTCGAAATTTTACTTCATGTAAATCATAATTGTACGTATGAAATCTAATTAGTATATTTTGAACTTTACTTTAAATCAGCGTTTAATACACACAAATACAAACCAAATTTTCAGGCTTTTCTAAACTCGAAATTTTACTTCATGCTTAATCGAGGAGTGGAAACACTTTCTAGAAGTAAATTTCAATTAAATAGTTCAGCAGACGAAATACATTTTCACAAACAAAAACAGTATAACATAACTTCTAAAGGACTTAATTAAAGTGGCAACATCGAATTTTCATGTATTCCAAACGTGAAAATGCGATGTTGCCACGGTCAACATTTTAAGTTGAGCTGAAAATTACAGTAACATTAAGCGAGATATTACATTTTTTTATGACTAATTATTTAAAGTAACTAAATTAATTATTTTTACATCGGAGTTTACAAAGTTATTCAAAAAAATATTGAATATTTATAAAGTTCCCAAATAAATATCTTTATAAATTAGACGATTATTCAACATTTCAATTTGATTACTTATTTTGTGTAAAAATTAGAAAAGAAAAACAATTTTTCTATTATTTCATTAAATTGCATTCAGTTTTAAACAACTTCTGTGAATGATAAATCTTTTATGAAATAGGATAGAATAGATTTATATGATAAATTATTTTATCACTTAACTTGTGTTGAAACATATTTAATTAATATTAGAACATTGATTAAAACACTTGGTTATTTAAAATTGAATTTGTGTTCAGCATTCCGGCACCAGATACCCACAGACGCGTTTCGGACTTCAAGGTCCTCTTCAGTGTGGTCCCGACCCAGTGCTGAGGAATACTGAACATTTCTGACTATTTCAAGCCAATATGTGAAAACTATTAATGGATATCGATAGCTAACGCCATTTAATGCTTCATAGTGGCATCGTCAGTGACACGAATGCACAAAGTGCATATACAGGTCACTGCTTCGTCCACGAACGAGCAGAATTCTGTTTGTGAAACCAGAAAACAAAAATCGAAATTGAATTTGTGTTCAGCATTCCGGCACCAGATACCCACAGACGCGTTTCGAACTTCAAGGTCCTCTTCAGTGACTTGGTTATTTACACTAATTTTTACACAATACCTAAAGTCAAAACTAGTTGGAGTAAAAATAAAAATTAGTGAAAGCAGATTATTAATAAGCACTAAAATTTGCAACTTTGCCCCCATTTAACCGAGTCTCTATCTCTTCAAATAAGCGAGATCCCAATAGTGCGGATCGAAAAACGGGCACCCTATATACAGGGTGTTCCAGACCACCCGTATCAGGCATTTTTTGAGAAAACGGGTAGTCTTAGAGAGTTGGGATAAAAAAATGATTACTAGAGCCATATTGAAGAATCGAATGGTGATATTGTTTTTTTCCCATAACGGTTGGCTTTCCTGAGATTTTACTTAAAAATGTCAAAAACTTAAGATTTTCAAATGGCATGATAGGTCAAAAGTGGTATCATTCAAAAGTTCTTTAAAAAGATAAGCAACTTTTGTAGGAAAAATATTTTTTAACTGGCGTTTGTTTTTAGTAATTTTGGTATGAAGTTACAAAATATCAATATTTCATGGCTACCTTATTTTAAAAGTAGATACTTGGGGCCACTGGTATTAGGACCAGAACAGTTCAACAGTGTTTAGAAGTAAATGAAAAACAGTTTGAACCAGTGCTGTGAACTCTGAGTCGGAGTTAGAGTCAAAACTGTGGGGTCGGAATTTAAGTATTTATGAGATGAGGAAATCAGAGCCGCGGAATTGGAAATTTCGTATAATTCCGACTCCGATTTTCAATATAATTATTTAAATATAAATATGGTAAATATATTTCGTTTTATTTCTAAAATTTAAACCCAAATAAAGTTATTAATTACAATGGACATTTATGTAGTTTGCATATGAGAGTAAACCAAAATTTTGTTTTTTTTTTCAAAAAAAATTAGATTTCAATTATGCAGATGTAGTAACCATTAAACATTAATTTGTATTCCAGAAAATTACATTATTAAGTAAAGTTTTAAACTGTTTACATGATCCGACTGCTGGGGAGTTTTTTATTTATTTATTTATTGATGTATTAACATGATAGTTTTACATAAGTCATATACAATTTAAAAAGAAAACAGAAAACATTAACATAGGATCTACATGCATAATAGGTAAATAAATAATAATAATAAATAAATAAATAAGTTGGCGTATATACACGAAAAATAGAGAAGTTGGAGTCGAATATTTCTTTAGCGACTCCGCGGTCTTGGTCAGAATGTATCTGAGAGGTCTAACTGACTTTTGAAACTCAATATTTTAAAATATGTTAGCTATGAAAAATTTAAATTTAATAACTTTGATCAGTTGTTGCTCAAAATTGATGCCAGTAACAAAATAATGTTTCTTACAAAAGTTGCTTATTTTTAAAAGACCTTTTCAATGATACCACTTTTGACCCATCGTGCCATTTGAAAATCTTGAGTTATTGACATTTTTAAGCAAACTGTCAGGGATCCAACCTTTTTGCGAAAATACAGTATGACCATTCGGTTCTCTAATACGGCTTTTGTTATAAATTTTTTTGTCCTAACTCTCTAGAACTAGCCGTTTTTTAAAAAAAAAGGGTGGTCTGGGACAGACACCCTGTATATTTAAAAGAAAAATTCCCAGTATATAATATAATAAGTCATTTATAGAAATCATAACAAAAGTGCAGAATTTTGCATAAAACATTAACTTTTACAGTTAACTCTATAATTGCTCGGCCGTTAATAGGTCAAGTTATATAATAATTATTCAAATTTTCAATAAATGTTATACCTACACTTGACAAATACAAAGTCTAAATCTAACATTTTATTTTTATATTATATCCTGGTCTTGAGTTATGAGAGTTTAAAATAAAAAAAAATAACAACTGTAACCTTTCTAGGCTATAGAAAAACTTTAAAAGTTCAGCACAGAATTAAAATATTTCAAAAATTAAAATGTCATTATTTTCACAAATATTATATGACATCTTGGACTTATTTTAAACTTTCAAATTGATTTACAGCAGTTGAAATTTTAAAAAGTTATAAACAAATAATAATATGAGTCAACATTTTCAGAAAATGTACATTTCATTTTGGGATGTACAGGGTGATTTAAATTCGATGTTTTTATAGGGTATCTCAGTAATCCGAGTAGTTAGACACAATCTGAAATACACGCTATGACTTCTTTTTCTGAAAAATAACAATAGCATTGACATATCATGGCTAGATCGATCACCTTGGAAGTTAATCGATCTAATTGTCAGCAATTTTAAAATACGTCGTTTTTTTAATAACTATAAGATATATAAATATACAGGGTGCCCGTATTTCAACAGAATGAACGCGGATCTCAGTTATTTGAAGAGATAGAGAGTTGAGGCAAACTTGCGTTTTTTAGGGCCTAACAATAATCGGAAAACAGTTTTGAAATATCTGATTTTTTGAAAAATCGTTTTTATTTTTTTATTCAAAAACTACTGAATCTGGACATTTAAAACTTTGACAATACACTTTTTAATGAGGAATCTAGTAGCATTTTTTTTTTAAGATAACTATAACATTTACCCGGAAACCATAGCCAACTTTTGTTTTTCTTATGAGCGCATTTTGGATTTTCATATTTTTTGAAAGAATATTTTTTTCTGAACTCAATGATGTATCACGCTCATAATTTATTTTAGATTTGATATTTGAAATTATGATATTTTCTTGCAAAGAGTGCCTTGGAAACAATGACGTCATATCTGTTAATCAATAAAATCTTGACAGCAGTCAATCATTGTTAGCACTCAAAATTAATTAAAAAATGTCAATCTTTTGTAATAATAATAATAAGTATCGATTATCACATAAAAGTTGCACAAACTTAATGTATTCTACTTTTATTATTATTATTCCAAAACTATTCACAATAAAAGTAATTCTTGCATTTTTTTCGCTACATCTCGGTAAATATTGATCACCATCACATCTAAGCGTTACATATTTTTAACTTTACTGTAAATCAGTGGTTCATACGCGTGGCGCATGAAGTAAAATTTTGAGTTTAGAAAAGCCCCGTGCTTAGTCTGGAAGTGGAAGACGCTCGCTACTTTAAAATACATCACAACTGGTAAAATATTTATCGTCGGGTGCCCGTCTTCTGGGGTGATATGTAAACAAATGATGGGTCCTAGGAGTTGTCAAATAAGTGAGTTAGTTACTAAACTGTTTTTAAGGCACTCTTTACAAAAAACAAAACATCAAAATTTCCAAATTAAATGTACAGTAAACTATAAGTGTGATACATCATTGAGTTCAGGAAAAAATATACTTTATTTTTTTAAAATTTTTTTATTAGTGCTTTAACTATTGTTTTACACACGTCAATAATACATATAATATAAAAATAGTAGTAACAATATATATAATAATCGTAAATATGAATAATAATATCTATACCTATGTGACAAAAAATTAAAAAAAAATAAAAAACAGATGTCAGATGTGAGAAGAAGTGTGAGATCACCAACCCCAAACAATAGATACACTTCCAAAAAAAAAATGAAAATCCAAAATGGCGCCCATAAGAAAAACAAAAGTTGGCTTTGGTCCCTGGGTAAATGTTATAGTTATCTTAAAAAAATATATGTTACTAGATTAATCGTTAAAAAGTGCCTGTAAAATGTCGAAGTTGTAAATGTCTGGATTCAATAGCTTTCGTATAAAAAAACAAAAACGAAATTTCCAAAAATCCGTTTTTTGACAAAATCTCCAAAACGAAAGAAGATATTTCACATTTGGTTTTAGATTATTATTGGTCCCTAAATTACGCTACTTTGCCCCAATTCAACCGACTCTGTTGAAATGCGTACAGTTAAATAGTTATTTGTGTAGTTTTCAGCGTAGAATTCCGTGACGTGCTTATTTTTTTAAATTTTTATTTCAATTTTTAATTTCAGAGTTAACACATGGTGTTCCATTTGAAAAAATATAACTTATTTTTTCAAATGGAACACCATGCATGTTTTTATGTCATTAAATAGTATTTTAAATTAGCTCTACATGGCTAACGAAACGCAACACAAACCCAGGGACAACTGTAGGGAACAACTCAAATTATTACACCTCAACATCCAATCCATCGGAAACTGTTTGAATGAACTGTGTGTATTCCTACAAGAGCATGGCTGTAATTTCGTCTGCTTAACAGAACACTGGCAATCACTTGATCAGATAACACTACTCAAAATCATGAACTATACTTGCGCTACAAATTTTTGTCGACAACACCACAAACACGGTGGTGTTGCAATTTATTGTCATGAAAATATTAAATTCATTATCCGCAATGATATCAACAATTTGGCGGAAATTAGACATTTTGAATGTGCTAGTGCAAACTTCAAACTAAACACAACTAACTCGATTAATATAACATGTATATATAGAACTCCAGACAGTGATTTAAATATCTTCTTTGCTAAGCTGGAACAAATTCTATTATTATTATTAGTAAAAAATGAAAACTTCTACATTTGTGGAGATTTTAATATTGATATTTCAAAACACGACAAAGCCACTAGTGAATTTTATGTTCTTATTCAATCATACAATTGCCATTTTCTTGTCAACATGTATACAAGAATTACGAACATAAGTAAATCGTGCTTAGATAATATAATAACAAATGATTACTCAATAGGCTGTAAAATCGTAAACACGAATTTCTCAGATCACTACGCCCAAATCGCCACACTCAAATATGAACCAATAGAAAATTCGTTTTTAAAGACATATCGAAGAATTAATGATAACAGCATTCAAGTATTGAATAGAGTTCTAAAATTTGAAACTTGGCAAACGATGTATACAAGAACGAACGTAAATGAGCAATTCAATGAATTCATGTTTATCATCTTAAAACATTTTCATAATCAGTGTCCCTTGCAACAAGGGAAATCAATTAAAATGAATAAGAAAATAGAAATGTCTAAGGAAACCATTGCATGTAAAAAGGAATTGGAGTTGTATCACATTTTATCACAATATTTTGAGGAATGCAAGCCAAATTTAAAGCTGTGTAAACAACGTTATAATTTACTATTAAAAAACGACCGCAAACAACAATATGATAATAAAATCATAAAATCTGACAATATAAACAAAACGGCATGGTCTATCGTAAAAGATATTACGGGTAGAAAGCATGTAACAAATTACGAAAGTTCGGACATCGAATCTGACATAAACAACATCAACAAATATTTTGTAAATGCTGCATCTGATCTAATTAAATCGAAGAAACTTACAGAAGATCACAATATAGACATAGATATACATCAACATTCTCTGTTTCTTAAACCAATTACATGTTATGACATCAAAAATGTAATCAAACATATGCCTAACAAAAAAAGCTATGGTATTGATGAAATATCTATGTCTGTTATTAAGGAATGTATAGATAACTTATGTGAGCCATTAAGTTTTCTATTGAATAATTCAATCAGTTCTGGCATTTTTCCGGAACGGTTAAAGGTTGCAATTGTCAAACCAATCCACAAAAGTGGAGATTTCTCGAAAATTGAAAATTTCAGGCCCATCAGTCTTCTGTCTTCCTTTTCAAAAATTTTTGAGTATATTATATTAGACCAATGCAAATCTTTTTTTAAAAAGCACAACTTATTTTCTAATCATCAACATGGTTTTACCGAAGGTAAAAACATTAACACAGCGGTTTATGACTTTACCCAGTTCATTTTAGACGCAATGGAATCAGGCGATCTCACTTGTGGTATATTCTTGGACTTGTCCAAGGCATTTGACTGTATTAACCACGAGGTGCTACTATCCAAACTGTATAACTATGGAATCAGAGGAACCGCCTATGACTGGTTCAAAACATATCTTAAAGGGAGAAAGCAATTAGTGGAGGTGATATCAGGTAATACTGTGTACCGGTCGGATGCCTTGGACATAGTCGCAGGGGTTCCACAAGGTAGTGTTCTAGGACCTTTTCTTTTCAATATATACATAAATGATATATTTCAAATAATAAACAATCCAGAATACAATATTGTCAACTATGCAGATGACACAAACATATGTGTACGTTCAAAAAATATTTCTTCATTAGAAAACAACATCACCGTCTTACTAAAATCGGTAAAAGAGTGGTTCGATAACAATTTTCTTATCTTAAATGATAGCAAAACGAACTATATTGTATTCAAAAAATCGGACGTTTCACAAATCTCATCGCATATTGCTATAAATAACACACGTATCGACTTAACAGATCACACTAAATTCTTAGGAATATTTATAGATAGTAAACTGAAATGGCACCAACACATAGACTATGTTTCATCAAAACTAAGTAAAACTTGTTACATGCTTCGAATCTTAAAACCAAACATATCCTTCAATATGTTAAAAGTAGTATATAACTCCAATTTCTTGTCAATAGTGCGTTTCGGTATAGTATATTGGGGCAGTTCATCACATTTCAATAAAATAATGCTTATTCAAAAACGTGCGCTAAGAATAATATTAAATCTTAACCCCATAGCCTCTTGCAGGACTCACTTTACAAAAAACGGTTTTTTAACAGCAGTTGCTATATACATAATGGAATGTCTGTTATTCATTAGGAAAAACGAGAATTATTTTATACCAAACATTAATGTAAATAAATACTCAACCAGAAACAAGGGGACTCTAATATACCCTATTCATAAGTTTGCAATTACCGAAAAGGGTGTTCATTACTCTTGTTTGCGTTTGTACAATAAATTACCATTATCTATAAGATCGGAATTAAATTTTGTAAAATATAAAAAATACTTGCATGCAATATTACTGCAAATCGAACCTTATGCGATAGAAGAATTTCTTTCATTTGATATAAATTCTGTTCAATATTCTGACGATGTTCTAGTGTCAAATGACCAATAGAGTATTTTTGTATTTCTGTATGTGTTATTTATACTTGAATAAAGCTTATTCTTATTCTTATTCTTATTCTTATTGATATACATATTTAATAAAAATTCGCAAAAATTATCAAAAACAATTATATCGAAAACTAAGTTTGCTTTAAATATTAATTATATAATTTTTGAAGACTTTTGCAATCAATTACTGTGATAAAAATTGTGTTCGTCTACTAAGAACACGATTTTAAAAGTTGGAATTTTTGTCTTACCAATTTTCTGGTGAATCAAAAAATAAGTAAAAAGTTATAGAAATAAATGTTTAACTAAGAAAAAAATTAACCTATGTTATTTCTGACGTCACAGAGGACCGACCTCCCTGATTATTATCAGATTTTTTTTTTAAATACGATCGAAAATTTTTGCACATTTTGTCGATTTTCACCAAATTAATTTTATTTTTGAAAAAAAATTTCACAGATAAACTTTTAAATGCTAGAAATAATGTTAGCTACTCATTTTCTACTCTGATAATTTTTTTCATAAAGTTATTCCATTTTTAAAAACATCCGAGAAGCATAAAATCCCACAAAAATCAACTTTAAGTGTCTTAAGCACAATTTTTAAGCTTCGAAAACATTTTAAAACTCAAATTAAAGCTTATTCAATCCTCAATCGAACACGTTTTTAATTAATAATATACGATGAGAATTTTACAAATCAGAGCGATTTGAATGAGGCAAATGATAAATTCGTAAAAGTGAGTATTTTATTAAAAACAACGTTTAAAAATAATCTTACGAGAAAATAACGCAAAACCAAAGGCCTCGTTATTAGGAATTATAGAGGCTTAAATTTAAGTTATTTCACGTTTATATAACTTAAAAATGACGTTCGATATAAACAGTCAAAGTTAGAATTTTGTTTTGAAACGCGATTTTCACGAAGTCTTAGTTTCGGAAGAGCTTTTTGAAAATGTATTACTTTTTCAATCACAGTAGTAAAAAAACGTTTTCTTTTTCATTTAACAAACCGCACAACAAATCTATTAGAAAGATTACATAATTTTTTGCTTTAAGAATTTTTTTCTTGGGAAAATTAATACCTTAGATTGTTTCTTATATATGATGAAAACGTGTGATTTTTTTTGAGATTTTCTGCCATACTTCAGGAGCTGTCAGGGCAGACCTCTAGTGGAAAAGAGGGCTGGGATGGTTTACCGCCCGTCTTCTTACAGAAGTGTGCGTTTTCACTCTCTAGACCTTTGTGGCTCTTATTTAATAAATCCCTTAAATCTGGCACTTTTCCTGACAGATGGAAGCATTCACTAATAACACCTATCTTCAAGAAGGGCAAGAGGAACCTCGTTGAGAATTACAGACCAATATCATTGCTATCACACATTCCCAAGATATTTGAAAAGCTAGTTACTGATTGCGTTAGTAGGGACTTGAACTCTATTTTAACCGATAAACAACATGGGTTTCGGCCAGGACATTCTACAGTATCTAATTTACTAATCTTTGGGGCAACAATTACTACATCGCTGGAAGAGGGGTACGAGGTTGATACCGTGTACACCGACTTTTCTAAAGCGTTCGACAGTGTTGACCATCAAATCTTGGTCGAAAAACTTTTGGAGGCTGGTGTGCATGGGTCTTTGCTCGATTGGATTAAATCATACCTCAGCAACAGAACTCAAACACTCCGCATCAGTAACTTCACTTCTCGTCCCATACCTGTAACTTCGGGGGTACCGCAGGGATCACATATTGGTCCATTACTATTTAATGTTTTTATCAATGATATTGTAAAGTGTTTCAAATATTCCAATTGCCTTCTTTTTGCGGACGACTTAAAGCTGTACATGCCTATTAAGGACAATTATTCTAGCCATAAGCTACAACTCGACATGGAAGCGTTAAGTCGTTGGTGTATTATAAACAAATTGAAGCTGAATGTTTCCAAATGTTTTGTTGTGTCTTATTCTAAAAAGAGATTAGAGGGACTCAGAAATTACTCTCTTAATAACACACCATTAGCACACACTAATGTTGTAAGAGATCTTGGTGTTACTTTTACGAACACTTGAAGCTTCACTAATCATATAGACACTGTAACCTCGAAAGCCTTGCAAATGTTAGGCTTTATTAAAAGACAGTGTACAGATTTTTCTAATATAAGAACTCTCGTAAATCTGTATGTGTCTCTCGTTCGGCCGCATATCGAATATTGCTCCCTGGTATGGTGCCCAAATACATCCCAAAACATAAACCAAGTGGAAAGGGTTCAACATAGGTTCCTTACATACATAACCTTCAAATTCAAGCTTGATAGCACTTATCCAAATATATTGTCATTTATTAATTTGCAATCGCTCGAGCGACGACGCTTAAATGCAGATGTTATTTTTCTTCAAAAATTAATATCAGGTGTGATAATCTGTCCAGAACTGTTAAGTTTAGTAAACCTCCATGCTCCAAGTCGCCTATTACGGAGCAGTAAGTCATTTTATGAACAAATGTACAGAACTAACAACTGCAATAATTTTGGTATTAATAGGATTTGTGCTAATTGCAATAATGTCAATTTTGACATTTTTAATGGGACACTGAAACAGCTACGCGCATTCCTAATAAAGGAATAGGTTATTGTGTAAATGGCTAGTTTGCCAATTATATATTATATTATCATTGTATTTGTATATTTATTATTATTTTTTTTTTGTCTTGTACTTTAGTCTTATATGTACTTTTGTTAGTTTTAGAATCTTGAACTGTAGTCTCGTCTTGTAAATGGATCCCGTTGAATAAATAAATAAATAAATTAAAAAAAATTGTAAATTTTGTATAAACATTTTTAATTAATTTTGTTTAGAATCGCGATTATCAAGAAATTTTAATTTAAGGTAGGTGTTTATATTTTTTGTCTGGGGAAACAAACAACACTAATTGTTTTTAATATCGATGGGAAAGTCTATGAATTTTTCAAGAATTTTTAAAAATCTTTTTAAAAAAAGTCGTAATTTTCGTTCGAACATTTGTATGGAATTTTGTTTTGAATCGCGATTTTCAAGAATTTTTTATTCAAGCTAAATAGGTTTTTAGGATTTTTTTTTTTTCTGGGGAAAATTAATACCTTAGATCGTTTCTAATATCGTTCGTTTAAGTTTGTAATCTATTATTCATCTGCCTGATGAAGCCACTGTGTGGCGAAACAATTGTTGCAGTGTCAATCAATAAACAGTGAAATCTTAACCAAGTGTGTTATTTACTAAAAGTGTTTCTAATATCGATGAGAACGTCTGTAATTTTTTTGAAAATTAAGAAAAGAATTTCAAAGTGGTTGATTTTGTTAGAATAAATTGGAGGTGGATTTTTATTTTTAAAAAATTCTCACAACTGATTTGCACTTCCAGGTTAAGCATAAAGTAAAATTTCGAGTTTAGAAAAGCCTGAAAATTTAGTTTGGTCGCAAAGCGAGTAGCGCTACGCGACCAAACCAAATTTTCAGGCTTTTCGAAACTCAAAATTTTACTTCATACACCACGTGTATAAAACACTGATTTAAAGTGATGTTCAAAATATACATCACCTATTGTATTTTTATTGTATATATTATTTGAATAAAATTGTATTTTTTGTTTACACACCAAATTACGTGTGTAAAGAGAATTGACGAATCCAGATTCAGAGACTTCTTAAAAAAAAAAACATTTTTTTTACACACTTACTTTTACTCTCTTATGTAAAATTAAGTACATTCCGAGACTTTACCTAAAAATATTACAGTTTATAAAAATAAATTGAGACTCTGAGACTTCTCCTACAAAAATTACATTTTCTAAAAACAAATTGCAATTTTTTTACACGGTCACATTTCTGTTTACTGTATTTTTTTACTTTCCCCCCCACATGTAAAACAAAGACAAGATAGTATTTTTTGAAATTGTAATTACTTTAGCACACTACTGCATGTGTGTATTATCAAATATTTATCCAAAAGCTTTAGAGCTAGAAACACAATTTTACTGTGACATTTTTACATATTTACATGCGAATGTTTAATCTTTCCCTATATTGGTTCTTCTGTTGGGAAATAAATTATTATTATTATTATTATTATAAAAATATATAGGGAAATTAAAAGTCCGAATAAAAAAATAAGTACGCCACTGCACTTTACTATGAAAACTACATAAATAACTATTAAACTGTTTTTTGTATATCTTAAAGTTTTTAAGATTAAGACATATTTTAAAATAGCCAACAATTAAAAAACGCTTGATATCTTCCAAACTAATCAAGTTCGCCATGATCTGTCAACACTAGTATTAATATCTTAGAAAAAGAGGTCATGACGTTAAATCAATTTTTTTCGAACTATTTTGGTTACCGAGATACCCTATGAAAACATCGAATTTGGGCCAATCTGTATGGGATCACATTTAAAAAAATATATTCAAAAAGTAAGCGATTTAAGATTAGGACATTAATTTGAAGTTTTTTTTTAATTTGTTTATGCTTAGTCAGAAATAAATTATATGGGGAATATTCAGTTAATTTTCTAATATACATTTAAAAAAAAATCGGAAGAACTTCTTTTTGTAAGTGTATTGTTTCATATTGTTTTATAACGTTTCATTTTCAAACTTTCATTTGAAGTTTATTTGTAAATTTGTTTGTGCTTGGTCAGAAATAAATTATATACAGAGAGTTTTATGTAACACCGAAATTTTCATCCAATACAATTAGGTTATTATTTATTTACTTAGGCCCATACGGCCCGTTGTGACACCATGAGAGATCCTTCCCCTATACAACCCAATTTGAGCACCTAATGAATCCGATCAGATCTCCCACCTTTATAGGTGAGAGCTCCGCCAGTTCACTTGCGTGGTGCAGACCGAGGTACTTCATTCGTTTCCCCTCAAGAGCAGGACATTGACCTAGATAGTGGAGAACTGTTTCTTCCTCCTTCTCATCTAGGCATTCTCTGCAGAAGTCGTTGTATTTGAGACCCATCTTTTGTGCGTATCCACCCAGAAAACAGTGACCCGTGATGATGCCTACTGCCTTCCTTATGTCGATTCTGCTAAGTGCAATTAATCTTTTACTGTTTATAGTGTCACACATAGGCCATAGCTGCCTTGTTATGTGACACGTGTCTTCTTCCTTCCACCTAAGGTTAACCCATGATGTCATTTGGTCCCTTAATAGTCTCTTGTATTCCCCAAAAGGAATGTCGGCGGAAAGTTCAGTAGATAGGTCTCTCATCCTTGCCCCCTTCCTTGCGAGGCCGTCGGCAATTGAGTTTCCCTTGATATCACTGTGACCTGGTACCCAGATGAGCCCCACATCACAGCTGTTAGCGAGCTTGTTAAGCACTTTTCTGCAGTCTCTGACCACCTTGGAGGTGCAGTAGGGACTATTTAATGTCCTAATGGCGGCCTGGCTGTCGGTGACGAACCTAATATGGTTTACCTGAAGGTCGGTTTTACCTATCCAGTCCACTGCCACTCGGATAGCCATGACTTCCGCCTGTAGGACGATGCAGTGGTTTGGGAGTCGAAATGATTTTTTGAAGTTGAACTCATGTGAGAAAATTCCACCCCCTACTCTGTTTTCGGACTTGGAGCCATCCGTGAAGAGCCAGACTTCATTTCCCTGAACAATCTTGCCCTCTACCCATTCGGTTTTGTCCGGGATGGAAATGGAGAACTTGTTCCCAAAGGTAAGTTCTGGAAGACAGCTATCAGTCCTCAGTGGGATATCGACAAGCTCATTCAGGATCCTTCCATGGCCCTGTTTGCTACTATTCCATATCCCGACCGAGTTGATCCTGATCGCTGTGGTAGCTGCAGCATACCTGCAGTAAAGGTCAACAGGAGCTAGATTTAGTATTACATCTAGCGCTTTGGAGGGGGTAGATCTAACCGCGCCTGTTATGAGCAGTTCGGCTGATCTCTGTACCTTACCCAGTGCGGTCTGGTGAATTTTCTTATCAAGATCAGTCCACCAGACTGCAGCGCCGTAGAACAGAATGGGTCTCACCACAGTCGTGTACATCCAGTGGACAACGCTTGGTTTCAGTCCTCAGTTCTTGCTCACAGCTCTTTTGCACGAGTACAGCGCGACCTGCGCTTTCCGTACTCTCTCCTAAATATTGGGCTTCCAACTTAACTTCCTATCGACTAAGGTGCCCAAATATTTAGCTTGCTCCTTTACCACCCGTGCCGTTTAGGACGGGAGCTTTGAAGTTTGGTATCCTATGCATTCTGGTGAAGAGTACAAGCTCAGTTTTGAGGGGATTTACCCCCAGTCCACATTCCTCACACCAGCGGGTTACCTTGCGGAGTGCCCTCTCCATGAGTTCAGATAGGATGCCTACGTGTTTACCAGAGACCGCGAGGGTCACGTCATCAGCATAGGCAATTGTTTTACACCCCGTAGACTCTAGTCCTTTCAGTAGTTCGTTCATAACTATATGTTATTCCATAGTAGTGGAGAGGACACCCCCTTGAGGGGTACCTCTACTGACCTCTCTTCTTGAGCGTGAGCCGCCCAGCGCAGAGACAATGTGCCTCCTCGTTAGCAGCTCCTCTACGAAGAAGCATATCGACTCATCCATGTTGCAGATTGCCAAGGGCCGACAAAATCGCCCCTGGGCGCACGAAGTTGAAGGCTCCTTCGATATCTAGGAATACCGCCAACGTGAACTCTTTCTTACACATGGAATTTTCAACCTGACTTAGGAGGGCGTGCAGAGCTGTGTCTACTGATCTGCCCCTAGTGTACGCGTGTTGGCTAGTCGACCAGAGGTCTGGATGTATGCGCTCTTTTATGTACGCCTCCACTAACCTCTCCAGTGTCTTGAGTAGGAAGGAGGATAAGCTAATCGGCTTATAGTCCTTCGGTGTTGAGTGAGATATTTTTCCCGCTTTGGGTATAAACACCACATTAGTCTCATTCCACCTCTGCGGGATGTATAAAAGAGTTAAGCAGGCTTCGAATATTATTTCAAACCAGGGATTGATAATATCCGCAGCCATCTGTAATTCAGCAGGAATTATCCCGTCCGGGCCTGCATTTTTAAAGGGCTTGAAGCTGTTCACACTCCAAGCCAATTTATCCTTGCTCAGGATATCCCCCGTCGGGCAGCTCCTCTTGGGTGTCCGGAGAGCCCCTCTCCCACCAGCGTCGGAGGGAAAGTGAGTCTCCATTAGCACCTCTAGGGTCTCCTCGCATGAGGTGGTCCACTCACCACCCTGCTTCATGAGAAAACCCGGGATAGCTGGATTCCCTGATAGTATTTTCCTGAGTCGGCTGGCCTCAGAGGCTTCCTCAATCTGGTTGCAGAAAGTTCTCCAGGAGGCTCTCTTTGCCTGCCTGACAGCATTTTTGAAGGCTCTGAGGCTGTCCTTGTACAGAGACCATTCGCTTTGTTTTGCCCTGTTGAACAGCCTATTGCACTCCTTTCTTAGGGAGGAAATCTCCTGGTTCCACCATTTAGGCTTCTTTTTTCCTCTAGGGATTTTTCCAGGACACGCTGCACCCATTGCGCTATTACAGGCATCAGTGAGGGTAGTTACCAAGCAATCCAACTCCTCCTCAGTGGAAGGTCTGCGTGGAGTATCGCTAGGCAAAACCCTAGCGAGGACGGCCCTATAAGTGTCCCAGTTCGTTAATCTTTTTTGGTGATTATAGGATTTACTGGGATACGCATATCCACCTGAAATTCTATATACCTATGGTCGGAGAAGGAGTGTTCACCACTGACCTTCCATCCAAACAATTAGACACCTTTAATTTTTAAGTTATGTGTAAATTGGATTGCCTATATGATTATTACAAATTGTAGACAATCAATCGCAATTAATTATTGCCTCAACTTGTACATACAGGGAATTTTTCTTTCAAGTATACATGTCTCAATTACAGGGTATATGCCGTAAATCTTTAGATAACCGTTGTTTTTTTGAATAAGTTTAATTTTTCCTTTAAGTGAACATAAACATACGTTGTACATTTGCTGACGCTCGATTTATTAAAAGAATTTAATTTGAAGCTTTAAAGAGTGTTTTCCACTCCCAGGCTAAGCATGAAGTAAAATTTCGAGTTTAGAAAAGCCTGAAAATTTGGTTTGGCCGCGTAGAGCGCAGCGCGGAGCGGCCAAACCAAATTTTCAGGCTTTTCTAAACTCGAAATTTTACTTCATGCGCCACCGGTACAAAACACTGACATATTACAAAGTTTAAAACACTCCACTAAGCTTTACATTGCATCAGTGTTGTGCACCGGTGGCGCATGAAGTAAAATTTCGAGTTTAGAAAAGCCTGAAAGTTTGGTATGGCCGCTCCGCGCTTCGCGCTACGCAACCAAACCAAATTTTCAGGCTTTTCTAAACTCAAAATTTTACTTCATGCTTAGCCTGGGAGTGGAAAACACTCGTTTAAAGCTTAAAATTTAATTCTTTTAACAAACCGAGTGTCGGCAAATGTACAACGTATGTTTATGTATACTTAAAAGAAAAATTCTCGTTGTAAACATGTTCGGTGTTACATAAAACTTTCTGTATATACCCTACATATAATTTATTTCTGACCAGCACAAACAAATTAACAAATAAACTTCAAATAAACATACGTTGTACATTTGCTGACGCTCGGTTTATTAAAAGAATTTAATTTTAAGCTTTAAAGAGTGTTTTCCACTCCCAGGCTAAGCATGAAGTAAAATTTCGAGTTTAGAAAAGCCTGAAAATTTGGTTTGGCCGCGTAGCGCGAAGCGCGGAGCGGCCAAACCATATTTTCAGGCTTTTCTAAACTCGAAATTTTACTTCATGCGCCACCGGTACAAAACACTGACATATTACAAAGTTTAAAACACTCCACTAAGCTTTACATTGCATCAGTGTTGTGCACCGGTGGCGCATGAAGTAAAATTTCGAGTTTAGAAAAGCCTGAAAGTTTGGTTTGGCCGCTCCGCGCTACGCGACCAAACCAAATTTTCAGGCTTTTCTAAACTCGAAATTTTACTTCATGCTTAGCCTGGGAGAGGAAAACACTCGTTTAAAGCTTAAAATTTAATTCTTTTAACAAACCGAGTGTCGGCAAATGTACAACGTATGTTTATGTATACTTAAAAGAAAAATTCTCGTTGTAAACATGTTCGGTGTTACATAAAACTTTCTGTATATACCCTACATATAATTTATTTCTGACCAGCACAAACAAATTAACAAATAAACTTCAAATGAAAGTTCGAAAATTCTATTATTTTTTTAATAAAGATTACTTTCTCAGGAAAAAATATGTTTCTACATTTAAAAAAAATCGGAAGAGCTTTTTATAAATGTATTACTTTTTTATTCACAGTAGTTAAAGAACGTTTCCTTTTTCATTTAACAAACCGCACAACAAATCTATTAGAAAGATTACATAATTTTTTCACAATAATTCTCGCATTCAACGCATGCAGCACGCACACAATTTGCCTTTCGATAGAGATTGAGCTATTTTTTTTTTGTTAGTTCGATGATGGGACCTTTCGAAAAAAAAATAATGATGTTTCTCTGTATGTGTATTTATACGTTAATACGTATGCATGAATCGATCGTAAAACAATTTTTGCGCAACGTAAATACCACTTGATTTTTAGATATATTTTGACCTACTTTCCCAAAGCCAATGGTGTTTCAGTTTCTGTCTCTGTGTTTGTGTAAATGTGTGTGCTTACAATATTTTATCGTCGCTCGCCAGAATTGCGGCGTTATTATTTGTTTATTTATTGTTATTTTTATTATTATTACTTGCCGGCTCAACTGTATCTAATTTTAATCCGCTCATTACTATATTATTATTAGAATACTTTATAATCACACACTCTTACAATCTATTCTCACCCATTTTGGACTCAACGATTATAAACAACTGCCAATTTGAGATGGCTTAAACAATTGTAACTATTCTCACCAAGATATTAAATTTTGTTGAATCTTTACTTTATTTACTGACTTTTGACCAAAGTTGTTATGTTTAAAACACTTTGTTTTAAAACAGTGTTTTAAACATGTTTAAAAACAGCCGTCGTGTTTTAAACGGTTTTGTTTTAAATATTTTTTTAATGTTAAATTCGTTTAAAACATACTTTAAACGTTTAATTTGTTTAAAACCATTTTTTTATTGTGTTAAATTATCTAAACTATATTTTATATTACTTTCGTTTCTAAAGTTTCGAGTTATTTTTAATTAAAAGTCAAAAACGTAGAACTTTATAAAAATATATTATATTACTTTCGTTTCTAAAGTTTCGAGTTATTTTCAATTAAAAGTCAAAAACATAGAACTTTATAAAAATATTTAAAGTTGTGAACATTCAAAACATGGAAATCATTTAAGAAATTTTCATAAAAATTCTTGTAAATGTTAAGAAGACATTGTTCTTTCAGAATATGCGAAAAACAAAAAATACGCCATCGGGAGTTTTCGAGTTATTTTCAACTGAAAGTCGTAAAAGTAGATTGTTATAGAAATATTTAGGCAAATTAAAGTCAAGTATTTTAATAATAATTGTCGAAAAAATATCCAAAAACGTTAAAACTGTTAAAACATATCGTTACTGTCACTAAAAAAACATAATGTCAGCAAAATTCTAATTGACAAAAAATGTTCAAAAACATTAAAATTGTAAACTTCAACACGTAAAATAAATTTGTTGTTTGAATTTATTTCGAAGGAAAATTCATGTGCGTTAAAAAATCAAGTTTTATACAATCAATATAAAATTTACTTACAATCAATTGCAGTTGCATATACTTTACAGAAAATTAAATTATTACAGCGCATTTTTCCAAAATATTAAGATAAAGTTGAAATAATGCAATTTTTCTTTTAATTTTAATTTGAAGCCTCTAACGAGTGTTTTCCACTCCCTGATTAAGCATGAAAAAAAATTTAGAGTTTAGTAAAGCCTGAAAATTTGGTTTGGTCGCGTAGCGAAGAGAAGTGACCAAACCAAATTTTCAGGCTTATCTAAACTCGAAATTTTACTTTATGCTTAACCTGGGAGTGGAAAAGGAAAACACCGTTTAAAGCTTCAATTTGAACTTTTACAAAAATAATGAATGCCTCATTTTAACGATTTAAGGAGAATGTTTATTTTGAGAGAATTGTAAAAATTCAACGAATTATCCAAAATTTATAGAATCTACACAAAAATTAATAAACTTTGATCGGCCGTACTGGAAATTTTAATATTTCTACTGGATTTCAAGCCAAAGTTGAAATTATGCCATATAATTGACAATTTTGGGAGAATGTTTTCTTTGAAAAAAATTATAAAAAATGTAGAGTTTAGTAAAGCCTGAAAATTTGGTTTGATCGCGTAGCGAAGAGAAGTGACCAAACCAAATTTTCAGGCTTATCTAAACTCGAAATTTTACTTTATGCTTAACCTGGGAGTGGAAAAGGAAAACACTGTTTAAAGCTTCAATTTGAACTTTTACAAAAATAATGAGTGCCTCATTTTAACGATTTAAGGAGAATGTTTATTTTGAGAGAATTGTAAAAATTCAACGAATTATCCAAAATTTATAGAATCTACACAAAAATTAATAAACTTTGATAGGCCGTACTGGAAATTTTAATATTTCTACTGGATTTCAAGCCAAAGTTGAAATTATGCCATATCATTGACAATTTTGGGAGAATGATTTCTTTGAAAAAATTATAAAAAATTAATATTTTATACCATCAACGAAATTCTCACAATTTACTTAGAATTGATTGGACTAACATCTTATAGAAAAAAAATATATGACGTATTATCTATAAATATTTAGCCAAAGTTGAAATTATGGAATAAAATTAACAATTTTGGGGCAATGTTTTCTTCGAAAAAATTGTTTAAAATAAAAAATGTATACCATCAACATAAAATTCACGGAATTTCTTATATACACTGCGCCGCAAAATTAACGCAAAATTCGAAATTTCGTTTAAAAATTAATTTTATTGTTTTTTTTTCTCCATTTTTTTCCCGAAGTGGTTCCTAATAGATACTTATTAAAACTAATTTGCTTATTTGTGAACAAAAAATGAGAAAATAAACAACAAACTGCAATAATACAAAAAAATAATGATTCTTCTGATCCGTAAAATAGCGTGTAACAGTCGTACAGTTGGTCTTAATAGCGAGTATTGCCTCCTCGAGCATTGATGACAGCTCGCATCCTTCGTGGCATACTGTCAATAAAACTTCTGACTTCTTGCTGCTCAATTTCTTCCCACACTTGCGTTAATCTGAGTGTTAACACTGGAAGGTTTGCAGGAGGTTGCTGCAAGTCTTTAATCTTCTGCCCTTCAATGTCCCACAGATGCTCTATGGGATTGAGGTCGGGACTTCGTTCTGGCCAGTTCATACGAACAATTCCCACATGGTCAAAGTACTGGTTCACAATTCCTGCGATATGCGGCCTGGTGTTATCTTGCATAAAAAGGAAATTATCCCCAATAAATGGGGCAAATGGTACAACATGATGCTCAAGCACCTCTTCGATGTATCGATGAGCATTTAACCGACCACCATTAATGTGTACCAACGCTGTTGTTGCTTGCGACGTGATGCCTGCCCATACCATGACAGAGCCTCCACCATATTGCACCGTTCCTCGTATGCACGTCTGGCTGTATCTTTCACCAGGACGTCGATATACTCTTCTACGGCGGTCGTCACTATACAGACAAAATCTGGACTCGTCACTAAACATTACTCTACCCCAATCAGCATTGTTCCAATTAAGATGTTCCTGTGCAAACCTTAAGCGCTCTCGTCGGTGCTCTCTGGTTAACAAAGTCCCTTTAGCGGCTTGATAGGGTCGAAGATCAACTTCAGCAAGTCTTCTTCTGACCGTATCCTGACTTAGTCGACGACCATAGGTTAGAACAAATTGTTGTTGCAGGTAAGTGCTCGTTAGGAATCGTTGCCTTAAACTTTGAAGTTGCATAAATCTGTCTTCTCTCGGCGTTGTCATTCTTTTTCGACCCTGGCCGCGTCTTCTTTGTGACGTCCTGTTTCTCTGAAGCGGGAAAGAACTCGCGATATTGTGGAATTAGCAACATGCAAACGTTGGGCAATGTAAGTTGCAGTAAACCCTTCTTCTTGCAGCGCCACTACAACAGCACATTCTTCATGTGTAAGTTATCTTGAAACTCGTCCAGGGGGATTCATTTTTGTTTGTTTTTACAATTTTTTAAATAAACTTCCAGAAATCAAAGAACTTACTTATCAAACGATACTCGCCTTTTTTAACAAGAAAATAAAGACCTGTTTGGCAGATAATAAGGTTTGTTTTTAGCCTACTAATACATATTTCCAGTTTTTGTGATAAACAGAAAAAGAGAAGAAGGCTCAATTCAGGAAAAACAATACATTTTTTTTTAAACGAAATTTCGAATTTTGCGTTAATTTTGCGGCGCAGTGTATTATAAAAAGAAAATTAAATTATCTCGCCACATTTTCTAAAAACATTCACCGAAAGTTGAAATTATGCAATAAAGTTGACAATTTTCGGAAAAAGTTTTTTTTAAAGAATTGTAAAAAATTAAAATTATATACCATTAACGTGAAATTCGCAAAAAAAAATAAAAATAAAATTGTACTATCTCACCACATTTTCTAAAAATATTCAGTCAAAGTTAAAATTATGCAATAAAATTAACAATTTTGAGAGAATGTTTTTTTTTAAATTGTAAAAAATTCGAATTGTAAAAAATTGAAATTTTATACCATCAACGTGAAATTCGCAGAATTTTTTTTTTAAATTGTACTATCTTACCACATTTTCTAAAAATATTTAGCCAACGTTAAAATTATGCAATAAAATTAACAATTTTGAGAGAATGTTTTTTTTAAATTGCATAAAATTAGAAATCTATATTATCAACATTACGTTGACAGAATTTACTTAGAATTGATTGCACTTACATCTTATAGAAAGAAAATTAAATTATCTCGCCACGTTTTCCGAAAAAGTTTTTTATTTAAACAATTGTAAAAAAATTAACAGATTATCAAATTATCATACCATTCTAAAAAATCTACACAGAAACGATTAAACTTCGATTGGTTATAATTGAAATTTGAATATCTTTACTGGGTATTCCAAAAATAAAAATTAAATTTCAAGTCAAAGTCCGTGTTTTTAATAAATTCTTAGGAAATAGTCGCTCAAATAATTAAGCGCAACTCTTTTGAACTTGATATTTTCTCAAAACAAAAGACGAGCGACAGCCGAAGTGACGTAATGCTCGATTGATTTCAAAATTAAATTAGGGCTTAAGTTTTAAGTCCAAGTTCGTGCTTTAATAATTAGTAAATATAAAAGGCTTGCTCAAATAATTAAGCGTAACTTTGTCCACGGATTTGATATTTTCATTAAACGAAAGGCAGACGATACCCGAAGAATGTGGCTTTGAAGTTTGAAGTAAAGCTCAGTTGTTTTCACGCTTAAATCAGGGCTTAAAATTAAATCAAAATCACTGCTTTTTCGCCGAGTAAATTAAATCTAAGACAAGCAACACAAAAAAATATGGATGGCTCAAATCCATTGAAATCTTTTGAACTTGATATTTTCTCAAAACAAGAGACGAGTGACAGCCGAAGTGACGTAATGCTCGATTGATTTCAAAATTAAATCAAGGCTTAAGTTTCAAGTCCAAGTTCGTGCTTTAATAATTACTAAATATAAAAGGCTTGCTCAAATAATTAAGCGTAACTTTGTCCACGGATTTGATATTTTCATTAAACGAAAGGCAGACGATACCCGAAGAATGTGGCTTTGAAGTTTGAAGTAAAGCTCAGTTGTTTTCACGCTTAAATCAGGGCTTAAAATTAAATCAAAATCACTGCTTTTTCGCCGAGTAAATTAAATCTAAGACAAGCAACACAAAAAAATATGGATGGCTCAAATAATTAAGCCCAAATTTTTTGTAAATTTCACGAAACAAACGGCAAACGACTACCAAAAAATCAAACTTTGATGTGACGCAACGTTCAATAGTTTTTACGCTTAAATCAATGTTTTAATTTTGAGCTGCGTTTTCTTTATTTCAAAAAAAATACCTAGATTTTTACAAAAATCTAGCATAACTTTTTTAAAAAACTCGGCATTTTCATGAGACAAAAAAAAAACTACAAATAAGTTTATTTCTAGTTTTCTAGATTCTTATTATTAATATTCATTTAAACATTCAATATTTATAAATGAAATTGCTAATTCTTGGTTGCAGAATACTTCAAACATTAACCCATTAAGCGCCATTGGTGCATACACCCAATATTATTAATTTTTTGTTAATTAAATTACTAAATAAGTTAATTTTATATATTATATTATTTGACCTGACTTGAAAATGTATGAAGAAAATGTATATATTTTGTTATTTACATATTTCGATTATTACTCATTAAAAAAAATACCAGTGCATTTCTAACTTTACAATAATTGAGTGTTTTATACGCGTGGCGCATGAAGTAAAATTTCGAGTTTAGAAAAGCCCCGTGAAAATTTGTCTCGGGTCGCTGCGCGACCCTCGACAAATTTTCTACGCGGGGCTTTTCTAAACTCGAAATTTTACTTCATGCTTAGTCTGGGAGTGGAAATACTCGTTCTAAACTTAATATTGCACGTTTTTATATAGAATCGACGAGTGCCTAAAAATTTACAGCGTATACATTATGTATATTTAAAATAAATATTTATAGAATGTAGAATTCATAGAAATCATAAAAATAAGTGCAGAATTTTATCTAAAATCAACTTTTACAGTTGATTTTATAATTGCTCGGCCGTTAATGGGTTAAAAGTGCGATTCTTTTCGCAATCTACAACAAGTTAGTCTTACAAAGATTATATCACACACTCACTGAAACAACTACTTCCCGAGCTAATACCCCGACGGACATTAAATTATATAAAAAGTGTTTGCTGTTACATACACTAACGTACTGCAAATGTAACAATTTGGGTCAAATAATTCAGACCATCTATAGACGCGTTTCGAGATTTATCTCTCATCAGTATAGCTTTGCCGTTCCCTCTAAACAATTTAACTCTTTAGACTGGCAGCTACGTTACCTTGCGGTTCAAACATAAGTATAAATGAAATTGCCAATTCTTGGTTGCAGAATACTTCAAACATTTAATGTGCGATTCTTTTTGCAATCTACAACAAATTAGTCTTATAAAGACAATATCAAACACTCATTGAAACAACTACTTCCCGAGCTAATACCCCGACGGACATTGAATTAACGCAAGGCAGGAATTAAGAATTGGCAATTTCATTTATAACGTGTTTTAATAATTATTAGCAATTTCATTTATACTTATGTTTGAACCGCAAGGTAACGTAGCTGCCAGTCCAAGGTGTCAAATTGTTTAGAGGGAACAGCAAAGCTATACTGATGAGAGATAAATCTCGAAACGCGTCTATAGATATCCTGAATAATTTGACCCAATTTGTTACATTTGCAGTAGGTTACTGTATGTAACAGCAAACACTTGTTGTATAATTCAATGTCCGTCGGGGTATTAGCTCGTGTTTCAATGAGTGTTTGATATAGTCTTTGTAAGAACTTGTAGATTGCGAAAAGAATCGCACTTTTAATGCCATTCAATATTTGTTTGGTGAGACTGAGTTTTTTTTGCTCTCTCAAAAAATAAACTGTAATTTTTATTTCACGAAACCGAATGAAAACAATTGCTAAAGAACGACACTTTAAGATTATCCGAGAATTGAACGTTTTGAACTTAAGCGAAAGCTTAAATTTTGAATTAAATTGGCTTGTTGAATCAAACAGTCGTAACTTTAACCTCTTGTAATTTATTACCCGAATAATGAATTTTATTTATTTACACGTGACAGTAAAGCGCATTCTTTTTCTCGCGATTCCTGAAAAGTTCATGAAAATCCGAAGTTTCAGTAATTTTTCACAATTTTTTTCAAAACGCAACAAAAATGTTTATTTTTATCCCAATGTTCATTCACTTATTAATCAACTTTAACTACCTGTAGGTTATTTCTCAAGTAATAAATTTTATTTATTTCTACAGTAAAACGCATTCTTTCCTCGAGCGAACCCTGAAAATTTCATGAAAACCCGACGTTTTAGTCATTTTTCATATTATTTTTTAAAACACAGCATAAATGAGATTTTAACCGTGTTTTAAACATGTTATGTTTTAAACATGTTTTTAATTGTTGTTTTAAGCGCTGTTTCAATAAAAAAAAACTGTTTTAAATTTTAATTTAAATTATGCATAGAACAGCAGTGCTGTCGTGTAACGCAAATGTTCATTGTATAATTCAATATCTGTCGGTTTATTAGCTCGAGAAGTAGTTGTTTCAATAAATATTTTGAGACAAACTTTTTGCAGAAAGTCGATATTAATTTTAATTCGTTTTTATATTTTATGTTTTAATTAAAATGAAAAAAAGGTTTTTTTAACAGCTCTGCTTTTGACTCTATTCTCACCGAGTTCTGGCCAGTGGCGGCTTAATGAGTCAAATTTGAAGGTACTAACGAGTGTGTCCACTTTTTGATTAGGCATGAAGTAATATTTGAAGTTTAGAAAAGCCTGAAAATTGGTTTGGTTGCGTAGCAAAGCGAAGTTTTTACTTTATTTACTTACCCCACTGAGCCAAAAACAAGCGCTGTTTCAATTAAAAAAAACTGTTTTAAATTGTAATTTAAATTATGCATAGAACAGCAGTGCTGTCGTGTAACGCAAATATTCATTGTATAATTCAATATCTGCCGGGGTATTAGCTCGAGAAGTAGTTGTTTCAATGAATATTTGGAGACAAACTTTTTGCAGAAAGTCGATATTAATTTTAATTCGTTTTTATATTTTATGTTTTAGTTAAAATGAAAAAAAATGTTTTTTTAACAGCTCTGCTTTTGACTCTATTCTCACCGAGTTCTGGCCAGTGGCGGCTTAATGAGTCAAATTTGAAGGTACTAATGAGTGTGTCCACTTTTTGATTAGGCATGAAGTAATATTTGAAGTTTTGAAAAGCCTGAAAATTTTTTTGGTTGCGTAGCGAAGCGAAGTTTTTACTTTATTCACTTACCTCACTGAGCCAAAAACAAACGAATAACGTTATATCAACATTGTAGCAACATTAAACGTTGGATTAATGTTGATGAAACATTACTTAATTGTGTTTGCTCAGTGGGACAATTTATAAACTTTCCATTATGAAAATTAGAAATAAGAAGCGCTTTTTTATATTCACTGAGTTTTGACTGTACTATATCCCCTGAATTTTTATTCTATTCACTAAATTTTTATTTAGAATTTATAATCGTTCTATTAAAATCTTGAAAAAACAGAAATAAGAAGGGTGCCATTTATTGCATTATTGTCCGCATTTTTTTTTTGATTCTCGAGTCGTTCAAAATTGTCGCAATAATTCCTATCGAATCAGAATTATATGAAATTAAATCGGAATCGTTAAATACAAAATGGGCAGGTTGTTGTAGAATTTATAATAAAGCCGTGACCCACTAAGCCAGTAATTAATATTCGACGACATTTATTTAGCAAGAAAAAAACACACACACATGCACCGGTATGTGTAATAAAATTGAGTGTGTAGAAAAATGGCATGTACACAAAAATAGATGATTATGTATTTGTATGGAAAACTGGATGTTTATATGCACGTATGTAAAAAATAGATCTGTGGTAAAATAGGTGGTTATATGCTACACACATGCATATACCACAGATCTATTTTTTACATACGTGCACATAAACACCCATTTTCCACACAAATACATAATCATCTATTTTTCGTATACTGCCATTTTTCTACACACTCACACACATAAAATGTATGATAATGTGTGTGTGCAATAAAAATGATTGATTATGCAATTGGATGTGTGTATATGTGTGTGTGTAATGACATTACGTTTAAAAAAAAACAAGGGCTAAATTTAGAAAATGTGCACCGCGCGCGGTGAACTGATTGAATATCAATTAGGCGTCGTTTTTTTTAAATTTATTTCGGGTGCCTTACGCAATTTTCAGCACGTGATTTAGAAGTGTAATGCAATCTTGGTTCTATACGTAAAAATAATTAAAAGGCTGTCGTATTCAAATTAATTATGGATTGTGTCGATAAACCAGTAAGAATTCGAAACTGTCTTTTTGAAATTAGTTGTTGATACATCAATGAAAATTCTAATTGTATTTTTTCGGGGTGTTATGCAATTTTGGATGAGCGACAAAAAACAAGTGTTTTGCAATTGCTTCGTTGATAATCCAAAACGTGTAATTGAGTACAGTGAGACATAAAATTTTGTGTAATATGAAACTAAATAAGATAGAGAGTTGCAGTTTTCTTCATCCTTTTGAGTATAGAGGGCGCTATCGTCAACGCTATAAAGTTGCCGCAATAAAGCTAGGTGGCTATGAAAGAAAAACAGTTGAATTGATAACTTTTCAATCAAGGATAACTTGATTTTTTTAAATAGAATCATACCTTCTTCTTCTTCTTCTTCTGTGGCTTTACACTCCTTGTGGAGTTTGGCCGCTCCTCTTGGAGCATTTCTAATCCATTTATCTGCGTGGATCAGTCCCAATGTTCCTTCATTTGTTGTACAATTTTTCTCCATTTCTCCCTGTCCTTTGCTATGCTTTTCCAGTTTCTAACGCCCAGTGAGCTCAGGTCTTTTTCAACTTCTTCTTTCCATCTATTCCTTGGTCTCCCTCTTCTTTTGCTACCGCTAGGTTCCCATTCTGTTATTATCCTTAGCCATCCATCATGAGTTGACCTCCATATATGTCCTAACCATCTAATTCTTGTCGCTTTTATGTTATTTACTACGTCATCTCCTAAGACCTCATAAATTTCTCTATTTGTTCTTTTTCTCGGCTCATTGTTCTCCTCTTTAAAAGGTCCAAGTATACTTCTCATTATCCGTCTTTCTAGCACTCTTATCCTTTGTTGTTCTTTTTGTGTGATTGTTATTGTCTCAGCTGCATACATAATTATTGGTCGTACCATGGTGTTATATATTTTAATTTTGTTCCTTATGTGTATGCTTTAATTTTGAAAATGTTGTTATTTGCGTAATATGCTCTGTTGGCGGCTTGTAATTTCTCGTGTATTTCAGTTCTTTTTTCATTATTGTTACTTATCACCGTGCCTAGGTACTTGTAGTTCTCGACTTCCTCAAATTCGTTGTTGCCTATGGTTACTGTCCTTCTTTTGTATACCATACCTATCCGTAGTAGCTTTGCTTTTTCTGCGTTTATTTCTAGTCCCATTTTTTCCTTTTGTCGTTAATTCTTTAAGTATTTCTTCTAACAGTTTCCGTTACCTTGGTTATTATAACGACATCATCTGCGTATGCTAATACCTGTACTTGTTCTTATAGTTGATTTTTTCAATTTCTTAGCGTCTTGGCACAAGTTAAACAAGGTGGCAGATAGTGTATCGCCTTGTCGTACACCTATATCTGTTTCAAATTGTCCGGTTGTTCCATATTCAGATAGTACTGTTGCTGTCGTGTTATTTATCGTCGTGGCAATAAGGTTTCTTAGTTTTTTTGGGATTTTTAGATCGCGCAGTGCTTCCATTAGCTTATCTCTTTTGATTGAGTCGAATTCTCTTTTATAGTCTATAAATAGACATTCAATTTTCATATTGTGTTCATAAGTTTTTTCGGTTATTTGCTTTACTATATGTATCGCATCTGTTGTTGATTTTCTTCCTACAAAGCCGCATTGGTACTCTCCTTTTATTTTATTGGCATATTTCTATAGTCTTCTTTGAATTATAGTTGATAGTATTTTATATCCGTTGTTTAATATTGTTATTCCCCTGTAATTTGTACATTCTTTTGGGTCTCCCTTCTTATATATAGTAATTATTGTTCCCCCATTCCACTCTTTCGGTATTATCTCGGTGTTCCATATTTGATCAATTATTTGGTATATCTCTTCGTGTAATTTGTTTTTATAAAAGAGTTAAATTTAAAGTTCTAACGAGTGTTTCCATTCCCAGACTAAGCATGAAGTAAAATTTCGAGTTTAGAAAAGCCCCGTGAAAATTTGTCGAGGGTCGCGCAGCGACCCGAGACAAATTTTCACGGGGCTTTTCTAAACTCGAAATTTTACTTCATGCGCCACGCGTATAAAACACTGAAATGTTGTGAAGTTATAAATACACTTAAAAAATTAGTCATAATCGAAATAATAAAATAAGAAAACATTTACATTTTTCCTTTACTTTTATTCTACATTAAGTTGTAACTTAGGTACGTATTTGTTGTTTCGTTAATCTTAATGGCATAACCTCACAATAAATGACATTTGTCATTTTTTTTACAAGGCACACTAATTATAATTTTTTTAAAATATCATTTTAAATAGAAGATAGAAGAACAAAAACCAGAATTTGCTGGTTTTTGGATTTAGAAAAATAATGTCTAATGTAATAAAATTCAAAAATTATAGGCAGCCATTTAAAAATCTAAAGTTGGCTATTATTTGGGAATGAAATTATTATTGGAAAAAAATAATATTCATGTCATTTTTAAGTATCTAAACGGCAATTGACTTTGATTTTTAGTTTAATAAAATCGGTTAATAAATACAAGAGTTATGGCGTTGGCGTTTTTTTATCGAACACCCGGTATACTCGTAGTTGATTTAGTTTCTCTGAATCTCGTTTTTGATCAAGTCTGTATAAATTTAGCTTTACAGGCGAGTGTGGCGTTTAAATTTCTACAATCAACATAAGAGCCAATGTTGTTTATGTTTACACGATCCTAAATGTAAGTCTCGCACACTTACACACGCACACACACGTAAGACGAAAATAAAAAATCCTTGAAACGATTTATATGCCGGCTCGCGCACTCACACACACACAAACATACGCATATGTAGTATCATTACCACTGGGTCAGTATGCCAACAGCAGATTAATATTTATTTATTTATTTCATACAATTGAATTATCGCATACACACAAAATAACTACACACTCGATTAAAATTAAAATTAAAGGAGGATTCATGAATTTTAATCGGATCATTTTTGTTTTTCGTTTTGGAAATTAAAATTGTATGTATACATATGTATCCTTGTGTAATGTATTTGAAAACTGTGTCAGGGTCTCGCGTTTTTTTTCAGCGACGCACACATACACATGCTCAGTTAATTTTATCTTATCTCACCCGACCTAATAATAAATAAACAATAGTGATTATTTCTCATCTATTTTCGTTTTTTGGCATATTTATTGTTTTCTATTAAAACTTTACAATTCTATGTATTTACTGATGAACTCTTAAAATTTGAGCAATGTCTAACGTTTCGTTGATTTTTTTAAGAAGACCAAGTAGGTTTGAAAGTTGTATTATTTTATCTTAGTACTTATGTACTATGTATCTTATTACTTATATACAAGGTATTTTTCTTTTAAGTATACATATGCATACGCTGCAAGTTTTCCGACATTCGTTGTTTTTTAAAAAAAATTAGTTTTAAAATTTAATCGAGGGTTTTACACTCCCATATTAGGCATGAAGTAAAATTTCCGGTTTTGTTTATGTTTTTCTAAACTCGAAATTTTACTTTATGCGCTACGCGTGCAAAACACAAAGTGAGGTTCAAAATATACGTCCTTACCATGCTGCTTTAGTAGCATATTGTGGACTTCACAATATTTTATTTAGTGTTTAATACGCGTGGCGCATGAAGTTGAATTTCTAGTTCAGAAAAGCCTGAAAATGTTGTTTGGTTGCTTAGCGAACATCACAGTTTTTTGTTTTTATATATTCTTCAAAACTGAGCGTTGTAATTGTTTTAGAGGTGCATAACAAAGTAAAGAATATGTTTTTTATTCTGGGTATAGTTGCGAACAATCAGTTTCACTTCCATTTTTTATATTATCTGTAGCTATCTATAAAATTTTTGGAAAGTATAGTTAAATTTAACACTTGAATTGATTTTTTACTTAAGAGGAAGTCGACCGCTCTCTAAACATACATAAAACTAAGCATAATGCCGTCTTAATTACATCCTTGTTTAGGGATAAAATATTTTGAAAAAATAGGTATACTTCAAGGAAAGTACAATCTTTAAGCCCGTCTCGCACACTTACACACGCACATATTGTGGACTTCACAATATTTTATTTAGTGTTTAATACGCGTGTTAATACGCGTGGCGCATGAAGTTGAATTTCTAGTTTGGAAAAGCCTGAAAATTTGGTATGGTTGCTTAGCGAACATCACAATTTTTTGTTTTTATATATTCTTCAAAACTGAGCTTTGTAATTGTTTTAGAGGTGCATAACAAAGTAAAGAATATGTTTTTTAATTCTGGGTATAGTTGCGAACAATCAGTTTCACTTCCATTTTTTATATTATCTGTAGCTATCTGTACAATTTTTGGAAAGTATAGTTAAATTTAACTCTTGAATTGATTTTTTACTTAAGAGGAAGTCGACCGCTCTCTAAACATATAAAACTAAGCATAATGCCGTCTTAATTACATCCTTGTTTAGGGATAAAATATTTTGAAAAAAATAGGTATACTTCAAGGAAAGTACAATCTTTATGCCCGTCTCAATAAAATATTTTATACTTTTACCGTTATTTCATAAAGTAATATCAAACATTGGTAAACTACCGAAATCGCGTTCCTAATTTTATTTTTGTCTGCAGTATCTATAAAAAATATTGAAAAACTAAATCAGTCACATTGTAGATAATTCCTTTGCAAAGATATGTGATTTTTTTCATTTATTTATTTGGTTAAATATAGTCACTAGGATGTCGCGCGTAAAACAGTTTTTCAAATTTTCTGAAACTTCAATATCGCGCGACATCCCAGTGAATTTATTGTACGATAGAAATAATTGGAAAAAATTAAAATTCTTCGAAAAGAATTCTTCTACAATGTGACTGATTTAGTTTACCAATATTTTTTTATAAATGTTGCAGAAAAAATTATATTGAAGATGTGATGTGTGTGTTAACAATGTTTGATATTTTTTTATAAAAGAACGGTCAAAGTGGGAAATATTTTATTAAGACGGGCATTAAGATTCCACTTTCCTTAAAGTATGCCTATTTTTTCAAAATATTTCATCCCTAAACAAGGATGTAATTAAGGCGGCAGTATACGTTTAGAGAGCGGTCGACTACCACTTAATGCTTGGTGAAATATGTTTAGACAATTAGGTAAAAAATGAAACACCTGGTTTATTTTACATAAATATGTGTGAAATAAACCACGTGTTTAATTTAGCCTAATAGTTAAAATAGTTATTTCTTGTAATCTCTTACTTATAATTTTTTTGTGGATCTTTAATTGACGGGGTCCGCCGAATAACGTTGTACGTGAACAATGTTTGTGAGAACAGCAAAAATAAGACAAAAATAAAAACCTCTAGTAATAAGAATGTACGTAATTTTCTTAGAAATGTTGAAATTTTCATAAATGTTTAAAAATCAGGGTGGCGACCAACCGGGAAAGTCAGGGAAATTCGGCCTTTTTAGCGAAAAGTCAGGGAATTTTTAACTTAATAATAATAATAATAAGTATGCAAATAATACGATTAGAGAATTGACTAATTGTTAGTTCTGTTCATAGCACGGCCTTGACACATTAAATAATATTAAAAATGTAAAAAAAAAAATGGTGATGTGTCCATCCTAGCATAGCACATTCCCTGTAATTTGAACAACTGATAACTGACATACTAAATTTATTTTACTCTAACCAAGTAGTTGGAGATTTCACTTGAAGTTAGTGATTTATACGCCTGGCGCATGAAGTAAAATTTCGAGTTTAGAAAAGCCTGAAAGTTTGGATTTGCTGAGGCGCGACTCGCTTCGCTCGCGCGCCCCAGCAAATCCAAACTTCCAGGCTTTTCTAAACTCGAAATTTTACTTCATGTTTAATCTGGGAGTGGAAACCCTCGTTAGATGATCAATCAGATACTTATTTTGCAGTTTCCTTTATTGTCAAATTTATGACATTAAATAAATGGAGTAGATGTTATTTTTTAGGTTAATTTAAGAACATAAACAAATGTGTGTGCATTATTTATGTGTTACCAAACTTTGACGCACAAATGGGGATATTCATAATAAAGATAGCAACTTTAATTGATTGAAATTATTGACGATTTACAAATAAGATTATATTAATCACTGAAAATTCACGAAATACTCGATTTAATAAAAGTCACCATAATTAAGAATTATTAATAAAATTATAGAAAAACAACAAACGATTATTTTAGTTTATTATTTAATGTTTTGATTCGAATAAGTCCCTTTTTTCTATCTATATAATCTGAAACTAAATTTGTTTGTTAATTAAATAAAGAAATAAATGAAGGAATAAACAAATACTCATAAATATTTGTGTATTTACTTACTTTTGCCAATTTATTACGTTTTCATCAATATTGATCAGTCGAACAATTTCATAAATTTCTTAATTTTTAAAAGTTTTTCCTTTTTAAACGAGAACATAATTATTTTCTAGCTTGATGAATTATAAACATTGTGATTTAAAAAAATTTAATAAAATTATTAAATTACTGCAATTAACGATTTTTTTAATTACTCTATGAAAATTTGACATTTTAAATAATCACACATTTTTAGAAATTTCAATTTCTGTTCAGGAATTTAGAACTTTACGATTTTTTCGAATACATTGATTGTATTGTGAAAAGTATGTAAATTGAAAGAAAGATTAATTTTCACCAAAACATATAAAGAAATTATTAATTACTGCCATTTTTCGAAAATTATCAAATTATTCAAGTTTACAATTTTTTCAAAAACGATCTAAATTGAAAGAAAAAATAAAATTTAATAAATATTTAAATTTGAAGGAAATTAAAGAAATGTCAGATTTGTTATAATTTTACGACAATTATTAAATTACTGAAATTCACATTTTTTTTAAAACTATGAAAGTTTTTTTATTTATTTATTTATTTATTAACGGAATCTCCATTTTATTACATAAGTGTACATATACATATTGCAATATATGACAAAAATAACAAAAAACATAAAAATCATATAAAGAATTACATTGATTGAGTTATATGAATTGAAAGAAAAATTCAACGCTCGCTTTAGCGGGTTTGCAGAGATGAATCGACATTCAAGTTTGATTCAAACTGACACACATTTTTATTTGGTGCAATTTTAGACATCTTGGTAATAAATGTATTACTGATATTAAGCTGTTTCACGAAATTCAAGGCTTTTAATAATCATCCAAACTGTTTGATCGACATAATTGTTTTCTAACCACCCTATAAACTTTTCTGTATTTTAAATTTCGTTTCGTTTGATTGTATGAATATTTCAGTGTAATAATTTTATTAAGTAGGTCAAAACATTAATGAATGAAAACGAAATTTATTCTGTCTCTCCGTCTTTCGTAACAGTTGGAAATGTTTATAATTCAAACAAAAATCCTTGATACAACCGCCACAATCGCACAATAGACTAACATGTCACCGTTTTCATACCCATTGTATCCAACATTTAATTCAATCTTTGTAAATCCTAGCATACGCACGAAATTTAAAAAAATATGTAATTAATTGAGACACACAAAAATAATACAATTACGCAATTACATTAAAATGACACAATTCTTCGCCTTTAGCATAAAACAGTTCATTTTTCGAGGTACACGCAAGTTTTAATTTTTGTATTATTTAAAATACATATACAGTGGTTACTAACATGGGGCAATGTAAGCTTTTAAGAAGGGCAATTAAAAATTAATAGAATGGCTATAATCATTGAAATTAACAAAATTAATTAAAATCGACAAATTGTCATAAAAATAACGAGAATTGCCAAATATTCACTATTGAAATTACCGTAAAATCTTAAGTATAATATGCACTATTTTTCGCATTTGAGTCCACAAAAAAATTAGGGTGCGTATTATACTCGTGTACAAAAAAAACAAGTAGTTTTTCGTTTTATATACCGGGTGTTGACTTGGCGGACGCAACATAGGAAATCCCATGTAAATTTTGAAATGTTTAAATTTTGGCTCCCCTATGTATTTTAGAAACAAAATGTATTTACCTTTTTTGTAGAGGAAACAATTCTCAATTCATTCGCGTTAACGTTTATCACTTTACGTTTCTCTAAGTTAAAATAATTAAGAAGAAGTATTGTGATTTTATAAAAATAATGACATGCCATGGAATGACATGGAATTGAAACAACAATTGCGGATGTCAAAATGGCAAAAGATATCGCAGTCACTTGATAAAGTAAATGTTTTCGAAATGATTTACACTTTACAAGAAAAAATCCTCCTAATAAAGTGGTATTATGCAGACCACGGTTATCACGATGTTTGCGTTATGTTTTGTCGTTAATTAAGTAACGGCAATATCTTGTGCTATTTTGACATCCGCAATTGTTGTATCAATTCCATAGTATGTCATTATTTTTATAAAATCACATTACTTTTTCTTAATTATTTTAGCCGTAAATTTTCTATCATTCGTTAAAAGAGTTCAATTTAAAGCTTTAAACGAGTGTTTTCCACTCCCAGACTAAGCATGAAGTAAAATTTCGAGTTTAGAAAAGCCCCGTGAAAATTTGTCGAGGGTCGCGCAGCGACCCGAGACAAATTTTCTGGGCTTTTCTAAACTTGAAATTTTACTTCATGCGCCTCGCGTATAAAAACGGATTTTAAGTGAAGTTCGAATATGCATAACTTTGACAATATTTTAGTGTTTTATACGCGTGGCGCATGAAGTAAAATTTCGAGTTTAGAAAAGCCCCGTGAAAATTTGTCTCGGGTCGCTGCGCGACCCTCGACAAATTATCACGGGGCTTTTCTAAACTCGAAATTTTACTTCATGCTTAGTCTGGGAGTGGAAAACACTCGTTTAAAGCTTTAAATTGAACTCTTTTAACGAATGATAGAAAATTTACAGCTAAAATAATAACCCTCGACAAATTTTCTACGCGGGGCTTTTCTAAACTCGAAATTTTACTTCATGCTAAGTCTAGGACTGGATAACACTTGTTTATAGCTTTAAATTGAACTTAAAAAAAACAGGGAATATCCACAATTGTTGTATCAATTCCATGGTATGTCATTATTTTTATAAAATAACATTACTTTTTATTAATTGTTTTAGCTTTAAATTTTCTGACATTCGTTGATTTTTAAAAGAGTTCAATTTGAAACGTTATACGAGTGTTTTCCACTCCCAGACTAAGCATGAAGTATAATTTCGAGTTTAGAAAAGCCCCGTGAAAATTTGTCGAGGGTCGCACAGCGACCCGAGACAAATTTTCTGGGCTTTTCTAAACTCGAAATTTTACTTCATGCGCCACGCGTGTAAAACACAGATTTTAAGTGAATTTCGAATATACATAAATTAGACAATATTTTAGTGTTTTATACGCGTGGCGCACTTTACAGCACTTTACAGAAACGGGGCTTTTCTAAACTCGAAATTTTACTTCATGCGCCTCGCGTATAAAACACAGATTTTAAGTGAATTTCAAATATACATAAATTTGACAATATTTTAGTGTTTTATACGCGTGGCGCATGAAGTAAAATTTCGAGTTCAGAAAAGCCTAGAAAATTTGTTTCGGGTCGCGCAGCGACCCGAAACAAATTTTCACGGGACTTTTCTAAACTTGAAATTTTACTTCATGCTTAGTCTGGGAGTGAAAAACACTTGTTTAAAGCTTCAAATGGAACTTAAAAATAAGCAGGGATTATCTGTAATTGTTGTAGCAATTCCATGGTATGCCAATATTTTTATAAAATCACATTTTTTTAATTATTTTAACTTAGAGAGAAACGTAATGTGTTAAGTGTGAACATTTATAAATTTAGAATTTTTCCCTCTACAAAAATGTGAAATACATTTTGTCTCTAACATAAATAGGGAAGCCAATATTTGAACAATATTTTAACATGCGATTTCCTATGTTGCGTCCTCCAAGTCAACACCCGGTATATACATTAACTGGATAGTGGTCCGAGACCATTCCAGCATTTCACCTTTTTTTGTATGTTAACTATATTTAGACGCCACAAACACATTCACATACATCCATGGACCCATGTGGAATCATTTTGTACTTTCAAATGACCCCACCCGGCGGAACTCGAACCTGCGACCATTGGGTTAGGAGGCAGGGTCTCTACCCACTACGTCCCCAACACGTAGTTATATTATTTATTCTGAAATTATCTCGCAAAATCAAGCATGCATATTATATACTTGGCCAAGATTTTACTGTAAGATAAATCATTAAATTTATACCTAATAAATTATTGAATAATAATCAAATTTGGGATTTTCTTATTGATAAACTTTTAATAATAATAAATTTTATTTTTCCAACAGAAGATACATTATACAATATAAATTATACATGATTATAACATTCTGTTAAGGAATAAATAAAAGATGTAATTTAGATGTGTACAAAATGTACACTCTGATCTTCCATTACAGCTTAAAATATTACTTATACTACTAAATAATACTAACAAATAATACAACGAACACACATGTATTACTAAAAAGAAAAGAAAAAACTATATTGAATATATTAAACTTAATTTGACTGTTCTAAAAATAACATATTAAATAAACGCTTTTTAAAATAAACTCTGGAATCGATGTTAGTCTAGAACCTGGGTCTCCAAACTATCTTCTTCGCGGGCCACAAATACAATTCTACATAATAAAGTCGGCCAAGATCCGATTAATTTTATAAAATCATGAAAAATTTAAGGAACAATTGTTACAATATTTCAAAATATGACATTTACAAAAAAAATTACAAACAATCGCGGGCCGGATTCATGCAAGTCGCGGGCCGGATTTGGCCCGCGGGCCGTAGTTTGGAGACCACTGGTCTAGAATAAAGGCAATTTATTTAAGAAGTTGACAATTGTAAAATGGAACGATTTCTCATATAATGTTGTTTTGTGTGCTGGTGGCGATAATCTTCCTCGACTTATAATATTAATATTATGAACATCACTTCTATAACACAGTTTTTCAAATATATTAATAGGTGTTTTTTGTTTGACTATATTATAATATAAACAATAGCTTTGCAGTTTTCGGCGGTTCTCCATGTTTAGCTATTTTAAATCCCCGAGTTTATGACTTATTCTATTACGCCTACGCAATCCATAAATCAGTCTGATACACGCGTTTTGAACTCTTTGAATCCGTGACTTATTAGTTTGGTCAAGACATGAATTGATTAGAGAAGAGCAGTAGGTGAATTGTGATAAAACTGTCGTTTCACATAGCAAGATTTTAATACTATTTGAAATAAAACAACACAGTTGGGAGGGTTTCACTTTTATTGTTGAACACTGCAACATGTTTCACCACACAGTGGCTTCATCAGGCAGATGAAATAATGATTTTACAAAGTACAGGTAAAAGCTTATATAGTAATGCAATTAAGTCAATAGAAGGGGGGGGGGGGGGGCAATGAGGCAATTAGGCTGAAACTAATACAAACCATTTTGAGCGACTAAATATTGATTAGGGGTGAGTTGTTTACTTCTATTTGGTCATTTAATAGAATACCTTTTTTGTTATATTTATTAATTTCTAATTCTTCTAATAAGTTTAATTTACGACTTTTGTTACATTCGTGCAAAATTTTGAATTTAGGGTTAAAGTTATGTTGGTATTCGATTAAATGATTGGCGTAGGTTGAAGAGGTTTTCTTAAATTGAAAGCATTTTTGATGTTCTGAAATGCGATCTGGGAAGCTACGTCCAGTTTGTCCAACGTATACCTTAGGGCAATCTCCACACTCTAGCAAATACACGCCAGAGTTCGTCGTTTTATCAGATTTGTCTTTAGAATTATTGATGAATTTATTAAGTGAATTGACCGTTCTAAAAGAAGGAGTTAGGTTTAAGGATTTGACTTTTTTGCTGATGGCAATCGAAGGGGGACCGTTAAATGTTAATGAGCAATATTTATTATTCTGATTTTGAAAATTGGTGGGATATACTAATTTCAGGGCTTGTTGTTTTTGTTTTTTAAAAAGGATGTCTAAGATGAGCTTTTGACGAACGCCGTTGTTATTAGCTATTATGAGAAGATTTTAATATTTTTATTCAAAAATTCGCGGTTATATTAAATACGTCTTAAATTGCAGAAAGTTGTATTCATGCATGTTGATGTGAAGCTGCGATATCTAAAAGTATGATCCATCACAATACCTAATTTTTTTCCATTCGTGCTGAATGGGATCGCCTCGTTATTAATTAAAGTTTTAAAGTTAGGTAATTATTGTATTTACCTATAACTACACTAAAGTCAACATCAAGTTTTGGTATTGAATCAATGAAGTAATTATTGATATCACTGGCAGTACCGAGTTCCGATATATCTACATGTGATTTATTAGAAATTATATTAAGGTCTCTTAGTTGATTCCACATTTTCCCAGGTTGTGTATTTTTTATCTTCCACTGTATATATGATTTCTTCTCATTTTTTATCGCCAAATTGGTGTAATTTCGTAGACTCTTATAGTATTCCCAATCATGGGAATTTTTAGTTTTGCGAAATTTAACTTTGGCTTTATTTTTTAAGAAAGATTAATAATTTAATATTATCCGTTAAACAATTTGGTTGCCTTTTTTTACATATGTGGTTTTAAAGGGAGCTAAATGAGTTTTCATTAAATCTGTTTGATTACTAAAATAAAATTCGACCTTACTTTAAATTTACTGCAAAATTATCTGAGATATTAGAATATTATTCTCTGATTCTAAAAAAGCATTCGAATTCAAACAAAATGAGTCAAATTGACTCGTCTTGAATTTTCACAATTCGTTTCCTTACCTGAAACACCGACATTTAAGTATATATTATTTTGTAATAATTACATCGTACATTATTGATTTTTGTCCCGAAAATAGGCGAAATAAAAAAAAAACAAGTGAAACCCATCAATTCATTGATTTTATTAACAATATCGAGTATATAAACTTAAAGCAAATTGTGTTTATGCATTACTCATTATCCGCATGTGTAATTGAATACACGTCTCACATACACACGCATTTGTAGTAAATATTGAGTGAATAAGTGAATAGTAAAGGCAAGGACGTTTGTTAAAATGAATGATACACACACACATGAAATGAAACACAAGGTAGGGAAGGCCTGGTGCCCTACATACCCACTGCACTAGACCTACTTTTCGTGCGATTATCAGACACAAACAACTTTACGCTTTATTATTAAAATAGTATAAAAAAAAACACGTCAGAATTCCGCAGAAATTTAAACGCGTAGGAAAATTAAAAAAATACAAAAAATGGACATGATTTCAGACCGAATAAAATGCGCAGAAAAAAAAGGATTATTAAAAACAAGACAGAATCTAAGAGTGAATAAAATGCAAAGATCAAGGCTGTAGCCCGGGGGGATATGGGGGTTTACCCCCCTCCCCCCTGTAATTTTTAAAATGTTATTTTTTGTATGTAAAAACGGCCTTGAAAGAGCAAAAACAATATTTTTACCAGTAACCCCGCCTCGAAATGTTTTTCTAGCTACGACGGCCTTGGCAGAGATGAAAATATCGTTGTTTATTTCACTCGTAACAAATGGCGTAATTAGCCCTCCAGAGGCTAAAATGTGTGTATATAAATGTGACATAATGTATTTTAATAGTATATTTTACAACGGGCATACAATGATAGCTATTAATCACGAGAACGATGTTTACAGAACGAGCCAAATGCGAGCGGAGAAAGTCGTTCGAGTGATTAATAGCCATTATATGCGAGTTATACACTATACTTTGTTAACGACAACAATATAGGACACAACATATATTGTATAATATATTTATCAAAATGAATGTTGATAATTATATAAAGTATTATTATAAATATTACACTGAGTCACTGATTCACTGATTCCCTGATTCTCTGATTCATTTTTTATTTTTTTTTGTATTTATAATTTTATTTTTTATTTTCCGTTTTGTTTTATAATAATTTGACAGATAAATGATGACAGATTGCGGTATCGTGATTTGAATGTGTAATAGGGCTTGTATCAAAACGCGAATTAGCGTGGTTTAAAAACCACATTATACTCGGCCGTGTTTAAAAACCACATTAAACACCCTATTTATGCTGCCCACAAAATTAAATAATGCACATATTATAAGATTGTCGTGAACAAACATGTTTTTATTTTTTAATTTTCTAAACGCTGTTTAAATTAGTGATGGGCAAGATCGAGTATCTCAAGGATCGATCAAGCAATGATCGATCAGTTGAAGGATGGAGCAGATCGATCAAAAGATCGATCTGATCAAAAAGACCGAGCCGTTTGGAAAGATCGAGCCGCTCGCAAAGATCGAGCCGATCAAAAAGATCGAGCCGATCAAAAAGATCAAGCCGCTCGGGAAGGTCGAGCCGATCTAACCGATCAAAAATATCGAGCCGCTCGCAAAGATCGAGCCTATCGAAAAGATCGAGCCGATCAAAACGATGAGCCGATCAAAAAGATCGAGCGGGTAATCATTTGCAAGGATCGAGCGGGTCGCGGTGTCGATCTTATTTGATCATCACTAAATAATTACTTGTTATATAAATACTTTGACTAATGCCAGGTATTATAAAACGTTTTATTCCCTTAATAAAATTTACTTTAGGAATAAATTAAGTTATTCCAAAGATTTCGGTATTATAAACACAAAATAATTTTATTTGGCTAATAAATCTCCCCAGTAAATTATTTGTTTGTTTTTCTACCAAGTAAATTTTATTCTCTAAATAATTTGACAGTTAAAAGTCAAAAGTGTATTATATTATTAAAATTACTTTAGATTCTACTACTTGTATTTATTAATTTCATTACGGTTATCATGTCGACCATATCATCCGTGTCAGATTTAAGTTCGCTCATAGTATCTTCCCTGACAGTCATTAATTCGAACCACAAGACATTCTAAGGAGTCGAAGACCTAGAGTTTTTCAAATCAGACATAACCAGGGATTTTTATACTTATGCATACGCTTTTTTAAAATTAGTTCCATTTAAAGTTTTAAACGAGTGTTTTCCACTCCCAGACTACGCATGAAGTAAAATTTCGAGTTTAGAAAAGCCTGAAAATTTGGTTTGGTCGCGTAGCGCGAAGCCCGAAGCGACCAAACCAAATTTTCAGGCTTTTCTATACTCGAAATTTTACTTCATGCGCCACACGTATTTAACACTGAAAGCACTGAAATATTGTGAACAAGTGAACTTTACTTGAAATCAGTGTCTTGTACGCGTGGCGCATGAAGTAAAATTTCGAGTTTAGAAAAGCCTGAAAATTTGGTTTGGCCGCTCCGCGCTTCGCGCTACGCGGCCAAACCAAATTTTCAGGCTTCTCTAAACTCGAAATTTTACTTAATGCGCCACGCGTATTTAACACTGAAAGCACTGAAATATTGTGAACAAGTGAACTTTACTTGAAATCAGTGTCTTGTACGCGTGGCGCATGAAGTAAAATTTCGAGTTTAGAAAAGCCTGAAAATTTGGTTTGGCTGCTCCGCGCTTCGCGCTACGCGACCAAACCAAATTTTCAGGCCTTTTCTAAACTCGAAATTTTACTTCATGCTTAGCCTGGGAGTGTAAAACACTCGTTTAAGTCTTTTATAATTTCTAATAAGCTTTCATTTTCTTGTTCTGTGTAATTCTGTCCTATTCCACGGTTATTCTCCATAATTATAAGGAATTATACTAAATTTCCAATTTTATTGACAATTTAATTTGAAATATGGACAATTCAATTTAACAAATTGGTGGTTCTAGCTATGGCCACAATGAAAATGTATAATTTCGGTCTGTAATCTTTTAATTAAATTGTTTATTTTTAGAATTGCTATTTATTTGGTAGGTTTGCTTTATAATACGCAATTTTATTTGCCCATTAGTTTACTAGGTAAATAAATTTACTCCACAAATAGTTATCTACTGATTTATGAATCGTTTATAATACCGGGCCTAAATGAATTAATATAATACATTTATTTTTAGCTGTTTGGTGTAATTATAATTAATTTTGATTGAAAATACGAAAAAGTAAGTATTAATAAATAAATTGCAGACTAGAATTCTCCCAATCTGCCACAATACAATATTTACATTCTACGAGTAAATTGAATTAACGCTTGCAATACAAGCATTTACAACAATAAGTCGTGTGTAAACAGGAAATGAATGAATAATTATGTATACTAAAAAAAAAAAAAACTGTGGAATTCGGTATAAATATTGAATGTGGTAATTATTCCAAAGATGAGTATTGATTATGTGGGATACGAAATATGATTCTTCCTCATCAAATATTTATATGTTTTGTGAATTTTCCGGATTTTATCAACTCAACGATCAATATTTTATTAAGTATACCCGAGTTACTGACTGAGATAAATAACAATTTACTTTTTTAATTGTCATCGACATAATTTGTAGTAATGATAGAAATAATCGATTATTTTTAAGCGAAATATTTTAATAATTGATTAAATTAGTAGTTGAAAATTGGTATGTGGTTAATGTTTCATCACAAAAAAGTAGTAAGGTAGCGGGTGTAGGGGCGAAAAAAATGAGCAATTAGAACAACATGACATTTATAAACGGGGGTATTTTTGGGGGTGGTTCTTCCCGGGGATGATATTACAGGCAAAGTTTTTTTATGGGTAGTTGTTTCGGGGGGTGGTTGTCCAGTAATATTTTTACAAGGAGTGGTTTTTCACGAGGGTTTTTTTTTTCGAGGAGGTATTTTTATAGGGGTGGTTTCTTCGGCGTGTAATTTTCAGAAATGGTTTTTTGAGGGGGTTGTTTTCTGGAATAATTTTATGGGAGGGTGGTTTTTTGAGGGGATTGATTTTCGGGAGGGTTGTTTATTTCTGAAGATATTTTTCGGAGTGATTTTCCAGGAATCTTTTTACAGAAAGTTAGGGGGTTATTTTTTAAGGGAGTGATTTTCCAAGACGTATTTTTGTATTTTTAGGGTTCGTAGTTTTCATGAGGGTTTTTTTTTCTCCCGGGCGTGATATTTGTTAGTAGTGACGATTACAATTTTTATATAATTATAATTATATAATTATAATTATATAATTAAATGATACCTTCCCTAGACCAATCAATGCGCTCGAAAATATCAAACTGCTCTATAGCATGCAGATAGACTAGCTCGAGCCGTACAATTGATCAATTGTCTCGAGCCGACCGATTTGATCAATTTGCTCAAGCCGATTCGAAAATATCGAGCCGTTTGAAAAGATCGAGCTGCTCGAAAAGATCGAGCCGTCCGAAAAGATTAAGCCAATCGAAAAGCCCGAGCCGATCATCAATCGAGCCGTCCGAAAATATCGAGCCAATCGAAAAGCCCGAGCCGATCAAAAAGATCGAGCAAATCAGAAGATCGATCCGATCGACAAGATCGAGCCGATCAAAAAGATCGAACGGCACGAGAAGATCGAGCGGTTTGATCTTTTTTGATCGATCTTGCCCATCACTAGTTTAAATTAAAACAAAACAAGATTAATGAAAAAACATGTTTGTCTTAATTAAAACTGAAAGAAAAACGTTTATTTAACAACCCTCGTTTTAAACTGTTCTAAACTGCTCGACACTTTTAATCACATTAAATTTGATGGAGATTTATCGCTAATGAACATACATTCAATTGTAGAAATTTTAAATTCTGCCAGCATTTAATATCCCCATTTTTGTTTTTCTCGATCATCTCAACAAGTTGACTTTAAAAATTCCATTGTTTCTCCTACTTTTCCCTTTTCTTTCCCACTATCCAAATCATAAATATTAAATAACTTTCGAAGCGTCATTAAAAATTCCGATTAAACTCTTAATTCCCCCACATGATATCATCACGTTTTTTTTTTGTTTTCGTTCGTTACGCAATCCAGCCATCGATAGAGCAGAGAAAAGTGATGCCATGGCCAGTGTGTTAGTGTGTCAGTGTGTCACACTCGCGCATAAGCTGGGGGCCTCCCTGCAGACGACGACCAAAACGGGAGATTCCGCGCGCCGCCTCTGCACTCTTGTTTTCATTTTTCAATCGCGACCTCCTTTTTTTTCTACTACTTCTTCTTTTCTCGCTCTCGATTGTTTTCGCTTTTGCTTCAAAAGTGGAACGGCACTTTTGCACGAAAATCACACCGTCTCGATGAAAGTGAAAACTGAAGCACGAGAAGACGTAATCGGCGACGACCTTGAGCATCGTTTGGAGATGGTCGAAATTTTGGTGACATGATTTTTTTCACTAGTCAAAAAAGTTGCTGAAGCCAATTCTAACAAGGGAATTTTTTTTCTGATTATAAAAATAAACTGTCTCAAAAAATGTTGATACATTTTCAGGCTTTCAGGCGATCTAAAAAGAAAGGCCAAATTTTAGTGAAATTGTTTCTAACATGAATTAATATCTGTGAATTATTTCAATATTTTTAAAATACAAAGTTTTGAGTCAAAGAAATGTTTATACATTTTCAGGCTCTTTATATAAGAGCGCTTTTTTTTTCTCAAAAAAGAAATGTCAAATCATAAATATTAAATAACTTACACTGGTCATAGATAGTACTCATTGTCCTGCATATTTTTTTCCCATTTAACTGATTTTCTATCTTTCACCGTTTAGAAGATACCCATGCATCGACTGCTTAATTAGGACACCCCGTATAAGTACATGATATTATTCTAATATAATAAGGAATTTACATGTACAAATTTTAAATATATTTTGATCTAATAATCGACATAATAATTTTACATTTAAAATCCCTATGACAAATCTCGGTTGATTTAAATATTACAACCCCAGTACTTTCTAATTTTATCTTTAATTCAAATACTACCAGAAACATCATACGGATCTTCTCTGTTACCTCTCTCCACCAAGAATTGCATGTCCTCATCACGGGTCAGATCGATCCTCTCATTGATCATAATATATAAAATTACGAAAAACTATTTGTGAAAATGCAAACAATGTCTTAATTAATAAGACAAATTAAGACGATAAATATCCATTGAAACAACTACTTCCCGTGCAAAATTGGCAGTTTTCAAGTGATTTTAAATAGCCGAATTTTTTAGAAGTGTTAATTTTTTTTATCATTGTAGACATTTCATTGTTTTTGGGAGTATTTAGTTGATATTAACCCTTAAAACGCAATAAAATCAACTATTTTCAGAGAATGTTTTCTTTAAAAAAAACTGTAAAAAAATCAACAGATTATCAAATAAACATAAAATTCATAAAACCTACACAGAAATGAATAAACTTTGAGTGGCTGTAATTGAAATTAGATATATTTCTACAGGATATCCCAAAATATTAAATTAAAGTTAACATTTCGCAAAACATGGGATTTGCACTTACATATGATTTAAAGAAAGTTAACATATTGTAAGGCGTTTTCCTAAAATTTTGAGTCAAAATTGAAATTATGCAATAAAATCAACGATTTTTAGAGAACGTTTTCATTTAAAAAATTGTAAAAAATCAACATATTATTATTAAACAAATATAAAATTCATAGAATATACGAAGAAATGAATTAACATTGATTGGCTATAATTGAAATTTAAATATTTCCACTGGATTTCCCAAAATCTGAAAGTGGAAATTTCGCATAAAAAATAATTTGGTTTAAAGAAAGTTAAAATAATGTAATGCACGTTCCTAAAATATTAACTCAAAATTGAAATTACGCAATAAAATCAACGATTTTGGGAGAATGTTTTCTTAAAATTGTTCTTAAAATCATATTTCAGTTTATTGCTGCACTGTTACTATGAACATTTTTTTGTGTATTATTATTATGCATATTTTAATGCTATCATGCGTATTCATTTTTATGTAAATATTGTATTTTATGTTTTTTTTTAATGCCACTATATGGTTTTGATTTTGTTCTGTATTGGGTTTTTCCGTTTGGACAATAAAGATTATAATTACTATTATTAAAAAAGAAAACATTGGAAAAAAGCACAAGATTATCAAATAATAATAAAATTCATAGGATCTACATAGAAATAAATAAACTTTGATTAGCTACAATTAACATTTAAATATCTTTGCTAAATTATCTAAGAATATTAAATCAAAATTGATTTGATATTTATTTATTTTATTAGTTTATTTTTTATAAAATTAAATTCCATTCATTTTGAATAATGTCTTCTCATCACTTTGAACTTTTGCAATTTTCTTAAAATTGTTCCATTGGATTTTTTTCATAGTTACAGTAAATTAATAATGTCATATTCTGTGTGATTTTATTACTAAAATTGGTTCTTTAGTAGTTTATTTATTAAGCTTTTACAATGTTTCGTCAAATAAATAATCACTTAGAATATTTGCAGTTTTCTTTAACATTTTTCGTTCTAATTTTTTCTAACGTTACAGTCAGGTTTGTTATGTTTAAAACTCTTTGTTTTAAAACAGTGTTTTAAACATGTTTAAAAACAGCCGACGTGTTTTAAACGATTTTGTTTTAAACATGTTTTAAATCTTAAATTTGTTTAAAACATGTTTTAAACGTTAAATTTGTTTAAAACGTTTTTTTTATTATTTTAAATTTACTAAATTATATTTTGTACTACTTTAATAAAATTTTTTGTTTAAATTTTTTAATTTTAGCTAAATTGTTGAAGATTTTTCAAATTACATTATTAAACATAACATTTTATTACAAGAAAATATCAAATATGTGTGCATAAATGTGATTTTTAAATACAGGGAATTTTTCTGTCAGGTATACATATGCATACACTGTAAATTTTACGACATTCGTTGTTCTTTAAAAATATTTTAATTTGAATTTTTAGACGAGGGTTTTCCACTCCCAGACTAAGCATGAAGTAAAATTTCGAGTTTAGAAAAGCCTGAAAATTTGGATTGGCCGCGTAGCGAAGCGAAGCGGCCAATCCAAATTAGGCTTTTCTAAACTCGAAATTTTACTTCATGCGCCATACGTATAATACACTGAAATATCTTAACTTTTAAAATATACGGCTTTAGCAATCCAATATGCAGATGTGAATAAAACGTCAGTCAAATTCTGGGCTGAAGAAATTGTTTAAAACACTGATTATAGGCAACTCAATAATTCTAACGTATATTAGGTTGCCTATAGTCGTTGTTGTATGTGTGTATTTTTTAAACTTCGCTGTAAATTAGTGTTTTTAAGCGTGGCGCATGAAGTAAAATTTCGAGTTTAGAAAAGCCTAATTTGGATTGGCCGCTCCGCTTCGCTACGCGGCCAATCCAAATTCATAGGCTTTTCTAAACTCGAAATTTTACTTCATGCTTAGTCTGGGAGTGGAAAACACTCGTTAAAAGCCTCAAATTTACCGCTTTTAAACAACGAATCCCCAAACATTTGAAAAACGCTGTAATTATCGGGATATGTCTACTTAAAAGAAAAATACCATGTATTTTCTGTTTAAGACACGATTTAAACGTGTTTTATAGACGTTTTAAACATGTTTTTATTTGTTAATGTTTTAAACACCGTTTCAATGAAAAAACACATTTTATTAAAAAATACTGTTTGTTTTAATTAAAATGAAAAAAAATAACGTTTTTTTAACAACTCTGCTTACAGTTATGTGGTTAAAATTAATAATGTCATATTTTGTGTGATTTTATTATTATAATTGGTTATTTAATAGTTTATTTAATAAGCTTTTGCAATGTTTCGGCTTATGTTTGATTTTATTTCATCCTGGTATAAAACAAGGTTTGTTCATTCTCTATAACTTTCGTCAAGTTTTTTTATTAAAATATTTTTTATAGATTTTTGACAGACGGCTGGAAAATTATAGACGCTAAGTAGGCTAAAAAACAAATAATGCGCACAAATTTGTGTTTGTTCTAAATTTCAACAACAAAATATTCATTAACTCTATTAATATTGTCATATATTTTACAATGAAGGAAACTATTTTTCTTTTTATTTTCTATATCAGTTATCTAGTCCTGATAACTGTTGTTGAATCTTATTACATGAATTTAGTTATATATACAGCGTGTAAACGAACTACTGTACAGGTTCTCTACCACATAAGGGGCAGCGTTTAAATAAACAATACCTGCATTTGAAATTATCATACCTTTAGTAGATAGCTCACAAATAATTATTAAAAATAATTAATAATAATAGGCCACATGTTTGTGGTGTCTGGTATACGCGCACATTGCGTATTTTAAGAGAGATTCCACATAGACTGGTAGTTTTTAAACGATTTGGATATCGAATTACACCATCCAGAGAAAAGTGGGTCAGATTGTGAAGAATTATGTCTATGTTATCGTTTTCATAAGTACCCATTGCTGACTAAATTCCGAATATTTTCTAAACGTGTTAATGAAATTCAATATTTTTCCTTATTAGGTTCACACTTCACTTTATCTCCACTCTTATTGAAATGTTTAGATAAGAGCGGCGAGGGTGGATGATTTTTAAACATAAAAATAGTTTGCTGTTTAGTCTATGGTGAAACTTATTCCATGAAACATCTACATTTTGTAACATGGCGCGATACATTTATTCAAACATTGAATTGGCAGACATGTTTCTTATTTACGGTGAAACTCGGTGTAATTCCGCGGAAGCTGTAAGAATTTATCAAGAGCGATTTCCTGAACGACACTTACCACCGCCAAACCGATTTAGAAATTTATTACAAAGAGCACGCGACACTGGAAGTTTGCAGCCCGTCGCCGTCGCCGGAGCCGTCGGAGGTGGTGACCGTCCAATGCGATATTTGCGAGCGGAAGATGAAATTTTGAATCTGTTGGAAGCGGATCCTGGTTTAAGTACCCGTATTATCGCCGCTCAGCTAAATGTATCGCACACATTTGTCAGCAGTGTTATACGAGACAATAATTTTTATCCGTATCACTACCAGCGTGTACAACATCTTCAACACCATGATTTTTCCAAAAGAATTGCATTTTGTCAATGGATTTTGGCACAAAATGTTCAAAATCCTAACTTTAGCAAAGACATTTTAGTGACCGACGAATCGTGCTTTACGCGTAATGGAAGTTTTAATTTCCATAATATGCATGTTTATGCAATAGAAAATCCTCGTGTTACGCGTAGAACTCATTTCCAGCGTCGCTTCTCCCTTAATATCTGGGCAGGTATTTTAAATGATCAATTAATTGGGCCATTTATGTTCCCATTTAATTTGAATGGAGAACGATATTTACGATTTTTGCAAGATGACCTGTTAGATCTTCTAGAAAATGTACCCTTAGCGGTTCTTAGAAGAATGTGGTATTTGCAAGATGGTACGCCAGCTCACTATGAAAGGCGCGTTAGAAGATATTTGGATGATGAGTTTCCAGGACGTTGGGTTGGTCGTGGAGGCCCTGTACCATGGCCTCCAAGAAGTCCGGATTTAAACCCCTTAGATTTTTTTCTTTGGGGATACTTTAAAAGTGAAGTCTACACTACGGAAATTGACAATGCTAAAATGCTGATACAACGAGTAAACGCCGCGGCTAATACCATTCGTGAAAAACCTCGTGAAATGTTTGCTACTGTTCGTGCAAATTGGATACGTAGAGCCCAAATGTGCATTGAGTGCGGCGGACGTCAATTTGAACACTTATTGTGATTGTTTTTATACGTGACCCAGTTTCATCTAGTAATTCTAGACAGTGTGTGTGTGTGTGTAGTGCGTGCTAAGGGATTTATACGTCTCGCAGTAGTAACAGCAAATAAACAATACCACAAATGAGTGACCTAGTTTCATCTAGTCATTCGAGACAGCGTGCGTGTTTAGTGCGTGCGAAGTGATTTTTGCGCCTCGCAGTAGTAAAAGTAAATTAAAAATACAACAACTTACGCATCCACGAAAAATATCATGAACACAGGTAACCAGAAGTTCTTAAAAAGTAAAAAATGCATGAAAAATTATGAAAAATCCAATATTTTTTTCCGATTTTATTTTTGCTGCAATTGGTGTCAAAATATTTTGTGTATACGCTCTTAAGAGGATGTACATTAGTTCGATTACACGCTGTATATATATATATATATATATATATATATATATATATATATATATATATATATATATATATATATATATGCCATCCTCAGGAGCTTTTTTGTACACTGAGTGATAGATGTCACGTTCACTGTCAGTACATATGTTTTGTAAACTAGGGACTTGTAGTCTAGATCTGCTGCGTGTTATTGGTCCACTCGATGTAGAAGATGGAAACTTTTGATGAATATAATAAAACAACAAAAAAATGACTTGCCTTCAATATTTAACTATTTTTGGAATATTCAAACAAATTCAAGTAATTTCAACAATGCAGATACATCGGACACAAATCAAGAAATTTTAGCACCTTCTACATCGAGTGGACCAATAACACGCAGCAGATCTAGACTACAAGTCCCTAGTTTATAAAACAAATGTACTGACAGTGAACGTGACATCTATCACTGTACAAAAAAGCTCCTGAGGATGGCAGAAGTGATGCTGCCGAAACGTAGAGCGCAAATAAATAAATCAACGCGAGAAAGCAGCCCAAAAAACTCCAGCCAGTTATATTTTGCTCGTGAAAACCTATAAATAAACATTAGAAAAGCCTGAAAATTTCGCTCGGGCGCGTAGCGAAGCGACCGAGCCAAATTAGGCTTTTCTAAACTCGAAATTTTACTTCATGCGCTACCGCTATAAAACACTGATTCAATGTGAAGTTTGCGGTGTGTTTTAAACTTCGTAATATGTCAGTGTTTTGTACCGGTAGCGCATGAAGTAAAATTTCGAGTTTAGAAAAGCCTGAAAATTTGGTTTGGTCGCTTCGCGCTACGCGACCAAACCAAATTTTCAGGCTTTTCTAAACTCGAAATTTTACTTCATGCTTAGTCTGGGAGTGGAAAACACTCGTTTTAAGTTTCAAATTGAATCTTAAATAAAAAGTATTATCTAAAGATTTACGGCACACACGCTATAATTAGGACTTAAAAGAAAAACTCCCTGTTTGTACAACTTGTATTGAAATAAGTTGAGGTGTTGATTGCAATTGGCTATAATTTAATTTTAATTTAATGGTCATATAGGCAACCCAGTTTACACATAACCTAAAAATTAAAGTTGTATTGAATGCATTGATTTGACAAATCGAACATACGAAAATAAACATTGAAAATGTTCGGTGTTATATTATACATATATATATATATATATATATATATATATATATATATATATATATATATATATATATTGTATTATATGTTCAATAAAAAAAACCTCTAAGGTGCCATGATTTTATCTTTTTTTAAATTTATGTTGGCTACACGCTTTAGGAATCTTATAAAACGTCAGACATAATAATTATAATGTATAATTTCAGAGTTGCCAACGTAGAATATATTCCATACCACTCTAGAGGTTTTATTTTATTGAACATGCGAGATATTGTTTTGGTATATTCTTTGTTTTGTGTATATTATTGTAGTAGGTGATATCAATAAACTAAACGAAACTGCAAAATAAGCTTCCAATTGATCATCTAACGAGGGTTCCCACTCCCAGATTAAGCGAAGCGGAGCGACCACGCGTATAAAACACTGGTTCAAGTGAAATCTTCTACCAATTGCTTAGAGTGAAATAAAATTTGTATGTCAATTATCAATTGTTTAAATGACGGCGAAAGTGTCATGATGACAATCACCATTTTTCTGTTATTAGTTCATATTTCACTATGAAATAAAGGCACATCGTAATGTAAGGGGTACAAAATTTCATGTACCTACTTTACTTTTTTATATTAAATATTTTTAATTCCGTGTTTTTATTCATCTAGAAATTGAATATTACTTGTTATTGCTTATTTTTCTCTGTTTAAGTTCTATTTTCTTGAAAATTTCAATATTAATAGATATTTCCTTTTTCCTTTGCTTTTTTTGTGTGTGTATTTAATGTCTGTGCTGTTTGTTGTCTCCGTTTCGAAATAATCGCCGTTTGCCAATAGACAGATACATAGGCAATAGCCATTGTCGGTTAAAAGCTGTACGTAAGCGGGCCGTGCGCGCCTCTCTCAAGGCTGGAGTCGTAGCGTAAGTCACGTGACCACCACCGGTGGTCACCCTGGCCTACTTTTAAAATAGCGCCACGGCAGGTGCTCCTCGTTACACGCTCTCTGTCTCTCTCTCACTCACTCGCTCACTCGCTTTGATATTGGTTAAGCAAAAAATGATTATTCATTCGAATCGCAAAAAAAATTATAATGAAATCATTTGTAGTTAATATACAGGGTGTTCTGTCAAATATAATTAAATAGGATGTTAATGCTAAGGTACGTTGAGTGACACATACTTATGGTATGCTTCACCATAGTTTCCCTTATTTTCAGCAGCCACCTTACCCCGCGCAGATAGTTCTCGGTTGTGTGACGTAGACTATGTGGCTCCCTGTGTGTAATTATCGCGTCATAGGCCCATAGACCCCGCCCTCATTCTATCGCATTCTAATCCAGCGATCCTTATATACTCGATCGTCCTTGGTTAATCCGTTTATTGTTATAATGAAATCAACTTGTTTTTTCTTACAATACTCAAAATCTAAAGAATATACGACAAAAAGTAGGTATATAAGTTGTTTAAAAACGCCTGCTGGAAGTAGCTAAAGACACGCTCATCATAGTTGTCTAAAGATCTTATGTGAAGCTTACTAAACTAGTCCAAAGACATGTCTTTATAAGACGCCAACGGAGACTGTTTTAAGACAAGCTCAAAAAGTAGTTTAATACTTCGCCCGCTATTGTTATAAAAACACTCCCACTATAGCTGTTTGATAAGACGCCTATTGTGATTGTCTTAAGATATGTTTACTTTCTTTGTGAAGCTTACTAAACTTGTCCAAAGACATGTCTTTATGAGACGCCAACGGAGGTTGTCTTAAGGCAAGCCCAATAACGTAGTTTTTACTCCGCCCTCAATTGTTATAAAGACACGCCCACTATAGTTGTTTAATGAGACGCCTATTGTGATTGTCTTAAGATATGCTTATTAAAGTAGTTTAAACTTACGCCCACTCTAACTCTCTCAAAATATGTCCCTCTAAAGTATCTAATGAGAAGCCAATTGTGGTTGTCTTAAGACACCCACTAGAATAGTTAAAAACTGCACTCACTATTGTTATATAAAGACACGCTCACTATGGTTGTTAAATGACACGCCTATTGTGATTGTTTTAAGATGTATCCACGAAAGTAGCTCAAAACTAAGCCCAATATAACTTTCTAAAGACATGACCTTTAAAATAGTTTAAAACTACCCCCACTATTGTCTAAGCGCACGCCATCTATAGTTGTTTAGAAGGAGGTTGGCCGCTATCTAATCGTCAATTATTGTCATGATTATTATTAAGAGGAAATCGACCGCTATCTAAAGGGTGGGCTATCTTATGGTTTCTTTTTGAAATTGGTATTAAAACTACACCGTTCAATATTTTTTAACGATTGTTGCTTTATTTAAGAAAGTATACCTTCCGATTACATATGGAAAACAAATTCAGTTAAATGGCCGTCGCGGCTAGCTTGACAGTGGTGCATCCTTTTCACCCAATTTTGTAAATAAATCAACGCGAGAAAGCAGCCCAAAAAACTCCAGACAGTTATATTTTGCTCGCGAAAACCTAAAAATAAATATATATATATATATATATATATATATATATATACACTTGGTTTATTGAAAGAAATTAATTTGAAGCTTTAAACCAGTGTTTTCCACTCCCAGGTTAAGCATGAAGTAAAATTTCGAGTTTAGAAAAGCCTGAAAATTTGGCTCGGCCGCGTAGCGAAGCGAAGCGACCGAGCCAAATTAGGCTTTTCTAAACTCGAAATTTTACTTCATGCTCTACCGCTACAAAACACTGATTCAATGTGAAGTTTGCGGTGTGTTTTAAACTTCGTAATATGTCAGTGTTTTGTACCGGTAGCGCATGAAGTAAAATTTCGAGTTTAGAAAAGCCTGAAAATTTGGTTTGGTCGCTCCGCGCTTCGCGCTACGCGACTAAACTAATCAGGCTTTTCTAAACTCGAAATTTTACTTCATGCTTAGTCTGGGAGTGGAAAAAACTCGTTTTAAGTTTCAAATTGAACTCTTTAAAAAAAAAGTATTATCTAAAGATTTACGGCACACACACTATAGTGAGGACTTAAAAGAAAAACTCCCTGTTTGTACAACTTGCCCAATAACGTAGTTTTTACTCCGCCCTCAATTGTTATAAAGACACGCCCACTATAGTTGTTTAATGAGACGCCTATTGTGATTGTCTTAAGATATGCTTACTAAAGTAGTTTAAACTTACGCCCACTCTAACTCTCTCAAGATATGTCCCTCTAAAGTGTCTAATGAGAAGCCAATTGTGGTTGTCTTAAGACACCCACTAGAATAGTTAAAAACTGCACTCACTATTGTTATATAAAGACACGCCCACTATGGTTGTAAAATGACACGCCTATTGTGATTGTTTTAAGATGTACCCACGAAAGTAGCTCAAAACTAAGCCCAATATAACTTTCTAAAGACATGACCTTTAAAATAGTTTAAAACTACCCCCACTATTGTCTAAGCGCACGCCATCTATAGTTGTTTAGAAGGAGGTTGGCCGCTATCTAAACGTCAATTATTGTCATCATTATTATTAAGAGGAAATCGACCGCTATCTAAAGGGTGGGCTATCTTATGGTTTCTTTTTGAAATTGCTATTAAAACTACACCGTTCAATATTTTTTAACGATTGTTGCTTTATTTAAGAAAGTACACCTTCCGATTACATATGGAAAACAATTTCAGTTAAATGGCCGTCGCGGCTAGCTTGACAGTAGTGCATCCTTTTCACCCAATTTTGCTGTACATTTTCGATTGTTTGTGGCTCTATTTCACGAATAGTTCAACGAATGTTTTCCTTCAATGCTTCAATTGTTTGTGGATCGTTGGAGTAACAGCGGTCCTTAAAATATCCCCAAATAAATTGTCTAACGACGACAAATCGCAGCTGCGCGATGGCCAATTAATATCTCCAAAACGACTGATAATACGGTTACCAAACATAGTGTGCAAAAGATCGATAATCTCACGGCTGGTGTGGCATGTTGCTCCATTCTGCTGGAACCAAAGCTCGCCCAAGTCAAAATCGCCTAATTGCGGCCACAAAAAAACTCCGTACCGCACTCCATTGCGACACAACACTCACTTTGGAAATAATTGTTCAATATTTCCCAACGTTGCTTCAAATAAAAACGATTCTTATCTTACAGTGGAGGTTTGACACTACATTTATGTCAATATGTCAAGTGCGTCAGAGTTGCCAATGAGGAAATAACAAATAGTTCAAAAAGAAACTAATAGATGGTCCACCCTTTGGCTAATGTGAAGTTTACGGGATGTTCTCGAAAATTGATTTTTTATATTGATACTTGTAGAATCGCGGATGGAATGGCCGAAAATGACGAAAAAAAAGTGCGGAAACAACGTTTAGCCCCATTTTGGGGCCCCGAAAGGTTGGAAATCCGTTTACTTAAAATGTGTTTTTTAGCCGGAAAAAAATAAAATGTGGTGATAATATGTATTCGTTTCACAAAACTCAATTGTTTAAATGTGTTTTTATAAAGATAGGACTTACGGATTGCTTAAAACTTCTACTTAAAGATTACGATTTTTGGCAGGTTAAGTTGTTGACAATTACTTCTTTTGTTGATTTTTGTTGACACACATAACCTGTCAAAAATCGTAATATTTAAGTGAAAGTTTTAAGCAAACTGTAAGTCCTATCCTTATAAAAACACATTTAAACCATTTAATTTTGTGAAACGAATACATATAATCACCACATTTTATTTTGTACACACCAAAAAACACTGTTGAAATACACCAATTTTCACCCTTTCGGAGCCCCCAAATGGGGCTAAACGTGGTTTCCGCACTTTTTTTTTTCGTCATTTTCGGCCATTCCATACACGATTCTACAAGTATCAATATAAAAAATCAATTTTCGAGAACATCCCGTAAACTTCACATCGGCCACCATTTCAGCTACGGAAAAGTATAATACATGCATTTCGGCTATTTCAACGAGATCCCCCCAAGGTAGGTTTTTTTATACTGGGCGATCCATAAAGTATCTAAAAGAAAATGCAATTTTCTTTTTAATTAAGTGGCGTGTGTTTATCAAAGTTATCAATATTATAAAAAGAGTGCTTTCCATTCCTTGGTTAAGCATGAAGTAAAATTTCGAGTTTAGAAAAGCCCGAAAATTTGGATTTGGGCGCGGTTTTCTCGCGTAAATAAAAAAAAATTTGTCTCGGGTCGCTGCGCGACCCTCGACAAATTTTCTACGCGGGGCTTTTCTAAACTCAAAATTTTACTTCATGCTTAGTCTAGGATTGGAAGACACTCGTTAGTATAATGTACATCATCACAGCTGTTAAAATATGTATCGTCGAATGCCCGTCTTCAGGGGTGATATGTAAGCAAATTATGGGTCCTAGGAGTTGTCAAATAAGTGAGTTACTCAACTTTTTCCAAGGCACTCTTTACAAGAAATTAAAATTTTACATATAAAATGTACAATAAACTATAAGTGTGATACATCATTGTATTCAGAAAAAAATATGAAAATCTAAAATGGCGCCTATAAGAAAAACAAAAGTTGGCTGAGGTCCCTGGGAAAATCTTATAGTTATCTTAAAAGAAAATATGTTACTAGATTAATCGTTAAAAAGTGCCTGTATAATGTCAAAGTTGTAAATGACTGGATTCAATAGTTTTTGAATAAACAAATAAAAACGAAATTTCAAAAAATCTGTTTTTTGACAATATCTCAAAAAAGAAAGAAGATATTTTAAATTTGTTTTTAGATTATTATTGGGCCCTAAATTTGGCAACTTTGCCCCAATTTAACCGACTTTTTATCTCTTTAAATAACCGAGATCCCCATACATTCTGTTGAAATACGGACACCCTATATGTTCAACAACGTACTCGTCATCAAACGATATAAACATTGGTGTCCCTCAAGGCAGTGTTCTGGGGCCATTACTATTCATTATATTTACGAACGATATTACAAATCAATCTTTAGATAACATTGGGAATATAATCTCATTTGCAGATGATACAACAATATTGGTTAGGGCTAAAAACTATATAGAACTCAATACATTGTGTGAGCGTCATTTTGATATCACACATAGTTGGTTCATTAATAACAAGCTTGCTCTTAATTCAACAAAAACTAAATTTGTAATTTTCCAAACAAGAAATGTCATTGTAGCGCCAAATACTCTATTAATAAATAATGATAATGTCTCCGTGAGTAATTCAGTGCGATTATTGGGAATAGAGCTAGATGATCATCTTGGATGGCGTGACCATATACAGATATTATGCAAAAAATTAAGTGGAATATGTTTTTGCATGCGAAATTTAAAAAATATGTTGGACACAACGAGTCTTAATTTTGTATATAAAAATGTCTTTATTGCAAATATGCAGTATGGTATACGTTTTTGGGGACATAGTAACCTATGTATATCTATATTTATTATTTAAAAAAAGTCAGTAGAACCATGTACAATCTAGGTTTCAATACCTCATGTAGAGGTATTTTTAAAGAGAATCGTTTATTAACGGTGTACGCGCTGTACGTTTTCGAATGCTTAACATTCATTTTTTAAATACAAGCCCCTTTTTAGTGAAAATAAAATTAACCATGATTATGACACAAGACACAGCTTCTGAAAAAAATTTAAACTATAATTGCATAAAACTTTTTAATCAACTACCTGAAAATATTAAAGTTATACAAAATAATAAAAAATATAAAATAGCATTATTTGATTTCCTCTGTGAAAAAGAACTGTACAGCATAAATGAATATTATAACTAATATGTATTTTTCACCCCCTCTTGACGCCTTTCTTCTTCACATTGCATGATTGTAACATTATTATTGTAATGTATTTTGGAAGAAATAAAGATGAATTATTATTATTATTATTATTATTATTATATAACATCTTTATTTATAAACTTTTAACAAAATAATTTTAAATATAAAACCATAACTTAGAATTTTAAAAAATATATGTAAAAACGGGCTAATATTTAAATAGTTTTATTAAATCTCCTGTAATTTATTTCTCAGTTCAAGAATTTTCTTCAAGCTGGCGTAAATATAAACCTCCTTCTATCTTTTCGTAAATATTCAACTTTTTCTAAAATAAAAACCGCTGAATTGGCAACACAGCTACACACGATAAAAATCTTGCACCCTTTCATTGGTGCAATAATTACTCATCGATATAATCCGAATCGAAAATTATTTTTAAAACATTTCGAGTGTGTCGCAACGCGCTTTCGATTTCATACAGCACTCTGTGAATCACGTATAATTTCTGTATTGCGAAATAATGAAAATAAAAGTGGTGTCAATGTCAGTGGGTAAGTGGGTCAGTGGGACGCTCACAGTATTTCAATACGCAAGCACTCAAACACACACACATTTATTATTTAAAACATAATACAAAACACTCACACACACGTATGAATACATTTTAATGCAATTACGTAATAAATTCAGAAGATGAAAAATTGCACGAGTCTCTCAAAGAAATATTATTTTAGTGCTATTACGTAATTGCAGAATTGCTTGTAGATAAATTCCGAACACATCAAAGAATTATTTTATTTTTATACCATTGAGCGATGGTAAAGTTTGAAGAGGGAAAGTTTTAAGTGTCTTGATAACATATATCTATTTTTTTCTGGATGGTCTTTTGTGTTCAAATTAAAGTTTTTTTGAAAATTAATATGTTATTTTTACACCATACGTAACTACATAAAACTGAGTCAAATATTATTTAATTAATTTTTTAGTTTAGGGTTGGCTTTTGCCTGGCCTTATTTACGAGACTATTAACCATCATCAATTGTTATTATTTGTATACATTTGTTTTAACTAATTACTAAGTACATATAACTATACAGAAAGTTTTATGTAACACCGAACATTGTCATAACGAAAATTGTTCTTTTAAGTACACATAAGCATACGTTGTACATTTGCCGACCCTCGGTTTTTTAAAAGAATTTAATTTGAAGCTTTAAACGAGTGTTTTCCACTCCCAGGCTAAGCATTAAGTAAAATTTCGTGTTTAGAAAAGCCTAAAAATTTGGTTTGGCCGCGTAGCGCGAAGCGCGGAGCGGCCAAACCAAATTTTCAGGCTTTACTAAACACGAAATTTTACTTTATGCGCCACCGGTACAAAACACTGATGCAATATAAAGTTTAGCGGTGTGTTTTAAACTTCGTTTTAAGTCATTTTGTACCGGTGGCGCATGAAGTAAAATTTCGAGTTTAGAAAAGCCTGAAAATTTGGTTTGGCCGCTCCGCGCTTCGCGCTACGCGACCAAACCAAATTTTCAGGCTTTTCTAAACTCGAAATTTTACTTCATGCTTAGTCTGGGAGTGGAACACACCCTTTTCAAAATTCAAATTGAACTCTTAAAAAGGGGACCCTCGTGGGTCAGTGAGTAGAGCTCCTGCTCTTGGGCCAGAGGGTCGTGGGTTCGAATCCCACCAGGGGGTGTCACTTTCTTATGGGGAAATTGGCACCCTCTGGAGCCATGGATGTTGTATGAATGCGTTGTGACGTCCATATGAGTTGTATAACGTGTGTATGTGGATAAGTTAATTTAAAATCGAAAAATAATAATACAAATGGCTGCTGACTGTATGGCCAAGAGCCGAGGTCAAAAAAAAAACTTAAAAAACAACGATTATCTAAAGATTTACGGCATATACGCTGTAATTGGGACATATATACTTGAGAGTATGCACAAGTTGTGGTATTAATTGCGATTGATTGTCTACAATTTGTAATGGTCATATAGGCAACCCGATTTACACATAACTTAAAAATTAAAGATGTCAAATTGTATTGGATGAAAATGTTCGGTGTTACATAAAACTCTCTGTATATTTGGACGTCACAACACATTCACAAAAATTACCCGCCCCGGGTTTTTAATTAATTATTGTTATTCATTTGAGTAGTAAGAACAAATGTACTTAATAGCATACACATCAAAAATAGGTGACTTTTGACACAACAGAAATTCATAACTTTGACTCACAATTTTATAGTTATTAGGGGCATTTGTAGAAGTGCTCAAGAAAGACAATAAACATTATTTTGAACAAATTCATATTTTTATTAATTAATTATTGTACCTAAATAATTATAAAAACGATTACACATTAATTATCATTCATACAAATATTCTAATGATACAGGGTGTTTTTCTTTTAAGTATACATATCCCAGTTATATGCTGTAAATCTGTAGATATTCGTTGTTTCTTTACAGAGTTCAATTTGAAGCTTTAAACGAGTGTTTTCCACTCCCAGGTTAAGCATGAAGTAAAATATCGAGTTTAGAAAAGCCTCAACATTTTTTTTTAGGCTTTTCTAAACTGGAGATTTTACTGCATGCGCTACGCGGATGACACTGATTTTAAGTGAAGCTCACTTGTTCACAATATTTCAGTGTTAAATACTCGTAGCGCATGAAATAAAATTTGGAGCTTAGGAAAGCCTGAATATTCTTAGGCTTTTTTTAAACTCGAAATTTAACTTCTTGCTTAATCTAGGAGTGGTCAATTTTGAAATGAAACCTCTTTTTTATTAATACAAGAGAAAATTACTGTAACATAAGGTTACCTAAAATATATGTATTGTCTAAGTCCTGGGTCTCCAAACTATCTTCTTCGCGGGCCACAAATACAATTCTACATAATAAAGTCGGCCAAGATCCGATTAATTTTATAAAATTATGAAAAATTTAAGGAACAATTGTTACAATATTTCAAAATAATTTACAAAAAGCATTACAAACAATCGCGGGCCGGATTTGGCCCGCGGGCCGTAGTTTGGAGACCACTGGTCTAAGTGTTGACAAAGTTTTTTTTTTTAAATAAGAAACAAGGCAAGTCGAAAATTAATTTGGAAATTATAAATGAAAAAATTGAAGACAATTTTTTGAAAAGTAAATAATGAGTTTACAGGGTGGCGACCAACCGGGAAGTTACGGAAAAGTCAGGGAGTTTTATTCATCGGAAAAAGTCATGGAAAAATCAGGGACACTCGACCTTTTTAGCGAAAAGTCAGGGAATTTTTAAACTACTAAAAATACTAAATAAATATTGAGCTTTTTTTAAATTTAAAAACTAGGCAAGTCGAAAATGAATTTGGAAATTATAAATGAAAAAATTTAAGACAATTTTTTTAAAAGTATCCAATAAATTTACAGGGTGGCGACCAACCGGGAAAGTCAGGGGATTTTATTCATCGGGAAAAGTCTTGGAATAGTCAGGGAAAATCAACCTTTTTAGCGAAAAGTCAGGGAATTTTTAAAATACTAAATAAATATTGAAATAACGCGGTTAATTCAGTTCAGAGCACGAATTTGACACATTGAATAATATTAAACAAAATTTAAAAAAATGGTGGTGTCCATCGTAGCACTTCACCCGTAATTTAAACAATTGATAACTGACATACTAAATTTATTTTATTCTATCCAATTAGTTGAAGATTTCAATTAAAGTTAGTGATTATGAAGATCAATTCACGAAAACTGTCAACATTTCTAAAATAAAATAAAATCTAGGAAATTTAAGAAAAGTTTTAAAAATTATTGAAAACTAGAAATTCACGAAATATCTTTTAAAATGAACGATAATTGTGAAAAATTCATTTTCAAATGCAACTAAAATTTATGAAATTTACGAAAGCGATTGAGAGTTAAAAAAAAGATGACGAAAAGTCATGAAAAAAGTACAAATTTACGAAAATCTTGAAATTTCATGAAAAGTATCAAAATGTTTAAATTTAACGAATATTAAAGGCATTTACGAAAACTGCTAAGATTTCAAATGTATAAATCAACGAAAATTCATAAAAAGTGTAAAATATTTTAAAATTACCGAAAATTTAAGAAATTTAGGAGAACCGTTAGAGAATTAACGGAAATTGGAATTTCATAAAAAACTTCAACATTTTTTAAGTTGAAAAATATTTATTAAATTCATGATGATTGCTAAGAATTTGAAAATTGCAGAAAATTTTAAATTTAATTTTTCAAGTTAACGAACATTTAGGAAATTTAGGAAAACCGTCAGAGTTTTGAAAAATTAAGACGATCTTAAAAAAACTAAACGAGTGATTTCTACTCCCAGACTAAGCTTGAAGAATTTGGATTTGGACGCGGCGCTCCAAATCCAAATTCTTAGGGCTTTTCTCAACTCGAAATTTTACTTCATGCGCCACGCGTACAAACCACTGATTTAAAGTGAAGATATTGGCATTTCAAACTGAGAAATATAACGAATGCTAACTGTCATAATAACATAAATGTCATTTGACATTATAAGATAAATCTGACACTATAAATTACATTTGTTTATTCTATTTGTATATTGAATTCGTTGAATTGAATTAGCATTTTGTTTAAATAATAAAAAATATCGGATACTACCAAAATTTTATACAACAAAAAGTGAAGATATTGGCATTTCAAACTGAGAAATATAACGAATGCTGTCATAAACTACTACTAAACTACTAAACAACGAATTACAATAAAAAAGAATGAAAACATGCAAACATCCTTCAATACCGCTAGCCCGAGATCTGGTCCTACAACCGAGAATCACGAAGCGAGGATAGAAGGAAGGAACTCCAACAGCGACAACTACAGACGATACATCAAACAAATAAATATCATACAAATAATATACATACACCTGTAATTGAAACACTGAAATAAATAAAATTATTTTCTAAAAAAAGAAAAATAATAATAATAATAACATAAATGTAATTTGACATTATAAGATAAATCTGACATTATAAATTACATTTGTTTATTCTATTTGTATATTGAACTCGTTAAATTGAATTAGCATTTTGTTTAAATAATAAAAAATATCGGATACTACCAAAATTGTATACAACAAAAAGAGAAATTCAAAATGATTGTATAATATAATACTGTACGATAGATTGTATTTTTGGCACATGTTTTTTTATCTATCTATTTGTTAGATTTAAAATGTATGTTTTATATTTAGTTGTTTTACAATTACACATTTAGATTACCATTACAAATATCTTAGGACACTATAAGGTTTTTTTTACAAGTTTTTTCTTTCCTTTCTAATTTTAAAATAAAATTTATTATATATTTTAGTTTCATAGTTTTCTCCAAATACAAGGAATTTCTTTTTAACTTTTAATTTGAAGCCTCTAACGAGTGTTTCCAATCCCAGACTAAGCATGAAGTAAAATTTCGAGTTTAGTCAAACCTGAAAATTTGGTTTGGTCGCTCCGCGTATCGGAGCAACCAAACTAAACCAAATTTTGAGGTTTTTCTAAACTCGAAATTTTACTTCATGCGCCACGCCTATAAAATACTGATTTAAAAAGAAGTTTAAAATATACTGCTTAGTTTTGATCACAATGTTCATTAATTTTACAAATGTTTATATAGAATATGTGAAAGGAGACAGAAGAAAAAATCCCTGTATGTTTACATACAGCATGTTAATGAATTCTAGGAACAAACTTCTAAGGCTTAGAAAACGTAACAAAGCAACCAACTTTTGTCAATAAATGTGTAGTCAAAAGTGATACCTTTAGAAAACAGAGCCTCTTAAAAATTATTTATGAAGTACCTGAAAATAGGCAACCCAAATTGCATTTTCAGATATTTTTTACAGATCACGGAATTTTAAAAAGCAATCTAAACATACATTGAAATAACGTCAATTTTGACACAATTTATGTGATATTTTTTTCTTGTTAGTTTAGTTTAGTTTTCGTTGTAATGAAAACAAAGAGTAGGTAGTAAATTGAGTTAAATTGATTTGGGCGCTTCTTGGAAACGCGGCGCGGCGCTCCAAATCCAAATTCTTAGGGCTTTTCTTAACTCGTACAATCCACTGGTTTAAAGTGAAGATATTGGCATTAAAAACTGAGAAATATAACGAATGCCAACTATCATAACAACATAAATGTCATTTGACATTATAAGATAAATCTGACATTATAAATTACATTTATTTAATCTATTTGTATATTGAATTCGTAAGCGAAAGTGAAGAAACAACTTTGTCGTTTGTTCGTTCGTTCGTCCATTGTTGTTTGAAATCGATAGTGAGCACGTGTGTGGACGCCCGACGACGAAAATCGAAAGTGAAATCCGTTTCGGAATTTTTCGGGGAAATTACAATTGCGTGAGTGTGTCTTTCTCTGCATGTGTGTGTGTCATGGGGATTTATTCGTCAAGAAAAAAAAATGATCAGACTCGTCCCGAATCCGTTTTATTGAAGCGAAAAGTAAGAGTGAGTCCAGTTCAGTGGGTCAGTGTGTCACGTCTCGTTCCGAAGGTCCACCAATAAAACACACAACAATCGCTCCTCCTTAAACGAGAGGCTTGTGTTAAATTATGTTTACTCATACGAATTTGCATCGTGAGTTTGGAAAAGGGATTGGGGATAAGACAAAAGTTTCAAAAATGCGGTTATTAACAATGAAATTCGTAGATATTTTATAAAATATTATAAAGAGGCCCTTTTTATTTTTATGCACCAATGTTTGCATTCGTTATTGTTTATAACAGAGCTGGGACGAATCCTTGTAAAAAGGATTCGAATCACAAATCCGAATCACCTAATATGATTCGAATCACGAATACTCGAATAAAGGATTCGTAAGAGATAAATATGATTCGAATCAAAGATTCAAATCCTGTTTTTTCGAATCACGAATACAAATCCTTTAAGAATACATTTGATTTTATTTTTTTTTTGCAACCATTCATATACAGGGTGTTCATTTGAAAACTTCCCAACGCGGATTTATGGAAAACCACTGATTAAAAGAAAAAAACGCCGAGACACGTCCAAAGATTTCCCAAGGGGGACAACTTTTTAACCAAAAACGACTTCACCCCCTTTTACCCTCTGCCCCCCGGGGTCATCCCCTTAAAAATTTTAAATGACAAGGGGTATCAAGTAATAGCTTGTTTGAAAGGTTTTTCAGAGTGCTTTATTTTGACGTTTGAATTTTTAAAATCGGTCGATTTGTTTACGGAAAAATTAGAAAAATCTTTATTTATCTTAATTTGTTCAGATAGAAAAAAAAAACACACGAAAATATCACTTTTTATTTTATTAATAAGTGTTCAAAAACCAACAAAACTTGGCAGCAACCAAATAAAAACCCTAATTTTTTTCGCCTTCTTTTCATCAATACGGAGATAACATTTATTCTTATACCTGTTTAGTTTGGGTTAGTTGCTATGGAAAAGAAACAATTCCATTTGCTGTCAGTTACCTTTGTGACAATCTTGGGATAGTGAAAATAAATTTATTGATTCATATTTTACTTCCAAAATGGTTTACACACTAGCCGAAAGAGTGGAAATTATTCTAATTTATGGTGCCCAAAATCAATGTGCTCGGCAAACTGCCGTCACATTTAACGCCAGACATCCGGACAAGATAACTTCGCATAGGTATGTTTTGGACCTTGTTACTAAATTTACTCAAACTGGATCTGTTGCAAATACTTAATAAAATAACAAGTGATATTTTCGTGTGTTTTTTTGAAACTTCAAGTTAAACTATTATAAAATCGACAAATGCCTGAAAATTACGTAAATAAAAAATTCATTGAATATCATTAAAACCGGAAAAGTCAGAGAAAAGTCATGGAATTATATTCAAATTGACCAAAACACTAACAAAAAAGCCATATGAAGAAAGTTATATTAAAAGGCCAGGGAAAAAAGGCTTGAATCAGGGAAATGTCGAAAAAATGTAACATTTCAGATTGTGGCTACCATGTCAGTTTTTCTTCAAATAATATTAAACAAAATTTTGAAAACCAGATTATTATCTTTAAAAACATTTTCACTCATTTAATGTTCTTATCAAAGCATTCAGTTTGAAGTTTCAAACGAGCGTTTCCACTCCCAGACTAAGCATGAATTAAAATTTCGAGTTTAGAAAAGCCCCGTGAAAATTTGTAGAGGGTCGCGCAGCGACCCGAGACAAATTTTCGGGCTTTTCTAAACTCGAAATTTTACTTCATGCGCCACGCGTATAAAACAGTGATTTTACGAGAAAAACACGCAAAAGACATTTTTCATGTTAATCCTCACAATTAATTCGAATTATTTTTGACGATTTAAATCCTTTTGTAAGTAGTTGAATCCTTTCATAAATTCTTCATGAACTCTTCATGAACTCGACAAATTAGATAATTCGTACTGTACTGATCCTGATGGGTTACCTTCTGTTATTCTGAGACGGTGTTCTTTTCCACTTAGTCGACCCTTGTGGCTACTATTTAACCAACCTCTTAACTCTGGTTTTTCCCCACTTTATGGAAGAACGCTTTAATAACACCTATTTTTAAGAGTGGCAAAAAGAACATCGTCTCAAATTATAGACCGATTTCAATTCTATCCCATATTCCCAAAATATTTGAGAAATTAATAACTGTACCCCTCACAGCTTGCCTCTCTAAGGTCCTGTCCGAAAAGCAACATGGCTTTAGAAGCGGTGGTTCTACTTCATCCAATTTATTATCGTATAGCCACTATATCGTGTCTGCTTTGGAGAGGGAATATGAGGTTGACTCCGTCTATACAGACTTCTCTAAGGCTTTCGATACCGTTAATCATACCATCTTGCTTCGGAAACTTCAGCTTGTAGGAATCTGTGGGGAGATGCTTAAATGGATCCATTCATATTTGATCGGGAGGACTCAGACAGTACGAATCGGAAGTGTTATATCATCAGCCATAACAGTGACTTCTGGGGTTCCTCAGGGGTCACACCTAGGGCCTCTTCTGTTCAACATATTTATAAATGATGTTACCGACTGCTTCCATCACGCAGAATGCCTACTGTTTGCTGATGATATAAAAATTTTTACAGAAATATCTAATCTTTCAGCATATTTATTGCAAGATGATTTGGATAGATTCCAGTCTTGGTGTGTAACTAATGACATGACACTGAATTTGAAGAAATGTAACACTATTTCCTTTTCTAAGAGGAGGGCAACTGCTGAGAGGAATTATTTTCTTAATGGCACTCAGTTGTTGCGCGTCTCGTCGGTGAGGGACTTAGGCGTTACATTGACTCAACAGTGGGATTTCAACTCGCATATGACTAATATATCGTCTAAAGCTCATCGTATGCTGGGTTTCATAAAACGAAATACCAAGGAGTTCACAAACATCAATACTCTACTGACATTATAATCGACCCTTGTGAGACCATATTTGGAGTACTGTTGCATGGTATGGAATCCCCATAGCAAGTCTGAGATAAATTTACTTGAAAGGGTCCAGACGAAATTTATACGCTTTATAGCGTATAAGTTCCATATTTGTGGTTCCTACCAAGAGATTTTAAGTAGCCTAGAAATGAATACGTTGGAGCAGCGACGGAGGAACGCGGATGTAATGCTAGGCTTCAATTTAATAAACGGTTGGATCGACTGCCCTTACCTTCTGGGCCAGTTTAAAATCAATGTGCCTAGCAGGGGTTTGCGTTCCTTCGACCTCTTCAACGTACCATTTCATCGTACCAATTATGGTAGAAACTATGGTATGGCTAGAGTTGCCGCGCACTGCAACTCGGCGAATATAGACTTTGCTACCACAAGCAAAAAGAATCTTAAGTCCATGCTCCGTGAGACAAATTAGATTTTTATTTTTGTTCACATTTTAATCTGTTTTGTTTGTTTTATTTGTATATTGTTTGTGATTTATATTTTAACCTTATTTATTACTTTTAGCATAGTGATGAGCATTTTGATTTTAATCTGTTGTGTATATTGTTTGTGATTTTATATATTTTAACCTAATTATTACTTTTAACTTATTTTAGACTAAGCATTATGTATTTATTTTAAATGGATATCCGTAAATAAACAATAAACAATAAATATTCGAATCCTTTTATAAATATTCAAATCCTTTTATAAGGATTCGAATCACCCACATTTGGATTCGAATACGATTCCTCTTAAAAAAATGTAACCAATCCGAATCACGAATCCAGTTGAACTTAAGTATTCGAAAGCCTCTTTTGAATCCTCTAAAAGGATTCGAATCCAGGATTCGAATCCTGAATGATTCGAATCCTGCCCAGCTCTGGATTATAATGCTTCTAGATATCGTGCGATCATTTAAATTATGATTTAAAGTAGGCGGCATTTTTTTGTGCGGTTGCCCAGAATGCTAATTGAATGATGGAATAAATTTGAGGTTATGGTAAACTATGTGTTAATGGTCACTAGTGCCAATCTTATTTAAAATTCAAAGCCTACTCTAAATCATGTTTTAAATGGACGCACGGTACTTTGCATAATCAATTGGTGAAAACTTTTTTTTTTGTTCTAAATGCAGAATAGTTTAGAAAACATTGATTCAAATTTTAGAATTACAAACAGAGGTCTCCAATAGTGATGGGCTGACTCTAGTGAAAATAATCAAATCATGATTATTTATTTAATAATCTATTATTATCATTCGAATGATAACTTGAATGATCATTCAAATGATAATATTAATGATCATTCAAAAGCTAATATGAAGGATCATTCGAATAATCATTCAAATGGATATACAGGGAATTTTTCTCGCAAGTATACATATAAATACGCTTTTTTAAATAGTTCAATTTGAAGTTTTAAACGAGTGTTTTCCAGTCCCAGATTAAGCGTAAGGTACAATTTCGAGTTTGGAAAAACCCAACTTAAATTTTTAGAATAATACTTCACCATATTTTAAAATTGTGGATACATACTTTTGACCTAATTAGATAGTTATAAATGCTTGTGGTAAATGTTAATTGTTATTTTTTATATTATTTTAAGTTACAGATAATTTCCAAGCATTGCAAATTTATAATATTTCAGTCAGTTTGTCATATCATCTGCTTTATATGAAGTTTTAATTATTGTATACTGGAGTCGATTATATCGTTATTATTTTATCAGGTGTTCAGTTAAAAACACAATCAAGTTGGCTGTAAAATTTTCAAAAACATTGTGAAGTAGGTCGTACGTGAATTTGTCAGTCGCTCCTGTCAATGTTAATCTAATCAAGTTTTATACAAGTTTTTTTATTTTATTCGGTATTTCAATACGCACTCACGCGAAAAAAATAAACAGGTAAGTTGTTTTTTTATACGTTTTGTTTTTGTTTATAGAAGGGATTAACACAATGTGACATTTATGTCTGGTACTATAAAACGTAAATTAAGTTGCGACTTCACTTTTTCCTTTTATTTTCTTCTATCAAAAAGCAACGCCTTCTCGACCGTGTTTTTAAATGAGCACCATATATAATTAGAATTACAAAATTATATGTACAATTCAAGTTTATTCAATTGAATAGATTTTTACGGGTAATCATCTCATTTATTCACATATTAATTTTTCTTATTCACGAAATTGTTGTGTCTAATAGGGACATTTCAAGTATTGTACAAGTAAATGTTAATTCTTTTTTATAATTTTTAAAATATTTGTATAAAAATACAATAATGTATGCAGGGTGTTAATGAATTGCAGTAACAAACTTCTAAGGCTTAAAGTAAACATGAAAACAAACACATTTTCTTAATAAATGTATAGTCAAAAGTGTATCCCTTCACGGCTGGATATTTTTAAAGATTTTTCAAGAAGCGCCCAAATCAATTTAACTCAATTTACTAGCTATTCTTTGTTTTCATTACAACGAAAACTAAACTAAACAGAAAGGTAAAAAAATATCGCATAAATTGTGTCAAAATTGACGTTATTTCAATGCATGTTTAGATTGCTTTTTTTTAAATTCCGTGATCTGTAGAAAATATCTGAAAATGCAATTTGGACTGCCTATTTTTAGGTACTCCGTAAAGAATCTTTAAGAGGCTCTATTTTCTAAAGGAATCACTTTTGACTACTCATTTATTGTCAAAAGTTGCTTGCTTTGTTGTGTTTTCTAAGCCTTAGAAGTTTGTCCCTACAATTCATTAACACACTGTATGTAAACATACAGGGATTTTTTCTTTTAAGTCTACTTTCACATATTCCATATAAACATTTGTAAAATTAATGAACATTGTTATCAAAACTAAGCAGTATATTTTGAACTTCACTTTAAATCAGTATTTTATAAGCGTGGCGCATGAAGTAAAATTTCGAGTTTAGAAAAACCTGAAAATTTGGTTTGGTCGCTCCGCTACGCGGAGCGACCAAACCAAATTTTCAGGTTTTTCTAAACTCGAAATTTTACTTCATGCTTAGTCTGGGATTGGAAACACTCGTTAAAGGCTTCAAATGATGAGTTAAAGAGAAATCCCTTGCATTTGGAGAAAACTATGAAACTAAAATATATAATTATTTTTATTTTAAAATAAGAAAGGAAAGAAAAACCTTGTAAAAAAACCTTATAGTGTCCTAAGATATTTGTAATGGTAATCTAAATATGTAATTGTAAAACAACTAAATATAAAACGTACATTTTAAATCTAACAAACAGATATATAAAAAAAAACATGTGCCAAAAAAAATAATTTATCGAACAGTATTATAAAGGATGTCCCAACAAGAGCGCCGGATTTAATTATAAAGAAAAACATATTTATTTTTTGAATTAAGCAAACATTTTTGTGTCAACATAAAGAAAAATAGTTCCGATTAAACATGAAATACAACATCAGGCAAATGGCCACCACGAAACCTCTGGCACAGGGTTATTCTTTTGTTGAAATTTTAAATAACGTTTTCGCATAAATGTGGCTGTATTTCACCAATAACGCGCCGGATTTCCTCTTTAAGATGATGAACTGTTTCAGGCTTATTTGCATACACCTTTTGCTTTACATAGCCCCAAAGAAAAAAGTCCATCGGCGTTAGATCGCACGATCTTGGTGGCCAATGTTGATCGCCAAATCGAGAAATGACACGGCCTGGAAATTTGGTCTGCAGTAACACCATTGTTTCACGTGCTGTGTGGCAGGTCGCACCGTCTTGTTGGAAAAACATGTGCTCCACATCAATTACATCCAATTCGGGCCACAAAAACTCCGTTAACATTTCCCGATACCGCACACCAGTAACAGTTAGCGCATTTCCAGCCGCATTTTCAACGAAATACGGCCCAATCACTCCGCCAGCCCAAAATGCGCACCAAACCGTTACTCGCGGTGGATGCATTGGCTGTTCGAGTACCACACAAGGATTTTCAGCACCCCAAATCCGACAGTTTTGTTTATTTACGTATCCGTCGAGTTGAAAATGTGCCTCATCTGAAAAAATCATTTTCTTCGAAAAATCCGGATTAATTCGATGATGTTTCAACACCCAATCAGCAAATCCACGGCGCTGCTCATGGTCCCTTGGCTTGATTTCTTGCACCAATTGAATCTTGTACGCGTGCAAATGCAGATCTTTTACCAAAATTCGTTGCATAGTGGTTTTGGAAATGTTTAATTCTTTACCACGATGCCGAATGGAAGTTCCTGGATTCTCGGCCACAGATTCCCTTCCTGTGTCTATATTTTCGAGTGACCGACAAGGACGACGACGAACAATGGTCTTCTGATCCATCAGCGTAAATTTGGTCTCAAATTTTGTAATTAAACGCCTCACTGTCGATTCATTTGGCGCATAATGGCGACCGAAAACTTTACGTAATATGCGAATTGTTTTCGCAAAACTTTCACCATTTTTGTAATGTGTTTTTACAATAATTAAACGTTGTTCGTTTGAATACTTCTCCATATTCTTAAATCGCGTGGTCTGTACTTGACAACTGTCAATAAAATCACCGTACAACTCGTATTAACAAAATGGCGGCAAATTTAAATCCCGCGCTCTTGTTGGGACACCCTTTATTATACAATCATTTTGAATTTGTCTTTTTGTTGTATACAATTTTGGTAGTATCCGATATTTTTTATTATTTAAACAAAATGCTAAGCACTTAAATATTTCGCGGAATATCTTATACAAACATGTATTGTATGATTTTGTGAGAAAAAAATTTAATTTATCTGCTCGCCACATGTCTTTTTGAGACAAAATTAGTAGATATCGTTAATAATTTAATTTGTTTTAAAATTGAGAGGGAATGAAATACACCATAAGGAAAGAAACATACTGTTTTATTTAAGCACTCGTGAAAAGTTAAAAAAAATATGTTTAGATTTTATCGAAAATTATCTAAATATCCTTCTAAAATTAAAACGAATAAAAATATAAAATTAAACTATTAAAATAAACATTACAGAAGTTGGATTAAATTATATATACCAGAGATTTATTGGTTTTCTGTTAACAGTTGTAAAAGCTATTCCCTTTTTAAAGATTTTAATTTTAAGCTTTTAATGACTATTTCCACTTCTTGGTTAAGCATAAAATAAAATTTCGAGTTAGAAAAGCGCCCCGGCAAATCCACATTTTTAGGCTTTTCTACATTCTACTTCATGCGCCACGCGTATAAACCACTTGAATATTTTGAAGTTCAAAATATACTATTTATCATTGATCTCAGATTAATATTTTGTAAAAATGTTTTCTGAAAATGTTTTTACTAAATAATTTGTAATAATAAGTACCTATACTTTAAGAAAAATATACATTTTTCTCAATAAAATGTTACTCAATAAAATAAAATATAATAACTGTTTCCTACTTTTTACCGTTATTTCATAAAATAAAATATTAAACATTGGTAAGCTAGCGTAATTACGTCTTAATTTTTATTTTTTCTGGAATATCTATATCAGTGGTGGGGAAACTTTTTTTAAGACTCGCCATTCGTAATAACCAGACAATCGTAGCGGGCCAAAGAATAATGCTTAATCGTAGGTAGGTAGTTTTTATGCGGGTCGTCACATTACGAAGTAAGAACGCGTTCAAACATTCTCACGACGGCACTCTTAAACGGGCCGGATTAAACCTTTCCGCGGGCCGGACTTGGCCCGCGGGCCGTAGTTTCCCCATCACTGATCTATATAGTCCAGTCGTCAGAGATCTGACCTGTAAAAATCGCTCAAATTACCTGAAAATGTGTGTGCATGTCAAGACTTCTGGACTTCTAATAAAATGCAAAAAAGTTTACCACCTCTACCCCCGGGCTTTCCCTGAAAACCACCCTCGTAGGTGGTAAAAAACGAAAAATAAAGATTTCCTACAAATATGCACATGAAAAAAATGTTTCAAACTAAAAATATAGCTGAGAGGATTTTGAACAAAACAGTTACTTAGCACTTTTTTTGTGAAATAACCCGTTCTTTTAGAAATAACGATTCAAGTAACCGGTCATTTTGGATTTTAGTGGCGCGCGAGAAGTGACACATTTGAGCAAACGTATACCAAGTCCATGATAGAAATTCAATAACTTTTGATCGCAGTGTTCCACGTCTAGAGGTTGGTAATATGTTTGTAGGTTGTGTAGAAAAGAGGCGGAATGTTTGAATATATCAAGGTTATAAGAATATTATTAGAGTTATTTAATTAAATTAATGCAATTAATTGAATTTGTTGTAGGTTTTTTGGAGTTATGTAGTATCGAGTTTGTGCTAAGTGTATGTTTTAAATTAGTAGAGTTTTCCTTTCTATAAGTTGTGCAGGATTTTTATGTTATTATTATCTTTAAGAGAATGACTATGAATGTAAAGATGTCTGCCGAAGTAAGATGTATCTTTCATATTCTTTTAATCTGATAGATAGTAATAAATCTGTTGACTGAAAGAGTTGATTGTTGACAACATCAGCAAATTAAAAAAAATATAATTTAAGAGCTTTTTTTTTAATATGTGTAAAAGCAAGCGTCATGTTTTAAACGGTTTTGTTTTAAGCATATTTTAAACGTTAAATTTGTTTAAAACGTTTTTTTTTAAATAATTTATATTTTTTAATTATTCGAATACGAATAATTTAAATAGTCGAATATTTAAATATGAATATTTCAACCACTAAATTACATTTGAATATTCGGATATCCAAATACTTGAATATTAAAATATTTAAACATTTGAATACGTTTTTGAAGGAATATTTGAATATGTTTTGAATTGAATATTTGAAAAGTTAAATTTGAAAAATGTCTAGCCTTGATTGTAAAGTTAGGGTCAAGGTTATTATTATTATTCTTTACTGATGCTAATACAGTACAATTTACACAGGTCAAGAATGACCTGATATGAGTACAAATAATATAACTATGAAACGTATATATAATAAAACTTAAATTAAATTATAAATAAAATAAAATAAAATAACAGTGCACGCATGATAGCCTTGCAGTTAATTTTTTTTAAGATTAAAGACAGATTAAAATAATAAATAAATATACAAAACTATGCTTAACATTACTAAAACAGTTAAAAGGTAATAAATAGTTTAAAATTAAATATATATCATTTTTGTACACATTTAAAAAAAAAATGATAAATGTTGAACATTTTTCAAAGGGTACCTCCGGTTAAGTATGGTAAAATGCCCCTATCGTTTGATTTTTGAATTTACCTGTTAAGAGAGTGTCTTACGGTGTAAAAATAAGATCCCAATGGTTCTTGGTTCATGATCTCCCCTACCCCCCTCGCAAGGTCAAGAAAGTGTTTTTTTCGGAATTATTTTTTTTTCTTGATTTCTATTAATAATTAAGATATCGAAAAATTCATGAGTGGAGATCACCTTAATACCCTTCTGTGTCATTTTTTTCAAGATCATTTAAGGTCATTTAGATAATAAAAAAAAGTTTAAAATCGATTTTTCATTGCCAATTACCCCGTGTAACCCGGTTGTTTACCTCAGCATCATATTTTCTTAGCAAAAATCTACAAAAATATGCCTTAAGATATATTAATATTTTCCCGCGCCATCTTTAAAAATCAATTTTTCAAGATTTTTTAGGGTTTCTGCCATTTTTCATGGAATTGCCTATATATATCTCAACATTTTAAGCATTTTAAGAAAGCATTTTAAAAACAAACACTTTGTTTTTTTTTATCTCTGTAGTTAAAATATTCGCCGAGATATCGTATTTTTAAGTTTTTCGAACGTTTCGTTTTAATCATCAAAGCGACGATAAACGTAATTTTTTATATAAACATTTAATTTTTACTCTTTTCTAAGAAGGTTTCATCAAAAATAAATAAATGAAAAAATATTTAGATGCTTTTTGTCAAATATTTGTATTGGTTAAGCATAATTTTTTGAAAATGGTAAATTTTTTGAACATTTTACAGTTATCAATTTTATTTATTCAGCTCGTATTTGATTATTTATTTATTTATTTATATATGTCGGACTAAATAAAAATAATTATTATATTTAAACATATTTATTTTGTACTATCTACTATACAAATAAGATCTCTTAAAACCATTCTATCTAATAATAATTTGTACAAAAATATTAAACTTCAACATATTTCTTTCATATTTGTTAAATGTATAAGATTGTAAATGATATATACGAGTATCTATAATTATAAAAAACCATTAGTCTTTGTCATATATATATGGGTACATACAGAGAGTTTTATGTAACACCGAACATTTTCATCACGAGAATTTTTCTTTTAAGTCTCCATTTGCATACATTGCATATTTTCCGATGCTCGGTTTATTAAATGAATTCAATTTGAAGCTTTAACCGAGTGTTTTCCACTCCCAGGCTAAGCATGAAGTAAAATTTCGAATTCAGAAAAGCCCGAAAATTTGGTTTGGTCGCGTAGCGCGAAGCGCGGAGCGGCCAAACCAAATTTTCAGGCTTTTCTGAATTCGAAATTTTACTTCATGCGCCACCGGTACAGAACACTGATTCAATATAAAGTTAAGCGGTAAGTTTTAAACTTCGTAATATGTTAGTGTTTTGTACCGGTGGCGCATGAAGTAAAATTTCGAGTTTAGAAAAGCCTGAAAATTTGGTTTGGCCGCTCCGCGCTTCGCGCTACGCGACCAAACCAAATTTTCAGGCTTTTCTAAACTCGAAATTTTACTTCATGCTTAGTCTGGGAGTGGAACACACTCGTTTTATGTTTCAAATTGAACTCGTTTGAAAATAAACAACGATTATCTAAAGATTTACGGCATGTACGGTGTAAATGAGACATGTATACTTGAATGAAAGACTCCCTGTATCTACAAGTTGGGATATTAATTGCGATTGATTGGCTACAATTTGTAATGGTCATATAGGCAACTCAATTTACACATAACCTAAAAATTAAAGGGGTCGAATCGTATTGGATGCTTTGATTTGATAAATAGAATATACGAAAATGAACATTTAAAATGTTTAGTAGTTTATTTTAGTACATATACAACTATAATATACAAATATTTTTTATATAAACGTATATATGTACACACACACACACACGCACATAAATATATATATATATATAGGTTATACTTATTTATAATTTTGATTGATTATATATAATATTAACAATTTTAACTTACCTTTGAAAAAATATAAACTCTTTGATAATGATCACAATAAATACTAAGATACTTTATAATAACAATTGTTTATACACTACAAAAATGAAAAATACGTCCCAACGCATTCTGGTGCATATCGAGATTGTTTTATCTCAATGTCGTATTATAAGGATCCTTTATTATGGTGAGATTATAGTATACATATGAAATATAAACGTTAAAGTGCATTCTACATTCCTTTATCTTTTAATATTTTTCTAATTCTAATTATTTAACTTCCTTATTTTTAATAAAATGCCTTATAAAACAGCAACAAATTTTTTTTATGTAAAACAGAACGTTTATCGTCGCTTTGATGATTGAAACGAAACGTTCGAAAATCTTAAAAATGTGATATTTTGGCCAATATTTAAGCTACATAGATAAAAAAAACAAAATGTTTGTTTTTAAAAATGACTTTTTAAAATGCTATACATTTTTGAGATATATATGGGCAATTCTATGAAAAATGGTAAAAATTGATTTTTGAAGATGGCGCGGAAAAATATTAATATATCTTAAGGCATATTTTTGTAGATGTTTGCTAAGAAAATATTATGCTGAGATAAACAACCGGGTTACATGGGGTAATAGGCAATGAAAAATAGATTTTAAACTTTTAGGATTTTTTTTTATTACCTAAATGACATTGAATGATCTTAAAAAAAAATGACACAGAAGGGTATTTAGGTCACCTATACTCATGCATTTTTTGATATCTTAATTATTAATAGAAATCAAGAAAAAAAAATAATTCCGAAAAAAACATTTTCTTGACTTTGCGAGGGGGGAGGGGAGATCATGGACCAAGAACCATTGGGATCTTATTTTTACACCCTAAGACATCCTCTAAAAAGGTTAATTTAAAAATCAAACGATAGGGGCATTTTTCCATACTTAACCGGAGGTACCCTTTAACTATTCAAATCTGCCGTACTATTTAGAATGAAATATATGGTATTACATACTCTATGGCCTCTGACTGATTAAATTTATTGTAATTTTTATTATATTACTTTAGGAGCTGGAGAAAAATTTATGTGTCCCACTACCCACAAAATTTTAAAAATGTTTAAGCTACAATAAAAAAAGTTCGCCACTAGAACGCCCTTAATTCTGTATGCTTTAATTTTAAAGAAATTACCCAGAGTGTTTAAAATGTATAAATAGAAAATTCTTGTGTACACCTATTCAATTTTTTTTACCAGTATTGTGTATTTGCTGCAAGGATACACTCATGCACCGTGACTGATTGCAGGCGTGACACAATTTAAAATAAAATATTCTGTGAATGTGTGTGTGTGTTTGTACGCCACTGGCTTTTTCTAAATATAAATTTTATTTTCTCAATACACGAGATACTAACTTAATGCGAACGATTAAAAATTTTATACAAAAAAGAAAAAAAACAACACGTGCTTATTAGAAATATATGGGACACACTGCATTGCGAGATTTGTGTGATAATAATAAATTGATTATTTTACACGGATCAAGTGATTTCTATGCAAGAGAAGGAATTCGAACGAGTGTTTTCCACTCCTTGATTAAGCATGGAGTAAATATTTCGAGTTTATAAAAACCTACAAATTTGGATTAGTATATTTATAATTTTTTATTTACCTCATGCGCCAATCGCTAATTTAGTGTTAAGTCCGAAATACAGGGAATTTTCCTTTAAGGTATACATATCATTATTGTTCGACGTACATTTTTAGTCATTCGTTGTTTTATTAAAAACCTTCAATTGAAAGCCTCTAACGAGTATTTCTAATTACAGATTAAGCATGAACTAAATAGGACAAATCAATCTATAAATTATAATATTAATGTAATATTTAACATTTAATTAAGCTATGAAAAATAAAAGCAGTAAGTATACCGTTACTGCTTTTATTTTTTATAGCTTAATTAAATGTTAAATATTACATTATTAATATAATTTATAGATTGATTTGGTGTAAAGTATAAAATATATACCTACTGCTTTTGTTTCATGACTTCATTTAATGTTTAACTCATTAACGGCCGAGCAATTACAGAGTTAACTCTTAAAGTTGATTTTAGGTAAAATTCTGCACTTCTTTTTATAATTTCTATGAATGACTTATTATTAAAAACTGGGAATTCTTCTTTTAAATATACATAATGTATACGCTGAACATTTTCAGGCTTCATCGATTTTATACAAAAACGGGCAATATGAAGTTTCGAACGAGTGTTTCCACTCCCAGACTAAGCATGAAGTAAAATTTCGAGTTTAGAAAAGCCTGAAAATTTGGTTTGGTCGCTCCGCGAAGCGGAGCGGCCAAACCAAATTTTCAGGCTTTTCTAAACTCGAAATTTTACTTCATGCGCCACGCGTGTCAAACACTGAAATATTGTGAAGTTAGAAATACACTGAAAACATTTATTTCTTTAAATGAGTAATAATCGAAATATTTAAATAACAAAATATTTACCTTTTTCTTCATACATTTTCACTTTCCCCTGTATGTAATACAAAGGGAAAGTATTGTTTTCGTGAAAATTTTCGAATCAAAAATTCTATCGGAAATATCCGTTTTGAGGTCCCCTGAGTCGAATAAGACCATTTTTGAAAAATGTCTGTCTGTCTGTGTGTCTGTGTGTCTGTGTGTGTGTGGCTGTGTGCGCTGTACCGCAAAAACCGCTAAAGATATCGAGATGAAACTTGAAACTTAAGCTTTTTGTTACAATCGGAAGAACTGAAAAGCTTTTGGTGAAAATCGGAAAACCGGAAGTGGTACTTTACTCTTAGCGTTTTTCAGTTTTTTCAGATTTTTTCAATAAATGTTCATCAAACAAAAAATTCTTTCAAATAAAAGTTGTAGATAATAACAAAATGAAGATGTATTGTTTACTTACTTTTTGTCATAGCACTCTTAGTTTTTAAGATATTTCAAAAGTTGTGTGTTTTATCTAGTTATTGGTGTGTGACAGTGTATGTGTCGATACAATTGAAAAATGTTTCAAATACAAGTTGTAGGAAATGTAAAACTAAAGATTTTTTGTGGACTCACTTTTTGTCATAGCACTCTTAGTTTTTGAGATATTTAATAAATAGTGTTTTTTATCTAGTCATTGATTTGTGTCAGTGTGTGTGTTGGTACAATTTGAAAATGTTACAAATAAAAGTTGTAGGTAATAAAATATTAAAGATTTTTTGTATCTTCACTTTTTGTCATAGCACTCTTAGTTTTTGAGATATTCAATAAATAGTGTTTTTTATCTAGTCATTGGTTTGTGTCAGTATGTGTTGATCCAATTGAAAAATGTTTCAAATAAAAGTTGTAGTTATCAAAAAGTTGAAGACATTTTGAAAATAATAATGCTACAAATATTTTAAAAGTGATTTAATACGCAATTTACGGGGGAAAGTACTATGATGGACACATCACCATTTTTAAGTCAGGTTAAATAATATGATATATCAAACTAACTTTTTTAGTAATTAAACTAAAAAAAAAATAATAATGTTGCGTGTATGCATTAACGGCGCGTAATGGGTTAATATTACGTTAATATTATTCTCTATTGTGCCCTAAATTATATAACAAGTGTAAAGCATATTTTGCTAACAATACAATAAAGATATTATTATTATTACATAATTTATAGAAAATCTGAAAAACATTTGAAACTATTCTACAAATATTATTCTGTGATAACTGTCAGTTTCACAATAAACATCACATACAAGGTGGTCCATCTCTGAGGTAACAAGCCTCGTTGTTACGCTACGCGGCATTTTTGAAAAAATCGCAGATACACGTCAATTTTGTTTCGAGGGGCACAACTTTTAATGACATTTCCACCTCCATAACCTCAACTCCCGAGCCACCACTAACTTCACCACCCGATTTTAAATAGAAAAAGTAGGTCGAGTGATATATCGTTGAAAACCTCTTTCGATTCTGAATACAACGGTGTCGTTTGTTTATGTTTTCATTGATTCCTGAGGAAAGGGCAACACTTCGAAATGTCATTTGAGATAACAATATTTGTGCATCTCAAATAAATTATTCATGTTTTGAGTTTATTGTAATACATTGTTTTTTTATGTTTTGTTCTTTTGTGGTAATAATAAATCTCCCATCAATTTTACATTCCTTACTGCATTGCTAACTTTATTTGTGGCGTTAAACAGGTGAAATTGCAATTTCGAAATGTTTATTTCTGGAAATCTTGTAATAAATAATAAATTTACAATCTCTTTTAATTTGTAATTAAGTATGTGAATAACTTATCAGTTTTATTTTTCATCATAGAAAATATTACGTGTGCATTTGTTCTATGGTTGAAATCTCGTTAAAAATTATCAAGAATATTTTGTTTGTGTTGCTGCTGTTTAACGCATGCGCCGGTTTATCCGAGTCAAGGGGAACGCCAGCGAGCAGAGAAACAGGTCAATGCGACCCACTGACACATTAAACTAGACCCACATTTCGCGCACCGAACGTACTTTTAATAAAAACACCACATTTCCAATACGCACACACACATACATTTAAAGTTATCTGGGTCAGTATTTCAGAAATAATCCGAGACTTCGACGCGAATTAATCACGTTCCTACCTCTCCTTGATACGAATTCAAATGCATTTTATATGAATATCTCACTCAATATAACATTGCTACTAATATAGCGCTTATTACGAGTATAACACATGTGCAGTAAAAAATCTGCAACTACCCTAGGGAGTAAATAAATGCACTTTTTAAGTTTAGAATTTTCAGAAGCATTAAGTGCCTAAAGCCTCCATCAGCAGGAGTTTTCGTTAACTCCCGCTTCTGTCACATTTTGCAAATTCTAACCACACAAATGTATTTAATAATAATAATAATAACCATGATGTCTTACAAAAAAATGTACAAACCTAAGTTAAATAATCAATATATCGGACACTTTTGTGTAATGATTGTGATGCAGTGTATATAGGACAAGCCGGCAGGTCTTTTGATATCAGGTTAAAAGAGCATAAAAAAGACATAGAGAATAAAAAACAAACCACCGGTTTCTCTAAGCACTGTATCACATCTGATCACCATTTTTCTTCAAACGATTTAAAAATTCTGCATACAGGTAATAAGGGATTAACGCTTAACTACCGGGAGGGTTTAGAAATTTCAAAAGCCATAAAGGCAAGTAAAAATGTGGTCAACGACAACAAAGACCTTTGGAATTCCCCGATATTAAATGCCCTTATTACCCAATAAAACCTAAAACTCGAAACTGTATATATTCCCAAACAAATCCATTTGTACATCATTCTTGATAATGGCATTAAGCCGAAACTAGTAGAAAATAAAATACAGGGTCTTTCATTAGGAATGATAGGATTTTAATTTTGAATAAAACAACAAAGGTTTGACATATCAACTTTATTCCTGCTTTATTTTGAAGCTTGGACAATGCAGTTATGTGTGAAATAAGATATTGTTCAAATGTCCACCACGGGCTCGTTGACACTGACGCAACCGATCGCTCCAATTTCTGATCACTCTGTGCAATAATTCCGGCTGTATTTCGCCAATAACTTGACGAATATTTTCTTCTAAGTGATCCAAAGACTGTGGTTTGTTGGCATAGACTTGTGCTTTCACATAGCCCCAAAGAAAGTAATCCAGGGGTATCAAATCACATGACCTTGGCGGCCAATTCACAAATCCTCGTCGTGAGATGATCCAATCGCCAAACTTTTCCCTCAGCAAAGCGAGAGTAGCTTCAGCTGTATGACACGTAGCGCCATCTTGCTGGAACCACATCTCTTCAATATTGATGTTCTCAAGTTCTGGCCATAGAAATTCAAGTAACATGGTCCTATAGCGATCACCATTCACGGTTACGGCTGTTCCATTCTCATTTCTAAAGAAATAAGGTCCGATGACGCCGCCATACCATAAACCGCACCAGACAGTGAGTTTTTCGGAATGCAACGGAACTTCATGTAACACTTCTGGGTTGTCCTCGCACCAATAACGGCAATTTTGCTTATTAACACAGCCGTTCAACCAAAAATGTGCCTCGTCTGAGAAGATGATTTTTTTTGTCAAAATCAGGATCGTGTTCCAAGTGCTCAAGGGCCCAGTCAACAAATTCTCGGCGCAATCTATGATCATTTGGCTTTAGTTCTTGAGTCAATACAACTTTATAAGGATGCAACCCCAGATCCTTACGCAATATTCTCCAAGTTGACGTCTGAGATAGCCCCAGTTGTTGCGATCGTCGTGAAATCGACAAATTTGGCTCATCGACAACACTGGCCGCTGTAGCTGCAATGTTCTCATCACTTCGCACGTTTCGTTGTCTTTTTGGTTGCTTATTGTCTTGTAAACTTAACTGACTTTCAAACTTTTCCACAGTGCGGCGTATAACCTGCGCTGAGTACCGATGACGGCGACCCAATTCTCGAGTGAATAAACGTTGAGTACCCACAACTGAGCTACCACTTTGGTAATATTTTTTTATTACTTCCAACCGATCGAGAGGAGTCAAACGCTGCATCATGAAACTGCACACTATACTACATATAGTAACACCTAGAAATATTTTTTTTTTTATTAGAAACCGAGAAATCTCTATTTGAAAAACTATCACTCCTATTGAAAGACCCTTTACATATAAGTGAAACAAAACCAAGTGAATTTAATTTACAAACCATTATATATTAAATATTCAATTGAAAATTACATTTGGAAGGTTAGAATTTGCAAAAAGTGACAAAAGCGGGCAGTGCCGCAGTAAGGAGGGGACGGCCACAGGCGCATCAAGCTGGGGCGCCATAGAAGCCCGAGATCCGAAATTTCTAAATTTAAATCAGAAATTTAAAATTATACAAGAAATCTATCTTTTGAACTAGGGCTAGGAATTTGAATATTTGCGAATGTTTAAAAACCACATTATTAAATCACTCACTTTTTCACATATTTGATTAGTTTAGCTGTTTGAATATTTAAATATTTTAATAAATTAGCGTTAGAAAATGTCCAGTATATTTTCTAAAACTAAACAATTTATAAATTAAAATAGTTTATTTGTTCAAATATTTCACTAATTTGAATGTTTACTATTTGAATATTCACGAATATTCAAACTCCCAGCCCTATTTTAAACTTCTCATTAAATCGGTGTTTATACGCGTGGCGCATGAAGTAGTATTTCGAGTTTAGAAAAACCCAGAAAATTTGTCTCGGGTCGCTGCGCGACCCGCGGGGCTGGGCAGAATTCGTATCATTCAGGATTCGAATCCTTTTAGAGGATTCAAAAGAGGCATTCGAATACTTTAGTTCAACTGGATTCGTGATCCGGATTCGTTACATTTTCTTAAGAAGATTCGTATTCGAATCCAAATGTGGGTGATTCGAATCCTTACAAAAGCATTCGAATATTTATAAAAGGATTCGAATACTTACAAAAGGTTTTGAATCATCAAAAATAATTCGTATTAATTGTGAGGATTAACTTGAAAATTGTCTTTTGTGTGTTTTTAAATTTCTCGTTAAATCACTGTTTTATACGCATGGCGCATGAAGTAAAATTTCGAGTTTAGAAAAGCCCAGAAAATTTGTCTCGGGTCGCTGCGCGACCCTCGACAAATTTTCACGGGGCTTTTCTAAACTCGAAATTTTACTTCATGCTTAGTCTGGGAGTGGAAACGCTCGTTTGAAACTTTAAACTGAATGCTTTGATAAGAACATTAAATGACTGAAAATGTTTTTAAAGATAATAATCTAGTTTTCAAAATTTCGTTTAATATTATTTGAAGTTAAACTGACATGGGAGCTAGCCACAATCTGAAATGTTAAATTTTTCAGTCATTTCCCTGATTCAAGATTTTTTTCTCTGACCTTTTAACATAACTTTCTTCTGTGGGAACCCCCCATTTTGTTAAATTGTTTTCATTGTTCTTGTCAATATTTAAGTTAATTTTATAAAATTTTACGTGTTTTGTAATTTGCTGATTTTGACAAATTTAATAATATCATATGGCTTTTTTGTTATTGTTTTGGTCAATTTGAATATAATTCCATGACTATTCTCTGACTTTCCCGGTTTTAATAATATTCAGTGAGTTTTTTATTTACGTAATTTTTAGGCATTCGTCGATTTTATAATAGAGATCAATTTGAAGTTTCGAACAGGTGTTTCCACTCCCAGGCTAAGCATGAAGTAAAATTTCGAGTTTAGAAAAGCCCCGTGAAAATTTGTCGAGGGTCGCGCAGCGACCCGAGACAAATTTTCGGGCTTTTCTAAACTCGAAATTTTACTTCATGCGCCACGCGTACAAAACACTGATTTGAAGTGAAGTTCAAAAACACACAAATGCATCTCTAATCAGAGTAACAGGGAATTAGATATTTAGTCTGTTATCAACGATGTTCAGTGTTAATAATAAATAATTAGGTTTTGAATATTTTTGTTAAAAGAACTGGTAACGATATTTATATATTAATGGTTGCAAAAAACTAATAAAATCAATATTATTCTTAAAGGATTTGTATTCGTGATTTGAAAAAACAGGATTCGAATCTTTGATTCGAGCCATATTTATCTCTTACGAATCCTTTATTCGTGATTCGAATCATATTAGGTGATTCGGATCATTCAGGATTCGATTCCCGGATTCGAATCCTTTTAGAGGATTCAACAGAGGTATTCGAATACTTTAGTGAAAACGGATTCGTGATCCGGATTCGTTACATTTTTTTAAAAGGATTCGTATTCGAATCCAGACGTAGATGATTCGAATCCTTATAAAAGGATTCGAATTCTTATAAAAGGATTCGAATCCTTATAAAAGGATTCGAATTCTTATAAAAGGATTCGAATCCTTATAAAAGGAATCGAATCCTTATAAAAGCATTCGAATCCTCATACACAGATTCAAATCCTCCTAAATAATTCGAATCATCAATCACATAAGGTAGGTATTGCCCGGATAAATTATAGCCGATCCTGTATGCTAAATGTATTAAATTTAAAATCTCTGCGCTACAGAAGAGTTATGCTAGATTTGTGCTATGGGTACAAACTAATTAATGGCTTTGTGAACAGTAGCATATTGGTTGGGGCATTAAACTTTAATTTTTATTCATCCACTGTTCTACGAAACAAATCTTTGTTTCGTTTAAACACCCATCGCACAAATTATGCCTCTAATAATCCTGTTTGTCGCATAATGAAATATTGTAATATACTAAATACATTTCCGAACTTTTTAATATTTTGTAATTCTTACAATATGTTTAAGCGCCACCTTTCGCTCATTGATCTTGTAGTTGTTTTTTAATTGTATTTATTAGCTAATTGTAACTTGAATTTTATAACTATCATGGGCATTGTATTATTTATTATATGTTTAATTTACACACACTTATTATATATATATTTAATGTAAAATGGAGATTTCCGTACAAATAAATAAAATAAATAAATAAATAAATCATCGCTATTCAGGCTGGGATTCGAATTCGATTAATTCAAATAGTTAAATATTCTAATATGAATATTTAAATCACTAAATTATTCATATTTGAATATAAATATTGAAATTTTCGAATAATTCAAATATTTGTGAATGGATATTTGATTACTTAACCATGAAAAATATCCAACGTTAATAGTATATTTTTAACTTCACTTGAAATCAGTGTTCTATACGCGTGGCGCATGAAGTAAAATTTCGAGTTTAGAAAAGCCCCGTGAAAATTTGTCTCGGGTCGCTGCGCGACCCTCGACAAATTTTCTACGCGGGGCTTTTCTAAACTCGAAATTTTACTTCATGCTTAGTCTGGGAGTGGACAACACTGGTTCTTAGAAGTTTCAAATTAAAGGATCACTCTAGATTACTAAGTTCAGTGCATTTTTAACTTCACTTTAAATCAGTGTTTTATACGCGTGGCGCATGAAGTAAAATTTCGAGTTTAGAAAAGCCCCGCGAAAATTTGTCTCGGGTCGCTGCGCGACCCTCGACAAATTTTCTACGCGGGGCTTTTCTAAACTCGAAATTTTACTTCATGCTTAGTCTGGGAGTGGACAACACTCGTTTGAATTTTAAATTTAACTTTTTTAAAAAATCGACGTATGTAATATAATAAATCATTCATTGAAATCATAGAAAAAGATTCAAAATTTTATCAAAAATTAACTTTTAGAGTTAACTTTATAATTTGGACGGCTCTTAATGGGTGAATATTCTATTCCTAAAAAAACACGTTTTTATTTAATATAAAAGTTGCATTTAATACAATAACAAACTGTAAATAAATCGACATAAATCTAGAAATATCGAAAATCTCGACATGTAGAAAATCTTGACGGTCCACTCCCAGACTAAGCATGAAGTAAAATTTCGAGTTTAGAAAAGCCCCGCGTAGAAAATTTGTCGAGGGTCGCGCAGCGACCCGAGACAAATTTTCACGGGGCTTTTCTAAACTCGAAATTTTACTTCATGCGCCACGCGTATAAAACACTGATTTAAAGTGAAGTTAAAAACGCACTGAAAATCAACCCAACTTCGATATTTTTTCAAAATTGGATGTTTTCTTTCCTATCCATGCTGTAAACCTTAAGATATTCGTTGTTTTCTTGTAAATAAACTTCGATTCCCTGTAGTCCTTCGGTCTCCGAAGACCATGATTGGTCCTTCGAGCTGTAGCCTTTGTAAAATGGTAATAAACTTAGTAATCTAGAGTGATCCTTTAATTTAAAACTTCTAAGAACGAGTGTTGTCCACTCCCAGACTAAGCATGAAGTAAAATTTCGAGTTTAGAAAAGCCCCGCGTAGAAAATTTGTCACGGGGCTTTTCTAAACTCGAAATTTTACTTCATGCGCCACGCGTATTAAACACAGATTTAAAACGAAGTTCAATAACACATATATCATCATTAATTAAAATCATTATATACTGCCTTTGAAAAAAATCAGAACAAAGTATTTATTGGACGATTTTAATGAAATTTACAGAATTTGATCATGTAAATGAACTGCATCGATGATCAAAAAATCAATTGTTTTGGTTACTATTTAATGGTATTTTTCCTTGATTTCACCATTATGAAGAGCTGCTGATTTTGTAATGTAATTGCTTCTAATATCCAAGTAGCCTCTGAGTTGTTTGACGTTTCAATTTGTAAAACATAACATCATTATTTAATGAGATATTTAGTCGGTAAATGTACATTATTTAATCAGATATTTAGTCGGTAAATGTACATTTTTGTTAATAGAAACTGATGGAATAAAATATTACTGGTTGCAAATAATAGATTCAAATTTATTTTTAAAGGATTTGTATCCGTGATTCAAAAATGAGGGTTCGAATCTTTGATTCGAATCATATTTTTCACTTACGAATCCTTTATTCGAGTATTCGTGATTCGAATCATATTAGGTGATTCGGATTCGTGATTAGAATCCTGTTTTTGAGGATTCATCCCAGCTCTGATGTATAATAACATAAGATTACTAGTCATGAAAAACGTAACGTATCAAAATGAAATATCACAATAACCGAAACAAATCATAATTAATACAATACTGTCAAATAATGCCAGTTTATAATGACACTCCATTTTAATCAGAGAAGTTCATTATTAACATAGATGATTGATGATATTTCAGTTAATGTCAATAATGAAAATATTGAATAATTATTTACAATACTGTCAAGAAATCCAATCCATATATCAAAAATGATATTCCATCATAGTCACACAAAGTCATTATTGGCAGTATATGAGATATTATAATTGTCAAAGACTTTTCAAAACTATCGTAACTGTCACAGAAGATCTATAAAAACTCGTAAATTGAGGATTGTTAATGGTTACATTAGGTATTGATATCCATTTGACTATTCTGACAGCCTATATCTTGACAACTGACACTGTCGCGTTATATCAACGATAATTTTACACACTACAAATAAATAATCAAACAACATCAAAAATATACCAATTTTTATATAAAACGTCATCATCGTGTGTACGTGCTATGGTATGTATGTATTTATAAATGGTCATTATTTTATTAAATATATCAACTGTCAATAGTGACTTGGAATACTCTGCTTTCGTTGTTGTTGTTTCCACAATTTTTGCGCGTTTTTTTTTTCAAGACAAGTTTTGACTCATCATGTTACTTTTGACATGGTATTTAAGAGCTTCAATTAGACTAGATTAGATATAGATTGCGTACAAAGTAAAGTTAAAGTCATTGTGTTTTACATTTTTGACAATTTTTCTTTGTATTTGTCAAGATTGTGACGTGCGCACAAACCTTAAATTTTTACGAATGTTTCGTATTTTTTGTACATATTTTTGAGCTATTGACAGTTGACGTTTATTGGACATAAGTCGACATATGTCCAATAGCATTTGTGAATAGTGAGAGTTAACATTAGTTGACATTTAGTTTATAATGACACATGACATTTAACATGTCAAGTTGGGAGGCGCTAATTGGATTTTTGGCCCCGGGCGCAAGTTGTCCTTACTGCGGCGCTGGAAGCGGGAGTTAACAAAAACTCCTAACTATCTGATCAATTAGTAAACATCACGATGAACTCGTATTTTCGCAGTAGCCAAACATTTGAAATTATAAAATTTTACAGCTTTGTATTTTTAAAATCCACCTTTTTTATTATAAAAATACCTTTTTTGTATTATATTTTCAGTTTACAAATAAACTATTTACTTTTATGTTCCGTTTCGTCGTATCAATTAGTAACGGTGCATAATCGACTTTTTCCGAAAGTCAATCTCGGAACTCAGGTGAGGTCCAATAAAATTCACCCCCCGCGAGGGTTGTTTTGAAAACATCCTGCACTTAATCCCCTCCTTATTCCGATTCGCGACGTCCGCATTTTCTCTTTTCTTGCATACAATTCGTCTACCTGTTGCACGCGACTAAAATTCACTACCTGCACAAACATAAATAGAGGTGCATTAGGGGAGGGCAGTAAATTGGCACAAACATAAATAGAGGTGCATTAGGGGAGGGCAGTAAATTGACAATAGGGTAAGCTTGTAATAGAGATATCTAGTCAAATTAAGGGATAGAAGAAGAAGTACCTGTTCGTGTGCACTCCATTTTTTTTTCTTCGAGATGTTAAATCACAGTTTTATTGTGAAGCTGTCAGTTTAGCGTTAAACTTCATGTTTATATTTTATAGGTTAGGAAATATAGGTTGATCATAAGCTGATAACACAAATACAAGAAATTGTTCTTCTAAATATACGTTGTATATTCAAAAAGTAAGTTCCGTTTGTGTTTCTGGCCATATATTATATTATTATAACTTATTGAGTGGAAGTTGACATTAATATGAATTAGGTGAGTGTTGTGTACGCTTGGTGGTGCTTGTTTGAATTGGCAAATAAAATTGAAAATCCCGCCACTTGTGAGATAAGGTCTGCAATTCCTTTCTTTAATGCGAAGAACATTAAACCAGTCCACAATTATCAACAGGTCTGTGAGGTGTATGGAGACAATGTAATAAGTGATTCAAAGTACATGTTGTTACTTGGTTGACATTAAAGGCGACACCTTCTTATAATAGGGGAATACAAAAGCTTGTGCCTATAAAATGGTGGGAGTTATATCGAAAAATACGAAAGTGTTAAATAAGAATCTAACTGACATAAATATAGAATTATAAATTTGATGCAGATTGATATGAAATACTTGAAACCGACTTAATTATATTACAAAAAATGATGTGTCCATCATAGTACTTTCCCCCGTAAATTGCGTATTAAATCACTTTTAAAATATTTGTAGCATTATTATTTTCAAAATGTCTTCAACTTTTTGATAACTACAACTTATATTTGAAACATTTTTCAATTGGATCAACACATACTGACACAAACCAATGACTAGATAAAAAACACTATTTATTGAATATCTCAAAAACTAAGAGTGCTATGACAAAAAATGAAGATACAAAAAATCTTTAATATCTTATTACCTACAACTTTTATTTGAAACATTTTCCAATTGTATCAACACACACACTGACACAAATCAATGACTAGATAAAAAACACTATTAATTAAATATCTCAAAAACTAAGAGTGCTATGACAAAAAGTAAGTGAACAATACATCTTCATTTTGTTATTATCTACAACTTTTATTTGAAAGAATTTTTTGTTTGATGAACATTTATTAAAAAAATCTGTAAGTGAGTAAAGTACCACTTCCGGTTTTCCGATTTTCACCAAAAGCTTTTCAGTTCTTCCAATTGTAACAAAAAGCTTAAGTTTCAAGTTTCATCTCGACATCTTTAGCGGTTTTTGCGGTACAGCGCACACAGCCACACACACAGACAGACAGACAGACAGACATTTTTCAAAAATGGTCTTATTCGACTCAGGGGACCTCAAAACTTATATTTCCGCTAAAATTTTTGATTCGAAAATTTTAACGAAAACAATACTTTCCCTTTGTATTACATACGGGGGAAAGTAAAAATATGTTGTAATTTCCCGCGCAGTAATGATAAGAGAAGGAAGTGATTTATCATAAAGTCGCTTCTAAATGTTGTTAATTCATGTTTTTACAAAGTTGTTAGCGCATTAGTCGGTCTGCCCTTGTACGTTTTTCTTTCCTTTATAATTGCCATTTTTACCTGGGCGCGTGTTAGGGAGCACTTACGCGAAATTTAAACGTGCTTATCTTCTACACGATTTGTGATACCTTTTACAACAACAAAAATGCGTAAACAGCCCACCTTTTCTGGCCTAACCTGTGCCGCCCTTAATTCGGCGCGCACGCTCTAATTCAGTGTATCTCTTCTTGAAACTACTCGTCACAGTGCCCTTAATTTCACCTAGCATTCATCTATTATACACTTTAATTTGGTGTATCCTTTGTGCAGACATTGCACCTTAATTTAGTTTACCTTTTCGATCCCATTGAGTCGTGCATACCTTATCTGGAGCTTAGGCTTCTTGTTGAGAACCTGACAATGCACAGTGAAATAAGATTATAAAAGTAGAGTTTGTGAATCTTTTTTTTAAAGCACCTCCCGTTTGAATTGTACCTACCGGGTTTTTATTGCGGGGTGTAAATATTACTTTGTTGAATGCACTGGGGGTGTATAGCAAATATTTTGACGTTTTTCTTATAAACACCCTGTCGTCGGAACTTTCTATTTTTTTTTTGTTTGTTTGGCGGTGCGCCTTTTTCAAAAAGCGAAGTGAATTACAGGTGTTTGACCCAATTTTGAATGTTTATTGTCAATACGGCGGAGATTAGTTGTTTGCTGATTAGAATATAAAATATAGAAATATACAATAAAATAAAATCTTGTTCATTTTTAGTTTTCCAAAATATTTCTCTAAAAACTTCTTTCCGCTTTTTGATTGTGAAAATTGGAATTAGCAAGAATGTTCACCCACTGTTACGGTTTTAATTATTTGCGGGTGCTTAAGAGGTATCATTCCGCTATCTAAACGCAAAAAACTTAGCTTTACTACATCCTTATTTTTTGGCTTTACTACATTCTTATTTTGGGATGAAATATTTTGCAAAAATAACTATGCTTTTAAGCAAAGTACAAACTTAGTAATCGTCTCGTTAAAACTTTCCCACTCTTATGGTTGTTTGATAAAAAAAAATCTTAAACATCACTAAATTAGCCTAATAACGTGTTAAATTATATTTTTTTCTGCAATACATATACCACATAACAAAAAACTATTTTGGCCACATTATAAAATGCGACAAATTGTTATTTTCTCGTTTACTTATTTATTAAAATAAAGTCACTAAAACGTTGTAAAACAGTTTTTCCAAATTTCGGAAATTCAATATCGCGATAAATTACATTATATTTATTGTAAGATAAAAAAAATAAAAAAACAAATAGAAATGTGATTTAGTTTTTCAATATGTTTTATTAGACCAGTCGTCAGAGGCGAAAATATCACCCAACCTTAAAAATCGCCCAAATTAGTTCAACATTTGTAGGCATGTCAAGTACTGGACTCCTAATAAGATGAAAAAAGTTAACCACTAAAAAAATATGACAGCTGTTACGATTTGTGTATGTTATCACCAACAAAAAATATTCATCTAACGGTCAATTCAAGTCGCTAATATAATTTTAACGAGTCCAATCCCAGACTGAGCGTGAAGTAAAATTTCGAGTTGAGAAAAGCCCTAAGAATTTGGATTTGGTCCAAATCCAAATTCGGGCTTTTCTCAACTCGAAATTTTACTTCATGCGCCACGCACACGAAACACTGATTTCAAGTAAAATTTAAAATATACATTATTTAGTTAAGTTATATGAAATTATTTTAAGGGGTCAGGGAAAACAATCTGGAATCAGGGAAAAGTCGGGAAAATTTAACATTTCAAATTGGTCGCCACCATGTAATTGTCCATCTACCATTAAGAAATTGTAATTCATTTTTAATTAAAAACTATTTTGTATTCGAAAAATTAGCGTACGCTTTTAGTTTGCAGATCTTCAAATACAAAATATCATATGTTCAATTAAAAAAAAAAACCTCTAGAGTGCTATGATTTAATCTTTTTTCAAATTTAAGTTGGCTACACACTTCAGGAATTGAGATGTAAAACGTCAGATACAATAATTATAATGTATATTTTTAGAGTTGCCAACCTAGAATATTTTCCCTGGCACTCGATATATCGTATGTTCAATAAAAAAAAAAACCAAGAGGGCCATGGAAAATATTGTAGGTTGGCAACTCTGAAATTATATATTTTAGTTATTATGTCTAACGTTTTATATGCCAACTCTTAAAGCGCGTAGCTAACCTAAATTTAAAAAAGTATTAAATTATGGCACTCTAGAAATTTTTTTTTTATTGAACATGCGGTATTTTGTGTTAAGAAATTGTTTAATTTTAAAATCTTTAATATCTCTAATAATGTTTCCAACATTTCGCTTGGGGGGTGGATTATTTTCCTCCCCCTCTAACCTACTCTCTTCCCTCTTTGTGGGAATTGGGATCAAGTGCACTGGGTTTTTGGGTCACCGCGTCATCAGCGCGCGCTCCACGCAACTCGAATCGCCCAATCAATAACAAAAAGTTACAAGAAAATCTAAAAACTATTTCCCTTCAGATATTATGCGCGTATTTTTTATTTTAATTCTTTTTACGAAAAGAGCGTAAGCGCGAGTCTTTTGAATTATTTACACTTGATATGAGCACAGACCATTGAAAATGTGGGACAGACAGATAAGCAACACATAATGGCACATTTACACACATACACAGAAACGAACGCATAATTACTTGCACAAGAGAGAGAGATGGATGTATGTAATTAAAGTATGAGGCAACACAATAAATACTCATACATAGTATACACACACGCTCTTAAGTTGATTATCTTTTCCAGCTAATTTTTTATCTATATCTATGAATTAAATAAAATATTAGGATTCAATATGGATATGTACATACAGGGTGTTTTATATTATATAATTATACAGGGATTTTTTCTTTTATGTATACATATCCCGGTGCAAATGTTCAGGCGTTCGTCGTTTTTATAAAAGTGTCGAACGAACGAACAAGTGTTTCAAATCCTAGATTAACCCATTAGGCGCCTAGATGCATATACGCAACATTATTAATTTTATGTTAGTTAAATTACTAAATAAGTTAATTTTATATATTATATTATTTGACTTGACTTGAAACTGTATGAAGAATAACGTAAATATTTTGTTATTTAAATATCTCGATTATTACTAATTTAAACAAATGTTTTCAATGTATTTCTAACTTCACAATATTTCAGTGTTTTATACGCGTGGCGCATGAAGTAAAATTTCGAGTTTAGAAAAGCCCCGTGAAAATTTGTCAATATGGATATGTATATACAGGGTGTTTTATATTATATAATTATACAGGGATTTTTTCTTTTATGTATACATATTCCGGGTGCAAATGTTCAGGCGTTCGTCGTTTTTATAAAATTGTCGAACGAACGAACGAGTGTTTCAAATCCTAGATTATCCCATTAGGCGCCATTGATGCATATACGCAACATTATTAATTTTATGTTAGTTAAATTACTAAATAAGTTAATTTGATATATTATATTATTTGGCTTGACTTGAAAATGTATGAAGAATAACGTAAATATTTTGTTATTTAAATATCTCGATTATTACTCATTTAAACAAATGTTTTCAGTGTATTTCTAACTTCACAATATTTCAGTGTTTCATACGCGTGGCGCATGAAGTAAACTTTCGAGTTTAGAAAAGCCCCGTGAAAATTTGTCTCGGGTCGCTGCGCGACCCTCGACAAATTTTCTACGCGGGGCTTTTCTAAACTCGAAATTTTACTTCATGCTTAGTCTGGGAGTGGAAATACTTCTTCTAAACTTCATATTGCACTTTTTATACAAAATTGACGAATGCCCTACATTTACAGCGTATACATTATGTGTATTTGAACGAAAAATGCACTGTATGTAATACAATAAGTCATTCGTAGAAATCATACAAAAAGTGTAGAATTTTACCTACAATCAACTTTTAGAGTTGACTCTATAATTGCTCGGCCGTTAATGGGTTAAGCATGAAGTAAGATGACAAGTTTAGAAAAACCTGAAAATGTTCAGGCTTTTCTAAAGTCGAAATGTTTCTTTGTGCGCCCTGCGTATAAAACACTGATTCAACGTGAAGTTTAAAATATACTACTTTAGCATAAACTGATATTGTACCAATATCGTTTTTAGATTGGATATAAATAAAACCAATCTAAAAACGATATTGCTACAGCGACATTCGTTACATAGATAAATATCATAATTACATCTATGTAGTTCTTGGTCTATGATTCCATTTAAAATGAAAATTACAGAAACAGCAATGTTGCCGATATGAGCGACTAAAAATAGTACTTAATAACATCTTAATTGCTATTAGTTAATCTTATTTTAATAACAGTTTACATTACGTTGGCACAGGCATCGCAGCGACACCCGATACATAGGTTATTTATTTTACTTAATCTATACGTTCTTTTACCTTTCGGTGTCGAACTAATATTATTACATTATATTTAACTTAATCTAGATTTTTTGTTGACTTTTCAATTCTTGATTCTTCTTTTCCATTCCTCCCTATTTTGTGCTAGCGTGCTGGCATTTCTCTATACAATCCCTCTTTTCTCAGCTGCTTGTCTAGTCTGTTGACTCCATTTTAGCCGTGGTCTCCCTACTCTGTTTTTCCCCGGTACCCTGACTTCGTATATTTCCTTGGCTTTTCTATCGTTGTCCATACGTCCCAACCACCCAAGCTGTCTCTCTTCTATCAATTTTTCTATAGGTTTTATGTTTAGCTGTTCCATCACAACATTATTTCTAATTCTATCTCTTCTTGTAATTCCTTCTATTTTCCTTAGAAACCTCATTTCTTTGCTCTTTATCCTATTTGTTACTGTCCACGATTCACTTCCATATATTAGCGCTGGCCTTACTACTTTCTTGTAAATTTCTGTTTTTATTTTCTTTGATATTTCCTTTTTTCCCAGGAATGTATTCTTTAGTGTGTTGTATATTCTTCCAACTTTTCCTATTCTTTCTGTTATTTCTTGGTCTATTTTCCCATTTGCTTGTATTAGTGTTCCTAGGTAGTTGTAGCTTTTTACTTGTTCTAGATTTCTTCCATCTAATTCTATTCTGTGTTTTTTTTTTTTTTTTTCGTTATTTGCTATAATCATAGTTTTCGTTTTGTCTATGTTAACAGTCATATTAATTTCCCTAAGTTCCGTTTGGTATACCGCTATGTTATGTTGTAGTTTTTCTTCTGACTCAGCTATTAGTATCATATCATCTGCAAATAGGAGTTCTTGTACATTCACTGATTTCATTTTCCAATTTCCTACATTCATTGTTTTGCATTTTCCTTTACAACTTTTGATTGTATCGTCTATAATCAGAGAGAATAGCAGCGGACTCAGTACGCATCCCTGCTTTAATCCTGTTTTGGCTTCGAATTCAAGTGATTCCTCGTTGTGTGTTCTAACTTTGTTTTTGTTGTTTCTGTACAGCGCTTTTAATATGTCTATCATGTCTTTTTCTACTCCCCTTTTATGCAGCGCTTTCCACACGTCCACTCTTTTCAATCTGTCGAAGGCTTTCTGTAAGTCTATGAAACATATATGTATATCTTTTCTTTTTTTCGTTAATTTTTCTCCCAGTTGTCTCATTATAAATATTAGGTCTTGCGTGCTTCTTCCCCTTCTAAATCCGTGTTGTGCTTCTTCCAATGTTGTTTCTAATCTGTCTCTGAGCCGTTTCTCTAATATTCTTGTTAATACTTTCCCCGGTATGCTGGTCAGTGTTATTCTTCTGTAATTGGAGCATTCTTTTAAGTCTCCTCTTTTGTATAACGGCAGTATTATTCCTATGTTCCAATCATTAGGTATTTCTTTTTTCTTGATAACGTCGTTTAATAGTTCTCGAAATGCCGTTTTTGCTGTATCGTCCATGTATTTTAGCATTTCTGCTGTGATGTTGTCTTCTCCTGGGGCTTTTCCTGGTTTAGTTTGTTTATTGCTTGGTTGACTTCTATCTCTGTTATTGGTTGTATATTCCTTTCTATATTTTATTCTATCATTGATTCTTCCACCGTTTCTTCATCGTTGTTTATTTCCGTTAGTTCTTCGAAGTATTGTTTCCATCTTTCTAGTATTTGATTCTCGTTCGTGATCAGATTTCCCTCCTTGTCTTTTATGTTCTTTAGTTTTGGTTTTCTTTTTTGTCTCAGTTGTTTCAGTGTTCCATAAAATAATTTCTGGTTTTCTGAGTAGTTTTCGTTTAGTATATGTCCAAATTCTTCCCATGCAGTTTGTTTTGCATTTCTTATTGTCCGCTTTGTCACTATTCTGGCATTTTTGTACATGTTGTAATTTTCTTCTGTTCTTTTTCATAGCCGCATTTGTGATCTTCGCGCTTCCGTAACTTACCCTTGCTGCTTCAATTATAATTTCCTTAAATTGTTTCCATTTTGTTTCTATTCTTATATCCTTGTTATTTCTCATTTCGAATTGTTTTTTAGCATCGATTGGTAATATTTATGTGTTTCTTCCTCTTTTAGTTTGTGGCTTTTTATTTTTTCTTTTACTATATTTCTTCTTTGTTCACTTGTTACGTTTTCTGCTGTTATCGAGATTTTTATTTTAACCAAGTAGTGGTCACTTCCAATTCTGCACCTCTTGTTACTTTTACATCTTTTATCATTTTCCAATTATCTTTATTAACTATGCAGTAATCTATGATGGACCTTTCCTTCCTGGATTCTACTTCTCTCGTGTATTTGTGTATATTTTTATGCATACATTTTGTGTTCGTTATTATAAAATTATTTTCTACGCATAGATCGATTAATCTACTTCCGTTGTTGTTTTTTGTATCTTCTCCATGTGTTCCCATATATCTTTCAATTCCTCTGTTATTCTTTCCAACCCTACCATTCATACCTCCTATTATTATTATGTTTTTGTTCCCTATGTCAATTTCCGATTGCATTGTTTCAAAGAATGTATCTTTCTCTTCTTTCCTTGCACTTTCATTGGGTGCATATCCCACTATTAATGTCCATACATCTATGTTATCCAACTTTATTTCGGTTACGAGGATCCTTCCTATTCTTTCAGAATATTTTTCACTTTATCCGGTTTTACTATCAGGCCTACTCCCTCTGCTCCTCTACTGTTTATATCTACGCCCGACCAGTACAGCCAGTATCCGTCTTTTAGTTCTTTCATTCCTGTTCCTTTTTTCTTTGTTTCCGTTATTCCTAGAAAATCTAGGTTTTGCATTTTCATTTCTTCTACTATTTCGTCCTCTTTTCAATTTAGGCCTTTAGAATACATAGATAAATATCATAATTACATCTCACAAATAAAACACGATTTTAACTTTGTTTGTATAACTGAGACTTGATTAAGTGACTATAGTTTTGACAACTTTAACTTGTCATTTTCAAACGCAAAACTTTTGAGTTTGAAAATGACAAGTTCAAAGTTGTCGAAACTATAGTCACTTAATAAAGTCTCAGTTATACAAACAAAGTTAAAATCGTGTTTCATTTGTGAATTATGATGTATAACGAAGTAGAAGCCTCCACCGTTAACAGTATAATTACATCTATTTATTTATTTGTCGATGATTCCTTTTTGACATGAAAATGACAGAAAACGCAATGTTGCTAATATGAGCGATTAAAAATACTACTTAACAACATCTTAATCGCGATAAGTTAATCGTATGTTAGTAACAATTTACTTATTATATTTTTATTATTATATCTATAAATATAAAAAAATCCTGTTTTTCTTGTTCTGAGGGATTCTCTTTTATAGAATTGAATTTATTCTTATTTAATTTTGTATTGAAATTGTGAGTGTAATTGCGAATGTAAAGTTAGTTTTGTTGGTGTTGTGTTGGCCGCTCGCTCTCACTTTCCGCGCCGCTGAGCAGCCGCCGACAGTGGTACCAACACAACGGCCAGTCAGTCGATTTCCAAGTGTGTCAAGGACAAGCGCGCGCACTGTGTAAATCCAGTAAATCTCACAGGTAATTGCTCAAAAACTCATTACGACGTGTCTGTTGCGCACTATGCGTAACTCTGCTCTATGACCAAACAACCGACTGAAACGACATTTAAAAAAATTCTAAATGAAAAAAGAAAAATATTGCGGCACAAGAAAATATCATGCTAAATATAGAATAAATTAAATAATCAAAATGAAAAAAATTAATACTATTGTGACAAAAATCGTTTGAAAATTAATTATAATTGTTTCCAATGATTGTTTAAAACCTGGGTCTCCAAACTATCTTCTTCGCGGGCCACAAATACAATTCTCCAAACTATCTTCTTCGCGGGCCACAAATACAATTCTACATAATAAAGTCGGCCAAGATCCGATTAATTTTATAAAATTATGAAAAATTTAAGGAACAATTGTTACAATATTTCAAAATATGACATTTACAAAAAAAAATACAAACAATCGCGGGCCGGATTCATGCAAGTCGCGGGCCGGGTTTTACCCGCGGGCCGTAGTTTGGAGACCACTGGTTTAAAACATAAACGAGCTTTGTTTTAAAGCTAGAAAGCTATGAATGAAATTACAGAAGCCTAAAGTTGACCGTATTTGTCGATACGTAATAAATTTTAAATGTCGTTTCAGTCGGTTGTTTGGTCATAGAGCAGAGTTACGCATAGTGCGCAACAGACACGCCGTAATGAGTTTTTGTTCTAAATAAAGTAATTCTTTTTAAAAACTAAATGAATCAGCTTAAAAAATGTCAAGCAGGTTATATGTAAGAAATAGTTTAAAAATCAAGTCAAGTAGATGCAGAATATTAAGTCAAATAGATTGAAATCCAAGTGGAGCAGTTTGCAATGAATTAACTAGCTTGAAAATAAAGTAAAATAACTTGAAAATCATGACAAGCAGTTAATAAATCAAGTTTATATATTTGAAATTAAGTCAACCAGTGGTAGAGAATTGTTAATCAATTGTGATAAAGTCGATCAGCTTGAAAATCAATTCAGTTATTTAAACAAGATAAAGATTATGTATCTACTAGTAAATTTGATTCTTAAGCTACTTGACTTGATTCAAGTAGCGAAAGAATCAAATTTACTAGTAGATACGTAAAGAACTTCAAGTCAAGTAGTGGTTCTGGTTCTTTGAGGAGTACGCAGTTCTGCACTGCACTTAGGCCTCATTAGGCCCATTGTGCTAGTCAACTAGTGGAACTCTAAAAAATCTGAAAATCGATTAACTTGAAAATCAAGTCAATTAAACACATAAGGTAAAGTAGCTAAAGTAAATCAAATCAAGTTGTTAATAAATTATGTCTATATATTTGAAATTCAAGTCAGCTAATGACAGTGTACAAAAAAGTGGAAAATTATTAATCAGTTGTGATAAAATCAAGTCGATTATATTATAAATTAAGTCAATTAATGAAACAAGATAAAGCAAATCAAGTCAAGCATCTAAAGAATCAAGTCTAGATGTTTAAAACTCAAGTCAATTAGTGGAAGACCGCAAAAATGTGGATTATTAAAATCAATAGTGATCAAATCAGTTCAAGAGTGATCAAATCAAGTCAATAGCGATAAAATCAAATTGGTTAGCTTAAAAGTAGGGTCAATTAAACAAATAAAAAATCAAGTCAAGCAGCTAAAAATCAAGTCTAGATATTTGAAATTCAAGTCAACTAGTAACATTGTACAAGGAGGAAAATCATGAATGAATAGTGATAAAATTAAGTCGATTAGCTTGTAAATCAAGTCAATTATTCAACAAGATAAAGTAGCTAAAGGAAATCAACTCAAATTACTTGAAAATCAGATAAACAGCTAAAAAAATCACTTCTAATTATTTGAAATTTGAGTTAACTAAATGAACACTATAAAAAGGTAGACAATCTAATATTTTCTAGGAGTTTAAAATTTTATTCAAAAACAAATATTTTTTGAAAAACTGAGTAGGTACTTTGACTTCACATCTATAACCCCACTTTTAGCAAATACAGGTATTAATAGATGAAGTAGCTGTTTTTGAACTGCTGTACAAATCAGTCTTTTATAAGCCTGGCGCATGAAGTAAAATTTCGAGTTTAGAAAAGCCTGAAAATTTCGATTGGTCGCTCCGCTTCGCTACGAGACCAATTCAAATTTTCAGGCTTTTCTAAACTCGAAATTTTACTTCATGCTTAATCAAGGATTGGAAAACCCTTGTTAAAATTTTGTTTGTTAACTTTTTAGAGTCCCTACAAGGCGCACTTATTAAGTTAGGACAATGAAAAATGTTCTAATGCTAAAATAAATTTAACATCAACAACGTGTGAAAAAATTTTCAAACATTGTAGTCGAACAACTTGAAAATCAAGTCAAGAAGCTAATAAGTCAAATGCAGATATTTGAAATTCAAGTCAACTAGTGGAACCCTTCAAAAAGTGGATAATCATTAATCAATATTGATAAAATCAAGACTGATTTTAAAAATAAAGTTAATTATTTAAATAAGATAAAGTTACTAGAGCAAATCAAGTTAAAAACATAAAAAATCAAGTCTAGATATTTGAAATTTAAAACAACTAGTGGAACACTACAAAACAGCAGACAATCATTAATCAGTGGTGATCAAATCAAGTTGATTAGGTTACAAATCAAGTCAATTATTTAAACAATATTGATAAAATAAAGTCTGATTTTAAAAATCAAGTTAATTATTTAAATAAGATAAAGTTACTAAAGCAAATCAAGTTAAAAACATAAAAAATCAAGTCTAGATATTTGAAATTTAAAACAACTAATGGAACACTACAAAACAGCAGACAATCATTAATCAGTGGTGATCAAATCAAGTTGATTAGGTTACAAATCAAGTCAATTATTTAAACAATATAAAGTAACTAAAGAAAATAAAGTTAAATAACTTGAAAATCAAGTCATGCAGCTAAAAAATCAAGTCTTGATTTGAAATTCAAGTGAACTTGTGGAACTACAAAAAAGTTAATAATTATTTATCAATAACGATATAATCAAGTCCATTAGCTTTTCCTTCTTTAAATAATTGACTTGATTTTTTTAATTAAACAAGGAAGAGTAGCTAAAGCAAATCAAGTTAAATCTAGATATTTGAAATTCAAGTAGAATACTAAAAAGAGTGGAAAATCAATAGTGATAAAATGATCTCGATTAACTTGAAAATTAAGTCAATTATTTATTTAAGTAAGATAAAGTCACATTTGTTTTAAAATCAGGCCAAGTGGTAAAATCCCAAATAAGAAGCAGCGTAAAAATGAAGTGGATTAACAAAACCATCAAGTCTAATAGCTCAAGAATCAAGTCAAGTTGTTTTAAAATAAAGTCAAGTGACTGTTTTGTGTTGTAGGCGTTCATTTTGTGTTACGTCTTAAATACACTTGTAAATAAGACACTTAAGTTTGATAATGACTACTAGATAGCCAAAACTATAGTCACAAATTAAGTGCATATTATAGTGGTTAAACAAAGTAAAAAGTGTTTTATTTACATGTAAAGTCAAGTGGTGTAATCTTTAGTAAATATGCCGGGTTTATCAATAATCGAGTAGCTTATAAATCGTGGCACGATTTTTATGAAATCAAGTCAATTTATTAATAAAAAATAATCATACAGCGTGTAATCGAACTAATGTCCATCCTCTTAAGGGCGTATACACAAAATATTTTAACACCAATTGCAGCAAAAATAAAATCGGAAAAAAAATATTGGATTTTTCATAATTTTTCATGCATTTTTTACTTTTTGAGAACTTCTGGTTACCTGTGTTCATGATATTTTTCGTGGATGCGTAAGTTGTTGTATTTTTTATTTACTTTTACTACTGCGAGGCGCATAAATCACTTCGCACGCACTAAACACGCACGCTGTCTCGAATGACTAGATGAAACTAGGTCACTCATTTGTGGTATTGTTTATTTACTGTTACTACTGCGAGACGTATAAATCACTTAGCACGCACTACACACACACACACACTGTCTAGAATTACTAGATGAAACTGGGCCACGTATAAAAAAAATCACAATAAGTGTTCAAATTGACGTCCGCCGCACTCAATGCACATTTGGGCTCTACGTATCCAATTTGCACGAACAGTAGCAAACATTTCACGAGGTTTTTCACGAATGGTATTAGCCGCGGCGTTTACTCGTTGTATCAGCATTTTAGCATTGTCAATTTCCGTAGTGTAGACTTCACTTTTAAAGTATCCCTAAAGAAAAAAATCTAAGGGGTTTAAATCCGGACTTCTTGGAAGCCATGGTACAGGGCCTCCACGACCAACCCAACGTCCTGGAAACTCATCATCCAAATATCTTCTAACGCGCCTTTCATAGTGAGCTGGCGCACCATCTTGCAAATACCACATTCTTCTAAGAACCGCTAAGGGTACATTTTCTAGAAGATCTAAAAGGTCATCTTGCAAAAATCGTAAATATCGTTCTTCATTCAAATTAAATGGGAACATAAATGGCCCAATTAATTGATCATTTAAAATACCTGCCCAGATATTAAGGAAGAAGCGATGCTGGAAATGAGTTCTACGCGTAACACGAGGATTTTCTATTGCATAAACATGCATATTATGGAAATTAAAAGTTCCATTACGCGTAAAGCACGATTCGTCGGTCACTAAAATGTCTTTGCTAAAGTTAGGATTTTGAACATTTTGTGCCAAAATCCATTGACAAAATGCAATTCTTTTGGAAAAATCATGGGGTTAAAGATGTTGTACACGCTGGTAGTGATACGGATAAAAATTATTGTCTCGTATAACACTGCTGACAAATGTGTGCGATACATTTAGCTGAGCGGCGATAATACAGGTACTTAAACCAGGATCCGCTTCCAACAGATTCAAAATTTCATCTTCCGCTCGCAAATATCGCATTGGACGGTCACCACCTCCGACGGCTCCGGCGACGGGCTGCAAACCTCCAGTGTCGCGTGCTCTTTGTAATAAATTTCTAAATCGGTTTGGCGGTGGTAAGTGTCGTTCAGGAAATCGCTCTTGATAAATTCTTACAGCTTCCGCGGAATTACACCGAGTTTCACCGTAAATAAGAAACATGTCTGCCAATTCAATGTTTGAATAAACGTATCGCGCCATGTTACAAAATGTAGATGTTTCATGGAATAAGTTTCACCATAGACTAAACAGCAAACTATTTTTATATTTAAAAATCATCCACCCTCGCCGCTCTTATCTAAACATTTCAATAAGAGTGGAGATAAAGTGAAGTGTGAACCTAATAAGGAAAAATATTGAATTTCATTAACACGTTTAGAAAATATTCGGAATTTAGTCAGCAATGGGTACTTATGAAAACGATAACATAGACATAATTCTTCACAATCTGACCCACTTTTCCCTGGATGGTGTAATTCGATATCCAAATCGTTTAAAAACTACCAGTCTATGTGGAATCTCTCTTAAAATACGCAATGTGCGCGTATACCAGATACCACAAACATGTGGCCTATTATTATTAATTATTTTTAATAATTATTTGTGAGCTATCTACTAAAGGTATGGTAATTTCAAATGCAGGTATTGTTTATTTAAACGCTGCCCCTTATGTGGTAGAGAGCCTGTACAGTAGTTCGTTTACACGCTGTATCAAGTCAAATATTACATTTATCTGGCTGATAAGACACTGTGTAGCGTAACATGTTGTGGTGTTAAACAATAAGGTGAAACCAGAGCTGGGACGAATCCTGGTAGAAAGGATTCGAATCACGAATCCGAATCACCTAATATGATTCGAATCACGAATACTCGAATAAAGGATTCGTAAGAGATAAATATGATTCGAATCAAAGATTCGAATCCTGTTTTTTCGAATCACGAATACAAATTCTTTAAGAATAAATTTGATTTTATTATATTTTTGCAACCATCAATATATAAATATCGTTACCATTTGTTTTAACAAAAATATTCAAAACCTAATCATTTATTATTAACACTGAACATCGTTGATAACTAGACTAAATATCTGATTTCCTGTTACTCTGATTAAAGATGTATTTGTGTGTTTTTGAACTTCACTTCAAATCAGTGTTTTGTACGCGTGGCGCATGAAGTAAAATTTCGAGTTTAGGAAAGCCCGAAAATTTGTCTCGGGTCGCTGCGCGACCCTCGACAAATTTTCACGGGGCTTTTCTAAACTCGAAATTTTACTTCATTCTTAGCCTGGGAGTGAAAACACTCGTTCAAATCTTCAAATTGAACTATATTATAAAATCGACGAATGCCTGAAAGTTACGTAGATAAAAAATTCACCGAATATCATTAAAACCAAGAAAGTCAGAGAAAAGTCATGGAATTATATTCAAATTGACCAAATCAAATAATATAAAACAACATTTTGAAAACTAGATTATTATCTTTAAAAACAATTTCAGTCATTTAATGTTCTTATCAAAGCATTCAGTTTGAAGTTTCGAACAAGTGTGTCCACTCCCAGACTAAGCATGAAGTAAAATTTCGAGTTTAGAAAAGCCCCGTGAAAATTTTTCGAGGGTCGCGCAGCGACCCGAGACAAATTTTCTGGGCTTTTCTAAACTCGAAATTTTACTTCATGCGCCACGCGTATAAAACAGTGATTTAACGAGAAAATTAAAGACACTGAAAAGACATTTTTCAAGTTAATCCTTACAATTAATTCGAATTATTTTTGACGATTCATAACCTTTTGTAAGTATTTGAATCTTTTTATAAATATTAGAATCCTTTTATGATTCGAATCACCTACATTTGGATTCGAATACGAATCCTTTTAAAAAAATATAACGAATCCGGATCACGAATCCCGTTGAACTAAAGTATTCGAATGCCTCTTTTGAATCCTCTAAAAGGATTCGAATCCAGGATTTGAATCCTGAATGATTCGAATCCTGCCCAGCTCTGGGTGAAACCCTTTCAATTTGGATGTTATTAACTATTTCAAATCTAATCAAGTAAATAGTAGTAACATTGCAAAAGGGGGAAAATTATGAATTAGTAGTGATAAAATTAAGTCGATTAGCTTGTAAATCAAGTCAATTATTTAACAAGATAAAGTAGGTAAGGGAAATCAAGTCAATTTATTTGAAAATCAAATCAAGCAGCTGAAAATATAACGTCTAAATATCTAAAATTCGAGTGCTAAAATCCTAAATAAGAATAGCGGTTAGCAAGCAGCGTGAACATTAAGTGGATTAACAAAAACATCAAGTCTAATAGCTGAAAAGAATCATTCGAGTTGTTTTAAAATAAAGTTAAGTGGTGTAATCTTTAGTAAATATGCCGGGTTTATCAATAATCCAGTCAATTTATTATTAAAAAATAATCATATAACTAGAAAATCAAGTCAAATATTGAATTTATCTGCCTGATAGGCTTCTGTGTGGCGTAACATGTTGCGGTATTAAACAATAAAGTGAACCCCTTTCAATTTGGTTGTTATTAACTATTTCAAATCTAATCATGTAATTAAAAAAATCAAGTCAAGTAGTGATTCGAATCCTAAGTAACTATTACTTAGGATACTAGATTACTGGTGATGATAATAAGTCAAGTAGTAAACAATTCACGAAACAACGTGGAAACCAAGTTAAATATCTAAAAAAGTCAGTAAAGAATCGTGTCTTTCTTCTTTCAATTTTTGCTCGTCGAAGATTTAAATCCTGCCTTCTTCGTTTCAATTTCTCGGCGCTTTAAAACTGAAAACTAGGGCGACGGATAAAAGTAAAAACGATTACGCGTTATTACGAATGTCGGTTACACATTCACGAACGAAAGCGAAATCATCGCACTTTCTATCCGAACGAGACAGCCAGACAAAGAGCGATATTCGAAGACGCGCTCGGCGAAGAAAAGTGAATTTTGTCGGCGATTCCGCGTGACGTCACTTTTAGCTCTCCTCCGTTCTTCGCTCATTTCCAACGCGAACGCACGGACTCGTTTATAATTGCATAACCACACACACACAAATAAAACATATACGAGTATACACATACAACAAAACAGGACTCACTCACACATGTAGAAATAAAACACTCATACATTCGAGCAAATAATGCATGTATACACACATTCGTGTTCGTGTCTTTGGTTTGGTTTTGTGTTGCCGACTTGACACCATTCCCATACCCCACCATGGCAACACACAAACCCATACAATAATACCATTTGCTGCAGCACAATTTTCTGTTTCGTTCATCGTCGCTGTTTTTTTTTTTTTTCACTTTATTCTCTCTCTCGTCGATTTATCCCTTTAAATTCGTTCATTATTTTATGCAATCTTCCTGTTACTCTCAACCCTGTTCATACCTTAACTGCTTGCTCTTGTATTTACCGTTTCCAAACCTGTCGAAATTACGACAAAAGTCACATTTTTATGAAACTACTTTAATCCAGTGCTCATCTTTTCATTTTGCAGATTTAGTTACCGGCACTTTTAGAGGTCTATTAACCCTTTCGGCCCTGACGGTGGCATTTGCTACCACTAAAATTTAATATTTTTATTTTAAATTTACAGTTGCGAGAAAAAAGAAAGTAGTACAGCAAAATATTTGGCTATGTGAACTGGACTCACTTTGATTTTTCAAATTGTCAATCAAATTGACAAATCTGCGGAAATGTCAAACGAAATTTATTTAACGTCGACATACCTAAACTGACTGAAACGCAAAAAGCGATACTAATGACCCGTTTAGAGACGGTATTAACTTTAAAGACATTGCTAATAAAGTGCATGTTAACAAAAGCACCGTCTTGTTGGCTAAGAAAAAAATTGTTGTTAACCTGTACAGGGTGGTTTTTTTTTCGTTGATATTATAGGGTATAGGCTAAACGGTACGAGATACCGATGAGAAGTTGGCCATAAATTCTCCAGCCACGGATTTAACCCGGCGCCTCCACAATCGGACATTTCATTATTACATGTTAAAACATTTATAAATCCTTTTTGACGATCTATCCAATTAATTTTACAAATATAACAGTATTCCAAAAGATATTAAATAACAAACATTTAAAAAAAATGTCTCTGCCACACATATTTACTAGACACAATTCTTGATTTAAAAATTTTCAAAAATTCATAACTTCTATTTGTCTCCATATAGAAACAATTTTTTCATGTCAATTGTTTCTATGGGGTATTGTTAACAATCTTAACCAATCAAAACACCGTGAAAAGGACTTTGATTTTTTTTATTTCCAGCCACGATTATTCATCCAAAAAATTTCAAAAATTCATAACTTCTATTTGTCCCCATATAGAAACAATGTTTTCATATCAATTGTTTCTATGGGGTATTGTTAACAATCTTAACCAATCAAAACACCGTGAAAATGACTTTGTGATTTTTTTTATTTCCAGCCACGATTATTCATCCATAAATTTTCAAAAATTCATAACTTCTATTTGTCCCCATATAGAAACAATTTTTTCGTGTCAATTGTTTCTATGAAGTATTGTTAACAATCTTAACCAATCAGAACACCGTGAAAATAACTTTTTTATTTTTTTTATTTCAAGCCACGATTATTCATCCAGAAATTTTCAAAAATTCATAACTTCTATTTGTCCCCATATAGAAACATTTTTTTCGTGTCAATTGTTTCTATGAGGTATTGTTAACAATCTTAACCAATCAAAACACCGTGAAAATGACTTTGTGATTTTTTTTATTTCCAGCCACGATTATTCATCCAAAAAATTTCAAAAATTCATAACTTCTATTTGTCCCCATATAGAAACAATGTTTTCGTGTCAATTGTTTCTATGGGGTATTGTTAACAATCTTAACCAATCAAAACACTGTGAAAATGACTTTGTGATTTTTTTTTCCAGCCACGATTATTCATCCAGAAATTTTCAAAAATTCATAACTTCTATTTGTCCCCATATAGAAACATTTTTTTCGTGTCAATTGTTTCTATAGAGTATTGTTAACAATCTTAACCAATTAAAACACTCGTACAGATACAAAAAAAACAAGATAAGTGTCTCGTTCTCTTTTTTAGTGTTTAGTCTAATGGCGCAATCAGATCTACACTAACTAGATTGGTTTAGAAGATACAGGGTGATTTTCAAAATCTACCTATTTTTATTATCTGTTATGACTTAGTTATTTATGGAGATACAAACAACATTTAAATACGAAAGTTTTATGACTTTTTACGTAGAATCCAGTAGCGTACTTAAAAAAATATAGATGTTTTAATTTTTGGGATATTATCAGAACTACTATTTTCTTAAATGCGACACACTATATCTGAGTATCTCAAAATTTGCATTTTTTTCTTGTGATTGCAACAATATGTAACACTTAATATTTCGTTTGTTCTAAATAGCTAAAATATAAAAAAACAAAAAAAATATTGTAGCCAATCAATCGCAATTAATGCCTCAACTTGTACATACAGGGAGTTCTCCTTTCAAGTATACATGTCCCAATTACAGGGCATATGCCGTAAATCTTTAAATACTCGTTTTTTTTAAAGAGTTCAATTTTAAACTTGAAATGAGTGTGTTCCACTCCCAGACTAAGCATGAAGTAAAATTTCGAGTTTAGAAAAGCCTGAAAATTTGGTTTGGTCGCGTAGCGCGAAGCGCGGAGCGGCCAAACCAAATTTTCAGGCTTTTCTAAACTCGAAATTTTACTTCATGCGCCACCGGTACAAAACACTGACATTACGAAGTTTAAAACACACCGCTAAACTTTAGATTGCATCTGTGTTTTATTGCTAACACTTTTCGCGATTACTTTGCTTCAGTCCATAACTCTTCATCAAATAGTTTGACAGATATTCATATAACCTTCAATCCCAATTTTCTATTTTGTACCATATCAGCCCAGGATATCCTGACACATATCAAAAGACTGCCTAACATTTATTCAACTGGTCCGGATAACTTACCAGCGTTCCTTTTAAAAGACTGTGCAACTTTACTATGTGACCCGCTTGCATCTTTATTTAATTTATCAATTCGTACTGCAGTCTTTCCTCATCGATTAAAAATTGCATCAATTTGCCCAATACCAAAATCACCAGTAAAACCACAAACCGTTGATAATTTCCGCCCTATAGCATTTTTACCACACATTGCCAAAATTTTTGAGAGAATATTATTCGATCAAATATATCAACATATTAAACCTACCTATCAACTGTGCAGCATGGTTTTATTCCGCGACGGTCGACGGTTACAAATCTTTGTTTAATGACACATAACATCGCGGAAGTTATAGATTCTAAAGGGCAACTTAATGTCATTTACACCGATCTGCCAAAAGCTTTTGACAAAGTTTCTCATAACATCCTTCTGGCCAAATTAAGCAGATTCGGGTTCTGCGAGTCATCAATATCACTAATGAACTCTTATCTCACTGAACGTAGAGCGGTAATTAGATATAACACATTTGAATCAACTGCATATACACCTTCGCCAGGGGTACCCCAAGGTTCGATCCTAGGACCATTATTATTTAACATGTTCATAAATGACCTCTCAGAATTGTTAACCTGTCGTCATCTACTTTACGCAGATGATTTAAAATTAAATACTTCGATCAAAGACATAAACGATTGTCTAATGCTCCAAAATGAGTTAAAATTGATTGCTTCATGGTGTGAGAATAATGGACTTACTTTAAACATTAACAAGTGCAAATATATGTCGTTCACTAAAAAATCTAGCCCTATCACGTATAATTTTTCAATGAATGACATGTATTTAGAGAAAGTCACGGTATTTAAAGATCTGGGTGTCTATTTTGACAGTAATCTGACATTCGGTCGTCACATTGAGGCAATTGTTAATAATTCATTGAAGTCATTGGGTTTTATTCATCGCAACTCGTCTAGTCTTAAGAACATCAATGCATTAAAAACCCTGTACAACTCGTATGTACGCTCAAAGCTGGAATATGCAGCCTTAGTTTGGTTTCCTCAAACTCAGAACCAAATAAAGATGATTAAATGCGTACAACGCAGGTTTCTAAAATTTTTATTTCATAAAACTGAAGGATACTATCCAGTAAGAGGATTTGATCATGACAAACTACTCAATAAATTTAGTTTAGACTCTCTTGAATGTCGTAGGCATAAGGCATATATCTTATTTATGCATAAATTATTACACAATGAAATAGATTCACCAGAATTATTAAATCAGATTGGGCTGCATATTCCAGTTTTTTGCAGCAGGCAAAAACCTATGTTTAGCATCCCAAACCATAGGGCTAACGTGAGATTAAAATCTCCTATTGTTATCATGTCATGCATGTGTAATAAATTACCACCCTGTTGTGATATTCTGCACGACTCTGTTAAATCGTTGATGAACAATCTGTCAAATAGCTGTCACACTCACGAGCGTCTTCATATTGTTTACATTTAAATTTATTTATGTACATACATACATTGTTTATGGTATTATCATTGTCTTGTAATTGGAAAATTTCCTGTTGGGCAATAAATACTTATTATTATTATTATTATTATTATACCGGTGGCGCATGAAGTAAAATTTCGAGTTTAGAAAAGCCTGAAAATTTGGTTTGGCCGCTTCGCGCTTCGCGCTACGCGACCAAACCAAATTTTCAGGCTTTTCTAAACTCGAAATTTTACTCATGCTTTTTTCATGCTTAGCCTGGGAGTGGAAAACACTGGTTTAAAGCTTCAAATTACATTCTTTTAACAAACCGAGCGTCGGCAAATGTACAACGTGTGCTAATGTATACTTAAAAGAAACATTCTCATGTTCGGTGCTGCATAAAACTCTCTGTATATATATTTTTTTTTCTTCTAAAAATTGAATATTAATAATTTCGTAACCGTTATTAAACTATTTCTGGCAAAATTATATATCTTAGGTAAAGGTGTTTTAAAAATTAATTTGCAGTATTAAATAAGTATAAGTATTAAATCAAAAATATCTGGTACCGTGAAGAATCGAAATTTCGATTAAACCCCGATATTCCCCCCTGGCTACGGCCTTGCCTATTTTATACTACTTTACTGAGAATTTTTGTTTACGTTTTTAAATTTTAGCTAAATTGTTACAAGATATTTTAAATTCAATTATTAAACACAAAATTCTATTACAACAAAATATCACAATTATGTGTGCATAAATGTGATTTAAAACGTGTTTTAAATATGTTCTGTTTTAAACACTTTCCAAACGTGTTTTAAACATGTTTTTAATTGTTAATGTTTTAAACGCTGTTTCCATGAAAAATAACCTTTTTGTAAAAACAAAACGTTTGTTTCAATTAAGATGAAAAAAAAACGTTTTTTTAACAACCCTGGTTTCAATAAAAAAAACTCGTTTTATAAAAAAACTGTTTGTTTTGATTAAAATGAAAAACACTTTTTTTAACAACCCTATATAAAATATAGCTTATGTTTGATGTTATATTAATAAATAATAGAAATGTTAATTTTTTCTAACCAACATTTTTACAGTTTTGCAATTATACTTAAAAGAAAAAAAATCCTGTATGCTTTTAAAATATGTCATATGTAATAGCGTTCATACTTTTTTATTGGTAGGTAATTTATGTCAGTTAATTGAATACATTTGAAATAATATTAACAACAACAAACAATCTTTATTGGCAACAGTAGGTCTTACATAACATGTATAATTAATTATTTTATTTTATTTTGTATGAGTGCTGATCCTGTTGCCAATCGGCTATCGACCCGTGGTCTTTCCGCCAAAATTGTCAATTGTCATGAAATTGTCAGTAGGTACGTCAGTTTGTGTCCTGATGAAATGATGAGATGAATTGAAATATGGTGGTGGCTGGGTTTTTGAATTTAGGAAGGATGTCAGGATTACGTGGCAGGCACATATGGAGTAGTCTCTATATTATATGGGTTGGTTGCGAATTTTTCGGCAAGGTAAATTAGGCGTTGTTCAATGGGAATTATTTTTGTTTTTTCGTAGAGGAGAGTATTCGAAGGGTTATGTAAGGGATTGTTGGGGTGTCTCATCTTAGTCAATGAACGTAGGGCTGAACGTTCACCAACCTGAATGTGTTTTAGCACAGATGAACGTGGATTGAGGAAAAGGATGGCTGCATAGCCAAGAAGAGGGCGACAAATCATTTTATAAATATGGGCCGCGGTGTTGGTCGAGATTCCTTGGTTTTTATATGTAAGGGATCTGAAGTGACGCGATCTCTTCTTGACTTTGTCTTTAAGGGTTAGGGCATGGGTTTTAAAAGTAAATTTGGGGTCGAAGATCACGCCTAGGTATTTGCAGGTAGAGGAAGGTGAAATTAGGTTATTAAATAGGGAAATTGAAAATGGCGAATTGTTTGGGCGGTGGAAAGGGATAAGGAGTTTGGATTTGTTAGGGTTAATAGAAACTCTCCATTTTGCGAACCACGTTTGAATAGTGTCGATAAGGTCTTGAAGGGTGGTTAATGCTTTTTCAAACGTGGGCGCTGTGTCGTCTGCGTATAGCAGAGGGTACGCGGTAGGGTTAAGGAAGTTTTGGTCTGGATTGTACATATCTAGGACAAATAGGTTGTAAAGAAGAGGTAAAAGAGGTGAGCCTTGGGGAACCCCTTGTTCGGGGGTAAAGGATCTTGAGAGGGTGTTGCGGATTTTGATGTTTATGGATCTGTGCGAAAGGAAGCTGTCAATTAAATACAGAAGGTGGTGAGGCAAATTTAGTGAGTGACATTTAAACAGCACACCTCGATGCCATACCGAGTCGAAAGCCTTTTTAATATCTAAAAAAAGAACGGCGGTTTTTTTTTCCTTCGAGGTGTGCTGTCTGGCAGTTTGAAGTTAGGATGGACAGGGGAAGCGAGGTGGATCGGTGTTTGATAAACCCAAATTGGTATGGGGGAATAAGGTTTGAAACATGGTCCAGGATTTTATCTTTAATTATGTCCTCAAACATCTTGCCAAGGACCGGAAGCAGTGTAATTGGACGATAACTAGAAGGTGAAAGGGGGTCATTTTCGGGTTTAGGGATACAGATAATAGTACCCTGCTTCCACTCCCGTGGCAATTCTTGTGTCTGAAATACATAATTAAAGATTTTTAAGATGTAAGAGTGTATATTTTCTGGGAGGGATTTTAGGACTATACGGGAGATATTGTCATAACCGGGTGCTGTATTTTTACCTTTGTGGAGTGATGCGTAATATTGCTCCTCCTTTATTTCGTCGTTGTGGGTGCGGGGTTCGGGAGCTTGTTTCAGGGACACATACCAGTCGTTTACGTCATTTAGAAAGTCGTTGTCATATGAGTCGTCATTAGTCATTTTGTAAGATTTTTCAAAGAAGTCCGCAAAAGTATCAGCAATTTGTTGTTGGTCAGTGATGATGTCATGTGTTATGGGATGTTTTATTTTCTGGAGGAAATCAGTCTTTCGGTACTTGGTTAATTTCTTAATCGCATTCCAGTATTCTTTACCCTGTTTTTCGTTAATGTCCTTGCAGGTATTTATCCACATGTCAGTCTTGTATTCTTTGATTGGTCTCTGTATGTCTCTATTTAATTTGTTAAATGTTTGTTTCAGATTAAAGTCGTCTGTTAGTCAGATGTCCCTGTAAATATGTCTTTTGTACTTGATTAGTCGTAAAATGAATTTTGGGAGGGGATATTTGTAGGGTTTTTTAGAATAAATTGGTGTATGTTTGTGTATATTATTTGATAGTTTTGCTAGAAATAGGGAAATGGATGTTTGGTTTATTTGTTGATGGGATTGTATAAAGTAATTTCTCTTGTCACTTTGTCAATGTCACAGTCTTTATGTCTATAAATAAATGTGGGGGGAGTGGAAGCGGGGGGATCTTTGCTAAGAGAGAATTGAATTGAGAGGTGGTCGGAACCTAGATCAGGATTTAGTGCTACATTATGAATTATGTGTTGTATATTACTTGTACATAGCAGGATATCAAGAGTTGTGTCGGGATTATTTGGCATTAGGAATGTAGGAGGGGTTAAATAATATTAATTAATCCTGCTTTTAGTGATCAAACATAAAATTAATAAAAATCTTCAAAATTGTCGTCAAAATTACCACAAATTGATAAAAACATAAAAATATGATAAAACTTGATTAAAAAAAAAAACAACAAAAATTGACAAATATACGTACACACACACAAATCATCAAAATTGATTTGAAAAAAGTACAATTAAATTTACGAATTTGACTTTTTTTAAATCAATTTTGATGATTTGTGTGTGGGTATATATTACGTATATTTGTCAGTTTTTGTTGATTTTTTGTAATCAAGTTTTATCATATTTTTATGTTTTTGTCAGTTTGTATTAATTTAGAGGACAATTTTCAATTTTTTTCTTAATTTTATGTTTGATCAATAAAACTTTCTATAATAGTCAATATTTCTAATTTTTACAAAATTGGTTGAAATTGATAAACTTTGAGGTATAGTATAAAAAAATTCCCTGTATGAAGAATGCGTTTATTATTTAATGAGTAGAAAAAATGTTTTGTTTGCTGTTTCGATAAGAATGGATCTCATTAAAGTTGACTTAATTAATGTTCATAAGTAGGCTAAGTGTGCACGTGTTCCGTCGAAAGGGCCGCAGAAAAGGGTTGTTGCGGCAGGTAAAGGCGAAAAACGTTTCCACACACACACACACACACCACGATGCGCTCTGAAAAGTGTGTCAGTAGGCCATCCCCGCCCGCCCCGGGGGGAATCCCCCCTATTCGGCACATTCCGCCTCTCGGCGCCGGCCAATCGCCGCACCGCGAGCTTACGCCGGTGTCGTAAGCGCGCGCGTGCAACTCTATGACTTCACAACAGCACTAACATAGACCTGGTTCACGGGAAAGTGGGTCACAGCCGAAGGGGGCCCCTCCCCTCCCTCGCCTCAGCGCTCGCGACTCACTTTCACTTATTACACGGGGGCCTCCCTAATCATTTTCCATTCTGTGCACCTCCGCGGGACAACAGCGCGCTCGGCGTCTCGTTTCGGAATTACTCACGTTTTTTTTTCTTCGTCTCTTACATTTCGCTTTTTGAAAATTTCTGCGCGCCGCGCTGACGAAAAAAAAAGTGAGGGTGGGGGGATCGCGGGGCGCACTCAACACGAGCCGAGAGCAACGCGACACCGCTCAGTCACGAAACACTCTTTGCGCGGTTAGGAGGTGTTCCAGTAACACCCATTTTTTTGTGTTTCACACACAAAACGCGAGTTTACACTCGACATCACACAAGTGTTATTTATTATCCAACAAACCTCAATACTCAATCGAAAAGTGCAACCCTCCAGTGAAATATCAACACAGTTTTTCCCCAATTGAAAAAGAAACTAGTGTTTACTCAACAACACAGTTTTTTTCTACATTTAAAAAAACTAGTGTTTACTTCAACAACACAGTTTTCCTTTCTATATTACAAAAAACTTGTGTTTTAATAAATATAAGTGCTTCAGTGTTTCGAGTGTGGATCTAGTGGATTATACAACTCCCTCGTATATTTTTTTATGTTTTTGGATTACTCATACATACAGTGATCGCAAATATGACTTTTAAAAAGGACTCAAAATCGTGCGTGTGCAGATGACAACAATTGAAACATGAGGAGTTTCAAAACGAACTGACATACCCAAAGAGACAACTCTTTGGACTAAAGTTAAAGGACTTACGCGCGTATGTTTTGTTTACATATCTCAAGTGTTTTAAAGTTTTATTTAAGAAATTCTTGAAATTAGGACTTACGAAAGTGTTTTATTTAGAACTCTCGAGTTTTATTTAAGAAACTCTTGAAATCAGGACTTACGTGTGTTTTAACGGGAGTTAAATTACACGAAAGAAACTTTTGGACTTACGCGAGTGCTTCAAGTGTGGTTTATTTACACTTCGAAATCGAACTTATTTACCAGTGTTTTAATTGAAACACTTGGAAATTGAGCCAATTTACACAAGTGTTTTAAACATTTAGAAATTGAACTTATATACGAGTATTTTTAAACACCTGGAAATCAAACGTATATACAAGTGCTTTTAAACATTTGTAAATCGAACTTCTTATATAAGAGTGTTTTTAAACACTTGGAAATCGAACTTATAGACAAGTGTTTGAAGTTTTATTTAAACACCGAAAATTAGGACTTACACGCGAGTGTTTTACAGTGTTTGTCGATACACTTAGGTTATTCAAACACTGAACATTAGGACTTACACGCGAGTGTTTTAAAGTGTTTGTCGATACACTTAACTTTTCGGACTTTGTGAGTGTTTCAAATAAGTGTCATTCGTGCACAGACTTGAGTGTTGTGTCTTTTCTGTTTATTGAAAGAATACAAAAAGGATCTGTGCTTTATTTTGGATATTTTCTGCTAATTTGGATTTCCCGGAAAATTTGGATCGTGCTGTAATTTTTGGAAGGAAGGAAAAACCATCGAGGATATTTTCTTGTTTTGCAAAGAGCTCAAGAAAATACTGGACTGTGGAAAAACCTTCAAACTTACGCAACGAGATTAAGAAAACATTGGATTTGTAGAAAGAAAAAGAAAACACTCAAATTTTCTCACGAGCTTAAAAAAAAAAATTGTATCTCGTAATTCCCTAAAGGATTTATCGAGTTCCTAGAAAAAATCTTTCAGGATTTTGTAGAAAAAACCTAGATAAGAGGTTTTAATAAAGAAACACGAGATTACCCAAAGAATTATTGAATTAATTCAAAAAAGTTAAGTTCTTCAGAAATTTAGAAAACTATTCAAGATTGTAAAGAAATATTAAAGATTCTTAGAAATTTATGAAAATCCAAGATATTTGATACTAGAAGTTCTAAGATATTTGAGAAAATATTAAAACTTCTCACAAATTCGTGAAAATATTTGGAATTCCTAAGGAACGTAAGAAAACACCCAAGAAAAACAAACGAATTGTGCTTTTTTGGAAAATTGGATTATCGATGGATTATTATTCAACTGTTACAAAAAGTGTCTTCAAGGAAAATACAGCATTTTGGATTTATTCACAAGAAAAATCTGGGTGCGTATATTGATTTCATTAAAAAAAAAGCAGAATACAATATAAACAAACGTTTGGATTTCTTTTTGATATAATATTTTTTTCTTACTAAAATATTGCAATGGATTATTTTTATACAATTAAGGGCCATAGTTAAATAATCATTTTAAACTTAATTAATCTTTAAACAGCTGAAGTTAATTTAAATAGTATTAAAAAGTTAAACCAAATTCTACTTGGTTAATTAATATTTTGACAGCTGAAGTTAAAATGATATTAAAATGCAGATCAAATTATTTCATTGAAATTTACTTCTAGCGAGTGTTTCCACTCCTTAATTTAGCATGAAGTAAAATTTAGAGTTTAGAAAAGCCTTAAAATTTGGTTTGGTCGCTCGACCAATAACATTTAAAATATTCCAATTTTAAATAGAATATTCTGAGCTAACAAAATGAAAATAAAATTTAAGATTTTTCTATTGATCATCTTTACAGCTGAAGTTAAAATAATATTGAAAATGCAGATCAAATTATTTAAATGAAATTTACCTCTAGCAAGTGTTTCCACTCCCAGGTTAAGCATGAAGTAAAATTTCGAGTTTAGAAAAGCCTTAAAATTTGGTTTGGTCGCTCCGCGAAGCGGAGCGACCAAACCAAATTTTCAGGCTTTTCTAAACTCGAAATTTTACTTCATGCGCCACGCGTATAAAACAATGATTTCAAGTGAAGTTCAAAATATACTGATTAGGTGATCAAGATATTCTCATTTTACAACAAAATGACAAACAAATTTAAGATATTCCTATTTTAAATCGAATTTTCAAGCTAACAAAATCACAATAACATTTAGGATGTTAAAATTGTATATAGATAATTTAAGCTAACAAAATTCCAAATTTTGGGTTAGAGTGAAGTTTTTTTAGCCCAAAATTCAAAAAGCTAACAAATTGACTAATTTTTGGGTTAGAGTGAAGACCTCTAACCCAAAATTCGTTATTTTGTTTGCTTAAAATATCAAATTAGATCAAATTATTTAAATGAAATTTACCTCTAGCGAGTGTTTCCACTCACAGGTTAAGCATGAAGTAAAATTTCGAGTTTAGAAAAGCCTGAAAATTTGGTTTGGTCGCTCCGCGAAGCGGAGCGACCAAACCAAATTTTTAGGCTTTTCTAAACTCGAAATTTTACTTTATGCGCCACGCGTATAAAACAATGATTTCAAGTGAAGTTCAAAATATACTGATTAGGTAATTAAGATATTCTCATTTTACAACAAAATGACAAACAAATTCAAGATATTCCTATTTTAAATCGAATTTTCAAGCTAACAAAATCACAATAACATTTAAGATGTTAAAATTGTATATAGATAATTTAAGCTAACAAAATTCCAAATTTTGGGTTAGAGTGAAGTTTTTTAGCCCACAATTCAAAAAGCTAACAAATTGACTAATTTTTGGGTTAGAGTGAAGACCTCTAACTCAAAATTCGTTATTTTGTTAACTTAAAATATCAAATTAGATCAAACTATATAAATGTAATTTACCTCTAGCGAGTGTTTCCACTCCCAAGTTAAGCATGAAGTAAAATTTCGAGTTTAAAAAAGCCTGAAAATTTGGTTTGGTCGCTCCGCGAAGCGGAGCGACCAAACCAAATTTTCAGGCTTTTCTAAACTCGAAATTTTACTTCATGCGCCACGCGTATAAAACAATGATTTCAAGTGAAGTTCAAAATATACTGATTAGGTAATTAAGATATTCTCATTTTACAAGAAAATGGCAAAAAATTTAAGATATTCCCATTTTTAATAGAATATTTCAAGCTAACAAAATGACAATAACATTTAAGATATTCCAATTTAATATAGAATATTTTAAGCTAACAAAAATACAAATTTTGGGTTAGAGTGAAGTTTTTTTTAGCCCAAAATTAAAAAAACTAATGAACTGAATAACTTTTGGGTTAGAGTGAAGACTTCTAACTCAAAATTCGTTATTTTGTTAGCTTAAAATAATTTATTTAAAATAGGAAGATCTAAAATGTTATTCTCATTTTGTTAGCTTAGAGTATTCTATTTAAAAACGGGAATGTTTTAAATTTCATTGCCATTTTGTTGGCTTAAAATATTTGATTTAAAATGAGACTATTCTAAATTTGTAGTCATTTTTGTTCGTTTTATGTATTGTATTTAAAATAGGAATGTCTTAAATTTTATTGTCGTTTTGTTGGCTTAAAATAGGAATATCATTAATGTGTTGGTCATTTGTTAACTTGAAATATTATATTTAAAATGGGAATATCTTAAATTTCTTTGTCATTTTGTTAGCCTAAAATATTATATTTAAAATGGAAATATTTTATTGTTTGATTGTTGTAAAATGGGAATATCTTAGTTACCTAATCAGTATATTTTGAAGAAACTGACTAATTTTTAGGTAACATTCCCATTTTAAATAGAATACTCTAAGCCCTGGGTCTCCAATCTTGGCGGGCCACAAATACAATTCTACATAATAAAGTCGGCCAAGATCCGATTAATTTTATAAAATTATGAAAAATTTAAGGAACACTTGTTACAATATTTCAAAATATGACATTTACAAAAAAAAATACAAACAATCGCGGGCCGGATTCATGCAAGTCGCGGGCCGGATTCATGCAAGTCGCGGGCCGGATTTGGCCCGCGGGCCGTAGTTTGGAGACCACTGCTCTAAGCTAACAAATTGAGAATTATATTTAACATTTTCCTATTTTAAATAAATTATTATAAGCTAACAATATAACGAATTTTGAGTTAGAGGTCTTCATAACTCAAAATTCGTTATTTTGTTAGCTTAATATATTTTATTTTAAATGGGAAAATCTTAAATATTATTCTTATTTTGAGAATTATATTTAACATTTTCCTATTTTAAATAAATTATTATAAGCTAACAATATATAAATAATTTGGAGTTAGAGGTCTTCATAACTCAAAATTCGTTATTTTGTTAGCTTAAAATATTTTATTTAAAATGGGAAAATCTTAAATATTATTCTTATTTTGTTAGCTTTAAGTATTTTATTTAAAATGGAAATATTTTAAATTTCATTGCCATTTTGTTGGCTTAAAATATTTTAGTTAAAATGGGACTATCTTAAATTTGTAGAGTCATTTGGTTCGTTTTAAAAACCCTGTTTAAAATAGGAATGTCTTAAATCATATTGTCGTTTTGTTGTCTTAAAATGGGAATATCTTAAATGTGTTTGTCATTTTGTTAGCTTAAAATATTATATTTGAAATGGGAATATCTTAAATTTCTTTGTCATTTTGTTGGCCTAAAATATTCTATTTAAAATTAAAATGTTTATATTTTATTGTCATTTTGTTGTAAAATGGGAATATCTTAATTACGTAATCAGTATATTTTGAACTTTAGTTGAAATCAGTGTTTTATACGCGTGGCGCATGAAGTAAAATTTCGAGTTTAGAAAAGCCTAAAAATTTGGTTTGGTCGCTCCGCTTCGCGGAGCGACCAAACCAAATTTTTAGGCTTTTCTAAACTCGAAATTTTACTTCATGCTTAACCTGGGAGTGGAAACACTTGCTAGAGGTAAATTTCATTTAAATAATTTGATCTGCATTTTCAATATTATTTTAACTTCAGCTGTAAAGATAATCAATAGAAAAATTTTATTTTCATTTTGTTAGCACAGAATATTCTATTTAAAATTGGAATATTTTAAATGTTATTGACATTTTATCATCTTAACATATTCTACTAAAAATTTTAATATTTTAAATTTTATTAGCATCTCATTCTTAAAATATTCTATTTAAAATGGGAATATCTTTAATTTTAATGTCATTTTGTTAGCTTGGAATATTCTATTTAAAACAGAAATATTTCAAATGTTAGTGTCATTTTGTTATCTAAAATATTCTATTTAAAATGGGAATATCTTGAATTTTATTGTCACTTTATTAGCATACAATATTTTATTTGAACATTTTAAATGTTATTGTCGTTTTGTTAGCCTAAAATATTCTATATAAAATGGGCATACTTCAAGTTTTATTGTCATTTTATTAGCTTAAAATATTCTCTTTAAAATGGCAATTATCTTAAATTTTAATGTCATTTTATTGGCTTGGAATATTCTATTTAAAATAGAAATATTTCAAATGTTATTGTCATTTTGTTAGCTTAAAATATTCTACTTAAAATGAGAATTTCTTGAATTTTATTGTCATTTTGTTAGCTTATAATATTTTATTCGAAATAGGAACATTTTAAATGTTATTGTCACAGCTTAAAATTTACTGTATTAAATGGGAATATTTTAAGTTTTATTGTCATTTTGGTAGCTTAAAATATTCTATTTAAAATAGGAAAATCTTAAATTTCAGAATAAAAATTTTCAGAATTTAAAATAGTTATTTCAAAGGAAGAAACCTTTAGAATTTGGTGTCGTCGTGATACAAATTTAAAGATTTGCAGAATTTAAAATAGTTATTTCAAAGGAGGAAACCTTGAGAATTTGGTGTCGTGATACATATTTAAAGATTTGCAAAATTTAAAATAGTTATTTCAAAAGAATTCTTGAGAACTTGGTGTCATCGTGATACAAATTGTTGTCTGCGATTTTTCAAATGAAGGTCTTAAAATTCATTCATAACATAAAAATAAATATTCCACTATAAATAGATTTTTTGCATTGAAAATTACGTATTATTTGCAACGCAGAAATTCTACTTAAAGTGGAATATTTTTTATGTTACGAATGCATTTTAAAATTCATAACTCGAGACGAAAACTCTTTGAGAATAAATGACTTTTTGGGGTTTTCTCAACGAAAAGCTACCTCAAAGTCCGACAACTTGTATTGGAAATATTAGGTGGAATGTTTCGAGATCTACTTTAACTTTTATCTTGCTTTTTTTTTTATGTATTAATTATTTGTAATATTTCCAAAAAATGTAATTTATGTAATGAAACGAAAGTAAATATATTATAACATAATATATAAAATTACGATAATGTTTTTATTAACTGCAAACATTATTGTAATTTTATACAGGGTGCGTAAAAAGTATCGCACCAAATGGGATTATATGGAAACGGTTTGACATTTAGATTTGACATTTTGTAGATTCAAATAAGATATAAATATATTGGTTTGTAAATTAAATTCACTTGGTTTTGTTTCACTTATATGTATTTTATTTTCTACTAGTTTGGGCTTAATGCCATTATCAAGAATAATGTACAAATGGATTTGTTCGGGAATATATACAGTTTTAAGTTTTATTGGGTAATAGATATAAATACCCATATTTTACTATAAGTTTTATTTGTTTTGCACGACTTGCTTTTGTCAGAGGCCGCCATGTTTATTATTTCTAAATAGCAACCTAGGGTTTTTTTAGTGTTATTTGTAAGGGTTATTTAATTACAAATACAATATTAGCATGTTTATTCTAAAATAACGACAAAAATAAATAATTTAAACAAAAACTGAAAAAAACAAGAAACCTAAGAATATCACAATAGGTGCTGAAATTGTTGTCCGTTCACGCCTTTACAATAAGAAAGTCTATCAACAAATCACCTAGGTATTCTGCAGATATGCCGGAGGAATGTTTGTTATTGCAACTCTATTTCGAGCTTCTAATTCATCTAAGTCGGGTTTCACCAATCGACCATTAATCGATTAAAATCATGTACATGCCAAAAAATCAATCAATTCACATGACATTGATGTTTATGACATTTAAAATGTCTATTCCAATCGACAAATAAATTTGATCAACGAATAAGATTTAATTGAAGTTGGTGAAACCGGACACTAATGTTTTTGTTTACGTTATTTATTTTCGTCGTTATTGTAGAATAAATATGCTAATGTTATACCATGTTGTATTTCTAATTATCCTTACCTTTCAAATACCACCAAAAAAAGCCTAGGTTGCTATTTAGAAAAATACAACATGGCGGCCTCTGACAAAAGCAAGTCGTGCAAAACAAATAAAACTCATCTTAAAATATGGGAATTTATATCTAATTTAAACCTGCTAAATGTCAAATCTTAATGTCAAACCGTTTCCATATAATCCCATTTGGTGCGATACTTTTTACGCACCCTGTATAAAATTACAATAATGTTTGCAGTTAATAAAAACATTATCGTAATTTTATATATTATGTTATAAGTCAAAATCAAATTTAAATAGTTTTGAATTTGAAATATTCAAGTATATATTATATTATATTAATTCATTGTATCCACTTGAGCGTCTCATAACTTCAATTTTAGAAAGCATTTTCGAATTGTCAGCATTGAATGAACAAAAAAACGCGAATTTCTTAGCCAATCTTAGGAATTTAAAGCGAATTGTTATTCCACAATTCCTTTGTGAATTTTTAAAGGAAAATCTATAGGCAGTTTGTTGTTTACAATTTTAATTTATTAGTGGGTGTTACTAAGATTGTTGACAGTTTTGTCATTTTCGATATTTTTCGATGAATTGTTGTTATCTTTAAATAAATCTTGAGAATTGGTTAATTGTGTTTACCATTATTTTTATGTAAATGAAGGAACATTCATGATTTTTCTTGAGATTTATTTTTTAATACATTGGAAAGATTTTTGCAATGTTCAATACTCGATTAAAAGAAGCAGTTAATTCAAAGATAATTTTGAGACAGTTTTAATAATTCAATTGTAATGATCATTTACCTAATAATAATAGGAGCGGATCAGTGAAAAAAAGCAGTTAATTCTAAGACAATTTAGAGAATTTGAAGTCAATTGTGATGAAAATTGATTGATGATTTTTGTTTTAATTTAGACAGATTTCCAATATCTGGAAGATTTTTGCAATTTTTAGTATTGAATTAACAAAATCAGTTAATTTTAATACTCTATTAAAAGAAGCAGTTAATTCTAAGATATTTTTGAGAATTTTAAGTCAATTGTGATGGGAATTTGATGTCAATTGTGCTGCAAATTATTGTTTAAATGTCGACCACCACGTAAACAACTCCCAACATCACTTTTAATAATTCAATTGTGATGATAATTTACCTTATAATAATAGGAGCGATATCAGAAAATTGTGTCGAAAATTATTTATATGTAAATGAAGCAACGTTCTTTAGTTTGGTTCTCATTGATCACTTGATGAAACATGATAAAAATATATGTAAATTAATTTGTAAAAATTAATAGAAAGGGAAATCACTTGATTTTTTTTCACTAATATTATTTATTTATTCCGACTAGTTTCGACTAACAGTAATTTTCAAGCAATGTACAGATTTTAAAAATTACAAAGTTTATATACAATATTTTTGTGTGTCAGGCAAGAAGGGCGCTTATAGAAGGAAAGTTCATGATTTTTGTTGAGACTTATTTTTCAATACATTGGGAAGATTTTTGCAATGTTCAATACTCGATTAAAAGAAGCAGTTAATTCACAGATAATTTTGAGAATTTTAAGCCAATTCTGATGAGAATTTGATGTCAATTGTGATGCATATTATTGTTTAAACGTTGACCATCATTTAAACAACTCCCAACAACAGTTTTAATAATTCAATTGTAATGATCGGTCACCTAATAATAATAGGAGCGATAACAGAAAATCGATAATTGGTCGAGTAGCTTGACATTACAACAATGTTGTGCATTGTTGTAATGTCAAAATCGATAACAGAAAAACTGTAATTAGGCAAGTAGATTTTAAAATTATAAAAACATGATGGTCATGATATTATAACACTGTCTTTAAGTTTTTGAAGAAACAGTGTAGCGTTTTGGGTCCAAATCTTCCGAAGATATTGATGAGCTGATAATACGTACACGTTAAAAAATACGGTGTATAGTATCGTATGTTCAATTAAAAAAAACTTCAGATATAATAATTTTAGTATATAATTTCAGAGTTTTCAATGTAATATTTTCCATGGCACTGTAGAGGTTTTTTTTTTAATTGAACATACGATAGAACGTGTCACCAAGATGTTTAACGTGTTTTGCCAAGAAAGAAATTATGTTCTGGATAGACATATTCGCCTGTCCAGCTTGCTGGTATACTCAAAGTTTCCTTATTATTATTTCATTTGGTAAATTATCTACCCAAATATACCGCGAGCTTGGATGAATTATCAAAAATAGCTATTTTTTAATATCCAATGCTGAAACTTGCAAAACGTATTTTAATACTGAAGATAAATCAATACAGTCGATATTTAAAAAAAAATTGATAATAAACTTTGATGTAAATATTAACAAAAAATATGTTTATCTAGCAAATGACTTAAATTTCTTTAGATTTGTTTTAATATAACCATCATTTTCTATATAGAAACTTACAAAAAAAACTTTCTCTAAAACTATAGATAAGCCCCAATATAATCGTTCTTTTAAAGAAAAATTGATAATTTTGGTGTATTTATTTAAAAATTTACAAAAAATAGTTTTGCAAGCAATTGGGTTTAATTTCGTTTAAAAATAACTATTTTTTAGTATCCAATGCTGAAACTAAGAAAACTTATTCTAAAACTGAAGATAAATAAGCCTCAATACAGTTGATCTTTTACAGAAAATTTGATTATTTTGATGTAAGTATTCATTTAAAAATTCACAAAAAATTGTTTTACAACCAATTGATTTCAATTTCTGCGGCTTCGTTTAAAAATTAATATTTTTTAATATCCAATGCTAAAACTTGGAAAACTAAAGATAAATAAGCCTCAATACACTCGATCTTTTACAGAAAATTTGATTATTTTGGTGTAAGCATTCATTTAAAAACTCACAAAAAAATGCTTTGCAACCAATTGACTTCAATTTCTGAGGATTCGTTTAAAAATAAATATTTTTTAATATCCAATGCTGAAACTTGCAAAGCTTATTCTAAAACAATATAAATAGGCCTAAAATCAGTCAATCTTTAAAAAAAATGATTATTATGGTGGGAGTGTTCATTCAAAAATTCACCAGCGACAAAACCAAATTTTCAGGCTTCTAACACTGAAAATAAATAATCCTAAATACAGTCAATCTTTTCAAGAAAGTTTGAATATTTTGGTGTAAGCATTCATGAATTTTTACACCAGCGACCAAATCAAATTTTCAGGCTTTTCTAAACTCGAAATTTTACTTCATGCTTAATCACGGAATGTAAACACTCGGAAGATAAATAAGCGTAAATACAGTCAATTTTTTAAAGAAAATTTGATTATTTTGGTGTAAGCATTCAGTTAAAAATTCACCAGCGACCAAACCAAATTTTTAGGCTTTTCTAAACTCGAAATTTTACTTCATGTTTAATCAAGGAATGGAAACACTCGTTTCCGGAAGCTTTAAATTAAAATTAAAATCAACGAATGTCTCAAAATTTGCAATGTATACATCAGGATATGCATACGTTAAAAACAAATTGGCTGTAATTTGCTCCTGAAGATGTAAATTATTTATTTTTGTTAAATTATAGATAGGGACGCTATTTTAGTTGAAAACCGGAGTTCTTCAGCTCGTTTAGTTTTTAATTAATTCGCATTTAAAGTTCGCCCATAAGACCCATGTAAATTGGTATTTTATTAAAAATGTGCTAACGCAGGAAAATTGTGTTCTCGTATAAGGTGCGTTAGTTACTATTTTCCATAAAAGTATAAAAAATTGTGGTACTTAAAGATTCTATTATATCAAAAGAAATCCAACGTTGTTAAAGATTGTAATAATTAAAAAAAAAAAAACGAATTAACACCGACTTTCTGCAAGATTGTCGTCTATTTAAGTCGTTTCTCCAAATAATCATTAAAATAACTACTTTTTTGAAGAAGAGTCCGAAATAGACAACATATTTGAAGAAAGTCGATACTAATTCGTTTTCTATTTTTAAAATATTCTGCAAACAATTGGCAAATTCAATTTTGCTTTATAAAAAACAGAATTTTCATTCTAAGTGGCTGTTAAAGTTTTAGATTTGTCTCTTTTTTTGTTGCAGAGGAAAAAGAAATCGTTTTCCGGTGGATAAAAAGTGTTCGATTTAACTTTAAAGCGGCTTGAGGAAATAAGTGCGCGTGCGTTGAAAAGAAGGTCGCGAATAGTGTTTTTTATAAATTCGAAAAAATTGCTAATTTATTTATTTTGGAAAACATTAAAACAAGGTTCCTTACATTTATTTCTATCCCAAAGATTCTTGAATATTAAATGGTTTCGATTGAATTCCTCGCTTCCGCTTTGTTGAGACCATTCGAAACCGTGAGGCGTATTTGAGACTCAAAACCCAGCTAAATGAAATGTTACTTGACATGGAGAACCACTCCACCTTACTCTCGCTAAACATGTCCCCGTTCAACCCTAACAACTCCGGGGACTCCCCGCTGGGCAACCAGCCCCCACAGTACGGCTCGCCCCCTTTAACCTACACCACGTCCTCGACGACGTCATGCCAGCAGATCAGCCTCCAGCAGCAGCAGCAGCAGAACATGAGCATGCTCAGCAACATCAACAATATAGACACTTCCTATTTGTTTTCCCCAGGAGGCGGCAGTCTGGGCGTCGGCGGGATGGACATGGCCGGTTACCAGATACCGGGGCCGCCGCCCTCCATCACCACCTCCGGCACCGACCCGCTGGACTCCAAGGACGGCATCGAGGAACTGTGTCCCGTTTGCGGGGACAAAGTTTCCGGTTACCACTACGGGTTGCTCACGTGCGAGTCGTGCAAGGGATTTTTTAAAAGGACCGTTCAGAACAAAAAGGTGTACACGTGCGTGGCGGAGAGAAGTTGTCACATCGACAAGACGCAGAGGAAACGGTGTCCGTACTGCAGGTTTCAGAAGTGCTTGGAAGTCGGAATGAAACTTGAAGGTGAGTCCTGTTTTTGTTTTTCTTTAATTCACATACAAAGCACGCGCCGACGTAAACATTTTATGTCGGCGCGTTAGCTAGCGCAGCGACGTCTGACGTGCTGCGGATCCTCCCCGCTATTCGAGAACGCTCTAGGAACGCGTGCGTACATATGGTTAACAAATCAGAAGTCCATTTTTCCCACAACAAGAAGTAACAATCTTAAACTTACAATAAGGCGAACAAGCAAAAAGAGGCAGGATTTAGTTCGCTAAACTTTATTGCATGACCAAGCTTTCGGGACTTAAATTTGTCGCTTCTTCAGGGTAATACCTTGAAGAAGACAGATATTCAATTCCCGAAATCTTGGTCATGCAATGACGTTTTTAAAAATTGAATGTAAATTTTTTTTATACATAACAGTCATGGTAGGTTCATATTTTCTTAAAAGCGCACACCCAGAATATTTATTTAGTTCAAAAATTCGAAAAATACATGCGTACTGTAGAAATTTTATAAATACTTATTTATTTCTTAGTACAATTTTTTCAATATTTGAGCGCACGGAATAATTTACTTTGAAATATTGTTGAAATGTGTATTTATTTTAATTGTAACACACATAATAGACACGCCGCTTTTTGTAACAAATCTTTATATTTTTTGTTATTGTTTGTTTTTGCAATAACAAATAATGAAATTATTTCACATTGTTCCAATAAATAAGAACAACCTTTAGCCAACAATAATAACGCTCAGATAGCATCTTTATTACAACAAAGTGTTGGGAAAGTTCAGCCACGGTGCACGTACACACGCGTCCGCAATTTTGCGCGCGGAATCGAAATGAAAAACGCGAAAATGTTTTGACATTATTATACGACAAATAACAGAAAACTTGCAAAATGTTTACAAAGCATGCAATCAAACTAATAAAAACATAAGTAAAGAAAAATGTGGCAGGACAAAATCAAATTATGTCCAAAAACGACAAATTATGAGAATAGTGCGTCGATAATGACAATCAGCGGATAAAATATGAATTTATGTAAAAAAATATAATTTATGGCTAAATAAATGTACGTCGATAATGACAATGAACGGATAAAATATGAATTTATGTGAAAAAATATAATGTATGACTAAATAAATTAATGTAATATCGTAAACCAGAGTGCCATGATTTTTTTTTTAATTTAAGTTGGCTACACGCTTTGAATGTGACATTAAAACGTCAGACATATTAATTATGATTTATAATTTCAGAGTTGCCAAATCTAATATATTTTTTTAAATTTAAATTGGCTACACGCTTTAGGAACTGACATATGAAACGTCAGACATATTAATTATAATATATAATTTTAGAGTTGCCAACCTAATATATTTTCCATCGCACTCCAGACGTTTTTTTTTTATTGAACATACGATACATACTGACAATTATTTCCAATAAAATATTTTTTTTTTTCAAAATTAACATTACATCTAAGCATAGTAATTGACGTTTCAATAATCTGATCTGCAAATTTCCAACTTCTTTCTGTTGTTTCCAAATGAATAGGCGTATCTGAATGGTTTTTTTTGTACAGATTCCGATAATGACCTTTAAAATTTCGTGTCACGTCATTCACGTCAGATTTTTTTTACAAATGACAGATATGTAAAAAAAAATATATAAATTATAACAAAGTAAATTGCTCACATTAAAGGAGCCTTTTATATTATTCTCTTATTTTTCAAGACTCATTGGAGGATTGATTGATCCCGATAATCAGGATTAGCGATAGCAAAAAAATATTGTTTAGGAAATAAATCTGTGTGTATGTGTGTACACAAACAATATCCTGACCCAATTTCAAATTGAAACATCCAGTACGTACATCTTTCCCAACGCGACCAAAATATCTATTTTTAAAATCCCGCCGTTTGTTCCAATTCTCAACAATATTTAGCGTAGACCCACCGGCCGGCCAAAACCGCCGTAATCTCGAACCGAAATAAAAAATAAAATAAAAACACTCGGCGAATTTCATTGAATGAAATTTCGCTTTCGTGCGCGCGTTTTGTAGGTATTTGGGTCAGTTTTCGGCGCTCTCAGTTTCCCAATGTTGTGTAGTAAGCGAGCCGAGAGCGAGAGCGCGTGTGTGTAAAGGTGGTTGCGCATGCGCGCAGAAACGCGCACTCTTGCGCAACAATGGCTCGGCACGATTTGACTTGCACAAATGTTGCGGTGTTGAGCCCCATCGACAGACGCGACTTTTAACGAAACAAGAAGAACAACTCGACGATTAAATAAGATAAATTCAAATTCAAAACTATTTGAATTCGAGAAGATAAGTTTACGCTTCTTATAGTTTGCACTCTTTAAACATAATATATAAAATTACGAAAATACTATTCGTGAACGAATAGTTTTTTCGTAATTTTATATATTATGATTAAATAAGGATTGGATTATTATGTAGTCTTATGATAAGTGAAAATTTAACAGATGAATTATTGTAATAATCAATTAAATTGAGACAGAATAACAGATAAACTCTGTTTTTTTTTTAATATGACCAAACAACTATAACAGTAGGGTATTTTAAACATCAAATTTTGAGATGTTGGTAAATGATTATCAATGTGACAAATAAATCATAATTTGTCAAATAAACTGTTACGATGCAGAGATTTTTCAAAAAGAGAACACTACAACTTGCAACTTGCCAACACATACAGGGATTTTTTCTTTTAAGTATATTTTCACATATTCCATATAAACATTTGTAAAATTAATGAACATGTGATCAGAACGAAGCAGTATATTTTGAACATCACTTTAAGTCAGTGTTTTATACGCGTGGCGCATGAAGTAAAATTTCGAGTTTAGAAAAGCCTGATTTGGCTTGTTCGCTTCGCTGCGCTACGCGACCAAGCCAAATTTTCTGGCTTTTCTAAACTCGAAATTTTACTTCATGCTTAGTCTGGGAGTGGAAAACACTCGTTGAAGTTTTCAAATTGAAAGTTTTCAATAAGATCACGAATGTCTGTAAATTTACATTGATAAATCGTAACATGTATACCTAAAAGAAAAATTCGTTATATTTAGAACTTTTTTAAAATTAGAACATATAAATGAGCAGATAATAAAGAAGACAAATATTCCTGATCAAGGAATATTACTAGATCCTCCTATCCTACCTGATCCTTAGAGACACTATTAAATTGGTAGTAGATACAAATAATTTGAGGCGCTGATAGGTAAATACATTTGTAATTCTAATCTTTGTGAGTTAATTGAATTGTTATATAATTGTCAGATTTCCCTTCACATACCTACAAATTAAAAGTTGATTTACAACATAACATGTGATTAATCTTGTCCTAACCTAAGACACACAACCTGTATCACACCACTAAATTATTGAAATGTCAAATTTGATTAGTCATATTAAAAATAAACAGATTTTACATATATTGTTATCAAAACCACAGTCAAATGTTGGGTACCCCTTAAAAATGTTTACAAACAAATATTTGCCTGTAACAGTGGCGCAACTAGGTTTTCGCCTAATACAAATGACTAAATTAAAATGTGTCTAAATTAGTTTTATTGAAGTATAAATTAACAAAGAACAGAAGAAAGTTATCAAAAATTGGCAAAAATCTTGTTAATTAATAAAAATCTATTCGTGTTCGATCATCATCATCATCATCTTTATTTGACAAAATAGAATATACATGTTATACAATTCATACTTGTTATTTTGTTTGTCAAACAGGTTATCGACCTTAGGTCTTTCCACCTCGTGTTCGATTTACAGTGAATACTCGAATATTATTAAATATAGCCAGAATAAGTTGAAATAATTATCGTCAATTTATATATTCGGGAAATAGCAATCTCTTAATGCGTTTTTTGTTTATTTTGTGTTATTAATAAGATAAATAACCGACTCCAGTAACAGGCAGTCAACCTAATTTTAGTAAGTTATTTATTGATAACTAATCTAAGATCAGATTTGATATCTCAACTTAGTAACGAGCCAGAAACTTAAGTCTTAGGTTAGGCTAGTTATCATAAGCAACTGTTTAACACAGCATACTAAAACCAGATTCTAGTAACCAAATTTTTTATTTCATTATGTTAAAATATTTAGAGTCTTATTAATCCATTAAGCGCAATTGATGCAATAATGCAATATTATTAATTTTTTTAAATTACGAACTAAATAAGTTAAGTTGACACATTGTACCATGCGATCATTTAAAATATAATTTAGAGTAGGCTTTGAATTTTAAATTATATTTGCACTACTGAAAGGTAATACATAGTTTACCATAACCTCACATTAATTCCACTATTCATTTAACCCAAAAAATTGCCGCCTACTTTAAATGATCGCACGGTATTATTTGACTTGACTTGTGAATGTGTGAAGAAAAATGTATATATTTGTAATTTAAATATTTCGATTATTACTTATTTTAAAAAGTATTTTTTTAGTGTATTCCTAACTTCACAATATTTCAGTGTTTAATACGGGCGGCGCATGAAGTAAAATTTCGAGTTTAGAAAAGCCTGAAAATTCGGAATTGCCGGGGCGTGACTCGCTTAGCTCGAGGCGCCCTGGCAAATCCAAATTTTCAGGCTTTTCTAAACTTGAAATTTTACTTCACGCTTAGTCTGGGAGTGGAAACACTCGTTCGAAACTTCAAATTGAACGCTTTTATAAAATCGACGAATGTCTGGAAATTTAAAGTAAAGTAATAAATCATGTATATTTAAAAGAAAAACTGTCAGTATGTTATATACTAATTCATTCATAGAAATCATAAAAATAAATGCTGAATTTTAGCTAAAATCAACTTTAAGAGTTAACTCTATAATTACTCGGCTGTTAATGGGTTAATAGAAATTAGTAGCGACTTTCATAAGTATTTTAAAAGTATTTTATGTTAATGATACATAGTCAAGTATTTAAACTGTCTAATAATTAAACCTTATAAATATCTAATAGTCGACAGTTTTAAGGACATTACTAAATACTAATTATGCTTAGTAGAGCGTTTTGAAACTTTCTACTAACATCTATAATTGCGGCTGGTAATTCCGAAGATACAAGCAATTTTAAAAAGTGCATGGAAAAAAAACAGTACCTTTTTTGTAAACATATATCAAATATCTATTATTTTTGAAAATAAAATTCTCAAAAAATATAGCATATGTAGAATTGATATATCTTTATGTGGTTTAAATTTGGAAAAATTCGACTCCGCCAAATTCAAAATATTCAACTTTAAAGTGACATCGCTCGCCTTTTCAAAAGGATAGTAGTTAGTTCTGAACTATTAATAAAAATAAATGTGGCATCATCGCATTTTCATGTGCTCCAACTTCACTGTAGTTAAATCTGAAGTAATTTACAGGTTATGTTGCACTGTTCTTGTTTATGTTTGTGAACAATAACTTTTTCTGCTGATTAATTTTATTTAAATTTGCTACCAGCGAGTGTTTCCAATCGCTGATTAAGCATGAAGTAAAATTTCGAGTTTAGAAAAGCCTGAAAATTTAGATTTAGGCGCCAAGCGATGCGCAGCGACCAAATCCTAATTTTCAGGCTTATCTAAACTCGAAATTTTACTTCATGCGCTAGGCGTACAAAACACTGAAATATGTTGAAGTTTAAAATATACTGATTAGGTTGGTATGTACATTTAATTCAACTTTTTTTTAAATGGACTTTCACCACTTTTAGAATAAATGGTCTATATACTATAACACGAGTCCTAGTCTATATAAACAGTAGTAATTTACTAAAATATTTCATTAATACGAAAATGTTAATAACATCCTTAAAACCGCGTTAAAGCTTTATGCTAACGTCCACTAATAGGACGCTACAAATCTCTGTTTAGAATATCCAATTAACTGTTCAAAGTATTTACTTGCACATGAAAGCGTTAGCCCCGCCTACTATACAACATTGTTTCAACAAACTGGCCACGCCGACTCCACAATTTAGTTATGATTGTTATGAGTTGCGTTAATTTGCAACTGCGACTAGTGTGTTTAACAACAATTAAGCGACTGAAGCCTACTTATTTACATAATCTAATATTAAACCGTAAATATTTTTGTTGTCTTAGATATTGGTCTTCGATACAAATAAATACCTCGATCACAACAGAGCCCTGCCATCAGAACAATGATGTTAATACATTAATACATTTATGGTTTTTGAGTTCCACTTTGTATTTCGAATCCTGTCAGTTTATTCTAACATCGTGATAATTAGGCAGATTCTTTAAGCGAAATGTTAAATTTAACGTACACCTTATTTTATCAATAAAAAACGTTTTTACTTTGTTTGTAGAACACTATCTATAAATAGTGTTGTACAAACAAAGTTAAAACGCTTTTTATTGATAAATTAACATGTATAACAAAGTAGAAGCCTCCACAATACAATATTTGTATACGTTATTCTTGACGCTCACAATCTAAGTATTCATATTAATGTTTATACTGTGATATTAAAGAATAGTACGTTATAGACCTTTCGCTTACAGATTCAGACCGAATAGTGTAAAAAAAATCAATTACCAGTTGTGTGTGTAAACAGACTAGCCACATCTACTACACAACAGTAATAACTAAGTCACGCTTACTATACAGCATTAATAGTTAAGTCACGCCCATAATACCTGTGATATTAAAGAATAGTACGTTACAGGTCTTTCGCTTACTGATTCAGACCGAATAGTGTAAAAAAAATCAATTACCAGTTGTGTGCGTAAACAGACTAGCCACATCTACTACACAACAGTAATAACTAAGCCACGCTTACTACACAGCATTAATAGTTAAGCCACGCCCATAATATCTGTGATATTAAAGAATAGTACGTTACAGACCTTTCGCTTACAGATTCAGACCGAATAGTGTAAAAAAATCAATTACCAGTTGTGTGCGTAAACAGACTAGCCACATCTACTACACAACAGTAATAACTAAGCCACGCTTACTACACAGCATTAATAGTTAAGCCACGCCCACTACACAACATTAATAATTAAGCCACGCCTACTGTACAACACAAGTATTATGAAAATATTGAATAAATGATCTTCTTATCCTTTAAGGGTTTTCTCTTCCTTTGTTGATGATATTATTTAAAAATCCATAATATTATCAACAAAAGAGATCAAATTAAATTCCTCTCTTACTACACAACATTAATAATTAACCCACGCCTACTATACAACACTAGTATTAATAACAGATGGAAAATATTGAATAAATCTTTCTTTTCTTCTTTTTATCGATGATAATAGAACATCTTCTTATCCTTTTGGGAGTTTTCTTATCCTTTGTTGATGATATTATTTAAAAATCCATAATATCATCAACAAAAGAGAAGAAAAAGCGTACAGGATAAGAATATGTTCTATCATCACCAAATTAAATTCCTCTACTACTACACTACATTAATAATTAAGCCACGCCTACTATACAACACTAGTATTATTAGCAGATGGAAAATGTTAAATAAACCCGTCTTTTCTTCTTTTTATCGATGATGATAGAACATGTTTTTATCCTTTAGAGGTTTTCTTCTCGTTTGTTGATAATATTATTTAAAAATCTATAATATCTTAAAATAAGAGAAGAAAAAGCGTACAGGATAAGAATATGTTCTATCACCATCAAATTAAATTCCTCTCCTACTACACAACAGTAATAACTAAGCCACGCCTGCTACACAGCATTAATACTTAAGCCACGCCCACTACACTACATTAATAATTAAGCCGCGCCCACTACACTACATTAATAATTAAGCCACGCCTACTATACAACACTAGTATTATTAACAGATGAAAAATATTGAATAAATCTGTTTCCTTTGTGTTTTTCCTTCATTTCGTTGGTGATCATAGAACACATTCATATCCTTTAGGCTTTTCCTTCTCGTTTGTTGATGATATTATGGATTTCGAACGATGAGGAGAGTTTTATTGCATAACCCACGACTGTGCGCAGTTTTTTCCGTTTTGTCTGTGCCCGTCTGTGTTTGTAAGTGTGTGATTATTATGTGTCGTGAGCTAAATAACTCGGTCGGCTGGCTGTTGGGTTGGGGCCCACCTTCTGAAATTCTCTCGGAGTCTCTCGGTCCTTATAAAGAGCAAAGCGCACACACACCGCGAGAGTGAAAGGAGGTTTTGCTTTTCAAGAGACTTTGTGCTGATCTCGTGTGTGCAATATTTGAATATCATATTTAACAAATAAACAAACATAAAAAAATATAGATATATTGAATTTGAATTAAAGGCACTTTATTTTTCTAACTAGTTTCGACTTCGTTATTCTCAAGGAATAATCTACAGAAAATATATTTTACAGAGTTTAGTTCAAATTCAATATTAGTTTAAATGTTTCGTCAAGTGATCAATGAGAACCAAATTAAAGTTAGGATATATGATTTATTATGCATTTGTAAAATCTATACTTTCGTATGGGTTATAAGTATGAGGAGGATGCCTAAATCGCACTGGATTAATATTGTAATAGCACAAAAACTGATATTAAAAATCATGTATAGAAAGCCATATTTATATTTTTCAAGCTAAATATTTAAAGATTTAGATGTTTCAGATATTAATAAACTTTACTTAACGTCAATAGCCAAAAAGAAGCCAATTATTACTACACCCTCATACTCTTACTTACTTAACACGTATGGCAACAAACAATATTTCGTACAACAAAAATTTAAAAAATCAATAGCATCAGCCAGCTAGCTATATGTAATATACGGTCAAAGTTTATAATTATCTAACAAACATAATTAATTTAAATTATATAAACAATTATAGGGAGTTCAAATACAAATTTAAAAAAACATGAAAAATCTTAATTTAGAAGAGGTGGCTACTATTTTGGGAAGAAATGAATAAAATTGATTACTTTTGTTTTTATATTATTGTTTACACATTGTCTTATTTTTCAATATACAGAGAGTTTTATGTAACACCGAACATTATCATAACGAGAATTTTTCTTTGAAGTATCCATATGCATACGTTGTAAATTTTTCGATGCTCGGTTTATTAAAAGAATCTAATTTGAAGCTTTAAGGGAGTGTTTTTCACTCCCAGGCTAAGCATGAAGTAAAATTTCGAGTTTAGAAAAGACTGAAAATTTGGTTTGGTCGCGTAGCGCGAAGCGCGGAGCGGCCAAACCAAATTTTCAGGCTTTTCTAAACTCGAAATTTCACTTCATGCGCCACCGGTACAAAATACTGATTTAATGTGAAGTTTAGCGGTATGTTTTAAACTTCATAATATGTCAGTGTTTCGTACCGGTGGTGCATGAAGTAAAATTTCGAGTTTAGAAAAGCCTGAAAATTTGGTTTGGCCGCTCCGCGCTTCGCGCTACGCGACCAAACCAAATTTTCAGGCTTTTCTAAACTCGAAATTTTACTTCATGCTTAGCCTGGGAGTGGAAAACACTTGCTTAAAGCCTCAAATTAAATTCTTTTAATAGACCAAGCATCGAAAAATGTGCAACGTATGCATATGGATACTTCAATGAAAAATTTTCGTTATGAAAATGTTCGGTGTTACATAAAACTCTCTGTATATATTTAAATTAGAATCGTGAACATTTACCAAATCACTGAATGGGTTTATTAGAATTTATGAAAATTGTGAAACATTTAAAATTTTGAGATTTTTATATAACTACAAAAATGACAGAATTCGTTGAAGATGTTAAAGTTGCTGAAAACTTATCAAAAGAATTTTAAAAATACTGGAAAAAGAACAAGATTTGTGAATGATGAAAAAAATAATAAATATTAAGCAAAGTTTGAAATAACACAAAAACTGATGAAAATGATGACAAAGAAACGACTGAAATTATATAAATTAAGCAAAGTTTTAATTGACGCAAACATTGATAAAAATCGTGACAAATTCAAAACGTTATTCCACTTTATTAAACAAATATCAACGATTGATATTTGTTTAATATAGTGAAATAACGTGTCGAATTTGTTACGATTTTTATCAATTTTTGAGACTGAAATTTATTAAAAAAATCAAAATTGTAAAAATAGTGAAAGTTTAAAGATAAAGAAAATTGGTGGATTTTTATAATTTGATAAAACTCGTGGAATTAATAGACAAATAGTGAAATATAATAAATATAGTAAAAAGTAATCAAAAATAATTACGACACATTTTCTAAATACTGTCAAAAAACTTAAATTTTAAATAAAATCGTCAAAAGCAACTAACATACAAAAATTCGAGTCAATAAAATTCGTAAATGTTGACAAAAAAGAATATGCAATTAAATTTATTTGTTTATTTTGGAGATTTATTTACTTTATAAAATATTACAATTTTATTAAAAATAAATATTATTATTTACAAAATACCCTAAAAATATTAAAAATAGTATAGAATTGTTGAATTCAATAAAATAAAAAGATAAATACAGGTAATTTGTTGTTTAAGTATACACATACGATTTGTCCATGTTAATTTTTATATATTCGTCGTTTTATTACAAACTTTCAATTTGAAGCTTCTACCGAGTGTTTCCAATCCTAGATTAAGCATGAAGTAAAATTTAGAGTTTAGAAAAGCCTGAAAATTTGGTTTGGTCGCTCCGCGAAGCGGAGCGACCAAACCAAATTTTCAGGCTTTTCTAAACTCGAAATTTTACTTCATGCGCCACGCGTATAATACACTGATTTAATGTGAAGTTCAACAAAATATACTGCTTAGGTTTAATCACATGTTTATTAATATTATAAATGTGTAAATGGAATATGTGAAAGTATACTTAAAAAAAATCCCCGTATGTCATGATTTAACAAGAATCACAAATTACAAAACCAACACATATCATAACATTTTACAAACACTTTAGAACTTAAAATTAGGACAAATTGATAAACATGTAAAAATTTACCAAATCAACATATGGAATATGTGAAAGTATACTTAAAAAAAATCCCTGTATGTCATGATTGAACAAGAATCACAAATTACAAAACCAACACATATCATAACATTTTACAAACACTTAAGAACTTAAAATTAGGATTAATTGATAAACATGTAAAAATTTACCAAATCAACAAAAATTTAAAATTCCAAACGATTGATTAGTGGAATTTAACCTAAATTTTAAAACTGTTTTTGAAAGTTGATTGATTGGGTTACGTGAATATCAAATTAATTTGACGAATAAAGCACTGATAACCTTTTTTCAGACGTTTGTTTGGATTACCAAATGTACATACATTTGGACACAAAGTGACCATTATCAATGAATCAATCAGTTTATGTCCGAAATGTATACACGTGTGAAGAAAGGTTATTAGTGCTTTATTCGTCAAATTGTCTTTAAAAGCTAATTGTCTACCTGAGTAGGCATGGCTTAGTTACTAATGTTGTGTAGTAGGCGTGGCTTAGTTACTAATGTTGTGTAGTAGGCGTGGCTTAGTTACTAATGTTGTGTAGTAGGCGTGGCTAGTCTGTTTACGCAACACAATTGGCAATTATTTTTTACACTATTGTCAGGATGTTGGAATAAACTGACATGATTCAAAACACAAAGAGGACCAACATATAAAAAAATTATGTTTCAAGGGTTTATTGATAACTATTTTATATCGGCATCAAATAAATTATTTTATTTTATCTAGGCCACTTAAGGTATGCAAATATTTTTTGCTAGCAGCTGTAAAGGATTCAACAATATTTACATACTCTATCAATAAACAGTGTTTGCATTTTAAAGTTGGAAAAGTCTCCAGATTATTACACACTGTCTGTTTTTATTGTCGGAATTTCTAATGATGGGTCAACGTTTCGGGCCGGTAGGTAGTAACTAATAATAACGGTAATAATCCCTTATAATCCCCGGCCCCAACCGGTTAGAAAAACGGGACGAACGGACAGACAAGAAAAGAGAGTCATAAATTCAAATTCAAATTTCTCGGTGCTTTTAGTGCGTGGCATTAGTTTTATTACTGAAAGAGCCGGACGCCCACAAAATTCCCAATCAATTGGGAAATGCCGTTATTGCTTGAAGAAAGTAATAAAAGTTCGAAATATTCTTACAGACATTTGAAAGAGACAACAGGAAACTGTTGATATCTAAAGTGAGAAACTGCTGATAAATATCTTTAGTTTGGTTCTCATTGATCTAGATGAAACATGATTAAAATATATGTAAATTAATTTGTAAAAATGAATAGAAAGGGAAATCACTTGGTTTGTTTCACTAATATGCAGATAAAGCCTAAGGTTTCAATAATTGACTCAAATTGTGAGCTACTTGATTTGTCATCTTGTCCTTGAAATTAACTACTTGTCATGATTGTTAGGCTTTTTGATTTGTCTTTTCTTGAAAAACAGCCTTATTAATAGAGTTGCCAGTAATATCATTATAATAAAACACGGTTCAATTTCCTTTCTTTACTAAGAAAGGAAATCAAACCACGTTTAATTAGTGATTGCTTACTTTAGATAACTCCAAACAAAATGTGAATACATCATTATAGATTCATTTAACATCTATTCATTTGAGTAATTTATATTTCGTTAAATTAATTATTCTGTATAATGATATGCTTAAAATATATTGTCACCAATTTGTTCAAGGCGTTAGCCACATTAAATCTATTCTTTGGGCCATTTGGGCATGATCTAAGTTACTTATTAATTGGTGTAATGTAGCACATTTATTAATATACTAATACTTCCATGATTATTAAATCAAATATGTAAATTATTGTAAAGTGTAAATTAATTGTAAATCGATTATAATGGAGATTCCGTAAATATAGTTTAAGTTAATGCTAGTTAATTTATACTAAACCCGACCAAACACGATACTAACATTTTGTATTAATAGAACAACATCTAAATGGTATTTGTTTTGAACTATTGGCAACATCGCATTTCATGCTCCAACTTCACTCCAATTAATTTTGGAATAATGTAGAGGTTATGTTACATCTTATGTTTTTTTCTTCTTTTTCTTTATTCAGTTTGAAAAATGTTCCATCATCTTATTTTATTTTTCTCTTTATAAGCTTCAATTTAGAGGTTATGTTACATCTTATGTTTTTCTCTTTTAAAAGAAGTTTTATTCATTTGGTATACAAGTATCTTCGCATTTCTTAATTCAATGTTTCCATCATATTATTTTATTTTTCTTCCAAAAGAAGTTTGACTCATTTGACGTGTCAAACTTTAAATTTGAAGAGTTTTCCATCATCTTATTTATTTTTTTTTTTCTAAAAGAAGTTTTACTCATTTGGTGTCTGCCTGCACTCACACAAAGAGCGGTTTCGGTTGCTCAACGTTTGTTATTGGGCAATTTAGAAATTCAGCTCGGACTGTAAATGTGTGTATGTTTGTGTGTGTTAGTGTATCGGTACATAATATATAAATATGTGTGTGTGTTAAAACGTTTACAAATCTAACTAGAATTTAAAACACGACCGCGAGTCATTTCAGCGCCGTGTTCCATTTATTCATTTATTACGGCACGACGTTACTCTTATTTTTTTTTTATTTTTCAGCGGTGGCGTAATTACGCGTTAACAAATTTTTCTATTTAAATTTCGGCAATAAACACACAATTACGATGATGCTAACGAAAGAAAACGAAAGGCGATTTCGATTTTTGCAATAGAAATAAAATATACGGGAATTTTTTTCTTTTTAAACGTACCGTCGGTGGACATAAAATATGTTAAATATCAGCAAATTTATACCGGTTGTCAGATGTTTAAAGGAAAGGTTATAAAACGGTTATCGAAACACTATTAAGAGAAAAAGGATTTTAATTTTTGAAATATCAAATGACAATTAACTGACAAGTCCAAAGTTTGACACACACTAATAATAGATTACGTCACGAGAGTGGTATGCAACATATTACATATGAGCGCATATGTTGCGCACGAGCCGCGTAGCGGCGAGTGCAGTATTCCGCGAGTATGTAATTGCCATACCACTCGAGAAACGTACGATACTTTACCTACACCCTAACAAAATACACAATTAGCATGAAAGAACAACTTATTTATTCAATAATTTTTGATAGTAACATGACATTGATGAAATCTAAATTACTACTTGATCAATATACATCAAAGAAATGTCATTTGGTTGTGCGGTAATCAATCAGCTGTTCAGCTGTCAGCATGTAATATACTTTTTAAAGCTATTACGTGCATGTGTAGGTAATATCAATCATACGCGCCAAGATGACAGTGTGGTATGATTCGGTTACTAAATAGGGCTTAGGTAAACAATTTACCTACAACGAAATAAACATTTGTAACATTTATTTATTCAAGTGAGAATATATGTTAAATGTAACATCTAACGAATAAAACTAAAAGTGAAGTAAGGAATAAAACGTTTTTCTTTGTGATTAAATACTCCACGTAACTTAATTAAACAATTATTAATATATTTTAAACTTTACTTGGAATCAGTTGTTTATATGCGTGGGGCATGAGGTAAAATTTCGAGTTTAGAAAAGCCTGAAAATTTGTTTTGGTCGCCCCGCTTCGCGGAGCGACCAAACCAAATTTTCAGGCTCTTCTAAACTCGAAATTTTACTTCATGCTTAATTAAGGATTGAAAACACTCGTTAGAAGCTTCAATTTTTGTTATAAATAACGAATAGCTGAAAACGCACAGCCTATACATCGGAATATGTGTACTATGTATACTTAAAAGAAATATTACCGGTATGTTTCATGAAACGTGTAATTTACAGGCTGTACCAATCAAAACGCAGGGTTTTCAAAAACATCCAATCAAAAAGCGTCATCTTCAGGCTACGCCAATCAAATTGCAGAGCTCTCAAAAATATCCAATCATAAAGCGTCACCTTCAGGCTACGCCAATCGAAACGCATAGTATTCAAAACTATCCAATCATATACCGGGACATGTATACTTAAAAGAATAATTACCTTTTGATATAAAGAAAACACCTAACTTTTTTATACATATATATTTTTAAGTGTTTTCTTTGTATCAAAATTGAAAATATACCACGAAGTGAACGTCTCCAAAATTCAAGAATAATTACCTGTACGTTTCACAAGCAGCGTGATTTGCAGACTGTGCCAATCAAAACGCAGAGTTTTAAAAAACATCCTATCAGAAAACGTCATCTTCAGGCTACGCCAACCAAATTGCAGAGTTTTCAAAAGTACCCAATCATAAAGTTTTATCTTCAGACACCTCCAATCGAAACGCAGAGTATTCAAAAATATCAAATCAGAATAATTTACAGGCTATACCAATCAAAACGCAGGGTTTTCAAAAACATCCAATCTTAAAGCGTCACCTTCAGGCTACGCCAATCGAAACGCAGAGTATTCAAAACTACACGTATACTTAAAAGAATAATTACCTCCATATTTGTTTCACGAGCAGCGTAATTTGCAGGCTGTGCCAATCAAAGATATCCAATCATATAATGAGATATGTATACTTAAAAGAATAATTACCTGTACGTTTCACAAGCAGCGTAATTTGCAGACTGTGCCAATCAAAACTTAGAGTTTTCAAAAACATCCAATCAGAAAACATCATCTACAGGCTACACCAATCAAATTGTAGAGTTTTCAAAAGTATCCAATCATAAAGCTTTATTTTCAGACTACGCCAATCAGAAATCAGATTTGCCCTTGACTAAAATTGGCTAATTAAGTCAAGAGCAAATCAGAAAGTATTACTATACAAATCAGAAAGCTTTAATTTTAAAATGAGCCAATCTAAACTTGTACATCTACAGGATAACCAATCAGAAAACTGATTTTGCTATTAACTACAATTGGCTAAGCAAATCAGAAAGCATTATTATACAAATAATCCAATTTAGAATCCTTCTAACATAGGAACAAATAATTTCCATATCATAATGAAGTTTTAAAAATGGTCAATTAGAAATCATTTTCTGGAAAATAAAACAATTAAAAACGAATGTTTTAAAACGTATTAATAAAGCCAGGTATTTAAACACAAACAATATTACTTTTTACATTTCGTTTCGAATGAGTAAATAAATAAATAAATAAATAAAGCGTGCGTATCTCTATTGGCTCGTTCGTAATTGATAAGAGAATACGGTAACCTATAAATATCTGAAACACACACATACATACATGTGCACATACATAAGTGAGGATATTATTGATAAGCACGAAAATAAATAAGTGGGTCAAGTTCGTACATTATGTACGAGAATAAGTAAGCGCCTAGAGAGTAATTAAAGTTGAATTGTTAAAAATGAAAAAGTAAGTGACAATAAATTTCTTTTTTTGCTAATAGAATTATTTTTAGAGATTATAAATAAAATGTGGATCATCGGTATTTTAGAATAATTTTGTGAATACAGTAGAACCTCGTTATACCGGGATGGCTTTTGGCTATACCTAGCACGATATAAGGAAAACACGGTATATCCGAATATATGTAATTTGTATAATAGTCACATACACACACGCGCATATATATATATATATATATATATATATATATATATATATATATATATATATATATATACATATATATATATATATATACATATATATATACATATATATATATATATACATATGTGCAGTAGCCACCTACATAACAAGACATACTATATAATACAATAATGACGCCGGAACGTTTTACCTAATCAGGGCGGTACGCAGTCAATTGTTAAAATTACCATCTTTAAAAAGAAAGAAACCTGAAAAATGACCCCGATATATCCGAATCACGGTATCTCGAGGCCCGGTATAGCGAGGTTCTACTGTATTCTGTAGAGATTGTAACAATAACAAATTCAAATAACAATAACAATTTAAAATTCTAAGGGTTTAAATCCTTAGAATTTGAAATTTTTATTGACATTAATTAATTTATAGAGATTTTTTTCTAATTGTTAATGAAAATTATGAAAAGAAAATGTGAATTCTCCGTTTTTGAATTTTTTTTTTTTTAAATAAATTGGTTCATAGAGATTTTGTCAATTTCTATTTAAATAAAATAAAATAAACCTTTATTCACGGATGTACCATTTTAGAAATAATAACAATTCAATACTATAGATAGAAACAAAAATATTATTGACAACATAGTAATCTTTTAACAATCAAAAAAATCAAAATCAGGATAAATTAAATAAATTGATTGTGAATTACGTGAAGATCAAATTAATTTGACGAATAAATAACCATGTTATTATTAAAAGGAAAATTAAATCCTCCGTTTTTTAAATATTTTTAATATCAATTGATTTATAGAGATTTTTTAAATTATTTAAAAATAGATAAACCTGACTTTTTAAAGAAAAAAAAAAATAATATCAATAAAGTAGTTTTATTTTATAGAATTATCTTTAGAGATTAAAAATAGAATGTGAATCATCGATATTTTAGAATAATTTTGTAAATATTCTGTAGACATTGTAACAATAAATTTAAATCCTCAGAATTTGAAATTATTAGTGATTTTAATTTATTAATTACATTTTTTTATTTTCTGTGAAATTTATTAAAAGGAAATGTGAATACTCCGTTTTTAAAATATTTTTTGAAATTAATTGGTTTATAGATATTTTCTTGAATGTTCTATTAACATTTTATTATTAAAAGAAAATTTTAATCTTCTGTTTTTAAATGTTCTTTGGTATAAATTGGTTTATAGAGATTTTTTAAATTATTTTAAAAAAAAGTTAATTACTTTTTGAAAAAATAAAAACAGAAATGTAAATAACAATTTTTTTTTTTTTCTAATAGAAATGTGAATTATTAGTTTTTCGGAATCATTTTGTGAATATTCTGTAGAGATTGTAACAATAAATGTAAATCTTTAAAATCTGAAATTATTGTTGATGTTAATTAATTTATAGAGATTTTTTAAATTTTCTATAAAAATATTAAAAGACAATGTAAATGTTCCGTTTTTGAAATGTTTTTTTTATATAAATTGATTTATAGAGATTTGCTACAATGTTTTATTAAAATATTATCACTAAAAGAATAAATTTGAATCCTTCGTTTTTCAAATATTTTTAGATGTAAATTGATTTATCGAGTTTTTTAAATTTCCTGCGAAAATTATTTAATCAAAATGTTAACCCTTACTTTTTGAAATATTTTTTTATATTAAATTGATTTGAGTATAAATAATTTTTACAAGGTGGCCAAAAAATGAGTGAAAAGCTTCAGGTAATTTTATTCGTTAATTCATTTTGAGTAGAAAATCTGAATAAAAAAATATTGTAAGGGTCTTCATTAAGGCTTACTTATTTTCAAAATGTTTTAGTTTAGTTTAGTTTATTGACGGATAATCTCCTATTACAAAAATATACACAAAAGAAAGAGTATCAGTAAACAACGTACAAAAAAAATATATATACATAGAAACTAAATTCATGTAACCTTAAAAATGCATTTTGATTATTATCATACAGGGTTGTTATGTTTAAAACACTTTGTTTTAAAACAGTGTTTTAAACATGTTTAAAATCAGCCGTCGTGTTTTAAACGGTTTTGTTTTAAACATATTTTAAATCCCAAGTTTGTTTAAAACATGTTTTAGACGTTAAATTTGTTTAAAACTTTTTTTTTATTATTTTAAATTTGCTAAATTATATTTTATACTACTTCATTAAGATTTTTTATTTACATTTTGAAATTTAAGCTAAATTGTTAAAGATATTTCAAATAACATTATTAAACATAACATTTTATTACAATAAAATATCGAATGTGTGCATAAATGTGATTTTTAAATACAGGGAATTTTTCTTTCAGGTATACATATGCATACACTGTAAAATTTACGACATTCGTTGTTTTTTTTTTTTTAAGATTTCAATTTGAATTTTTAAACTCCCAGACTAAGCATGAAGTAAAATTTCGAGTTTAGAAAAGCCTGAAAATTTGGATTGGCCGCGTAGCGAAGCGGAGCGGCCAATCCAAATTAGGCTTTTCTAAACTCGAAATTTTACTTCATGCGCCACACGTACAAAACACTGAAATATCGCAAAGTTTAAAATATACAGCTTTAGCAATCCAATATGTAGACGTGAATAAAACGTGAGTCAAATTCTACGCTGAAAAAATTGTTTAAAACAGTGATTATAGGCAACCCAATAACTCTAACGTATATTAGGTTGCCTATAATAGTTGTTATATGTGTGTGTTTTTTGTACTTCACTGTAAATCAATGTTTTTAAGCGTTTCGCATGAAGTAAAATTTCGAGTTTAGAAAAGCCTAATTTGGATTGGCCGCTCCGCTTCGCTACGCGGCCAATCCAAATTAGGCTTTTCTAAACTCGAAATTTTACTTCATGCTTAATCTGGGAGTAGATAACACTCGTTAAAAACCTCAAATTAACCGCTTTTAAACAACGAATTCTCGGAAATTTAAAAAACGTTGTAAATATCGGGATATGTATACTAAAAATAAAATGCTCTGTATGTTCTGTTTTAAACACGCTTTAAACGTGTTTTAAACATGTTTTAAATACGTTTTCAACACGTTTTAAACATGTTTTTAATTGTTTATGTTTTAATCGCGGTTCCAATGAAAAAACCCATTTTGTTAAAAAAACTATTTGTTTTAATTAAAATGAAAACATCGTTTTTTAAACAACCCTGATATTATATTTATCAACATCTAGATTTACATTACAAATGTTTATGTAATGTTAAGTCGATTGTTAATGGCAACAATTTTATACAAAATGTTAATAGCAAATTCTAGTCACACATTTTTTAATATAATAATACCATTTTTTGTTTTCTATTTTATAATTTTAATTTTAATTTTTTTTTTTTATAGAGTCAACATTGGTAAACGAATCGCGCTACGTAAAGCTTTTCACTCATTTTTTGGCAACCTTCTATACAAAAATACTTGAAAAAGAAATAATAATAATAATTTTTACAGGTAATTTAAAAAATATTTTAACAACGGAAGATTCTATTTTTTTTAAAACGAATCTTAAAAATAGAACTAAGGAGCTAGCTGTATTTTTTATAATTTGATTAAATTTTTCTTATGTAATTACCTTTTTAATAAAAATGTAATTATTAAGAAAATTTAGATCAACTAATAAATAATAAGATATTTAACCCACTATCTTTTTTTGTTTAACCCCTTGACTTACGATATAAAATTACAGTTGAGAAATTTACCGTAGAATAGGTACAATTAATATTACTCTTACATATTTCAAAATAAATTTCTCCAGACGTTTGAATTAATAAAAATATTTAATTTGGTTGGCGTTCACTTTGTGGTACATCTTCATAACAATTTAATTAAAACACTTAACTTTATTTTACCACATTTAAAATAAAAGTGGTAAACAAAGTTAAATGTTTTAATTAAATAAAAATATTCATTTGTGAAATTAATTAAGCTAAGATCAAACACAAGGAGTATATAATTGAACTTTATAATTGATCAGTGTTTTATACGCGTGGCGCATGAAGTAAAATTTCGAGGTTAGAAAAGCCTGAACATTTAGATTGGTTTGACAAACACAGCACTCTGTTTAATATAGATAGGCAATAGTTTTGAGAAATAGTGAAACACAATTGACCGAGGAGGAAAACCAAATGGAAAAGACTGTAACATAAAGTTGAAGCTATTTAGTTCTAAACAAGTTTACTTTAAATTTTTTTCATTTATTTTCCGAATCTAACTTTTCATCATTTTTCCCGAATGTTAACTTATTTTACTTAGCACTTGTAAGTAAAATAAGTAAAAATTCGGAGAAATTGATGAAAACTTAGATTCGGAAATGCAGGACATTTTTCCTTTGGGTGTACATATCACGATTTTTCGATCTAAATTTTCAGAAATTCCTTGTTCTAATTACTCAATTTGAAGCGTTTAAAGAGTGTTTTCAATCCCAGATTAAGCATGAACTAAAATTTCGAGTGCCCGCAAATTTGGTTTGGTCGATCAAACCAAATTTTCGGGCTTTACTAAACTCGAAATTTTACTTCATGCGCCACGCGCACTAAACACTGCTTAGGTTTGATCACATGTTTATTAGTCTAACAAATGTTATTCTATTGTATTCCATATAATATGTCATATGTAATATGTTATAGTATACTTAAAAGAAAAAATCCCAGTATTTTGTAAAGTAAGAAAACTGATTTAATTCGAATGAATAAATAGAAGATTTACGATTAACATTGCTTTAATCCCTAAACAAAAACGGTTTTAGGATTTTATTTAAAAATTACGCTTAGCACGAGCGCCCAAAAATAACATTTCGTTGATTTATTCTTTTTTTGTATTATAACGCAATTAATGTTTGTTTATAAATGAAATTGCCAATTCTTGGTTGCAGAATACTTCAAACAATAAAAGTGCGATTCTTTTCGCAATTTACATCAAGTTAGACTTACAAAGACTATATCAAACACTCATTGAAACAACTACTTCCCGAGCGAATACCCCGACGGACATTGAATTATACAACAAGTGTTTGCTGTTACATACAGTAACCTACTGTAAATGTAACAATTTGGGACAAATTATTCAGGCCATCTATAGACGCGTTTCGAGGTTCATCTCTCATTAGTATAGCTTTGCCATTTCCTCTAAACAATTTGACACCTTAGACTGGCGGTCACGTTACGGTCAAACATAAGTATAAATGAAACTGCCAATTCTTGGTTGCAGAATACTTAATATTTTAATGTTTGAAGTATTCTGCAACTAAATATTGGCGCATGAACTAAAATTTCGAGTTTAGAAAAGCCTGTAAATTTGGTTTGGCCGCTCCGCTTCGCAGGAGGCTTTCAGGCTTCAGGCTTTCCTAAACTCGAAATTTTACTTCATGCTTAGCCTGGGAGTGGAATCACTCGTTCTAAACTTCATACTGCACGTTTTTATATGAAATCGACGAATGCCTGAAATTTTACAGCATATACACTATGTGTATTTAAAAGAAAAATTAACAGTATTTAATATACTAAGTCATTCATAGATATCATAAAAAGAAGTGCAGAATTTTACCTGAAATCAACTTTTAGAGTTATCTCTATAATTGCTCGGCTATTAATGGGTTAAGGAAGCATCGAAAAGTATTTGATTACGGATTAATTAATTGATTGCTTAAGCTAATTTTGCTTTCATTTGATGTAGAATAAGTTACTGTAACTAAAACAATGTGCTTAGTACATACACTTAAAGTTTGATTTTAGTGAATCTTTTAATTTTTGTTTGATTAATGTTTATTCACAGAAATTTCATATATCAAAATTTTTAATTTTTATCAGAAACTGATTGTATATTTTAACTTATTTATTACTTTAAATTTATTTGTTAGTATTAAGAATTATGTACAATTCTTAATACTAACAAATAAATTTAAAGTAATAAATAAGTTAAAATATAGAATCAGTTTCTTATAAAAATTAAAAATTTTGTTGAAACCATTTTTTGTTTGAGAAAATTAATTTTTACAAGCAATCAATTTTCTCGAACAAAGTTTATAATGTAGACAACAATTCTGTGAATTTTAAGTTTTTTTTTTAAATTTTTATATTTAAAAAAGAAAAACTTAAAATTCACAGAATTATTGTCCACATTATAAACTTTGTTCGAGAAAATTGATTGCTTGTAAAAATTAATTTTCTCAAACAAAAAATGGTTTCAACAAAATTTTTAATTTTTATAAGTGAAAATCTGCATTTTTAGATGCAAAAATCTCAAATTGAAGACGAAAAGATGTATTTCTTTTTTAATCTTATGAAATTCACACAAGTTCTTAGTAATGTTAGAAACAGTATGTGGTGTTTAATTTATTCAGAAACAAATGTTCAGCGAGTTTTAAGTTTTTTTTTTAAATATAAAATTTCAAGTGAAAATCCGCATTTTCAGGTGCAAAAATCTTAAATTATCGACAAAAATTTGTATTTTCTTCAAATCTAAAAAAATTCACACATGTTCTTAGTAATATTAGAAACAATATGTGTTATTTAATTTATTCAGAAAAAAAAATCCTAAACTCACCAGAAACAATATTTCTTTTGTAAACAAAGTAAAGGTATTTGTTTCTTGGTTGCAGAATACTTAATACTTTAATGTTTGAAGTGTTCTGCAACTAAATATTGGCAATTTTATTTATACTTATATTTGAACGGTAACGTGACCGCCACTCTAAGATGTCAAATTGTTTATACGGAATGGCAAAGCTATACTGATGAGAGATAAATCTCGAAACGCGTCTGAATAATTTGACCCAAATTGTTACATTTGCAGTAGGTTACTGTATGTAACAGCAAACACTTGTTGTATAATTCAATGTCCGTCGGGGTATTAGCTTGGGAAGTAGTTGTTTCAGTGAGTGTTTGATATAGTCTTTGTAAGACTAACTTGTTGTAGATTGCGAAAAGGATCGCACTTTTAATGTTTTTTTATTTAAACTGTTAACTGTGGAGGGTTTCTACTTTGTTATACACCATTATTTACAGAAATGACGTTCACATCCGCTGTATGTTAAATAGTTGTACCTTATGTTTGCAGTATTTTATGTATATAAGTGGCATACGTGAATAAAAATAAAGTTAAAGTTAAATAAGACACTCAAACTTTGTTTGTACAACTGCGGTTTTTATTGTGACTATAGTTTATACTTCTAGTTTAATAATGAAAAGTTAAAGTTGTCGAAACTATAGTTACAATAAAAACCTCAGTTATACATATAAACATAATATATAAAATAGCGAAAAAACTATTCGTGAAAATGCAAACAATGTCTTAATTAATAAGACAACTTAAGACGATAAGTGTGCAAACTATAAGAAGCGTAAGCTTATTTCCTCGAAATCAAATAGTTTTGAATTTGAATTTATCTTATACATATAAAGTTTAAATGTCTTATTTGTGTTTATTTATCTATTTATACTTACGATGAGCCGTTACATATTAATAACAAATAAAAATAACAATAGTAAACAGATTTCTAGAACAAACAGAAATAATCGCAGACAAATCATCATACATACAATAGTTTATACTTCTAGTTTAATAATGAAAAGTTAAAGTTGTCGAAACTATAGTTACAATAAAAACCTCAGTTATACATATAAACATAATATATAAAATAGCGCAAAAACTATTCGTGAAAATGCAAACAATGTCTTAATTAATAAGACAACTTAAGACGATAAGTGTGCAAACTATAAGAAGCGTAAGCTTATTTCCTCGAAATCAAATAGTTTTGAATTTGAATTTATCTTATACATATAAAGTTTAAATGTCTTATTTGTGTTTATTTATCTATTTATACTTACGATGAGCCGTTACATATTATTTAACAAATAAAAATAACAATAGTAAACAGATTTCTAGAACAAACAGAAATAATCGCAGACAAATCATCATACATACAATGTGAACACTAATAAAACTATTTTTTTTCCCTCATCCCTCATCGAAATAATGTCAGACTTATCGGTACCAGTGATATTGTTATAAATCTTTAGGCTTTAAGTTTGTTTTTTTTCTTTTCTCTTCTTTCTCTGCGCACTGTATGTATGATTTAAAATTATGTTACATAGCATTATATTAGATTAAGTTCCCTGTAATTGGATACATGTATATCTGTTGGGAAAAATAAAGAATAATAATAATAATAATAAATTTAAAAGCAGAAACCAAAAATCATACATGCAATGTGAATAACTACTAAAAATAATTTATTAATTCGCATAAAATGGAGTACTTTTGACGTAATTAGTGCGTGTTTGTTTGTGTTAATTCGGAATTAAGGAATGCGGGAAAAATTCCGTTTGATAAACGTAACAATCGGAAGAATTCTAACATTTAAATCGTAAAAAGTCCCGCAAGAAAGAAAGCTATAATTCATCGTAATAAAAACATTTGAAACGTCCGAATTGCAGTAAATTATAACAGTGGCGAAAAGGTAAAGTAAAAATTTAATGCATTACATAAATTAATTAATTTAAATTAAAATTAAGTATTAAGTAAATTAACCCATTCTCACACAATGATATACAGGGTGTCCGTATTTCGACAGAATGTATGGGGATCTCAGTTATTTTAAGAGATAGAGAGTCGGTTAAATTGGGGCAATGTTGCATATTTTAGGGCCTAACAATAATCTGAAAACAATTTTGAAATATCTTTTTTTGTTTTCGAGATATCAACAAAAAAACTGATTTTTTTGAAAAATCGTTTTAATTTTTTATTCAAAAACTACTGAATCTGGCCATTTAAAACTTTGACAATATAAGGCACTTTTTTAATGCGGAATCTAGTAGCATATATTTTTTCAAGATAACTAAAACATTTACCCGGGGACTATAGCCAACTTTTGTTTTTTTTATGGGCGCCATTTTGAATTTTTATATTTTTTGAAAGAATATTTTTTTCTGAATTCAGTTATGTATCACACTCATAATTTATGTTAGATTTGATATTTAAAATTATAATAATTTCTTTTTTGCAAAGAGTGCCTTGGAAACAATGACGTCATATCTAATAATCAATAAAATGTTGACCATAGCCAATTATTGTTGGCAGTCAAAATTATTTAATAACTGCCAATCTTTTATAATAATAAGTATCCATTATCACACAAAACATAAATTAAAAAAATGGTGATGTGTCCATCATATCACTTTCCCCGTTAAAGATATGATGAATATCAACAGTATGGAAAAGTTGCACAAACTAAATTTATTCTCCTTTCATTATTTTTATTCCAAATCTATTCACAAAAAAAAATAATTCTTCCATTTTCACATATCATTAAATATTGATCACCATCACATTTAAGCGTTATATATTTTTAACTTTACTGTAAATCAGTGGTTTATACGCGTGGCGCATGAAGTAAAATTTCGAGTTTAGAAAAGCCCCGTGAAAATTTGTCTCGGGTCGCTGCGCGACCCTCGACAAATTTTCTACGCGGGGCTTTTCTAAACTCGAAATTTTACTTCATGCTTAGCCTGGGAGTGGATGACACTCGTTAGTTTTAAATACATCACAACTGGTGATGTATTTTAACAACAATTATGGGTCCTAGGAGCTGTCAAATGAGTGAGTTACTCAACTGTTCCCAAATCACTCTTTACAAAAAACAAGAGTTAATTTTTCATATAAAATGTACAATAAACTATAAAAAAGATATGATTTTTTATATAAAATGTACAATTAACTATAAGTATGATACATAATTGAATTTAGAAAAAAATATTATTCCAAAAAAATATGAAAATCCAAAATTGAGCCCATAAGAAAAACAAAAGTTGTCTATGGTCCCTGGATAAATGTTATAGTTATCTTAAAATAAAATATGTTACTAGATGTCTCGTTAAAAAGTGCTTCTATAATGTCAAAGTTGTAAATGTCTGGATTCAATGGTTTTTGAAAAAAAAAAAAATAAAAACGAAATTGCAAAAAATCCGTTTTTGGACAATATCTCAAAAGCGAAAAAAGATATTTCAAATTTGTTTTTAGATTATTATTAGGCCCTAAAATTCGCGACTTTTCCCCAATTTAACCGACTCTCTATCTCTTTAAATAACCAAGATCCCTATACATTTTGTTGAGATACGTGCACCCTGTATAAGGGACGTCAATTATTTTAACATGTAAAGCTCGATTTTGATGTGTCTAGATGCTTGAGATTTGTATAGTCTAGAATCCAAGTTTTTGGAATGAAATGTTATGACCACCCTGGTTTTTTTTAAATAGAAAATATATTTCCTTTTTTTTTTCATAAATACATTTTTATAATAATAATAATAATAATAATCATTTATTTCTCAGCAGAATAAATTCTATTTACAGAGAAAAATACAGATTTTATGATAAAATGAATGTTTCTTTTGATAATTTTCGCTGTAAATGTTCATACATTTATTGGTTTTATTAAAGCTTTAAATTGAAGCTTCTAAAGAGGATTTCCAATCCTTGATTAAGCATGAAGTAAAATTTCGAGTTTAGAAAAGCCCCGCGTAGAAAATTTGTCGAGGGTCGCGCAGCGACCCGAGACAAATTTTCACGGGGCTTTTCTAAACTCGAAATTTTACTTCATGCGCCACGCGTATAAACCACTGTTTTACAGTAAAGTTAAAAATATATAACGCTTAAATGTGACGGTGATCAATATTTATTGAAATGTAGTGAAAATGGAAGAGTTCTTTTTTGTTGTGAATAGTTTTGGAATAATAATCGAAGTAGGATAAATTTAGTTTGTGATTTACAGTATAGTTAGAAATGTATAAATGTATAATTTGGAATAATAATCGATGTAGGATAAATTTAGTTTGTGATTTACAGTATAGTTAAAAATGTATAATATATTTTTTAAAAACAACGAATATCTAAAGATTTGCACCGTATACAGTATATTGAGATATGTATACTTAAAAGAAAAACTCTCTGTATATCTGAGATAGTAATAAATAATATGCAGTGAACAAAACATTTTTTTGGGCACCAGAGAAGTTCTAGGGTTGAAATGGTTGGACCAAGCTATGATTTTAATTTAGTCATTATTTCTATTTCACATGTTGTTAAACTAATTATAATTCTATTTACATTCTAAATTGTTATTATACCAATTTTAATTCCTTGTTTGCATACGTTCGTACACTTCCTGTCCATATATGGCGAGCGAGAAACGCGAAGAGAGAGGGGGTAACAGTAGTTCCAAACATTATTATATTTACATTTGTGCGTTGCTCCTCTTTATCTGATTCACTGTGTCGAAACGTTGAACAGAAAAATAAAATCGAAAGTGAATTATGAATTCACGTCAGGAATTTTTGGAAAGAATTGGGTTTCATGTCATTTGGATGAAATTTATGTTTTTTTGTGAAAAATTGTGAAGATCTGAAGAAAATATAAACACGAGTAAGAATTGCGAAATCACTGGAGGCTTCTAAAAGTTTTTTTGGAAATTAAGAAAACTAGTCGAGAAAATAGATGATTTTTGAAACAAACCAAGTGTTTAGAAAATGTTTTGTCTGCTTTTTATTATGTTAAAGTAAATGTTTTTAGTCTGCTTTTTTAGAAAAGTACGAAAAGCTTTGAATAACATTATCCTTTAATGCTGGTATCTACTCAAAATAAATCTATATGGCTTCTGAAAATGTTAAGAAAACTAAATCAAATCAAATCAAATTGTTTATTGGTCCTTCATTGTTTATTTTTACAATATTAGACACGTCAAGATAAATAAGTAGAAATAAAATATTACAATATAAACTACAGAGTATAAGGACATTTGATTACAGTGATACATTAAAATGTTGATATGCATGTATTAAATAAAAAATAAAATTTGGTCAGTTGGATAATTTTAAGTTATTTCCGAATGATTAAAATGTTCAAAATCTTCTATACTGTAGAATGCATTTATTTGGAGACAAGCTTTTAATTTGGACTTGAATTTACTTAGTGTCAATCCTGTCAGCGACTCTGGAAGTTTGTTATACAGGTTAATACCGGCTTGCTGAGGAGCTTTACCAAAGAATGAATGTGTGTGTTGGTATGATACTAATTTCTCTTTATTTCTAGTTTGGTAGCTATGAATGTCACAATGTCTTATGAAAGTAGATTTATTTGAGTGAATATAACATAACATTTTTAAAATGTAAATGCAAGGTAGTGTTAAAATCTTTTCTTGAATAAAAACCATTTTGCAAGAATCTAAGTAATTTAAGTTGAACATTAAGCGAATAATTCTTTTTTTGTAAGATAAATAATCGGTTTGTTTGACATGACTGTCCCCACAGTGTAATAAACTAGTCTAGAAAATATAAGGTTTTTGAAACAAACCAAGTGTTTAGAAAATGTTTAGTCTGCTTTTTTTTTTAGATAAGCACAAAAAGGCTTTAATTACATTATACTGTGATGCTAGTTAATATGTACTAGAAAAATAACTATATGGGGCCCGCCGTGGCCGAGCGGTTGAGCCGCCGGTTTCGCCAATCGGACACGGAGGTGATCTGGGTTCGATTCCCAGCGGAGGCGAGTAATTTTTCTAACGAAAAATACTCGTCTCCGGTTCCATGGATGTGTGTGAATGTGTCGTGACGTCCAAATTAGTCGAAATATATGTTAATATAGTTATAAATCAACGTTAGTGGCTGAATGGTAAAAACTATGCCAAACAATACAAACAAAAAAAAAAATAATAACTATATGCTATTCTTGATCAAATTAACGTGGAAACATCGCATTCCAACTTCACTATGGTTAAATTTGGAGTAATTTCGAGGTTATGTTACATTGGTTTTGTATACGTTTCTGAAAAAGTATTTCTCCTGCTGAATTATTTAATTAAGCTCAAAAGCGTGCCATACGAACAATTTGTAAAATGAGACAGCGTGACAGCTGTAAAGGTATTTTCAAAAATATTGGAATACTGACTACACCTGCTATTTACATATATGAATGCATAAAATTTATAACCAAAAATAAACATTTATTTTCAAAATATATGTTAAACAGTCGTCACAATACAAGGCACGGTGATGCATATGTGTACCCATCACACCGACTAACAATGTTAGAAAGAGGTCCCCTATACAACTGTATCAAATTTTATAACCATCTACCAGAATACATAAAAAAGGAAAATAATTATAACAATGTCAAAAGAATGTCGTATGAGTTACTATGCACGTTGGAGCCATATAATGTGGACGTGTATTTAAACAACACATGTAACATTTAATTTAAGTTTTCTCTTATTTTGACGTATTTCCATGCCTTTGTTGTATATATAAATTATTTGTATATGTAATCACTTGCACTGGAAATAAACATTATTATTATTATTATTATTAAAATTTACTTCTGACAAGTGTTCCCACTCCTTGATTAAGTATAAGGTAAGGTTTCGAGTTTAAAAAAGCCTGAAAATTTGGAAAACTCATGCTTTTCTAAACTCGAAATTTTACTTCATGTGCCATACGTATAAAACACTAATTTAAAGTAAAGCTCAAAATATACTTCTTGGATATGTACATTTATGATTGATAGCATTATAATTTAATTTATTTATTTAACGTATAAACTTTTACTATTTTACAAAATTTTAATCCTTCTAGACAAATAATAATAGAAAGATTCTAAAAAATTAATAATTTCGCATGCATGCTCAAATAACATTAAATTAAATTATATCTTATATGTAAGTGCCCAAAACCTTTTTATTAAATACAACGCTTAGTTAGTGACCGGGATTCACAAAAAAAATTTATACTGCCTTTCAAAAAAATCAGAACACAAAGTATTTATTGGACGATTTTAATGAAATTTACAGAATTTTATCATGTAAATGAACTGCATCGATGATCAAAAAATCAATTGTTTTGGTTACTATTTAATGGTATTTTTCCTTGATTTCACCATTATGAAGAGCTGCTGATTTTTTAATGTAATTGCTTCTAATATCCAAGTAGCCTCTGAGTAGTTTGACGTTTCAGTTTGTAAAACATAAAAAGATGCCCCGTGTTCGCCGGCGTGCACAATATCATCATCTAAGTGAATTTGAAAGGGGTCGCATTATTGGAATGCGAGAAGCGGGTTTTTCGGTTCGTGCTATTGCTGAAAGGGTAGGCCGTAGTGTATCGGTGATCGTACGCTGCTGGTCTAGATGGTCCGAAGCTGGGGAGAATCGACGTAGACTTGGATCAGGACGTCCAAGAAGCACCACTGAGCGTGAAGATCGAGCTCTTCGTCTTACAACTTTAAGGGACAGATTTACAACGTCGCGGGCATTGGGAAATGACTGGTTGGCCCTAAATGGCCAAAGAGTATCCATGGCTACTGTTTACAGAAGAATCCGCAGTTTTGGTATAAGATCCTACCGTCCACAATTGTGTCTACCTCCTACTCCGCAGCATCGCAGAGCAAGACTTGATTGGTGCAGGGGAAGACAACATTGGACCCATGAATGGAATAACATTATCTTCAGCGATGAGTCTCGGTTCTGTTTATGGGCTCATGATGGTCACAGAAGAGTGAGACGTCGACGCGGTGAACGCAGAATTTTACAATTTGCTGTTGAAAGACATACGGCTGTTACACAGGGAGTTATGGTTTGGGGGGTGATAGCATATGGTAGTCGGTCTCCTCTAGTTTTTTTAGAAGCAAGTCTTAACGCGATTCGGTATATTGACAACATTTTACGGCCAGTGTTAGTGTCCTATGTAAATGGCTTGCAGAACCCCATTTTTCAGCAAGATAATGCTCGACCTCACACAGCGGCCATTACAAGACAGTTTTTTGATAGTGCCGAAATCAATTTGTTACCTTGGCCATCTCGTTCTCCAGATCTATCGCCAATAGAACATGTTTGGGATATGATAGGTGTTAGAATAAGTAACTTACAGCGCCCCGCTAACACTGTAATGGAACTTAGAGGTCAAATTATCGAAGTTTGGAATGAAATACCCCAAGTCGATATTGACAGCCTGATTTCTAGCATGTCTCGACGTGTTAATGAGTGTTTGGGAAATCGTGGAGGCCCAACACATTATTAATTTTTATTCATTTGTTTTTTTGTTTTTCAAGTTGATTTTTTGATCATCGATACAGTTCGTTTACATGATCAAATTGTGTAAATTTTATTAAAATCGTGCAATAAATACTTGCTGTTCTGATTTTTTTGAAAGGCAGTATATATTATGTATTAGTCACCTCTATTAATAAATGTTGGGAAAACGTAATAAACTGTAAAAAATAATAATAAAGAACTTATTTTCAAATCTATTTTAATCGCTTATTCATTTTTAGATTGCGTTTCTAAAAACGGATTTATATTCACAAAACAAATTAAAAAACTATGTCGGATGCTTTTTTTGATAAAATATTTTTTTCCAAAAAATTTTTTAGAACTCAAATTTTTTAAGGGAAATTTGAAACAATAAATCCGACAAAGATTTCGTGATCTGATATAGTATATATAAATATTTTTAAAATTTTGAACATACAAAATTTCAATAATATTTTATAAATATAAATCAGAAATGTACATATCTAATCAGTATATTTTATTTAAACTTCGCAGTATTGCAGGTTTTATACGCTTTGCGCATGAAGTAAAATTTCGAATTTAGAAAAGCCTGGAAATTTGGATTTAAATTTTCAGGTTTTTCTAAACTCGAAATTTTACTTCATGTTTAATCATGGAGTGGAAACACTCGTTAAATGTAAATTTCAAAGAAATAATTCAGTAGAAGAAATACAGTTTTACTAACGTAAACAATAACATAGTTTTATCCTATCTGGTATCATTCAAGGCATCAATTTAGGGATATTTATGGTTTTTTTTATATAAAATGTTTTTTTTTCTGCTAACCCATCAAGCGCCATTAATGCAATAACGCAACATAATTATTTTAATGGTTTTTAATTACTAATTTAGTTAATTTAATACATTGTATCATTTGATCTGACTTGAGAATGTGTGTAAATATTTTGTTATTTAAATATTTCGTTTATTACTCAAAAAGTTTTCAGTGTATTTTTAACTTCACAATATCTTAGTGTTTTATACGCGTGGCGCATGAAGTAAAATTTCGAGTTTAGAAAAGCCTGAAAATTTGGTTTGTTCGCTCCGCTTCGCGGAGCGAACAAACCAAATTTTAAGGCTTTTCTAAACTCGAAATTTTACTTCATGCTTAGTCTGGGAGTGGAACACTCGTTAGAAATTTAAAGTTGAACGCTTTTAGAATAGCGACTAACGCCCGAAAATTTTCAGCGTATACATTAGGTTTATTTAAAAGAAAAATTCCCAATTTTTAATGCAATAAGTCATTCATAGAAATCAGAAAAAGAAGTGCAGAATGTTACCTAAAATCAACTTTATAATTGTTTGGTAGTTAATGGGTTAATCTTTCTGGTATCTTTCAAGGTTTTAATTTTTAATTATCAAGATTCAATTTGTAGATTTTCCATATTAGTTTTACCCTATCTGGTATCATTCTTTTTCTTGCCTGCCCACTTATATTTTGTCATATTTTTGTATTTTCTAAAATAGTCGCGTTTTGTACAATTTACCTGTGTTCCTCCATTTATACTTTTGTACTTTTATACTTACTTATTATTGCATGCTCGATTTCGCCAATACTATTTTCTTATGACAAATGTAAGACTTGTAAGAGATGAATAAATTATGTTATTATTATTATATTATATATAATATATACCGGGTGCTGACTTGACGACGCAACATAGGAAACCGCATGTTAATTTTAAAGTGTTCAAATATTTTCTTCCCTATTTATTTTAGAGACAAAATGTATTTTACTTTTTTTGTAAAGGGAAAAATTCTAAATTTATTAATGTTCACACTTAACACTTTACGTTTCTCTAAGTTAAAATAATTAGGAAAAAGTAATGTGATTTTATAAAAATAATGACATACTATGGAATTGATACAACAATTGCGGATATTCCCTGTTTATTTTTAAGTTGAATTTAAAGCTTTAAACAAGTGTTTTCCACTCCCAGACTAAGCATGAAGTAAAATTTCGAGTTTAGAAAAGCCCCGTGAACATTTTCTGGGCTTTTCTAAACTCGAAATTTTACTTCATGCGCCACGCGTATAAAACACTATAATATTGTCAAATTTATGTATATTCGAACTTCACTTAAAATCTGTGTTTTATACGCGTGGCGCATGAAGTAAAATTTCGAGTTTAGAAAAGCCCAGAAAATTTGTCTCGGGTCGCTACGCGACCCTCGACAAATTTTCACGAGGCTTTTCTAAACTCGAAATTTTACTTCATGCTTAGTCTAGGAGTGAAAAACACTCGTTTAAAGCTGCAAATTGAACTCTTTTAAAAATCCACGAATGTCAGCACATATACAGCTAATAATTAAGAAAAAGTAATGTGATTTTATAGAAATAATGACATTTTTCTTGTATAGTGTAAATCATTTCGAAAACATTTACTTTAATCAAGTGACTACGATATCTTTTGCCATTTTGACATCCGCAGTTGTTGTTTCAATTCCATGGCATGTCATTATTTTTATAAAATCACATTATTTAATCTTAATTATTTTAACTTAGAGAAACGTAAAGTGATAAACGTTAACTCGAATGAATTCAGATTTTTTCCTCTACATAAAAGGTAAATATATTTTGTTTCTAAAATAAATAGGGGAGCCAAAATTTGAACATTTCCAAATTTACATGGGATTTCCTATGTTGCGTCCGCCAAGTCAACACCCGGTATATATAAAATGTGTAATGCTTGAATTATTATTTTTTCGGTTAATTGAAAACTTAACGAATCCACGCAATTGCCCACAGCACACACACACACACACACGCACAGTCACACAAAGGTCGGCGTATTAGGCAATTATTTATATAGAGAAACGAGTTTGTTGTAATTTTTTACTTTTTTTTTTCGAGTGAACATTATTATTTCCATAAGTAGGTCGTCCGTCTGGCGTAATTGTGCAACGTTACGAGCGCGCTAAAATTAATTTCGATTCTTTCAACCGTGAATCAGACAGTGCAAAATTAACACACCGCAAAAAAATATTCAAAAATTGTAATCTTCACCGTATGTTTTTTAAAATTAAAAGAAATCGTTGCATAAAAATGTATTGCAGAAATAGCCAATTAGTTCGTGCAAAGAGGAATTTTATATTTAAAAAAACTTCAACTACTAAATTTGATCTTAGATAAATAGCATTTGAGAAAAAGAGATAAGTTTATTTATTTCTTATTTTGGCTCCCCTCTTTTCAATATCAAACACACAATTTTCTTATTTTGACTCTCCTTTTATGATAAAAATCTCGTTTTTCATGGAATCAGGTGTTCTACAAGACTTACATTTAGATCCAATCAACATGCATTTAGCAGGAACAAAATAGAAAATTGATTTGGTATTCCACAAGGTTCCAAATTTATCACCCCATCGTTAGTTTGCGGATTTCTGACTCATTTTTTTTCAGAGACGAACATTTTATATTCATGAGATACTATCATGAATCTATAATTATAGAGCAAATTATAACGATGATATCAAAAATTTCGTTTCACATATTCGTGAAGCTGGTGGTGAACGCATTAATCTGGTATTTCCACAAGGTTCCAAATGTTTGGCAAAATCCATTGTGGGCTACCATACAAATCTCTTTGAGGGGTGGAATCAGGTGTTCCACGTGGCTAACATTTAGATCCAATCAACATGCGTTTTGGAGGAACAAAATAGAAAATTGATTTGGTATTCCACAAGGTTCCAAATTTATCACACTATCGTCAGTTTGGCGTTTCTAGAAATTTTTCTCAGAGACGAAAATTGTATATTCATGAGAGGCTATTATGAATCTATAATTTTAGTCTCCCATAAAAAAAATGAGTTAGAAATTCTCTAAATTATGATGTTGTAATAAATTTTAAATCTTGTGGAAAACCAGATCAATTTTCTATAAAATGAATAAAACGTGAACAATGTTTGAAGATAATGCTTTAATTATTTTAAGTTTTCAATTTACTAGAATTTTACATTTAGAAAAATTTCTTCCACTTCTAAATTTACTCTCGAATTAAACTCGATTCGAAAGAAAGTGAAGAATATTCTAAAACGTGAATCCCATAACACTTTTTCGTACGTTTACATTTTTACTTTCGTTCGCGATGAAAACCGAAAGTGCTTGCGTTGTTCGCGAGCGGTTTCATTCGAAAGAGAAAGAGCGCAAAAGAGAGAGAGAGATAGCGGGATGGGAAAATGGAGGAGGTGTGTGCGTGTGCGAGAGCGTGATGCAAGAGACGATCTTGGTCATGTAGGTTGGCAGGTCGGAATGACGTAAGACATCGTTAAAGACTCAAGAGAACCGAGACTTGACCGACAAAGCGATAGAAAACGGTTTCCCACAAGGTTCGATTTTATCACATAAGAAAAACAGAAAAGAAATCAACCGATCATCGAATTAGATTAATACACTGAATCTGCTGGTGTTGAGAGTTTTGCAATTTTATAAATTTTGCTCATTATCCACTTCTATGCTAAGCAAATCTTCCTCAACATAGATTTTGGAGCAGCTTAATAATTAGAAAATCAATCTAGTATTCCACAATGTTTCAAATTTTCATCATTATCAGCTCATGTTCAGCAAATATTCCTCAACGAGGATTTTGAAGGAACAGAATAATTAGAAAGTTAATTTGGTATTTCACAAGGGTTCAAATTTTTATCATTATAAACTCATGTTTGCAAATGTTCCACAACGATTCAAATTTTCCTCATGATCAACTCATCTTAAGTAAACCTTTCTCAAGGCAGATTTTGAAAGAACAGGATAGTTAGAAAATTAATCTGGTATTCCACAAGGGTTTAAATTTTCCTCATTATCAGCTCATGTTCAGCAAATTTTCCTCAACACGGATTTTGGAGGAACAGAATAATTAGAAAATTAAACTTGTGTTCCACAACGATTCAGCTCTTCCTTATGTTCAGCAAATGTTTCTTAACGCGGATTTTGGAGGAACAGAATAGTTAGTAAAATGAATCTGGTGTTCCACGAGGTTCCAAATTTAGCTCATTGTCAACTCTCATCTTAAGCAAATCTTCATTAACACTGATTTTAAGGGAACAGAATAGTATGTAGAATTACCATGATTTTTCTCAGAGCAAAATAGAAACCAGTTGTTTTTATAATTGTTTATAAAATTAAACAATTACTTAAAAAGCTATAAATAGGTAAATTTCTATTAGCCCAAATCTTTTTGTAGGTTAATAGTTTTGTAAATTTAATCAATCTGATTGCGATATGATTTTGTAGAGCAAATTATAACGATCATATCAAAAATGTAGTTTTACATATTTGTGAAGCTGGTAGTAAACGTATTAATCTGGTATTTCCACAAGGTTCCAAATGTTTGGCGAAATCCATTTTGGATTACCATCTCTTTTTTGTCGATACAAATCTTTTGGGGGGTGGAATCAGGTGTTCCACGAGGCTCACATATTGGATCCAAATGTATTTTGGAGGAAAAAAAAAACAGTAAATTGATCGGGTATTCTACAAGGTTCCACATTTTTGCCAAAATCATAAATTTGTGAATTACTAACTCTATTTTTGTAGATAAAAATCTCTGAGGATAGAATCAAGTATTCCACAAGGCTACATTTAGATTCATTTAACATGTATTTAGGAGGAACAAAATAGTAAGAAAAATTATCTTGTATTTCAAAACATTAAAATTTTTTACAACTTCATTATTTCGTGGATTTTCAACTCCCCTATTTTTCGATAAAAATCGCTTTAGAGAGGATACCTGATTTCATCCTCCAAAGTAATTTTTATTGAAAAATAGGTGAGCTAGAAACACAAGGTTTATATTTAGATCCAATCAACATACATTTAGGAGAAACAAAATACTTACAAAAATTAATTTGATATTCCACAAGGTTTCAAGGTTTTTTGAAACAAACATTATAATTTTGAGGATTTCCCTTTTTTCGATATAAATCTCTTTGGTGATGGTATCCAATGTTCAACACGGCTTACATTTAGATTTATTCAACGCGCATTTTGAAATATCGAAGTAAACTGCACTTTTTAAAATCAATATTGGTTGTGTACATTTTAATGGATTAATAAGTTAATTAATTCTGGTATTTCACAAGACTTTAATTTTTCCCTCTTTATTTTCAATCAAATGTCTAACAAATTTGATAAGTACATTTATGATTTACAGCATTATAATTAAATAATTGTTATAAATATAACTCATACATGTACATATCTAATAAGTATACTTTGAACTTTATAATATTTTAGTGTTTAATACGGGTGGCGCATAAAGTAAAATTTCGAGTTTAGAAAAGCCTGACAATTTGGATTTGCCGGCGCGCCTCGCTTCGCTCGCGCGCCGGCAAATCCAAATTATCAGGCTTTTCTAAACTCGAAATTTTACTTCATGCTTAATCAGGGAGTGGAAAAACTCAGAAGTAAATTTCAATGAAATAATTCAGAAGAAGAAATATATTTTTACAAACGCAAACAAAAACAGTATAACATATCCTTAAAATTACTCTAAATTTAACAAAATTCATCACGTCAATATGTGATAAAAAATCTGTTCAGGGATAGAATTAGGTGTTCCATAAGGCTTACATTTAGATCTAATCAACACGCATTTAGGAGAAACAAAATAGTTAAAAAAAATAATCAGATATTCTACAAGGTTCTAAATTTTTAAGATCATAATTTTAAGGATTTCCAACTCCTTTTCGATAAAAATCCAATCTCTTCAAGGATGGAATCAGGTGTTTCACAAGGCGCACATTTAGACCTAGTTAATACACATCTTGGAGGAACAAAATAGTTAAAACATTAATCTCGTCTTCCACAAGATTCCAAATTTTTTATAACATAATTTTGAGTTTCTAACTCCTGTTTTCGATAACACTAGATCACCACTAGATCATCTAGACAAAAACCAATTTTCAAATTACAGACCGTATCTTCGATTTATAAATACCACAGTCCTATATACCGCTGCATGAGATTGGCTAATCAAATGAACAGTCATGATATATTTGATTTATTTAGTTCATCCCATATTATGTTTAAGAATATTGTAAATAAAATTCAGTTCACGAGCAGTACACTGTCTAATTAATTGTACTTGGTAGAATGTATTTAGGTTTAAGTTTAAGTTAGTCTAATAATAATATAAATATGTAACTTAATGTTTGTTAGTGAATTCCTAATGTTAATATTTTGTTAAAAAGGTGTTATCCGTTAATAAATAAATAAATAAATAAATTCAATCTCTTCAGGGATGGAATTAGGTGTTTCACAAGGCTTACATTTAGACCTAATTAATACTAATTTTGGATGAACAAAATAGACACAACATGAATCTCGTATTCTGCAAGGTTCCAAATTTTTTATCATCATTATTTTGAGGATTTCTAACTCTCGTTTTCGCTAACAATTCAATCAAATTTTAAACGAATTCCCAGATCATTAATCTCACATTCATCGAAACTCCGTGCTTTTTATAATCAAAATTCGTTGTGTTCATTTTAAAGGATTTAATAAATTAATTCATTGTGGTATTCCACAGGGCTTCAATTTTGCCCCCTTTATTTTCAATCAAACAAAATTCCAACAAATTCCCAGAGCATTAATCTCGCACACACAAAAAAATCAATGTATGTATGAATAGACATTACACAAACTGACAGGTAAGCGGCGTTGCCATTTTATCCGAACAGTATTGTTGTTATTCAACGACCTCGTCCCACTTCACGGAACTTGAAGACTCGCTCAATCCACAACACACTCACACACAAACACGGAACATACAAACGAAATCGTTCTCTTTCATTTCCCCCTTCGCACAAAACCCATCCTTTACCATCCTCACTTCCCCAAATCGCTTTTTTGTGTCCGTTTTTTTTCCTTTTGTTTCTCCGTTTCGTTTCTGTGAAGTTTCGAGGGCTTGGTTTTCGGTGTGTGTGAGCCGGGCTTCTCGTGTGTCCGGATCGGCGGCCAAGCGCGACTAGTGAGGCTGGAACACGCAATCTACACAAAAGCGGTTTATACAGTGCGGCCAAAACGGATTCCAATTAAATTTGTAGATACTGGAAATAAATTGGTCGAATGTGTGCATTATTTCGGACGTCATTGATGGGATGGATTGGATGTTGTTAATTGTTGCTAATTAAACGAGATATATCTTGCACAGTGTTTAATGGTCAACAACGAAATGATAAATATCAAACGGGAGACGTTTTTTTTTGTTAGAAAATAAAACACAAACTTGCTTATATTTCACAATCAGAGCTTGTAATATCTAAAGATCTAAAAGGTTAAAAATCTTTGATCTTTAGTCACTGAACGAACAAAAATGCTGTCTTTGAGGACATTTCTTTAAGAAAAAGCAGCAATAAACTTTTAGATTTTAAGTTTATTGTAACGCTTTCTTGAAGACATTTGCTCTAGACAAAGCGTTCTCAACTTTTTTAAGGTCGCGCCTCCCCTTTTACCTCATAAAAATCATCACGCCCCCTTGATTTAATTTGAATTATTATTTATAAGGATCTGTACGTGAAGATTTTACAGGATGGCCTAAATTTTTAATATGATTTGAATAAATTTTTAAACAAAAAAGGTGGAAGGAAAATCAACTTACTTTATTTAAAAATTTTAAATACCTGACGTATTTTGTAAGTACCTATACATGCAGGGATACTTTATTTTAAATATATGCATATGACTACGTTTTTTTTTAAAGAGTTCAATTTGAAGCTTTAAACAAGTGTTTTCCACTCCCAGGCTGAGCATGAAGTAAAATTTCGAGTTTAGAAAAACCTGCAAATTTGGTTTGGTCGCTCCGCTAAGCGGAGCGACCAAACCAAATTTTCAGGTTTTTCTAAACTCGAAATTTTACTTCATGCGCCACGCGTATTAAAGACTAAAGACACTGAAATATTTAAAACAAGTAAACTTTACTTGAAATCAGTGTCTTATACACGTCGCTCACATTCAAAAATACATTCCCAATGCTCTAAATTTAAAAAATATACGTTTTTGTCTTAGATAACATTTGTTTGATCACAATTTGAAATTGCTTATTCACAATTTGATGCCGTTTAATCCCAATTAATTGTGTTCAAACTGACAGCCATATTTGAGATCCCAATTTGAAATTGTTCATTTTAAATTTAGTATTAATTAGTCCCAATTTGAAGTTAAAAGGTGTAAATGAATAAAGGCAAACAATCGACTTCTTGAAATCTAAAGACTTTCTTTGATCTTAAAGAATGCCTAAAGAGTAAAAATATTGTATTTCATCTTCCATTTGATTAATGAGTATTAAAATAGTAAAAACAATTTAAATCTTATATTTAAAGAAGAATACTAGATGAATAAAGGCAAACAATTGACTTCTTGAAACTTTATGGCTTTCTTCCTAAGGATGCCTAAAGAATAATGAGATTATATTTCATCTTCCGGTTTTTTAAATAATACAAAAAAAGTCAAATCAATTGGAATATTGTTTTTGAAGAAGATTACTAAAGGAATCGAGGCAAAATGGTCTTATTGAAACTTCAAGACTGCTTTTGATCTTGACGAATGCCTAAAGACATAATTTCCGTTTGTTCGAAGAATACTAGAAAAGTACATATAATTTAAATCTTGTTTTTAAAGAAGAATTCTAGATAGTTCAATGCAAAAATGATCTTCTTGAAACTTCAAGACTTTCTTTGACGTTAAAGAATGCTTAAAGAGTAAGTAACGAGATTAAATTTCATCTTCTATTTGTTCATAGAACACTCAAGGCCTAAAAACAATGTACATCTTGTTTTTAAAGAAGAATACTGGACGAGTAAAGCCATAAAATGGACTTCTTGTTGCCTCAAGATTTTCCTCTATCTTAAAGAACGCCTTGAGAGCAAATATATAGTAATAATACTAAAAACACTTAACTTATTGTTATAAAGATGTACCACAAAGTGAATGCCAACCAAATCAAAAATTCAAATAGATAGTATTTCACCTTCCATTTGTTTGAGGAATACTTAAAATGTATAATAAATATAAATCTTGTTTCGAAAAAGAACACTACATGAATAGAGGCAAACAATTTACTTCTCGATACTTCAAGACTTTCTTCGATCTTTAAGAATGCCTAAAGAGTAAAGATAATATATATTTCATCTTCCATTTGTTTGTAGAAGAAGAATTTCAGATAAATAAAAGCTTACTACTTACCACTACCTGTTTTACTTGTAGTATTATTTAGGGTTACAGCAAAAAATAGGTATTCCAATCTTGAAGAAGAAGAGCAATGAGATTGCATCTTGATTGAAAAATACTAGAATAGTATAATCAATTTAAATCTTGTTTTTGAATACTAGACGAATCAAGGCAAAAAATGGTCTTCTTGAAACTTCAAGACTTCCTTCGAACTTGAATAATGCTTAAAGAGCAAAGATATTAAATTTTATCTTCCATTTGTTTGTAGAACACTAAGATCAGTAACAACAATTTAAATATTCTTTTTAAAGGAGAAAACTAGACGATTAAAGCCATAAATGGGCTTCTTAAAACTTCAAGATATTCTTCGATTTCTAAAAATGTGTAAGGAGTAAGGAGATAGTATTTCATTTTTCATTTCTTTGAGGAATACTTCAATTGTAAAATAAATCTTTCTTCAAAGATGAATACTATATGAGTAGAGGCAAACAACTGACTTTTTGATACTTTAAGACTTTCTTCAATCTTTAATTAATTTATAATTTATCTTCCATTCGTTTAAACGATACTTGAAAAGTAAAATAAATGTAAATCTTATTCCAAAATAAAATACTGGATGAATAGAGGCAAGCAATTGACTTCTGGATACATCAAGAATTTCTTCGATGAGCAATGAGATTGCATCTTGATTGAAAAATACTAGAATAGTATAATCAATTTAAATCTTGTTTTTGAAGAAGAATACTAGACGAATCAAGGCAAAAAATGGTCTTCTTGAAACTTCAAGACTTCCTTCGAACTTGAATAATGCTTAAAGAGCAAAGATATTAAATTGTATCTTCCATTTGTTTGTAGAACACTAAGATCAGTAACAACAATTTAAATATTCTTTTGAAAGGAGAAAACTAGACGAATAAAGCCATAAATGGGCTTCTTAAAACTTCAAGATATTCTTCGATATCTAAAAATGTGTAAGGAGTAAGGAAATAGTATTTCATTTTTCATTTATTTGAGGAATACTTCAAATGTAAAATAAATCCTTCTTCAAAGATGAATACTATATGAGTAGAGGCAAACAACTGACTTTTTGATACTTTAAGACTTTCTTCAATCTTTAATTAATTTATAATTTATCTTCCATTCGTTTAAACGATACTTAAAAAGTAAAATAAATGTAAATCTTATTCCAAAATAGAATACTGGATGAATAGAGGCAAGGAATTGACTTCTGGATACTTCAAGAATTTCTTCGATGATCAATGAGATTGCATCTTGATTGAAAAATACTAGAATAGGATAATCAATTAAAATCTTGTTTTTGAAGAAGAATACTAGACGAATCAAGGCAAAAAATGGTCTTTTTGAAACTTCAAGACTTCCTTCGAACTTGAATAATGCTTAAAGAGCAAAGATATTAAATTTTATCTTCCATTTGTTTGTAGAACACTAAGATCAGTAACAACAATTTAAATATTCTATTTAAAGGAGAAAACTAGACGAATAAAGCCATAAATGGGCTTCTTAAAACTTCAAGATATTCTTCGATATCTAAAAATGTGTAAGGAGTAAGGAGATAGTATTTCATTTTTCATTTATTTGAGGAATACTTCAAATGTAAAATAAATCCTTCTTCAAAGATGAATACTATATGAGTAGAGGCAAACAACTGACTTTTTGATACTTTAAGACTTTCATCAATCTTTAATTAATTTATAATTTATCTTCCATTCGTTTAAACGATACTTAAAAAGTAAAATAAATGTAAATCTTATTCCAAAATAGAATACTGGATGAATAGAGGCAAGCAATTGACTTCTGGATACTTCAAGAATTTCTTCGATGAGCAATGAGATTGCATCTTGATTGAAAAATACTAGAATAGGATAATCAATTAAAATCTTGTTTTTGAAGAAGAATACTAGACGAATCAAGGCAAAAAATGGTCTTTTTGAAACTTCAAGACTACCTTCGAACTTGAATAATGCTTAAAGAGCAAAGATATTAAATTTTATCTTCCATTTGTTTGTAGAACACTAAGATCAGTAACAACAATTTAAATATTCTATTTAAAGGAGAAAACTAGACGAATAAAGCCATAAATGGGCTTCTTAAAACTTCAAGATATTCTTCGATATCTAAAAATGTGTAAGGAGTAAGGAGATAGTATTTCATTTTTCATTTATTTGAGGAATACTTCAAATGTAAAATAAATCCTTCTTCAAAGATGAATACTATATGAGTAGAGGCAAACAACTGACTTTTTGATACTTTAAGACTTTCTCCAATCTTTAATTAATTTATAATTTATCTTCCATTCGTTTAAACGATACTTGAAAAGTAAAATAAATGTAAATCTTATTCCAAAAAAGAATACTGGATAAATAGAGGCAAGCAATTGACTTCTGGATACTTCAAGAATTTCTGCGATCCTGAAGAATGCCTAAAGAGTAAAAAGATTATGTTTTATCTTCCATTTGTTTGTAGAAGAAGAATTTCAGTTGAATAAAGGCCAAAAACTTACTACTTACCTACTACTACCTGTTTTACTTGTATTATTTATGATTGAAGCAAGAAATAGTACTCCAATCTTTAAGAATCCTACTTCAAGACTTTCTTCGATCGAAGAATGTCTAAAGAGTAAAGAGATAGTATTTCATCTTGTTCGAAGATGAATATTAGATGAATAGAGGCAAACAACTGACTTCTTGATACTTCGAGACTTTCTTTGATCTTGAATAATGCCCAACGAGAAAAGAGATCAAATTTCGTCTTCCATTTGTTTCCAGAAGAAGAATTCCAGAGCAATAAAAGCTAAAAACTATCTACTACCTCTTTTACTTGTAGTATTATTTAGGGTTGAGGCAAAAAAAATAAGTATTCCAATCTTGAAGAGTGCCCAAAGAGTAATGAGATTGTATTTTGGTTCATTCTTTTCTTCTTATTTTGTTCATTTTCTTATGTTGTAATAAATAATATGCCTTTCAATAAAAGACCGTAAAATTTGAATCTTCTCCACAAACTTCATTGTAACTTCAACTTTTTGTGTATCATTATCCTTTTCTTCGGAAGAACGAAAACGAGCCGAGGCTCAAGCCGGCTGGAAGAAAGTAATTACGTAAAAGACGGACGTCATCGGGCCGTAACAGGCACGTAACACAATAATAGAGACGCACACATAATCTAGGAAATGGGTCATTGCCAAGGTCCGCCCATTACGACACACAACTCGCACACAGACACACGCGTCGAAAGGAGACGGAGAGAGTAGAAAGAGCTCACGGTGAAAGGTGCAATGCACTCTCACTAACCTCTCTCACACTCATTAGATTCGAATTAAAACGCCGGGCTCTTCTCGCTCTTGCTTTTACTAAGGTTATTCTTCTCTTGCTCTTGCACTCAGGTGAAATTGTGCTTTGATTCGTTTCTTCCATCAAACTTATTTTGGGTGATTAAGGGTGATTATTATTATTATTCCTTTTAGGTATCCCACAAGTACTTATTTTTTTTATTCTTGTCAAAAGTTTCCCAAAATTAACTGCTTTACCATTAGAGTCCTTAGAACTCGAAATGTACATCTAACGAATAAAAATAAAAAAGAAGTAATGAATAATACGTTTTTCATACAGGGTGGGGCAGATAAGTGGGATGATTGTAGGGGTAGACTGAGGTAGACCTTGATGATGTCGCCATGTTCCTACAACCTTACCATTTGCTGTGATAATTATTTTCTCTGAGAATGAACTTAGAATGTTCTTACTGCGCACAATGTAGAGAATATGTAGAGATTTCGTCCCACAACTCTCAAATTTCTCATGAATAAAAATATGCACTTTTAGTTACATGCCATACTGTCCACATCGCAATGGACACTGTTAACTGTGTTTTCTCTAACAGTGTATTTTCCGAAAATTGTCATATCCTACGACTTCCCAGGTCCCCTGCCCTCTTAAGTTGGGATTTCTTTTTGTGAGCTATCTTAAAACGAAGGTGCTCCTTCGAAGGTGTTTGAGCTAAATCCGCCTTGGACGATCCCTGCTCCGTAAGAATTCGATAGGGAGTGAATGTCATCCTTGTGGAAACCATATTGCCTAATTTCAGGTTTAATTTCTTGATAAATGCATACATTTGGAAGGAAGCAATCTTCAGACATTAGTTTTAAGATATAATTATTTATAATTAAATTAACCTAAATGGTAACTTGTTTGCAATGAATGAATCCATTTAACATTAAATAAAACCCAGTTTTTCCATTTATTGTATTGCATTAAAATCATCCCACTTCTCTACTCCGCCCTGTACTTTGGATTATAAGTTTTTTAGTTATTCAGTTACTCAAATCATTTCATTAGTTCAAACAAAATACTCGATCAAATAACTGTGGCTGGTCGAAAGAGCCTATTGTTAAGTCTGGTAAATTAGAAGATGTGCAAATTTAAAAGTTATTTGAAAAATTAATAAGCAACTCTCTGGTAACCCACATTTTTTAAATGTTTCAAATCTAGTTATTCCACACGTTTTCAGAAAAACAAGGTGTTAATTTTTTGTTAACTCTTCAAACCTATTCATTCCCACACGTTTACAAACATTATTCCGAAACTGAATAGGTCTGTTGGTATCCCACAAGGCTTAAAATTCTACTTTATCTATTCTTTACATTTTTCTAAAATTATTTCAACATTAAATTGGGTTTCTTGTATCCCTCAAGGCTCATAATTTTACGTTTTGTATTCTTTATGTTTTTTAAAAATTATTTTATCAATAAATTGGGCTTCTGGTCCACCACAAGGCTTATAACTTTACGTCTTTAAAAAAAAATCAAACGTTTACAAACATAATTCCAAAACTCTATTGGTCTTTTGGTATTCCACAAGGCTTACAATTTTACGTTATATATTCTTTACACTTTTCTAAAATTATTTTAACATTAAATTGGGTTTCTGGTATCCCTCAAGGCTCATAATTTTACGTTTTATACTCTTAATGTTTTTTAAAATTTATTTTATTAATAAATTGGACTTCTGGTTCCCTACAAGCCTTATAATTTTACGTCTTTTAAAAAAAATGACACGTTTATAAAAATTATTTCAAAACTGAATTGATCTTTTGGTATCCCACAAGGCTTACAATTTTACGTTATCTATTCTTTACACTTTTCTAAAATTATTTCAACAATAACATCTTAACATTGTCTCCCCCCTCAAGGCTCATAATTATAATTTTACGTTATCTAATTATTACATTTTTAAAAATTATTTTATCAATAAATTGGGCTTCTGGTCCCCCACAAGGCTTACAATCTTACGTCTTTTAAAAAAAATCACGATTGAATTCTGCATTTTGTATTCCGCAAGGATTACAATTTTACCTTATCGCTTCTTTTAAAACTTCTAAAATATTTCAATGCCGAATTTTGCGTTATCTCTTCTTTCAAGATTTTTTTCAGAAAAACAAGGTGTTTATTTTTTTAAAACTTTTTAAACCTAGTCATTCCCACACGTTTACATGCATTATTCCAAAGGTGAATTGGTCTTTTGGTATCCCGCAAGGCTTACAGTTTTACCTTATTTATTCTTTACACTTTTCTAAAATTATTTCAAAATTATATTGAGTTTCTGGTATCCCTCAAGACTCATAATTTTACGTTATCTAATCTTTACACTTTTCTAAAATTATTTCAAAATTATATTGGGTTTCTGGTATCCCTCAAGGCTCATAATTTTACGTTATCTAATCTTTAAATTTTTCTAAAATTATTTTATCAATAAATTGGGCCCTTGCAAGGCTTACAATTTACAACATTGAATTCTGCTTTTAGTATCCCGCAAGACTTACAATTTTACGTTATCGCTTTTTTTGAAATTTCTAAAATTATTTCAACATCGAATTTGGTTTCTGGTATTCTACAATGCTTACAATTTTGCGTTCTCCCCTCTCAAGATTCCTAAAATTATTTTCAACGTTAAATTGGGCTTCTGGTATCCCACAGGGATTGCATTTTTTCGTCATCTCTTTCGTTCACATTAAAGAAATTGTTCCAACTTTAAATTGGGCTTCTAGTATCTCACAAGTCCTACGATTTTAGATGATAAAAATTATACCCCATGTTAACTGTTGTTGTCCAATTTTTAAACATTTGTTTTGTTTTTATTAATAAATAAAACACTTTTCTACGAAATGTTCATTGTTAAAAGGACATAAACATTTTAGAATTCTTTATTTTAGCTTTCAAGTTTAGCAAAACAAATACTTACATTATGTCATTTTCGCCAAGTTGATTTTTTGGCTTAATTATTTGTAATGTTACAAAATTAAAAAAAAAATCGAATGGTTATTTTGTGAAGTTATACAATTATTTATATAGCTTTTTTAAAATTATTTTGACTGTGGATTTTTCAAAAATCTAAACATAGAAGAAAAAATTATGAAATTAAGTGGGCAGTGAGTGTAAAAACGCTAATGGAGAATCAATGGTAAACTGGTAACCCAAATTAAATAAAAACCATTTAAAATATCTTATTTCTGTTTTCACACGATTAACTGTATTATTGTTTACTAGACGTTGTGCTTATTAGTTTTGTTGATTTCTTAATAAACATATTTTTGCGATGAAATAAATAATGCAATTTTTAAAGAAATTGTAGCGTCCTGTTGTTACCTCAATAACTATGTAAATATTCATCTAGTTATAAGTTTTATTACCATATTATTGCTATTATTAAGTGTCTTCGAAATAAATGAATTATTATAAAAGGACCTCTAACTCTTAAGTAAACAAACACACTCACAGCCCTGTTTATGCATTTACAATCGTTTATTAATAAACACCATTAACGCAATACTTTTCATCATTAATAAACGATTTTACCCTCGCTTGCATTACAGTGCTTCCCCTTTTTTGTTCGTTTGTTTGTTTAAATCAAAAACAGATCACGGCCAGAGAGTGCTGTTACACTTATGCAGATAAACTATTTATACGCAACATGTGTTCGAGTGTGTGTGTGTGTGCGAAATGTCTCAACAATTCTCTCATGAAAGGCAAATGGGATTATTTTTCAAGCGCCATGTTGGCCAACACGTGGTAGCCCAGTTATCCACTGCACCGTGCACACATTTACACACACTCACACAAATAAATATACACGTTTATATTTTTACATGACTGTCTATAAAGTTTTTTTTTTAATTAAATATACTTATGAAAATATTAAAATCATAAAAGGAATATAAAAATGAAGATATAATAAGAGGAGGAAAACCGCTTTTGAAACATGGAAAATTCGGCATATCGACAAATAAAGCTAAAAATTAAGCTATATTTAATATAAAAAGCGTTTTATAATGTAAGTGATGTCATGACAAGTGAACATTTTTTTAAATGTGTATCGTTATTGCAGAGTCGAAATTATATTTTATTTTTATTGTAACTTTAATATGTTTTGACTAATATGTATTGAACGACATGTGTAAACAATGTAAAATACGCACTAAAAACAAAATATTCGTTGTAAACAAAAAAAAATATTTAGGCCGTGTATTTTTTTTTACATTTTTATTGTCTTACATTAATCGTTTCACATTTTTCAAATCAAATTCACCAAGAGTGAATTTTACTTCATGCGCCACGCGTATAAAATACTGAATTATTGTGAGTACAGAAACACAGTAATAATGAAAAAAATTAAATAACAGATTATTTACACATTTGTTCACATATTCTCAAGTCAGGTCAAATAATACAATGTATCAAATCAACTTATTTTGTAATTTAATAAGCAAATAATTAATAATGTTGCGTTATTACATCAATTACGTGGGTTAACTGTGTTTGTATAACTATTTATTTTGTTCAAAAAAATTTAAAAAATTACTTCGTTATTAAAAAAAAAAATGTTGCAGTGTTTAATGAAAAAAATTAATAAGTTAAAACTCACTTAAACTGATATGAAGAAATAACAAATCTACTTATTATGAGTATAATTCTTTAAAACCATTTTGTGAATCATATTTGAAATATACAAATATCCATTTTAAATAGTTTCAGAAATTAGTTAATTAATTAATTTTGTTTGTTAAGAAGTGAATTCTTAACCAACAAACAAATAATAATTCATGTTTGAAAATATTAAAAACTGATATTTGTACATTTCACTTATTATTATCATTAACTCCGTTTCCAGGGCTTAATTGCTTTTTGATTGGATTTTGCGCTTTCCAAAAATTGTCCATCATGATGATAACCAACATCACGGAATGTTGTCATCCGGCGTGTCCCATTAAATCCGTATTTCCCCGATTTTGAAAAATCAATTAATAAGAAATTACCCATCTGGATTAGGCAAAAATCGCCTCTTAATTGCACAATTAAAAAGAAATGCACACAAGAAATTCATATAATCACTTTCAAAGAGTGATGGGATTCCATAAGTCGCAAACTATCGGCAATTAACGAATGAATTTTGAAACGGATGATTATTGCAAATGTACTAGTAATAAACTATGGTTATTAAAAGTAATAAACGAAAGTTTTAAAATTAACAATTGAAAATGTACAAAACTTTGTGTGATGAGTAGTATGGGAATTGAACAAATTAAATAACGTCTAATTTTAAGCCTTGTGTAATAATTTTAGAAAATGTAAAGCTTGTATTAGACGACACTATTTTCTTGTACAAGAAAATAGTATACTATCTTGTACAGTTTTGTATAATGGAAATAGGACTTGTTCTATTTGGTACACCATGATAGCAAATAGTATACTATTTTGTTGTACAAGAAAATAGTGTCGTCTAATATAAGCTTATAGAAAAGATGACGTAAAATTGTAAGCCCTGTGGAATACCAGATGCCCAATTTAATATTGAACAAATTTAAAAATGGGCAAAGAAGAGATACCGTTAAGTTGCAAGCCTTGTGAGATACCAGAAGTCCAATTAAATGTTGAAATAATTTTAGAAAAGTTAAAAGAGCTAACATGAAGTTAGGGATACCCAATTTATTGTTGCAGTCATTTTAAAAAAGTGTAAAGAAAATAGAAGGTAAAATTGTAATACTTATGGGATACCAGAATCTCAATTGAATATTGAATGAATTAAGAAAAGTGCAAAGAAAAGATAACGTAAAATTTAGAGCCTTGTGGGATACCAAAAGCCCTAATGTTGAAATAATTTTAGAAAAGGGTAATCTGCAACAAAAATTTTAAATTTTACAACCAAACATTTTTAAATCTAAGACAAAAATTTCAAATTTAAGTATGATATTAGCTCGAATGGTAGTTGTTTCAATCAGTGTTTGATTTAGTCTTTTTAAGACAAATTTATTGTAGATTGCGTAAAGAATCGCACTTTAAATGTTTTAATGTTTCAAATTTGACGATAATTTTCTTTGTTATTTAAAATGTGTGTACAAATTCTATTTATACAGGCAAAAAAGTGATCAATCTCTGTAAAAATCCTTGTGTGTTTCAAGTAAACCTCCAAAGATAGATTTCTAATATTACACAGTAGTTATTGCATCGCATTACACGGAGCTGTTGCAAAGAACTTGCGCGTTCCACAGGCCTTGTTTCTTGGACCGTTTGTTGGTTGGTTGCGTTATGCAATTAGCGCCTCAAGGTTAGAGAAAGTTGATCAAGACATGAGATGTACCGAAACCGATTCCTTATAAACGCACACATGCACACGATACATGCACATATTTATTGGTGCAGGTTTGTAGTGAAATAACTCTAGTATACCACGAGAATTCAAATTTTATTTCAATGAAGATCCATCAATGTTTGATAATTTGGTATCCTACAAGATTTTAAATGACTAGAATACCAGGAGGATTCAAATGTTCTTATAAAAAAAGGTCCATCAATGTTTAACAATATTGAATCCCAAAAGATTCAAAATAACCACGAGGATTCAAATGGTCTTATAAAGAAGATCTATCAATGTTTAATGATCTAGTATCTTACAAGCTGCAAAATAACTGTGGTATACCCGAAGGTTCCATTTTTTTAAATTTTATTTTATTGATACAAACCCCAACATACAATAAGTCTAATAACAGAATTTTAAATATAATAGAAAAATAGGGTATAAGTGGAGTATAGATAATTGCATATTTAGTTATAAAATAATACGAAAATAAAACCAATAAAATCTGTATAAAATTCAAAATTCTCTACAAAATACAACGTAAATAAATTATTAGTTTCTTATGTAGTTTATAATGTAAAGAAGATCCATCAATGTTCTATGATCTGTTATCTCACAAGGTTATACATTATACTATTACACCATGATGATTCAATGCTCAATAATCTGGTATCCCACACGGTTTACAATAACTCTAGTATACCAGAAGGATTCAAATGTTCTTATAAAGAAAATCCATTAATGTTTAATAATCTAGTATCCCACAAGATTAAAAATTGCCCTAGTTTACCATGATTATTCAAATTTTCTTATACAAAAGATCCATCAATGTTGAATAATTTGAAATCCCACAATGCTCAAAATAACTCCGGTATGCCACGATAATTTGAATGTTGCCATAAAGAAGTAACTCTGTTTAGGACGATCCATCAATGTTCAATAATCTTGGATTCTAGAGGGTTCAAAATAACTGTGGTTTGCCACGTAGATTAAAATGTTTTTATAAAGAAGATCCATCAATGTTTAATGATCTGGTACGCCATAAGTTTTAAAATAACTAGTAGATATACCAGCAGGATCTAAGTTTTCTTGTATAGAAGATCCATTAATGTTCAATAATACTAGATACCACAAGGTTAAAAAAAACTGTGGTATGCCACGTAGATTCAAATGTTCTTATAAAGATGTTTAATCATCTGGTATCCCACAAGGTTCAAAATAACTCTTGTATGCCAAATGGATTTAATTTTTTTATAAAAAATGTTCAGTAATCTAAATAATTCTGGTAAAGAAGATTCATAAATATAGTTAAAATAATCTGGTACTCCACAAGGGTTAAAATAACTCTGATATACCACGAGAATTCAAAATTTCTTATAAATAATATCCATCAATGTTTAATTATCTGGCATCCAAAAATAATTTTGGTCAAAAAGATTAATCAATCTTCATAATTATCTGGTATCCCACAGGATTTTCTGAGATATGAGTATTTTGTATACATTCTAAAAGAAATTAACTAAACTTTTTTTTTCTAATACAGAAAAACTTAGTTATGCTCAAGATTTTCTGTGATGTGAGTATTTTTATATATTCTAAAATAAATGAACTAGAATTATTTCTTATTTAATAAAAAATATATTTTCAGGATTTCCTTAGTTATGAGTATTTTATGTATTCTAATTGTAAAAAATCTGATTAATTTCTGAAAAATCTATTCATAATTTTTTGAGTTAGAAGCAAATATAAAAGTAGATTCATTAAATAAATTAAATATTAAATAAAAATAAATAAATCCACAATGTGTTTAATATTCTAACGAGTGTTTCCAATCCTTGATTAAGCATGAAGTAAAATTTCGAGTTTAGAAAAGCCTGAAAATTTGGATTTGTCGGCGCGCGAGCGCAGCGAGTCGCGCCGGAAAATCCAAATTTTCCGGCTTTTCTAAACTCGTAATTTTACTTCATGCGCCAGGCGTATAAAACACTGATTTAATGTGAAGTTTAACATTTTATACTTCATTTAAAATAATAAAAATCTAATTTTTTCAGAACATTATGGTGTAGGATAAAAGTATCGGTTTAGGGCTAACTTAGAAAATGTTATGGAAATGGATTGACCATTTTGTGAGTTATGAAGTCATAACTTACATATTGGTCAATCTATTTTCATTGATAATTAAATTTTCATGAAAGTACGTCAAACAAAAATTGTAAATTTATCTTTGATGAATAAAAATAAAAAATCTATGGATGGAATATTTTTGAAATTTTACATATTGTGCATAAGAATACAGTTCTCAGCGCATATGAAAGAGGTCATGAAAATCTGTGAAAAAAAGTCATAACTTACAGATTTTTAATTTTTTGTATGTGTATTAAAAATTATTGTTGACAAATCATAATTTGTTAAAAAATATATTTTTGTATTAAGAACTTTTAATAATATTTTATCCAATTATCTGGTATCCCACAAGATTCATATTTACTGAGGCATGATTCCAATTTCTTTGAATCACACCTTAAGAATTTCCGTTCTAATAAATTAAATTCAAATTTTCGTACAAAGAAGATTTAATAATATTACATCCAATTATCTGGTATCCCACAAGATTCATATTTTCTGAGGCATGATTCCAATTTCTTTGAGTCACACTTTAAGAAATTACGTTCAGATAAATTGAATTCACATTTTCCTACAAAGAAAATTCAAAAATATTATACCCAATTATCTGGTATCCCACAAGGTTCATATTTTCTGAGGTATGGTTCCAATTTCTTTGAGTCGCACCTCAAGAAATTACGTTCTGATCAATTGAATTCAAGATTCAATAATATTATATCCAATTATCTGACATCCCCCAAGCTCCATATTTGCTGAGGCATGATTTCATGAACTGGTTTTATTTGAGTCACACCTTAATAAATTACGTTCTGATAAATTAAAATAAAACAAGGAAGTTGAGAGGGTTTCACTTTTCCATATTAAATAAACACTGCAACCTAAAAAAATTCTAGTTTTATTTTTAATATTATTTCAACACTGAATTGGTCTTCTCAGAAGATTAATCATAGTATCTCAAAAGGTTTACAATTTTATGTGTATATATACAATTAATGTAACATTGAATTGTGATTCTGGTATCCCACAAGCGATTTCATGAACTGGTTTTCTTTGAGTCACACTTTAAGGATTACGTTCTAATCAATTGAAATAGAACAAGAAAGTTAAGAGCAACATGGAAAACTGAAAAATAAATATTCCAACACTGAATTGGTCTTTTTAGAAGAATGTTCATGGTATCCACAAGGTTTACAATTTTATGTGTATGTATACAATTAATTTAACATTGAATTGTGATTCTGGTATCCCACAAGCGATTTCATGAATTGTTTTTCTTTGAGTCACACCTTAAGAAATTACGTTTTTATAAATTGAAATACCCGACGCCCTAAGGGGCAACAAGGGATAGCAGAAGAAGAAGATAAATTGAAATAAAATAAGAGAGCAATATGAAAAACTGTTAGTTTTATTTTTAAAATTATTCAAACACCGAATTGGTCTTCTTAGATTCTTGCTATCTCGAACAAGGCTTACAATTGTTATGTGTAGAATTTTAACACTGAATTGGGGATTCTGGTATCTCACAAGGCATACAATTTTACTCATCTTCACACTTTTGAAAAATTAATTCAACATTATACTGAGCTTTGTTTTAACATTGAATTGAGATTCTGGTATCTCAGGGGATAACATTTTACGTTCTCTTCTTTACACTTTTCTAAAATTGCTCCAACACTAAATGAGGCGTTATGGGATTTGAAAACAGTTTGAATTATTTATTATATTTTCTGTGTTAAGAGTTTTTATATAGAATGACATTTTTTCAGTTCTTTACACTTTCATATTTTTCTCAACATTGGATTAGGATTCTGGTATCTTACAAAGCATGCAATTTTACGTTCTCTTATTTACATTTTATTTTGAATATTTCAACACTAAATTGTGTTTTAGGGGATTTAGAAACAGTTTGAATTATTTATTAATTTTTCTGTATTGCAACTTTTTTTTTTATAAAAAAAGATTTTTTTTTTTTTGAAAATTCTTCTGTAAAACGTATAGCCATCAGTATTGCGTAATCAAAACGTGTGGTATATGGTGTCACACCAACACACACGTGTATGTACAGTGTATGAGATAACGAGCCAGAGAGACACACACAGACGGACACGAAAACAGAAAGTTCAAACAAAACGGGCATGTTTCAGCAACAGTGAAACTTATTTCGCTCGATTTCACTTTTTGTTTTATAAAAGCTGCGCAACATCTACTCAAAATAAACACACACACAACATTTACACGAATGTCTCTTTCAGTGAGCTGTGTCAACACTGCTACTTAACTTGTTTTGAAATACATGTGATATTGAAGAAAATGAAGTAATCGAAATTTCAGGAAGAGCAAAAAAAGTATAGATACTAGAGTTTAACTTAGGGTTAGGCAAATTAAGAAATTAATCGTCATTTCAGGAATGTCAGAAAAAATCGCAAATACATCTGCTTTTGAAGAAAATAAAGTAATCGAAATTTCAGCAAAAGCAAAAAAAAATCGTATACCTACTATAACTTAACCTGGGGATAGGTAAATTAAGATAGTAATCGAAATTTCAGGAAGAGCAAAAGAATCGTATACCTACTAAAGTTTAACCTGGGGTTAATTAAGGTAAATTAAGTAAGTAATCGAAATTTCAGGAAGAGCAGAAAAAATCGTATACTAACAAAAGCTTGGTTAACCAGTTTAACCTTGGGAATATCCGAATACTTCAATTTTAATAATTCCCAGTATTAATCATGTATCGTTATTTTATTTTAATCTTGTGATAAATTAACAACAACTAAGTGTATCTTTTAACTTTATATTAAATCAGTGTTTTACACGCCTAGCGCATGAAGTAAATACTTCAAGTTTAGAAAATGTTCAGGCTTTTCTAAACTCGAAATATTTACTTCATGCTTAACAGAGCTGGGACAAATCCTCGTAAAAAGGATTCGAATCACGAATCCGAATCACCTAATATGGTTCGAATCACGAATACTCGAATAAAGGATTCGTAAGAGATGAATATGATTCGAATCAAAGATTCGAATCCTGTTTTTCGAATCATGAATACAAATCCTTTAAGGATAAATTTGATTTTATTATTTTTTTTTTCAATCATTTATATATAAATATCGTTACCAGTTGTTTAAATAAAAATATTTAAAACGTAATTATTTATTATTAGCACTGAACATCGTTGATAACAGACTAAACATCTGATTCGCTGTTACTCTGATTAAAGATATATTTGTGTGTTTCTGAACTTCACTTCAAATCAGTGTGTCGTACGCGTGGCGCATGAAGTAAAATTTTGAGTTTAGAAAAGCCCAAAATTTGTCTCGGGTCGCTTCGCGCCCCTCGACAAATTTTCACGGGGCTTTTCTAAACTCGAAATTTTACTTCATGCTTAGTCTGGGAGTGGACTCACTTGTTCGAAACTTCAAATTAAACTCTATTTTAAAATCGACGTATGCCTGAAAACAATTAAACAAAATGGAGGTTTCCCACAAAAGAAAGTTATATTAAAAGGCGAGGGAAAAAATCTTGAATCAGGAAAAATGTCGGAAAAAATTAATATTTGTGGCTAACATGTCAGTTTTACTTCAAATAATATTAAACATAATTTTGAAAACTAGATTATTATCTTTAACAATATTTTTAGTCATTTAATGTTCTTATCAAAGCATTCAGTTTGAAGTTTCGAACGAGCGTTTCCACTCCCTGTGGGTCTTTTTGAAATTTCACATTTACCACAACAAACCACAAACCTTGCAAGTCTTTAACGCCAACATTGAAGAAGAAACCACCAATTTGGGGCCAGATGTTTTACGAACAACAATTCAAACTTACTTATTATGTTTGAATTTAATGGCGAATTCAGTTTGATTTTATTAGAAATATCTACGTCCCGAGAAATACAGGGAGTTTTTCTAACGTTACATGAAATTCCTCGCGTGACGTGAAAAGTCAATGTAATTAAACTAACAAGGTCGATTCGGTTTTAAACTAAGACAACCTTATACACTAACCACCTTGATTGCTGATGTTCTCACGTGACGTCAACAATCAACGTAATTAAACAATACAAGGTCGACTCGGTTTAAATCAAGACAAACTTACATACAAACCTTGGTTGATGTCATCACGCGTGGAAATCCGTACGTGCCGTCAAAACCAAGATCATAACAGTTCAAGATTGTCTCGATTTAAACCGAGCCGACCTTATCACGCGCGGAAATCCTCACATGACGTCAAAATCAAAGTCATTACTGTGTTAGGTCGACTAGGTTTAAACTGAGACAGTCTTGTATAAGGTGTCTTTATTTAAACGAGGGTTTTCCACTCCCAGACTAAGCATGAAGTAAAATTTCGAGTTTAGAAAAGCCCCGTGAAAATTTGTCGAGGGTCGCGCAGCGACCCGAGACAAATTTTCTGGGCTTTTATAAACTCGAAATTTTACTTCATGCGCCACACGTATAAAACAGTGATTTAACGAGAAATTTAAAAACACCCAAAAGACATTTTTCATGGTAATCCTCACAATTAATTTGATTTTTTTTGACAATTCAAATCCTTTTGTAAGTATTCGAATCCTTTTATAAATATTCGAATCCTTTTATAAATATTCGAATCCTTTTATAAGGATTCCAATCGTTTTATATGGATTCGAATCACCCACATTTGGATTCGAATACGAATCCTCTTAAAAAAATGTAACGAATCCGGATCACAAATCCAGTTGAACTAAAGTATTCGAATGCCTCTTTTGAATCCTCTAAAAGGATTCGAATCCAGGATTCGAATCCTGAATGATTTGAATCCTGCCTAGCTCTGGTGCTTAATCAGGGATTTTATAACCCTTGTTAAACAACTATCAAAATATTTAATGACACCTAAAAAAAATGAACAGCAATATAATTAACGATTAACGAAACTCATAAAGATTATGAAAATAACTACGATTTGTGTTTGTTTTCCATTTTATTTAACAAATCAGTGTTGTTATTAAAGGTTCTAATAGATGTCTAACAAGTGTTTTCTACTCCTTGGTTAAGCATAAAGTAAAATTTCGAGTTTAGGAAAGCTTTAAAATTTGGTTTGGTCGCTCCGCTTTGTGTCGCGACCAAACCAAATTTTCGGGCTTTTTTAAACTCGAAATTTTAGTTTATGGGCTACGCATATAAAACACTAATTTTAAGCAAAGTTTAAACTGTACTAAGGAATTTTTCAAATTGAAATATTAAACTATTCATTCAGAAACATATTTAAAGATTTGAAATGTTCGAATATTAATATAAATATTCGTTTAAAAACATATTAGAATTATTTGAATAATTGAATATTCAATATGTGAAAATTTTTGTGATTTACATATTTATATTTGAATATTCGACTATTTAAATTATTCGTATTCGAATATTAAAATATTTTGAAATATATCTAAATGAAAGAATTGAAAATAAAAAATGAAATAATCGAAATTTCAGGAAGAGCAGAACGAATCTAAAGCTTAGTTGGTCAGTTTAACCTAGGGCTGTGCAAATAAAGTAATCAGTAATTAGTCTAACAACTGACCTAGATGCTGGGTTAGCTAGAGTTCGTGAAGTTTACTTATATCATGTGTAACTGTTTTCATTTAGTTAGTTGTCATTTTCGTACCTGAATTTAATTGCCGGTTTGCTTAAGTTGTGTTAATTGCTAGATATAGTAAAGCAAACATTAGATTAGATTAATTTCGAAACACTTATTAATTTACCTAGCCCTGCGCTAAGATGGTTACTAGTTAAGTAAGTAGTCAGTTCACTACTTACTGAACTAGTAACCATCTTAACGCAGGTTTAGGTAAATTAATAAGTGTTTCGAAATCAATCTAAATGCTTAGCTTCTCCGGTAAGATGGCAGATTGTGAAGTTGAGTTAGGTTATGTGTAATTATTTTCAGGTTAGGTTAGGTTTTAAATTTCTTCGGCTAGTCTAATTAGGTTAGATAATCTGTTATCAACTAATTCGACTTAAGTAATTATTGAACATTCATGAATGATCTTTCTTGAAAACTAAACAATGTTCAATAATCAGGTATTCCACAAGGTTTAAAATAGCGCTAGTATACCACGAGGATTCAAATGTTCTTATAAAGAACAGCGATCAATGCCTAATGATCTGGCAATTGCCAGTTACTAAAGTAACAATTTAACATAAGAAGCTGATAACCAGTTAGGTTAAGTAATCCGCAACTAATCTAACTAGCCACCATCTAACCTAGAATTTGTACAGTTTTGTTTTCATACAAATTAATTTTGATTGTTGGTTTAATTGTTAGTTACCTAGGTTGTGTTAATTGCCAGATATTAAAATAATCAACGAACAATATTACCTAGGGAACCAGCTTAATGAGGGGTTAGAGAAACTCCGGAAATTATTCCAAATAGTTAGTATCTGAGCTAAGGTTAGACAGATTGTGAAGTTGAGTATCGTAAATATTTTTAGGTTCAGTGAGGTTATCATTTTTTTTAAGTTACGTTGGACGCCAGTTACTAACGTAACCATCAAGTTTTTGATCGGAGACGACATATGGCGTTCGCGTTGTCGATTTTGTCATCAATTATTTGATTTAAGTAACTAATCTAACAAGGGTTAGGTTAGTCTGTCCTGTAACCTAACACTACAACCTAGATAAAATTTGGTAATGTCATTTGTAACTGTTTTTACTCTCTCAATTTGTTGGGTTGATTTCCTTAATTTGAAACTTACAACGAATGTTTGCAATTCCTGATAAAAAGGCATGAAGTTAAATTTCGAGTTTAGAAAAGCCTGAAAATTTGGATTTGGGCGCGAAGCGCAGCACCCAAATCCAATTATTTAGGCTTTTCTAATCTCGAATTATTACTTTATACGCCAGGTACATAAAACGCTGGTTTTACGTGAAGTTAAAAAATACACTGCTTACATTAGGTTAGTTTGCGTTTCATTAAAGATCGATCAAAAGAAAATAAACATAGATTTTAAAATGATTCCAGATATAAGCAATAAAATATGTCATTTTTGTACACTTATGTGATTTTGAAATAACAATTTAGAAGGTTTTACTTGTCCTGCCTTTGTAATTAAAAACTTTACAACAAATATGAATCACCCAATAGTTTCAAAATCGAACGAGACTGATGTACGTTTTATATGGTCGTGTAGAAAAATATTCGAAGATTATTTTTGCGCTCCTCAAATTTTGAAATACTTGAAAATATATCAACAGGCGTTCCGATTTTAAAAATACTTATATATTCTGGTTATTTATCATACAATTTTAAAATCTTGGTATATTTGAGTCGATTTGATTGTATTTTTGTATGATCATAAAATGAGAAGTTATTTTGTAAAAAAACGTGGTTATTATAATTGTTCCACTTTGATAATTCGCTATATTATGGTGAATTATTTCAATTCATGAATGAGTTATATTTCTAGGTTTTAAAGTACGTATGAAAAAACAAAACACAAGATTTGAAGATTTTATTAGCTCCAAGCTAATAAAATCTTCAAATTTTGACCTTCATTTTCCTCTACAGAAAAAAAAGTATGTTTATGTATTATTTTTAGTTGTGAAAGTATTCATTTTCACTACTTCTAGTTTTACAACTTTTGTGTCTTATTAGAACGGCTCTGAGGACAGTTCAGTTTATTTGGTATTTTTACGTTCTTGGGCTAAAATACAGTCTTTTAGATGTTTGTAAATTCTCTTTATTCCAATCAATCCGACAACAGATCAAAATGCAGTTGACAAAGTGCTTGTATGTTGTGGATAATCTGGGGCAACTAAAGCTTGTATTAGACGACGCTATTATCTTGTACAAGAAAATACTATACTATTTTCTATCATGGTGTACCAAATAGAACATGTCCTATTTTCATTATACAACTGTACAAGATTCGCGTTTGGTTATATTTTGTGTATTACACCATGATATAAAATAGTATACTATTTTCTTGTACAAGAAAATAGTGTCGTCTAATGCAAACACAAGACTTCATTTTCTTCCCTAGCCAATTTTTATATATAAAAGTAACTAATGTGTATGTATCTTTTTTTGTAGCTGTGAGAGCAGATAGGATGAGAGGTGGTCGTAACAAATTCGGACCAATGTACAAAAGAGATAGAGCCCGCAAACTGCAAATGATGCGTCAAAGACAGCTGGCTGTCCAGACGCTGCGGGGCTCGTTAGGAGACAACACGAACATGTACCAGCCGAACCAACCAGGGACCTCACCATTCGCCAACATCCACATCAAGCAGGAAATCCAAATCCCCCAGGTCTCCAGCCTGACGTCATCACCGGACTCTTCGCCGTCACCGATCGCCGTGGCCCTGGGCCAGGTCAACAGCAGCCTCTCGCAGCCCGTCAACAACCAACAGCCGGCCCTGCAGATTGTCGGAGTGCCGGGAGGCAACCACCCCTCGATGCTGATGACGAGCGACAACAAACTCTGGGGGGCCAACTCGACGACGACGACGACCTCGCCGCACTCGCTCAGCCCCAAAGCGTTCCAGTTCGACAGTGTGGTGGCCGGGGGCAGCGCGCCCCCGTCCTCGGCCAAAGTGTCGCCCTTAATTAGAGACTTTGTCCAAGCGATAGACGACCGCGAGTGGCAGAACTCCCTGTACGGACTCCTCCAGAGCCAGACTTACAACCAGTGCGAAGTGGACTTGTTTGAACTGATGTGCAAAGTGCTCGACCAGAACCTCTTCTCGCAAGTCGACTGGGCGCGCAATTCCATCTTCTTCAAGGATCTCAAGGTAAATACTATTACCACTTCTATATATATACATGTGTGTGTGTGTGTGCGTGTATTGGTGTTATTACACCATAACAAACCGCCGACCCACATATCCGCTCGAGCGGACAGCGCGAACATCGTTGAGCAACCGAATATTGTGTTCGGTTGTCTTTCGTCGGACGGTAGGTGGCAGCACGCCGCGAGCGCAAGACGCCCCATCGATCGCAACTCAACCCCCCTTATACTAGGTCATTACCGCCCTTCTAGGAGTAGGTCAAGGGGGATGCGCGCCCCTGTTACGCCTTTTCTCCTCGTCCGCGTATATAGATCAAGGTCATTGCGTATTTGCTCCTTTTCACTCAAACAATCATCGATTACAATTCATACGAATCCGGTTTCAACAATTATTACTCCACACATTGCAACAACATTAAATAATCAATATATATACAATCAGGGAAGTTAAATACTTCATTAAATTACTAACAAAAATAATAACTGATGTATACAGGGTATGTTGGTATGGAGATCTCGGTTATTTGAAGATATAGAGAGTCAGTTATGGGGCAAAGTTGCGTATTTTAGGGCCCAATAATAATCTAAAAACAAATTTGAAATATCTTCTTTCGTTTTTGAGATATAGTCAAAAAACGACCCTTGTGAAGTTGGCCCCCCCAACTTTCAAATTTCTTAAAAATTATTAGAGTTCTGATTGCCCCCCATATAGTTCTAGAGTTCCCAATACATATAAAAAATAGTTCTGCCCTTTTAACCTCGCAAAAATCAAATTAAATTAGAGGGGGGCCAACTTCACGCTCATATTATTTTAGAACGTTGTAACTACTTTATTATTGACTTTACAGCAAAAATGCAACTAAATAATTGATAGAACTCTTTGGGGGGCAACTAGAACTCTAATCAAATTTGAAAGAAAAAAAACAAACAAAAAACACCCCTCTCGGACTTGTAAAAATTAAATATTATAAAAGTTTAAGCAATCAGAACTTTTCTGTTATTAATAATAAATAATTATTTTACCAAAATAATCTACAAAACTCGTTGGGGGGCAACCAGAACTCCAGTCAACTTTACAAAAACTTAAACGAAATCATCCTCTTCTGGTTATTTAAACATTTGTATATTAAAATTATAAAGTCCTAAGGGGATGTTTTTTTCTTATTTTTGTAAATCTGGCCAGAGTTCTACTTGCCCCCCAATGAGTTCTGCAGATTATTTTTATAAATTAATTTTCTATTATCATTAATAAAAAAGTTCTGGTTACTTAAACTTTTGTAATATTAAAATTATAAATTCCTAAGGGGATGTTTTTTTTTATTTTTGTAAATCTTACCAGAGTTCTACTTGTCCCCCAACGAGTTTTGCAAATTATTCTTATAAATTAATTCTCTATTATCATTAATAAAAAAGTTCTGGCTACTTAAACTTTTGTAATATTAAAATTATAAAGTCCTAAGGGGATGATTTTTTTTTATTTTTGTAAATCTGGCCAGAGTTCTACTTGCCCCCCAACGAGTTCTGCAGATTATTCTTATAAATTAATTCTCTATTATCATTAATAAAAATGTTCTGGCTACTTAAACTTTTGTAATATTAAAATTAGAAAATCCTAAGGGGATGATTTTTTTTAAATTTTGTAAATCTGGCCAGAGTTCTACTTGCCTCCCAATGAGTTCTGCAGATTATTCTTATAAATTAATTCTCTATTAGCATTAATAAAAACGTTCTGGTTACTTAAACTTTTGTAATACTAATAATTATTAAGTCCTCAGGGGATGATTTTTTTTTATTTTTGTAAATCTGGCCAGAGTTCTACTTGCCCCCCAATGAGTTCTGCAGATTATTCTTATAAATTAATTCTCTATTATCATTAATAAAAAAAGTTCTGGTTACTTAAACTTTTGTAATATTAATAATTATAAAGTCCTAAGGGGATGATTTTTTTTTATTTTTGTAAATCTGGCCAGAGTTCTACTTGCCCCCTAACGAGTTCTGCAGATTATTCTTATAAATTAATTCTCTATTATTATTAATAAAAAAGTTCTGGCTACTTAAACTTTTGTAATATTAAAATTATAAAGTCCTAAGGGGATGATTTTTTTTTATTTTTGTAAATCTGGCCAGAGTTCTACTTGCCCCCCAACGAGTTCTGCAGATTATTCTTATAAATTAATTCTCTATTATCATTAATAAAAAAGTCTGGTTACTTAAACTTTTGTAATATTAATAATTATAAAGTCCTAAGGGGATGATTTTTTTTTATTTTTGTAAATCTGGCCAGAATTCTACTTGCCCCCCAACGAGTTCTGCAGATTATTCTTATAAATTATTTCTCTATTATCATTAATAAACAAGTTCTGGCTACTTAAACTTTTGTAATATTAAAATTACTAAGTCCTAAGAGGATGATTTTTTAAGTTTTTGTAAAGTTGACTGGAGTTCTGGTTGCCCCCCAACGAGTTTTGTAGATTATTTTGATGAAATAATTATTTATTATTAATAACAGAAAAGTTCTGATTGCTTATAATTTTATAATATTTAATTTTTGCAAGTCCGAGAGGGGTGTTTTTTTGTTGTTTTCTTTTTCAAATTTGATTAGAGTTCTAGTTGCCCCCCAAAGAGTTCTATCAATTATTCAGATGCATTTTTGCTGTAAAGTTAATAATAAAGTAGTTATAACGTTCTAAAATAACATGAGCGTGAAGTTGGCCCCCCTCTAATTTAATTTGAGTTTTGCGAGGTTAAAAGGGCAGAACTATTTTTTATATGTATAGGGAACTCTAGAACTATGTGGGGGGCAATCAGAACTCTAATAATTTTTAAGGAATCCGAAAGTTGGGGCCAACTTAAAAAAATTAAAACGAAATTAAAAAAAACACGTTTTTTGACCCCTGTGATCAAAAAACGTGTTTTTTTAATTTCGTTTTAATTTTTTTATTCAAAAACTATTGAATCGAGACATTTACAACTTTGACATTATAGAGCCACTTTTTAACGAGAAATCTAGTAACATATTTCATTTTAAGATAACTATAACATTTACCCAGTGACTATAGCCAACTTTTGTTTTTCTTACGGGCGCCATTTTGGATTGTTATATTTTTTAAAAGAATATGTTTTTCCGAATACAATGATGTACCACACTTATAGTTTATTGTACATTTTGTATGTAAAATGTTAATCTTTTTTTTTTTTTTTTTTTGTAAAGAGTGCCTTGAAAACAGTTGAGTAACTCACTCATTTGACAACTCCTAGGACCCATAATTTGCTTACATATCACCCCTAAAGACGGGCATTCAGCTGATTAATTACTGTACTGATAGAAAATGGATTTGTTTATAAACGAAATACTGGTATGACATTTTGAATTTTAATAAATTGCTTGAATGTCTTTGGACTATCATATGATTTTGTCATATTATATCTTTATTGACCGTGTTTTGACTATTGTGACTGTAAGTTGCTTGATTGACTGTCTTTTGAATATGCTAGGATTTTGTCTGATTATATCCCTCTATGGACTGCATTTCGGCTATTGTGATGTTATGATTTTAAATCACTTTATCAAATACAGTCAATATAGTGATTTATTGAGAAAATACTAATGCGATACATATTTTAGCAGTTGTGATGTATTTTAAACTAACGAGTGTCTTCCACTCCCAGACTAAGCATGAAGTAAAATTTCGAGTTTAGAAAAGCCCCGCGTAGAAAATTTGTCGAGGGTCGCGCAGCGACCCGAGACAAATTTTCACGGGGCTTTTCTAAACTCGAAATTTTACTTCATGCGCCACGCGTATTAAACACTGATTTCAAGTGATGTTAAAAATATACAGCTTATATTTCCTGTAACATTAATAAACTTCACAAATATTGATTTTTTCTAAGCAAACTTTAAAAATTCTTTGTTTTCAGATCTGTAATTATACCTTAAATAAAAGAAATCCTGTATGCTTTTAAAATATGTCATATGTAGTAGCTTTGATACTTTTAGAACTATTTAACTTATTAATAATTTATATCAATTGATTGCCTAAAATGTTGTCAAAACAGTTCTAATTATCGCAATATGTATGTAATAATAGCGATGATCCGAAATAAATGTAGTGATTCGAATACTGTTTGAGGATTTAAATCTTTTTTAAAAGAATTCTAATCACCTACATTTAGTTTCCAATTACCTACAGTTGGATTCGAACCAAATACATTTGGATTCGAATACGAATCCTTTTAAATAATTGTAAGGAATCCGGATTACGAATCGTTTTTCTCTAAAGTATTCGAATACCTATTTCGAATCGACTAAACAGATTGGAATCCAGGATTCTAATCATGAATCATTCGAATCCTACCCGGCTATGTATAATATCAGCATTTTGATCTTTTAATCTTGTCTAATTGTATCTAAAAGAAAACTGACTCCTATGCCATTGTGCGTATTGCCCCTGAAGCAACTGGCGAAAGTGACGACAATGAATAGTTTTTTTCGCATTCGATACTTTACAATTGACACGACGATATATATACAGGGGATTTTTTTATTTTTTTAAGAAAAATGTACTTTTAAGGTCGTTGTTTTTTAAAATAGTTAAATCTGAAACTTTAAACGAGTGTTTTCTACTCCCAGAATAAGCATGAAGTAAAGCAAGAAGTAAGGAAAGCCCCGTGAAAATTTGTCGAGGACAAATTTTCTGGGCTTTTCTAAACTCGAAATTTTACTTCACGCGCCACGCGTATTAAACACTGATTTCAAGTGAAGTTCAAATATACATAAATTTGACAATATTTTAGTTTTATACGCGTAGCGCATGAAGTAAAATTTCGAGTTTAGAAAAGCCCAGAAAATTTGTCTCGGGTCGCTGCGCGACCGTCGACAAATTTTCACGGGGCTTTTCTAAACTCGAAATTTTACTTCATGCTTAATCCGGGAGTGGAAAACACTCGTTTAAAGCTTCAAATTTAACTCTTTTAAAAAAACAACTAATATCTAAAGATTTACAGAAAATAGGCTAAATTTGGAAAACGTATACTTAAAAGAAAATGTCCCTGTATGTAACATTTATAATAATAATGATAATCTCCATTGTCCACCAGATATATCAGAAAAGGACAGATAACGAAACGTATATAAAATTCTTAAAGTAATATTTTTCTATAAGTATTCCTCAGCATAGGTCGAAATCACACTGACGAGGACCTTGAAGTCCGAAACGCGTCTGTGGGTATCCGGTGCCTGAACACAAATTCAATTTTAATAATTATAAGGTGAACAGAAGGATAGATGTTGGCGTTTTCTTGGGCAATATTTGAGGCCTAAAATGTTGCGAACTAGTATGGTCGAAACCACACTGACGAGGACCTTAAAGTCGAAAACGCGTCTTTGGGTATCCATTGCCTGGACACATACAATTTTAATATTTATAACGTTAACAGAAGAATTGATGTATTGGCGTTTTCTTGGGCAATATTTGAGGCCTAAAATATTGCTAACTAGCATGATCGAAACCACACTGACGAGAACCTTAAAGTCGAAAACGCGTCAGTGGGTATCCGTTGCCTGAACACAAATTCAATTTTAATGTTTATAACGTGAACATAACAATAGATCTATTGGCTTTCTTGGGCAATATCTAAGGCCTACAAGATTACTAACTAGCATGATGACATTTAAAATGTAAATGTCAGCTTCCTTAACTAGCACTAAATGGGAGAATTTTGTTTCAGACTGTCTTTCTGACTTAACTTTTTGGTTTTAAAATTTATAACGTTACCATAAAGATAGATGTATTGGCTTTTTCTTAGGCAATATATGAGGCCTAAAAGATTACTAACTAGCATGGTCGAAACTATACTGACGAGGACCTTAAAGTCGAAAACGCGTCAGTGGGTATCCGGTGCCTGAACACAAATTCAATTTTAATATTTATAACGTGAACATAACAATAGATCTATTGGCGTTTCTTGGGCAATATCTGAGGCCTACAAGATTGCTAACTAGCATGATGACATTTAAAATGTAAATGTCAGCTTCCTTAACTAGCACTAAATGGGAGTATTTTGTTTCAAACTGTCTTTCTGACTTAACTTTTTGGTTTTAATATTTATAACGTTACCATAAAGATAGATGTATTGGCTTTTTCTTAGGCAATATATGAGGCCTAAAAGATTGCTAACTTGCACCGTCGAAACCATACTGACGAGGACCTTGAAGTCGAAAACGCGTCTGTGGGTATCCGATGCCCTAACACAAATTCAATTTTAATATTTATAAAGTGAACATAACAATAGATCTATTGGCGTTTCTTGGGCAGTATCTGAGGCCTACAAGATTGCTAACTAGCATGATGACATTTAAAATGCAAATGTCAGCTTCCTTAACTAGCACTAAATGGGAGTATTTTGTTTAAAACTGTCTTTCTGACTTAACTTTTTGGTCCTTCGATCAAGACCTTGTTAAATCTAGATCGAAGGACCAATACGTTGTCCCAATCATCAGCGATGATGGTGCCATCTGCTGCCGTTGCATAACCAGCGGCAGAGTGAATTTCACGAAAAAATCAAAACAACAAAATAAATATGTATAAAGCGTGTTGCGAACGAAATCGAAATTGAAATCTGGGACTGGGACACTGCACGAAAATTACACATTAACCGAATCGATGACGATGTTGCCGAGGCCCCGGTCGCGTTCCAAGCCCATCCATCCGTGCAACACATATCCATAAACAAAATAATAAGAGGAAACGTCGCTTATTGAGTTTACAATAATTTATATTCACGTGTAAAATCAAGAAGACGCGTTTTGTTGTTTGAGTAAAAATAAAATAAGTTTAAAAGTAAAAAAAAATCAAAGGTAACGGAAATTTAATTTATATTTTAATTTAATTTTATTTATATTTAAATTTAATTTTAACATTTAAAAGGCTTTCTAAGGGTGGAAAGAAATGTTTTTAGAACAAAATCCGTATATTTTTATGTATAGGTGAGTGTGTGGTAAATACAATGCGTTTTTTTTTAATTTGGGTATACCTACACAGGGATTTGTATACCGAAATAAAAAATTCTCTGTATCTATACGTTTTTTTTTTAAGAGTTTAATTTAAAGCTTTCATTCATTCATTCATGCGCCACGCGTATTAAACACTAATAACATTAAAATATTCTAAACAAGTGAACTTCACTTGACATCAGTGTTTTATACGCGTGGCGCATGAAGTAAAATTTCGAGTTTAGGAAAGCCTGAAAATTTGGTTTGGTCGCTCCGCTTCGCGATTATGGGTCCTAGGAGTTGTCAAATGAGTGAGTTACTCAACTGTTTTCAAGGCACTCTTTTAAAAAAAAAAAGATTAAAATTTTACATACAAAATGTACAATAAACTATAAGTGTGGTACATCATTGTATTCGGAAAAACATTCTTTTAAAAAATATAACAATCCAAAATGGCGCCCGTAAGAAAAACAAAAGTTGGCTATAGTCACTGGGTAAATGTTATAGTTATCTTAAAATGAAATATGTTACTAGATTTCTCGTTAAAAAGTGGCTCTATAATGTCAAAGTTGTAAATGTCTCGATTCAATAGTTTTTGAATAAAAAAATTAAAACGAACTTAAAAAAAACACGTTTTTTGACTATATCTCAAAAACGAAAGAAGATATTTCAAATTTGTTTTTAGATTATTATTGGGCCCTAAAATAAGCAACTTTGCCCCATAACTGACTCTCTATATCTTCAAATAACCGAGATCCCCATACCACCACACCCTGTATACATCAGTTATTATTTTTGTTAGTAATTTAATGAAGTATTTAACTTCCCTGATTGTATATATTGATTATTTAATGCTGTTGCAATGTGTGGAGTAATAATACGCCACGCGTACTAAACACTAATAACATTAAAATATTCTAAACAAGTGAACTTCACTTGACATCGGTGTTTTATACGCGTGGCGCATGAAGTAAAATTTCGAGTTTAGAAAAGACTGAAAACCAAATTTTCAGGCTTTTCTAAACTCGAAATTTTACTTCATGCTTAATCTGGGAGTGGACAACACTCGTTTGAAGCTTCAAATTAAACTTTGAAAACAAAACGAATATCTGAAGATGTACAGCACATAACTGGGATATGTTTACTTTAAAGAAAAACTCCCTGTATACATAAACATAAGCAATATATATATGAGGACTCTAGAAGCCAAGGGATATAAGTGCAAATCTTATAAAATTTAAGTTACAATTAGGATATTACTGATATTGGTGATAATAAATAAATAAATAAATGGTTTATTTACGGGAGGTCCCCATTTTCAAATAAAATACATCATGTAGTAAACTTAAAAACTAGTTAGAACTAAAAATGATAAAACTATTAACTATTCTAAGTCATACTTAATGCAAGGAAAAACATAACAATAAAAGATAATTTTAGTTTAATATAAGACATTGAGTGCAAATTTTCCTTAGTTTACTCTCTTTTCTCAACTTTCAAAATTTGTTTTCCCAAATCTATTTGTATGCACTTGCATCCCTTGGCTTCTAGGGTTGTCATATACAGTTTCTGCCTGTGAAGCTGAAAAATTAAAAGTCCCTATTTTTTTTATGAAACATTTATTTTTCAAAATAAACTAAATCAAAAAATAAAAATAAATCAGTGCACTAAAAGATTTAAATCCTTTAAATTTTGACAATAACACTATCTACTGACACCATCTAATGCTCATGATCCATAATTTTTTGAAATTTTTGGTGTTTCATGAGAAAGCGGTTGATATTTCTTAAGCTTGTACCTGTTTTGTCTCAATCCCTCCTTATAACATCCAATGGGAACAATTGTTTGTGAACAGAGGTAGTATAATTTTTGTTTGTTTGTTTATTTATGAATTTAAGTTTACTAAAAATATTACACTATTATTTAAAACATGCAGAAAATGTAGATTTGATTAACTAAATTTAAAAAACGTAAGATTGTAACAATAACAAAATATACATTGGTTTTGTAAATTAAAGTCACTTGGTTTTGTTTCGCTATATCTATTTTATTTTTCTACTAGTTTCTACTTTATATAAAATATTCATATTGTATAAAACAATAACAAAATTTTAGTAATTTATTTAATCTAAATTTATAAAAAAAAAGAAGAGAAAAATTATAAAAATATTAAATTTTATCAAACTTCTGATAGAATTCAATATTTTTTTTTTCTTGTTTTATTTTCTTCAGGCATTCGTTGTTTTGATTCAATTTGAAGCTACCAACGAGTGTCTTCCAGTCCTTGATTAAGCATGAAGTAAAATTTCGAGTTTAGAAAAGTCTGAAAATTTGGTTTGGTCGGCCCAATTTTCAGGCTTTTCTGAAATCGAACACTAATTTGAAGTGAAGTTCAAAATATACTGCTTAACTTCAATTTCAAGTTAATGAATTTTACAAATATTTAATTTTCAAACTTTTCTAAACTCGAAATGTTACTTCTCGCGCCACGCGTATAAAACACTGATTTAAAATGAAGTTTAAAATATACATCTAAGTCAGTATACTAAAGCAGTATATTTTCATCTTTAGAGTATTTCAGTGTTTTATACATTTGGCGCTTGAAGAAACATTTCGAGTTTAGAAATGCCTGAAAATTAAATATTTGTAAAATGCCTGACTTTGTGTGTATTGATAGGAGTAGATAACTTCGAAATTGAAGAAAATTATAAAAATAATATGAATTTTATTGAAAATCTTCAAAATGGTGAAATGAATTATAAAATTGGGCAATAACTACTAAAATAAAAACAATCAACAAAATTTACAAAAGAAACATTTATTGATATGTTATGTTTTGTTTTAAAACAGTGTTTTAAACATGTTTAAAAACAGCCGTCGTGTTGGTTAAAACATGTTTTAAACGTTAACTTTGTTTAAAACCTTTTTTTGTTATCTTAATATCTTATATTTGCTAAATTAAATTTAATACAGTAGTATTAAATTTAATTTAGCAAATATAAGATTTTTTAAAAACGCAACGAATATCGTAAAAATCACATTATTGCACACACAGTTGTGATATTTTATTGTAATAAAATGTTAAGTTTAATAATGTAATTTGGAATATCTTCAACAATTTAGTTAAAATTTAAAAATGTAAACAATAAATCTTAAAAATACTTTATTAAGATTTATTGTTTACATTTTTAAATTTTAACTAAATTGTTGAAGATATTCAAAATTACATTATTAAACTTAACATTTTATTACAATAAAATATCACAACTGTGTGTGCAATACTGTGATTTTTACGATATTCGTTGCTTTTTTAAAAAAATTCAATTTGAATCTTTAAACAAGGGTTTTCCACTCCCAGACTAAGCATGAAGTAAAATTTCGAGAAAAAAAAAAGTCTAAAACGGATAGGTCGGGTGATCTAGGTGGCCATAGGATTGGTCCATTTCTTCCCACCCATGAATTAGGAAAAGCATCATTTGAATAGTTTCGCACAGCCAACTTGCTATGAGGTGGAGCTCCGTCGTGTTGAAACCACTTCAATCTTGCCCGTATTGATAAATTTAAATCATCGAGCATATCTTCAAATGTTTCTTGAAGAAAACGAAGGTAATCATTTCCATTCAATGTGTTATCAAAAATATATGGGCCGAGAATTCTCGATCCGAACACACCGCACCATACATTAAATCCAAATTTAATTTGTGGTCTACGTTGTGCAACTTCTCGTGGATTCTCCTGACTCCAAACATGTTCATTGTGCCGGTTAAAAATCCCACAATTAGTAAATCGCGTTTCATCTGTCCAAATTATTTTTGTAGGGAACGTATTATCCTCTTGGCACATGTTTTTGTACCACATACAGAAGACCATTCTCTTATTGGTATCACCGTCATGTAAATTTTGTGAAATTGATACCTTATATGGGTGATATTTGTGTTTTTTCAATTCGTACTACAGTCCGTTGAGATATGCTTGCTTCTGTTGTAATTTGTCTGGTCGATGTGGATGGATCTATCATCGCCAATGCTAATACGTTTATTTCCGAAACTTCATTAATTTCGTTTTTTTCAAGTTTCGGCTTTGTAAAGGATCCGTACTCACCCAAATTGTGGTAAATTCTTCTGAATGTTGGTAAAGATGGCTGCCGACGATCGATATATTGATTATAATATTGTTCTGCAGCATCCGTAGCGTTTTTATTACACTGAATGTAACAAACAAGCATATCACGCTTATCTTCGTTGGAAAAATTCATTATCACTTTAAAAAACTTTCAACACCAAATAAATACAAAACAAACTTATCGAAACAAACCAAATATGGAAATGAATTAATATGTGTTTAGAATAAACAACTGCAATTGTTTTACTTTTGTCTTTTTCATGACTAACTATTTTTTGGTGTATAGTAAAATTAAAAACGACTGTAACTTACTTTATTTTAAAAATAACTATGGCATATGTTATATCGAATTGAAGGGAAAAAATAGCCCTTTTAATAAAGTCATAGCCAACTATTGTTTCCATTTAAAAAAAAGGTAAGTTTGTGTCATATCTCCCAAAATATGGGCGAATTTTTTTTTATTTTTTGTTATTAATCTGTGTAAAATTTTCTTCAACTTTGTCCCTTACAGTTTTTTTCTATCTATGATAATAATAGAGATATATTGATTTAAAAAAATTGACACATTTTACTTTATTCAAAATATCTAGTTACCCTTGACTTTTTCAAATATTTTGAAAGTGTCATTTTATTCGTCCTAGAAAACTACACTTCTTTCCCCATTTAACCGTTTTTCTATCTCTTATAGTTTCCGAGATCCCCATAGAGAACATCGAAAAAAACATATATATATATATATATATATATATATATATATATATATATATATATATATATATATATAATTAGAATTAACGACCTGCTTTTTAGTACCAGATAAGAAATAACAGCGCATTAGGTCATGATGTAAAAGTTATTTTTTCATCAAGTGAGTGTGCAAGGAGGACAGAAGACGACGACGATCGTTTCGCTCTTTTTATGAGCTCCTCAGGCCGCCACATCCATCTTTCCATACACACTCACTTGATATTTAGAAGTTGTATATATACTGATTTCGCTAACCATAAGCCGGTATTGACGTCAGTATTTATAATTGCTACTGCATTGATAAGGGCATTGATCTCATTTTGCTTCTACAGTTAGTGTCGGTTTTTAGTTTAAACCATCGGCTAGCATCGGAGCGGCGAGAAACCCGAACCAATGCGATGATAATATTCAGAGCGCCGAATTAAATTAAATAAATTAGAATTAACGACCTGCTTTTTAGTACCAGATAAGAAATAACAGCGCATTAGGTCATGATGTAAAAGTTATTTTTTCATCAAGTGAGTGTGCAAGGAGGACAGAAGACGACGACGATCGTTTCGCTCTTTTTATGAGCTCCTCAGGCCGCCACATCCATCTTTCCATACACACTCACTTGATATTTAGAAGTTGTATATATATCAAGTGAGTGTGTATGGAAAGATGGATGTGGCGGCCTGAGGAGCTCATAAAAACAGCGAAACGATCGTCGTCGTCTTCTGTCCTCCTTGCACACTCACTTGATGAAAAAATAACTTTTACATCATGACCTAATGCGCTGTTATTTCTTATCTGGTACTAAAAAGCAGGTCGTTAATTCTAATTTATTTAATTTAATTCGGCGCTCTGAATATTATCATCGCATTGGTTCGGGTTTCTCGCCGCTCCGATGCTAGCCGATGGTTTAAACTAAAAACCGACACTAACTGTAGAAGCAAAATGAGATCAATGCCCTTATCAATGCAGTAGCAATTATAAATACTGACGTCAATACCGGCTTATGGTTAGCGAAATCAGTATATATACAACTTCTAAATATCAAGTGAGTGTGTATGGAAAGATGGATGTGGCGGCCTGAGGAGCTCATAAAAAGAGCGAAACGATCGTCGTCGTCTTCTGTCCTCCTTGCACACTCACTTGATAAAAAAATAACTTTTACATCATGACCTAATGCGCTGTTATTTCTTATCTGGTACTAAAAAGCAGGTCGTTAATTCTAATTTATTTAATTTAATTCGGCGCTCTGAATATTATCATCGCATTGGTTCGGGTTTCTCGCCGCTCCGATGCTAGCCGATGGTTTAAACTAAAAACCGACACTAACTGTAGAAGCAAAATGAGATCAATGCCCTTATCAATGCAGTAGCAATTATAAATACTGACGTCAATACCGGCTTATGGTTAGCGAAATCAGTATATATACAACTTCTAAATATCAAGTGAGTGTGTATGGAAAGATGGATGTGGCGGCCTGAGGAGCTCATAAAAAGAGCGAAACGATCGTCGTCGTCTTCTGTCCTCCTTGCACACTCACTTGATGAAAAAAAAAAATAACTTTTACATCATGACCTAATGCGCTGTTATTTCTTATCTGGTATATATATATATATATATATATATATATATATATATATATATATATATATATATATATATATATATATATATATATATAATTACAAAATAAATCTAACACGATACCAGAATTGTCAAAACTTTGGCGCTCATCCCGGCTATTCAGAGTCCATGTTTTGCCTCGGGGTCATTCCTGAATTAAAATTGCATTGTAGTTGTGAATAATTTTATTTTACTTGATTTTAAGTATTTCTGCAGATCTACCAATTTATTTTAAAACATTTTGTAAGTTTAAATATCAGGGGCAAATCCTTTTAATCATAAGCTTCTGCATTTCTGAAATATGCCGTTCTACTGAAAAAGGTTGCCAATCCCTGCTATACAGAATATACTTACCATTTAAGGTATTAAACGATGTAAAATAATTGTATTACTTCAATTAATAAATAAAATATTTCTGATTTTCAACTTTTTGTATTTATTTTCACTACAATTGTTTCGCTACGCTGTAGCTTCTTCAGGTGAAGAATAATTGCAGTGAAAATAAATACAAACAATTAAAAATCAGAAATATTTTATTAATAAATGTATTAAAGTAATTATGGATTTTCAAAAATGAAGTGCCACAATAATCAACGATGCATTACTTCACCCAAATTCTCGAAGCAACACAATTCCATGTCCTTCAATACATCAAACCGCTTTAACCTAAATATATTTTTCTTTTTTCTGGTGTGTGTACATTTTTTTTTTGTTCAAACAAATACGGAGTATTGCGGAATTCTTTGGTAACACAATGGCCCAGGCCGGTAATGCACGGCTCTCGGGTATTGCATTCGCATTCGGGTCGGCCTCGTTCGCGCAAGAGTGGGACGCAACGCGACGATGACGGACGGATAGAGGCGCACGGTCGAAAGTGAAACTCTGCGCGCTCCGCGAATATCGGGGCCAAGTTCAGACAGACGTCCGGTGTTTCAGTTTCTGTTTCTCTTCATTTAACCGCTTTTATCTCTACATAAATATAAATGCGCACATGTGCGTTCTATGTATGTATGCAAGCACTAATTGTATGTTGGATAGTTAGTCAGCGGCGGATTTCCTATAAGGCCCGGGCCTAGGGCGCACACTGCTCGAAACGCTCATTCTAGCTAAACATTTAGCTATAAAGTGATTTAGTCTACTTTAAATTGTTAGGAGCCGAAGAACATATTTGATTAAAAATATAAATTAGTCAATATTAAATAATTCTTCCCTTTTACCCTTCACCATGGGGTGAAGTAATTCTTGCATTTTTTTCGCTATATTTTGCTAAATATTGATCACCATCACATCTAAGCGTTATATATTTTTAACTTTACTGGTAATCAGTGGTTTATACGCGTGGCGCATGAAGTAAAATTTTGAGTTTAGAAAAGCCCCGTGAAAATTTGTCGCGGGTCGCTGCGCGACCCTCGACAAATTTTCTACGCGGGGCTTTTCTAAACTCAAAATTTTACTTCATGCTTAGTCTGGGAGAGGACAACACTCGTTCTTAGGAGTTTCAAATTGAAGGATCCCTCTAGATTAAGTTTATTACCATTTTACAAAGGCTACAGCTCGAAGGACCAATCATGGTCTTCGGAGACCGAAGGACTACAGGGAATTGAAGTTTTTTTTTTACAAGAAAGCAACGAATATCAGAAGGTTTACAGCGTGAATAGGAAAGAAAACATCCAATTTTGAAAAATTATCGCAGTTGGGTTGGTTTTCAGTGCATTTTTAACTTTACTTTAAATCAATGTTTTATACGCCTGGCGCATGAAGTAAAATTTCGAGTTTAGAAAAGCCCCGTGAAAATTTGTCGAGACAAATTTTCTACGCGGGACTTTTCTAAACTCGAAATTTTACTTCATGCTTAGTCTGGGAGTAGACAACATTCGTTCTTAGGAGTTTCAAATTGAAGGATCCCTCTAGATTACTAAGTTTATTACCATTTTACAAAGGCTACAGCTCGAAAGACCAATCATGGTCTTCGGAGACCGAAGGATTACAGGGAATTGAATTTTTTTTACAAGAAAACAACTATTATCAGACGGTTTACAACATGGATAGGAAAGAAAACATCTAATTTTGAAAAAATATCGAAAACTATTAATGATTTCGATAGCTAACACCATCTAATGCTTCATAGTGGCATCGTCAGTGACACGAATGCCACTATGAAGCATTAGATGGCGTTAGCTATCGAAATCATTAATAGTTTTCACATATTGGCTTGAAATAGTCAGAAATGTTCAGTATTCCTCAGCACTGGGTCGGGACCACACTGAAGAGGACCTTGAAGTCCGAAACGCGTCTGTGGGTACCTGGTGCCGGAATGCTGAACACAAATTCAAAAATATCGAAGTTGGGTTGGTTTTCAGTGCATTTTTAACTTCACTTGAAATCAGTGTTTTATACGCGTGGCGCATAAAGTAACATTTCGAGTTTAGAAAAGCCCCGTGAAAATTTGTCTCGGGTCGCTGCGCGACCCTCGTCAAATTTTCTACGCGGGGCTTTTCTAAACTCGAAATTTTACTTCATGCTTAGTCTGGGAGTGGAAGGCACTTGTTACTCTAAAATACATCACAACCTTTAAAATATGTATCGTCGGATGCCCGTCTTCAGGGGTGATATGTAAGTAAATTATGGGTCCTAGGAGTTGTCAACTGAGTGAGTTATTCAACTGTTTCCAAGATACTCTTTACAAAAACAAATGATTAAAATTTTACATATAAAATGTACAATAAACTATAAGTGTGGTACATCATTGAATTCAGAAAAAAATATTCTTTCAAAAACATGAGAATCCAAAATGGCGCCCGTAAGAAAAACAAAAGTTGGCTATGGTCCCTGGGTAAATATTATAGTTATCTTAAAATGAAATATGTTACAAGAATAATTGTTAAATAGTGCCTGTATAATGTCAAAGTTGTAAATGCTTGGATTCAATAGTTTTTGAATAAAAAGATAAAAACAAAATTTAAAAAAATCCGTTTTTCGACAATATTTTAAAAACGAAAAAAAGTATTTTAAATTTGTTTTTAGATTATTATTGGGTCCTTAATTACACAACTTTGCCCCAATTTAACCGACTCTCTATTTCTTCAAATAACCGAAATTTCCATACATTCTGTTGAAATATGGACACCATGTATACAGTATAAGGAATCCATAGTCTATTTAATAACCAGGTGGACTAAAGGTGAAAGTCACATTTACACTATAAAAAGTCACTAGAAAAGTAACCAGAAATATTTTGGCGGTAAAAATCAATTAATTTGAAATGTTTCACCCTTAACATACCTTCAAAAATTATATCAACCCATATATTTATTCTAGGCAAACTTTGTTCATTTTTTTTTTATTCATAAACATTTATTTTCCCAATAACTTATACAATTATATAACAGAGTATGGTAATTAAAATAAAATAAACGCTTATTCCAAAGTATTGTAATTTATATGTAATACTAAAATATTATTTGAACTAATTATACTATCCCATACGTCGTAATGGAGAAAGTCAAAATATATATAATTGTATAATAAATATTTATCTAATTAGTGGGATAAGAGCATCATTAACTGACGAATGCGGTGAGTTGCTGAGACGAGGGCGTAGCCCGAGTCGAAGTAATAGCATGAGTCTCAGTTAATATGCCTTATCCAACGTATTAGATACAACTTTTTATCTACGACTGCTCAGAATTACGGAAATTATACTTTTGAATTGAATTTGATGAAAAATTAGAATATCATAGTATGTACGTAGAACCATAGCAACATGTAATTTGAATGTCAACAATTTAATAGTCAAAACTTCAAGAATTAATTTTCTAATTTCTGTTTTGCTGTGAAATAATGAGCGACTCCGAATCTCTGCCTTCGGATATCGAAGAATCGGCCACGCAGGTAGTTTCAATGTTATTGCCGGAAAAATCAAAAATTAAATATGAGCAAGCTTATGAACGTTTGCGGAAATGGTGCGATGAGAAGAAAATAAAAAATGAAGCAAATGAAAAGGTACTTCTAGTATATTTTAAAAATATTTCGAAACGCTATAAACCTTCAAGCCTATGGGCATATTACTCGATGATACGTGCTATGGTATCCATAAAGAAAAATGTAGATATCAGTAAATTTATTCAATTGGTCGCATTTCTGAAAAGGCAGTCAGTGGAAATTTCTAAAACAGAAATGTCTTCAGGAATACACTTAAATAAATGTAAACATGTTATTATTAATGTTCATAAGTAATTGTTTAATAAATTTGGTGGTTAGTTGGTATTAAAAAATGAGTGTGTTTTTGATTTCATTACCTAACTAGTTAGGTAATGAGTTTCATTACGTAACTCAAATGATTGTCAAATTCGTCACTTATTCAAGCAGTCGTAGATAAAAAATTAGAAATGTAAATACTAGATTGTCGGCAAGTACAATTTTATTAAATTATGTAAATATGCTATTTAATAACATATAATAACACTAATAAACTAGGGTTAAAGCACCCAAATCCAACCTCTTTCGTTTCTTATGGGGCGAAAGTGACGACAAACTGGTGCTGGGTGCAGCATTCATAGTTAAAAACAAAATAACTGGTAAAAAAACAGAAACTAAGACGAAACACGAAACAAAGGGAGAAATAACTTGTAAAAACACAAAAACTAAGGCAAAACATGAAACAAAGGCACAAATAACTAGTAAATAACACAAAAACTGAGACGAAACGCGTGAAACCGGTAGAATGCAAGTCCAGTGACAGATCAGCTGATCATAACAACCGCCATTAGCATTTTAAGCAGTTTTGTCCTGTGTAAATACGGCGCCCGTTTGGCCAATCACAACAACGTATTTTCGCGCCTACAATTTGATTTAGTCCGCTTGGTTATTAAATAGCAGAGCTGGGATGAATCCTCAAAAACAGGATTCGAATCACGAATCCGAATCACCTAATATGATTCGAATCACGAATACTCGAATAAAGGATTCGTAAGTGAAAAATATGATTCGAATCAAAGATTCGAATCCTCATTTTTGAATCACGGATACAAATCCTTTAAAAATAAATTTGAATCTATTATTTGCAATCAGTAATATTTTATTCCATCAGTTTCTATTAACAAAAATGTTCATTTACCGACTAAATATGTGATTATATAATGATTTTAATTAATGATGATATATGTGTTATTGAACTTCATTTTAAATCTGTGTTTTATACGCGTGGCGCATGAAGTAAAATTTCGAGTTTAGAAAAGCCCCGTGAAAATTTGTCTCGGGTCGCTGCGCGACCCTCGACAAATTTTCTACGCGGGGCTTTTCTAAACTCGAAATTTTACTTCATGCTTAGTCTGGGAGTGGACAACACTCGTTCTTAGAAGTTTCAAATTAAAGGATCACTCTAGATTACTAAGTGTATCACCATTTTGCAAAGGCTACAGCTCGAAGGACCAATCATGGTCTTCGGAGACCGAAGGACTACAGGGAATCGAAGTTTATTTACAAGAAAACAACGAATATCTGAAGGACAGCATGGATAGGAAAGAAAACATCCAATTTTGAAAAAATATCGAAGTTGAGGTGGTTTTCAGTGCGTTTTTAACTTCACTTTAAATCACTGTTTTATACGCGTGGCGCATGAAGTAAAATTTCGAGTTTAGAAAAGCCCCGTGAAAATTTGTCTCGGGTCGCTGCGCGACCCTCGACAAATTTTCTACGCGGGGCTTTTCTAAACTCGAAATTTTACTTCATGCTTAGTCTGGGAGTGGACCGTCAAGATTTTCTACATGTCGAGATTTTCGATATTTCTAGATTTACGTCGATTTATTCACAGTTTGTTATTGTATTAAATGCAACTTTAATATTAAATAAAAACGGTTTTTTTAGGAATAGAATATTCACCCATTAAGAGCCGAGCAAATTATAAAGTTAACTCTAAAAGTTAATTTTAGGTAAAATTTTGCATCTTTTTCTATGATTTCAATGAATGATTTATTATATTATATATATATATATATATATATAAATCTTTATTGGCAGATTGTACAATAAATAATTAACATAAAAATAATTCTGATGGCTAAAATAACAAATAAATTCTTCTGCCAATTGGCTATCGACCATTGGTCTTTCCGCCTGAATTTTAATTGTTTGTCCTTGTCCGTTCTTGTGTAAAAAACCTCTTGTTTGTTAGTGTCGTCCAATGTCTGTCAGATGATTACTGTTCACAAATCGTCATGATCACTAATGTCATGGAATGATGCAATGAAATCATGAATGGTGGTGGTGAAACGTTTACGTTTGGGAGTGATGTTTTGGTTTCGAGGGATACATAAAGGGTGAAGGAGATTGTAGAGGATAGGATTTGAGGCGAAATTTTCAGCTAAGTGTGATTGTCGGGTTTCGATGGGAGTGACAGCTGTTAGTTCATAAAGTAGGGTATTGGATGGGTTATGTAGGGGGTTTTTGGGGGTGTCGGATTTTGGTCAACACTCTAAGGGCCGATCTTTCGGCGACTTGCAAATTCTTTAGGGTGGTAGGATGGGGGTTGTGATAAAGGATTGAGGCATAGTCAAGTAAAGGGCGACAGATCATTTTATATATATGTACGGCTGTGTTTGTACTGATGCCTTGTTGTTTGAAGGTCAGACTTCTAAAGTGGGCCGCCCGATTCTTGACTTTTGTTTTAAGGATTGCGGAGGGGGTTTTGAATATGAATTTGGGATCAATGTGAATACCTAGGTACTTGCAGGTGGCGGAGGGGAAGATGACTTGGTCGTTTATAGTAATTGAGAAGGTGGAGTTGTATTGTCGATGGAAAGGAATCAGGAGCTGGGATTTGTTTGGGGTTATGGAAATTCGCCACTTCGCGAACCACGTTTGAATAGTGTCGATTAGGCCCTGAAGGGTGCTGAGAGCTTTAGGGAGAGTGGGGGCATGTGCGATTAACGCAGTATCATCGGCGTAGAGGAGAGGATAGACAGATTTATTTATGTGATTAGGATCAGGATTGTAAATGTCATGTACTAGGAGATTATAAAGGAGTGGTGATAAAGGGGAGCCTTGAGGTAAACCTTGTTCAGGTGTGAAGGAACTGGAAAATTATTATATTACATACGTCGATTTTTTAAAAGAGTTAAATTTAAAATTCAAACGAGTGTTGTCCACTCCCAGACTAAGCATGAAGTAAAATTTCGAGTTTAGAAAAGCCCCGCGTAGAAAATTTGTCAAGGGTCGCGCAGCGACCCGAGACAAATTTTCGCGGGGCTTTTCTAAACTCGAAATTTTACTCCATGCGCCACGCGTATAAAACACGGATTTAAAGTGAAGTTAAAAATACACTGAAAACCAACCCAACTTCAATATTTTTTCAAAATTAGATGTTTTCTTTCCTATCCATGCCCATGCTGTAAACCTTCAGATATTCGTTGTTTTCTTGTAAAAAAAACTTCGATTTCCTGTAGTCCTTCGGTCTCCGAAGACCATGATTGGTCCTTCGAGCTGTAGCGTATGTAAAATGGTAATAAACTTAGTAATCTAGAGTGATCCTTCAATTTGAAACTGCTAAGAACGAGTGTTGTCCACTCCCAGACTAAGCATGAAGTAAAATTTCGAGTTTAGAAAAGCCCCGCGTAGAAAATTTGTCAAGGGTCGCGCAGCGACCCGAGACAAATTTTCACGGGGCTTCTCTAAACTCGAAATTTTACTTCATGCGCCACGCGTATAAAACACTGATTTCAAGTGAAGTTAAAAATATACTATTAACGTTGGATATTTTTCATGGTTAAGTAATCAAATATGCGTTCACAAATATTTGAATTATTCGAATATTTTGAATATTTATATCCAAATATGAATAATTTAGTGATTTAAATATTCATATTAGAATATTAAACTATTTGAATTAATCAAATTCGAATCCCAGCCTTAATTGCGATGATTCGAATTATTTAGGAGGATTTGAATCCGTGTATGAGGATTCGAATCCTTTTATAAGAATTCGAATCCTTTTATAAGGATTCGAATCATCTACGTCTGGATTCGAATACGAATCCTTTTAAAAAAAATGTAACGAATCCGGATCACGAATCCGTTTTCACTAAAGTATTCGAATACCTCTTTTGAATCCTCTAAAAGGATTCGAATCCGGGAATCGAATCCTGAATGATTCGAATCCTGCCCAGCTCTGTTAAATAGAGTATAGGTACATCATATAAACAATTTATACCAAAGCCAGAAATTATTTGGAGTCAGAATCCTCTGGTAAAGATGCTTGTTCTGGTTCTCCTAATAACTTTAACACCTCGGTGTTCAATTTTTAAATGGTAAGCGGTCGAGAAACCTCTGGATTTACCACTAGAACAGCCAGGTTGGGGTCCATTTGGTAAACCTTCAGTAAAGAACACATCCATTCCGTTTAGCCACTTAGAATATTTATTTTCAAAATTTAAAATTGTTCTATGAGAGGTTCGCCTTTTGAGTGTCAATTGTAAAAATTATTTATTTTATGTAATTATAAACCTACATTTTCGGTGTGGGATACAATTTTAATATTCAAAATGTCAATCTCAAAGAGATAGACTGCATTATTTTTTTGTTCTAGCAATTTTTAAGCGCGCCAAACATTGAATAATGTTCTCCGAGAAATTGTTACGCTACCTAAAAAAAAACCACTGCTTGTAAACGGGCAGAAATGGGCAGCTAAATATTATTTATATATTAAACTAATTAGTTATTATGTATAAAAAACAAAGATTCATTACTAAGAACGGCTAAGAATGTATACTTTAACCTTTTTCAAGTTTAACTTTGTAATATTTTACAATAGGATTCTTTACTTAATTTAAATTAGTATATCTATATGTTGACTAAAGTTGTGTGAAAAATATTCAAAACTCTGTTGTATATACACCACTAGAATATATATTCATCTTTAAATTATATTTTTCACGAAACACAAATGAAAAAAAATAAATTAAACTTAGGCGTTTGGAGTGCGTAAAATCCACAACTGAACCACGTAAACGATGCGTGCACTTTTTTACTGATAACTACTGGACCAAAGGTCGGAGGAGTTTATGACTTTAACTGCGCACCCTCTGGACATTAAACTGCTCATATTCCAAGAAATAATCTGTTTTTTAAACAGTTGATTTTCGGATCAATGTTCAGCTAGAATGTGCATTTCGACCAGTGTGGGGCGCCACGAATAAAGGCGCCAAATTGCAGTTTCGACCACGAATTAGAAAAATGGTGATGTGTCCATCATAGTACTTTCCCCCGTAAATTGCGTATTAAATCACTTTTAAAATATTTGTAGCATTATTATTTTCAAAATGTCTTCAACTTTTTGATAACTACAACTTTTATTTGAAACATTTTTCAATTGGATCAACACATACTGACACAAACCAATGACTAGATAAAAAACACTATTTATTGAATATCTCAAAAACTAAGAGTGCTATGACAAAAAGTGAATCTACAAAAATCTTTAGTTTTTCATTTCCTACAACTTTTATTTGAAACATTTTTCAATTGTATCGACACATACACTGTCACACCAATAACTAGATAAAACACACAACTTTTGAAATATCTCAAAAACTAAGAGTGCTATGACAAAAAGTAAATGAACAATACATCTTCATTTTGTTATTATCTACAACTTTTATTTGAAAGAATTTTTTGTTTGATGAACATTTATTGAAAAAATCTGAAAAAACTGAAAAACGCTAAGAGTAAAGTACCACTTCCGGTTTTCCGATTTTCACCAAAAGCTTTTCAGTTCTTCCGATTGTAACAAAAAGCTTAAGTTTCAAGTTTCATCTCGATATCTTTAGCGGTTTTTGCGGTACAGCGCACACAGACACACACACACACAGACAGACAGACAGACATTTTTCAAAAATGGTCTTATTCGACTCAGGGGACCTCAAAACGGATATTTCCGCTAAAATTTTTGATTCGAAAATGTTCACGAAAACAATACTTTCCCTTTGTATTACATACGGGGGAAAGTAAAAAAGACTTGCGCGGGCAAAATTAAAAACATTACGCTACTTTTGTCAAGAATACATTATTACTTATTTCAATATACCAATGGTTTTCCAACCTTTTTAGCTCGTGACACCCAAACACAAAATATTGAAATTTGGATAAGATACTTATGATAAACCTACTAGTGATCGGCCAACTCGAGTGAGAATAATAAAATCATTCGATTATTAAAAACATCAATTATTTTAAAATCTGTTATTATAATTAGAATTAGTGCGTACATAGGATGGGGGCAGCGGGTGCGGTCCGCACATATTTTGGGGCGGTATTTTTTATGTTTACTTTTAGTTGTAAAAAACAACTTGTTTACTTTATAAGTTTACTATTCGATTTCTACTAATTATGAATAACTTAATGATTTTGAATATTATTCCTCATCGTCAAGTCAATGTAGGCTTGAAAATATTATGTCTAAAATTTTGCTCGGATACAGGCATCAATGGTGCCGACGTCAAATAGAAGTGATTTAAGACTACAAAATCTTGCACTATTGTCCATGGAACAAGAAATTACAAATAACATTTTTGAAAGCATTGTACACGATTTTTCTACTATGAAAGTTAGAAGAGTAAATATATAAATATATCTTACACTTTGTTTATAATAATAATAATAATAATAATAATGTTTATTGCCCAACAGGAAACAAATTCCCAATTACAAGACAATTTAGTATAAACAAACAAGTTTTAAAACTATGAACTAAAAATAATAACATTTTAATAACATTTTACTACGTAATTAACAAAATTCTAATAAGGATGTCAATGGTTGAAAAAATACGTCACAAGTTGGTGGAAGTTGATTAAACGAATTGCAGATCACATTAATAGGCGATTTTAATCCAAAATTTGTTCTATTATACATAATATTAAATGTGGTCTTATATCTACTATTGAAAGATGGAATATGCAAGCCAACTAGCTGTAAAATATCAGGGCTGTCAATTCTATCATGCAGAAGCTTGTGTAAGAAGGTGATGCTTTGTCTGTGACGTCGGCATTCAAGAGATTCTACATTAAATTTATCTAGCAGTAGTGAATGATCACAGCCTCTGTCAGGATAAAATCCCTCAACTTTCAAGTGCAAAAACTTCAGGAACTTACGTTGAACACTTTCTACTAGGTTAATCTGAAGTTGAGTTTGAGGACACCAAATTAAAGATGCATATTCCAACTTGGAACGGACATAAACATTAAAATTTAATTTAATTAAATTTAAATTTATCCAAAAGAAATGAAACTATTAATTTATAAATATAAAATAAAAATAGTGCTGTGTTCATCATAACACTTTCCCCGTCATTTAAACAATTGACAATCAACATACTAAACTTATTTCACTTGTCAATTGGTTAAAGACCATTTCACATTAAATCAGTGTTTTATACGCGTGGCGCATGAAGTAAAATTTCGAGTTTAGAAAAGCCTGAATTTGGCTCGGTCGCTCCGCTTCGCTACGCGCCCGAGCCAAATTTTCACGCTTTTCTAAACTCGAAATTTTACTTCATGCTTAACCTGGGAGTGGAAACACCCGTTAGACGATGAATCAGAAACTTAGTCAATAATCGCCTGATTTTGTTTTCTTTTTCAACTTTAGCGCAAAGTTTATTCATTTATCGATAATCGCTGATAAATTTATGAAAATCCGAAATGTCTTTTGTAATCTAAGATCAGAAAACAAGAAACTGCACCTTTTAATATTTTTATATTTACTCATTGATAAAACTGTATGCAACTTTGAGCTCTGAATATCGTCAAAAATAGCTCTATTTTGTATTTTTTCGACTTTACCTTAAAGGTTATCCATTACACGGCAATCACTGATAATTTTATAAGAATCCTAAATGTCTTTCCTAATCTAAGATCAGAAAACAAGAAACCTTACCTTTTAGTATTTTTTTATTTATTTATTGATGACATTTTATAGTAATGTTCTCAAAAATCGCTCGATTTTTTTTCGACTTTACCACGAAGTTTATTCATGTATCGATAATCGCTAATAATTTTATCAAAATCCGAAATGTCTTTCGTAATCTAACATCAGAAAACGAGAAACTGTACCTTTTAATATTTTATTATTTGTTCGGTTAAATTGATTAAATTTCATTCAATTGATTATTTACCAACGTTTGATTTAAAACCAGATAAAAAAAAAATAACTTTTCAAATAAATTAAATTCCTCGAGCATTCGCCCGTTTTCTATAAAGAAAAGTAAACTTTGATTTATTATTTTGGAATATCCATTGGAAATGTTTAAACTTCAATTATAGCCAATCAAAGTTTACTGATTTCTGTGTAGATTCTATGAGTTTTATGTTGATTTTATAATCAATTAAGTTTTCACAATTTTTTCAAAGAAAACATTTTTCTAAAATCGTTAATTTTATTACATAAATTAAAGATGAATTTATGTAATAAAATTAACGATTTTAGAAAAATGTTTTCTTTGAAAAAATTGTGAGAACTTAATTGATTATAAAATCAACATAAAACTCATAAAATCTACACAGAAATCAGTAAACTTTGAATGGCTTTATGTTTTAAGAAAATGCGTTGAGAATATTTAATTTTCTTTCAATAAGATATAAGTGCAATTGATTCTAAATAAATTCAATGAATTTTATGTTAATGTAGTTGTATGAGTTACGTGAAGGTGTTAAGTCACTTAATTAAACACAGTTATATTCCTTTCTTCACTTTTATTTTTCTTGCTAGATATACATTTCGGGTACTAAGTACCCATTATCAATAGCTAACTGCTAAGCTAGCTATTGATAATGGGTACTTAGTACCCGAAATGTACATCTAGCAAGAAAAATAAAAGTGAAGAAAGGAATATAACTGTGTTTAATTAAGTGAATTTTATGTTGATTGCATTAAATTTAGATTTTTTACAATTTATTAAACAAAATAAATTTTATAAATTTAGGTTTAAATTTAAAAAAATAGTTGAAAATTTTCGCGAACTACCAAGATCTTCATTAATTTAAATAAAACTTGACTGTTTTCGTACATTTCAAAGATTTTCGTTAATTTTAAAAAATCCTGAGTTTTTCAAGATCCTCATTCATTATAAAAATGTCGACACTTTTTATGATTGTCATTAAATTTCAAGATTTTGACGCCTTTCGGGAATTTTTGACTTTGCAATCATCGTTCATTTTGGAAAATTCATAAAAAGCATATCATTTTTTAAAATTAATAATTGCATTTTGAAAATTAACTAAATATATTATTATAATTATCACTTTTTTGAATATTCACGAAATTGGTCTACATTTTTAAAGTTAATAAAACGTCATAAAGTGTCGAATTTTGAAAATTAAGGAAACACATTTTAAAATTTAGGAAATTCACAAAACCGCCAAGATTTAAAAATCTGTCAAAAATTTTAAAAATCAACGGAATCTTGGAATTTCATGAAAAACTTCAACATTTTTAAATTTAACGAAATTTAAGAAAATTTACCAATATTGCCAATAATGTCAAAATTAACGAAAATCTTAATGTTATCATTGTTAGAGTTACCGAAAGAATTGAAAATTCATGAAAAGTATCACAATTTTCCGAATTATCGAAAATCTAGGAAATTCTGATATTCATTTAAACTTTAAAATTAAATGAAATTTTGGAAATTTACAAAAACCGCTAAAATTAAAAAAAAAGTAATGAAAACATAAAAATTCAAGAATTTGAATACTAACGAAATCCTTGGAAATTCATGAAAAAGTATTTTTTTATAAATTAATGATAGTGATAAAAATTTACGAAAACTGGAAAAATTTAAAAATTGACGAAAATCTTGAAAACCGTAAAATTTTTATAAACGAATGAAAATCTTTTAAAAAGTTATTATTCTCTAACGAGTGTTTTCCACTCCCAGACTAAGCATAATGTAAAATTTCGAGTTAAGAAAAGCCCCAAGAATTTGGATTTGGACGCGCGGCTTTTCTCAACTCAAAATTTTACTTCATGCGCCACGCGTATTAAACCCTGATTTAGTGTAGAGTTCAAAATATACTGCTCATTTAATATTTTAATTTTCAGTCGATTTTTAAAACCTTGGCAGTTTTCGTAAATATCTTCGATTTTCGTAATTTTGCCGACATTTTTATGAGATTTTCAACTTTCGAGATTTTTGTCAATTTATAAAATATCTGTCTGTGTGTTGTCAGCGAACGCTGTATAACAAAAACCGATAAAGAAATTAAGATGAAACTTAAAACTTAAGCTTTTTATTACAATATGAAACCTGAACATTTTTATTGGCCGGGGCGCGCGAGCGAAGCCAGTCGTGCTCCGGCAAATCCAAATTTTCGGGCTTCTCTAAACTACTCGAAATTTTACTTCATGTGCCACGCGTATACATCACTAGCTTTAAATTAACTCATCAACAAACTGGTTAAAGTAAAGTAAGTTAAGTATGTCAATTATCAATTGTTTAAATGATTATGATGGGCACATCACCCTTTTTTTGGTCTTCATTTGTACTAAATCATTTTTGGTGGAGGAGCCAGTAAGATTTATTCATAAAAAAACAAAAATTGTCTGAAATTCTTGTCGAATTAAATTTCTTTGCCGAGTGCAAAACACTTTTTTTTAATCAATTGTATTTATGTAGGTTGATGACCAAATGAAACTGCTGCAACACTCCTGGTCGGACATGCTGGTCCTCGACCACATACACCAGAGGATGCACAACAACCTACCGGACGAGACGACGCTGCACAACGGCCAAAAGTTTGACCTGCTCAACCTGGGCCTGCTCGGCGTCCCGACGCTCGTCGATCACTTCAACGACATCACCGCCCGCCTGCAGGAGCTCAAGTTCGACGTCAGCGACTACATCTGCATAAAATTCCTGCTGCTATTAAACCCAGGTAAAGAGGATCACTATTGTGGTAAATACAAACGCACCTAAAGAAATTTGCAAATGTTTCTAATTCATCTCCTTTTCATGATTCAGACGTGCGGGGCATCACGAATAGGAAACACGTGCAAGAGGGCTACGAACAAGTGCAACAGGCCTTATTGGACTACACAGTGAATTGTTATCCAAATATTCAGGTAAGTTAACTAAAAAAACACAAGACAAATTCCACCCTAGCATGTAAATTGTCTTGTATTTATCCAACACGGTTTTTTATCTTCCCAAATCGGCCTTACGTCAGTCCAACACAACCCTTTATTTCTCTGTCGTAGTGTGAGTTAAGTAAAAGTAATCACAAGGAAAAATCTACCCTAGCATTTAAATTCTCCAACACGGTCCTACACAGTGCGTCCATTCATTTTCAGCAATGACGCCATATTTAAAAAGCAGTAGTGCCATTGTAAGTGCTCGAATTGCACGTTGAAGTTTGAACTTTTCTCTATTATCTGCCAAAATTTCGTCATGTTTGGTTGACAAACAACAAAGTTATGACATTTCTTTCCAAACAGTTTTTGATTCAATGTTAAAATTTTAACATGGGACATGTTACTGACGCCATATTCCATAAAGTAGTGGTGCCATCTATGCAATCGAATCACATTTTGAAGCTTGAACTTTTCTCTATCATTAGTCAAAATTTCATCATATTTGGTTGACAAATGAGTCGCCTATTTCCAAAACCCCTAAATCTATTTGGAAACCATGGATTTAGGGGTTTTTGGAAATAGGCGACTCAAATAACAAAGTTATGACTTTTTTTTAAACAGTTTGATTCCAAGTTAAAATTTTATTATGTGACAAAGCAAGAAGTAATTAAATTCCACGCAAAACTTACAATAATATTATAAACATTCCAGTTGCTGCATCAAGTGTAGGGTGATGTTTGGTTAAGAAGAACAAATGTTTTTCCTTGCCATAACCGTTTTTGACACCCGAAATGATCAAAAAGTATCTGATTTTATTGCAAATGACCGAAATGTTTTACTGAAAATGATAGAAGTGGCTTTAAACATAAGCAAATCTTGAGCAAAAATCCGTTGTTTGCCACCCGAATATCAAGATCCGGACAGTAGGTCGTTATTGCACAAAGTCACACTCATCAATTTTTAGCTCGTCTGTGTGTTGAATCATCCGCCGTATATTCACTTCATTTAACACCGTGCGACTTCTCTTAATTCTCAAAATTGAGATGGCATTCTGACTATTTAAACAGCATCTAAACGAGAATTGGGAGGCACATCCCTAAATAAGCCAGTGCACACATTAGAGTTACAATTTATCGCTTTAAACATTACATTGAATCAAAAGGAGAATACTTCGAATAAAAAATCCAAACAAAATCAGAAATCTTGTTTCAATTACGTTTTTCAGGACCAGTTATGAAAACTAATGGACTCACTGTGTATATCTCCCCAAATCGGTCTTACGTCTATCCAACACAACCCTTTATTTCTCCATTGCAGTGTGAGTTGACTAAACATAACCACAAGGCAAATGTATTTGTCCAACACGGTTCTGTATCTCCTCAAAACGATACCACACGTCTGTCCAACGCAACCCTTTATTATTCCACTGCTTCTATCCTAGCATGTACGTTGTCTTATATTTGTCTAACACAGTCCTATATCTCTTCAAAACGGTCTTACGTCTGTCTAACGCAACCCTTTATTTTTCCCCTGCAGTCTCATAACTATCCTATATAGTTATATGAAAAGTATAAAGTAATCTATTAAAAACAGTCATGAAAGCAGTCAACACAGTCCTTCTCTTTAAAACTGCTTCAAATCTGTCCAACCGTTGAATGACGAATCACAGAGAAGTGCAACTATCAATATTGTCATACAATAGATATAAAGTAATCTATTAATAACAATCAGGAAATTGCCTGCTTTCAATATACAAAAAAACTAATTTTAGAATTAGTCTAACTAGTGTAACTTGACAGTCTGATAATAAAGAAGTATTCTATTCTAACCTAAGGACACTCTAATAGTTACTTATGCTTCTAGCTGGTTACTAAGGTAAGATATCAGATCTGATCTTTAAGTAGTTACCAATTTTAGCTTAGGTAACTTACTTAAATTAGGTTAGTTGCTAATTGCAGTTGAAATTGCGATAAGGTTCAAGGCCGTAGCCAGAATATTACCCCCCCCCCCCCCGAATTTGTTTTCTGGCTACGACCTTGAACCCGATATTCAAGGCCGTAGTTAGAAAACAACTTCGGGGGGGTTTAATGGTAAAATTGATGTTTTTGCTCTTACAGGGAGGCTTTCACATACACAAATTTTACATTTTGAAACTTTCGGGCTCTCGTGACGTTTTTTAAACCCCCGTGGCTCTCGATCGACAAGTCTCCCATCCTAAATAGAATAACCAATAAAATTTCCAAAAAACCTAACTTAATACATCATCTTAGTTTTAAATAAGGAGCAACCCTCGTCACTTTAGTTTATCATCTTATCTAGCATTAGGTTAAATAACTGGTAATTAAATCTAAGATATGATCTGATATCTTACCTTAGTAACCAGCCACTAACTTAAGTAAAGGTTAGAGTTGACTTAGGTTAGGCTAATTAACATAGTAATCAACAAATTCATGTAAATAACTAATCAAACTGCTTGAAAACATTGAGCTGCTTGGTAAGATTAAGCTGCTCAATCATTAGCAAGAATCACTACTATTCATTTGTCCAATGGAAGCTTTCATCTCGCCAAATCTATCGTATATATTTCTCCAACGCAGTTCTTCATCTCTCAAAATCTGTGGTAAATATCTGTCCAGTGCAGTCTAATACAAAACTATTTATCCTCCATTCTTTTATATTTCTTGATGTCTGTGCAAACTTAACTATCGTTTAAGCTATTTTTTTCTTTTTGTGATACCTTTTCCGGCATAGCCCTTCATATCTCCAAATGGAATGCATATTTGCCCTATAAATTCCTACATCTCACCAAATTTACGTTATATCTGTCCAATGCACTCCTTCATCTTTTCTAATCGGTCCTATATCTGTTTAAAAGTTCAGTCTTCCTTCAAAACTGTCTTACATCTGTCCAACACAGTCTGTCCTCTCTCCAATAGTTTCTTATATCTGTCCAATAGCCTGTCATCCCTCCGAAAGTGTCTTACATCTGTTCAACACAGTCCGTCCTCCCTCCAAATCTGTCTTACATCTGTCCAACACAGTCCATCCTCTCTCCAAAACTGTCTTACATCTGTCCAACACAGTCGTTAATCTTCTCAATTCTTTTTATTTCATATTTGCGTAAACTTGTATATTATCTAAGCCAGTTTTTTTCACTAATTTCTTTTTTTGGGGGAAATTTCAGGATAAATTCAACAAAATGCTGCAACTCCTGCCGGACATCCACAGTCTGGCGTCCCGAGGCGAGGAGCACCTCTACCACAAGCACTGCAACGGGGGAGCGCCCACGCAGACCCTCCTCATGGAAATGCTACACGCCAAAAGAAAATAAACCCCCTCCGCGCGAGAGCAACAAATTTTTAAATTAGAAAAAAAACAATCCGGCCCCGATTTAAAAAGAAACCTCGTTACCATTTCATTAGATTTTAAATAATGTTAATTAACCCGTGCAATACACCTTCCCTCAACCCCCCCCCCCCCATTGTGTACATACTACTAAAAAAATGATATTTTCCCTTACGTATAAATATATATTCATAGTTAATCTGTGGTTATATATTTGTACTAGGGGAGAAGTCAAGTTTAAAAAGCAGAGGAAAATCTCTTTATTAAGTTGTTGACATTGATGCCTTCATGAAGTACAAAGAAATGAAAGAAAGTGTGTGAAAGATGACGATATTTGAAGCAAAAGAAAACTTTAAAATATTCAAAAAAACAGGTCGCGGTGTTTATTTTTGTAAGATATAAAAAAACCTCACGTGGAAATTTTAGAGAGAGAAAAAGAGAGAATCACACTTATATATATATATAAATATAAATACACATAAATATATATTTAATTAATTATATTTTTATAAAAGAAAAAAAAAAGAATTAAGAACAAGGACACATTCCAGAAGTGCTCTGGAGGGATTCAAGGGCATCCTTTTGTTTAGGACTTAGGCTTACCGTGTACGCGTGCGCGAGGACACTACTTTTTTTATTGTATTTTAATTTTTGTTTTTTCTTTTCTTTCGAGACCCTCTTTAGCTTGTAACCGATTTTTTTGGTGATGGACTAACAAATGGAGAAAAAATGTTGTTGTAATTATTTTTTAATTCGTTTAATGTTAATTATTTATAGATGTGGATCACACGCATACACACCAACACAAACACACACATGATGAGAAAAAAAAAATAATCGTTTAATATTAATTTATTGAAGTCTTGATTTTCAAAGTTGTATTTACAAAAGAATAATTGAAATAATTTTTATTAATTAATTAATGTATCATTTTCCATTGGCGATTTTATACATTTGTTTGTTTGTTATATATTATATAAATATAAACATATGTTACACACACACACATAAAGATAAAAAGAAACACATTGATTGATTGAATTTTAGAGAGTTTAGAATGATGTTACAAAAATAACTTTTTTTAAAAACAAAATTCGAAGAGGAAAAAGTTTGGTGCTCCCAATTGTGTTTAATTTTTATTGAAAAGGCACACTTGTTGAGTTTACAAAAATGTATATACAACGTGATTGTTATTTTTTTATTTAAAGAAAACACGTTTTTTATGTTCACAATTAATTTGAGTAATAATAAAATACGTAAGCTTTAAAACAGGCTTTTTTATGATGGAAAAAAATGATTTTTAAACGAAGTACATATATTTTATCTATATAAAAGTCTGTGGTATATATATCCTATATTATGTATCTTGAATTACATATATATGTCTCGTGTCGATGCATATGTATATGGAAGCATGTAATATAGAGGGTGTTTTTCTTTTAAGTATACATATCCCAATTACAGCGAATATGCTGTTAATCTTCAGATATGCAGTTGCTTTCCACTCCCAGATTAAGCATGAAGTAAAATTTCGATTTTAGAAAAGCCTGGACGTTTGGATTTGGGCTAGGCTTTTCTAAACTCGAAATTTCACTTCATTCTCCACGCGCATTAAACATTAAATTATTGTGAAATTCAAAATAATCTCGTTTAGCAGTATACCCGTGGAGCGACTAAACCAAATGTTCAGGGCTTTTCTAAACTCGAAATTTTACTTCATGCTTAACCTTGGAGTGGAAAATACTCGTTTTAAGCTTCAAATTGAACTCTTAAAAAAAATAACGAATGTCGGAAAATGTACAGCATATGCATATGTAAATTTAAAAGAAAAATTTTCTGTATATATCTTAGAGGGGTTTAAAGGCAAAAATCATTAAGTAAAGTGATTTAATGCACTTAATGATTTTTACCTTTAAGCCTTATTCATAGTATGCACGTTGATCAAAAGTTAATTCAAACACAAAAAGCGCAGGCTTGATTTTTATTTAAAGAAAAATACTGCTTTAACTTGTTTTACAGAAAAATCAGTTAATTTCTTATTTTGTTTTAAATAACACCAACGTTTTTGTAAAAGCGCACGTTAATTATTGTTGTTTAAAATCATGTTTTATTTAAACTGAACAAAATATTTTCTTTATGAGAAAAAACGTATTTTCTTTTTGGAAATGAGCTTATTTTCTTTATGAAAAATAAAAACGTATTTTCTTTATAAAAAATCGCACCATAACTCTTTGTTTTTTTAATTGATTAATAGAAATTAGTAGATTGTTTTTAAGATTCTAAAATTCTAACATCGATTTAGTAGAACCCTTTAACTCCAAATATTGTTTAAATAGAATCATAGGACGCTAACATTAAGTGTTTTAGAGTCCTAATATTCTGCTTAATCTAGAATTTTAAAACTCTAACATCGATTTAGTAGAATCTTAGGACTCTAATTATTGTTTAAATGGAAACATTGAATGCTAAAATTAAGTGTTAAAGGCCCAAGATACTGCTGCATCTACAGTTAGAGTATTAAGATTTTACTACATCGAATGTTAGAGTCTTAAGGTTCTCAGTAGAATCTTAAAACTCTAACATCGATTTATTACAGTCTTATCACTCTCACTATTATTTAAATAGAATCATAGGATGCTTACATTGAGTGTTGCAGAGTCTTATTATTCTGCCAAATTTACAATTAAAGTTTTAAGATTCTATCACATCGAATGTTAGAGTCTTAAGGTTCTTAGTAGAATTTTAAAACTCTAACATCGGTTTAGTAGAATCGTATGACTATTATTTAAATAGAATTATAGAACGCTAACATTAAGTGTTAGAGTCTTAAGATTCTGCTAAATCTACAATAAAAGTCATACGATTCTACTACATCGAATGTTAGGGTCTTAAGGTTCTTCGTGGAATCTTAAAACTTCAGCATCGATTTAAAAGAGCCTATTGTTGAAATAGAATCATAAGACGCTAACATTAAGTGTTAGAATCTTAAGATTCTACTAAATCCAATGTTATGACTCTGTTGTCTAAATAGAATCATAGAACGCTAACATTGAGTGTTACAGTCCTAAGATTCTACTAAATCTCTAGTTAAAGCCTTAAGATTCTGCTACATCGAATGTTAGTCTTAAAGTTTTTGGTAGAATCTTAGCATTTTAATATCGATTTACTAGAATCTTATGACTCCAACTATTTTTGAAATAGAATCATAGGACACTAACATTAAGTCTTTTAGAGTCTTAAGATTCTGTCAAATCTACAGTTACAGTTTTAAGATTCTACATCGAATAAGTCTTAAGGTTCTTAGTGGAATCCTAAAATCCTTCTTTAAATAGAATCATAGGATGCTAATGTTGAGTGTTAGTGTCTTGAGATTCTGCTAAATGTACAGTTAGTGTCTTGATTTATGACTACATCGAATGTTAGAGCCTTACGACTTTAACTATTATTTAAATAGAATCATAGGAGGCTAACATTAAGTGTTAGAGTATTAAAATTCTACTTAATCTACAGTTAGAGTCTTAAGATTCTATTACATCGAACGTTAGTCTTAAGGTTCTTAGTATAATCCTAAAGTAGAAACTGTAACATCACTGTATTGTTTCGAGTTTACGTGAAGTGATTAATCACAAATAGAAAGACTGTTATTCCTTACTTCACTTTTTATTTTTATGTTAGATGTACATTTCGAGACACAAGGTGCTCATTATCAATAACAAACAAAGTTTGTTATTGATAATGAGCACCTTGTGTCTCGAAATGTACATCTAACATAAAAATAAAAAGTGAAGTAAGGAATAACAGTCTTTCTATTTGAACTGTAACATCGATTTAGTAGAATCTTATGACTATATCTATTTGTCAAATAGAATCACAGGATGTTAATGCTGAGCGTTAAAGTCTTAAGATTCTGCTAAACCGACAGTTAGTGTCTTGATACTTGACTACATCGAATATTAGAACCTTATATTTCTAACTACTATTTAAATAGGATCATAGGACGCTAACATTGAATGTTAGAGTCTTAAGATTCCTCTAAATCTACAGTTAAAGGCTTAAGATTCTACAACGTCGACTGTAAGAGTCTTAAGGCTCTTCATAGAAAATTAAAACTATAACATAGATTTAGTAGAATGTTATGAATCAATTATTGTATCATAGGACGCTACCATTGAGTGTTTTTTAGTTTTAAGGTTCTGCTAAATAAACATTTAGAGTCTTAAGATTCTACTGCATCCAATGTTAGAGTTATATGGTTCTCAGTAGAATCTAAAAACGTTAACACCGATTTAGTAGAATTTATTGTTTAAATAAAATCATAGGACGTTAACATTGACTGTTAGAGTCTTGAGATTCTGCTAAATCATTAGAGCCTTAAGATTTTACTACATCGAATGTTAGTCTTAACATTCCTAGTAGAATCTTAAAACCTTCTATTAAAATCTGTTGTTGTTTTATTGTTAATAAAAAAAAAAAATCCAAATTTTATTCTTACGCAATTTTCCCTTTGAAATATATGTATTTCATTTGTTTAATGCAATTTTACCCCGCCCCCGTTTTTTTCTCAAATTATAACGCATCAGTAATCGGGATGATGTACAAGAGTTCATCCGTACATTAATTATTAAAAAAAAGAAAACTATTATTATTATTAACTAATTATTAAGGCTAGAAAGTGATGAAGAGGATGAAGAAAATGATGAATTGTAAATATATTAAATATTATGTACATATCTGTTTCTATTTTTAGAGCTTTATAATATTGCATATATATATATATATAAAATAAATAAATATATATTATACATAAATATAGATAGTTAGATCTGTATAAATAAACAATTTAAAACAAATAATTGAACATTTTGTGGATGCAAATTTATTATTGATCGACAGGCAAATTGCGATTTGTTTTTCTTTTTGTACTGTGAATTTCTTTTTAAGAAAATGAAAGAGAATCATTTAAAATTAAAGGGTTGTTTCTTTTTAAAACAAAGATATTAATTACTAAAAGAAATGAATGCTTCAAGAAACAAAAAATATCTTTAAAAAGAGTGTTTTCTAATAATAAAAAAATAATTACTGAAAGAAATGAATCCTTAAATAAACAAAAAATATCTCTGATGTTTTCTAATAAAAAAAGTAAAAATCTTCATTACTAAAAGATACGAATCCTTAAACATATAAAGCATTCAGAATAAAAAAGTTTAATCCTTAAAAAAGATTCGTTTTTTCTAATAAAAAAAAGTGATCATGTTAATTGCTGAAAGAAACGAATCCTTAAACCAAAAACATTCAGAATAAAAAAGTTTAATACTGAAAAAAGATTTGAGGATGAATTATTCGAAAAAGATGATATTTCTTAAAAGTAACTTCCAGAACAAAGAAAATCAAATATTTTTTAAACACTAAACCATCCCCCCCCCCAGCCCTTTGCGAAAACATGAAATAAAATTTATTTCAGCTCGCATTAACCATAAAAAAAATGTGAATATATATTTTATTAACATTATCATATTGATAAAACCGTCGGATTTAAAGGTAAAATTCATTAAGTGCGATTAATTTTAAATAAATTCACACACTCTAATTAAATTATTTGAATAATTAAATGTAATTATTCATTCAGTGGATTTAACTTTGAAACCGACGAAATATAAATAAATATATATTTTTATACACAAACAAACACACAGCCACTCAAAAAAGAATTGTTGTTGAGATAAGATTGTGATAAATAAGAGCCGATTACTGATGGGAACCCCCCCACCCTCAATTTTACCTCCCCTCAGAAGCCTAATAATAAAAAAAATAAAAATTATATTTTGTAAAAATTGAAAAGCAAAGCTATTTTTATGTCTTCTAATTTTTTTGTTTTTGCGTGATCTGCTGTTGTGCGAGAGAGAGACACTGTTAAGGCCCAGAGCTTATCATCATTATATATATATATATAAATAAAAGTTATATATATGAGTAATTAAAAATACCTACATGGATTAATTAATATAAAGATACGTATATTTTATTTAAGATGAAGTGTGATTGAGAAAAGGTTGTAAATAATATAATTTATGTGGATATAAAGATTTAAAAACAAAAAAAAAACATGATTTGTTTGTAGAAATAAATTACACGTCAAATAATTGACTTTATGTGTTCTTTTTTTTAACCTTCCCAAAAACGTGTTTTCTTTTCTTGCGTTAAAGAGAATAATGAAGCAAAGGATATTTTAAGGTGCTATAAAAAAGTTAAAAAAGAGATCAAGCAATTGTAAAATAATATTACAATAGTAAAATATCACGTAATATACAGGGTGAGTCACTAAGCGAAAATCGGTCTATAGTGGGCGTATCGTTGAAAATAGCAAAAAAAGTTTTAAATAAAAGTTGTTTAGAATCAAGTTTTTCATAACCCAAAATTGCTAAATATGGCGGCCTTGCGGTTATACTGGAAGTAAACACCAATTTCCTTATTTTAAATAGAACACCCTATATATTTTTACATTTTTGAATTGCTCGTTAAAAATAAACATGAGTTTATTCACACAACATTGGGTCTCAGTTGAACCGTTTTCGAGTTATTTCATTTTTTTTGATAAATTTGACGATTTCAGAGCTTGACGCCATTAAGAATATCTTCAAAACGAAATAAGTCAGAGTTGTGCGGCTTACGGTTTTGGATTCGGGAAGAAATGTAGTATTTGTTTAAGTTTTTGCCATTAGTCAAATTTTCTAAATTGAACCGAGTCCGTCGACGGTATTCTTCAGTACTTCAAACATACATTACTTCATTTTTTTAAATGGAACCATCTTCTTGTGACACTTTATCTGATGCGTATCAATAAAAAGGAAATTTAATTTCGCATTAGATAAAGTGTCACAAGAGAAAACATATATAGGGTGTTCTATTTAAAATAAGGAAGTTGGTGTTTACTTCTGGTATAACCGCAACCGATATTTAGCAATAATTTTGGGTTGTGAAAAACTTGATTTTGAACAACTTTCATTTGAAACTTTTTTGCTATTTTCAACGATACGCCCACTATAGACCGATTTCCGCTTAGTGACTCACCCTGTATAAAATCACGATAATGAACAGTTGCGAGAGAAAAAAAAAAACTAGTACAGCATGGAGTTCAAGCCACTTAAAAAAATATCGTATTTTTTTCTTGTAAAACAAACTTGTCAAGTATAGGTTAGCATACATTTTTTTCTTGGCCAACAAGACGATGCTTTTGTTGACATGCACTTCATTAGCAATGTCTTTAATGCTAATACCGTCTCTAAACGGGTTGTTATGATCGCTTTTTGCGTTTTAGTCAGTTGATTAAATTTCGTTTTACATTTCCGTAGATTTGTCAATCTGACTGACAATGTGAAAAATCAAAGTGAGTCCAGTTCACATAACCAAATATTTTGCTGTACCAGTTTTTTTCTCTGGCAACTGTACGTATAATTGTTTGAAGTTTTACAAACTAAAAGAAGTATAAGCTTATTCTCTCAAATTCAAATAGTTTAGAATTGAAAATGTTTAATCATCAATTAATAGTTAATTTTAAGCTTCAGCGAATGTTTTTACTCCCTGATTAAGCATGAAGTAAAATTTCGAGTATAGAAAAGCCTCAAAACCAAACTAAATTTTCAGGCTTTTCTAAACTCGAAATTTTACTTCATGCGCCCCCGTATAAAACACTGATTTAAAGTGAAGTTCTAAATATACTGCTTAAGTTTGTTCTTAACGTATTAACATTTCATCTGTATGTAATAATAAAAATCACAAAATTAAAAAATGAATTTGTTCGTTTCATTTTTTTTTAGAATAATCAATTTAGACAAACTTCAAAACATTGCAATCAACTGTTGGAATTATGTTTATATTTACAAATTCAACATAGCGGATTTGTTTGTTAATTTAACAACTAATTTGAATGAGAAATTTCTGTGACATTACATAAAAAAAGCCGATCGCCATTAAACATTTAGATAGAAAGTAGCTCTCGACCCAAAAAAGGTTGTGAACCTCTGCTTTATAACATAATCGACATTTCATATCAATTAGTCATTAAATGCTTTTCATTCTCTATGCAAAAAACAAAAACAATATGTTGTGATTTGCCCTTAAATGTTGATTATTAAATTTACCGAATTACCGGTAACTGGTAAATTTACAATTCCTATTTTTGTGTTGAAGTTTGTATTAGTAAAAATATCTATTTGTACGCGAATGATTTCGTTGCTGTGGTAACAAAACTGTTTGATAGATACTGTTGTCTTCCTGACTGCAGTCTTTAACATCACATCAACACGTGTTGATTTTAATCTAAACATTTAAAAAAAACGTTCGTTCTTTTAAAATGGAGTTGGTTTTTCCTTATCAGAAGAAGAGGAGCGAATTCGGAAGGCAGTGCATGTTCAACGACAAAGGGCCTGAGATTTGCGATAATTACCCGGGTAATAAAAAATTATTGTACGAATATGTCACCAGGTAAGTCCAGGAATTAAGAGATTATTTCATGAAAATGCCACCAGAAAATAAGAAATTATTGCACCAATATGTCATTAGGCAAGTCTTTTTAGTTAGATATCGAAAACAAAAAAAAATAATGTACCACAAAAATGTATAATTTTCAACAAAAATGACGTTAACCTTTAAATGACCAATACATGAAAGAACACTTAAATGGCACATTTAGTCGATGCTAAACTTATGCAAGCCAATGTACAATTACATGCTTACCTTCCAGAAAATAGCGCCCTCTGCTTTAACTTAGTCTCTTCCCATTTGCAATAGTGGTTTGGTAACTGTCTGTTATATTCTGGAGTGGCTTTCTGTCGGGTTCCCATTTCCATTTGCTTCTTGCCTGGCACCACTTTTTTGGTTAAAGAAGGTTGGGGGGTTTGAGGCCCCCACATTTCCTTCTTTTTGTGAAAGAAATAACAGTGGTCTTGGTAGGGTGAATGCTGAGCCCTACCTCCCCACACCATTTTTCTACAGTTTTCATGGCATTGGTCATGATGCCTCCTGAGTCGTTTAGTAACGTGAATAGCACATCCAACACTATGTCCTATACAATAGTGGATAGATCCCTCACCTTTGGCTTTTAAGCTTATTTTCTCGTCAAATTGTTCTGTGAGAACTAGTCAGTCCGTCAGCATGAGTTGCAACCACTGACTTATTGTGGTTTCCATAGTATGACTTTTAGCCGCTCTTACGATCGCGATGGTTCTGATAGTGGTATTATTCAAGGCTTCTTCAATATCCAGAGATCCAGCCAATGCCACTGTTTTATTTTTTAGCGTGTCTTCTATCTCCACTACCAGTTGGTGTAAGGCCGACTCGCATGATTTTCCAGTTTTAAAAACGCGTTAGAAGGAGTGAAGTGGCGTCTCTAAAAGTAAGGTTATCTTTGTGTGCCTTTCAAGTTGTTCTCTAATCGCTTAAAGTAGGAATAATGTGAGGCAAATTATTCTGTAATCTTTTGCAGTGTCAAGTCCTTTCTAGACTTAGGTATGAGCATCACTTTGACTTTCTTCTAGATAGTTGGCGTGTGTTTCAATGTGAAGACTTTGCATAACACAGGTAGAAGATGGTCTAGCCATTGCTGCAAAAGCGCTGGAAAAATAACATCGTATCCTGGTAATTTGTATCGATGGAACCTTCCTATCGCCCATCTGATTTGTTCACAGGTTACAATTATCTTTGAACTTTCCCAGTCTTATTTTGTTGCCGACTCAACAGTGGTTACAAGCGTTGGGTAGATGACTACATTATTTGGTAGCACGATTTCAGATCGGGGAAATTAGTTCTGTTTCCTTACTGGTGTCTATAAATTTTCCATCTGATTACCTCAGAGTTCCATAAGGAGTATCGGGAGTTTTCGCTAGGATTTTGTTGAGTTTTGCTCTCGAACGCGAGATTATTCATCTGACATAGATCACTTCACTTCGTATTTGTATGTTTGTATTTGAATTACTTTCACTGCTTTCCAAGGTTTCCAGCTCCCTACCAAAAACCTTAAATGTTAGTTGGGAGAATCCTAGGTAAGCTTTAAATCCCACCTTCTCTAAGACCTTCAAGAAACCCTCGTCAATGTAGAGGATAAGGATTGTTCCTGTCACCTGACTACCTTCCATTTCGCTGTTTAGAGCCCAGAGTTCTAGGTCTTCAGCAAATTATTAGGGTCAGCCGAGTCTTTAGCCTAGATTATTTCCGTCTTCTGGATCAAGGCTCCAACCTTGGTGATCCTTACAACTTACCTAACAGCTCCGCTTCGTAGAGCAGCGCCCTCTCAAGGTTTTATTTTTGGGATCTTTTCCAGCAACCACTCCTTAGAAGTTTCGTTGGCACATGTAATGTACATAACAACCCCCTTCTCGAAGTAACTGTTGGTAGACTGGGGACTACAGTAAGGGTGGTTCGCTGCTGGTCCTCCGAGAGGTTTTGTTCCGGGTACTCATCAAGTACACGGCCATTCGCGCTGACCCTACTGCCTGACTGTAGGTCACCCCAGCTGTAGTGCCGGGTCGTGGCTGTGGGCGCGTTTTCTTGGTTTTCTAGGTACGTAAAAAAATTGCATGATTGTTTTTAGGGATCCGATTGAAATGCCCGTTCAAAACACCACCGTTCAAGCTGAACACGAGCTCAACACTTATCGTGCGGAATACCAAAACGGTGGTATGAATCACACCGAGGGAGGATGGCCGAAGGACGTTAATATTTTGGACGAAGAACAAACGAAGCGGTACAGGAGAAAAGTGGAAAAGGACGAGAATTATCCGACAATCATGGCAGTTTTATGCAAGGTATATCAAAATATAAATGAAACATGTAATTTATAATTAAAAATCAGTCGGGGCATTAGCCGTGGAAGTAGTTGCTTTAACGAATATTTCGAAACACATTTGTTAAACCAACGAAATTAAATTACAAGTGTATTTGATTTTCGATACTGGCCAGTATTACTAAAATAATTTTAAGGGAGCATTAAAGCTTTAGCTAAAGTTTACGTAAACTCCCAATTATAGCGTATATGCTGTAAATCTTTAGATATTGTTGTTTTTTTAAATGAGCTGTATCTGAGTTTACACTCCCGAATTAAGCATGAAGAAACATTTCGAGTTTAGAGAAGCCTGAATTTTTCGTTTGGTCTTACCGCGAAGCGGAGCGACAAAACCAAATGTTCAGGCTTTTCTAAACTTGAAAATTATCTTCATGTTTAATTCGGGAGTGTGAACTCAGGTACAGCTCATTTAAAAAAACAACAATATCTAAAGATTTACAGCATATACGCTATAATTGGGAGTTTACGTAAACTTTAGCTAAAGCGTATTAAACACTGAAATATTGAAAAGTTCGCAATATGCTAAAGACGTATATTCTGAACTTCACTTGAAATCAGTGTTTTATACGCGTGGCGCAAGAAGTAAAATTTCGAGTTTAGGTAAGCCTAAAAATTTGGTTTGGTCACTGCTCTCCAATTTTCAGGCTTTTTTAAACTCGAAATTTTACTTTATGCTTAAGCTGGGAGTTGAAACAGTCGTTTAATGCTTCAAATTGAATTCTTTAAAAAACCGTATGCATATGTATTCTTAAAAGAAAATTTCCTTGTATGTACATTATTAACATTGTAACGCTTAATAAATGAATGGGAGATTTTCGCGTATTTGTACTTTTATTATTTCCATTTTTAAATTGAATGCATATAAAAGAACACATTTACAAAAGAGTCCAACATTGTCCAACGCTTTGCACGTGTCGATGAATAATAAACAAATTTGTACAACTGGCACTATAGTAAATGAATGTTCGTTAATTTTTTTATTTACATTATAATTTTGTTTATATATCATAGAATATGGAGGAATGTATTTTACAAAATAACGCCATCAACATTTATCAACAATACTACACGGATGTTGAGCCGACGCCGATCATCGAGCCGAGTTCGGCGCGTACTGTAAACGTTTTCCAGGACCAGTGCACTGTCAAAAGGCCGGTGTCCAACATTTCCTGGTCGCCCGACGGTGGGACGAAAATCGTGGTTTCCCACTGCAACATGCTATACCAAGCGAAATTACCGCTCAATATGAATAAAACGTTCATTTGGGAATTGGGTAAGTGTATAATAAATGTTGAATATCAACAAATTATATAACATGAAGAATATCTTAATTCGGAAATGAAACAGTTTGTGTTTCCATTTGAAGTTGCAAAACTATTCAAGACAACTTTCAAATTTGTCCAACACGTTTTCTTAGTGTTTAAGTATACATACGCGATGTATACGCTGTAAATGTTTAACAAACCTGGTTACTTGTCCAATATGTCCAGCGTTTAAACATTGGTTCGTCGAGTAGTTATGACTCGATTTCTTTCAGAAAATCCAAATACGCCGCACAGCGTTTTATCAGCTCCGACTCAAACCGTTTGCATGGAGTACAACCATAAAGACCCCAACTTTTTAGTCAGCGGCCAATTCAATGGACAAGTCGCCGTTTGGGATTTACGCCGAGCCACGGAACCGATCGACTACAGCCTGATCGAGCTGAGTCACCGCGACCCGGTCTGTTGCGTCCTCTGGGTCCACTCGAAAACCGGGACGGAGTTCTTCAGCGGTTCCACAGAAGGAATGGTCAAGTGGTGGGATCTTCGCAAAATGGCCGAGCCGCTGGAGACTCTAGTTCTAGATCCTTGCAGATTGGAGGATCAAAAAATAGCCAACGCGATGGGTTGCACGGTTTTGGAGTACGAGTCGACGATTCCGACTAGGTTCATGGTGGGCACGGAGAACGGCATGGTGATCTCGGGTAATAAGAAGGGGAAGCTGCCGCTGGAGAAGATGACGGCCAGGTTTCCGACGCACTTCGGACCGGTGTTGTCGCTGCAGCGGAATCCAGCGTTTGTAAAGAATTTCCTGACGATCGGGGATTGGACGGCGAAGATCTGGTCGGAGGATTGTAAGGAGAGTTCGATCATGTGGACTTGTTTTCACGGTTGCAGGTTGTTAGCTGGTGCTTGGAGTCCAACGAGGTAAGAATGAATGCGGCACACTCCTGCGCAGACACATCTTTACGCACGGGCTTACTGGGCTTGTGCCCAAGGCCCCGTTATGCAAGGGGCTCCCGAGCCAAGCCCGTTCTAACATATTTTACCAACAAAGAACAACCAACAGAAAAAAACATCGGTTCACTAAAATGTACCTACCTAAAATAATAATTGATACCTATATTTCTGTAATCAAAGTAAAATGTTTATTCAAATAAATGTAAAAATCGCTTACTTAATTGTAGTAAATTAATTCAATTATAATTCAAAAATACAAAACATTTTATAAAGAACAATGACATGAGTCCTAAAAGACCACATAGTGGAATTATTATTTTGTTTACTTGTTCAGTTGTTTAACCTCAGACTTATTCCTATGTGGGTAAAGATCACTCTGATACAAAATCAGAGTTAAAATAATTGTGAACGGGGATTCCCATGTCAACAGATTCTGTTCTGTTCCGTTCCCATTTAAAACTGAAAAGATATATTGGCAAAAATTTGACACTACTCTGCATTTTTTTTTAAAATACGCTCTATTGAAAACAAGGGCTTTCCCTTAAAATTTATTCGGGATTCCCCTAACGTTGTAGGAAAAAAATCTGCTTACATACTATCTGTAGGCTGGAAGGGGTTGTCAATTGTTTTAGGAAGGACCCTCGGTAGTATTAGTAAAAACGATTATATATTTACTCTAAATTAAAAAAAATTAATACGGCTTCTCGTGTTATATCATTTTTTTTTTACTGTAGGGTTCGTCTTCCTTGCGGAACCAGATACACTGCGGCCTAGGTGGCTTACTGTACTACCCCATATTGCCTTACTCACACAACTATTCTGAACTCGATACCCTGCACTACCTCCCCTTTCAGGGGTTGCGCGTAGAATCATTTGCACCATTTGACTGTTTCCAAATATGAGCCGTCTTTTGTTATTCCAGCAGATTACAGCTGTACAGAATGTGCATTACTATTTCCGATGCCGTCACAGAGCCGACAACTAATGTCGCCTGTTATGTAGACCGATTTTCCTTAGGTGCTCTTTTACAGTACTGTGGCCTGTTAGCAGTCCAATGGCTTCGTTAGACTTAGGTCCTTTTATAGTAATGTGGTTGAGACCTGGTTTGTTTTTCCCAGTGCTGCAAATATAATATGTATGCTGCCAAAGCAAACATTATAAATATCTCACTATTTATTATTTAGATAATTTGTTTAAATAAGCATTACATTTTAATAGAAACGTTTCTCATATTTTTATTAACTTTTTGTTACGCCCAACGCAGGTTCAGGTCTCATAAATGATATAGTGACTCCCTATCTTGCTAGCTCGTCAGCTTTTTCAAAAATTTCTTTTCTCACCAGCGTTAAATGTCATCAAAATTATAAACTGACCATGTGGTGCAGAGTTCTTTTTAGTTAGATTGCTATTGACTTGCTAGTAAAAATAATCAATGTTGTCCAATGCACAGAATGTTATTGTCCAACGTAGAAAATGTTGACGTTGAGTAGCATAACGTAGCAACACTCTCTGCGTTGGACATCTGTGATGAACAAGGTTAATATATTTTTTTTTTATGTTAATAGGTATTCAGTGTTCTTCACGTGTCGTTCGGACGGCATCCTCGACGTCTGGGACATCCTGCAGAACCAGCAACAGGCGACGATCGGGGTGAAAGTGTGCGACGAGTCCCTGACCAGGATACGCACCCACGATATGGGCCGGCTGCTCTGCGTGTCCAACTGCAAGGGAACCACCTACATCACCGAACTCAGTGAAAACTTGACGTCTTCGAATAAGAACGACAAGGCTCTACTAACAATGGTACGCTATCAAATAAGGACAGCAGGATGAACAAACTCAATTCCTTTTATGATATAATTATTCAAGTGTTGAAATCAGATATCGTATGTTTAATAAAAAAATCTCTAGATTGCTATCAAAAATATTGTACAAGTCTGAAATTATATATAATTATTATGTCTGACGTTTTATATGTCAATTCCCGAAGCGTGTAGCCAACATAAATTCAAAAATAGATTAAATCATGGCACTCTAGAGGTTCCTTTTACTGAACATATAATATTTGTGAAATATGTGTCTTTTGTTTAGATGTTCGAAAGGGAAACGAGAAGGGAGAAGATTCTGGAGGCGAGAAATAGGGAAATCAGGCTGAAACAAAAGAAGAGCGGGACAGCCCTCGATGAAGAGGTTAAAGAACAAACCAAGCAGAAGGAAGAAGTGGATCTCTTCGCTACTAACCCCAACGTCATTAGCGCTGAGAAGGAGTTTTATGATGTCATCGAGAAAGAGACTACACCTCAAACAGAAGGTAAGTAAAGAAAAGATGCACACACTTATTTCTTTTCTTTTTTTTTATACACCTGTACACATAAATTTACCACGGTATGTGTAATAAAAAATGTGGCCAATTTTAGTATACAGAATAATTTAGGGCCGCTCTTACAATCAATGGTTAAACCATGGGTATAATAGACCTTTACTACCTAGTTTAAACCATTGCTTAAACAAGTTATTTTCATGATGCCACGGCCAGAACAACGTATGTAATCTAAACCAGTTGTCTTCTGTTATGTCCAAAGAGCAATAGATGGCTTTAGCAATCGATATTTCTAAATGTGATCTCTTGTCATGTAAAAATAATTATTTAAATAGAGAGTATCAGCCAGCAGTGGTTCGCAGCAGGGTAGGCTAAAGCGCCAAGGCACGCAAAATTTGAGGTTGGGATCGCACTTTATAAATACAAGGAATTGCACAATAAAGTCACCTTTCAATAGCGGACTAATATTACCTTGGGTCTCTGGCCTACCCTGAAATTAGGCTGTGAGCCGCCGCTAGTATCAGCATTTTAATCGTCAACAGAAGGTTAAAAAATGCTCAACTAGACTGACATTGAGGTAACTTAGCTTTACACCCAACAATGCCCTACCTCACAATTGTAAAATCACTAACAAAGGTTTGATCATTGGGTTGAATTACCAAAGATATTACTATCGATTGTAAAAGCAGCCCTTAATGAAATATTTAAATAATGACACATTTAACTGTAAATATTGTCAAAATCTTGCTTTTTGTAAAGACTTCCATGTAAACAAAGTTTTTCGGGTGTCATTTGTTTGATAGACTTAATACATTTTCTGGCTGAATTTTAAGAGAAATACATTGTTTTTAATGTTTTTTTACATTTTTTTTTTAGAAATACCGGAGAAAAAAAATGAGGATGATTAACCTGCACAAAATAAATCAAATCAAATTGTTTTATTATTTTAAACTTATACATTTTTTTTTTACTTCAATAATAATCCTTTTATAAAAAAAAGAAATTTGATTTGATAATTATTTAAATTGTTACATTAGTATATACACAAGCACAATATGGCGTTATAAAACAGGTTCCTCTCTCTTTCTCCCTCTCTCTTTCTTTTTCTTATTTGTTTATACAGTTTCCTCTCTCTTTTTTGTTGTTCTAATTATTTTATAGATCTCCCCGCACCTATTTTTAATTATCACGTACACACAAAGAAATAGGTTCAATTTTGTTCGTCGACCAGTCCGAGCCCGAGCTGCCCGTCAACAGGAATATTCTTGCCGTTCATCACCGGACTCCCGCCGCACAGGTTCGACATCTGCGTCTTATTGCGTAGCTCGAAAACCTGCTGTATCGCTTTGCGGAAACACAGAAAGTTGTAATCGATGATACCTATTAACAGAAAAACACACACATAAGTTTAAAATAAATTACAGAAAATGATTTACAAAAAAAAAGAAAACACAAGCATTATACCCTGAATGACAAATCGTATAGAATTGCAACTCCGTGTATTTTTCGTGTTACGGTAAATTCACGCTGACTAAGTGAAGACAGTAAACTAACATTTTCAGAAATCCCTAATTCATAAAAGAAACAGAGCGATATAATACTGTATGACATTTTCTAAACTCAAAATTTTACTTCATATACGCCACGCGTAGTAAGCACTAATATCAAGTGAAGTTCAAAATATATTACTAAAGCAGTATGCTAAAGATATATATTATGAACTTTACAATAAATCAGTGTTTACACGCAATTTACAATTTCAAGTTTAGAAAAGCTTGAAAATTTGGTTTGGTCGCTCTGCTTCGATACGCAACCAAGCCAAATTTTTAGGCTTTTCTAAACTTTTAATTTTACTTCATGTTTAATCTGGGAGTGGAAAACACTTGATTACAGCTTATGCATATGAATACTTAAAAGAAATATTACCTGTATTTATTAAAATAAACTCAAAAATATAGTCGTGTCTGAGAAATCCAGCGTGACTATTAGGGTGACGAATTCGGACGCCATTACTGAAGGTTTAACAATTGCTCAAATAAAAATATCTTTACTTTTACATCCCCAGAATGAAAAATCTCCTGTCAAAGGAGAAGTTGCATAAGTTTAGTGTCACCTTAATTTTACCATTTAGTTGCACTTCTATCTATTCATCATTCAATGATATGCAATCAATAAATGACAAATAGATGTCACTTTATATAAGTGAATGTTCAGTTGATTTATAAGAAGGATGTCACATTGTAGTTGTGAACCGAACTTTTTTCCATAAATCACCTTTGTGCTCGAAATTGTCCTCTCTCAAAATGCAGACAAGTGCCAGAAATTTGTTGACCTCACGCAGGTAGAGGACGGTGCCGTTGTTGAGTTTGATCAGGCTAGAGCTCTGCTCATCAAACGCCGCCGATTCTTGACCCTCTCGGACACTGCGAAAAAAGCAAAACCTTTGGAAACACGTCTTTGCAGTTAAAAGTGTCGGCTTACCCGTAAATCCAGGAAACGTCGATGACGACATCTATCATATCGCAGCACAGCTCGTAGCTCTGCATGTCCACCGGCGTCGAATCGGTGGCGATGTATATTTTAGAGACGACGTCGAATAAAAATGATTTTTCAATCGCTGAATTCTAAAAAGTTGTGTTAAATAAGGTTAAAACATGAAATCTATTTTTATTTTGTTGTGACCTACAGTGTTTAAAATATTAAGTAAATTCTCGAGGGCTGGCAGCTGGACGATAAGCTTCTGGACAACCTTGGAGAACGCCTCGAATATGGAATGGTCATAGATTGAGGTCAGGTGGAAACTGAGGTGAATTTGGTCGTAGCCGGCGTCCGCCAGGTCGTCCGTCGCCCTCTGGTGGATGTCCCGCTGAGTCTCCATCTTAAAATCATCCCCTAAACCGTCCACTTTATGGATAAACACTTCAAATTTCACATTGGGGTTGATTTTGTACGCCTTGGTTACAGTGAGATTCAATCGGTTTAATGCCTCCATATAATCATCCTAAAAAAAAAAACAAAATACACAAAATAAAATATAATACAAAAAAAACTGGTTTCAATTGATTATAAGAATAAATTAACCAATACATTAATTAGGTTAAAACTAAGGCTGGAATTTGAATAGGAATAATTCAGATAGTTCAAATATTCACATATTTGAATATTCGAATATTTAAATATGTTTTTGAATGACTAATATTGTAGTAATATTGTAGTATTTTCCAATCCTTGATTAAGTAAATATTTCAACTTTAGAAAAGCCTGAATATTTGGACTGGTCCAATCCAAATTTTCAGGATTCTCTAAACTCAAAATATTTACTTTATGCACCAGGCGTGTAAAACACTGATTTAATGTGAAGTATAAAAACATACTTAGTTATTATTACTCCTTTACGAGATTAAAATAAAATAATGATTTTTTTTTATATTTGTTTTACAGTGAATATTTTGGACAAACATAATAAAGCAAATATTTGACTCGTGTTTAATAAAGGCTGAGAATTTTTCAAATTTTAGTATATAGAATATATTCAAAAATTCAATTTATTCAAACGTTGAACTAGTTAAAATATCCTACTATTCAAATACTAATTTGAATATTCGAATAATCTGAATAATTGTCTATGCTTTTAAATGAATATTCAAATACTTCAATTTCAATATTCATTCAAAAACATATTCAACATTTCAAATTATCTCAACATTTAAATAGTTTAAACATTCAAATATTCAAATTCTTGTTGGAATATGCAAATAATTGTCTATGTTTTTGAATGAATATTAGAATACTTCAATTTAAAAAATTCCCAGCCTTAGTTTATCTGAAATTAAAAATAAATGTATTATTGTTAACAGCAAACATATTGCTTAATTTACTTAAAACAAAACCTTGCCATTAAAGAAAAAATTGTTATCCTGAACAGCAAGTTGATTTCTTATTTTCAAACATTATTTGTTAAATTACTTGTGCATCGATGACGAAGACGAGGGCCCCGCAGCCCCGGAATATCGTGTCCGAGTCGAAGTTGGGATCGAAGAAGTCTATCTGCCCAGGAAAGTCCCAGATCTGGAACTGTACGAAGCTCGAGTTGTTGATGTCGTCCTTGACAACTTTGTTCGTACTCTCCAGGAAGAGGGTCTCGTTCGGGGACATCTTGTGAAAGACGACCTTTTGTATCGACGATTTTCCTGACCTTGAATAAAATATATCAACCTAGTTTTTACGATCACAAAATTCAAAAATTCAAACAATAATTGTTTATTTCGAAGAATAATTGAATCACACAATAATATACAAGTTTCATACAAATACCAACAAAGTTTGTTAAGAGACATAAGTAATGAGCTCAGGTAGCTTTGTTTTAAATTGTTATCAACAATAAATAACCTAATGAATAAATTAGGTCGAGATAATTCACTTCATTTCAATCAAATAAGGAATTAAAGGCCTAGTTTGATTGAAATTTACATTAAGGTTAAATTATCTCGATCTAATAAATAAGTTTAGAGGGAAATTAAATACCTCCGTAATCCCATTAGCAGTATCCTTGGTTTTTGTTCCCCTGTGGAGGATATAGTGACGTCTTGGTCCCCGTCAAACGGCCCGTAACCGAAATCCTTTGGAAACGAGCTCGGGTGCCCATCGAAAGGCACACCCTCTTCATCGTCTTGATACGACTAATAAATAAATCATAGCACAACGTAAATAAACTACAAAGATTTCAAAGTGAACTTCACGTGCAATAAATAAACAAGTCTACATACAAGTTAAATATTGAGGTTATATCTCTATCAAAGAAAACTTTTTCATTTACATTCAAATTGTATTAATAATTTAAATGAAAATGAGAAAAGGTTCATAATAGTATTACCAATTAAGCCAATGTTAATCAATATAAACAAATCATGCTAAAAAATATAAATAGGGAGGACAGTTTGTTGCAACTTCTTTTTAGGTTAGCTATAAATAGTTAATTTCAGTTACATTTAAAACAATTAAAGCTAAGTGTATACTTTAACATACTTAGCTTACTTAAACACATTTTAAAAATTTTATTACAGAATTTTTTCAAATGTTGAGGTTAAGTTTTCTAAAGACTCACCATCTCTATTGTTGCTATTTGAATTTAATTTGTTATAAGACCTGGTTTCTGTTCAATATTCACGCTTTGTGCTCACTCGAACGCTTAATCATAATATTTTTTTATCACTTTTAAGACTTTGTCAACATCATATGACTGATTGACAGAAACGTCACACGCGAGTAAAGACGGACGCACAAAACTAAAAACGAATAAAAAGATATTAGTTTGTAGTGTACAATAACTCCACCAGACAGCGTTCGAACAAACATAGATGAAAATATCTTCTTTTAGGGTTGGTAGTACTTATGGAGAGTGAGCTTACTCTAAAGTTGGCAGTACGTATAGGGTGTTAGCTTACTATAAAGTTGGTAGTACTTATGGGGTGTCAACCACTTCACTTTTATTTACCGTAACCTTAAATGTAAACACATTTCTTTAAAACTTCTCAAGTTTTTAACTTATTGTAGTGGAAATTGGTGTGTAAAAAATGTTTATCCTATCAGAAATGGAAAACGTTACGCGAATTTCTCCGGAAAACTTCAACGTGAAACTCAACGACGCCATCGCTACTGAATTAAACAAAAAATTAGCAAATAAGGTAAACAACAAACAATTTCAAACACTTTGTAACCAACAAAACAATAATTGTTTAACAGTTTGTTTAATTTAAATAAATAATTAGGGTATTGAATTTAAAATCTAAATTGCATTTAAAGTAAATTAAATGTTTATGTTGTAGGTTGTTTTAAATGTGGGTCTTTGCATAGCCCTCTTCGACATAGTCAAGTTACAAGACTCCTTCATATTCCCCGGTGATGGGGCTTCGCACACTCGGGTCACGTTTCGGTACATGGTGTTCAGGCCATTCATCGAAGAGATTTTGATGGGAAAGATCAGGAGTTGCAGTCAAGAAGGAGTACATGGTAAGTACCTAAAACTATGAATATAACCATAAATATTCTTACTGTTTATAAACAAATATTGTTTCTTATTTAGTGTCGCTAGGATTTTTCGATGACATAATTATCCCACCGACAGCTCTGCAACACCCATCAAGATTCGACGAAACGGAACAGGCGTGGGTGTGGGAGTATGACACAGGTGACGGAAATAAGCACGACTTATTCATGGATCCGGGTGAGACAATCCGGTTCCGGGTCACTGCCGAGCAGTTTAACGAGACCTGTCCTACACAACCCAACACACAACAAATTGGGTTGAAAGCAGAGGGATCAGAGAGTACGGAAAATAAAATTCCATATAGCCTAACAGTAAGTGTTAAAAACAACAATTATATAAAAGAATATTCCCATGGCCATGATAAATAATTACAATTTAAATATTCTTCAATACAATTAATGTGAATTCACTTTTTCAAGTTGATTTTAGAATCTCTCAATTTTCGAAATGAATTCTAAGATCTATGATAATTCAAATGTTTCTTTTGTTGATTTTGAGTATTTGCCTGTTTCACAAATGGCACATTTTATTACCCAAATATTTTGTTTGTTCAGTGTAATATTTGTCATACATTGTGATTTTTTTTTCTACTTTTAGGGCAGCATAAATGAACCGGGATTAGGTTTACTCACCTGGTGGGATAATTAAATATGCAACTAAAAAAACACAGACATTTGTAAATAAAATGTGTACCACAAAGTTTTATCTTAAGTTAATCCATGAATGAAACAAATTGAAACATCAGTTGTGTTTGAATATAAACAATTATGAAACAAGATTTTTCTCAGTTATTAAAAGAGATAGAAAATAACTGTAAATGGCAAAGTTTTAGATAATTTTTCACTAAACAAAAAATGTTATCAGATATTTTCCATCGACAGTAGTTTTCGAGATATAACACAAACTTGCATTTTTTTAAATGAAAGCCATAGTTGGCTATGTCATTATTAAAACGGGATTTTCTCCTTAAACTGATATGTCACTTGACATATTACATATTTAAAAATAGCCAACAATTGAAAAACGCGTTATATCTCGCACACTAATCAAGTAAGCTATGATCTGTTAACGCCATTATTAATATCGCACAAAAAGCGGTCATGACGTGTATGTCAATTTTTTTTCTCTCTTCAGGTTACCGAGATACCCTATGAAAACATCGAATTTCAGCCACCCTGTACTATTAATAAACATTAGTAGAGTATTTTTAGATGATTTTAAAGACTTACCACATTCTGCCAATGTTTATTGATACCACAGAAAGTTTTTAAATAAATTATTTAAGGTTTTGTTTGAGGTATCAACACGCTTTTAATTTTTTCTTATAAAATACCTATCTTTAATTTATTCCTCCTTAAACATTCAAAATTTCTTACATTATTTACAAATTCAGAAATAAATAGATGAACAAAAGAATCAGTACAAACAATCTCAACAACGAAAAAAGGAAAGAAACTAGTCTCACAGGAAATTTAATTTATTAATTAATCTAAGGAAATGATGAAATTGCTCGATTTGTTAATCATCTTGATTAAGTTGCAATGCCATTTTAAAAGTTAAAGTACTCAAGTACTAAGAAAATTAATCGCACTTAATGGCTTTTGCTTAAAAGTCACTAAGTACGTAGTAAATAAATGATTTCTTTTAACTTTTAAACAGACACTGCCTATCCTTAATTAGCAATTTAATTGTTTATTTTATATCTTTTTTTATTGTATTAAATTTAATCAATTGCTCAAAATCCTGTCTTCTTTATTCACCTGTCTTTAAATTTATTCAATAAAACAATTGTTCGTTTTTTTTGTTTCATATTAGAATTATGTTTTTCTTTTTTAAAATTTAATTAATTATTGCACAAAACTAGGTTGATTTTAATGAAAAGTGATTTGCCCAGTGTATTATTTGTTTGTTTATATTGCAATATGCACGTTTTCGATTTTTTATTGTTTTTTTTTTAAATAGGGGAGTTTTTGCGGGAGCGTAATTTTCTTTTTTTTTTTTAATTCATTTAAATTGCGCGCGCTAGAATAATTTGTGTCTATCCTATAAAAATATACTTTTCATTACAAACTATCGTGTTTTTTTTTTCTTCAAGATTTTAAGGGTTTTTTTGGATAGATAGAAATCGCTTTTTCTTTCTTTCTGTTGTTGGGTTACCAGACGTTGGAACGAGAGAAAACGATGCACAAGCGGACTCCCTTTTTCTGAAATCCAGACAATCGACAAATGAAGATTTATTTGTAAGGAAATTGGCCTTCATTTGTTCGTTTCTTATTATTAACAAATGAAGTGTTTGTTTTTGATTCAAGCGAATCTTCGTTTGTTTATCTTTCTGTCTTCCGTTCGTAATATTGCGTCAAATGATTAGCCCTGCGATATTGCTTGAAATATAGGTTTTTTTTTCGCGGATTTTTTCGTTTTTGTTTGTTCATTCAATAACGAGACATCTGGGTAAATGCTCGCGCAGATAGTCGAAGAGCTCTCGGGAGGCGCCCGGACAGTTGGTCAGCTCTAGTTCGCGCATGTGCCGCAACTGGATCAAGCTGGACAGTCCGCTGGACGTCAACAATGGACACCCTGTAAAATAAAATACGAAAGATATTTACGAGTTTATTGTAAAGTTAAGTTCATGTCAAGACAGTTAACAAACGATGACTCTATATAAAAACGGATTTGTTTTGTTGTTAAAAACGGCCTGAAAATTTGGATTGGCCGCTCCGCTTTGCTACGCGACCAATCCAAATTTTCAGACTTTTCTAAACTCGAAATTTTACTTTGCTTAATCTAGAATTGTAAACACTCGTTAGAAGCTTCAAATTAAACTAAAAGCGTTCAATTTAAAGCTTCCTTAATTTTTACAGTGTACTACCGAGATGGGTATAATTAAACGTAACATTTCTAACTTCTAAATCTGGTTACCCTAGTTAAAGACAGTTGAATGTTTTCGTTTCTTACCAGCAAGGGAGAGGATTTGTAAGTTGCGCATGCCGCACAAGTGCTGCAGACCGAAGTCCCGCAATTGGGAGCACCAGCGCAGGTAGAGTGCAGACAGAGACAGCATCGTCGAGATGTATCCCACTCCAATGTCAGTCACGTGGACACATCTAATATACATGACAAAAATATTTCTGAAGGAGAAAAGGACATGTCCAACAGAACCTTTGGACATAAACGAACAAATTACGTGTCCAACAAAAATACACGTTTACATGTGGTCGTATACTTTGTTGCAGAACGAAACTTGCTTGCCCAACAAACATATCTGTATGTGGAAGGTAAGCTACACCAGTCACATTTTTTAAATTATACATCGCTCTCTATATACCTCTCGATAGAGTGAATAATCCTGATTCTAGCAGTATAAAAACGTATTTTGAAAAAAATGTGACTTGATGTAGTTTACCTCCCACATACAGATATTCTCTCTAGTTTTCGCTGGACAGGTATTCTGTGTATTGTCCAACTTCGTAAACAATTACCTGTCTAAAGTTAACTCCTCTAGTTGATTGAGATCACAAGCGATATACTCCAAGGCAGCATCGGTGATTCTTGGGCACCAGGACAAGTCTAAGGAACGCAGCTTCTGCAGATTCTCGGCGATCAATTCTACGCCGTCGTCCGTGATTTTGCTGCACCCGGACAGACTCAGCACCGTCAAATTCGGCAACGAATGCACTGAAACAAAGTTAATATTAACAAAACAACAACTGGACACATCAATGTACATCTATAAGAGCCCTAGATGTAGAACAGTGTTTCTTAGCTTTTTTTAGCCATGCCCTATTTTTAAAATTCCGATGCCTCTCCATGTACATAATTCTTAATCCCATGTGAACACATTTAAGGCTCGTATCAACTAATATATTTGCGCGTTGCGTGTCACCGTAACGTCGGAGAGACGGGGAAGCGTTACGTTGCACCGTGTCAACTCATGACACGGTGCAAAGCAATGGAGCCGATCGGCCAGTTGGTGGTTTTTGCCCGTTGCATCAAAGAAATTGACACGCTACAACAATGTGGTAGTTGGGACGAGTAGGCGTATCAATGCAGTCTCTTCTTATTTATTTGCAGATCAATCATGAATGTTTATAAGATACTCGCTCTCATTCCCATGTCGTATACTCGTATAATGCAATTCAAATTAAGACTTAAAAAGATGTACTATCATCCTAAAAGAATGCTGATGGATTGGTGCACGTCAATGTTCATCCCAATTCAGAAAAAAGGTTCCAAGCAAAATTACAAAAATTACCGAACAATAACATTAATATCGCACGCAAGCAAGGATCTTATTGCGGATAGAAGACCAGAGGCTGAAGAGCTACCTAGAATTTTAAATCCCAACCGAGCAAGCCGGATTTGTGAAAGGCCGAGGCACGAGAGATAAGATAATTAATACTCGGCAACTAACAGAAAAACCCAGAAAATTTAACGCGTCAATGCTGCTATGTTTTGTAGACTATAGCAAAGCATTCGACAGTGGATGGACCTGTGGCTAGTACTGAAGAAAATGGGCGTACCGGACCACCTAACATCAATGATCGCTAACTTGTACAACAGCAGAAAAGCAATTATCAAACTAGAACAAAGAACTTCAGACCGCTTCAAAACAGATAAAGAGGTGCGCCAGGGGTGCATCATTTCTCCGAGACTATTCAACACTTATAGAGAAAACATAATGAGACAAGCACTAGAGAACTTCAAAGGAGAGATAGTAATCAACGGAAAAAAAACTAAGAAATTAAGGTATGCCGACAATACCACGCTAATAACCAAGAATGAAGACGAAATAGTCGCTCTACAGAAGTTGGTCACGCGAGAAAGCCGATCTTAGTCCCATAAAGAGGCGCATTGCAATTGCACGGAGGGCTATGACAAATTTAACAAAGATCTGGAGAGACAAACTGATTACCAACAACACTAAAATGAGCCCAGTCAAAACTCTAGTATTTTCGATATTCTCTTACGCCGCTTAATCTCTCTCTTCGGTCCGTTAGCCTAGGAAGGGTCTGTTGACATCATGCGTAGTCTGGCTGACCATTGGTCTCGGTTCTGGGCCATATGAACCGCTCCATGTAAGGTGGCGCTAATCAAGAATTTTGTTTGTTCAGCCCATCGTTTGGTGACCTGCTTCATGTGCGGCGTCCATTTGTTTTCCCTTGATCATTAGACGTTCGATCGTCTTTTCTGGCAATGTTTCCATAGTAGTGGAGAAAAGACTAGCTGACTTTTGTAGACGCGTTTGAATATTTAGTTTGTTTAGAATGGAGTCATTCATGCGATGCAAAGTCCAAGATATTCGCAGCATGCGTCAGTATGTCTACATTTCAAACGCATCTAATCTTCGCTTGTCCGCCTCCTTCCCAGTCCAGGTTACTGAAGCATAGCTGGCGATCGGAAAAATTAGGGAGATGACCAGGCTTAGCTTTGTGTTTCGTGTGATAGTAGTCCCTCCATATGTTACTCAGCTTCATTGTTGTTGTTCTGGCTATAGCTAGGCGTCTTTGGATCCCTTCCTCTCATCATTCAGTGATTGTGTAGATGCACCGAGGTGTATGAACTAGTACACAACTCCATAGCCTGCTATATTTTGGATATGTGGGAGATTATAAATCTAGCGGTCAACTATCATCACTTTTGTTTTTGCGGAGTTAAGTTCTAACCCGTAGTTTTAGCTTATCAAACTAAGCCTCATCACTGTTTCCGGCTCTTCCCGGCTTGAGCCTATAATTAGGATATCATTAGCATAGCGTTGATCGCTGATTTTCTACCTACTATTGCTACCCCGCCTTCCCGTTTATCCAGTACGTGGCGCATTATGCACCCCTGACCAGATTTAGAGGTACTCCCATTTCACTGAGTATACTTCACAGTGAGTCCCACTTAACAGAGTTGAATCTTGGACCATAAAAACATCACACGCGCACCGAATTGACGCCTTTGAAATGTGGTGCTGAAGAAGGATGTTGCGCATACCGTGGACAGCACGTAGGACTAATGCATTCTGCAATATTTCGGCCACATCACACGCAGAGGACAAGATAACCTCGGAAAACTAATCGTCCGGGGGAAAAGAGCGACAGGTAGGTCTCCATCACGCTGGCTTGATCAAATAAAACACTATACAGGACAACCAATGCACACTGGTACCAGAGAAGCAAAGGGACAGCAATGGAAAACCCGGGTACGCAAAACTAACTGAACATTGACACGGACCTGTAATGTCACGATACTTCAGCTATGAAGTTACGACTAAGAAGAGGATACTCGGTTTATGATTATTTTGAAGACACACGGATATGATATGATAAAATAAGCAATCCGTTGCATGTCATCAAACGTTACGTTACGATACGGGCCTTTAGAAATGTCGACATTTAGCGCCACCTATTGTCTCTAACATCATGAAGACAACTAGATTAGGTCACCGGAATTGTAACAGAAAATTTGAGACCCTCCAATTTTTTATATAAATTGGGCTACTACTTTAAATGTAGTATGTTCTATACTTTTATTTCAAATCTTTTACTTCACTTTTTGGTATAAAGTCAGGTAACCCAGCATTTGACATTTGGGGTCTGACAAACCCCAACACCAGAAAACTTAGTTCAAATTGATTATTCTTGTAGATCTATAATAAATTGAAAGATATATTTTAACAATTTGTGTTTGTGTCTAAAAATAACTATAACCTAGAGGATTACTCTTGGTATTCCAATAGTCCAAAATCCTACCCCACTTGCCGGAACATGTAAAACAAATCCACCTCTTAGATGCCGGATTTAAGATGAAATGACTTCTTAAACTTCATTACAAATCAGCGGTTTACTCGCCTGGCGTATTAACTAAATATTTCGAGTTTAGAAAAGTCTAAAATATTTATTTCATTATTAATCAAGGATTGAAAAACACTCATTAGAATAATATTGGAGACTTAAAAAAACATGTTGCCCAATTCTGTTTTCTGATTGAAAATTCCAATTTTTTAACTATTTCACTAATTTCTATGAATTTTAATGATTTTTTTCCACAAATTCTCATATTTAATCCAATTTAAGTATTGTAATAATTTAAATAAATCGTTTTCATAGTTTAATATTTTTTTGCCAATTATTTGCACTCTATATTTTATACGATTTACCGATAATCCCGTTTTAACTGAGAAATTTACCGAATTACCGGTAAATGAAAACGTCGACAAATGTCCGATCCTTACTCTTGATATGTCATTATTTATACCTATGTTAACGACACCGTGGTTGGTGAGTTCCCAGCAGGAGTGCAGTCTGAGTATGTTGAGTGAGTTGCTCTGTTTTGGTGAGAAGTAGCAGAGGGCGGCGTCGGTCACATGGTACGCCTGCAGGGAGAACTCGTAGAGGGCCGGTAGGAGCTGGGCGACGGCGCCCACGGCCTCGTCCGCCACGTTTATGCAATCGGTTAATGTCAATGAAACTATCCTCGGGTTCAGGCAGGCCCAGAGACCGGTCTCCGTCACTTCGTTACAGCCGGCCAACTCCAATTCATATAGCGCCTAAAAAATAAATTAATAAAAAACTAAATTATTTCGTTACAACGCCTTATAATAAAAACGAAACAATATAAGTTGAATGCTCTAAATTCATATAACGTCTTAAATAACAATACGAAACAGTTTAATTAATGGATTGTTTTTCTTATTGTCTGTCCTGTCTCTGTGTGTGCATGAGTGTGTGTGTGTGTGTGTGTGTGTGTGTGTGTGTGATGGTGTGTGTGTGCAGAAATTGGGAATAAGACATGTTTTCGTTTTTTTTTTTTTTATGAGGGATGAGTTGATGTGAAAGGGGTGCCAATTCAACTGGAGCGCGGCCAAAAGGATCCGAAGGACGTATCGGATTTTTACAAGCGTTTGATACACTCTATCCTATTTTGTGTTACAAGTTGCTAAACCCAGAAAACACCCACTAAATTTATTTGAAAACGAAAATTCTCATCGTATATTAACTGTTTAATTTATTGAAATGACTGCGCACTTATTTAAACATCTGATTTTATTGTTCATTTATTATTGTTCTTTTATTTAAACAAGTTTCATGTTGATTTATTTAAATAATTAAGTTAATTGTTCATTTATTCAAGCAACCGAGTTTGTCGTTGATTTATTTGAACAATTAAGATTATTGGTTATTTATGTAAGCAACTGATTTTATTGTAGAATTGAATTTGTGTTCAGTATTCCGGCACCAGATACGCACAGACGTGTTCGGACTTCAAGGTCCTCGTCAGCGTGGTCCCGACCCAGTGCTAAGGAATACTGAACATTTTTGATGGCGTTAGCTATCGAATCCATTAATGATTTTATTGTGTTAATTTTTAGAATATCTGTAAAATACTTTTAAGTGCGGTATTTGAAGAAAACGCGTTTTGAATTTTGTGCTTTTCGCCATTTCGGTCTGATCTCGAGCAATTAAGACTCCGTTGAAAAAAAACCGAGTTGGCGGGCGCATTCACCATTTATTTATACTAATTTTACTTCATGCTTCATTAAGGAAAGAACACTTGTTAGAAGTAAATTTGAGTTAAATAATTTAGCAGAACAAGCAGAACAAAAACCGTGTAACATAATCTGTAAATTACTCCAAACTCAAGTAGAGAAGTTGGAACACATTAAAATGCGATGTTGCCAGATTCATTTTAACAATAGTTCAGAACTAATGGCATTTAGATTTTATTCTATTAATAGAAAATACTAGTATTGTGTTTATACGGGTCTAGCTTATATTCGATACTTGTTATACTACTTTTTTAATGGAACCATATTTCCAAACTAGGTGAAGTAAATCACTTGTTTTGCTCCACATTTTTAAAAATTTGGAATAAAACAACTGTTTTACTTTACCTAATTTGAACTGGTAATAACCTATAATGATATTAACGGAAATTGTATTAATAAGGCTGTGCATTATTAATAAATATTAGTCTATTAAGTGCCATTCATGCAATAATGCAACATTATTAATTTTTTGCTAATTAAATTACTAAATAAGTTAATTTGATACATTGCATTGTTTGAAGAAAAATGTAAATACAGGAAATTTTTCTTTTAAGTATACATACAGGGAATTTTCTGTTAGGTATACATATGCATACGCTTTTTTTAAAAAGTTCAATTTGAAGCTTAAAACGAGTGTTTCCACTCCCAGACTAAGCATGAAGTAAAATTTCGAGTTTAGAAAAGCCTGAAAATTTGGTTTGGTCGCGTAGCGCGAAGCGCGGAGCGGCCAAACCAAATTTTCAGGCTTTTCTAAACTCGAAATTTTACTTCATGCGCCACGCTTATTAAACACTGAAAGCACTGAAACATTGTGAACGAGTAAATTTCGCTTGAAATCAGTGTCGTTTACGCGTGGCGCATGAAGTAAAATTTCGAGTTTAGGAAAGCCTGAAAATTTGGTTTGGTCGCTCCGCGCTTCGCGCTACGCGACCAAACCAAATTTTCAGGCTTTTCTAAACTCGAAATTTTACTTCATGCTTTACCTGGGAGTGGAAAACACTCGTTTAGACTTCAAATTGACCTGTTTTAAGAAAACAACGAGTATTTAAAAATCTACAACACATAATTGCGATATGTATACTCAAAAGAAAAACTCCCTGTATTTTGTTATTTACATATTTTGGTTATTACACATTTTAAACATGTATTTTTAAGTGTATTTTTAACTTCACAATGTTTCAGTGTTTTATACGAGTGTGGCGCATGAAGTAAAATTTCGAGTTTAGAAAAACGCGAAAGTTTAGTTTGGCCGTTCCGCTTTGCGGAGCGACCAAACCAAACTTTCAGGCTTATCTAAACTCGAAATTTTATTACATGCTTAATCTGGGACTGGAAACTGTTAAAAATTGCGTTTAATTTTAAGCATTTTCCTATAAATTTAAATCGTTTTATTTCTGTTCATTTTCAAAGAGTTAATTTTATTGTTATTATAATTTTATCAATTTAAGATCAATTTTTTATAGTACAAAGTGAACATCTGGCGTTCATGCGGCGTGCACGCAGTGTCCACGTGGTCGTACGCTAGGCGAGTCGGAGCGGCGCGCGCGTTTCTCCCACTCGACTCGTAGCATGTCCCCACCACTGCGGCCGGTCATAAAAGCGCCGGACGCGCTCTAATTCAGCAGAATTCTCGCTCGCCTTAGAAACTCCACCAGCTGCAACAGACTCAAAACGAAACTCTCTCTAACCGGACTCAGTACAATTTTCAACATTTAAAACGTTTAACCCTTAGTCTAATTTTGTAATTTAATTCCGACTACTTCGTAGAGAGAGTGAGTATCGTTTAGAGTCCGCCACCACACACGGTAAAACCTTTTAATTTTCGTATTTATTTAACTTAATTTCTTCATTTTAATCGTGGACTTTAACCGTTACACTTTGATTTTGTCAAGTTATATTAATTTTGCACTCTCAGAGTTCACACTCTAAATATTTAACCTTCTTCTTATAGAGTGTTTTGATTTAGAGTATTAGTTTTAATGCAACGCGAGGAGCCTTGCGGAAATATTTGCATTATAGCTTTTACTCTAGTCAAGTACAGGGTGGTCTAATTTCGATGTTGCTTATGGGCATCTCGATAAATATAAGAGTTAGAGAAAAATCGTTGACGCAGTCGCGATCTCTTTTTTTGAGACTAGGACTATGCCGAAAACAAAAATGCGTATCTTGTTTTTTTCAGAAGTTATAGGGCAACATCGGGTTTTCTTGATTTTTAACTTTAATTAATACCTTTCGTAATTTGTGAGACAGGCAAAAACTATAAATACCTTCTTAAGACACTTTTTTGAGTAGAATCCAGTGGCGTAGGCATTTTTTTATTTTATTCACATATTTTCGAGTTATAGCCAAATTGTTTTTTTGATTAAATGTAAATCATAGTTGGCTTTGCCATAGTTGATGAGAGTGTTTTTCACTGATTTCAAAAATATATACTTTTGTGAATTAATCTTAAAAAACAGTGTTACTATAGAGTAAAAACTAGTTTTTAATCAGCTAAATAATATATTATGGAAGACAATAGCCATTTTTGATCATTTGCATTCTCAGTTTTAATTATGATATACATTATAAACTAATGATATTTTAAATAATAATAATCCTTTTTTGAGTAATAAAGATTTTATTATTTATAATTTTTATTGAAATTTTTATATATTAAGAAAAAAAAACTTATTTTAAATATTCGAACTGATGGCCATTATTTTTAATGCATCTTTGGTATTTACCTCTTACAGCTTTAATGGCGATATAAATTTGAATGTTGGTAACAGTTCCTACAAAAATCATGAAAATGTTCCAATACGTCTTAATTTAGGCTGCTTGTAAATTTTGTCCTGCAGGTATCCCCATAAAAAAATCTAACGGTGTTGGATCTGGAGATCTAGCAAGCCACCTAACTGGTCTAAATGTTCCCAACCAATTGCTCCCTAAATTTGCATCCAAAAGTAATCTGCTCCATCTTGTTGGAAGAACAGAACTCATTGCTGTTGCAATGGAATAATTAATTAAAATTGAGCATGCAAATGATTTATAATGGCTATTGTCTTCTGTATTATATTATTTAGCAGATTAAAATTTAGTTTCTATTCTATACGGACACTATTTTCAAGATAAATTCATAAAAGTATATATTTTTGAAATCAGTGAAAAACACTCTTTTTAACTGTGTCAAAGCCAACTATGATTTACATTTAAATAAAAAATAATTTGGCTATAACTCGAAAATGTGTTCATAAAATAAAAAAATGCCTACGCCACTGGATTCTACTTTAAAAAGTGTCTTAAGAAAGTATTTATAGTTTTTATCTATCTCACAAATTACGCAAGATACGAATTAAAGTTAAAAATCAGGAAAACCCTATTTGGCCCTATAACTTCTGAAAAAAACAAAATGGTGCATTTTTGTTTTCGGCATTATCCTAGTCTCAAAAAAAGAGATCGCGATTGCGGCATCGGTTTTTTTCTAACTCTTATATTTACCGAGATGCCCATAAACAACATCGAAATTAGACCACCCTGTACATTAGGAATTCTCTATGAACGCGAGGAGCCTTGCGGAATTAGGGAATTCTTGGCTTCCTTACTTTACCTTTCGATTGTTTTGATTTAGAGTATAGTTTAATGCAACGCGAGGAGCCTTGCGGAAATATTTGCATTATAGCTTTTACTCTAGTCAAGTACATTAGGAATTCTCTATGAACGCGAGGAGCCTTGCGGAATTAGAGAATTCTTTGCTTCCTTAATTTTACCTTGCGAGTGCTTTGATTAATCTAAACTAAATTTGCGACTGACAAGACAGAATCATTTTCAATTTTACTAAGGCGGTTAGGTTAGCGAGGATTTTCACAAAAAGATACAAGTGAGTATCTACGCTAACACTTTCATGTGTTATATTAATTTGTACTATTTCTAATGTAAACTCGGTGAATCCGTTTGAGTTTAAGACCTGTAACTAAATAAAGAAGAAAACCCTTATTTTTAATGTTTATAAAACTACCACTTGAAGTGTTATTTGTTGTTTGTCACGCGGAGAATTATTGATTATGTTTTTAATTTGTCTAAAAGACTGAATTTTATTTTATGAAGAGAATTTATATTTTTTATTGTTAAAATTGTTAATTTGTTGAATTTAAAAGAATATTAACATAATTATTTTATATGTTGAACTTTTCATAGAAATAATAAAACTACCTTTTTTTCCTACATTTATTGATTTGTGGAAATACTAAATAAAATATTAAAACCATTTTTCGGGCATTTTTTCCCTTTATTGCATTTGAACTGTTGGTTAATACATAGATTAAAACTTGTTGATGTGTATTTTTCTGATAACCCTTTTCAACCTGAAAGTGAGATGGATTGTCCAGCTAAGTAAAAGATTTAAGAACTTTCCTATGCTATAAAATCCAGGTGTAAAAAATAATATTGTTCGAGCTCAGGATTCATTTAACAGTCCGCTGTTCTGCCAGCTGTTGGGCCGATTTTTTAATCGAATTTCGAACAGAAACACTCGTTCGAAACTTAAAATTGAACGCTTTAATAAAATCGACGAATGCCTGAAAATGTACAGCATATACATTATTTATATTTAAAAGACAAATTCCCACTATGTAATATATTAAGTCTTTCATAGAAATCATAAAAAGAATTGCAGAATTTGATCTAAAATCAACTTTTACAGTTAACTTTCTAATTTCTCGGCAACGGGTTAAAATAGTGTTATAGTTTTATTATGCAATATGCAACATGTTCAGTAGAGTTTAAAATCTCTTAACTAAGATTCATTAATAAGACCTTTTTCCGTATAAAAAGAATTGCCTAGCGCGTTCACCATTTGTACATGATCTTGGTGAATGTTCACAAAATATGGAATATGCGCTCAAAACACGATTTAGCATTGAGTTACTACTTTGCATCGTAAAACTGGGAAATATCGATTTTTTTGTTACTGAAGTTGAGAGGTGAGGGTCACACAACAAACAACCAACTTAAATAATTGCTGTAGAACTTGACTCCGGCTTGTAAACAATTTATCTCAACGCACACTAGTGCATTTTTACTCAAACTCAGAGGAGCGCAATAATTTTAAATTTAATCAAAATCAAAAGCGTCGAATAAAATTAACAATCAACATTACACAAAGCATTTTTCTTTTAAGTATGCACATCCTGATGATGGTTTACATTTTCAGGCATTTATATTTTGATTAGGCATGCAGTAACATTTCGGGTTAAGAACATTTAAAAAATGGAATTTAAAATTTAGGGGAAACGTATGTTGACTCTAAATCGATTAGACCAACATTAATTTTTAAAGAAAAAGTATTCAAATAAAGCTTTTAAGCAACATTATTTAAAGTGAATTGTTTCTTTGAAAATTAAATGACTCCTTTTACAATATTTTCCAGTATTATTAAAGAACTATATTATTTTTACAATTACATAACTTAATATAAAATTAATCATTAATAATTCAGAAACGGTGTTTTCATTACTCAGGAAATAATAATCAATTATTTACAGAGCTAAAAAAAAATTTCAAAATATCGAAAATCTTACGAAAAGTTCCATGTAAAATTCTTATAATTTGACGAAAGTCTCGACATATCGAAAATCACATTAAGATTTTATCGTAGGGCGTCAATTTTTCTACTCCTTTTTTTCTACTAATAATTATTTCTACCTTATTCTTTTTCCTACTGCATAAAAAATTCTACTAATTTCTTTTTCTTCCAATATTAATTTATTGAATTTTCGAACATTCGAAAAACATTAGAACACTGACATCTTCATGACAACTTCACGTTCATTCATAATTTGACACATTTGTAACTTTGATAATATTCTTTCAACTTCTTTTAAAATTATGGACGTGGAACTGATTAAAACATCTCGAAGTACGTTGTTGCACATTGGGGGATATTTGTATTCCAAAAACAATGAAAAAAACGGGCGAGTAAATTGGAAGTGCCGCCAATATCCGGAGTGCAGCGCCCGAGCGGTGACCCGTTCTTATTTAACCCACGGTCAAGCCGTTGAACTCTTGAGGGGTCCGGATGAATCGCCTCACCACGGACATGCACCCAACATGGAAGAAGTCGAAGCCGAGAAAATAAAGGTTGAATTAATGAATCAGGTTGGTGGTATGGTGTTCACGGGGTTTTTACCTTCAGAATCGCCTGAAACGCAAAGCGGAAGATCACCCGGAAGCTCCACCTGTGCAACTGCTCCAGAGCGAATTGCATGATGTGCCTTCCGAAATATTAGCCTTGCTTCCTGATCGACCTAACTTAACCAGAGCTATCCAACGCCACAGACTCCAAAACATGCCGACCAACCCCACTGACATAAATGATTTGGAAGAAATTCCACAAAGGTATCGGGATACGGCAGGTGGCGAAAAATTTTTCCTGTACGATTCTTGGGATACGGATGAAATAGAATCGGTCGGGCGACTAATCATTTTTGCGACAAAAGAAAATTTGAGGCGCCTCATGAGAAGTTCCAATTGGTACGTCGATGGGACCTTCAAGGTAGCTTGATTGATTTGATTTAAATTTTGATTTGATTTGATTTGATTTCGGTTTATTCCGGTTAATTTTATTTTCAGGTCGTGCCTCATATTTTTTTCCAACTTTTCGCCATCTTAGCCTCTTTCCAACAAATTCGCCGTGGAGTAACCCACATTGTGGCATTACCGCTAGTATACGCCTTAATGGACGGTAAAAAAGAGGTGGCATACGAAAAAGTATTTGCAGTGGTTAACGCTGCAAGTCAAACATCTGGGATTCCTCGTACTGTGCCGGTTGTCGTTATGACAGATTTCGAAATGGCCATTATTAATGCAGCTAAATCCATCGGCAACACTACTGTCAAGGCTTGTTTCTTTCACCTACGTCAAGCAGTGTTTCGACGCATTCAAGAACATGGTCTACAACAAGCTTATAGTGACCGAAATAATGAGCGAAAAATTAAGATAGCTGCCCAAATGATGTGCGCAACCGCATTTGTGCCAATCGAAGATGTCGTTCGAACCTTCGCTGCTTTTGAGCGACAAGCTGCGGAAGATTTCAAACCGATCATAGATTATTACGCGGTAATTAATGTATAATTAATATACAACTTCAGTTTTTTACACCTTTCTGATTCTGGCAGGAGAACTATGTACGCGGAAGAACTGCGCGAGGTAGACGACGCGCTACATCACCAAGATTTCCACCAGAGCTGTGGAATATGTACGATGCAATTCTTCAAAATTTATCCCGAACCAACAATGTTTCTGAAGGCTGGCATAACCGGTTCCAAATTGTTGTGGGCAAAAATCATCCGAGTTTATACACATTTATGAAAGAACTTTTAAAGGAACAAGCGGACACTGAGTGTATGATCCGTGAACTGGATTTAGGCAAACGAATTAAAAAAGACAGGAAGCAATCGAGACAGCAGCAAGAAGACCGAATCAGCAACGTGGTGCTTCAGTACGAAGAAAAATTCAGTTTTTCATTGACGTTTGAGTATTATTATTTTGGGTAGATAATAACAATAGTAGAAAAAAATTAGTAGAAAAATCGGAGTAGTAAAAATAGAGTAGAAAAAATGGAGTAGAAAAAACGTCGTACAATCAGATTTTATAAATTAAAAAACTCGAAGTACTGAAACTCTCATAAAAATTTTATGATATGACGAAAATCTCGAAAAACCAATATCATACAAAAATCTCGAAATATTGAAAATCTCATCAAAGTTTTATAAATCGACAAAAATTGAAGAGTTTACGAAAATCTCAAATTTCGAAAATCTTCATGAAAATTTTATAAATGGATGAAAATCTCGAAATATTGTTCTCATGAAATGTTTCTAAACCGACAAAGCTTACAAAATATAGAAAATCTCATGAACATTATATAAATCTACAAAACGAGTGTTTTCCACTCCCAGATTAAGCATGAAGTAAAATTTCGAGTTTAGAAAAGCCCTGCGTAGAAAATTAGTCGAGGGTCGCGCCAGCGACCCTCGACTAATTTTCACGGGGCTTTTCTAAACTCGAAATTTTACTTCATGCGCCACGCGTATAAAACATTAAAATATTATTATTATTGTTTTGTAAAAGATGAATATTGATAATTTTGTAACCGTCATAAACTATGTTTGGAAATAAATATTATTAATCTTAGGTAAAGGCCTTAAAAAAATAATTTAAAGCATTAAACAATTGTAAATAATTAATCTAAAATATCTGGAATCAAAAATTATCAATATTTTGAATATCGATACTTTTCACTCGATATTTTACTGTATCGATACTTGGCTATACGATATAACCGATACCCAATATCGATATTTTTTACGACCGGAGCATCCCTAACACAAATGTACTTATAATGTTAACCCTTTTCTCTTGAAGGAGTGGACAAAATGTCGTATGGATTTTTCTTGGCATTCAGTCAACTTTGAATAAGTACTCTCTTTCTTCTTTGGCCATGTTTTAACTTCTCCTGTTGATTCAATTTCAGCAATAATTTTTAACATGGATGATATTAATGTTCTCACATCAGCACCCGCAAGATTTTTAGCTTCGCTTTCAAATTTTGGGATAGATTGGCACTTTGAATAAATTTTGAGCGCCAATAACTTCTGTCCACTTTGAGTTATTTTTCCCTGTTTATTTTTAGAAAAACAAACAGTCGTTAGTTTTTCGTTATTAGACATAATAACCAAACATTTGAAAACACAGTGACAATTCTGACAATTTATTCTCCACTATAAGTGAGAGTGAGTGGGGAATAGAACGAATTGTCTATTTATCGGCTTTGTGAGTTTTCCTCGAATTTCAGCCAATCAGTGATCAAGGACAAATAAGCCCTGTTTCCCTAACATTAATCTAAACGCGAATGAAGTATAAGAACAATTGTAACTTCTTCATGCATCCTGAACTCAATTTTCTTCAACAAAATTAAATTGATTTAGATTTAAATTAATAATAGAGAAGAAAAAACGGAAAGCAATGTCTCGTGATTATTAATACCAAATAATGTATATGTGAAAACCAACCGTTTTATTGAATTGGGAATCGATATGGGTAACCTATTAACGCTGTCTGAGAAAAAATTGATATACTCGTAACTACCATACATTATTCAATATAGGTTTCTGTTCTAGTCCAGTCGAATATCAAAAATGTTAATAACGTAGATTTAAAGATATAAATCATTAATGCTAACGAATGAAGGTGGACTTAAAAATCGGTGCAAATGGAATTTTTCTAAAGTGAAGGCGGACTTGAATAAAATAAAGTTTAGAAAAATCTAATTTGCAGTCTTTTTTTTCTCCAATATTAGAATATTGACTAAAATACTTGGTTTGTATCAAAATCAGTCAAGTGTTTTAATCAATAATCTAATATTAATTAAATACAGGGAATTTTTCATTTAAGTATACATACAGAGAGTTTTATGTAACACCGAACATTTTCATAACGAGCATTTTTCTTTGGAATATCCAAATGCATACGTTGCACATTTTCCGGTGCTCAGTTTATTAAAAGAATTTAATTTGAAGCTTTAAGCGAGTGTTTTCCACTCCCAGGCTAAGCATGAAGTAAAATTTTGAGTTTAGAAAAGCCTGAAAATTTGGTTTGGTCGCGTAGCGCGAAGCGCGGAGCGGCCAAATCAAATTTTCAGGTTTTTCTAAACTCGAAATTTTACTTCATGCGCCACCGGTCCAAAACACTGACATATTACGAAATTTAAAACACACCGCTAAACTTTACAGTGAATCAGTGATTTGTACCGGTGGCGCTTGAAGTAAAATTTCGAGTTTAGAAAAGCCTGATAATTTAGTTTGGCCGCTCCGCGCTTCGCGTTACGCGACCTAATCAAATTTTCAGGCTTTTCTAAACTCGAAATTTTACTTCATGCTTAGCCTGGGAGTGGAAAACACTCGCTTAAAGCTTCAAATTAAGATCTTTTAATAAATCGAGCATCGAAAAATGTGCAACGTATGCAGAAGAATACTTAAAACAAAAATTATCATTATGAAAATGTTCGGTGTTACATAAAACTTTCTGTATGCATACGCTTTTTTTAAAAAACGTTCAATTCAAAGGTTTAAACAAGTGTTTTCCACTCCCAGGTTAGGCATGAAGTAAAATTTCGAGTTTAGAAAAGCCTGAAAATTTGGTTTGGTCGCGTAGCGCGAAGCGCGGAGCGGCCAAACCAAATTTTTAGGCTTTTCTAAACTCGAAATTTTACTTCATGCGCCACGCGTATTAAACACCGAAAACACTGAAATATTGTGGACAGCTGAACTTCACTTGAAATCAGCGTCTTATCCGCGTGGCGCATGAAGTAAAATTTCGAGTTTAGAAAAGCCTGAAAATTTGGTTTGGCCGCTCCGCGCTTCGCGCTACGCGACCAAACCAAATTTTCAGGCTTTTCTAAACTCGAAATTTTACATCATGCTTAATCTGGGAGTGGAAAACACTCGTTTAAACCTTCAAATTAAATCGTGTACATACGTATACTTAAAAGAAAAAATCCCTGTATGTTCCACCACGGGTTAAGTAAGAAATTAATTCATCATAGTTTTTTTTGTGATTTATCTTTAAAAACAATCCTTCTCACAAAATATAGTTTGTTTTTTAAGAAACAATTATAATCGCACTGAGTAAAAAACAAACAAATAACGTTATATCAACATTGTAACAACATTAAACGTTGGAATAATGTTGATGAAACCTTACTTCAATGTGTTTGCTTAGTGGGATTAATATTAGAAATAACGTGGGCTACTTATTTCCGTAAGAAAATATATTTTGCCAACTTTTTACACCTGTCATTGATTAAGAAACAAGATAAATTCATATTCAAAACTATTTGAATTCGAAACAAGATAATTTTGATGATTAAAATGTTTTAAAATTATATCACTTCACTTGATTTTTTTAAAACTATCGTGTTGAAAGTAAGTAAATTTGATCGTAAAGACGAATGCTTAAAAAAATAAATATGTTGTAACAATACTTCGCTAATTTTGTTTGAAAATCTGCGGTGGACCTCACTTAACTTGCCGACAGTCTGATTGCATTTGTTTTACTTCATGCACCACGCGTATAAAACACTGAAATATTGTGAAGTAAATGAGTAATAACCGAAATATTGAAATAACAAAATATTTACATTTTTCCTTACACGTTCCCAAGTCAGGTTAATATATGCAATGTATCAAATTAACTCATTTAGATAGTAATTAAAAAATAATATAATAATGTTGCGTTATTGCATCAATGTCGATTAATGGGTTAAATTAATACTAGCTATATTCTACATTTAGCTGTAACGTAGGTATCATATGTTCAATAAAAAAAAACCTCTAGAGTGCCATTATTTAATCTTTTTTCAAATTTAAGTTGGCTACACACATCAAGAATTGACATATAAAACGTCAGACATAATAATTATAATGTATATTTTCAGAGTTGCCAACCTAGAATATTTTCCATGGCACTCTAGAGATTTTTTTTAATTGAACATACGATACTTATTTGTTGGATCGTTATTATTCATGTTTGATATAACCTCAGAATAATTGACATTCGTCAGTCTTTTTTACAAAGCACACTAGTTATAATTTTTTAAAAATAGAATATTTATAATATTTTTCTTTTTCGACAAAAATATTGAACAAAAACAAGAAATTGGGCATTATTAGATACAGAAAAATAATGTCTAATATAAAAAAAAATAAAAAATTATAGGCAGCCATTTAAAAATATTAAGTTGGCTATTATTTGGCAATGAAGTTAATAAAAAAAAAAAAAATCAATATTGATGTCATTTTTTAGTATTCAAACGGCCATTGACTTTGGTTTTTAATAAAATCGGTTAATAAATAACAAATAAATAATGAAATCATTTTTCCAGAATATTCAAATTTGTAATATATATTTTTTGTTACAATCCATTTTTTTGATATTTTGCCATCAATAGACACACATTTTATAATCGTTTTAAGTAAAAAACAATCGACAACAAAAAATCATGAATATAAGGGTGAAACAAATGACCCAATTTATTTTATTATTAAAAAAAATGTGACAATTCGAGTCTATTGAGTCAAGTCTATTGAATCGACTCTATTGAATGAATCTTGTATAATTGACAAACTTTGTTTTCAATCGAATGCTTTTTAGGAATCAGCAAAGAATATTTAAATGTCTAACAATGTTATTCTGTAATTTTGAGCTAAAGCAGATTTTATTCTACGTGTAGTAATAAAATTTACAGATTTTATTAAATATCAATAGAATAATCATAAATTCTGTAAATATTCAATAATTATTTAAACATTTTATGATTTTGCTTATTTTTAATAATGAGATATTTGGTTAATTTACATGCATTTGGTTCATTTTTGTTATTATAGCCATTCAATTAGTTTTCAATTGCTTCCCCACGTTGGGAACCATTGCTAAAAGGATTCGAATCCTAAATGATTCGAATCCTGCCCAGCTCCGGTAAACATTTATTTATTTATTTATTTATTAACGGAATCTCCATTTTATTACATAAGTGTACATGTACATATTGTAATATATGACAAAAATAACAAAAAACATAAAAATCATATAAAGAATTACATTGATACAACCGACTAAATTATTACTGAACAAAAATAACAAAAACCATATAAAGAGTTACATTGATTACAGCCACCTGAACATGAATTAAGTCAAACGAGAGAAATTCTCTGGTCGAAAGATTTATAAAATTATGTAACTAAAACTTACTTGAAGGTGATCGAGTAAAGTTTCGAGTCCTCTATCCGTGATACTGGAACACCTGAGACTCAAAGAGTGCACGTGTTTGGAAGCGAGTGGAAAAGAGCTGACCAAATCGAGAGCGTCTTCATCGGAAGCCCCCATCAAGCACAAACTGTGAAACCCCCTCCGCAGCAGCGACGAGTACAACCGGGCCCGCTCCGGCCCTTGCGTCGTCCTCAACTCCCTGCACTGCAGCACCGGAATCAACCCCGACCAATACCTGGGCGACCTGTACAAGACGTCCCTCCACCTGGAGCAGACCCGCGCCAGGCTGCACCGCTCCCCGGCGCTGAAGTAGAGGAAGAACCGCGCGAGGAAGCGCTCGTCCATGATCAGCTGATCCCAGGCGGTGATGTGCACCTGGGGGAGGGATCTGGGAGCGCGTTTCGCGTTGTTGGAGTTGTGCTGCTGCACGAGGGTTTTATTGGAGGATCCCCTGGACGGCAGCAGGCGGGACGGTTTCTCCGGCGCCGCCGAGGAGGTGATCGACTGCTGCGACGAGGCGTTATTGCTGCTGCCGCAAAAGACGTTGGTGACCCTCTCCATGACGCTGCCCTTGGCGGAGTGGTGTTTGCTGCCGCGGAGGCCATTGATGCGTTTGGACAGCTCGGCGGACGCTCTCTCGACCACCCCCTGGGCGGATATCGAGGACATGTCACTCCGCGTTTTGATGTTCCTCGCCAACATTCACGAAATCATCACGGGTTTTGTTGTTATATTTTTTGTATGGCGATTGCGGCGGTTTTTAATTGAAGAGGAGGGTTGTTTGAGATTTTCGGGCCGAGTCGATATCGCTATCGCCAAACAACCCCGACTAACCCACGCGCGCCGCACGACCCCAAACCACCGCCTGATCAATAACTCCTGCGCTACGGCGTTGACTACAACCCCCCTAGTATAAACTTCCCTCTGCTCATTTAAACACATCCAAAACTTTTTGAAATTCAATCCCAAAACTAACAGGCTTAAAAAACGAGAGACAATTTTAATAAATGTCCTCCACAAATTTAATATTTTTTTGCAGTCTTTATATTTTTTTGTTTGTAAAATAATTTTCCGTAAATAAAGGAATTTAAAAACTCACTCGAAAACGCAAAAGATAAAATTGATGAAAATGTTCTGCCTTGATCTAATTGCAGAAACACTAACATTTCTTGTCAAATATTGACTAAAGACACAACATTACAGTGTTTTATACGCCTGGTGCAAGAAGTAAAATTTCGAGTTTAAAACAGCCATATACATTTCTAAAACTATCAAAATTTATCAGTTGTCAAATGTGATATGTCAAAAATATAATAATAATGTAAAAAACTTGACGTTACATACCAAAATATGCCGTAACAATAAAAATAGTTAAAAACATATGAAAATTATAATAAACATGTTTGGAGCAATTTTTAACTGTAATTGACATTTAAATTATAGATTGCTAGTAGAAAAATTAAGCATTTGAAAATCCATTGTACATGAAATGATCCCAACAAAATTGCTGATGTTCGGATATTCTGTGCTAAATCTCGACACTACAAAACATTTTTTCAAAATGTTATATTTTTGTATGTAAGAGCAGCCCTGAAAAAGCAATAACAATATTTTTACCAGTAGAACCCCCACCCCGAAATTTTTATATCACCTCCCAAAATTTTTTCTAGCTACGGCCTTGTTGGTAAGGAATTTTGGCCAAAAAAAATTTCTATCGTCACTAACATTTTTCTGTAACCCCAATAGGCTTTTGTTTAAATTCTTTTTGTTTCCTAGGTTGTCGTTCAAGTTAAAAAGAAAGAATGTTTACACTATTAAACTCGTACAAGATATTGTGAGGAGCACTCTGAAAGGCAGTCTAGGACTCCTTGGAGGATTACTACATGTGATAAAACTGCGAGAAATGGTATAATGATGCCAAAAGGACATATGTTTAAAGAATATTAATTAAATTTAATTATATTTTTAAATATAAAAAAGTTCTGGCGTCATTCTCATTACTTACCAGCAAAATCATGTATACTCCACCAATCTTGGAGTGGATTTTGTAGTTTAACCTAGCCTAGGGGTTAAAAGATGATAGATTGACCGAGGGCAAACCAACAGCAAATTTGGATTTCAGATTAAGGATCGAGAATAATCTACAGAAGGGTAAACCAAACCATGAATTGTATTCAAATTGATCATATATTTATTTATATGTAACAAAATTTCTTTTAAAAAGGCTTAGCAAACATTCATATAAAATACACTATACCATAAAAAAATACTCTTACAGAAAAAATTTCCTACTTACAATAAAAATGGCAATGTAAAAAAAAATACGTACGTGTAATAATACATATGTAGTAAACAGCGACATAAAGGATGAACCACAAAATGTTGGTTCAGAGTAAAAACAATGAAAGTTGGCAGTTTTAAGGACTAAACTAACTATTTGAAATTAATAATATGTTTTAGGGACACATTAACATTTTAAATAAATAAAACATTTTAAGGACACAACGAAACATGATAAATAAGTAATGCATTTTAAGGACACAACCAGGGGTGTGCTGCCAAAATTTAACAACCAGCTCACGAAAAAAAAAAACAAACATTTAAAGTATAAAAAAAAATGTATCATAAGAAACATGTAAATAAGTAATATTTGGATTAAAGATTTTTAAAATTGTATGTTTAAGACGTCATTGGATGACATACACTTCATGTAAGTAGGTCTGATACAATCGTATCGCACTTTGGTTTCCAATCCGTAACCCCGCAGCGGCCTATGTACCTACTGACATCATATGTTGCTATATTCAGTTCGCAGATGTATTTTGACAATGACAGTAAACGTCTACAAGTTTACTGTCATTGGATATATGATGTGTCATTTAATAGCCATAATTCTTCTTCTTTTGCGTAATTAATGGCCCTGGCGACCGTCACAGCAATCAAATCAAATTTATATCACAATCATTTGTATAGAAAATGGGAACCAGAGAAAATAATAAATTATAATGTATCCACTACGTCACACACGATACATTGATGTCACGACCCTACCATTGCTTCTCCAGCGAAAACGTCAAATTGTGTCAAACCTAGACACATAGTACATGTGTCATCCAATTACCTTGTGTTGAAGAGAAGAACTTATTGATTTTGATTCAATGTTTTTCAAAAACTTTAACAACCGCCTCACCCGAGCCGCGGCGAGCCCGCTCCAGCACACCCCTGGACACAACTAAACATGATAAATAAATGATGCATTTTAAGGACACAACTAAACATGATAAATAAATTTGAAGGGGCCAACAAGTTAAATGAATGTTACACATTTATTTTTTGCCTACTCAGAAACAACATTTTATGGCTCACATATTATAACACATAATTAGATATTTGCTTTTTTTCTCACAAAAATAACACCTTCCTAATGTTTTTTTAATAATATAATAATACTATACTGACACTTTTCAATAAAAAATTCTATATTCTATCGGTTTAAAAGTAAATAAAGGAATACTAATTGACTCTTTCGCTACAAGGAGCATATCCATAAGTTTAGTTTTTATGTGGTCCATGTGCGAAGAGTATATTTTCAAAAGTCTGTGAATCGTGAGCAGAGAGCGCATAAAGTTTGTGTACCTCTTCAATCGGCTGACTATACAGTATAATTAAAAAAACCCATGGCCGACTTTTGTTTGTTTTGTTTTAGCATTTTCCTCAAAAAAAATGTAATGCAAGCCTACGAAATGTTTATACACGGTATGAGCCTGTGGTACGAAATACGTACGGACACGCATTGTGTTTTTGAGCACGGTACACGAGGCGTAGCAAAAGAGTTAATTACCTTTTACCCTCAAAAGTCCAAATGCATTCATGTTGTTATATTTTGAATAAAACCCTCTTTTATTTATATGATTTGTTATTGTACAATAATGTAAATAATCAATTAATCTCTTTTATTTCCAAAATAAAATATGTATATATAAAAAATACGTGAAACAAACTACAATTAATATACCGTGTGATCATTTAAATATAAATTAGAGTTGACTTTGAATTTTAATTTCGATTGGCACTACTGACTGTTAACACATAGTTTATCATAACCACAAATTTATTCTATCATTCAATTAACATTCTGGACAACTGCAGAAAAAATGCCGCCTACTCTGATTTATAAATAAAATGATCGCATGGTACTTTTTATCATTGGTTGCGTTCAGGGAACTTTAGCGCTGCTGTGCTTTATGAAAACAGAGTTGCTGAACGGTACCGCTTTATGTGTGCTGCTGCAGCGCTTTATCAAGCGGTAAAGCATATATTTTTTTCCGCTGGATCACTTTTCAAGCCATCCACCAGCGGTATAAAGTCGCCATTGACATTTTGTTCATTTAGGAAAGCGATATTAACTTCTCATTTAACTTGTCACTTTAGTGCATTATGATAAGGCGCTGCAGTCAAAAAATTCCCTGACTACAACCATTGTAAACAAATCGTAATGTTTTGTATGTCTACACTTTTAATGGCTAAACAAGGTAAATGTCATTGAGTGAGGTTCATCTCCTTCACTTAATGACTTACTTTTAAACCGATAATTTGTTCTCCCAGTTTATGATAGTTTAAAAATTGGACAATTACTTAAAGAAAATTAAAATCTCTACTAATTACGCTAATTAATCAGATTGTATATATATTTTGTTTCATTTTGTTTCACTTGGGCGATTGGATTGCAACAATTTCGAGGCACCGAAAAATGTACTAAACTTACTCTTAGTCTTCTCTCCGACAGTCTCCTCGACAGAATTCGCTTCTGCCGTCTTAGAATTATCTAACCTATAAAAAATTGAGTAAACACCACTTTCGAATCTCAGATGGTTAATTTTGTTTATATATATAATGGACATGTCTGTTTAGTTTAAGGGAGGCGAAAGTCATCAAGATCAATCAATTTTGAATGAACTTCTCTTGCACTTGATGAATTTTACCCCCTTTAAAAAGGTTAGTCATTGGTTGCATCTAGGGCTGGGAGCATCCGAATATCCTTTCTAAAGAATATTGAAATATTTGTAAATTCAAATACTTAAATTTTGGAATATTTTAAATATGAGAATATTCGAATATATTAAATTTTTGAATATTCGAACTTAATTATATTTTTAAACGAATATCCAAATACTTCAATTTAAAAAATTCCCAGCATTAATCAAAACAAGTATTATTATTTTGTTATAATGTTGTGACGTATTAACAATAACTAAGTATATTTTTAACTCCATATTAAATCAGTGCGCGTGGCGCATGAGGTAAATAATTACCTCATGCTTAATCTACGATTGGAAAACCCTTGTTAAATAACTATTAAAACCTCGAATAACAACATCAGATTCTTAAAAAAAGAACAACAATGAAACTCATAAAGATTGTGAAAATAAATAAGGTTTGTTTGTTTTAAATTTTCTATAAGAAATCCGTGTTGTCAATAAAGGTTCAAATAGCTATCGAACAACTGTTTTCCACTCCCAGGTTAAGCATGAAGTAAAATTTCGAGTTTAGAAAAGCCTGAAAATTTGGTTTGGTCGCGTAGCGAAACGGAGCGACCAAACCAAATTTTCAGGCTTTTCTAAACTCGAAATTTTACTTCATGCGCCAAGGGTATAAACTCCGATTACAAGCGAAGTTTAATATATACTATTGAAGCAGAGAATTTAGAATTATTTATTCAAAAACATATTTAAATATTTAGATATTCGAATAAGTTAAAAATATATATATTTAAATATTCATTCAAAAACATATTAAAATATTTGGATATTCGAATAAGTGATGTATAGTAATTGAAATATTCATATTTGAAGTCGATCATTTGAATTACTCGTATTCGAATCTAAGCCTTAGTTGCACTCAATTATCCCCTTTTGAAAGGGGGTGAAAATAATCAATTTCCCTTGCACTTGGTAAATTTTACCCAATTTTAATGTGGTGAAAGTCATCGAGTGCAAGCACTCAATAAATTTTACCTCATTTTTGAACAGATGATAAATGTTAATTCGGAAGTCGGAAAATTAGTAAATTGAGATCATTTCTCTTCGAAAATGAAAATTTAAACATCAAAAACTCACCCTTTCCTTTGTAAATATGGTTAGCTTTAAAGAATCTGAGATCTTCGTTCGGGATATAAAAAACACTTCGTGTTTAATCACAAAAATGGCAGTACACTTAGATATATAAAAATATTCTTAACTATTTTTTTCGTTACCTTTACGATTAAATTACTTTAAAAAAAGGGAATGCGATTGTTGTTTTTTCTTCTTCAAGGAAATAGAGAGAGATAGTACGTTAATGATTGTCGGTTTTTTGCTTTTGGTCCTACCCTTTCTTGTTAAAGCGCAGCAGACGAGTTAGCATCGTGGTGACGCATGGAATCTGTTTCTGGCGGTGCATGGTCGGCAAGTCGGGCGTGTTGCTCTCGTAGTCGAGTGCAACCCGCTGGTTGACGAACGTCAAAAGCGTCAGGATGTCATAGTTGTAGATGTTGTTCTCCATTTCCTCGCAGAGCGCCTGCATGAACCACGAGCCTTTCGTCGTGTTGCGCCAAGAATAGAAGCCTAAAAACATGACACACTTGGGTTTCTAGATTTGCGTTTTGCCACAATTGGAAAGTTTATTTATTTATTAACGGAATCTCCATTTTATTACATAAGTGTACATATACATATTGTAATATATGACAAAAATAACAAAAAACATAAAAATCTTATAAAGAATTACATTGATTACAACCGACTAAATTATTACTGAACAAAAATAACAAAAACCATATAAAGAGTTACATTGATTACAGCCACCTAAATTATTACTGAACTAAAGATCTAACAGTCAATGACATTGGATAGCTGAGATAAAATACTATATGAAACTGTAATATAGGATAGATTAATACTCTTGTAAACTAACTTTAAGTGAGGTTATGTTTTACAATAAAAATTTAAAACATAACCTCACCACAAAAAATGTACACAGAACCATTTATGTTTAAGGAGATTTAAGAAAAATAAAATATAGCGAGCTGTTAAACACTAAACGTTAATGCCTAAAATCCTTAAACGATGTATGATCGCGTATGCTTTACTCCATTTAACAGCTAAACCTTAAACACGCTTAAACGTTAAATGTGTTATAAGCCCAGGATTAATGAAAAATCTAACAAGATCTGATCTATCCTGCACCTCAAGGTCCCGACTTTGAACCAGCAGAAAACAGGATTTTAAGGTTAAGTTAGGTTATTATTGGTTAGGGACAATGATGCAGGTCAATACAAATTATTATAAAGTATATATTATAAATAATTAATTATATTTGTGCTATCCATCCCTCATAATAATATTTATAACGTGATTGATCTATATCTTTGGTCCTAACCAATAATAACCTAACCCAACAAAATCATGCTAATTTCTTATTATTAAACTTAATGAAATATACAAGTTTAAAATTCCCGCCCTTAATGCCACTCAACTCATTTCTTCTTCTTCTGCGTAATTTATGGCCTCGGCTACTAGGCCCTGTTGACCAGTCACAGTAATTTTGTATAATTTAATAAATAGTTTCGCTATCCCCGAGGAAATGAAAGGGATTTACGGAAAATACTCACGTAGTTGCAAGGATGGGTAATAAATGAAAGGATTGTCAGGATATAGGATGAAACAGATAGGATGAAAAAGGATTTGTGAAACAACCACGTATGGGTCAAACGCGAGCAGGGATGGAACGCCATTCACGCTCGATGTCCGCTCTATTCGGGGTCCAGAACGGGCACTCAACTCATTTATTTATGGCCTATTGTAGATTGTTAATGTACAAATAAAAAATATAATTACCTGGTACTGTTGAATACGCTATCAGGAAATCGGCGTGTGTCGGTATCCTGTAGGAATCCAGTGGCTGCCCGTCGGTCTCTGTCCTCGACATTGTGACACCCCCGTCCAGTTTATCCCCCTGGCAGGCTTGTATGAAAAACAATTTGGGTTTCCCTACGATCAACAAACATAACCTCAAAAATGTGTAAAGGAGAAAGCGATTTGCTTGGTGTATATACCGGCTAAAGAGGGGCAAAGGTCAGCGGTGAAGGAACTCCAGAGCAGGTCGGGCTTGTAGGGGGCATCTTTCGCGTACAGAGTGCCGGTCTCGCCGTGCGACAGGACGAACATGACGAAACAATCGTAATCGGTATGATCGAATTTTGCCGCTGTCATAAAATTTATTAATTATTAAACTTGATGAAATATACAATTAGGGGGCCTGTTTTCCATAAAAAATTGTGTTGTAACTATGCCTCTCTAACTTCAATTCGTTCACTGACAGCAATGTTTTATAAATGTTCAATGACAACAAAAAGACACATTTACAAAATGTAAATTCTAGGGTTTCCATTGTTTGCTCCAAATTGTACAATTATCAACAGTTTCAGGGTGAATATCAGTAAGTGGACAAGAAAATATAGCAATCAGGGTTGCCAAATCAGTGATATTGTAATCAAACCTGTTGTTTTTAACTTGCAGATTCAAACAAATTGTTTGTGATTCAATTATGGTGTTTGTTGAAAGTTTTTAGTGATAATCAAGTGATTTACTGTCATCAGAATAAGGTTAAACATTGTTTTCATGTGTTAAATTTTGAATAATTTAGAGGTTATGTTACACTGTTTTTGTTTATGTTTGTAAACATATATTTAATTTGCCGAATTATTTAATTAAAATTTACTTGTGACAAGTCATTTCACTCCTTGATTAAGTATGAAGTCAATTTTCAGGCTGTTGTTTTATTAAATTAAAGTTCAAAATATACTGATTAGATGTGTTTATGATTATGATTATAGTTAAATAGTTAAATAAATTATGATTATAGTTAAATAAAGGTTAGGTTTAACGAATACATTAATCTATGTATTTGTCAGTTGTGTTCAATATAACATTTACATAGAAATGTAACTATGGTAACATGTTTAAGTTAACTTTATGTTGTCGTTTGGTAACAAATACTTTAACGGGAACTGGTGCAAACAGGTATAAATACCCTATGGCCATTCAGATTATGTATCACACAGTCTCGCGCCTTCAGCCAGGGGTATAACGTTATTGAATTATTAGTTGTAAACTAAGAACTGTGTCAAAGCTGTGTGCTAACCCCTATTCATAAGACCGAACTTGTTTATTTTTTAGGTTATGTTATTACAGTTTGTATTGTTCCTTAATACCTTCGGCTACAGCAGCGTTGACGTCCCTATACTCATAATCATGGCAGACTGTTACATCAAAACCGAGCAGTTTCAGTTGGTTTGTGACATTGTGGCAATCCATCTGGGTGCCGGATCTCGACCGCAGCCCGTGGATCTTGAAGTGCTCGTGGTTGAAAATTATAGCCCGCCCTCTATACTTGTGATCCATCCGGTAATGCGTGGCATCTCTCATCGTGTTGGTTTTTATAACCATACTTTGTTGTGTCGGCCTAAAAAAATCATACTTGAGTTATTATTACCTTAACCCCTTTTATGTTTCTCCAAATATTCTAGATGTTAAATGTATGTAATTTGTGTGCACTAGTGGTGTTCCACAAGGTTCTAACCTTGGACCATTGTTATTTATACTTTTTATTAATGATATTGTCACACTTTAAACTCTAGTTGTCTGCTTTATGGCAATGACTTCAAGATATTTAGCTCAAAACCTACAAAATGATTTACAATTACTCCACGAATGGAGTATTAAAAATGACTTGCACTTAAATACATCCAAATGTAATTCAACATTTACCAGAAAATGAAACATTTATTTTTCAATATAGCATTAACGGGATTACCCTATAAAGTTTCACTAGTTTTCGTGACCTATGTGGGTTTTTTGACAAAAAGTGAAACTTTTGTCACCAAATTACTTACCTGCCCAAGTCTTCTTATAGCATGTTCGGATTTCTTTTAAGAAACACAAAGAATTTAAATCCTTAGAATCCGTAATTATCTTCTACTATAAATTTATAAGAAGTAAATTGGAATACTGTACCGTAGTATGGAATCCGAACTACTACACTTATATAAAAAACCTTGAAAAAATCTAAAGAAAATGGAAATGCCTCTATTTTAGAACTCATGGACAATATCCTATTCAAGAATAAAGCTCAGTTAAACTTGAAAGGAAATTTGGCATATCTTTATTTTTGTCTACAAATTAATTAATTACCGGTTGCACGATTCATATCTAATTTTAAGATCAATTTTGTTGTTCCTAGGTCAAGTAGTAGATAGATATAACACCTTTGTGTAACTTGGTAAACATGCCGCCTTATGATATTGACATATTTCATATCAGTTTATCTATGCTTACTGCACATATAACATTATCTTTCTTGTTGAATAACAATTAGGTTAGCTGTGGCTTATCAGAACTCTCGCTATACACTACGCCACTTCCTTCCTTCTCTCCAGGGTGAGTCATCGTAATGCCCGTCTTCAATATCTTGTCGTTAGAAATTCAGCATACATTTCTTAACATAATTTATTCGTCCCCTCAAGGAGCATAACGTAAAATTATTTTCTCCACGACCATTAGTAAATGTAATAATTCCAAAATCATTTTCAATAATAGAATGTAAAAATTCTCACTTTTGAGTTAGAATATTTATTCTGAAACACTTGCTTCTTATGTGTTTTGCATGTATTTTCATTCTATAACTAGATACAGAATGAATTTTCCGTAATCGAAGTAAACAACATAGATTGCCTTGAATTTCAAAACTGTCACTGTCAGTGAATTTCAAAACTGTCAGATGTTAATGCCGACTTCGTATTAATTATTTTCAAACAACTTATAATTTAAGTGAAATAATGAGTGAAAAATCGAGTGAATCAGATATAGAGTTTGATAATACTCCACCTAAAATTACAAATTATGAAAATAATATAAGCGAGAACCTGCTGCTGCAAAAATTAAGACATGAATATAAAAAGTATTTTATATATTATAGTATGCCAAATAGAAAAGAAAATGAACTCCTTTTCAGAAAATGTTTAAATTGCATTTTTCGGAAATGGAAATCCTCGACTCTGAAAAATATATTCAATCCTAAAAGCAACAATAAATGTGAAACGCGATATCGATAAAAACTTTGTTAAAACGCTCTTCTGGAAAGTATGTAGCTAAAAAATCGAAGAAAATGGTAAGCGATTCTTAGAAAATGCTCCGAATGAGATATATTTAGTTACAAAGGTAATAAAATTTATAATTTAACACTATAAATATAATTACAATAAATGTTTCAATAACTAACTTGTTTTGTTCAGATTTATTCAATTGTTATTGATTAATACTCGTGGAGAAAATATGGTCTGTTACTCGGTTAGAATGAAAAATTGATACTTGTGGTTCCTCACGCTCGTTCCCACTCGCGTTCGGAATCTTCCACTTGTATCAATTTTTCTCATTCTAACCTCGTTACAGAATATACTATTCCATTGTACATGGTGTTGCATGACGGCTTGGTAAGAATTGTTTGTCTTTTTTTAAACAGAATGCCCTGTATAGTTTTATTGATTAAGAATAGTATTTTATTCACCTATACAGGTTGTCAAGTTTTTCTTAAAAAGACCGAATATGCATTGCTTTATGAAGGCGTACTGTAGTTATTTTAATAGTAAAAATTAAGAATGTATTTTTTGCACAACTGTAACTACAATACTCTATGTTTTGACATAATTCTTTTTAAATGTAAATATACTGGGTGTTCAATAAAGCGAATCAAATTTACTCCACTTTAAATGACTATAACTCGTCATTTTCAAATAGAACACCCTATATTATATTATTCTGTTGTGTGTCTTTTTGTATTACCTTCATATATTATTAAGGGTATCCTATGCCTAAAACCAATAATTTACGAGTTTTCACCATTTTTTACAAAATTTAATAGATATGGATATTGTGTTGTTTTAATTTACAAAAGGTTTTCAATGTTACCGCCATTATCACAGAAACAAATTTGCAGACGGTTTCAAAACAGTTACGAATTCGCTCCATCATATGTTTAGACGTAGTTGGTGCTGTCTGATAAACCGACTCCTTTACATAGCCCCACAAGTAAAAATCTAATTTTAATGAGCATCTTCAGCACGTGATTACGACCATTTAAGAGGTCTAATATTTACCTTTTATGTTTAAAATCATCAACGCCGCAACCGTAGCTTTTATTTAAGGGCCATTCCGTGATTCTAGCACGCTTATATCATAAATGATAACTGGTGATGGGTATTCCAGAGGCTATTTATTTTAAATTTTCGGAATTTTTAAAACTTGATAATAAATAGTAAATTATATCGAATTTGAACTAAATAGAAACTAAAATAAGTAGGCTTTTCTTCTTGAATTTTGTTTACTCTTGTAATGTTTCCCTAAAATACTCAGGAAAGCTAGAAAATGCATAAATGTGATTTTACATGTTAAATCTCTATGTTTGCCCCTTAGCTCATACACACGGTATGTATGCATGAATGTATTGCGCCTGTATTGTATTGCATTATAATTATATTTGTTTTAATATATCCTGTAATTAAATGTTACAAATCTGTTGAATAATAAATAAATAAATTTCATTTCATTCATCCAAATATTTAATACTTAAAAATGTGGAACTTTTTCTAATGATTCAATTCTGTATACAAAGGAAAAAGCCAGAGATAAATATCGATGTTAAGATAGATAGATTTTCCAGCCACGGTTTTGCCCGGCGCATCCACCATCGATCGTAAATTAAAATAAATGTATTTCTTAATTTAAGGCATATTATTAATGAAACAAAGAGAACTAAACTAAATCACATTTATGCATTTTCTAGCTTTCCTGAGTATTTTAGGGAAACATTACAAGAGTAAACAAAATTCAAGAAGAAAAGCCTACTTATTTTAGTTTCTATTTAGTTTAAATTCGATATAATTTACTATTTATTATCAAGTTTTAAAAATTCCGAAAATTTAAAATAAATAGTCTCTGGAATACCCATCACCAGTAAACTAATATTAAACATTTTTGCCAACATTTTATTGCTTGAATCAGTTAGTTATGTTTTAAGCTGCACGCAAGTGTTAAAAAATTAAAATAAAGTTTGAAATCTTGTCATTTTATTACATGCTTTTGGAAGGACTATTATTTGTGTTTGATAAAGCCCATATACGAAAATTAATTTAAGTTTGGGTGAGCTATAGTTTTAGGGCTGGAATTAGTTTAGTTCTCTTTATTTCATTAATAATATGCCTTAAATTAGGAAATACATTTATTTTAATTAACAATTGATGGTCGATGAGCTGGGCAAATCCGTGGCTGGAAAATCTATGACTATCTTGACATCGGTGAGATAAATTGCTTGTAATATTTTTATTACACAACGGTCATTGCTGGAATCCCTTTGTCTAATAAAAATACATTAACTGACATTGAAATTACATTTTAAAACTTCAACACACACAAGGCAACTCTTTTGTCCACAAGAAATTGTATTTTGTAGCTCACAGGAAATCAATAGCCCTTCATGAATTTTCACTCTAAACCAAGGGATTGAATCACCACATAACCACAGTCGAAATAATAACAAGAGATCCCTCGCCTAAAATTCGCGAATAGCTGTAATAACTTTTAACTGAAATACAATCTTTAAATCTGAGTTTCAGATAATTTTGAGAATTGTGTTTGATTTGATCATTTTGGAAGCATTTTTTTTCCTTTGGTCAGAAATAAAATAATGTTCCCCTTTCCTCTGTGATATTTCTAAAAATTTTGACTTTGTTAACAAATAAAAATTCATTTTATTTTAATATTTCTTGAAACAAACTATATTGTGCAATTAATAATTATAAAAAAAGGCAATACTGTCAACAAAATATGTAGACAAAGAAAATGGAAATCTTTGCTTTAAAACTGCTGTTTTTATAAACATTGTAGATTGGTAACATTTTAAAAAGGTCAAATAATTGAAGGCTCGGTTGGACTTAATTGTTGATTAATAATAGCAGTGAATCAAAGGAGGCGATGGATTTCCCCAGCAAAAAGTTTAAATAGAAAAAGTTAGGTAACACTTTTTCATGCTTTACAAACTGTCTCATAATTCAATTCAGCCATCGTAATTTAAATAATCACCCCTTAAAAAAGTAACCTTCCAAATCCGCCCCAGACAGACCCTTTGTTTTCCATTGTTTACGTATACGATGAAACAAAACGTGATTGAAAAAAACCAACCTGGCGTTTCCCAAGGCATCCGATTGATCCTCGCCGCTTCCATTTTTGGTTTTATTCGAATTTGCGTCGCCCGTTTCCATAATTTCAGCAAATTTCCTTTAAATTTTCACTTGATTATAAAAAAACGGACCGTTGCACGATTATAACCTTCAAACATACACAAATAACGCACTTTCGCCAACTTAAGCAACTTGAGGATTTTTTTTTATCAGCGCCATCTATTAATAAACTATTTTAACAGCGACAACTATAACTTAATAACGTTATTAGCGGCATCTATAAAGAAAACCGCGCACAGCTTAAACCTTAGTTCTGAGTCCAGAAACTGTTGCGCTGATTTTGACTCCCAGATTTAAAATCTAGTTATTTTATCGTTCCTTATGTTTCCATCAATTTTGTTATTACTCTATGAATCTTCCGCAAATGTCAAAATCGTCAAAATAAAAACAAAGTTGAAGTTTTTTAAAGTTCTTGAAGAATTGTTTAGGGAAAATGCTGGATGGATGGTATTGTAGATCAATTGCGAATGAACAGGCAGCGGCTGAAGAGCAGGAACGCGCTTTGGAAGAATCGAAATTAAAGAAGCAATATAAATTTCTGAAAGGGAAGTTGAAACATTTGCTATATGTAAGTTTGTTTACATTTTTGTTTGTAAAAAAAAAAACGTTACATTGTGAAGTTGTTGGTTGTTTGTAAAGGCTCCAAGGCCTTAAATCATTTAAAATTATGGGGTCCACTAAAAAAATAGGTATTTATTCAGATTTTAAAAATGTTCGTAAAAGTGATTAAAATATTCAAGAAAGTAAAAATATAAAATAAATGTTATCAATCTGTTTATTTATTGTTGAATAAAGTTTTGTTTTATTTATCTAATGTACATTTCAGACACAAAGTGACCATTGTCAATGGATTAATGCCAGTGTCAGTCCATTGGTAATGGTTACTTTGGGTGCGATATGTATATTTGGTAATTCAAATAAAAGCGCGAAGTCACTAGTGAATTTAATTGGATCTTCACATAACTCATTCAATCAATTTGTTTATATTTGAAGAGTTGATGGATGTTTTGTAATAGGTTTTCTGCTTTTACTATTATTAAAAATATTAGATTTTGAGTACTTATTTATTGTAGGGAAATTTATAGTTTATTATCCAGCTGATTTTTGTTAATTACTTATAGGAAAATGAATGTTTTCAAAGTGCACTGCGATCCTCTCAAAAGAGGCTACTAATGGTGACGAGGGACCGCAGTTTCTTACTGGACCGGCTGATTAAATACGAAAAGCCCGAAAATTCCTCCTCAGAATCAGAAGAAACGGAATCCTCCGAGGATGAAACTGTGAAAGTGGAGAATACAAAAAAGTGAGGTTATGTTTAACCCAGGGAAAAAAACAGTACGATTCTAATTTCTCTGTCAATTATTTTAGGCGTAAAGCTGAGTTTGTGAGCGGTAGTGGTGGTGGTGGTGGACATAACCATGTTAGTCACAGCACGGGTAAATCGGTGCCCCCTCCTAAGAGAAAACGTCCGCCGCCGGCTAAGAAGTCGCTACCCACACACCATACAGTAAGTAACAGTGTTGCCAGATTTGTCTCGAGTTTTTGTTCGTCGCAGGCGTAGAATTTTTCATAATTCTACAACCAGTGCTACAATATAGCGATTTATGGGTGACTGAAACTTTTTTTGAACTTTCGCTTAATGTAATGAAATTTTTCTCTATGAAGTTGAAGCAATAACTTAATTTTTTGAAAAGACTATAGATTATATTTGAATTCTGTATAAAGTAAGAAAACGTATTTACTTTTGACTAAACTCATTGAAATTTATGGCGATTAGATACCTGTTTATTTGAAAAAGAAATTAATGTTCTTTGAAACAAGTAAAAAATTATTAAATTAATTTTAAAATTGATAAAATTTTATAGTTTCATATCCTCATATTTATTTAAGTGTGCAATAACATTGTAACAAGTGTTATCCACTCCTTGATTAAGTATGAAGTTAATATTGCAGGCTTTTCTAAACTCGAAATGTTTACTTCATGCGCCAGGCATATTAAACACTGATTTAGTGTGGAATTTTAAAAAACCCATCACCGTTCTTAACAAAAACACACATCTTCAAAATGTAAAACTATTATTCTTAGTCATTATGTATAACTAAAATTGTTCATACTGAAGAAATTTCTTTAAATATGGCAAAACTGATAACAAAAGTATTTTGTTATTTCTTCTTCTTTAGCTATTTACTTTTGCCGTAGGTAGAGGGGAATCTATTTAAAATAAAAAAAAAATCATTTTAAATCGAAAATGTATAAGTAATCATTTTGTTTATTTCAGATTCAGAATATGAACACGATGTCATCTAACAGCATTATTTTATCCGACGGTCACATGACTCCGGAAGAGGTGGAGAGGCATTTGCAATCGAGGCAGAGTTTTTTGGAGCTTGAGAGGGCCCCCTTAACGGTGCCAACGGAGATGTTTAGTAATGAACCTTCTCTGGACAGGTGAGTCTAAAAGAATATACATACAAAACCTAACCTAATGGCAAAAACCTAAAAATATGAAGTATTAAATGTCAGTTTTATAAGACATTTAATATTTAGTGTTTAGTGATTATCGTATAGTATTTAAGGTTTAAGAAAATAATGCTTAGAATTCATAGGAGAATTAAGGTTATGTGTGTGCATGTCGATGTTGTCAACTATTTCATCACAAATTAGTGAAAATACTGTTTTACAAGTAATTCTTACAATTAACAGTGAATAAATTTAAAATTATTGTTTATAATTCAAAATTTATTCTTTTTACTGTTAACAACTCGGTCAAATTGTTAAAAATACTTTACTATCATGTAACACTGAAATGTGGACAGAACCATTTATGTTTAAGGATATTTAAGGAAAATAAAAAGTAGCGAACTCTTAAAAACTAAATGTTAATTCTTAAAATACTTGAACGGCGTATGAATGTGTAAACGCTAAACCTTAAACACACTTAAACGTCTTATAAACCCAGCATAACTAAGCCTAAAAATGTGTATGGCAAAACATACTTGAGAAATATTAATTAACTAATCTAATCCGAAAATGTTGATTGATTTATGGATTGTTGTTTAAAAGTGACGCTTAATTTGTCTTAGTTTGAATTAAGTTCTATTTTTACGTTTTAAAGCTAAGCTTTGTTTAAACTACCGTTGGACAAGTTTTACTAAGAGCTAATTGCATAAAAAATGTGAACTCTAGTTCATCTCTGCTACTGCAATGTCAATTTCTTGTCATTTGAATAGAACAAAGATTTGATATTTATCTGAAGTTTAGTTCTGAACTGCAGTTCAAATATTTATGTAATAAATAGGGTTTTAATTTGATTTTAAATATTTAACTTAAAATAAAGTGACTTAGCTATCTTAAGATAAGTCAATTGATTTTTGTAACCTGAACACTTTATATGACAACCTAAATTAAAAAACTTTAACGTATATAATCTTATTTTAAAATATTCACTGATGTTTGTGAATAAAATATTTGTTTTTGTTTACAGTGAATCTAATGACATAGGTGAACTTGAAACGTCCCCGAGTAACATTGGTGAGGAGTTAAGCATAGACATGATTCCTGAATAATAATTATATAAATAATTTAATTTAATTTAAGTAAAACATAACCTAGGAATTATTGAATCATTTTTTTAAAATTAATAAACAAACTTTTAAAATAAAATTCCTTTTATTTGAAACTACCTCTCGTCGATGGAACACAAATCCTCGATACTCTCAGCATGTTGCAGTCTACTTAACAAAACCCCGTGTTCGCTGGGCGGTCTCGGGGCAACGTCGTACAGGTTCAAGCTCTCCCTGTTCTTCCTGCGGGTTTTGGAACAGTTCATTCGGGTTTGTAGGATTTGTATGACGGGATCGTGCATGATAAAAACGAGGAAGACGAACCCGCCCTGTAAAGAATCGATTATATCTATAGCGATCCAAAGACCGTTGTTTGTTTCAAAGTAGTAGGAGATTATTTCCGCCGTCCAGCAGACCGTCATTATACCTAAGATTAAGTAACAGGATCGGAATCTAAAAATAAATAAATAGATTAAGCATGGTTAGGTTTAATGTCATTTTATGGTGTTGGGTTAGAATTAATTTTGTTGAGTTGGGTTAGATGTCACTTTGTAGACTTGGGTTGCATAATCAAATTCAAGTGGTATTTTTTAAAATCTTAATCCACTATTATTTAAATCCCCCAGTATTATACTAACGAATGTTTTCCACTCCTAGACTTAGCATGAAGTAAAATTTCGAGTTTAGAAAAGCCTGAAAATTTGGATTTGCCGGATGGAGTTAAGCGAGCCCGGCAAATCCAAATTTCCAGACTTTTCTAAACTCCAAATTTTACTTCAGTATATAAAACACTAATTTAATGTGAAATTAAAAATATAAAAAAACATTATTTTACCAAAGACTGTACTTTTTTCGTGTATTTATTTATTGTTGTCAAAGAGTGTGTAGGAGGCGTAGGGGGAGAAAGGAGAGTGGCGGAGGTAAGGAGGAGGTATGAGGATGTATGTGAGAAGAAGAAGCTAAAGGCGGTGGAAAAAGCGAGCGAGGATTTGAGGGAATGTAAAAACGAGGCGGAAATGTGGAGAATATTGAGGAGAGGGGAGAGAAGGAGGCAGGTAGGGGTATCGCTGAGGGAATGGACAAGGAAATGCAGAGAAGGGAGCGGAGTACCGGGGGAGATTGGAGAAAGCAGATGTGGAGACAGAGGGGAAGAGTTCACGGAGGAGGAGGTGGAGAGGGCGTTTAAGGAAGTGAAGAGTGGAAAGGCGGCAGGGAGGGATGGTCTCAAGGCAGAGATGTGGAAGGAGATTGGGGAAAAAGGGAAGAAAAAATTCAAGGAGCTGTTGAATCAGATGTGGAGGGGGGAGGTGAGCTTTCCGGAAGAGTGGAGGGTTGGGATGATGTGTCCGGTGTATAAAGGAGGGGATGAGAAGGAGGCCAGTAGCTATAGGGGATAACAATAACAAGCATTGGATACTAGCTGGCGATGATGATTGTGAGGAATCGCATGGAGGTGGAGGTGGAGGAAAAGGGGATAATACCGGAGACGCAGGGGGGGTTTAGAAGGGGGAGGGGGACGAGGGAGCAGGTTTTTACCCTGGCGCGAATGGTGGAGAGAGTGATGGAAGAGAAAGGATGTGTGTATGCGGTATTTATGGATCTGAAGGCAGCGTATGACTCGGTGCCGAGGGAGAGTTTGATAGAGTGCTTGAGAAGGAGAGGAGTGAGTGAGGGGATGGTGGAGTGGGTGAGGAGAGTGTATGAGGAGACATGGGTGGTGGCGAAAGTGGGGAAGGAGGTGTCGGGGTGTTTCAGAACGTGGGAGGGTTTGAGGCAGGGGTGCCCGCTGAGCCCGATGCTCTTTAATGTATACATGAGTGAATTGGAAGAGGTGATGAGGAAAGGGCAGGCAGGGGGAGTGGTGATGGGTAAAAGTAAAGTATGGATGTTGGCATATGCGGATGACGTTGTGTTAGTGGCAAGAGAATATGAAGGGATGAAAGAGATGTTGAAGAGAGTGGAGAGGTTTATGGATAGAAGAGGAATGAATGTGAATGTAGTGAAAACGAAGTGGGTGAAGTTTAGAAATAAAGGGAGAGAGGGGAAGGTGAAAGAATTGGAGTGGAAGGGGGTAGTTATTGAGAGGGTGAAAACTTTCAAGTATTTAGGGTTTTGGTTCAAAGGAACGGGAGGGTATGAGGAGCATGTGAGGTGGGTGCAGAGTAAGGCGAGGAAGGCGTGGGGAATGGCGTGGGGGAAGTGGATGGGGAACAATATGACGGTTGCGTGTAAAATATGGGATGCGTGTGTGAGATCGGTGCTAATGTATGGAGTGGAAGTGTGGGGGACGAAAGGGTACGAGCTGATAGAGAGGGAGCAGATGTGGTTCCTGAAGCGCATGTTGGGGGTGGAGAGGTCCACGCCCAGCTACATAGTGCTTCAGGAGACGAACAGAGAGAGGCTAGAGTGGGAGGCAATGGTGAGGGTGGTGAGGTACGAGATGAGATTGTGGGAAATGGAGGAAGAGAGATTGGTGAAGGATGTATGGGTGACGAGTGTGTGTGGGGGTGAGGGTAGATGGAGGGGGGAGAGGAGGAAAATGTATGAGAGGGTAGGGCTGTCGGAGGCGAAGGTAATGGAATGGCTAGGAAATGGGGTGAAGGTGGATGAGTGGGTGAGGGGGAAAGGGAAGGAGGTGGAAGGGCAAGAAAGGCAAGGGCGTATTGAGAGAAGTGAGTATAATGATATGTATGGGAGGTGGCAGGTGTATGGAAGAGTGCCGAAGTATCTGATAGAGAAGGGATGGGGTAGAGAGGATAGGGTGATTGTGGCAAGGGCGAGGTGTGGATCGGAGGAGAGAGGAAGGAAAGTATGGATGGGGGAAGAATATGGAAGGTGTGTGTTGTGTGGACAGGGGAAGGATACGTGGGGACACTTGGCGGAGGAATGTGAGGGGGTGAAAGAGGAGTGGCTGGGAGCGAAAGGGAATAGAAGGGTAGTGGAGTGGATGAGAGAGGATGGGATCGGGGTAAGGACGTTGGAAAAGCTGGGGAGGGAGAGGGAAAAGAGAAGGGAGGGTAAGAGGGATACGGAAATGGAGAAATAACGAATGAATTGTAAATAGTCTGTAAGATGTTGAGATATGCCAATAAAGGTCTTTTTTTTTTTTATTGTTGTCAAATTCTTTAGCCACTTGATGTTATCAGTACTTTGTACTCGTATAAGTATTTAATTACCTATTGTTACATACTTGTACTAAGTACTCGAGTACATTTTGTGTAGTGTAATTGTACTTAGGACTCGAGTACATTTTACCTGCATTCGGAACAGCTCTGCAGGTAACATATATTTTTTGGGTTAAAATATAGATTATGTATGGGTGTTTATGACAGATAACCTACAATTTTTATATGTTTACGTACACATTCTTGATTCCTTTGACTCGAATCCGCCAATCGGATTTGGGATTCTTTTGGCGTTTCTTGATTTTGAACCACGTGAGAGTGATGAAGACGTAGTTGAGAATAATAGAAATTGCAATTGGTAGATAGTAAAAGAAGACTTTCTTGTCAGCTGAAAATGCATTGCAGAATTTGCTTTAGTTACACTTAATTGAGTCGTTACGATATCTTACATCTTAGCCAGCAAGGTTCGTATCCGAATGTGGGTTTCGAATATGTTGCCGGGACTGTTTTATTTACGAAAATTGAAGTAATAACAGCCGCTATCGGTATGCCCATCGCGAATCCGGCGAAGATTTTGTAACGGTGTTTGTTATAATTTTTTTCATACCACCTGAAAAAATAAGTGTTTGAAAAGAGAAGAACAATTATTTATTAATAATTGGATAAATTGTTTTTTATTGAATGTAATGAATTTTTATATAATAATTGATTTACAAGAAAATTGAATTTGTGATCAGTATTATAAATTTTCTAAATGTGATTTTCAGGAGTCAGATTTTTTATCTGTTAAGAAATAAAACACTCACCAGACTTGATAAAAAATATCACACGACAAACAGAGAAGCCACGTGAATGAAGACACAAGGAAGAACTGATAGATGAACCCTGAAAAAAAAGGGTGCTAATTCTGCGCTTAAAATTGAATTTTTGTGGCAAGTTGAAGTTCATTTTTTACGATTTTTTTTAAGCAGAGCCTACATCGAATGTGAAGGTATTTTGAACAAACATTATATGTTTTTCATACCTAAAACAGTGCAAGCAGTTCCACTGACGTGCAAGATCCTTGCCGTTGCTAAGCAACCGAAAGACAGAGACATCATCGTTGTGTATCCCATGACATTAGTTCCTCTTTCGGCTCTTGCTTCTTTGCAGACGATGAAGATGATGCTTGTTATGATTAGAAAGAATGAAGATATGTAGATACCTACAAAGTAAAATAAATAAAATAATTATTTTGTGCGTGTATCTATTGGATTGTAATGCTAACTTTGGACAATTGACCAAGTCCAACGGCTTAACCGCTCAGTCACGAAATAATAATATATTCTCTTGAATTCACTTACAACAAACAATTACTGTATTTAAAATCTCTGGAACATGCTCAGTCTCGAAACACATAAACATCGTCTCATTCCAACTCCAAACGTCCTCATCGAGCTGAATCTGGCTAATATCGTAACAAAACTTATCCTTCGTTACAACAGCACCATCTGGAAGAATCATCAAGCCTATTGATAACAAGTAAAACTCTTCAAACATGTCCATTCGGAACCTGTAATACGAAGAGTTAATCAAAGAAATTCTATTTTAAGGGTGTTGTTTTTTTGTACATTCCATATTCGCAGTTTGGTTGGTGTAAATATGGCTCGTAGATTACGTTTTGCATGGGCTCGTCGTCGAGTACAGTTAAGTTTCCTTCGTAGATTCGCATTGGATAAGTTGAGGTGATTCTGTTGATGCAGCCTTTCGAGGTTTTCACTTGGTAGATCGGGCAGCATTTCGGGAGTCTTGCTATGTATTTTCCTTCTTCCTAAAATAAAATAATTAATCAATATAAAAATCATTTGATTTGCACTGCACGATCATTTGAAATATAAATTAGAGTAGGCTTGAAGAGTGGATCTGTCGAAGTGTCACGTCACCAAATGGGTTCTGTAGCCATTTCATAGACAGGCACGCACCCAGAAATTTATCTTGGGGGGGGGGGCTCACGCGTCTTGAAGGGGGCCCATTCCGGTCTTATGGGGATAAAACGCGAAATGTCTACTGCTTACATAGTCCGAATTAAAAAATAATTTCGGGTTTTGTCCACATGAGTTTAGACAAGTCAAGACAAGACAACATGCTAAGTGTCAAAAATGTCAAAAATTTTTAATGTTGTAATAACAGAAAGTCAACCTTAGTCGAAATTATTAAAAATATAAGAAGGTTGTGCTTTATTTTGACATTCGCAAAATAATAAAGAAATAAAAACAAATAAACAATTTGTAAGAAAATATTAATTTCTTTGTTTTTTATGTAAAAAAATAACAAAATTGAGTCGATAATGCTAGAGGAGCTAAATATTGGGACTAAATTTAGAAAAATACGAGACATTCTCCCGTTTTTTTCCGAAATAAAATAAATCGATCAAACAAAACAAAACAAGTAATACAAAACATCACTTCATTTTATAAACAAATTGACAAATTATTTATTAGAAGTATATTTTAAACTTCACTTTAAATCAGTGTTTTCAGTGTTTTCGAGTTTAGAAAAGCCTGCAAATTTAAATTTGCCGGGGCTTTTCTAAACTATAAATTTTAATTCATGCTTGTCTGGGAGTGGAAATACTCATTAGAAGTTTTAAATTTAACGTTTTTATAGTTACTTTGTATAAAAAAAATCTACTTTTCTCAAGCCCACGAGCCACCCCCCTAGGTGCGCGACTGTTCATAGAAATGCACCAAACTTATTAAATGACCCACGTTTATTTAAATTTGAAGTACTGGAAGAACAAAGTTCCCAGTGAGTAAGAAACAAATAGCGTTTTGTCAACATTATAACAACATTAAACGTTGTTTTAATATTGATGGAACATGACTTAAATGTGTTTGCTCAGTGGGTTAAGACTTTGGATAACACAATTTGATTGAAATATAAAAATTCAAAAAAAAATCTGTCTAGGAATAACTATTATTGGTGATTTTTGATTTGACTTACATTGATTTGATGAAAACCTTTTCCCTCCTTCAACGAACCCAAATCCTCTACGTCACTAATATTACTGATCCCTAGAAAGGTCTTCAAACTGCTGCTCCAGATCGCCACGTAATCAATCTTCTTCACGTCAACGTAATTAGGGAGTGTTAGATACACGTCTTCGCCGGAATATGAAGATAGAGGTTGCGAAGAGTTGTTTTCGTTGAAGAGGACGTGGCCGTTTTCTTCGGAGCCGTCTCTCCTGGATCCAGCCCAGAAGTGCGCGTCGGGCGCTTTTCCGTTGTAGTGAAGATTGGTTATAAAGATGGTCTTTGTGTCGATGATGATTATCGGGCCTGAGTGTATGTTGTAGTTGTATTTATCTGATGGGGTGAGTGATGGGATTTGGATGTAAGTTGGCTTAATCTATAACATGAGGAGAAATTAGATGGTAAATAAGAAAGAAGAAAATCCAATTCCATTAAAGTCGCAAAAGAGATAGAAAGAAGAACTGAGTCTTTTTGGTGATACATAAGGAAAAACGAAACGGCGCCTGGGGCCAAATAGCCTTAATCAATAAGTTAAGGGGTCATATCTACCTGTAATTTTTCACAAAAATCGATTTTTTTTTATTTGATAAATTGAAAGAGTGAACATTTAACATTGTTTTCCAAAATAGTTCAAGTTGATCCGATGAAAATTGACGAACATATGCGGAATATAAGAATACCGCTTTGAGGCCCATTTCGGAGCAGGTAGCACGCACCTGCTGCGCGCGAAACAAAAGTGGCGCATGCGCGTTCCGAGTTGCACGTCAACGAGTTCGAACAAAGATAAAGGATCGCGAGAATTGCGGTCTTCGCGGAACTTTCGCAAAAGTTTATCAAAAAAAAGACATCCGGTGAACCCGAAATTAATTGAAAGCGATCCTGCCAGCTTCGGCGCCTCAGCAAAAAAGTTGAAACTGGCCTCTGATGTGCCGGAAAATGCATCCATAGAATACCGCGTAATAAATTTCATCACTGTTTTTGCTACGATTGCAACATTCGTGAAGTGCAAAGACTGTGGGCAAAAAGTGGAGTTCGGGACCGCCAGCACTCACATTCTTATATTCCGCATATGTTCGTCAATTTTCATCGGATCAACTTGAACTTTTTTGGAAAACAATGTTAAATGTTCACTCTTTCAATTTATCGAATAAAGAAAAAGTCGATTTTTTTGAAAAATTACAGGTAGATATGACCCCTTAACTTATTGATTAAGGCTATTTAGCCCCAGGCGCCGTTTCGTCTTGCCCTCTAATAAAAAATACCTAGGAAGTGAACCGACGATTCATCTTCACGATGCGGCTGCTGGGTATTGGTTTGAAAGGAGCTACACGATTCTGTGGACTGATGGATATGCCGGCTTTTCTCCGTCAGAGTACTTATGGCCTAATTGTAAAAAATATTCATGATGTGGTGCAATTTGTCGCAAAAGGTTTTTTCAGTGAAGCTGCCAAGGAAGAAATCGATCAAACCAGGAAGGAAACGGGTGCTCTGAATTCAGTTGATCTAGTCGTTTCTGGGGATGGAACGTGGAAGAAACGAGGCTTCACTTCATTGTTCAGCGTTTCTTCAATCACAGGTTTCTACAGTGGCAAAGTTTTGGATGTACTCACCAAAAGTTTGTTTTGTAAAGAGTGCGAGTTTTGGAGGAAAAATTAGGGCACGGCTGAATATGAAGAGTGGGAGGAAACACATGCATCTAAATGTCAGACAAATCATATCGGATCATCTGGAAAAATGGAGGGAGATAGCATGGTCGAAATGTTTCAACGTTCCGAGGAATTATACGGCGTACGGTACAAGTACTACATAGACGACGGCGATTCCACAACGTACTCTCAACTCGTCAAATCTGACCCATACCAATCCAACCCATCTGTAATGAAGGAGTGTGTCGGACACGTGCAGAAGAGGATGGGCAGTCGACTGCGCGCTTACAAAAAAGCCAACAAAGGAATCGGTGGAAAGGGGAAGCTCACTGCAAAGATAATTGATAAATTGACTGTTTACGGCTTGGCTATAAAACGTAATTCTGACTCCGCCGAGAAAATGAAGAATGTCATTTGGGCTACGTTTGATCATTATCGATCCACTGACGAACATCCAGTTCACGACAAGTGTCCAGTGGGATCTGAGTCATGGTGTTCGTGGCAACGCGCGCAGGCTGAGGGAACGCTCAGCTCATTTCATCACGAGTATAAACCTTTGCCAGCCTCCGTCCTGAAAGTCAAAACCGATCTATGAGGATCTCAGCAAGAATGAATTTTTGGAGCGGTGTGTCGGAGGTTTCGACCAAAATAAAAATGAAAGCCTCAACCAGCTGATTTGGAAAATTAGTCCAAAAATCATTCCATCTGGGAAAGTGAGCGTTGAAATTGCCGCCTATGCAGCGTCTGCGATGTTTAACGAGGGACATGCTGCGTTACTGAAGATGTTTGAGTCAATGGGGGTCAACTGTGGGCGCAACCTACGCCAATTTATCAGGTCTGAGGACATCACCCGGGTCAACGTCAGTAACCCGCGAGCGCAGCAGAACACTCGAGAGGCGAGATCACAGCGCAGACAGCAGCAAATAAAGTTCCTGGAGGCCATACATGAGGTAGAAGGGGAATCATATGGTCCAGGAATCGATAATTCTATGTAAGTGTCAAAAATTATTTCTTATGATACCGCGAATACAACTTAAAACTTTAAACGCAATCATCTCGAAAACATATTTTTAAAGTCGGTGACAGCAATATTTTAACATCTACGCATCCGATTTGATTGATTCTTTTTGTTCCTGGTTTAGAACTATTTTATTAAGGCCGCGATCGTTCGCATTTTGAAAGTTCGACTTTATATAGCCTTTTTAATACAGCTTTTTAGCCCCTAAAAATGACGTCTTTGATTTAAAAGGCCGCCATTTTGTTAAAAAAAAAATTGATCCAAAAATCTTCAATCGCGGCCTAAATTCACTAATTCTTAACGCAACCTCCTTTGAATTTCTAATTTCAGATGATTCCTACTCCTGTAGGAGCTGTCACCGCAAGACACCTTTTTTAAAAGACCTCCACTTGGGAGCGGCCTCCTGGAGTACCCTGACGTAGTGGTCATCAAGTTTAATAAAATTTAAAAGTCTAATGTACGATTAATAAATGTGTGAAAGCAGATTTGGAATACGTTGTTTACTTCTCAAGATAAAAAATACCAAAAATTCCGTTTTTTTACAGTCTTGCAGGTAGATATGACCCCTTAAAAAAAATAATTAGCGTTCATTTTGAAGCTGTAAACAGTGTTTTTCACTCCTAGACAAAGCATGAAGTAAAATTTCGAATTTAGATAAGCCTGAGCGTTTAGATCCAAACTCAGGCTTTTCTAAACTCGAAATTTTACTTCAACTGCCACGCGTACAAAGCGCGGATTTAGTATGAAATGTTCAACTTTTACTCTCGCAATTTATGGCGCCCAACAAGGGCCAAGCGTTAAATTTAGACGCTCGCGATTTATGGCGCCCAACTAGGGGTCACAGCGTTAGCCTGGCCCCGCCTTGGGCGCCAAAAACCTCAAATTCAAGCGTTTCTAGTAGTTTTAAACGATTGTTTTTTACTTCCAGATTAAACATGAAGTAAAATTTTGAACTGGTATGTATACAGAGTAAACGAAAAGGTATGACCAAACCTTCAGGAAACATCCCGCACACATAGAGGAAGAAATTATTTTATATAACAGGGGTGTTCAACCTTTTGTCATACGCGAGCTACTTTTGCATACCAAGTTATTTGGCGATGGATAGATAATAAAAACAAATAAAAAACAGTATCCAACAATTTTATTTCATGATTATTCCTTAAAATTTATTGTAAATTGCTCGAATTTTAATAGCGCGAGATTTGGTTAAAATTTATTAAACATAAGCAGTATATCTCTAACTGTACAATATGGTCAGTATTTTTCACTCCCAGACTAAGGATGAAGTAAAATTTCGAGTTTAGAAAAGCCTGAGTTTGGATTTGGACACTACGCGTCCAAATCCAAACGCTCAAAATTTTCCTTCATGCTTAGTCTGGGAGTGGAAAACATACAGCGTTAGTCTGGCCCCACGTTGGGCGCCAAGAAACCTCAAATCCAAGCGTTTCTAGTATTTTTAAACGAGTGTTTTTCACTCCAAGATTAGGCATGAAGTACAATTTTGAACTGGTGAACAGGTTGAACGAAAAGGCATGAACAAACCTTCAGGAAACATTCCGCATACATAGAGGAAGAAAATATGTTATATAGTAGGGGTGTTCAATCTTTTGTCATACGCGATCTACTTTTGCATACCAAGTTATTTGGCTATGGATAGATAATAAAAACAAATAAAAAACAGTATTTACCAATTTCTTTCCTTATGAGTATTCCTTAAAATTTACTGTAAATTGCTCGCATCTTGATAGCGCGAGATTTGGTTAAAATTTATTAAACACAAGCAGTATATCTCCAACTTCACAATATGGTCAGTGCTTTATACGCGTGGCGCATGAATTAAAATTTCGAGTTTAGACAAGCCTGAGTTTGGATTTGGATGCTACGCGTTCAAATCTAAACACTCAGGCTTTTCTAAACTCGAAATTTCACTTCATGCTTAGTCTAGGAGTGGAAAACCCTTGGTAAAGGTAAATTTTTAAATTCTATTAATTATCCACGTAACGTATTTAATGAGTTTTACCCCTGAAACAATGATATCATGATTTCCTAGTGAATTATCGGCAAACCGGTTTAGATTCACTAATTTATTGAATCACTGGTAATTTACAATTCTTAATAAGTATATAAAAATATTTCCAATCAAATTAAAGCGTAATTAGTCATTAATCAATAGGTTTAAAGAAAATAATTAATAAGCGTTCAGTTTGAAGCTTAAACGAGTGTTTTTCACTCCCAGATAAAGCATGAAGTAAAATTTCGAGTTTAGAAAAGCCTAAGCATTTGGATTTGGACGTAGCGTCCAAATCCAAACTCAGGCTTTTCTAAACTGGAAATTTTACTTCATGCGTTACGCGTACGAAACTCTGATTCAATGGGAATTTTTAAATTTAGATGCTTGCGATTTATGGCGCCCAACTAGGGGCCACAGTATTAGCCTGGCCTCACGTTGGGCGCCAAAAAACCTCAAATCTATGCAAGTATTTGACAATTTCTAGATAATCAAGAACACACTTGCACCTTTTAAGATGTTGGACAATTTGTAGATGACAAAGAATTACTGGTGTGGGATAATTTGTAGATAAAAAAGAACTTACTCCTTACCTTAAGGTTTAATAAAAAGATCGTAATATTTTAAAGTAATCTTGTTTGGAAAACTATAAATAAATCATAAATTAAAGACTGCTCATTGAAGAGGTATACAAACTTCATGCGCTCTATTCTCACGATTTACAGGCTTTGGAAAATATACGCTCTTCGCACATAGAGCACATACAAACTAAACGTATGGATACGCTCCTCGTAGCGAAGGGGTTAACCAACATACAATGCATACTTAAAAGAAAAGTTCCCTGTATGTTTTTATTTCTTCTTCTGTCTTCACTTACCTTTCTTCCATTGTTTGTATTTTAAATATACACTGATCAAAACAATTACCGGGTCACTAATTTGTGCCTCCATAAAATTCAAACGGGAAATTACATGCAAATAAAATTAAGGACATCTGAAAGACGCTCTATTTAATTGTTATAATTGACACATAGGGAATTATCAGCACACATAGGGAATTATCATCATCGCACACTTGTTCATTATTACGGAGTATCCGTAATAATGAACAAGAACTACCAAAACTAAAGTGAAATAATGTCTTCCAAATTTGATTCAAAGAGCTAGGAAAGCCTTGTTGAAATCAATAAACAAACGAAAATGTTTGCAACTGACAGTTTGACTTAAGTTAAGTGAAAATGAGGCATCTCAACGAAGTGGAAGTTGTTCGTGCTATAACATTAATTGAAAATGGCGAAAGCCTTCGACAAGTTTCAAGAAACTTCAACGTAAGCCTGTCTGTGATTCAGCGATTGTGGAACAGGTACTTAGATACAGGTCAATATACCAGGCGAGGTGGGCAAGGTCGCAAGCGAAATACAACTCAACATCAAGACCGATTTTTACTGATTTCGAGTCTTCGCAATAGAGTTTCTACGGCGAAAGACCTCTTAATTTCCCTCAGAACGGCGCATGGAGTTACTGTATCAGACCAGACAATTAGGAAAAGGTTGAGGGAATCAAATTTGAGGGCAAGACGACCCGTTGGAAAACCCTCTTTGACACGACGCAATAGAAAAGCAAGGATTAATTTTGCTCGTGAACATGTCGCATGGCAACTTCGACAATGGAAGTCTGTGCTCTTCACGGACGAATCAAGGTTCCGTATTACTCTTTGCGATGGCCGAGTACGTGTTTACAGACGCCCAGGAGAACGCTACGCAGCTGCTACTGTCCAGGAAGTCGAAAGATTTGGAGGTGGTTCAGTTATGGTTTGGGGTGGGATTAGTATCGACAGTAGAACCGACCTTGTTGTAATTCCAGGAAATCTTAACGCTAATCTTTATGTTGACATTGTGTTAGGAGAACATGTTGTCCCCGTGGCATATGGAATAGGTCCTAACTTTTTGTTAATGCAGGATAACGCAAGACCACATACTGCGCAAATCACTTTAGACTTCCTACAAGAACTGGAAATTCAAACAATGGTGTGGCTTGCTTTAAGTCCTGATTTAAATCCCATAGAGCATGTTTGGGATATGCTCGACAGACGTGTTCGTGGTCGCCCGCATCCTCCTCAGACCATCCAGCAGCTAACGGCGGCTCTTATTGAAGAATGGGACGCTATACCACAGGAAGACCTTCGAAGACTTTTGCGAAGCATGCCAAGACGGTGTAATGCCGTTATTCGTGCTATGGGAGCACATACTCGTTATTAAGTTACCACTTTATGTACAAAAGTTTACATTGACAATTAATTTAATTTCGTTTTGCACTTTGGTTTTGGTAGTTGTTGTTAATTATTACAGGTACTTTAAAAGTACGTGATGCTGACACTTCCATATGTGCCAATTAAAACAATTAAATAGAGCGTCTTTCAGATATCCTTAATTTTATTTGCATGTAATTTCCTGTTTGAATTTTATGGAGGCACAAATTAGTGACCCGCTAATTGTTTTGAGCAGTGTATTTTAATATAACGTAACAAATTCACTTTGCTTATTTCATGTGAGAAAAATAATAACTATTTACCTCTGAATGAAGCATAACATGTCCGAAACTCTTCCTCTCATCTTCACTCCAAACGCTTAACCAATTTATGTCGTTTACCGTGATTTCTTCTGGAAGCGTCAGAAGGATGTTTTCGTTGTTGATTTTTGGTAAATGCAGATTTTCTCCGAGAAGCACAACCTGCCCTTCTTCCGAAGGTTCCTCTCCGTTTCCCACGTAGAAATTGATGTTTAGGGTTTCTTCTTTTTGCGAAAAATTCGGGATGTAAATCGAGGTTACGTTTATGATTAGAAGATTCCCAGAGGAAATTCCGTTTGAGGTATTTAAGAATTTTGTCAGGGTTTTCATCGGCGTTTCGTTTGTGTAATCAAATTTTGAAATCTGAAAATAAGCAATGGTTAATGAAAATAATAGAAAGATATAATAAAAAATGTAACCTTTTCTTGTGAAACTGAAAGAAACCCCGCTTTTATTCATATTTAACAAGGAAGAAAAGTTGTAGGACATTCTCAACTTTTCTTTCTGTAAAAAAAGGCTTTACAGAAATAAACAAAACAAACAAATAACGCTGTATCAACATTGTAGGAACATTAAACGTTGTTTTAATGTTGATAAAACATTACTTTAATGTGTTTGCTTAGTGGGTATGTTCTTCCCCTAGTAAAGAATTTTGAACAGAAGAAGAGAAAGATTATATTTTTTAAATACTCGCCTCGAACATTTTTCTTTTGTTTGGATTTTCGCTTTTAATCACATAAGGCGATAATACGTCCTCACTTCCTTCAAACCTAACAAAGCCGATTAATTCTTGATCCAGAGTGCACCAAACGCTCAAATGATTGTAATCAAAAATATTTTCTTCTGTTTTAAGCGTAACGTTCACACCTCGATAGCTTTTAAGCTTCGAAAATTTCCCATTTTCATCAGTGATCAGCAAAGAGGTTTCAAAATCTAATTTTTCTTGCCCTAAATAGAAATGCGCGTCAGGACTGAGACCGTCGTAGAAAAAGTTTTCCAAGATTAAAGTTTGATTGTCCAAAATGTGTATTCCGGAACAAGAAAAGTTGTGAAGAAAGTGTGGTTTATTTAAGATCGCTGAGTTGTCTTCGTTTTCAATTCCATTTTGTTCACTGTGGATTTTTTCTAAGGGTTCATCAATAATTGGATTTTTCTGAATTTTGTTGGATTTTATTTCAGTTGCATTGAAGATTTTTTGTAAGGATTCTTCAGCTGTCGAGTTTTCTTCATTTATACTAGATTTGATTCTAGTTGCAATTTCTCCGATCGGGATTTTTTGCGAGTCATCTTGATTTTCTTCACTCATTAGGTTTTCTTCATTAAGAGATTTTGATTTATTTAAAAATTTAGCTCTTGAACGATTTTCCTTTTCTACTTCAACTTGAATTGTTGTTTCCCCGAAGTTGTTTTCGTTTTCGTCAATTGGTTTTTCTTCAGCATTTTGAAATATTGCACTGGATTTGTTTTCCATATTGGAGAACTTCGTTCCATTTGGGTTTTCTTTCGCTTTTTCCAATTTTGCACTGAGCTTGTTTTCCATATTGGAAGACTTTGCTCCATTGGGGTATTCTTCATTATTTTGGATTTTCACTTTGGAATCTTCTTCAACTGTTACGTTATCTTCATTAGGGATTATTACTGGGAATAGATAGTTATCTTCAACATTGTCTATATAGTCTTCATCATTAAGTAACACTCTTGATTTTCTTTTGATTACTACATTTTCTTCTTCCGCACTTTTAGAATTCACAGAACTTTCTTCTTCTTTAAATATCAATGTTTCTTCAATCACTTTATTTATTGATCCACTCGTATTGTCTTTAGAATCAAACGCTTGTGTGGTCTAAAAAAACATTTTAATCAATTTCTAAATTGAACAAATAAATTAATCACTAAGGTTTTTAATTCAAAAGCCGCTCAATTATTTGGCGCGCTATATGTATTTACCTGTGTGTTATTAAAAGACAAGAACGAAATTAACAACACAATATATAAAAGCATGTTGTTATTCTCATTTGGATAACCTTTTCATGGAACAAGAGAGAAAATACTAGTGTGGCAGTAAACGTGCGTTATCTTATCACATGTTGTTTTATCATTATCATTGATTAAATAGATTGGGAGAGTTGGTATTTTTATTGTGACTAACTAAACTGATTCATCAATTCCAATAATATTTATATATAAAACATGCTTTTTGTTATCCTTTAAATATTAATGAGCTTTTAAAGGTGAGTTTTATTTAAATTTCCCGCGATTAAATTACTATTTGTCGTTGATTTTCAAGCGGAAATGATGAATTCTCGTTATTTAATTGGCTGATTTCTAATAGACTCCTAGTTTTTAGACATTGCAATCTTGAGAATGAATTACGTTACTAAAGTAAAAGTTTAATAATAAAATGCGCTTTCGAAAGATGTTATTCGAATTTCTCGCCGTGAAAACGTTTATTTTTCGATAGGGATTTTAAGGGCCGGAAATGAAGATTTCCAGGTTAGGTTGGATCTTGATTTGTAGGTTGGATCTAGATTTGTACGTTAGGTTAAATTTAGATATTAGGTTATACCCAGATTTTTACGTTAGGTTTGATCTAGATTTGTACGTTGGGGTAGGTTAAGTAAGGTTAGAATTTCCCGCTTTGAAAACACTGGTTCTTCGATAGGGATTTTAAGAGCCGGAAATTAAGATTTCCTGATTTCCTGATTTGTAGGTTAGATCTAGATTAGTACGTTAGGTTAAATTTAGATATTAGGTTATACCCAGATTTTTACGTTATGTTTGATCTAGATTTGTACGATAGGTTAGAATTTCCAGATTTGAAAACATTTGTTCTTCGATAGAGATTTTAAGAGCCGGAAATTAAGATTTCCAGGTTAGGTTAGATCTTGATTTCTAGGTTAGGTCTAGATTTGTACGTTAGGTTAAATTTAGATATTAGGTTATACCTAGATTTTTACGTTAGGTTGGATCTAGGTTTGTACTTTAGGTTAAATCTAGATTTGTACCTTATGTTAGATCTAGATTTGTACTTTAGTTTAGATACAGACTTGTACGTTAGGTTAGATCTACATTGTTATGCTAGGTTAGATCTAGATATTTACATTAGTAGCGTCATTTTTTTTAAATATACGGCACAATAAGTCAAAATCGTCAGAATGTTTCTGTTGCTATAACTTTGATAATTAGAAAGATAGCAAGCTGAAATTTGAAATGTACAGAAAATGATAACGGCGAAACACAACAAAATTGACAGATTTTATGTACCCACTGAGCAAATCCATTTAAGTAATGTTTTATATGTTTTATCAACATTAAAACGACGTTGAATGTTGCTACAATGTTGATATAACGTTATTTGTTTGTTTTTTGCTCAGTGGGTAGGGTGTCCCAATTTCAAGACAAAACAATAAAACAGTTTTTAATGGACGTTTCGGACACGTTACAAGAGATAAATGTTAATTTATGTGGAATTAAAGTTTTTAACACGTTACACGAGAAAAATTTCAATTTATTTCAAAAACGTCAAACTATATCAAACCGAGAATGTCAATGACGCTGAAACAAAATATCAGTTTTGATATTAGTTGAAGAGAATTTTTTTCTCATTTTCATTTTTTTTCATTCATTTCCATTTCATTTTTATTTTCTCAAGTTGAAATTTTACTCAATGCGCCACGCATATAAAACACTGATTCAAAGTAAAGTTGACTATTTCCTTCAAAAAATGTCTACCAATCATATTACGAGAATTCATTTTCATTGCCCAATCACAATTAAATTTCAGCGAAAATTGCATAGTAGGTGAAAATTCTACGAAAAATTACAGCGAAAATTGCACTGTTGTGACGTCACATGTCAGGTATCAATCAATTTCTCTCAATCTTTCAAAATTAAAGTTTTTTGATCTAACTCGTATTTTCATTCATCACAGAACGTCATAATTTGTCTCCAAACGAACTCTTTACTTTTTCTTGTATTTTCGGATGAATTTTTCTCGATATTTTTCGATATATCTTTCGAAGAAAAACTTCCGAAGCGATTCATGTTGACACATTAAGTGACACTGATTGATAATTAATATTTTAAATAATACGTCAACTTGATTAAAAATCGTATTTTTCAGGAAATAGTCTTTTAAATACATTTCGTGCATTAAAAATGCTCTGAAAATTTAGTACTCAAAGCTCGTTGCCTTTAAGAAACTGCATTCGTTCATTTTGATTGTGATTTGACTGAAAAAGTGCCCTCGACGCTTCGCGTCTCGGGCACTTTTTGTCAAATCACAATCAAAATGGACTCATGCAGTTTCTAAGCAACGGCTTTTCGTGAAAAATTTTCGATCATTTTTAATGCACTTGATATATTACTATTGAAAATATACTGATCAAATATTTAAAAATAATATAATATGTGCATCAATAAGTTGTAATTTTCACAATTGTTAAGAATTCTTCATACTTTTTCAGAATTCTCGTAGTTTTCAACATTTTTGTTTCTAAATTTTCGATTTGTAACATTTTCGTCAACTAATATTTTCATCGATTTGTAACATGCTCATCAGATTTATAAAATTTTTATTAAATTTTCAACATTTCGAGATTTCCAAATTAACCCACTGAGCAAAAAAACAAACAAATAACGTTGTATCAACATTGTAGCAACATTAAACGTTGTATTAATGTTGATGAAACATTACTTGCATGTGTTTGCGCAGTGGGAAATCTCAAAATATTTGTCAATTTATAAAATGTTCATGAGATTTTCAATATTTCAAGATTTTTTTCGATTTATAGAATGTGTTAGCTCTGATGTTGAGTGGATTGTGGATCAAACAGCGAGATGGTTTAATTAATAAACTGCAGTCGTTTCAACACTTATAATTTTCAGGAAACACAAAATACAATTTACAAAGCACGTATTTACTCTGTCACTGTTTACGATGTTCTAGCGCGGTGTTAAAACCGACCACCCTTGTTGCCTCGGCCACCCCCTACTCTCGCTAAAGAGGGGTTGGGGTAAAAGCAGGTAGCCAGAGACTTAACAAAATGTTTTAGTAAGGTTTCGAGGTTCGAGGTTTTAGTAAGATTTTCGGTATTTTGAATTTTCGTCGATAATGTTCATGAGATTTTATATATTTCAAGATTTCAACATTTTGAAATTTTCGTAAGATTTTCTATGCTTTGAGAATTTCGTCAAATTATAAAATCTTCTTGAGATTTTCAATATTTCAAGGTTTTCCGTTTATTTTCAAAATTCTGACGATTATTCTGAATTTCGCAGATTTTCGACAATTTTCAAAATGTTGGCACTTGTTTGATCCTATTAAACTCAGAAATAAATATTGCATTAAGATTACAAGAGAATCATTCCTATAATGTTTCATTAATTGCTGTACATCGGGTTGTATATAACACGGATTCTATGCATTCATCTTATGCAACTTAATATACATACATTTGTATTGTGGGTTGCATACAAATAAGAGTAATCGCTCGTGTTGCAACGTTCAGTTCTATGAAGTTTGATGAACTTCCTAAATTAATATTAATAATGCTGACACTTAATTAATTAATTGGTTTTCATAACTTTAAGTTTTAACTTACAAATTCTTAAACAGTTTTCATAAACTACCTTTATTGTTTTTATCGATTTTTAAAATGTAGAAAAATCGATGATTTAAATATTTTATCTTTTTTTTTAATGGATTCGATAGCTAACGCCATCTAATGCTACATATTTTATTTTATTTTTTCATTTTTATCAATTTTTTTTTAGATTTAGATTTTTGCCAAGATTCGAAAAATTGACGGAAATTCATAAATGGGGTCAAAATGTAATTTTTTTTTTAATTTCATTTATTTTTAAATTCACTAATCGATTAGTGAATATCTAAGTGGACTAACAAATGACGGTAAAACTGATTATTCACTCTGGAAAGCTACTAAGAGACTGAAGAGACCAATCTTGCAGAATTCTCCAATTAGAAGTGCAGATGGGACATATGCAAAAAGCAATAATCAAAAGGCTAATAGGTTTGCCGAATATCTTGAATGGACTTTCCAACCGAATGAGGGTGTAGCCATTCTGGACTGGGAAAATATTACCCAGGAAGAAGGTGAAATCAGACCCTCTACCCCAAGAGAAATTGAAATGATAATTAAAGATCACATTAACACTAAGAAAGCTCCAGGATTTGACTTAATTACTGGCGAAATTCTGAAACAACTACCTCGTAAAGCAATAGTAAAACTTACATATCTTATTAATGCATCGTTTAGATTAAAATATGTTCCTAAGATACGGAAAGTAGCAGAAGTGATGATGATTCCTAAACCTGGAAAACCACCAAATGAAGTTTCTTCGTACAGACCAATGTCTTTATTACCTGTAATCTCAAAAATGTTTGAAAAAATACTTTTTAAAAGATTAAAACCAATTATTGAAGGCAAAAACATAATACCAGAACATCAGTTTGGTTTCAGAGAATGTCATTCAACTATAGATCAAGTCCACAGAATAACGAACGTAATTGAAAAGTCACTGGAAGAAAGAAAGGTTTGCTCTACTATCTTTCTTGATGTAGCGCAAGCTTTTGACAAAGTGTGGCACGACGGACTTAAATACAAATTAAGAAAACTTCTACCCAGACTATATTCACAAATACTAGAATCATACATTTCAGATAGAGTTTTCAGAATTAAGCAGGAAGATGCTTACTCTGAACTAAAAGAAATAAAGGCAGGTGTGCCACAGGGCAGTGTGCTAGGACCAGTCCTCTACCTATTATACACCAGCGATATACCTGAATTAGACCATGATACGATAGCCACATTTTCCGACGACACTGCTATATTGGCTGTAGGCAAAGATCACGAAGAAGCAGCAGTAAATCTGCAAACCTCGATAAATAAAATTAACATCTGGACTAAGCAATGGCGAATCAAATTGAATGAGACTAAATCGGTCCACGTCAATTTCACAAATAAAAGAAATCAACATATCCCTGTTAGTATGAATGATATCCAGGTACCATATGCTGATACAGCAAAATATTTGGGTTTTACACTGGACGCTAAGCTACGCTGGAGAGCTCATGTCAAAAAGAAAAAAGAAGAACTGGACATCAAATTTCGAAAAATGTATTGGCTGCTTGGTCGGAACTCCACCCTGTCAATCTACAATAAATTACTGCTGTATAAACAAATTCTTAAGCCCGTATGGACATATGGCATCCAGCTGTGGGGTTGTGCCAAAAAGAGCAATATAGAAATAATCCAGCGATACCAAAATAAAGTACTGAGGAGTATTGTCAATGCTCCTTGGTATTTCCGAAACAGTGACCTCCACAGGGACTTGGAAATGGATACTGTTAATGAGACAATACACAAATGTGCCAAGAGTCATGAACAGCGACTTCTTCAACACGTCAACATCGAAGCCATCCAGCTCCTCGATAACACGAATTTGACCAGATGACTACAGCGGACTAAACCGTTCGAGTTAGTTTAATATTGTGTTAGTGCAAAAGCAGAGCATAGTGTTAGTGTACACATTAATTAGTGTAATTAAGTTATTAAAATCTAAGGGATACTAATGAGTAAACCCTTAGTATTAAACCTTTAGTAAATTAAGTTAGCTAAATATTGCTCATTGATCCATTTGTGATCAGATTGTAATTATAGTAAAATACAACCAAGTGTTTTGCAAATAATAAAAAAAAAATATATTTTTAAATTAACGAAAATTTAGGAAATCCATAAGAACTGTTAAGATTTTAAAAACTGACAGAAATTCATAAAAATGTAACGGTCATTTTTATGAATTTCTGTCAATTTTTAAAATAATTTTACAAATCAACGGAAATCTTAAAATTTTACGAATACAAAAAAATCAAAACATTTTGAAAATCTACTAAAATCTTGCAAAATTCACGACAGGCGTTAAAATAATAATAATAATAATAATAATCTTTATTTTATACAAATACACAAAAAATACATTTGGGTATAATGTAAAAATAGTGTCACATGAAACAGTGTTCTCTATAATTGAAATTTAAAGAATTCCTCAATAGTGTAAGGTTCAATTTTACAAATTAGATCCTAAATTAAATGTTTATATGTTACATAATCCTGTTCTTGCTGAATATGTTTAGGTAGGTGATTATAAAAACGCAAACAAGCATATTGGACACCTTTTTGGGTAAATGAGCGATTTAAAATCGGGTATCGCATATTTTGTTTATTGCGGGTATTAAAATTGTGTAGCATTTTATGGGATCCAAATCTATCTTTATATTTTGCCAGAAACAGAAGACATTCATAGATATAAATCCCTGTTTAAGTTGACGAAAATTCATGAAAGCGTAATTTTTTTGTTTAATTAATGACAATGGAAATTCACGAAAACTGCCAACATTTTAAAAATTGACGAAAATCTTAAAACAATCGAGTTTTTATAAATCAATTAAAAACTTGAAAAAGTTATCTAACGAGTGTTTTCCAATTCCAGGCTAAGCATGAAGTAAAATTTCGAGTTGAGGAAAGCCCTAAGAATTTGGATTTGGACGCGCAGTGTCCAAATCCAAATTCGGGCTTTTCTCAACTCGAAATTTTACTTCATACGCCACGCGTATAAAACACTGATTTAGTATTAAGTTCAAAATATACTGCTTATTTCATATTTACATTTTTAGTCGACTTTTAAAAACCTTGGCAGTTTTCGTAAATATTTTAGATTTTTGTAATTTTGATGAGACGTTCCTGAGATTTTTAATATTTAGAGATTTAAGTCAATTTATAAAAAAAGTGTCAAAATGTAGGAAAATGAACCAAAAATCATTTTAAATCTTTTGATTATTTCAATTTTATCATATTTTTTTTAAATTAACGAAAATTTAGGAAATCCATGAAAACTGCTAAGATTTGAAAAATTCACAGAAATTCATAAAAATAACCGCTAACATTTTGAAAATCAACGGAAATCTTAAAATTGTACGAATACAAAAAACCGAAATTATTATGAAAATCTACTAAAATCTTGCGAAATTCACGAAAGGCGTTAATATCTTTTAAGTTGACGAACATTTAGGAAACTAACGAAAACTCATTCTTGAAAATTAATGATAATGATGGAAATTCATGAAAACAGCCAACATTTTAAAAATTAACGAAAATCTTGAAAACAATCGAGTTTTTATAAATCAATTAGCGACTTGAAAAAAGTTATCTAACGAGTGTTTTCCATTCCCAGACTAGGCATGAAGTAAAATTTCTAGTTGAGAAAAGCCCTAAGAATTTGGATTTGAACGCGCAGCGTCCAAATCCAAATTCGGGCTTTTTTGAACTGGAAATTTTACTTCATGCGCCACGCGTATAAAACACTGATTTAGTGTTAAGTTTAAAATATACTGCTCATTTCATATTTAAATTTTCAGTCGACTTTTAAAACCTTGGCAGTTTTTGTAAATATATTAGATTTTCGTAATTTTGATGAGATGTTCATGAGATTTTTAATACTTCGTCAATTTATAAAATGTTCATGCGATTTTATAATATTAATCCATTAATTGCCCAACAGGAAACATTTCTCAATTACAAGAAAAAAACAAAACATAAACCTACCACTAAGCAAAGAAACGTTGCATGACGCGTTGCATTAATGTTACCGCGTAACACGAAACGTTGAGTTTTAAGTTGCATGAATGTTAAAAAACATTGCATAAATACTGAATATCCGCCTGCAGGAATGTTGCCAAAAAGCGATTACTAATATTTGTATGCATATTCGCGGAGCGACCAAACCAAATTTTCAGGCTTTTCTAAACTCGAAATTTTACTTCATAATAATAATAATAATAATAATAGCCTTTATTGTCCAACAGGATTTCCTACTTACAGGACAATATAATAGAAGTTACACTTCTGTGCAATAAAATTAAGCACAAGTCTTATAACTATTTTTTACAATATTCTAGTTGTATAATTCGGGTCTGTTTTAATTGCCTAGCAGCAGTTTCAATAAATAATAAAATACTATAACACTTATTTACTGCTCCCACCGTTTCTTAACTCTGAAAACAGTGTCTTTACTGATGTTCACTAATCGCACAATTTGTGTAATAGAAAAATCATCTTCTTTTTTAGTTAGAATTCGAAGTTTTGAATTGTTGTCTAAATGACGCGGCATTTTGACATTACGAATTACGTAACTAAGAAACTCATCATGTCCGTATTAAACTATAACATATTTTGTGTACTTAATTTTATTGCACAGAAGTGTACAATGCAAAAAAAATTAAGTATTACAAGAAAAAAAAAATACAGAAACTTTCAAGTATTAAGAGTAGAAGCAACATTTAAGTTACATTTTATATAAATAAATCATCGAATGATTTTTCTGCGCAACGATACATTGTGAAGATCGGTGACCGCTGCAGAACACATATCCCTTGTGTGGGTAGTCGGAATGATGAAGAGAATCTGGTTGATTGTTGAGGAACATTGAAGGGTATCCCGGAAAGTAATTGGAGGCAGTCGATTGTTCCGTGTACTAGTTTCCTGAGAATTGTGGCGCAGTGGTGGTTTCGTCTGGTCGATAATGCTATCATGTTATGCCTTTCAAGTAGATGTTCTTGATTCGCTCCAATAGATAGATAAGTAACGTCAAGTTTGTAAGATAAAAATTTTAAAAATCGCCGATGGAGGTGATCTAGTAGGAGGGAATGACTAATACTTGTCGGATACCAGACTAAGCTACAGTAGTCCAATTTACTTGATACAAAAGCGAAGTATAATGACTTTACAGCATCAGTATTTCGAAATTCACGAACGTTTCTTAGTATAAAACCTAATGATCTGGAGGCTGCGGAGCGAATTGCTTCAATATGGGTAGTGAAAGTGAGTTTCTTGTCAAAAGTAACTCCTAGGTCTTTGAAGCAGTCAACGATCGACAGATAATTACCTGAAATATGGAAATTTCTTGTGAGAGCATTGCGTCTCCGACTGTAGTTTATAACGCTGCATTTGTTTACGTTAAGTTTTAAATTTACACGGGAGCACCAGCTAGATATGATATTTAGATTCGATTGCAGCATATCGACATCGTTCTGACATTTGATGCTCTGGTAAATTTTGAGGTCGTCGGCGTACGCTATTATCACAGGGCAGGTGAGCATCCCCAGCAAATCATTAATAAAAATGTTGAAGAGAAGGGGGCCAAGACTGGAGCCCTGTGGGACACCAATCGATGGTGAGAGTTCAAAGGATTTAAAACCGTTGTAGTACACATAGCAAGATCTGTTGTGCAGGTAGGATTGTATAAATTGAGTAACCGCTGGCACAGCCCCAAATGACCCAAGTTTCTCTAACAGCAGTTTGTGATTGATAGAGTCAAACGCTCGGGAGAAGTCGGTATATATGACATCAACTTGGCCTCGCACATCTAAATCCTTAGAAAGGAACTGCGAAATAGTAGCAAGATTTATTAGTGTCGACCGTCCTGGCATGAATCCGTGTTGATAGGGCGAGATGTAGGATCGCACGTTGTTAAAAATGTTATTATATAGCACTGTTTCCAATACCTTGGCGAAGTTCGATAGGATTGCGATGGGCGATAATTGCTTATTTGCGAGGAGTTGCCTTTCTTGAAGATTGGTCATAATAATGTGCGTTTCCAACGGTTGGGAAATTCACTTTTAGATATTGAAAGATTAATAATTGATGTTAGAGGTTTGGCTAAGACATATCTGCAATCTTTGAGTAGAAAACTTGGAACTTTGTCATCACCCGCTGTGAGTTTGTTTGGAAGGGATGCCATAATGGATACAAGCTGTGCTTCATCTACTTTAGAAATTGTGAAAGGAGGACAGTTAGAATCAATGGTGTCAACGGTGGGAGTTGCATTACTGCAAAAGACATTTTTAAATGTATCCGCGAAACCATTTACTATATCTTTAGGTATTGTAAATTCACGATTTTCATCATATAACGTGCTAGGTATTCTCGTTGTCCCTTTCTTGTCGGAGATAAATTTCCATAGGTCCTTGGGGTTCTTTTTAACATTATTTTCAGTGTTGGAGATATAATTGGAGTACGCTTCTGCAATAAGGTGTTTCGTTAGGTTGCGAACTCTCTTAAATTGCGCCAGGTATTTAGGATTTTTAGTTTTCTGACACTTAAGTCTGTAGGATAATTTCGTTTTTAGATTAAGACGGATTTGACGTGTGTACCAAAGTGGATATTTTGGTTTTAATGTGAGACACCTAGGAACGTGCTTATTGAGAGCATTGAAGAGTATATCATAGAATTTTGATACCATTTCATTGACATCATTAAATGAGTCTAGAATCCTCCAATCTAAGATGAAAAGTTTGTCATATAAGGCTGGAAAATCGGCTTTATGGAAATTGTACCTGTAGTTATCGTTCAAAGGAAAGGTCTCAGAGGAAGGTTTAACATAATGTGGTACAACAATATCTAGCGCAGGGTGGTAGTTATCTTCGGTAACTAAAGGGTAACACTGGTCTGCAAAAAAAAAATTTTTTTCGAGCCCTGACACCATTCCTGCTGATTCTTATGTAAAATGACCTCCTGAATCCGAATATGACCTCCGTTTTCCCCCATCACCCACCGTTTTCGGGGGAGGCCCCCCACCTATTTTTATCACTTTTCGATAATTTGGAGGGATGAAAAGGATTATTTTAGCCTTTACGTTTTTTCTGAGGGGCTAGAGAGGTGAAAAGTTGTAAAACATGACCATTTATAGCAAGGAGGTAGATTTGGGGGGGGGATTTGCCCCTTAAATTGTAAAAAAAATCCTTAAAAATGATCGATTTTTCCGTTTTTTTCGCAGTTTTTTCACTTATTTTCTACATATTCCAGCTTCCATCTCCCCTCATCCTCCCCCAAACAATAAAAATATATAGCAACAATATGTAGCAACAATAATAAAATTCGGATTCAGGAGGTCATTTTACATAAGAATCAGCAGGAATGGTGTCAGGGCCGATTTTCATGCCGACCAGTGTATAATTAGATTGAATAATATTTAAATTGATATCAATATTACAGAGGAGTAGGTCAAGTGTTGTGTTGTGACTGTTGACTATATTATTGAATTGTTTGATGTTAAGAATTTCCACAAAATATTTAAAACATGTGCCCTTATTGTTCAGTGGCAATCTTTTGTTAAATACATAAGGCAAATTAAAATCACCTATGAGTATGATTTTTTTATCAAGTAGATAAACCTCTAGAATAGATGTGAATGATTCAAGGTCCTGGTATGTTACGTCAGGTGGAATTTATACTATTCCTATAAAAATATCAGTGGAATCGAAATAGTACCTACAAAGGATAAAATCTATTAGAGGTGTTGCAGTTGCAATCTCACTTGTATTTGTTACGGAAAAAGATAAATGGTTCTTTACAGCAAGTAGAACTACTCCACCTTTGGAGCGATTTACCAAATGGAATTGTCTGTAGGATCGAACAACGTCAAACGTGTTAGTGAAAAGTTCTGCATTAAATACCGAGTTGTCCAGCCCAGTTTCCGATAGGAGAATAATATCAGCATCCAAGTTACAGCACTTAGTGTAGAATTCATGGGCTTTGGATTTTAGGCCACGCACATTTTGATAGAAAATATTGAGTGAGTTGGCTATCCTGTTGGACACATTTAGTTCTTCGAAGATGTAATGGTCGGAATGCCGTTCCTATATTTTATTGAAATATTCGTCTCGCCATTTCGTTTACGATTGTCAAGTTCAGACTTTACGGTTTTATAATAATCTATTTGTTCGATCAAATGAGATGCTTTGTTGATTAAGTTCGGGATGACTTTCCTTGAGGTTGTAAAAGTTTTTTACAACTTTGTAAACTTTATCGATGGAACTAAGGCGAAGTTTGATTGGGCGTTTGTTTTGTTTTGTATTGTCGAATTTGCCTAGGCGTTGGGGTTGAATCGGCGTCTCATTTGGATTTAATTTTGTGAGTACCGTTGTTAAAAGTTCGGTGTCAAGATCAGATTAATGATTTTTAGAATTACCAGTTTCTTCAAAACCGTAAACTATGATGTTATGCGATCTCTTGGCATTTTCAGTAATTTCGGCGATGGTTTCTTTCATGAACTTCGAAGGAAGATCAGTTGAGGAAACGTATTTTAATTGACAATTCTTGAGCTATTAATTTCGGCTTTTAAATCATTAATTAATGTTATGAGCTTAGGGATCTGATGAACCAGTAGTTCACACTCGATACATATGTACACTTCCGTGCAATAAAATTAAGCACAAGTCATAACTATTTTTCACAATATTCTAGTTGTATAATTCAGGTCTGTTTTAATTGCCTAGCAGCAGTTTCAATAAATAATAAATCACCATAACACTTCTTTCCTGCTCCTAAGGTTTCTTAACTCTGAAAACAGTGTATTTACTGATGTTCACCAACCGAGCAATTTGTCTAATAGAAAAACTATCTTCTATTTTAGTTAAGTTTCGAATTTTTGAATTGTTGTCTAAATGACACGGTATTTTGACATTAAGGCTATTGACATATTTACGTAACTAGGAAACTCATCATGTCCGGTTTAAACTATAACATATTTTGTGTACTTAATTTTATTGCACAGAAGTGTACTTAATTCTGCGCTTGGAGGTTCTAGACATTTAGACAATTCAGATGTACTTAACTCAGAGCATTGTATGTGAACATTTCTGTTGCATCCATCACAAACGACAAATTTTTCTATAGATTTATCGATTGCCTTGTTACACTTGAGACAGATCAATATTAAGAGTAGTTAATAGACTAATTAATATATCAGAGGAATTAAAACAAGGATACTTTTACACCGATTGGGGCCGATTAACGGTGATTAACAAAACAAACAAGAAGGCCGCGGATAGTCAGATTTATATATGTGTGTAAAACAATAGGAATTGAAATAAACAGATGTTTTTTATTTAAAGGGGTCACAACCGGAGAAAAGAAATGTAAAAAATAACAAAAAGTGCAATGAGTGTCCACAGAGTTTGGTCTTGAATTCAGCGTTGGTTAGAAACCAGAATTTGTGGTTAATACGCGAAACAAAAATCAAGTTTTAGCTAAGTACTTACAGTAGAGTTGATTTTTTTCATACACAACTATAATACGCACTTTTTTTTCTTGAATTAATTTCTCATCTGGCACTTGGTGAAACATATTACACTATGTAAAGTTAATTAAAGGAAAGGCACTTGGTATTGTTTCACAATTAAATAATTGTGAAACAATACCAAGTGCCTTTCCTTTAATTAACTTTACATAGTATAATACGCACACTTAACTACTGAGTATGTTGCTTCTGGATAGAGTCGTTGCTTTATTTTAATGTAAATGGAAATAAATTACAGACTCACAGTAATATCACTGTTGTCACTCATTGATGATGTGTTGCATAAAAGTCAAATTGTAATGATTACACAACGTTGTGTTACTTTGCCGCAATAATTTTTGAAACGTTAGGAAACAATGTTGAATTTTAGTATCATTTTCAACATTTAGGTAATGTATATAAACAAGTATTACACGGAAAATATTTATACAATGTGTGTAACGTTGCTAAAACTTTGTTCTATAAATTATAAATTTTCAACGATTTATAAAATTTTCCGATGTATGTGTATGCACAATAAATGCATTTTTTTATTATCAAAGCAAAGTTAAAAGTGTTTTATTATTGAATTAAAATGTATAACAAAGTAAAAGCCTCCACAATACAGAATAAATTAATAAAACATATTTTTAGGAAAGAGTTGTTTATTCTTAAAATTTATAACAACATTAAATACTGACTAGTCATTTAATAAAAAAAAAAGAATTCCTTATTTTACTTAAAGTAAACTAATAATATTTTTATATAAATACATAAAATATACAAAAAAAGTGTACGAAAAGTATAAAATATTTAATATCGTATGTTCAATAAAAAAAAACTTCTAGAGTGCCAAGGTTAAGTATTGTAGGTTGGCAACTCTGAAATTAAATTATACATTATAAATATTATGCCTGACGTTTTACCCACTGAGCAAAGAAACGTTGCATCAATATAACCGCGCAACAGGAAACGTTGCGTTTTAAGTTGCATGAATGTTGAAAAACGTTGAATAAATGCTGAATGTCCGCCTGCAGGAACGTTACATGCCAACGTTCAAAGAAAAATGTTGTTGCACCGTTGACAAAGCAACGCCTATGCAATACGAGCAATTACTCTTATTTGTATGCAACCCAGCATACGAATGTATGTATGCCAAGTTGCATACGATAATTGCATTGTATACAACCCGATGTGCAGCAATTAAGTAAACGTTATAGGAATGTTTCTCTCGTAATCTTAGTGCAAAATTCATTTATGGGTTTATATGGGGTCAAAAAATACGTATTGGTAACAACAAGAAAAGTAATGTATAGTCTAGGGAGGACATTACCCCGGAAGCTAAGTACCCAGTATCCTTAAACTCTGAAAACATTGAAATATTGTTAACAAGTGAATGAACTTCCATTTAAATCAGCGTCTTATACGCGTGGCGCATGAAGTAAAATTTCGAGTTTAGAAAAGCCCAGAAAATTTGTCTCGGGTCGCTGCGCGACCCTCGACAAATTTTCACGGGGCTTTTCTAAACTCGAAATTTTACTTCATGCTTAGTCTGGGAGTGGAAAACACTCGTTTAAAGCTTTTAGTTGAACTCTTTTAAAAAACAACGAATATCTGAAGATTTACAGCATATTATTAGGACATGTTTACTTAAATGAAAAACTGTCTGTATGTTTAATGTCCATGAAATGTGTAAACAACGATGCTGCAACAGTTTCAATAATTATACAATGTTAAAAATGCAATTTCAAAATTTATCCAATGTTTACAATACAATGTTGCATAAAAGTCAAATTGTAATGATTATACAACGTTGTGTTACTATGCCGCAATATTTTTGAAACGTTATAAAACAATGTTGAATTTTGGTATCATATGTACCATTTCGGTAATATATATAAATCTATATTGCTCGGAAAACGTTTATAGAATGTTTGTAACGTTGCTAACACTTTTTTGTAGTAATTTGAATAAAATGTTTTATTTTAGCATCATGTGGGATATGTCAATTCCTAAAGCGTGTAGCCAACTTAAATTTGAAAAAAGATTAAATCATGGCACTCTAGAGGTTTTTTTATTTGAACATACGATATTTTTGTATAAAAACTGGAAATAAATATAAAAAATTATTGTACAAAAACTTACACTTTAAAAATATAAGCGCATTTTTTTTAAAGAAATTTTAACTTAAATTCTATTTATAGAAAAAGGACATTATCTCTTCCTGAGATACACTCAAAATAAAATAATACTTTCCTTTTGTATTATTACATATAGGGGAAGTAAAACTTGTCATTTCTTACTTTAAAACACGATAAATTGCTTTAAAAACAAAATTTCTTTAAAATACAATAAAAATAAAAAAATACCTCCTTTTTGTATTATTATATGTAGGGAAAGCAACATTTGTCATTTCTTAGTTTAAAACAAGATAAATTGCTTTAAAAATAAAATCCTCATTCACCCTTCCAAAATACGTAATATTTGTTGTTTTGTCAAAAAATAATTTATTTCGTCACGAGAGTGGCATGCAGCATATTACATATGAGCGGATATGTTGCGAACTCGCCGCGCAGCGGCGAGTGCAGTATACCGCAAGTATGTAATTGCCATATCACTCGAGAAACGTACGATACTTTACCTACGCCCTAGTAACATGACATTTATGAAAACTAAATTACTACTTGATCAATATACATCAAAGAAATTTCATTTGGTTGTGCAGTAATCAATCAGCTGTTCGCTGTCAGCATGTAATATACTTGTCAAAGCTATTACGTGCATGTGTAGGCAATGTCAATCATACGCGTCAAAATGACAGTGTGGTATGATGCGGTTACTAGATAGGGCGTAGGTGAACTCATTTACTCTATTAAAAACACACATCCGCTATGTCAAAAACAAAAATCTCATACATTTTTTCAAAATATACTGCTGCTATTTTGAAGAGAAAAAAATACAACTCAATCACGCCTTCAACACGTAATGTTTCATTCTTCTTCGTATTTCTTCATGCACTGCTATAATTTTTGTTTTATTTTACATCACACTAAGGCCCAGTTGCACTAGAAATGTTGAACTCGAGTTCAAGATGCCAGTTTTTATTGTTCTAATGTCACTTTGAACTGAAGCGTAGACTTGAACCAGTTCAACGTGTTTAGTGCAACTGGCACTAATAATAGTGTATATTTTCTACTTTTTTCCTTCTACATTTAGAACGCGATCGAATTTATCACTATTTTTTTATTTCGTAAATTCCCTAAACTCACGGTTAATCATTTATTTTTCTGCGTGTGTTTCTTTTTATACGGGCTGGAGATAATTTCTCTAGGTTTCAGTAAATTGTTCTGAATTTAACTGTCAACATTCTTTTTTTTTTCTATTGCTTTTCACTCCAAAAGTGTTCTTTTGTTTTATAAATGATTCAAATTTTCATCACTGTCGCACCTGCGATTGTTCGACAAGGCCTCTAGATGTTGTATGGGAACTTCGATGGTCGGCCTGTAGACCAACTTCGTCTCGTTCTCCATCGGCGTCGGTTTCGGCTTGAAAATCTTCGGATAGCTCCTCCGAAGAATACCGATGACGGGATTGTGCATGATGAAGATCATAAAGACGAAAAATCCTTGTAGAGAGTCAATTATGTCGATGGCTATCCAAAAACCGCTCTTCGTTTCGAAAAAGTGCGAGACAATTTCGGCTGCCCAGCAAATCGACATGATTATAAGTAGTAGATAACAAGAACGAAATCTGAATAAAACATGATGCATTTAATTAAACTTCCCATAACTTAAAGATATTTTCAATACTTACACGTTCTTCAAATTTTTATCGACTATGGGCCAATTGAAGTTTCCGTGGGCATCAGCGAACTTTATATTCCTCCATGTCATCACGGCAAAAACCACATTGCAAAGTATCGATGTGCCAATTGGTAGATAGTAGAATATAACCTTTTTATCAGCTGTTAGAATATAAAAAACACATGTTCTCAAAAAAAATTGAAATAAACAAAGCTCAAAGTGCTTGGTGCATCTCCAAAATCAATATACATGCGAGAAATCCACTTCCAGTAAAAAGTGCAAGAAATCATAATTTATTAATTAAGTACAATGAATTCTCTTCATTCTAGACTTAAGTATGAATTTAACACTTAAGTACGATGTACGATTGTCTTAAGTCTAAACTTAAAAACTGATCCACTGAGCAAAAAAGATTTAAATAATGTTTTTCCTACATTGCGATTGCGTTGGTTAAATGCTAGATTATATAAGAATAATTGAGGTTAGGTTAAATGATAAGCCAGAGCCATCTTAGACACTATTTAGATTAAAACACGAGATTAGGTTAGGTTAGTTACCTGGATATTTAAAAATAATCTTAACTATTTGTTGATTCATTATAATCTAATTTAGATTAGATAGGTACCGTGCGATCATTTGAAACATGATTTAGAGTAGGCTTTGAATTTTAAATTAGATTGGCACTACTGACCGTTAACACATAGTTTACCATAACCTCAAATTTATTCCATTATTCAATTTGCATTCTGGGCAACCACACAGAAAAAAAGCCGCCTACTCCAAATCATAATTTAAATGATCGCACGGTACTTCTTACATATTATTTATCAAAGGCAATTAGATCAGAAGTAGTAATTGAAATTTGATTATAGTAAGGTAAGATATCTGTCACATTAGGTTAAATACTTGTTACATAAGGCTACTGCTCTAGCGACTACACCTGGGGAATATTAGACTCTCTAGATGTTAGAGTAACTAGAGGGTCGACCATCTATGGGTTCACACTGACGCATCTAGATTTCATATATTAGACCAGTGACTAATCTATAGATGATCGGATGGAATCCAGAGTCTAGGTCTAGAGGGATTGGTCTTGAGTTCAGCATCTAGTATCTTAAGGTTAGATACTTGTCATATTAAGCTCTAGATGCTAGAGTATCTAGAGTTGAGCATCTATTTCATACAATAAGGCGTTGGATTCCATGCGCTTGTCTCTATATACGTTTTTGGACTCTAACCGCTCTCAAAATTACAGTCTACACTGCGCTCTGAAATCTAGAGTTCATACTGACGCATCTAGATTTTAGATATTAGAGTATAGTGACTATCTAGAGACATGGCATGGAATCCAGAGTCTAGGGCTAGAGCGATCAGAGTCTTGAGTTTAGCATCTAGCATCTTAAGGTTAGATACTTTCCACATTAAGCTCTCTAGATACTAGAGTATCTAGAGTTGAGCATCTAGTCCATCCACTTAAGCTTTGGACCATATGCGTTTGTCTCTATATACATTTTTGGACTTTAAGCGCTCTGAAATCTAGGGTCGATCGCATGGAATCCAGAGTCTAGGTCTAAAGCGATTAGAGTCTTGAGTCCCGCATCTAGCATCTTAAGGTTAGATACTTGTCACATTAAGCTCTCTAGATACTAGAGCATCTAGAGTTGAGCATCTATTCCATACACCCAAGCTTTGGATTCCATGCGTTTGTTTCGATATACGCTTTTGGATTCTAAGCGCTCTAAAATCTAGTTCACACTGACGCATCTAGATTTTAAATATTAGATTCCAGTGACTAATCTAGAATCCAGAGTCTAGGTCTAGAGCAATCAGTCTTGAGTTAAGCTGCTAGACGGTTAGATGCTTGTTACATTAACATCTCTAGATACTAGAGTATCTAGAGAGTTCAGAATCTAATCGATATACCTAGACTCTGGATTCCATGCGTTCGTCTCTATATAAGTGTTTGGATTCTACAGTCTACGTTATTCTTTGAAGTCTAAAGTTCACAATGACGCATCTAGATTTCAAATATTTGAGTCCAGAAACAAATCTAGACGGACGCATGGATCCAGAGCCTAGGTCTAGAGAGATCAGATCTGAAGTATTCATTCTAGCGTCTAGAATCCAAAAACTAGTGTAGAATCTAGACTGAGTAGTGTCCAGAAAGAGCGCCTGGAGCAGGGAGTTTTTCTATAAAGTATACGTTTTCTAAATTCAGCTTATTTTCTTTAAATCTTTAGATATTCATTGATTTTTTAAGAGTTCAATTTGAAGCTCTAAACGAGTGTTTTGCACTCCTAGACTAAGCGTAAAGTAAAATTTCGAGTTTAGAAAAGCCCCGTGAAAATTTGTCGAGGGCCGCGCAGCGATCCGAAACAAATTTTCTGGGCTTTTCTAAACTTGAAATGTTACTTCATGCGCCACGCGTATACAACAATTAAATATTGTCAATATTTTTTTATATTTCAAGGTCACTTGAAATCAGTGTTTTATACGCGTGGCGCATGAAGTAAAATTTCGAGTTTAGAAAAGCCCAGAAAATTTGTTTCAGGTCGCTGAGCGACCCTCGACAAATTTTCACGGGGCTTTTCTAAACTCGAAATTTTACTCCATGCTTAGTCTGGGAGTGGAAAACGCTCGTTTAAAGCTTCAAATTGAACTCTTTAAAAAACAAAGAATATCTAAAGATTTAAAGTAGGTATCAGTCTAGATAATAGAGACTTTTAGTTAGAGATAGGAGCACACAGAATAGAGTCTAGAGACTCCGAGAGTTTAGAATCGAGGTTGACTGTCTTAAGTCTACAGTTTAGAGAGCTTGTAAAGGTATTAGCTAGGTATTAGAGTTAGTAGAGTATTAGAGCTGTCTAGAGATTGTTTAGAATTAAGATCGACTGCCTAAAGTCCAAAGTCTAGAGTTTAGAGCGCTTAGAATGTTGAGCTTAGAGATCGACTGCCTAGTCCAGAGTTTAGAGCGCGTAGAATGTAGAGTTTAAAGATTGGAGTCTAGATGTTAAGATCAACTGCCTAAAGTCCAAAGTCTAGAGTTTAGAGCGCTTAGAATGTTGAGCTTAGAGATCAACTGCCTAGTCCAGAGTTTAGAGCGCGTAGAATGTAGAGTTTAAAGATTGGAGTCTAGATGTTAGAGTCTACAGGCTAAGTTTACAGAGGAGAATTCAGGTTAACTAGAGACTCCAGTTTAGAGCCGAGGTCGACTGCTCAAAGTCTAGAGTTTAGAGAAATTAGGTTCTAGAGTTCAAAAAGTAGACTAGAGTCTATGCCCAGTACCTAGAGTTTATAGATCAATGTTTAGACATTAGAGTCCACAGTCTAGAGCAGTGCTGCGAGAAGAAAAAAAACGGAAGAGCAAAAGTCACTGTTTTAAATTTTGACCGTTTTTTACCGTCAGCTGTCAGTTACTTGGGTTAGGTTAGAAGGCAGCGGTTGCTGTTAGGTTATGTATTACTTACGAAAATCGTGAACATTTAAAACTAATTTTTGAAAATGTTACATCATATTTGATATATTGGGCGATTTAAATGTTTGTTTGATTTCGTTATCGGAATGACTTACACGTTTTATAAACTATTTTTACAGCTACATGTTTTTGGAAATAAAGCAATTTATTTATTAAAACTCCGTAACATTTCGTTAGCAATAAAAATTTTAATATTTATCAGTTAAAAAACAGAGAGACTACGAACGTTCGTGAAAATAAACTTTAATATTTTGCCAACAGGTGTTTCCATACTTCCATATTCACTTCATGCGCCAAGCATTGCGTATCCAACAATAATTATTATTCTGATAATTGCCATATAAGGTCAAAATCGGTGATATTTAGTTTTAGTGCGATAACGATTTATTTTTCTAAACCCCAGATATTTACTTCATGCGCTAGGCACGTAAAACGCTGAAAATGGTTTAACTGTCACATGAATTAGGTTAGGTTAGGTTCGGTTAGGTAATTATGTATAAAGAATGATATTAAAGTCAAAGCCCGGTGATGCTTAGATTTTAAGTGCTTTTTTTGTCTAAACTCGATATATTTACTTCATGCGCCAGGCGCGCAAAACGCAGACTTGACGCAAACTTTAAAACCACACAAAAATATTGAATAATAATAAATTTAAAGCTAGGTTTAAAAAGTATCAGACCTATCTTTTCTGCTTTGTCTCTTTATTATTGCTTAGCTATATTGAATAAGTATTTTTTATTTAGTGTTAAACTTTACTTAAATATTCTTGCTCGGTGAAAGGTTTTTCATTTTAAAGTAAATTATGAAGGAAAAAGTTTGAAAATTGTTAAGTATTTAAAAAATGTATGTTCTTCTTTTTAATTTAAATTATAATGACGAGAAGAGTGTGAAAATAAATCGTATAGTATAGACTTACTAATTGAGTAGATTTAGGGCCAGTTGCACCAGACACATTGAACTGGATCAACTCTGAACTCGATTTCAAAGTGACATTAGAACAATAGGAAATGTCATCTTGAACTCAAGTTCAACCATTTTGGTGCAACTGGGTCTCAGCGTGTGAAGCTTTATGAGTGATTTTTCGATTTTTTTTGCGTATGTGCGTGTGTTAAGTGCTGGAAATTGCGTTCATGAATATCGATTCCAAAGCTGCGCCCAAAGCGTAAAGAACTCACATCTAAACCAACATGGTTCGTATCCCAGGGGCGTCGGCGATGAAAACTTCTGGGGTAGCGATTTGTTGATGAAGACAGAAATGATCACCGCCAAAAGGGGAAGTCCGATCGAACACGAGGTGTAGATGTAGAATCTCTTCTTCATGTGCGGCTTATCATAATGTCTTTAAAGGGAAGAAGAAACAAGCTAATCTTTTATGGAACTCATATGAATATCTAAATATTAATAAAAACAAATAAATAAAAGTTCAATTGAATCGTAAATTTAGGTGACGCTAAATTTATGCATAAATATTAATAAAAACAAATAAATAAAAGTTCAATTCAATCGTAAATTTAGGTAACGCTAAATTTATGCACCTCAATGTACAATTTTATTTGTTCCTCCCATTAAATAACGCCCTCTACTTTAATTTACTTATTCGGCATGAATTTACAGTAATGCAAAAAATACACGGAATTGAACTTTTATACGATTCGCCATTCAACGTAAAAATGATTATATGTACTGTGTGAAACTTTAATATATCATTTGTTTCTATACTTACGTAACTCGATGATATGTTTTATGTGAAACTTTAATATATCATTTGTTTCTATACTTACGTAACTCGATGATATGTTTCGAATGTTAAACAAAAGAGCCATGTGAATGATGCAACTAGTAGGAATTGATAAATGAACCCTGGAATAAAGCAAATAAATCATTAGAGAGTTGATGTTAAACATATGCTCAAGCTTACCAAAAACGACGCATTGGGTTCCGGTTACGTGCAAGATTCTGGCGGTTGCTAAAATTATGAATGACAACGCCATGAAAATTGTGTAACCGACGACATTGAATCCTCTCGTGTTTCTTGCGTCCTCCACGAAAATGAAAATAAGGCTCGTGATGATTAAAAATAATGCAGATAAGTAAATACCTAAAAAGAGAAGTTACATCGTATAATTGGGCTATTCATTGGACTACAAAATCATCAAATGTATTTTTTTTGCATTACTGTAAATTCATGCCGAATAAGTAAATTAAAATAGAGGGCGTTATTTAATGGGAGGAACAAATAAAATGAGACTCATGATTAGGGATTGTAATACCGGTAAACAGCCCACTGAGCAAAGCAACGTTGCTATTATATATATATTAAATATTTAAACGTATCATCGTTGCATCAATGTTACCGCGCAACACGAAACGCTGCGTTTTAAGTTGCATGAATGTTGAAAAAACGTTGAATAAACGCTGAATGTCCGCCTGCAGGAACGTTGCATGCGTTCAGAGAAAAATGTTGCTGCACCGTTGACAAAGCAATGCCTATGCAACACGAGCGATTACTCTTAGTTGTACGCAACCCGTATGTATGTTAAGTTGCATACGATAAATGCATAGAATCCGTATTGTATACAACCCGATGTGCAGCAATTAAGTGAACGTTATAGGAATGTTTCTCTCGAAATCTTAATACAACATTCATTTCTGGGTTTAAATGGGTCAAAAAATACAAATATGTATTGGTAACAAGAAAAAAACTGTCTTACAAAAAGTAATGTGTAGTCTAGGGGAGACAGTACCCCGGAACCTAAGTACCTAGTACCCTTAAACTCTGAAAACATTAGAATATTGTTAACAAGTGCATGAACTTCAATTGAAATCAGGGTCTTATACGTGTGGCGCATGAAGTAAAATTTCGAGTTTAGAAAAGCCCAGAAAATTTGTCTCGGGTCGCTGCGCGACCCTCGACAAATTTTCACGGGGCTTTTCTAAACTCGAAATTTTACTTCATGCTTAGTCTGGGAGTGGAAAACACTCGTTCGGTTTAACTCTTAAAAAAAACAACGAATATCTGAAGATTTACAGCATATAATTTTGACATGTTTACTTAAATGAAAAACTCTCTGTATGTTCAATGTCCATGAAATGTGTAAACAACGATGTGCATTACAGCAACAGTTTCAACAATTATACAATGTTAAAAATCTAATGTCACCATTTTCAATATACAGGGTGTCTCAGACCACCCGTACCAGCCTTTTATTTCGACAACGCTTGGTCGAATGTGACTGGGACAAAAAATTTTATTACCAAAGTGAACCCAAGGAATCCACGAATGAATTTATTTTTTACCGGAATAATCCGGAAGTACTCGGAACCGGAAGTAACTTTAAAATTTCAAATGGCAACATAGGTCGAGTATGGTATTAATTGATAGGTCTTTTTAAAAGAAACAACTTTTATAAAAATGTTTTTTTACTATTTTGCATATTTACAAAAATAAACAAAAAAAACTAAATTAAAAACTAGTTATCCATGCAACACTCAATTTCCTCAAGTAGGCTTTGCTTTTTTGATATGTCAAAATAATTGATGTTCGTGAATATTTGAAGTAACATAAATTATTATTATCAAAGTATTGAATGTGTCAACATGGTTTTTACAAACCTTGAAGGTTTTGATATGCTGATGATATTAGGTGAATGCGGCCAAAACTATCGTGCTGCTAAGGGAATTTATGTTGAGCGATACCCTCAACGAGCCAGTCAAAAAATGATTTTCGGCGCCTTGCAGAATGAGTTAAGACAGTAAGCTACAGCCCAGCCACAACAACGGTCGAAGTATCAGAAAACGTGTACAAGATGAAAGAGCACCAGATATTCTTGCAGCAATTGCTCCGGACCCGAACATCTCGACTAGAAGAATTGAAATCGATGCTGGAATAAGTCGCTCTACTGCTTGGAGAGTTTTAAAAACAAACAAATTCGATCTACACTATATCTCTTTACACCAGAAACTTGAAGAGCGGGATTTTCAAGATAGGTTGAATTTTTGTGAATAGATGTCTCATAAAAATTATAATTTCCATTACAAAATTTTATGGACAGATGAGGCGACATTCAAAAGGAACGGAGTTGTTAATTTACAGAATGCTCACTACCGGAGTAATGAAAACCATCATTGGTTAAGAGAAGTTGATAATCAACACGTGTGGTATTTTACATAACATTACATAACAAAAAAGCAAAGCATACTTGAGAAAATTGAGTGTTGAATAGATAACTAATTTTCAATTTAGTTTTTTTAGTTTATTTTTGTAAATATGCAAAATATTAAAAAAACATTTTAATAAAAGTTGTTTCTTTTAAAAAGACCTATCAATTAATACCATACTCGACCTATGTTGCCATTTGAAATGTTCAAGTTACTTCTGGTTCCGGGTACTTCCGGATTATTCCGGTAAAAAATAAATTCATTAGTGGATTCCTTGGGTTCACTTTGGTCATAAAAGTTTTTGTCCCAGTCACATTCGACCAAGCGTTGTCGAAATAAAAGGCTGGTACGGGTGGTCTGAGACACCCTGTATATCCAATGTTTACAATACAATGTTGCATAAAAGTCAAATTGTAATGATTATATAACGTTGTGTTACTTTGCCGCAATATTTTTGAAACGTTATAAAACAATGTTAGATTTTAGTATAATTTTTAACATTTAGGTAATATTTATAAATCAATATTGCACGTTTATACAATGTTTGTAACGTTGCTAAAACTTTGTTGTAATAATTTGAATACAATGTTTTTTTTAGTATATGTTCAATATTCGTGCAATGTTTAAAGCGTTTCCGTGTCTAGTGGGAGGTTTACTGATTCACTGTTAAATCGTAAAAATCTTTTCAAAATGTAATGGTATTTTGCCATTATTACCGGTAAATAAAATAAAAGTATCTGAATAAAACGCTTGTCAAACGCATTGAACAAATTGTTTAAAACAGTAAATATAGGCAACCCAATATAGTTAATGATGTTGGGTTTTTTATTATCACTGCTGTAAATGTTTTTAAACTCTTTTACTCCTCGCACCGGTAAATCAAACTCTAAGGCTTTTCTGAACCTGAAATTTGACTTCATGCTTAATCATCCGATAAAATCAACTAATTCCAGAAGACATACGTATATGTACACTTAAAAGACAAATTTGAGTAGAGCTGGAGAAAATGTAATTTCGTTGAGAATCAATCAATTCGCATTTTCAAACATTTAACAAAATTTATTCCATCCTTAATAGTCTGTGATCATTTTGCAGAAATATATAAACTAATCTGAATTTAAACTACTGGAAATAAAATAGTTTATTAAAATTTAAAAATAAAGAATCAGAATATTTTATTTAAGGAGCCGTAAAAAAAATTAACTAAATGTTATTTTGTTAGTGAATAAAGATTATTATTATTAAATTTGCTAATACAAGATTAAATATTGATCTGATAACAACAATAGAGAATGAGAAGCAGTTCAAACACTAATGATGTTCATATTAAGTGTCACATTTTTTCTTTTTTAACTAGAACCATTTACTTTTCTAGAACTCTAAAATCAGATTTATTCTGAAGATAAAAAAACCTTTAAAAAAAACCTGTACAACGAAAATTGCATAAAATATTAATACTTACAAACTGCAAATAGTATATTCAAGAAATCAGGAACGTGACCCTCAGAGAAACAAACGAAAATCGTCTCATCCCATCCCAAATGCTGATCATTCTCGTCAACATTCTGGTTAATATCGACGCAAAAGCTGTCCATTGTTAAAATATCTCCGTTATCACATAAAACCACTCCATTCGATAGGTAATACGCCTCGTTGGGATCTAAAGCAAACCTAAACGGTGATTGACCAAAAATATTTTTTTTGTTTGATTTGTTTCCAAATTTTGACTTACATTTTGAACGGGCACGGGGGTTCGTACTTGTAAGGGAGGAGGGTGATGTTGCTTAAGGGTTCGTCGTTGAAGTTCGTCATGTTTCCGTCGTAGACGTCTATCGGGGGTATTGATATTGTTTTTTCGATGCAGCCCATTGAGGTTTTTACAGTTCCAACAGGACAGCATTTCGGGTAACGAATTATCGTTTTTCCTTCAGACTAAAATAATAACATTAAAAAAAAATGTAATAAAATATGCACTTATAAAAGGACACACATCTTTCTTTTTATGATTGTAATCCCTAACAGAGCTGGGCAGGATTCGAATCATTCAGGATTCGAATCCTGGATTCGAATCCTTTTAGAGGATTCAAAAGAGGCATTCGAATACTTTAGTTAAACTGGATTCGTGATCCGGATTCATTACACTTTTTGAAAAGGATTCGTATTCGAATCCAAATGCGGGTGATTCGAATCCTCATAAAAGGATTTGAATCCTCGTAAAAGGATTCGAATCCTCATAAAAGGATTCGAATCCTCATAAAAGGATTCGAATCCTCATAAAAGGATTCCAATATTTATAAAAGGATTCGAATACTTACAAAAGGATTCGAATAGTTACAAAAGGATTCCAATCGTCAAAAATAATTCGAATTAATCGCGAGGATTAACATGAAAAAGTTGTTTTGTATGTTTTTAAATTTCTCGTTAAATCACTGTTTTATACGCGTAGCGCATGAAGTAAAACTTCGAGTTTAGAAAAGCCCCATGCAAATTTGTCTCGGGTCGCTGCGCGACCCTCGACAAATTTTCTACGCGGGGATTTTCTAAACTCGAAATTTTACTTCATGCTTAGTCTGGGAGTGGACGACACTCGTTTGTAAGTGATAAAACCAAAAATCAAGTAAATTCATGATTTGTGTCAAATTTGACATTTTGAAAAATGTTGATGATTTTTGCCAGATTTGAGATTTTTAATTGTTTTTCGGTAATTTCGCCAAATATAACATTTTGATGAATTCCGATGATTTCTGTCAACTTTGACAATTTGATAAATTTCAATAATTTCCGTCAAATTTGACATTTTTAATTGTATTTTAAATAATTCCCTCAAATATGATATTTATAATTTTCGACGTAATCAATCATATTCTGACAATTTTCGCATAAATTAATATTTTTGACGTTAGCAATCATATCATATTTTGACAATTTTCACACGGATTGACATTTATTTTCGAATTATATTTTGACCATTTTCATATGAATTGACATTCCCAATCTAATGTTTACACTTAACATGTCGATTTATAACATTTTTATAAGATTCTCAACAAATCGATATTTTCATAAAATTATCATTTCGAGATTTTCGTCGATTCATCAGATTTTGCAATATTGCCTCAATTTTCCTCAATTTATCGAATGTTGATGAAATTTTAAATATTTAGAGATTTTTAATTAATTTACGAAAATGTTTATTTTCAACACATCTTGATTTTTGTTATTTTGTCATTTTTATCGATTTATAAAATTTTGATGAATTTTTCGATATTTTAAAATTTTCTCCTCAAATTATATAAAATGTTTATATGTAAGATTTTCAATATTTTTATTCAGATTTGTAACGATTTTCAAAAATTATTGACTCATTAATTTAAACACACAAATTTGAGATTCTTTTTTCTGCAAGACATATTTAATCATTTTTGACATTGAATGACATTTTTGATATTTTTTACCTTTTGAGATGACATTTTTTACAATAGATTATATTCTTGATATTAGACTACGTTTCTTGACATTAGATGAAATGTTTCACATTAGATGTAACTTTTGATAAACAATGAAATTTTTAACTTTTTTACCATTTCTGATGTTGACATTAAATGACGTATTTGACATTAGATGGCAGTTCTGACGTTTTATATTTTTTTACTTTTTTTACATTAGACGACAATTTTGACATTTGATATTTTTGATATTACATATTTACTTGTTTTACATTAGATGACAATTTTTATATTATTAGATAACTTTTTTGACATTATTACTGATTTTGACAGAAATTTACGTACTGAAATAAAATGATTATTTTAACGTAAATCGATTTTATCAACACGCCGAATTTGTGACGTTTTTGATATTTTTTATATTTACGAGAAGACATTTTGGTCATTTTGATGTTTTTGGTAATTTTAAATAATTTTGACATATTTTGATAACTTTTAAAACTGAAAACAGTTTTAATATAGTTAAATTTCACGATTTGAAATTTTAATTTTTTAAAAAGTTTTTTATTTCACTTAATTAATTGAGTTACAAAGGTATTTCATTTGTCGCAACGGTTATAACGATAAAGGACACGGAGATGCTTTCCGAACGAAAGTACGATTGTAATTAATTCATGCATGAGATAATTGTCCATGATGAAGAATGGGACGCTCTGGAACGTGCCTGCGATAAGGCGCATCATTCCTGGGAACTGTCTTCTCAGCATTTTGGTATGTGGATACCATTACATAACTCCTCCCTCCTTAGGTTTGAACGACCTCGTTCAATTCGGCAATGCGGGGGTGTCTTCTTGATTTGGATCGACCATCTTGATGCGTATGATTTTTCTTGGTTTGCAGAAAAGGTCGATAATGCGTGTCCTGAATTTGATAATGATGGCCGTGGCAAGTATTATTAACAATAATACAAGGCCGGTAAATCCATAATGAATTATGTGAACCAGTGGTTCCAAATGTAGTGGTTGATTCTTGAGTTCTTCAGCCTCTTGTTGAAGAATGGTTGGATCTTTGAGATGTCGCAGTTGAAGTTTTGCTTCTTGATAAAACTTCAATGTTTCATTTGAAATGTGGTACAATGTTAACTCGTACGTAGGTGTAGTGTTGACATATGTGGATTTTTCCAATATTATTCGGCATTGTGAACTGATTAAATTTGGTCCTTGTATAAATGTTCTATCTAGTTGTCCTTGACAATCTTCAATTATTTCAAGTTTTCTCTTTGATAGTACTAGTAATTGTCTATTACGCAGTACAGATGTAATTTGGTAATCGTTAGCAATTTTTATTGTTTTGCATTTGTTGGCATTCAATAAATTACAATCCTCTTGGGTCGGTTGTTGCAGACACAAGGTGATGATGTGGAAACTCTGGCAATCTTCGTTAGTCCAGTATTTTAAGTTGTTCATCTCGATTAGAAATGGTTTTGGTGGGACAATAACGATATCTTGATAATTCGGAATCGGGTAGATTTGAGAATAATTTGCGGAAATTGGTTTTAAAATGGGTATTTTGAGAAGGAATGTAATTGTTTCTTTTGTTCCTATTACCATAAGTTTTGATAACTCTAAAATGTTTAATAATTGAGTCGTTTCAATTGGCAACAATTGCTTTGGATTATAGATTTTCGTCAAGTAATTTTGAACAGTTATAAGTTCATCTATCGTTAAAAGTTCTAAATCTGGAATTCCTTTCCATGACAAGCTGATTGCGCGTTCAAGCAATTCTAACGTTTTTATTAAATGTTCTGAATGATAAACTTCGTTTTGTAATAATGTTCTTGTATCTTCGATAAACGTTAAACCTTCAATAAAATGTTTTGTTTTGTTTAAATTTGACATTAAGATTTCTAAATCACATGAATATCTTTTTGATAAATGATTTGCGAAAGTTGTTAGTTTATTTATTTGTTTCATTTCGGAATTTTGATTATTATGTAATTTCTGTAAATTTTCATTAATATTTTGCAAGTCGTCGTCGTCGAGATTTCCTGTAATGAATTTGATGGTTTTTCCTAGAATATTAGCCAATGCTCGTTTTGATTTATAACTTAATTTTCTCAGTAATAGTTCAATATTTCTGCAATTTAAAGCAAGTTGTTTATAAATTTGGTATGTTAGTTTATCTATTGAAGCATCTTTCTTTAGAGTTTCAGTGTTTGCTAATAGCTGTTTGAATCCTATTTCTAATTTTGATGTATTTACGAAAAATAGAAAATTATGGTAGTGGTCCATTACTTTTACTGGGCCTATGATTTCTTGAAAATAGCCGTTGTTTTTAATGGGTTTGACCTGAAGGGCCTGGTTGTGGTGAATCTGGAGGATCGTCACCGCCAGTATCGGGAACCTGTAAAGAAGTTGTTTTTCTTAGTTTCTTAACCTTTTTAATGTTAGCTGTGGTATTTCTTGATTTTTGAGTTTTTCCAAAAATTTTATTCGATTCTTGTTTCTCAACAATTACCTTGTCGTATATAGGATTAGCTTTACTGGGTTTTTTTCCTATTTACATAAACTTCGCGATTTTCTACGTTAGGCGGATCAACGCGGGTTTCGTTACGTTTTTCTAAAATGTTTTCGGCTAATTGCTTGTTTTTGAGGTATACTTGATCATAGAATGGTAGAATTTCTTGTTTTCTTTTTTCATTATACTGTTCGAATACAGTCATGTCTAAATCGAATTCTGGAGTTCTCTCGTAAGGGCCGTATAGTAAGTAAAAGGGTGAAAATCCGGTAGAAGAATGTATTGATTGATTGTAAATCGAAACTGCTGAAATCATTAAATTTGATGGAACTTCATTGGGATTTTTCAGTTTTAGTATTCTTAATTTTTCTATAATGGTTGAGTGAAATCTCTCTATTGGGGAATTAGAACTCGGGTTATTCACTGTTGTGAAATGAAGTTCAATTTTGTTCATTTTACAAAATTCTTTGAAGGTATTATTTTGAAATTCACGCCCCGCATCACAAACTATTTTTTGTGGAATATTATGGTGAGCGAAATAGTGTCTTAATTTATTTAAAACAGTCAAGCTGGTACCGTCTTTTATCCAGTATGATTGTCCATATCTTGAAAATAAATCAATAATCGTCAAAAATTTGGAATTTTGAAAGGAAAACGTGTCCATGTGTAACACTTCTAGAGGTCTCTTTGCTAATAACGGTCCGTCAAATTTTAATTTATACGGATGTCTCTCATATTTTGACTGTAAACATAAGTCACATTTATTGATTAAATCTGTAATAGTTTGTTTCATATTTGGCCAGAAATATTTGTCTTTGAGGTTGTTGTAAGTTTCGGTTATACCATTATGATTTGAATCGTGGTATTCTGTAACAATTTCTTTTTGTAATTCGTTATCAGTTACGTCACTGGTGATTTTATTGGTAATGAATAATTTTATTGAATTGTTAAAATGTTGTTTGCAAAGGGTTTCAAAAGGACGTCTGAGATTATTGTCAGTAAAATATATTCCATAACTTGAATTTGGTTTTAATGTGTCTTTCATGAAAGTTAATAAATCTTGATCAATTGAATTTTTGGAAATGGTTACTTTATAAGTATTTCTATTAAAGGGTTTAGTAAAACGGTTTTTATATGTTTCGCCGGTATTAAAATATATTCGATTAGGAAATATATTTAAAGATCTTTCTGAAATTGGAATGGTTTTACCGTTGTCTTCATCAGTTGAATGTACAGTATTGTCGCATTCATTTTGTTCAGTTAATGATGATCGCAAATTTTCTAGTGTTTTGGCATATTCAATTGGGTCTTCTACTTGGGAATTAATAATTCGTTCTATTTCTTCGTCATTGATATCGGGTAATTCGTCAATGTTTGCAATAACGGATTCTTCATCTTCTCTATTGTGAATTTCGATTCTGGAAAGGGCATCCGCTACTTTATTTTCTTTTCCTCTTTTGTAAATTATTTTGAAATCGAATTCCTCTAATTTTAATTTCCAACGCACAAGTCTAGAATTTGGTTCTTTAATTTTATAAAGCCAGACAAGTGGGTTATGATCTGTTTCTACAATGAAATTGCGACCGAAAAGGTATGGTCTGAAATGTTTGGTTGAATCTAAAATAGCTAACAGTTCTCTTTCAATTGTTGAATAATTTTTTTCTGCCGAATTTAAAGTTCTTGAATAGTAAGCTATTGGGCGATTTGATTGTGATAATACACCTCCTATCGATACATTCGATGCATCGGTGGTTAATTTGAATTGCTTATTAAAATCAGGATAAGCAAGAATTGGAGCATTACAAAGAAGTTCTTTGCACAATTCGAAAGCTTGAATATATTCTGGGTCGGAAATATTAATTTTCGAACCTTTTTTCAAACATTTAGTTAATGGGCATACTACTTTAGCAAAATTTGAAATAAATTTTCGATAATAACCTGTAAGGCCTAGGAATGATTTTATTTCCTTTGTGGTTTTGGGTAACGGGTAATTTGTTATCGCTTCAGTTTTAGAAGGATTTGGTTTAATTCCGTCTGGTGTTATTACGTGACCTAAAAAGGATACTTCTCGTCTTAAAAACTCTGATTTATCGAGCTGTATTTTTAAATTGAATTCTCGGATTTTACTGAAAATTAGTCTAATATGATTAATGTGATCTTGAAGGGATTTGGAAAAAATTACAATGTCGTCCATGTAAACAAAGCAAAATACATGTAAGTATTCTCGAAGGACGTTGTCCATAACACGTTGAAATGTGCTAGGAGCATTTTTTAATCCGAAGGGCATTCTGAGGTATTCATAATGTCCTTGGTTAACTGAAAAAGCGGTTTTTTCGATAGAGTTAGGATGCATTTCAATCTGATGGAAACCTTGGGCTAGGTCAAGAGTAGTAAAGTACGTACACTTGCCTAAATTGTCTAATATCTCTTCAATACGTGGAAGTGGGTATTTGTCTTCAATTGTGTTTTCATTGAGTTTTCTATAATCAATCACCATTCTAAATTTTTTCTTTCCGGAAGCGTCTGATTTTTTTGGGACTAACCATACGGGAGCTCCGTAAGGTGAAATCGAGGGTCGAATTATTTTATTATCTAATAATTTCTGAATTTGATTTTCAATTTCTTGTTTCATGCTATGTGGGTGTCGAAACGATTTTACATAAATTGGTTCATCGGTTTTCGTTCGTATTTCGTGTTTAACAGCGTTACTGAATGTTAAGTTGCAATTTTCGTTATAAAATATGTCAGGAAATTTTTTACAAATTTTAAGAATTTCGTGTTTTTCTTCAGAATTTAAATGTGTTGTTCGAATTAATTCTGAGATGTTAAATTGTTTATGTAGTGTTTTTGGTGGGTTCCTAATTTCTTGATTCAAAATGGGCATCACGTCTATACGTTCTGAACAATTTAAATCTACATCTAAATTCTCGTCAAATGGTAACATGCAATAACCATTTTTCGAAATTGCAATGCATTCGGGTATGCAATAATCTGCTGATATTTTTATTTGCGGTATGATGACTTCACCATTATCTATTGTCACTGGAATTTTTACATGATTGCTTTTATTAATTTTGTGAGGAGAAATTGATTTTTTATTCAGTTCTAAATAAAAAGGAATTTTTATGTCGCACAATTCTAAAGTGTTTGTTTTGTAATTAATTGTCGCGTTTAATTTTTCTAAGTCGGACGTACCTATTAATGCGTCAAATTTTGGGTGCCAGTCAACGACATGTAAATGAATATCGGCTGGTATACCTAATTCTTTAAGAATTGGAAATTTTAAATTATCTTGGCAATGAATTTGATTTCCTAAACCGGAAACTGTAAACGGTTTTTGATACAAATATTGAGAGAATTTCTCGTATGCAAGTTTTGAATTTATAACGGAATTTGTTGCTCCGCTATCTACTAGAATTGTTAAATCTAAATTGGGCAAATAAATGAATGGTAATTTTGATTTTATTTTGATTGAATTTAGATCTATGTTCCTGATTTCGGTGAGGCTGTTATAGGAAAATTTTCAAAATTTTGTTCGTCATTATCATTTTCGTTAATCTCATACTCGTACATTTCTGTTTGATCTGCAAAATTATCAGTATCTGAAAATTGTTGGACTGATTCATAATCTTGAGAGAGTTGGGACCCTGGAGAAACTGGGTAAACTGGGGAAACAGAGTCAGTTTCTACATTATAAAGAGCTGAATAGTTTATATTTTGTCTTTGATTTGAATAATTTGGTACTTGATTAGTTCTTACTCTAGATTGAACAGACATTGGTGTAGGTTTATTCAGTCTAGACATTCCTGAGGAAGCTTGAGTTCCAAAAACTTGTTTATTTGTAGGATAAATATTTGGTTGTGCCGCTCGTGGCGCAAATACGTTTGGTTTTACGTACGATTGATTTGGAAAATTTTGTTGTTGAACGGGTCTCGGTTGAGAAAATTGATGTTGAAAATTTCGGTAATGTGGGTTTTGAGAAAATCGTGGTTGTGAAAAATTATTGTATTGATTTTGGTTAAATCTGGTCAATTGTGATTGATTTTGAGAATTGGTGAATTTAGGATTTTTTCTGTTGTCATTGGACTTTCGGATGAATTCGCAATATTCCCATTCTTGTTTTTGATTATCGAAGAATGTACATTTATTTAAACACTGTTCGATGGTATTTAATTGAAAATTACTTAAATAGCTTCTGTATGGCTCTAACAAACCTATTTGAAAAGTTTTTAATGTTAATTTATCGTAATCAGTTTTCTTGTAATTTAAATAACTTGGATCTGTTATGTGTAAAGAAATATGTTGCATTAAGTCATTATAAGCTTTTAATAATCTACTGTAATAATCTAAGTAGGTTTCATTTTTTTGTTGAATACACTGTCTCAATGAAGATTCTAGAATTTCTTCGCTTCTTTGATCACCGTATTTTCTTAATAAAGCACTACGAATGGCGTTCCATTCAAATGCGTTTTGATAAGCGATAAAATCTCTAGCATCTCCTTTTATTTTTGATCTGAGAGAAAAACTAACTGCATAAGCTAAATCGGGTGATAATCTGCATTCTAAATGTTTGTGCAAATTATCAACTTCGGTTATAAAAATTGATAAATTTTGGCCTGGGTAATATTCTGGAATCGCGTTCATTAATAATGAAATTTCGTTTTTGTCAGTAATTAGATTACTTGAATTTACACTTGAATTTGTATTAGTCATTTTTGGATTTTGCGGAATCGGACTAAATCTAACGTTGCCTAAAATACTTGGTTTTATCTTATATCTAGGTGTTGAATTTTCTAACGTATCTAAATCGTCAGCAATTATTTCAATGTCGGTATCGGACATTAAATAAAATTGAATTGATTATTATTATTTTTTTTTTCTTTTTTTTTGAAACAATTACACTTTTGGGATGGAAGAAAACAAAGGACTTACAGCACTAGGATCTGCATCGTGTGGTGTGTATTTCCCTAGATGTATCTTCTTTCCTCTTCGTTGGATTCTCGCACAAAGACTTGAAAGCCACCTGTTACTGTCTTTCACCAGGGATAGAAATCACTTTTCGTGGGTCAATCCCGTCGATTGATTAACAGTTCAGTCGCGAATATCCTGTTCGCAGCGCCAGTTAAATTTCACGATTTGAAATTTTAATTTTTTAAAAAGTTTTTTATTTCACTTAATTAATTGAGTTACAAAGGTATTTCATTTGTCGCAACGGTTATAACGATAAAGGACACGGAGATGCTTTCCGAACGAAAGTACGATTGTAATTAATTCATGCATGAGATAATTGTCCATGATGAAGAATGGGACGCTCTGGAACGTGCCTGCGATAAGGCGCATCATTCCTGGGAACTGTCTTCTCAGCATTTTGGTATGTGGATACCATTACATAACTATATGTTTTTATATTTTTTACTTTACTTGAACTCAGTGTTTAATACGCGTGGCGCATGAAGTAAAATTTTTGAGTTTAGAAAAGCCCCGCGCCCCGCTTTTCTAAACTCGAAATTTTACTTCATGCTTAGTCTGGGAGTGGAAGACACTCGTTCGTAAATTTTTGAATTATAATAAAGTTTTGTAAATAAATACACGACTTTATGATAATTCATAAATTTACGAACGAGTGTTCTCTTTCTTTTTCGGTTTATTGAACAAAAACAAAAGAGCTGAGGTGAAAAGTGTTTAGGTAAAAGTGGTTTATTTTTTCCTTGGCTACAACTTTTTTTGAAACATTTTTTGATTTAGACATCGAAAGCCATAATCGGTGAGTTGTTGATCTCCACTAGATTTTTTAGTTTCTAATTCAAAAACAAAAGAGCTGAGGTGAAAAGTGTTTAGGTAAAAGAAGTTTCTTTTTTCGTTGGCTACAACTTTTGTTTCAAACATTTTTTGACGTCGAAAGCCATAGTAAAATTCGTTTAATAAAAAAACATCTAATGATTTCTGGTGATTTTTAACGCAAGACATTTAGACATTTGATGGTATAATTAATATTAAATTACTGAAATAAGTATTTACTTTTTAATATATTCGTAAATATACGGCCTGAGTACACGCTTACTTAAACAAATAATTAACTTGATAATACAACCTCTAACTAAATTAATAAACTGTTGTCTTTCCTCAGCAACATTTCCTACTTGCCTGCAGCGTGCACGTGTAATACCAATTTTTAAGTCTGGTGATATTAATAGTAGCAACAACTATCGTCCAATATCACTCCTACCCACCATATCTAAAGTCGTAGAACGAGTTATGTTTGACCAAGTGGTTGACTTTCTGGAGACTCAAAAGCTACTGGCAGTGGAGCAGTTTGGTTTTCGCCGGGGAAGGTCTACGGGCGACGCAGTTAGTGCTTTTACTCAAGCTATCAATGACGGATTCGAATCCGGTAACTATACATCTGCGACGTTCTTAGACCTTTCTAAGGCATTTGACTGCGTCTCTCATGAGCTTCTTCTGCGAAAACTGTACTGCTATAATCTGCACCCAAACAGCTGTCGCCTCATTAGTTCTTATTTGGCTAAAAGGTCTCAAGGAGTATTTCATAATGGCGAGCTATCTGAAGCAGTATGGTTAGACTGTGGTGTGCCGCAGGGCTCCATATTAGGGCCTTTGCTTTTTATACTTTATATAAATGACCTACCGCCACAAAGTACCGACAGTTTAACCGTTCTATTTGCAGATGATACGAGTCTCTTCAGCACTGCTACCCAGCTTAATGATGCCAATGGAATTAATGAGGATGCTGTGAAGGGTGCTGTGAATTGGTTTGCAGCAAACAAACTAACTGTCAATCCCAATAAGTCGACCAATGTCACATTTTCTCTAAAAACAGATATTGTTCCCAGCGACGCTAAATTTCTGGGCATTCACCTTGACTCGAGATTGACATGGCATAAACATGAATGCGAAACTTCGAAAAAAATCTGCAGGTCCATTTACCTCCTCAGGATGCTCAAAAACTCGCTGCCACTAACAGCTCTTTTGGCGGCCTACTACTCGTATTGTGAATCACACTTAACCTATGGCATTCTCTCTTGGGGTCATTCAAGCTGCCTTAAAAGACTGTTTGCTTTGCAACGTAGGGCAATTCGTATACTAGCGTCCCTTGATTATAGAGCCGATTGTCGGCCTGCGTTCATCCATCTAGGTATAATAACTCTTCCTTGTCTTTTTGCATTGAAATGTCTTACGCATGTACATAAGAATCTGAATTCATACAATAAACATTGTGAGGGTCATCACCATAACACAAGAACTAATAGGCTAATTAAGCTGGACCGTCAGAGACTTGCTAAGACACAAAATGGTATTAACTTCATAGGTCCCAAGCTCTACAATAGCTTACCAGATAATATTAAATGTTTACCACTTTCAACGTTTATACACTCTTTGAAAACATACTTTGCTAAGAAAGCTCATTACAGCATCAATTGCCTTGCTGATGGTTTTGCTGGACTACGCCTTATACCACAAAATTAATTTACTTTTCATTACTAAATTATATTTAATTTTAATGCTTTTATCCTTAGACTTTATCTATTTTAATGTGTTAGTTTTATTTATACTTATATTTTAACTGTAAACTGTAACTTCTTTTAGAAATGATTTTCCAACGATACAGTAAGCTTACCTATGATATCAAATAACTTAGTCATTTTATTTTTTGTTCACCTTATTTTTTACGTTTATATTTAATCTAATTGCTTTTATCTTTAGACTTGTCTATTTTAATGTGTTTTTACTTATTACATATATTTTAACTGTAACCTGTAACGTCTTTTAAAAGTTATTTTCTCAACTATATAGTAAGCTTGCCTGTGATATCTAATGGCCTAGTCATTTTTCACCTTGTGTTATATACTTTAGTATACTGCTATAATTATATAATCATTATTTAAACATATATTTGTAATTTTTTGTTCTATGTATGGAAATTATCATCATACTATCTACTTCAGTGTACGAGTGTACCCAATCTATAGCTTCAACTGTATTATAAAATTTAGCACACTTTTACAAACTTGTATTACATCATTGTATTTATTTTTGTATTTATTTTTGACTTATGTAAACGAACCGTAATTGCATGAATAAATTCTATTCTATTCTATTCTATTCTATTCTATTATTATACAGGGTGTTCGTATTTCAAAAGAATGTATGGGGATCTCGGTTATTTAAAGTGATAGAGAGTCGGTTAAATTGAGGCAAAGTTGCGTAATTTAGGGCCCAATAATAATCCAAAAACAAGTTTGAAATATCTGCTTTCGTTAATGAGATATTGCTTTTTGTTAATGAGATACATATTTTTTGAAAATACGTTTTTATTTTTTTATTCAAAAACTATTGAATCCAGACATTTACAACTTTGAAATTATATGCACTTTTTAACAATAAATCTAGTAACATATTTTATTTTAAGATAACTATAACATTTACCTAGGGACCATAGCTAACTTTTGTTTTTCTTATGGGCCCCATTTTGGATTTTCATATTTTTTGGAAGAATATTTTTTTACTGAATTCAATGATGTATTACACTTATAGTTTATTGTACATTTTATATGTAAAATTTTAATCTTTTGGTTTTTCAAGAAGTGCCTTGGAAACAGTTTAGTAACTCACTTATTTAGCAACTCCTAGGACCCATAATTTGCTTACATATCACCCCTGAAGACGGGCATCCGACGATACATACTTTAACAGTTGTGACATATTTTAAAGTAACGAGTGTCTTCCACTCCCAGACTAAGCATGAAGTAAAATTTCGAGTTTAGAAAAGCCCCGCGTAGAAAATTTGTCGAGGGTCGCGCAGCGACCCGAGACAAATTTTCACGGGGCTTTTCTAAACTCGAAATTTTACTTCATGCGCCACGCGTATAAACCACTGATTTGAAGTGTAGTTCAAAAACACACAAATACATCTTTAATCAGAGTAACACAGATATTTAGTCAGTTATCAACGGTGTTCAGTGTTAATAATAAATAATTAATTAGGTTTTGAATATTTTTGTTAAAACAACTGATAACGATATTTATATGTTAATGGTTGTAAAAAAATAATAATATCAAATTTATTCTTGAACGATTTGTATTCGTGATTCTAAGAAACAGGATTCGAATCTTTGATTCGAATCATATTGATCTCTTACGAATCCTTAATTCGAGTATTCGTGATTCGAATCATATTAGGTGATTCGGATTCGTGATTCGAATCCTTTTAACGAGGATTCGTCCCAGCTCTGATCCCTAAACAGAATTAAAGAAGAGAACAATTTTTCACTATCTTGAAACACAATCAGCGAAAAAACTCATGTTGGACGAGATTTTTCTTTTGGAAAAGAATTTCATATTGGAAGAGTTTTTTTCTTTCAGAGAAGAAACTCATATTGGAAGAGTTTCTTCTTTTAGAGAAAACACTCATATTGGAAGCGATGAGAAGTTAGCCATAAATTTTTCAGCAATAAATGGTGGTAACCCTATTAAATTTATAAATTGCAAAAACCGATATTTTACTCATACATAGCGCTAACCATTGGATTGCATTGTGTAATAGGAGTACATATTAACTATTTAAGACTTTACATTAGCACTTTTGATGTAAAAAGTGAAACTTGTATTGATATTTGATCAAGCGATCTCAGGGTAATATAAAACGAAAAATCTCTGTCTTAGGCCTACCTTTGGGGGTTGTTACTGAATTATCCTATACTTAGGAAGGGTTGAAGAGCAATTTTAAGCAATAACATTTTAGTGGAATAATACTGAAAAAATATGATTATATTATAACATAGTTGAGCGATGCCGATTACATTATTTTCAAAGTGAAAAATAAATGTATTAGGCCTACCTTTGGGGGTGGTGGCTGATTTGCCCTGTATTTAGGAAGGGTTGAAGAGCTATTTTAAGCAATAAAATTTTAGTGGCATCCTAAGACTGAAAAATTATGCCTATTTTATGAAATAGTGAAATGAAGCCGATTACATTATTTTCAAAGTGAAAAATGAATGTAATAGGCCTACTTTTGGGGGTGGTGGCTGATTTGCCCTGTATTTAGGAACGGTTGAAAAGCAATTTTAAGCAATAAAATTTTAGTGGCATCCTAAGACTGGAAAATTACGCTTATTTTATGAAATAGTGAAACGATGCCGATTACATTATTTTCAAAGTGAAAAATGAATGTAATAGGCCTACCTTTGGGGGTGGTGGCTGATTTGCTCTGTGTTTAGGAAGGGCTGAAGAGCAATTTTAAGCAATAAAATTTTAGTGGCATGCTAAGATTGAAAAATTACGCTTATTTTATGAAATAGTGAAACGAAACCGATTACATTATTTTCAAAGTTAAAAATGAATGTAATAGGCCTACCTTTGGGGGTCGTGGCTAATCTTCCCTGTATTAAGGAATGGTTGAAGAGGAATTTTAAGCAATAAAATTGTAGTGGCATCATAAGACTGAGAAATTACGCTTATTTTATAACATAGTTTAGCGATGCCGATTACTTTATTTTCAAAGTGAAAAATGAATGTAATAGGCCTACCTGTAGGGCTTGTGGCTAATCTTCCCTGTATTAAGGAATGGTTGAAAAGGAATTTTAAGCAATAAAATTGTAGTGGCATCTTAACACTGAGAAATTACGCTTATTTTATAACATAGTTTAGTGATGCCGATTACTTTATTTTCAAAGTGAAAAATGAATGTAATAGGCCTTTGCGGGTTGTCTGCCCTGTATTTAGGAAGGGTTTATGAGTGAATTTTAGCAATAAAATTGTAGTGGCATTATAAGACTAAAAAATTATGCTTATTTTATAACATGTTTGAGCAATGCCCATTATATAATTTGTAAAGTGAAAAATATGTTATGAGCCTACCTTTGGTGGTAGTTACCCCATATTTAGGACTGGTTGAAGAGTAAATTTAAGTAATAAAATTGTAGTGGCATCTTATGACTGAAATATTAACCTTGTTTTACGACACATATTAGCGATTTCCATTAAGTTTTTTAGAAAGTGAAAAATAGATGAGAATAGTTACTAAATCGCCCCAGACTTAGGAAGGGTTTGAGAGTAACGTTAAGTAATAACACTGTAGTGGCATCTTAGACTATAAACAGACGCTTGATTTATACTGAAGTCGAAAATGTACACACAAGCCATAAAATAGTAGTTAATTAAATAATATTCCCATGGATAATGATTTTGATCCAAACATTTACAGAAATTATTTGAAATCAAACTCTACTAGACATTTCAATAATTGCAGAAAATGCGGCCAAATAACTAATTAAATTCAGTGTCAAAAGTATTTGTATTTTTATCTTAAACAGGAATGTACAGGGTGGTCTAATTTCGATGTTGCTTCTCGGTAAATATAATATTTAGAAAAAAACCGATGGCGCAGTCGCGATCTTTTTTTTTTAGACTAGTATAATGCCGAAAACAAAAATGTGCCATCTTGATTTTTTCACAAGTAATTTGGCAAAATCGGGTTTTCTTGATTTTTAACTTCAATTAATATCTTGCGTAATTTGTAAGATAGACAAAAACTATAAATACCTTCTTAAGACACTTTTTGAGTATAATCCAGTGGCGTAACAATTTTTTTTATTTTATGCACTCATTTTCTAGTTATAACATTTTTTTAATTTTAAGTCATAGTTGGCTTTGTCACAGTTGAAACTTTTCACTGATTTCAAAAATATATACTTTTGTGTATTTATCTTAAAAACAGTGTTACTATAGAGTCGTGAAACTAGTTTCTAATCTGCTAAATAATATAATAAGGAAGACAAAAGCCTTCTTTGATCATTTGCGTGTGCAATTATAATTACGATAAATAGTGTAAAATAATGTTTTTTTAAATAATAATAATAATTGTTTTTTGAGTACCAATATTTTAATACGTGAAACATAATTTTATTTTCAATATTTATTAAGATTTATAGAATTTATTAAGAAAGAAAAATAAAACTTAATGTTCGAACTGATGGGCATAATTTTCAATGCATTTTTGGCATCTACCTCTCACGCCTCGAATGGCGTTATACATTTGAATGTTGGGTACATTTGAAACAGGTCGTATTTCCTGCTATTGTCATTCTCCCCTACAACCTCACTCCAGTCAGTGGAGTCCAGCAAATGAAAAAACTTATATTTTCCCGATTGTGTTATTGGTCTTATTAATTTATGTGTTAAAGAATCTTTAAACACATCTTGATTGAACTGTATTTTTATTTCCTATGGCATCATGAATTTTTTTTACCAATACGTCTAAATTAATTAAATTTTTCCTTCGGGTTTCCCCGTAAAAAAATCTAACGGTGTTAGATCTAGAGATCTAGCAAGCCTATTACATTGATTTTTTCCCTTTGAAATTTATGCAATTGGGATCGTTTCACTATATTATAAAATAAGCGTAATTTTTCAGTATTAGGATACCACTAAAATTTTATTGCTTAAAATTGCTCTTCAACCCTTCCTTAATACGGAGCAAATCAGCCACCACCCCCAAAGGTAGGCCTATTACATTAATTTTTCACTTTGAAAATAATGTAATCGGCATCGTTTCACTATTTCATAAAATAAGCGTAATTTTTCAGTCTTAGGATGCCACTAAAATTTTATTGCTTAAAATTGCTCTTCAACCCTTTCTAAATACAGGGCAAATCAACCACCACCCCCAAAGGTAGGCCTATTACATTAATTTTTCACTTTGAAAATAATGTAATCGGCATCGTTTCACTATTTCATAAAATAAGCGTAATTTTTCAGTCTTAGGATGCCACTAAAATGTTATTGCTTAAAATTGCTCTTCAACCCTTCCTAAATACAGAGCAAATCAGCCACCACCCCTAAAGGTAGGACTATTACATTCATTTTTCACTTTGAAAATAATGTAATCGGCATCGTTTCACTATTTCATAAAATAAGCGTAATATTTCAGTCTTAGGATGCCACTAAAATTTTATTGCTTAAAATTGTTCTTCAACCCTTCCCAAATACAGGGCAAATCAGCCACCACCCCCAAAAGTAGGGCTATTACAATTATTTTTCCCTTTGAAATTCATGCAATCGGCATCGTTTCACTATTTCATAAAATAAACGTAATTCTTTGGTCTTAGGATGACACCAAAATTGTATTGCTTAAAATTGCTCTTCAACCCTTCCTAAATACAGGGCAAATCAGACACCACCCCCAAAGGTAGGCCTATTACATTCATTTTTCACTTTGAAAATAATGTAATCGGCATCGTTTAACTATTTCATAAAATAAGCGTAATTTTTCAGTCTTAGGATGCCACTAAAATTTTATTGCTTAAAATTGCTCTTCAACTCTTCCTAAATACAGGGCAAATCAGCCACAACCCCCAAAGGTAGGCCTATTACATTCATTTTTCACTTTGAAAATAATGTAATCGGCATCGTTTCACTATTTCATAAAATAAGCGTACATTTTCAGTCTTAGGATGCCACTAAAATTTTATTGCTTAAAACTGCTCTTCAACCCTTCCCAAATACAGGGCAAATCAGCCACCACCCCCAAAGGTAGGCCTATTACATTCATTTTTCACTTTGAAAATAATGTAATCGGCTTCGTTTCACTATTTCATAAAATAAGCGTAATTTTTCAGTCTTAGGATGCCACTAAAATTTTATTGCTTAAAATGGCTCTTCAACCCTTTCCAAATACAGGGTAAATCAGCCACCACCCTCAAAGGTAGGCCTATTACATTCATTTTTCCCTTTGAAATTTATGCAATCGGCATCGTTTCACTATTTCATAAAATAAACGTAATTCTTCGGTTTTAGGATGCCACTAAAATGTTTTGCTTAAAATTGCTCTTCAACCTTTCCTAAATACAGGGCAAATCAGCCACCACCCCCAAAAGTAGGCCTATTACATTCATTTTTCACTTTGAAAATAATGTAATCGGCATCGTTTCACTATTTCATAAAATAAGCGAAATTTTTCAGTCTTAGGATGCCACTAAAATTTTATTGCCTAAAATTGCTCTTCAACCCTTCCTAAATAAAGGGCAAATCAGCCACCACCAACAAAGGTAGGCCTAATACATTTATTTTTCACTTTGAAAATAATGTAATCGGCATCGCTCAACTATGTTATAATATAATTATATTTTTTCAGTATTAAGCCACTAAAATATTATTGCTTAAAATTGCTCTTCAACCCTTCCTAAGTATAGGACAATTCAGTAACAACCCCCAAAGATAGGCCTAAGACAGAGATTTTTCGTTTTATAATAGCCTGAGATCGCTTGATTAAATATCTATGCAAGTTTCACTTTTTACATCAAAAGTGCTAATGTAAAGTCTTAAATAGTTAATATGTACTCCTATTACACACAATGCAATGGTTAGCGCTATGTATGAGTAAAATATCGGTTTTTGCAATTTATAAATTTAATAGGGTTACCACCATTTATGGCTAAAAAATTTATGGCTAACTTCTCATCGCTCATATTGGAGTAGTTTCTTCTTTCAGAGAAGAAACTCATATCGGAAGAGTTTTTTCTTTCACAAAAGAAGAATTTCTTGGAGGAGTTTCTTTTTTGCCACAGAAGAAATTTATATTCGAAGAGTATTTTCTTTCAGAGAAGAGCTTCTTCTTTTAGAAGACACTCATATTCATGGGCGCCCACACATATGGGCAATTGGAGGGGGAAAATTAACAGCGTATGTATTGGGATATTGGGATATGTATACTTTTTATTATACGAATTTGTCGTTATATGTTTAGGAATTTCAAGTAGGGTACCAAGAAATGTCAAAAATTTCAAGAAATGTTCAATAAAGTTAGGATTTTAGAAAGATTTAGACTTGTGGAAAATTATCATCTGTTAAGCAAATTGTTGAAAATAACCAAAGTGATAATTAAAAACGGTAACAATAATTAAATGTATATAAATATTAATATTACGAACCGTATACTAGAATTTTTCATTTAAGTATACCTTTACATATTCCATATAAACATTTGCTAAATTAATCAACATTTGATCAAAAATAAGTAGTATATTTTGACATTCCCAATATTTCAGTGGTTATACGTGTATCGCATGAAGTAAAATTTCGAGTTTAGAAAAGCCTAATTTGGATTGATCGCTCCGCTTTGCTACGCGATCAATCCAAATTTTCAGGCTTTTCTAAACTCAAAATTTTACTTTATGCTTAATCTGGCATTGGAAATAATTGTTAGACGCTTCAAATAAGCTTTTACAAAAACAACGAATGTCTGTATATTTACAGCGAAAATCGTCCTATGTGTACCTACATGAAAAAATCTCTGAATATTGCATTGTTTATCAAATTAAATAATTGAATTAATTGAAGATATTTATAAAATTTTGCGATAATTATTAAAGTGCACTAAATAAGTAAAATTGATTAAACATTATAATAAGTTAATGAAATCCTAGAAAATTCACAGAAAATTATAAAAATTGCAGGTATTAGTTAAATGGAATATTTTATTGAAATTATTAAAAAATGATGATAAATTTAGACTAAGGAATCCTACGAAAACGATAAAAAATTAATTATTTAAAACATTATTTATTCTTTTGCTAGTCTGTCTATTAACTATTTTTTGCTAAACCTTTGTATAATTATATTGACTAATAGCAGTAAAAAATTCAACAATACAAAAAACAATAGTGATAAAATTAGTGTCAAAAGTTGTGGTAAGCAAAATAATGTTAAATTCTTTCCTAGAATCACCAATCTTACTAACACCCAATTTAATAATGTAGAGACAGAACTACTTAATAAGGGATTGAAATACAACCCACACATTTATAACAAATCAAGTCTAGAAACAGTGGGAATTAATGCAGAAACTATTTGTAACAAAATATCCAGAGACGAAGAACGGTTAATTTTAAAAAATAAAACTTCAAAATTAATAAAAAAGTATAAATCACACTGTAAAAGCAAAGCTCGCAATTATGACAACAAAACAATAACCAGCATAAGAAATAAACTAAAAAACCATAATTTGATACTATGTAAAGCTGACACCATAACAGTCATGAATAAAAAAGATTACATCCAAAAAACAGAGGAGTTATTAGAATCAGATACATTTTGCATTAAAAAAATTGATCCAACAAACAAATTTCAAATAGAACTCAAAAAGGTATTAAAAAATAGTAAACATTTAATTTCAGACAGAGATAGATTTAAATTAACATTGATGAATCCAAAAGCCCCAATTCTCTATGGATTACCAAAAATTCATAAAGAAAATATTCCAATGCCCCCGGTGCTTATATGCTCCGACGTATAAATTGTGTACATTTTTAAATAATTTAATTCCGACATTCATAGGCTTTAAACCAAAATATTCAATAAAAAATACATTAGAACTAATAAATAACTTAAAAAACTTATCAATTCCCCACAACGCAAAACTAATTTCATTCGACGTCAAAAGTTTGTTTACATCATTTCCGATAAATGAATTAAAAATTATATTAGAAAATAAAATGAATATGTCGAATGAATCTAATTCAAAAAAAATTGAACTTAAATCATTAATAGAAATTTGCATAGACCAATGTTACTTCGAATTTAATAATAAATTTTATACACACTCAGACGGACTACTTATGGGATCACCTTTGTCTCCTTTATTATCTGACATATATATGGATCACTTTGAAAATAATTTATTAACGAAAACAGAAAGCAAACACATTTATTTCTGGGCAAGATATGTAGACGATGTATTTTGTATATGGACAGGTACAAATAGACAACTGGAAACATTCACAAATTTCATTAATAAAATTAACAAAAACATTCAGTTTACAGTTGAAAAAGAAATAAATAACAGCCTCAATTTTCTTGACATTACATTCACGAAAACAGTAAACAATAAATTGTCATACAAAATATATAGAAAAGAAACTTGCACAGATGTCATCATACCAGAATGTTCAAATACACATAGTCAGATTAAATACAGTACATTCCACGCCCTTTTACACAGACTTATCAATATCCCTCTAAATAAAATAGACTTTGAAAATGAACTAGACACAATAAAAACAATAGCAGATAACAATGGCTACACTGAAGATTTAATTAATAAAATGTTAAAAAAGAAACAACACAAACAATTTCGAAATTACTTTTATAGTGGGACAAATTCAGACACAATAACATGGAATAGATTAAAATATATTAAGCCACTGTCTTTACAAATCAAAAATAATTTAAAAGGAAAGAATAATAACATAATTTTGACAAACACAAATAATTTAGGAAAATTAATAGTTAACAATAAAATCAAAACTAAAAATTGTAAATTGAAGAAAAGTGGTATTTATGAATTAAAATGTGATGATTGTGATGCAGTGTATATAGGACAAACCGGCAGGTCTTTTGATATCAGGTTAAAAGAGCATAAAAAAGACAGAGAATAAAAAACAAACCACCGGTTTTTCTAAGCACTGTATCACATCTAATCACCATTTTTCTTCAATCGATTTAAACATTCTGCATACAGGTAATAAGGGAATAACGCTTAACTACCGGGAGGGTTTAAAAATTTCAAAAGCCATAAAGGCAAGTAAAAATGTGGTCAACGACAACGAAGACCTTTGGAATTCCCCGATATTAAATGCCCTTATTACCCAATAAAACCTAAAACTCGAAACTGTATATATTCCCAAGCAAATCCATTTGTACATCATTCTTGATAATGGCATTAAGCCGAAACTAGTAGAAAATAAAATACATATAAGTGAAACAAAACCAAGTGAATTTAATTTACAAACCATTATATTTCAAAATGTTTTACCAAGTGATTAATGAGAAAAAAGTGTCCGATATATATTGACTAAACTTAAATCACCCATAAAAGTATCTTTACTTCTATTTGGGAATAAATAAATTGGATTGGATAGAATTACATTTTATGAAAATCACTATAAATTATATTACTCTATTAATATGGATCGAAATCTTAAACATTGAAGAAAATGAAACATAAAACTTTAGCAGGATTTCAATTATTAATACAAGAAGTTTTTCTTTTAAGTATACATATTTTAATTTCGGCGTAAATGCTGTAAATCTTAAGACATTTGTTGTTTTTTTAAAGAGTGTATTTTGAAGTTATAAATGAGTGTTTTCCACTCCTAGATTAAGTATGAAGTAACATTTCAAGTTTAGAAAAGCTTGAAAATTTGGTTTGGTCGCTTCGCTACGCGACCAAACCAAATTTTTAGGCTTTTCTAAACTCGAAAGTGGCTTTTCTACACTCCATGCGTAAAGCTTCTAAAACACTGAAACATTGTGAAGTTCATAATATGCTATTAAAGCAGTATGCTCAGGACGTATATTTTGAACTTCAATTAAAACCAGTGACTTATACGCGTGGCGCGTAAAGTAAAATTTCAAGTTTAGGAAGCGTGAAAATTTGGTTTGGTCGAAAAGCCTAATTTTGATTGATCGCTCCGCTTCGCTACGAAATCAATCCAAATTTTTACGCTTTTCTTAACTCGAAATTTGATTTCATGCTAAATCTGGTAGTGAAAAACACTCGTTTAAAGCTTCGAATTGAACTCTTTTAAAAAACGACGAATGTTTACAGCGCATGTATACTTAAACAAATATTTCCTGTAGCATTTATTCTATTTGATTATTTTCTAAATGCTGATGAAATTTATCACTTAGCAGTATTATTTAATTTTCTCAATGTTTTCGATCATCTCAATTATTAGCACTTTTCGATGATTATTAACAATGTGTCAAAATGTATCGGGTTGCTTTCGCAAACATATTCAATAAAATCATTCAATTTTACTACATTTATCAACTCTGGTGAAAGTTGTATCTATTTGTGCCCATGATTATTATTATTACTATATGCCCCTTCCTGAAAAAGATTCTGCGGGCGCCCATGCTAATATTGAAATAGATCCTTCTTTCAGAGAAGAAACTCATATGAAAAGAGTTTCTTGTTTCGCAGAAGGAGTTTCTTTTTTCAAAGAATTCCGGAAGAGTTTTTTTCTTTCAAAGAAGAAACTCATATTGAAAGGGCGTCTTTTTTACGAGTAGAAAGTTATATTTTTTGGAAGAGAAAAAACTACTGTTGGAAGATTCTTCTTTTAAAGAAGATAATCAAATTTGTTCGTCTTATCTTTTGAACATTTTTATTTATAAAAGTAATCTAAAAAATTATAGGAAATAATCTTTAAAACAATTATTTAAAAAAAATTAAGTATTATTACATAATCTTAAATTGTTTTAAGGATAGTTATCTTTTCGTTCGAGATTGTTTGGTTTATCAATTTTAAAAATAAAATTTTCAAGATAGAACCTATCTTCAAAATTTTATTTTTAAAATTGATAAACCAACCAATCTCGAACGAAAAGATAACTATCCTTCAAACAATTTTAAAAAGATTATGTAAATAATTATAATAAGATAAAGAAGGAAAAGAAACTATATTTTAACTAATAATAGTAAGCAATTTTGTAGAATTGTAAACTTCAAAGTAATTTTAGATCGATCTAAGGAGAAATTTGCCTTAAATATAATTCCAAAATTATTATAAACAACTACAAACTGTTTTTAAAATATCATTTCTAAAATTGTTAAACCAAACATTCTAGAACGAAAAGAAGACTTTCCTGAAAACAATTTCAAAAAGATTTTGGAAATAATTATAAGTAGATGAACATGGAAAATAGACCATATTTTAAGTAATGAAAGTAAGCAATTTTAAAGAATTGTACACTTCAAATAAATTTCAACGAGATAAACTAAAGAATTATAAAAACAGGCATAAATCTATTATCAAATCAATGAAACCTCAAGAGATTAGGTAAATAATTTAACAAGAAGAAAGCGAAATCCACTTTTAAAGCAATTTTAATGAAAGTAAAAAAATGAATTTGACAAAAATGATTTATTAGCTAAATAATTTTTCAACAACTTCAAAGAGATTAACCAGCTCAATTACAACAATGGAGTTTGACAAAAAGTGATTTTTTTCACAAATACGTTTTCAGTAGTTTAAAAGAGATAACTTAATGCAGAAAAGAATGATCTTCAAAACAATCGAATAAAATTTATCTTCAAAGACCAAAACGTTTTTGTTTTGATTTGATTTGATATCACTATTCAGCAAAAACACGAAAGACATTTAAGGAAATGAACATTTTTGATCACTTACTAGAAAAAGTAATTCTAAAAAGAAAAAGAAATTGAATTATTTTGAGAAAATAGGGACCAAGGTTATAATTCACTTATGATCAAACTCCCCTTTTGTAATTTATAAAAATAATTAAATAATTCTGAAAAAAGAAAAAGACATTGAATTATTTTTAGAATTTTAAGTAATTCAATTACAATTTGGAACATTTTCTTGTTTTTCTGATTAGATGTTTGTATTAAATCTCTTTAAAATTCTTGTAAACTAATTTAACAGAAAAGGCACCTATTCCTTTTCTGTTAAATTAGTTTACAAGAATTTTAAAGAAATTTAATACAAACATCTAATCAGAAAAACAAGAAAATGTTCCAAATTGTAATTGAATTACTTATTTGATAAAAACCCACGAGTAATTGATTCAACATAAAAAGATTTCAATTCAGTATTTGCTAATTGAAGAAAGAAACTGAGCGATGTAATACTGAATAAGATTGACAGAGATCGAATAAAATTAAAATAGAGGGCGTTATTTTGTGGAAGGATAAATTAACTTGTATATTGGGTTGCATAAGTATAGCGCCACCTAAATTTACCATTCAGCTGCCCTTCTAGCTATTCGTCATTTAACGGTATAAGCAAGATGTACGATTAAAATCCGAAGTCTAGTTGAAGCAAGGCCGTAGCTAGAACATATTTCGGGGGGGTTATTTAATATTTTGAAATTTGGCTACGGCCTTGATTATATGGAGTTAGAAATAACATCAAATAACTAAAGATGAAGAAAAATTATTTATAAAATTACGATTTTATGTAGTAGGGAAATTTTTACTTGGAATGATTTATTATCGAAAATTAAATCTGAAATCGGTCGACTAGAAGTTAAAGTTTTTTTTCTTTCCTTATCTTTTATAAAAGCTTAAAATTATCCTAAAGAGTGTTTTCTACTCCCAGATTAAGCATGAAGTAAAATTTTGAATTTAGAAAAGCCAAATTAGGCTTTTCTAAACTCGAAATTTTACTTCATGCGCCACGCGTATAATACACTGATTTATTTAAAACTTCAAAATCATACACATACACATATCAACAAAGTGTACATAATACACATGAGCTGAATAAGTTGTCAAATGTTACACAGGGTGTGTATGAGATACGACATTGACCATTTTAATTTGACACACTATTTTCAACTCAAATTTCCTGCTCTATTTAACGGTCAAATGCGGCTGCGATAAGAAAACATAACTTTCACATCCCCCAGAGTTCCACAACTCTAATTATTCTTGGGAAGAATATGATTATTAACAATATTTTAAGAATTTTGTATTTTTAATTTATTAATTGTCATTTATTGTACAATTAAAAATCATACCCAACGAGGGATTAAATATTTACAGAGAGTTAAATCAAATCTCGAAATAGTCTTAAATGAAATCTTGACGTTCTTTAAAAATTAAAAAAAAAATCTATATTTTTTTCAAAGCTTCGTATGTGTATGTACAAGAATTTAAAACATTTTTTTTATTTAACAAATTTTGTATACATATCAGAGCTGGGCAGGATTCGAATCATTCAGGATTCGAATCCTTTTAGAAGATTCAAAAGAGGCATTCGAATACTTTAGATCAACTGGATTCGTGATCCGGATTCGTTACGTATTTTTAAGAGGATTCGTATTCGAATCCAAATGTGGGTGATTCGAATCCTTATAAAAGGATTCGAATAGTTATAAAAGGATTCGAATATTTATAAAAGGATTCGAATACTTACAAAAGGATTTGAATCGTCAAAAATAATTCGAATTAATTGTGAGGATTGTGAACATGAAAAATGTCTTTTGTGTGTTTTTAAATTTCTCATTAAATCAGTGTTTTATACGCGTGGCGCACGAAGTAAAATTTCGAGTTTAGAAAAGCCCAGAAAATTTGTCTCGGGTCGCTGCGCGACCCTCGACAAATTTTCACGGGGCTTTTCTAAACTCGAAATTTTACTTCGTGCTTAGTCTGGGAGTGGAAAACACTCGTTTAAAGCTTCGAATTGTACTAAAAAAAGAAACAAGGAATATCTAAAGATTGACAGAAAATAGGCTGTTTTGCGGAAAACACTATTTCTACTAGCAGAAACAACTAGCACTATAACCAGGCAGAACTTCTAGCTCAGATGGTTGTAGCTTCAAATATCTTGCTACCAGCAGACGAGGCCTGTACTAGTACTACTAAGTACTATTAGCCGAAAGAACCACTACTACAAACTGTAACGTTTACTTTTTTTCAGTTAAAAACGATTTTTCTACTAGCAGAAAGAACCGCCGCTATTAGCAGACAGAGCTTCTAGTTCCGTTGACGAACCCTGTACTACTACTACTACTAGTAGCAGAAAAAAACTAGTGGTAGTAGAATAAAATACTACTATTAAGCTGAAAGAACGACCAAGGCCACAGCCAGAAAAAAAAAATCGGAGGGGGTTATAAAAAATTCGTGGTGGGGCTTGGGAAAAAATATTGTTTTTGCTCTTACTGTCCCGCTTTTACATACAAAAATTTATTATTTTGAAAATTTCAGGAGGGGTTTGAACCCCCACATCCCCCCCCCCTCGGCTACGGTCTTGAGAACTACTGCTACTAGCTAAAAAAATACTACAGCAGAAAGAACTACCGCTATTAACGGAGCTTCTAGTTCAGATGGTTCTAGCTTCAGATGTCTTGCTATCAGCAGACGGAACCTGTAGTACTAGTAGTAGAAAGACCTACTCGTACTAGAAGGAACAAAATAGTAGTTGTTCTTTCTACTACTGAAAGGACGAACGCTACTAGCACAAAGAAATTGTACTACTAGCTGAAATAACTACTACTACAGATAGAAACGTTTACTTTTTAACAGAACACGCTATTTCTACTAGCATAAACAACTACCGCTATTGGCAGACAGATTCTGGTTCAGATGGTTCTAGCTTCAGATCTTACCATCGGCAGATGGAGCCTGTACTACTACTAGTAGCAGAAAGACCTAGCAGTCGCTTTTTATAGCAAAAAACACTATTTCTACTAGCAGAAAGAACTACTGCTCTTGACAGAGCATCTAGTTCAGATGGTTCTGGCTTATCGTATCTTGCCACCAGCAGACGAAGATTGTACTACAACTAGTTGCAGAGAGTCCTAGTAATAGTAGAAGGAACAAAATAGTAGTTGTTTCATCTACTACTAAAAGGACAATTGCTGCTAGCAGAAAGAACTTATACTACTAGCTAAAAGATGGATAGTTTACTTCTTTTAACATAAAACGCATTTCTACTAGAAGATTAAAAATACATGTTTTTTTCTTGTCGCCGCCATTGTTTAACAAACGTCAATTGTGTATAATATTAATTAACGAGTGTCTTTTCAGAATTAATTGTTATCTTCATTCCTTCCTTTTAAGTATACGTATTCCAAATACAGCCTATTTTCTGTAAATCTTTAGATATTGCTTGTTTTTTTTAAGTTCAATTTCAAGCTATAAATGAGTGTTTTTCACTCCCAGGCTAAGCATGAAGTAAAATTTCGAGTTTAGAAAAGCCCCGTGAAAATTTGTCGAGGGTCGCGCAGCGACCCGAGACAAATTTTCGGGCTTTTCTAAACTCGAAATTTTACTTCATGCGCCACGAGTACAAAACACTGATTTAAAGTGAAGTTCAGAAGCACACAAATACATCTTTAATGAGAGTAATAGGGAATCAGATATTTAGTCTGTTATCAACGATGTTCAGTGTTAATAATAATTAATTAGGTTTTAAATATTTTTTTAAAACAACTGGTAACGATATTTATATATTAATGGTTGTAAAAAAATAATAAAATCAAATTTATTCTTAAAGGATTTGTATTCGTGATTCGAAAAAACAGGATTCGAATCTTTGATTCGAATCATATTTATCTCTTACGAATCCTTTATTTGAGTATTCGTGATTCGAATCATATTAGGTGATTCGGATTCGTGATTCGAATCCTTTTTACGAGGATTCGTCCCAGCTATGATACATATTAACTAGTCTTAGATTATTAAGTCTCTGTACATTAAATAAAGTAAGTAGTGCTTGTTTTGGATTACGAATATTAAGAAAATCTGCGTCGATAAAAATAACACAAATATTTTATTACGCAAATATATATTCCCATCTCAAGTATGGTATAATATTCTGGGGGGGATCTGTCGACACTAAAAAGATATTCGTAATCCAAAAGAAAGCGTTGAGAATTTTGCTTAACTTAAAATATAATGAAAGTTGCAGAGGAAAATTTAGAAAGGCTGCTATGCTGACAGTGTATGGCATTTACATATTTGAAACGTTGAAATTCTTTTGGAAGCATAGCAATTATTTTAACAATATATTTACTAATTTGAAATACTCTAAAAGAAAGGGTCAAATATATAATTTGCCTCAACATCGTTTAAGCAAATACGAACGAAGTTGCTCTTATGCAGCAATAAAATTATATAACAATTTGCCAGTTCAAATAAAAGAAATAGACACTTATAATAAACGTAAACAAGCGCTATATAATTATTTAATCCAATTAGAACCGTACAGTGTAGAAGATTACTTTAAGAAACAATAATTAAGTTCACATTTTATTGACGTATTTACAATACAATGTTATATTTTTGTATCATTTGTTTATGTAAATAAATACTATTATTATTATTATTATTATTATTATATAGTTTCTTCCTCCCTTTTCAATACATTTTTTTCTGAATGTTTAACTCTTAGTATATAAGTGAAAATAATATTATGACTTATATAATGTTTGCAACTGTAAACCAAATACGCCAATGAAAAAAATAATAATTTTGTGCACTTGTAAATAAAACACTTTTTAATTTGTTTAACCACTCTATTATGCACTTTATTTGTGACTATAGTTTCTACTATCTAGTAGTCATTATCAAATTTCAAATTTGATAACGACTACTAGATAGTCGAAAAAATAGTCACAAATTAAGAACAAAATACAGTGGTTAAACAAAGTAAAAAGTGTTTTATTTACAAGAGTATTTAAGATGTACCACAAAGTGAACGCCTACAACACAAAACAGTTCAATAATTTTGTGCTTTGAATCAAATAGTTCTATACTTTTGCCACAAGCTCTGAAATTTTTATAATACATAATTGACGAATGAGAGAGAAACAATCCTCTCTTATTTCCAATAAAAGACTAATTAAAAAATGTTAATACTTAACAAACAAAATAATATTAAAAAACGACTAAAATTAACTGTTATGCTACGTTAATGTTCAATCCCAATACCTATTAGTATTTTTGTATGTTTTATTGTTTGTTAAAAAATAGTGTTAGTGTTATTTTGTATAAAGAAAAGTGGGTATTATTTAAGAAAAACTGTTTATTTTCCGTATAAAATATAAGAAGTACAAATGTTAAAAAATGATATACATATATAAATAAAAATACGCAGAAAGCAGAAGAACTATCTACCCTATCAAAAGTATCGATCACAGATGAACAATATCGTTTATTTATTTTAAATAAAGCTAAGTGATCATATTATTTTTGTAAACAAAAAATTAATTGCACATTGAACTATACAGGAAATTGTTTTTAGGTATACATATAACGATTTTTCGATGAAAATTTTTAGACATTCGTTGTTTTTATAAAATCGTTCAATTTGAAGTTTCCAATCCTAGATTAAGCATAAAGTAAAATTTTGAGATTAAAAAAGCTTCAAAATTTGGTTTGGTCGCTCCGCAAATTTTCAGGCTTTTCTAAACTCGAAATTTTACTTCATGCGCCACGCGTATAAAACACTGATTTAAAAAGTGAAGTTCAAAATAATATTCTGCTTAGGTTTTGTTAATTAGTTATACAAATGTTTATAAATAATAAATAAATATATAAATAAATATGGAATATGTATACTTAAAAGAAAGAATCCCTGTGTGAATTGACCTTAATTTTATATTTAATTTTTTTTTAAGTTGAAATATATTATAAAAAATAAACTTGTAAATTATAGGCACAATATTACAGGAATATAAAAATCGTGATATATTCTGCTAACATATCGTATGTTCAATAAAAAAACTTCTAGAGTGCCACGATTTAATCTTTTTTTAAATTTAGGTTGGCTACACGCTTTAGGAATTGACGTATAAGACGTCAGACATAATAATTATAATATATAATCTCAGAATTGCCAATCTACAATATTTTCCATGGCACTATAGAGGTTTTTTTTTATTAAACTTACGATATTTTATTTAAATTCGATGTCGTTTACTATCTTTTTTTTATCGATTATTGAAATTTACTGGAAATATATTTTATTTCAGCTGTAAAAATGGTCTATTTCGTTAAATAAATAAATAATTTTAGATACAGAGGCATTAAAACAGCGTTAATGATTTGGGGCCAAAGAAGTGTTACACGAGATCATCAAATTATTGTAACTACCTACAGGGGGGTAGTTATAGTTACCCGGTATGAGATTTTTTCTAATTTGAGTACTTTTCAAAAATTGATAAAAAATCAACGGCGATTGATTTTAATCAGATAACGACGTAGACAAGTATAATTTTGTTTTAATTTTGTCTAAAATATCCGCGGAAGCAGCAAAATGTATAAATGTGGTTTAAGTAAAACCTCTCTTTTAAAAGACCCGAGGAAAACATGCAAAGGCAAATTGTTTATCTATGAGCCAACACTAAAGAACACACAACGTTAAAACGAAAAATAAACAAAAGTTAATCTACTCTTTCCTTAACCAAACAAAAACCAATAATAAAACAAAAATTACATCTATCCTGGGATTATTCACCAAAGCTCCGTTCGGCCTGTCCCTGATCAGCGTGTAGCCGAAGTTGTGGCTGAACTTGATGCACCAGACTCCTAGGTAATCGACATTGTGGATGTTCAGCCCATCGGGAAGCGTGATGTAGATGTTTTCTCCGTCGTAAGCCTTAATCGACTCCCTGGAGTCGTTTTCGTCCGGAACCAGAATGCCCTTCTCGTTCGGACCGTGTTTGCCCTTCCCGGCCCAAAAGTGCGCGTCCGGCCCTTTTCCATCGTAGTGGAGGTTTGTGATGTAAAACGTGGTTTCGTTGACGATGAAAATTGGGCCTGAGCGCAGACCATGCGCTAATGAGCTGAAGGGTTTCAATTCGATATCTGTAGACTTCTAAAAGAAAAAGAAAAACATATTAGGAAGATTAACAAGAGAAATAAAAAGACTTACTAAAGATGAAAATTAAAAAAAAACATTTTTTTAAATTTTAGATACAATTGTAGTATAGTTAATTTGGTGAAGAAAAACACTTATTTTGTTCCATAATGTAAAAAAAAAAACAAAACAAGTGTTTTCTTCACCAAATTTAAAATGGTAGTTAGTTCAACATTGTAAGAAAATATTTCTAAATTTTAAAAATAAAATTCGCAGCCGTTTAAAAGTTATAGCCTCCGAACTAGGAAGTTCCGATCGGAAATAAATATCGATATTAAGTATTAATTATATCGTACTTATTGATACGGCAAAATATCATAAAGAAAAGTATCAATATTCAAAATATAGATACTTTCGATACCAGATATTTTAGATTTAATATTTATAAATATTTATTACTGTAAATTATTTTTTCTAAGGCGTTGATTTGAATATGCTGTAATGTACCCATCTGTATATTTATTTCATTTATATAATTTAATACTTTAGTATCGTGCATTTTTGATAATCATATTTAAAGTTATTTATGTTTGTTTCACTTATTGATGTTTGTTGTTTATTTTTACTTAAATATTATTCATTGCTAAATGTTATTATCAGAATGCATTTGCTAATGCTAGAGCACAGATAAGCCTGGGAAGAATAAATAGTTAATTAGAATTTGTACTTAATGGAAAAATTCCGCTAAAGATGATAAAGTTCACCCCGGCCTATGCGTGCTCCTCCTTACGCATTGTTTGCTTAACGAAGAACCATTATTCATTACTATTAGATTTTATTTCGGACACTTCTGATTTGACTCTCGAACGCAAGACAGTAAAAATATTACTTACTCCGATTAAATTCAATATACTTCGTTAAGCAAGCTAGTTAGTCTCTAAATATATTATATTGTAATATTCACAAGTTTCTCAGTTAAGAAAATAGAATTGATATTCGTTATATAAAAACATCAAGTTATTTTAACCTCACCCAGAATAAAAGAACCTACTTAATATTTAAATAAGTGTTAAATATTGAAAATACTAAATAATTAACTTTACAATGCTTTAAATGAATATTCGAATACTTCAATTTGAAAAATGCACAACCTTGAAAGTTTATTTTAAACTTTAAAATACTTCAGTGATTTATATGCGTGGCGCATGAAGTAAAATTTCGAGTTCAGTAAAGCCTGAAAATTTGTTTTGGTCGTTCGGCTTCGCGGAGCATGGTGAAAACATGTCAAAATGTTACGATTAAGAAAGTTTTAAAATCTTAGGAACTGTAAGAACAATTCAAGTTCACAAAGAAGTAAATTATTACGAATTTCTTGAAAATTTGACGCATTTCTAATATTCTTCAGTCAAGAATAATTGAAATTCCTTAAAGAAAATTAATAGGTATTTAATTCAGTTCAGAAAATGTTAAATTCTTATTATTAAGAAAGTTTGAAATTCTTACCATTAAGAAAACTTCAAATTCTTACAATTAAGAAAGTTTTAAATTCTTACGAATTTTAAGACAGGCTCGAATACTCAAGAAATATTGAAATCGTGTGAGTATTAAATAAATTTCGAAACATTTCGAATGTTGAGAAAGTTTCAAATAAAGACAAATATTTATGAAAGTTACAAATTCTTATGCCCGTCTGCACTTAAGTCGATTAACTTAATCAGTTATTAGTACTTTTTAAAAACACAACAATTGTATTTACAAATTGTTTACACAATTGCATATTGATGAAAGAGACGTGTTTAGGATATCTGACAAATTTATAACATTCTTATGTTCTAGAAATTTGACTTAACCAGAGCTTTATTCGTATTCTTAAAAATTGTTAAGAAAATATCAATTTTTTAAGAATATTAAGAAAGTTTAACGATGCACCAAGTTCAAAAGGATGGTAAGAAACAACCATATAACTTTTATAGAATCTTAAGGGGATTATTGCAGTGTAACACGCCGATCGTGTTGGAAAGACCCACATAGTTTAGAGTAGCTCATCCGATGCCAAATTTACAGGACTAGTAGAGCGAATACAGTCAGAGAGAAAAGCGGCAGCTCGCTGTGCATTTGTGCATTGCTTCTTGGCGTGAACGGATGGGGTCTCGCGTCGCGTGGAATAGACGAAAAAAAAGCGTATTAAAAAGACGGATCTAAGGAAAATGTCGATTCGTATTATTTAAACACGCTGATAATACATTCAAGCTATGTATTGTTTTTAATTCGTTAGAAAGCGTTATCGGATCCTGTGTTATTTTTCGGTATTTACAAAACCGATGATTCTAATTCTTGTCATTATAACACATTATTTTTTCTTTTAAGACTAAAGTTTCGACAGCCGAACAAACCATGTGTTTTATTTTATTAAATTAGAGATTATTTCTTAAAAGTATAATAATAAAATAATTCATGTTCATAAGCTCCTTGTAAATATTTATATGCCGGATATATACAGGGTGTCTAGGCTAAATCATTCGTTAAAAGTTTATGGGGTTGCCGTTGCACTAAAAATTGGAAAACAATCCTAGGCATATGGTTGAATCAGTTCTCCTCATGTGCAATATTTCAAGTTTCTAGCACTTCCGGTTCCACCGGAAGTAGCACCAAATTGGTTATTTTAAAAAGAACACCCTACTTATTAGCAATTTTTTGGGTTTCTCGTTTAAATTGCAACATATTTTATTCAAACATATGTACACTTATCTCTTATAGTTTTCAAGAAAAAAAAATATTTCTAAAATTTTGACCTTTAAAAGGCATCTCGAAATCTGTCTGTAACTTCTCTTAAGAATAAGATAAACATATGATTTATATCTCTACTTCTACCTAGAGAATGCCTCTATGAGTAAATTAATTGGAAACTGTCAATTTTGACAATAAGTGTTCTTAAAATGTCAATATCTAAGTGCTCTCTTCAATATCAAGTAATTCATTTTTTTTTGAATCGAATGATCCAATTTTTATCACGTAGTACGATTAGGGGGAAAATTTCCTACAAAAAAGTATTATACAACTATACTTCTAAAGCGAGTAGTTTTCGAATTATTTCGAATATTCGTTTTTCGTCGCATTTATGCAGGGTAATGACATTTCTTTGATGTACAGGGAGTTTTTCTTTAAAATAAGTATACCAAATTCAGCTTGTTTTCTTTAAATCTTTAGTTATTCGTTGTTTTTTTTAATGGTTCAATTTGAAGCTCTAAACGAGTGTTTTCCACTCCCAGACTAAGCATGAAGTAAAATTTCGAGTTTAGAAAAGCCCCTTGAAAATTTGTCGAGGGTCGCTGCGCGACCCTCGACAAATTTTCAAGGGGCTTTTCTAAACTCGAAATTTTACTTCATGCGCCACGCGTAAAAACACAGATTTCAACTGAAGTTCGAATATAAATAAATTTCACAATATTTTAGTGTCTTATTCGCGTGGCGCATGAAGTAAAATTTCGAGTTTAGAAAAGCCCAGAAAATTTGTCTCGGGTCGCTGCGCGACTCTCGACAAATTTTCACGGGGCTTTTCTAAACTCGAAATTTTACTTCATGCTTAGTCTGGGAGTGGAAAACACTCGTTTAAAGCTTCAAATTGAACTCTTTTAAAAAACAACGAATGTCGGAAAATGTACAGCTCTATTCCCTGTATATTATTCAAGTAGTAATTTAGTTTCCATCATTGTCATGGTACTATTAAAAATTATTACAATAAATAAGTTGTTCTTTAATGCTCATTGTTTATTTTGTTAGGGCGTAGGTAAAGTATCGTACGTTTCTCGAGTGGTATGGCAATTACATACTCGCGGAATACTGCACTCGCCGCTGCGCGGCTCGTGCGCAACATGTCCGCTCATATGTAATATACTGGATACTACTCTGGTTACGTAATATACTGTTATTATTTGACATTTTGCATTACATACGCGACAAAACAAAAACATTACTACTTGCCTACTAAAATTCAGTTGCGAATTAATATACCTATAGAGGCATCCCCTAGGTACAAGTAGAGATTTAAATCATATTTTTATCTTATTCTTAAGAGAAGTTACAGACAGATTTCAAGATGCCTTTTAGAAGTCAAAATTTTAGAAATATTTTTCTTGCTTCAAAACTATAAGAGATAAGTGTACATATATTTGAATAAAATATGTTGCAATTTAATCGAGGAATCTAAAAAATGACTAATATATAGGGTGTTCTATCTGAAATAACAAATTTGGTGCTACTTCCGGTGGAACCAGAAGTGATATAAAGTTGAAAATATTTCACATGAGGAGAACTGATTTAACCGTATGACAAGGATGTTTTTCAAATTTTTAGTAAAACGGCAACCCCATAAACTTTTAACGAACGGTTTACCGTAGACACCTTGTATGAAAAACGCGGAACGTAGGATTTTCAATGATATTTTTTATATAAGAATATTATCTTTCCTAACTGCTTGGTCATGAAAATAATGTGTATTAATTTGGCCTCTGCCAAATTGGGTAAATACCCCAAATTTCAATTTTTATTTTATCAAATATTCTAGTTTTTATGAATGCAACAAATAAATAATAAAATGACTTCAGGCAGACATTTTATACTCAACAAAAAATATATTTGAGATTTGTCATTTAAAATATTTAGGGAAGATATGTCAATTGGAGCACTGCACGGGCCTGAATTTTTCTTAGGCGATTTTCCCGTATCATATTCAATATTTAAATTATCTTCATTTTATATATATTTTTTACTTTTTCTAAAAACTACGCCTATAATCAGATAAGTATATTTTTTATTTATTTAGACCTGAAATGTTGACCGGGCCGGGTCAGGCAAAATTCAATCTCTCTTATTTTATGACCGGGTCGGGCCAAACCGGGCCTTAAAAAATATATTGGGTTCGGTGCAATGTTGAGCAAGAAGCTTGTTATTTGAAATGCGTTATAATAACTACCTTATTATCATTCTAGTTCTATTTTTTTCTAAAATAATTAACAATGAATATGCACGCAGTTAAACCCTCAATTTTTTTAAACATTCGTCAAACATATATTACCTGTGCTCAGTAAAAAATAGTTGATTTGTAACAACAACGTCATATTAGGACGTTATTCTTACTATTCTTATAGTTTTGATATCATTGATTCGTTCATGAAGTCGCAGTTGGTTCAAATAGGTCTGGTTGCTAGAAACTTTACAATTTACTTTAATAGTTTTATTGTGAGAAGTTTAATGGCATTTAACAACTGCTTTAACAACGAAAGATTTAATGATTTGAACAAGACTGATTGTTATTTGATTGCTTCTGGCTTATTAATCAGCTTAAAAAACTTTAAAAATAATTTAATAATACCGACACTGTCAAATATTTAGGGAAGCCAATATTAAAGGTATATTACACATCTTTATTTAAATTAGTGAAACATTTCGTGTTTTCTATATTAGTGAACATGCAGTATAAAAAAATACTTATTCCATTAGTAGTCAGAAAGCATAAAAATAAAACACTAGTACAATAAAATATCGATTATAATTGGGAAATATTAATTTTACGAGAACAAATGCGAACGACGCGAGCCGTTTTTGTTAACTATGATTGAGAAAAGAAAAGAAAAACAAACGCGAAGCCGCGCAGCGTTCACCGGCCCAGGGATAAACGCCGGCCGCATGCTGCTCGCCCCTCCAATAATTGTGCAGATGAGTGTACAACGCGTTCAACTAAGAGAAGATCCGCAAGGCGGCGGTATTTTACGGTCTTATTTTTCAAGATTTTTATTTTAACCTGACTCGGGCATAAGTTATCGCATCTTTATGAAATGTTCACATTATATTCCTTATAGTATAAACTAGTAAGATATGGGAATATTTATTTTAATTTTGAAAAATATAACATTATTTTTTTCATACCTCTGAAAGCAATTTGTTAAAAAAAAGTACTTCGATATTTTACTAGATAATTGGGCTTAATATACGCTGTCAAAATTTCAACTTTCTAGGACCTTTAGTTTTTAAATAAACCTAACATTAAATTTCAGACCACTGTTATATTCCCTTTAAGAAGGATTTGTATTTTCAACAACAAAACATTATTGTTATCATTATGAAAAATACATTTAGAAAGTATAATATATAGTTAAAACAACTGTGGTTCTTTTTTAAAAAAGTAAAAGTTTCACGAAATATTAAATTAATTTGAACATTAAGTACATTTCAAATTATTTCGATTATTAAGAACGTTCAAATTCTTTACACAAGAAAGTATCAATTTATTTCAATTGTTAGGAACGTTCTGAATTCTTGTTCTTTAAGAAATAGTAAATTAATTTGAACGTTAACCCATTAACGGTCGAGCAGTGATAGAGTTAAGTCTAAAAATTAAATTTAGGTCCAATTTTGCACTTTTTTTATGATTTTTATGAATGACTTATATTACACTTGTATTACATATTGTAGAGTTTTCATTTAAATATACGTAATGTATACGCTGTAAACTTTCAGGCATTTGTCGATTTTGAATGCAATGTGAAGTTTAGAACGAGTGTTTCCACTCCCAGACTAAGCATGAAGTAAAATTTCGAGTTTAGAAAAGCCCCGCGTAGAAAATTTGTCGAGGGTCGCGCAGCGACACGAGACAAATTTTCACGGGGCTTTTCTAAACTCGAAATTTTACTTCATGCGCCACGCGTATAAACCACTGAAATATTGTGAAGTTAGAAATACACTGACATTTTTTTTTAATAAGTAATAAGCGAAATATTTCAAAAAACATAATATTTAACTTTTTCTTTATACATTTTCAAGTCAGGTCAAATAATATGACATATCAAATTAATTTATTTGGTAATTTAATTAACAAAAAAATAATAATGTTGCGTGTATGCATCAATGGCGCTTAATGGGTTAAGTAAATTTCAAATTAATTCGATTATTAAGAACGTTACCAATTCTCATTCTTTACGTAAGAAAGTATCAATTTATTTCAATTGTTAAGAACGTTTTGAATTCTTGTTCTTCCTGTTTAAATATCATAAGACGGTAATTGTTTTAATCTATTTTGCAGATATACTATCTTTAAATTATAACCAGGATTTTTACAAGGTAGAAAACAAAGCATTTGCATCCTAAGTGTCAAGTTTGGGTGGAAGGCTGATTTATATTAACGTAAAACAAAGTTTATCCAAATTTTTATGATAAGACATTTCAAAATGCAATGTGCGTTTAGCATTTCACGAATATCTTGAAGTGCTTTGCAGATTATTTAATATTTATTTATGTGATTTATCACAGATTTTTTTATCATAAATCGCGCATTTTTTAATGATACTTCAATAGGTACTGGTTATACAAATAAAACAAGTTCTCAATATAATTTCAAAGAATGACTCATCTGTATTTGACTTTATTCTTTTCAAGAAACAATTTGTTTAAATTTTATTTAAATGTGTATGAAACTGTGCAGAAAAGTGTGAGATTTTTTTATAGGAATTTCATCTACAGTTAATCCTTAACATCAATTTCCTTTTAAGCAGACGCTTTATGAGGTATGTGGGTAAATTTGAATTGAATACTGTTATTAACAGAAAATTTTCGAAATGTCAACATAATCACATTAATTAATTACTTTAAGTGCGTACAGAATTTATTACATTTTAATTTAAATTCGAAATGAGATTTTGATTTTATAGCTTGTTACTAGTTATTTGACTTAAGTTTCGAAGGGCCAATTTGTAATGTAGAATTACAAATAATGAATACTTTAAATACTCAGAAATGTTCGTATATTGCAAACACTAAAATATATAAATATATACAATTTACATATGTTATTATTCGCGTCGTGTAGTCGAAGTTTACTTGATGAAGTCTTCAGTTCCTCTCTCCGTTTCTTCTCCTCGAGCAATTACTCCCCGGGGTTGAGGGCGGTGTCTAAGGTTGGGTGTTGGTAATGTGATCTCTTCTGATTGGTTATCGATAACGCGTGATTACCACCACCCCAACACTGTTGCCAAACTTCTGCAACCGCATCTCGGCGTGTCCGGGGCTGCATCGCAGCTGTTTAGACTTCCCGCTATAGGCTAAATAAGCGGCGATTGCAGCGCCGCCACGCGGTTTTAAGCCTAAGCAGCATCGGTGCCGGTTGTCATTTCGTCATACGGGAGTTCTGAGCAGAAGTATGAGTTCTGAGCCGAAGCGAGCTAAATGCAATCAAAGTTGTTGTGTCGTCGGATGCAGCAGTAAATATAAAAGTGATGGCTCCGTCTCTTTCTATTCGTTCCCATACAAACCATGGGAAACGGAGCGGAAAGCGAGGTGGATTGCCGCTGTACGACGTGTCGAGTAAGTATATTGTTATTAGTCAAAGTTAATATTTCAGCACATATCCGTTGACATTGTAATTGTTACTTTACAACAAGTTCGCCATTGTACGCGAAGTTCTGCAAACGATTGAAATGTCAGTGCTGAAAGGAAGGTTAGGATCATTAATACAAATATGAAGATGCTCGAAACTCATTGCTTCACTGAGATAATTAAAAGAAGTATATACTTGTGCCATGTTTGATTGAAGTTTGCAGTAATTTTTAAAAATTATTATAAATTAATACAATTGTATAGAGGGATTACATAGCGAATATTTCAAATTAAACAAATTCAACTACTTGAAATGAAATTCTATTGCATCATTTAATACCCTAAATACAAAACCTCGTTTGTTTAAATAAAGACGTTATTATTATACATTACTCTTGTTTATTTAGCGGCGACAAAAAACCGTGGATGAAATCTTTTGCGACAGGCCACCGACGGTTGAACAGCGCGTGCTCATGTACTCTACGTATAAGGGAACGTTTACTGCGAAGTATTTGGTGGCAATTAGTCCTAGTGGTTTGATAACGTTTATATCAAAAGGATACGGTGGCCGGTCAACGGACTGCTTCATAACTAACAACAGTGGATTCCACAACTTAATTGAACCTGGTGACTTGATCCTTGCGGACAAGGGGTTCCCACAGATCCAGTCTGAAGTGGCGAAACGCAAGTGTGTGCTCGTGATGCCACCGTTCGGCTACAATCCGCAATTCAGTAGAGAAGAAGTTCTCGAAGGTTATGCTATAGCATCGGTGCGAATTTACGTTGAGCGTGCGATTCAGAGGATCAAAATTTATCAGATATTGGGGAAGGTAAACATCGAAACATTGCCACACTTGGACAAGATAGTGTACCTGGCATGCGTTTTTGCAAACAACAAGGAGCCACTCATTGCAGACCATGAATTGTAATTATTTCGTCAATATAACAGCGGTGCGCATAGTTGTATCTCCCACACATAACATGTATAAATAAAATGTAATCAATATAATAATATTCACAGTATATTGCTTTGGTTTTTACTCAATTGCAAACGTTACCTACATTTAATGTTGACAGAACAACGGAATGAAATGTCGGGAATAAAAGACTACAATCTTTGGTATCAAATAAGCCAGAAATTCGCTGTCCTTCACGACTCTAATGAAACGCGCTCCGAATCTCGAATACACCACGAAATTGCACACGTTTACGCCGACAACATACATGGAAAACTGAATTTGCGTGTAATACTTGTCGTTCTTCTTCAATTCTAGTTCTCCCTCATGATTTAACACTAAGTAGGGGACCTTCGATACATGTTCATTTACAATTGCCTTATCACGACAGGTGAACGGACATTTGATCTCAACAAGTTCCCAGGTACCATCATTTGAAACGATACCGTCAGGGCTACAAGCGAGAAACGGTTTCTCCAAAGAAGCCACCAACCCTACTTCATGTACTACCGCATTGACGTGTCCCTCAAACCAAGCTCGAGCTTCTCCTTCCATATCTAAGCCGTACTGCATCTCTTTTGACAAAAAGCCCTTATATTGCTCGTTTCTAAACTGCGCCGCCAACTTGTCAAATCCTTCCATATCCTTCGTTTTAATACGATGAGCTTTGCTACTCGCAGTCACCCTCACGAAACGCTCTCTGTACCATACCTGGGTGTCGGATTGACCAACTGAATCGATACATATATCCCGCCACTTATCTGCATTAACAACCACGTTCTCGAAATAGAATGGTTCGTACGCGACCGGACACTTGACGGGTACGAACTTTAAGGATACAGACTTCGATATGTCGTCGCTGGTATCTTGGGAATCATACGCGGGGAATACATCGGAAGACCTCTTCAGTTGCAAGTCGTACAATCCTTGAACGACTTTCTGAAGCACGAGAAGACGATGTTGTTCTACTTCTGCCCTTTTCCCTACTGCCTCCCGACTTGCGATTTCGGCTTTCAACATTTGGATCATGCCACTGACTTCGGACATGTGGTGCTCATTATCAAGAACGTTGGCCACATCTTCGAATCGACGTTCCCTGAATTCTTTGGGAACATCGACTCGAGCAAAGCACCCTTCTTGTACTTCTCCAGTTGTCGCTCCGAAGGACGGTTCCAAACCATAGGAGCATCAGTCTTAGATTGTAGATTCTCTTCGTTTATAAATAAGCACACAGCAGCCGCATGCTTACAGAAGCCTTTGCCACCTTTACAGGTGCAAAGCGAGTCAATAACAACCCGCTTCTCGTTAATCTGAAATATCCTAATACTTAACGAGGGGGAAAAGTAATTTTTAGCGAGTTTTCACACGACTGTAAAATTACTATTTCCACCTCCGTTAAATACAACGTTTCGTCTTACAAGTTGAAGAAGTTCACTCTCACTAACTGAAACAGTAGGAGAAAGTGGCACTTCTGTTACGAGTAAGGAAAATAACATTGTTTGAAATTGTATATCAAATTGTATAAGCAGAAACTTAAAAAGCTTAAATGAAATGCGTATATTTCTTATTATGCGTTCTATTTGTAATTGTAAATAATAAGTAAATTAATAATTTAACAACATTTCCAAACAATTCTACGTGCTACAATGAACTTGTTGAAAATGAAATCTCATTATAACACAGAAACATTACAATTTTGTATAGGTTACCTCTACCGACGGTTTGTAGTACAGGGTGTCTGCTTTGGAGTTCAATGCCCCGGGTGTTTCTCGTAAAACAACCCCGCGCAAGATATTATTCTCGTCTCCTCTTATTTCTTCGGATACGTCGATTACGTGCGAACTTTCACAAAGCTTCCTACCTTTCGACAGGCTTTTCCGTCGGAAAATGGTTGTGTCAACCGTTTCAAAGCCGCAACTTATTATGACATGCATATTTACATCGGTTTTGTACGAACAAATACCACGAACAGCATTAAATTATGACGTTACACAATAAAAAACCAACTGACACCATGCAACTCATACGCAACCGACACCGATGCTGCTTATACAGAAATCCGCTAGGTGGCGGGTGCCACGGCGCGGACAGCTGTTTACTTAGTCTATGTCGGAATCCTTCTTAAGCCGTTTTATGATGCATTGTCCGCTCGCGCACTTTCGCGTAAACACCATAAAACTAAGCCGTTCAAAACTATATACACGCAGTAAAATATACAATAAGGGCCGTTACTCAGAACGGACCTTGGTCAAAGTAATAAAATGCAAATGTGGAGGGTCGGGGTTGCGGCGAACTAGGTTAAGTCGCAACATAGCTATTTACTTATCTACAGAAGCCATCTAAGACTTTTCCGCCTAAGATTCTTTCAATTAATATTCATTACCTGTAATTTTTTCAATTTATTTCAATTTCCTGTTGGTTCATTTAGTTTGGTGGAAGAATAATTTGACTTGATGATGCATTTTGCATATAAATTATGCATAGAACAGTAAATCTGTCGTGTAGCTCAAATATTCATTGAATAATTAAATATCTGTCAGCGTATTAGCTGGAGAAGTAGTTGTTTCAATGATTGTTTGAAGACTTGTCTCAATGAGATTCTATTTTTTCAGAAAGTCGATATTAATTTTAATTTGCTTTTATATTTTATAAATTCAAAGTTTAGAATTTAAATTAAAATGTAATTTCGAATACTCTTGAATAATAATAGTTTGGAGTAGGCTGTGATTCACTGAACGTACGACTTTACTTAGAAAGTAAAATAAATTAGAGTAGGATGAATGTACGTTTTTATTTGGAAAAAAAGTAAATTTACATCTGAAAAAAACGTATGTTCAACCTACTCTAACTTACATTACTTTCTCTGGGCGGAACTTGAGGTCAAGTACTCGAAATTTGTACTCTTTACCATTTATTATCTGATTTAACCTAACCACATCATGATGTATTATCTAACCTAACATAACTTTATAACTTGTCATCTAACCTTATTCAACTTTACCAAGTTGTGAGGTTAGGTTAGATGAAATCCACATCACTATATATACAAGTTGAAAAGTTAGATCATGTTAAATATAACATGATCTAACTTTTCAACTTGTTATCTAACCTAAGTATCAGCAATCGTATCTAACATCCGATTACTTATGTTAGATACGATTGCCGATACTTAGGTTAGATAACAAGCTGTAAAGTTGGGTTGTATAAAACGATAATCTAACGTATTTCCACAATTACTCCTCTAACCTAACATCACAACTTGCATTTTAATCTAAAAGATACAAAAGCAAAAATTGATTCGTAATTTTCACCATTGTTTTCTTTAATTTATAGTAATATCGGTGAAATTTTTTTAAAACGTCAGTCAATTTTGGAGAGCAATACAAATAACAGCCATGTTTCAAGTACCAATTTAAAATTGTGTATTCCTAATTTGATATTGATTAGTCTCAAATTGATATGGTATGGTTAAATCAATAATATATTTGATCAATTTTATTCATAAATTAAACAATTGATCTCCAAAAAGTAATCATTGTTTAATCAGAAATGTATTTATTAATAATCATAATTGTATTTACACAATTTAAAATAATTTTCCTTATTGATTCAGAGAATCTTCAAAATTTACATAAAAGATCAAATAATTATTATTCGGCAATTTGATAACAAACTTATCGCTGAATATTTGGGCTCGGTTTTAAAACAACTTTCCTCATGGATGATTCAATTGAGGAAATTCTGTGCATTTTACGTAGAATTCTGTGATTAGGTTTTACCCGTTCGGATGTGGACATCCGCAGAATTCATACACTGCAATCAAATTATTATTAATTTTTTTAGGAGAATTAATCAGAAAATATTTTTTGTACTAAAAAAAAAAACAACAAAATGATTCCTTTGTGTTAAATTAACAATAAATAGTAAAATATAAAATTACGATAACATTCGTATAAACAGCAAGCAATTAGTCTTAAATAATAAAACTACTAAAACAATAAATATCGATTGAAGTAACTATACTTTTCATGCAAATATACCGCCTGACATTGAATTAAACAATGTAACATTTAAAACGTTATTTCTTTTGTTACAGCGCTATTCACCATAGTATACAGGGAATTACGCAAAGGTTTAATTTGAACATCACGATGGTTTTGACCGTTACTACGTGGTAATCCATATTAAAATTAGATCAAACTATTACTATGTTTTTTACTACTATTATGCGACCACATACTTGATAATGACACTCACACTGTCGAAACTTAGGGGTACTGAACATCTTTGACCATTTATTATGGCCTGTGCAATATTCGAACATACAGGGAGTTTTTCTTTAAAGTATACGTATTCCAAATTCAGCCTATTTTCTGTAAATCTTTAGATATTTCCTGATTTTTTTTTTTTAAAGTTCAATTTCAAGCTTTAAACAAGTGTTTTCCACCCCCAGACTAAGCATCAAGTAAAATTTCGAGTTTAGAAAGGCCCCGTGAAAATTTGTCGAAGGTCGCACAGTGACCCGAGAAAAATTTTCTGGGCTTTTCTAAACTCGAAATTTTACTTCATGCGCTACGAGTTTAAAACACTCATATATTGTAAAATTTATGTATATTCGAACTCTACTTAAAATCTGTGTTTTATATGCGTGGCGCATAAAGTAAAATTTCGAGTTTAGAAAAGCCCAGAAAATTTGCCTCGGGTCGCTGCGCGACCCTCGACAAATTTTCACGGGGCTTTTCTAAACTCGAAATTTTACTTTATGCTTAGTCTGGGAGTGGAAAACACTTGTTTAAAGCTTCAAATTGAACTTAAAAAAACAGGAAATATTTAAAGATTTACAGAAAATAGGCTGTATTTGGAATACGCATACTTTTAAGAAAACTCCCTGTATAATGTAAATACATATTTACGGAAGGTGCGTAGGGGATATGAACATTTTGAAGATTTCTAATTGAACTCTTTTAAAAATTCCCTGTATGTAAATTGCACAGGCCATAATAAATGGTCAAAGATGTTCAGTATTCTTCAAGCACTAGTTCGGGCTATACTGATGATGGCGTTGGAGCCTGAAACGCGTATATAGTTAAATTAAATTAATGAGTACTGAACACAAAATTTCAGGCTTTTCTAAACTCAAAATTTTACTTCATGCGCAACGCGTACTAAACACTGATGATTTTTAACTTCACCTAAAATCAGTGTTTTATACGCGTGGTGCATGGAATAAAATTTCAAGTTTGGAAAAGCCTGAAAATTTGGTTTGGTTGCGTAGCGCTACGCGAACAAACCAAATTTTCTAAACTAGAAATTTTACTTCATACGTCAGGCGTATAAAGCACTGATTTGATGTGAAGTTTAAAATATATTTTACTTACATTTAAATTTATTAGCTAACTTAATTTCATTTTATTATTGATATAATTATTTTATTGTATTCTTATTGAATTATTATTGCACAATGGTGATCCGTAGAATAAATAATATAGTAGATAATAGCATAACTTGAAACACGTGTCTCGAAAAACCCATGTTTGCAAAATGATGAAAAAATCACTTTAATAGTTTTCGCTCATATCTTCAATAATTTTACAGTTTTTGATTTAAACTTCTGATTGTCCAGGAGAAAAACATAATTTAAATAAAGTTTCATCAGCATTACAAACAGACTGTTGGAAATACATAACCTAATATGGAGAACAGGCACTTATCCGAACTTCTGGAGAGAAGCTGTTATCGTGCCCATCCGTAAGTCCGGAAAAGAACCAAGCTAAAAATCAAGTTACCGTCCCGTTTGACTAACTTGCTGCATGAGCAAGGTACTAGAAAAGATGGTAAACTCTCGTCTGATGTGGCTACTAGAAGCACGTCGACTAATTGTTAGATACCAGGCTGGCTTCAGGAAGTGTCATTCGACACTAGATCATCTGGTACGCCTAGAGAACGCTATAGAGGACGCTTTTCTCAATCGTCAGCACTTGATAGCTGTATTCTTCGACTTAGAAAAAGCGTATGACATGAACTGGAAATACGGTATACTGCAGCAACTGCACGAATGGGGATTTCGGGGAAACATTCCGCGATTTGTATCCTCGTTTCTCACAGATCGCAGAATCCGGATGCGCGTCCAAAACGAGCTTTCGTCCGTTTACACTCTTGAAAACGGCATCTCGCAGGATTCCACAATCAGTGTAACACTGTTTGCCATTGCAGTGAACAGTATTGCAGCATCTGTCAGAGCACCTGTACAGACATGCTTGTATGTAGACGACTTGGCCATATATATCACAGGACCAACTACCACCTTCTGCGCCAATAGACTACAAAGAGCTATAGATGATGTTGTAAATGATGCTAATGCGAAGGGCTTCATATTCTGCCAAGCCAAAATAGCCTGCGTTCATTTCTGCCGTCTGAGACGACCCTATCCTGACCCCCGCGTTTTCATGCAGGGATCTAGAGTCCAATGTTTAGAAAGCCACCGCTTTCTAGGTCTTACGTTCGATAGTGCACTTAGATTTGAAAGGCACATCGATGAGTTGACAGTGAGATGCAAACAAGCTCTCAACCTTATCAAGTGCCTAGCTAATATTAATTGGGGAGCTACTAGAGAGGTACTTCTGCAGCTATATAGAACTCTAGTCCTCTCAAGGCTTGACTACGCTTGTGCTGTTTACGCATCGGCAAGAATTTCTAGATTAAAATCCCTCGATAGTATCCACGGCACAGGAGTTGGATTGGCCACCGGAGCATTTAGGACATTGCCATTCAAAAGTATTTGCTGCGATTCGGGAATAATGCCATTGCAATACAGACGCCTTGCATTCGCTCTGCGGTATGAGGCGTCTGTAACGGCTGACCCGAATCATATGAACTATTGCATTTTTAATAACACAGAGCAATACCGGGCCTACCACATTAGGCCTACAATAACGAGACCTCTAAGTGTACGTGTTTACACATTTAGGGAGGAACGGCAAGCAGACATTTCAGACTGCTTGCCCGTCGGATGGGGACAGGTGCCCATTTGGGTTATACCATAAGTGCAGGTCAATTGGGACTTGTTAACCCTGGTAAAAGAAAAATCTGCTTTCCAGGTAATAATAGCCCATTTGGAGGATACCTTTCTTCGTCTCGGTTATCCTTCAGTCCTGTATATTGACGGTTCCAAAACTGAAAAAGGAGTGGGCGCAGCATTAGTTGCTGATGGAGTGACGCATTCGTGGTTCCTTACCTCAGTATCTAGTATATATACGGCAGAAATGTATGCTATATGGCAAGCGCTGCGTTACTGCGACGTATCAAACCACAATGCATTCCTTATTTTATCAGATTCCCTATCAGCTATAACCAGTATTGTAAAAAAGAAAATAGAAGATCCCATAGTGCTTAATATACACAAACTTCCTAAATCTGCTAACGACATCCAAAAACGTTACCTTCGTCTGGGTGCCGTCACATATAGGAATCGACGGTAATCAGTTGGCAGACTCGGTTGCTCGTATGGCAACCGAGGAGAATTATCCAGACATTAATTTTTGTAGACCCGACGATGTGAAATGTTACGTCAAGTCGTTAGTCAGTAGTACTTGGCAGGCTGATTGGTTACGCCACGGAAGTAAATTAACAGATGTTAAGGTCACAGTGTCAGCATGGAAATCACCGGAGCTGCTTACCTTGAGGGAGTAGGTGGGCCTGGTCCGCCTCAGGGTTGGTCATACCAACATGACACCACACTACCATCTCCTAACAAGCGACCCAGCACCCTTATACGATACGTGTCACTGCCCATTAACAGTAAAACATTCACTCGAGGAATGCATTGTGTACGCAAATCAGCGTGATAGATCCTAAACAATATCGCGACTATCCTGGACAAACGTCTAACCATTACTGTTTTTGAAAGGAACTGGTCTCTTTAAAAAAATATATATAGTCGTTCGTCTTGTTTTTTATATTCTGTGTAAATGTGCTCTATCAGGCACTTCACACCTGATATTTTACCTATTTATTTGATGTATTTACAGCTTTTATTCTGTGTGGTGTTGTCTATTTTAGGATTAGTCGAATGTGATAGTGTCATCTGTGATATTAGTTCTAGGGTTAGTCGAATGTGCTATGCCATCTGTGATATTAGTTTTAAGATTTGTTGAATATGTGTCCTTAGCAGACGATGCGCAAAAAAAAGACCTTTGTTAGGGGTGTGGATTTAATTGGATTTACCCCCAGTTCGTTGGGGGCTCAACCCAAAAAACGTGCTTGTTATGCCGATGAAACGTTATTTAAAATATTTTTAACTCAGTGGGATTCTTGGTCAAAACAATCACCTATTCAAAAACGGCGAATACTATTTAGCATTCAAGAATGGTGCGTAATTACTAGACAATAAAATTATGTAACGAATTTTTAATCGAATACAATTTAAAATTTGCTTATCTCTCGATCGCCGACTTGGGAAATTATTTGGAAGGAATTATTAATTCATCCATACGTGCAAAATTTTTAAACGTTCTCTATCTCTAAGAACAAATTTTAATTTGACTAGAATTGTTTACATAATAATTACTATTCTAATTCAAAAATACAACTGATTTGTTTAAGAGGGAAATAGATTTTCTTCTTCTTCTTAATAAATAATTGAGGCCTCATTTACTAAGAAGAAAAAGAATTAGAACATCTGTTTCCCTCTAAATGAAATAATTACTATTCTTATTAAAAAATACGACTGATTTGTTCAAGAGGGAAACAGATTTTCTAATTATTCTTCCTGTTAATAAACAAATTAATCATTCTCGATATTTAATTAAAACACTTGGTTTGTTTCACTAATTTATATTTTCTCCGACTAGTTTCGACCATTGGTCCTCCTTGAAGATGACCAATGATCAAAACTAGTCGGAGAAAATATAAATTAGTGAAACAAACCAAGTGTTTTAAATAAATATCCAGAATTAGATTAAAAAATGTTTCACCTAACCCGTGGTGAAACATTCAGTAAGCAATTATTTAAACATAAATAAATCATGCTTGAACTACAGCACACCTTCTAATAAAGTTAAATCTTCCAAAGTGATAATTAACAAAAGACTGAAACGTCTGGTAACTAGGCCATATCCACCAGTCACACATTTATTTTTAAATTGTTACATCTTGTAGACCTCCATAAATCAAATAGTTCTTTAAAAAAGTTTAATTTATTGTATATTTTTACATCAAATACAATATCATTTTAATTCAATTCAACAAAATACTAAAACTGTATTTTATTTATTAAGATCTAGAAGAAGTAAATATGTTTGTATAAATAGAACCGATCGATCTTAATTCGATTTATTTTCTTGGCATCTTCCCATTGTCAATATATAGAGACGTAGTAATGCGTCATTGCGTAATTTCAGTAGCAATTAATTTTAAGACGGTTCAGTCTTTTGTTAATTAACACTTAGGAACATTAAACTTTGCTACAAGGTCAGTACACTTCAAGCATGATTTATTATTACGTTACTTTGCTAAATCATTTAATCGTAAAATAATCCACACTATTTTTGCTGCTGATAATATCCTTTAAATAAAATAATAAAGTACGTACTCGTATGTATTCACTTTTAAAAACTCAAATATCTTTAGTATTTCGCAGTTTGTCTCCATTTAAATGCAATTTTAAATAAAAAAATATTGTAAAATTGAATTGAGTTCAGTATTCCGGCACCAGATACCCAAAAAATATTGTGCTTATTATTAGGTGAAATATTTTATTTAAAACCAATTGTGTTGATTTTGTTTCCAACGACTACTGTAATAAAACAAAAAATCTATAGTGTTCAAGAAATTTCCGCTCTTTAAAATTTCATTTTTGGGCATTTTTGGAACAAATCGATGTTTTGATCCGATTCTCATAAAAAAAAAAAAAACTATATAAGGTACGATTCACGAGAGGTGGTGTTCCTTGATTTGTAGCAGGGTTGTTATGTTTAAAACACATTGTTTTAAAACAGTGTTTTAAACATGTTTAAAAACAGCCGTCGTGTTTTAAACGGTTTTGTTTTAAACATGTTTAAAATCTTAAATTTGTTTAAAACATATTTTAAACATTGAATTTGTTTAAAATGTGTTTTTTATTATCTTAAATTTGCAAAATTATACTTTATTCTCCTTCATTATGATTTTTTGTTTATGTTTTTAAATGTTAACTAAATTGTTAAAGATATTTAAAACTACATTATTAAACATTACATTTTATTACAGTTAAATATCACAACTGTGTGTATAAAAATGTAATTTTTAAATACAGGAAATTTTTCTTTCAGGTATGCATACACTGTAAATATTACGACATTCGTTGTTCTTTTAATAGATTTTAATGTGAATCTTTAAACAAGGGTTTTCCACTCCCAGACTAAGCATGAAGTAAAATTTCGAGCTTAGAAAAGCTTGAAAATTTGCCTAATCGTTGTTGTATATGTGTGTTTTTGAACTTCGCTGTAAATCAGTGTTTTGAAGCGTGGCGCATGAAGTAACATTTCCGCTTCGCTACGTGGCCAATCCAAATTCTTAGGTTTTTCTAAACTCGAAATTTTACCTCATTATTAGTCTGGGAGTGGAAAACACTCGTTAAAAGACTCAAAGTAACCGCTTTGAAACAACGAATTCCCGCAAATTTAAATAACGCTGTAATTATCGGGATATGTATACTCAAAAGGAAAATACCCTGTATGTTTTGTTTTAAACACGTTTTAAACTTGTTTTAAACATGTTTTAAACCTGATTTAAGCACGTTTTAAACATGTTTTTAATTGTTAATGTTTTAAACGCTGTTTCAATGAAAAAACAAGTTTTGTAAAAAAAACTGTTTGTTTTAATTAAAATTTTAAAAAAAGTTTTTTTTAACAACCCTGATTTGTAGTGCTCTATGCACTAATACATGTAATACGAAAATAGTTTGATGTCATCAGATGTATGTATGTATTTGAAAAGACAGAAAATTTAATAATATGTCTGCTATGGTTTTTAGATGGAACATGCGAAAACGTATGTTCCGCTATGCAGCTTTAAAATTTTGAGGTTGGAAATGTACATATTATTTGGAAATAAGAACAACGATTAATCTTCCAAAATAGTGATAATGTACTTTTGAAACTTAAACATATTGTACATTGAAGTTTTGTGGATAAATTGACACTATTATTTTTCTCAAAAAGATGTTTCTTAAATTAAATATAAATGAAATAATGTAACTCTGCTAAATGACCTCATAAATTCATGAAATATTTAAGTTGGAAACATTAGTTTTTCTTCATATTGCTTTAAATTGTTAAAGCAATTATTATAAACATGTTGCAATAAATTGATTAATTTGAAATAAATGATAAATAAAATTAACCCTTGCTTAGAAATCTTCATAAGCAATGTAATTTTTGATTATACCTCAACTAAATAGAGGGCAGCATAGTGCCATTTTAGTGATACCCTAGAAACATACTGACTGTGATATCCAAAAACATGTGAATAGAAATTAGGTTGGTATGGAGAATCCGTGTACGGCATTTGTCGCGACACGGGCTCCCATCCTTGAGATGGGAATGTAGTTTATCCACCGCGGACCGTTCGTTAATTCTGTTATTGATAGACAAGTTAGAAAGACATTATTAAAATATTTCCAAATACATTTTGTAAATATAATTGCAATTCTGGATTCATATTGAGAGTAGGATGTGGAATGTGGAATACTGGTAAATGATGATTTAAGTCTAGCTGAGTTGGAAAAATGTCTTTGATTCAATTTTAATACATTAATTTACATTGTAATTTCCCAAATTGAATAACTGGTGTGTTGTTGACCGTGGACTTGTTCCGCTTAGCGTTTTGAGGTCTGGAGTTCGAATATATATTTCTGATGTGGATTATTGTAATTTACCGAATTATTTATACGGTGCCCGTTTGTTGGCTGTTTACTCAGCATAGCGTTTAGAGGGCTGGGTTTCAAATCTATGCGTTTTAGGTGCTTCATAGCAATTGCAATATTCTATTTTGGTAATAAATAGATAAATTATAATTAGTATTAAATATTCTGTTTTCCAAGTGTTCAAAATTTGTGATTTAAGAAAAAGGTAAAAAGTCATAGGATTGTTGAATATTAACAAAACATCTTTTCTTTAAATGAATTAACATTATACTGATGTTAAAAAACAATATTGATTGACTCTTAGAGAAATTACAACTGCTCAAAGTTAAATCAAATACACGAAGGAAAAGTTTGAAAACCGTAAGAAAATGAATGCACTTTGTATCAACGATCGAAAAAACACAATTATTTCAATGGCAACGAAATTACAGTTGGTCAAAGTTAACTGAAATGTAAGTATTTCTTTAAAGTGCAGACAACGTGTGATTTCTTCCAAAAAATTAAAAAGCGTCATAATTTAATAAAATTCCTAAAAATTTTAAGGAAATGAATGAACTTGGTTTCACCAAAAAACTAAATTGGTTCATAGGTCACGAAATTACATTTGTTTGAAATTGATTAAAATTTGTGTATTTTTTAAATGATAGTGATTAAGTTTTCTCTATTTAAAAAATTCCAGAAATTCAACAAAACGCGTTGATTTAATATAATTATCAAAGATTATTAAGAGAGGGTACAGTTTTCTCAAGTGTTACGACAATATCGGATTAAATTATCAAAATCGCAATAATAGAATAAAATCAATAAAATCGTAATAATCTGTTTGTATTTATAAATATTATGAAAATTCTATAAATAGAAATGGTATATATATCGTAATAATTGAACAGAAATACAAAAACCATTTTAGTGATGGTTTTTGTAATTTTGTTCATTTTTTACGATTTTGTTGATTTTATTATCGTAGAAAACAACAACATTTACAGAAATCATGTAAAATATAGAAATTAATGGCAACAAAATGTATAGAAGTTTGTTGAAAAATATCAAAGTTTTAGAAATTGGAAATTGTCTAAATTTATATGAAACATTTGAATGTTACTGCACTTAACAATTATAAATATTTTAAATTATATGAATTATCAAATATTAATTGATAAAATCAACTATAAATCACAAAAACCATCAAAACTGACAAAAATACATAATAGTTGTAGATTTTTTAAATTGATAAAACCAAAAAAATTCATGAATATTTCTTGTCGATTTGGGCCATAATTTTTATGATTTTTATCATTTTTTACAATAATTATTAATATTATTGGTTTTATTTTTTTGCTGTATTTATTGATTTCAACGATTTATATTATGTTCAATAAATCGTTGAAGTTAATAAATACGGTAAAAAAAAATCAATAATTTAAATAAATATTGTAAAAATTGACAAAAAATCATAAATATTACGGCCCAAATCGACAAGAAATATTCATTACATTATATGTAACATATATTTTTCAAAACAAGATTATTATCCTATCAAAAAAGATGTATTTTTGCTGTCATTAATATTGAACAAAATCTTTAAAATCAACAAACATGATAAAAATTTATGAGTTTTAAAAAAATATATATTTTTGAATATAAATTTTCGATTCCTGTAATTGTTTCATAATTTAACAAACTTTAATTGTATCCAAACAAAACATCAACGTATCAATAAAAATAGTTAAGAAAAAATGTCAAAATAAATTTAAAATAAAATTTACTATTATTATTATTTATATAAACATTATAAAATTTATCACAATAATACAAATTGAGAAAAATGAAAAAGATCAGCAAACCAACAAAAATTATTAAAAATTGACAATATAAACTTAAAACAATAACAATATAATTTATATTTCAATCCTCAAAATTGACTAGAACCATAACATTTGAATAAATTCGTCAAAATCAACAATAGCTTACAATAAAGCTAGTGAAGGAAAGAATAAAACAAATTTCTTATACTACAAAAAACTTCGCGTAAGAATGTTGAAAATAGACTAAAATTGACAAACAATAAATGTCGAAGTTGATATCAAAAATGAAAATAATAATACTTGCACTAATGATACATTCTCTTCGAAATAGGGAATGTATTTTTCATTTTGCAAAAGATAAAATTGAATTAGAAAATTAGGAAGATCATTTTATACTTTACAACGATCAAAATCACACTTAAGAAGCTGATAAATGTTTTACCACTTTGAAATATTCATCAGAAGAATTTATGAAATTTTAAAAATATAAATTAATAAAAAAACAAATATTAGTATATAAGATATATTGAAGTATTAAATGAATATACTTAAGGATTTTTTCTTGATCTTAACTTTGAGCGAAAACGAGTTGCGGAATTATTGACGTTTTCTTGTTACCTATAAAAATAATTAAAAAAATTGTAAAAATTCATTTTTCAAACTATATGTAATTTATTACTTCATTAATACTATGCTTTAAATTATTTATTTAAATAGACAATTGTAAAATTATAGTAGACATTGTAATTCATAATAAAATTTATTAATTTATAGTAATTTGATAGCCAGACCTTAGGCAGCTTTCTGCAACCCGACTTTCCGAATTTAGCCGGCATTCGTATACATCAATTATATATTATTATTTTGCATGTTTATAAAGAAATGTTATTTATAATGATTATAATTCAGAATTATATAATAATTAAGTATATATAAAAATAAGTATTAAGGGGAATATAACAGTGGTCTGAAATTTAATGTCAGGTTTATTTAAAAACTAAAGATCCTAGAAAGTTGAAATTTTGACAGCGTATATTAAGCTCAATTATCTAGTCAAATATCGAAGTACTTTTTTTTTTAACAATTTGCTTTCAGAGGTATAAAAAAAATAATGTTATATTTTTCAAAATTAAAAAAAAATATTCCCATATCTTACTAGTTTATACTATAAGGAATATAATGTGAACATTTCATAAGGATTCGATAGCTCATGCCCGAGTCAGGTTAAAATAAAAATCTTAAAAAATAAGACCGTAAAATACCGCCGCCTTGCGGATCTTCTCTTAGTTGAACGCGTTGTACACTCATCTGCACAATTATTGGAGGGGGGAGCAGCATGCGGCCAGCGTTTATCCCTGGGCCGGTGAACGCTGCGCGGCTTCGCGTTTGTTTTTATTTTCTTTTCTCAATCATAGTTAACAAAACCGGCTCGCGTCGTTAGCATTTATTCTCGTAAAATTAATATTTCGCAATTATAATCGATATTTTATTGTACTAGTGTTTTATTTTTATGCTCTCTGACTACTAATGGAATAAGTATTTTTTTATACTGCATGTTCACTAATATAGAAAACACGAAATGTTTCATTAATTTAAATAAAGATGTGTAATATACCTTTAATATTGGCTTTCCTAATTATTTGACAGTGTCGGTATTATTAAATTATTTTGAAAGTGTTTTAAGCTGATTAAAAAGCAGAAGCAATCGAATAACAATCAGTCTTGTTTAAATCATTATTTCGCCTTAAATCTTTCGTTGTTAAAACAGTTGTTAAATGCCATTAAACTTCTCGCAATAAAACTATTAAAGTAAATTGTAAAGTTTCTAGCAATCGGACATATTTGAACCAACTGCGACTTCATCAACGAATCAATGATATCAAAACTATAAGAATAGTGAGAATAACGTCACCAATATGACGTTGTCGTAGATTAATGTTACAAATCAACTATTTTTTACTGAGCACAGGTAATATATGTTTGACTAATGTTTACAAAAATGTAGGGTTTAACTGCGTGCATATTCATTGTTAATTATTTTAGAAAAAATAGAACTATAATAATAATAAGGTAGTTATTATAATGCATTTCAAATAACAAGCTTCTTGCTCAACATTGCACCGAACCCAATATATTTTATTTCAAATTTGGCTGATTTATGATGAGTCATATTTTGATAATAAGTAAATAAGGAATAAATGAATTGTAATTGAATGTTATTGCAATCCTCTATTTATACACATCATCATTTTGTAAACCCTGTACTAATTATAAAAAAACAGGGCAGCTGTCCGTTTAATTTTTTTCAATCTATTATTTATTTGTTGCATTCATAAAAACTAGAATATTGGATAAAATAAAAATTGAAATTCTCCCCAAAATCTGGGGTATTTACCCAATTTGGCAGAGGCCAAATTAATACACATTATTTTCATGGCAATAGCAGTTATCAAAGATAATATTCCTATATAAAAAAATATCATTGAAAATCCTATGTTCCGGTTTTTTCATATACAGAGTTTTATATAACACCGAACATGTTCATCCAATACAATTTTGACACCTTTATTTTTTAAGTTATGTGTAAATTGGGTTGCCTCTATGACCATTAAAAATTGTAGCCAATCAATCGCAATTAATGCCTCAACTTGTACACACAGGGAGTTTTTCTTTCAAGTATACATGTGAGAATTACACAGTATATGTCGTAAATCTTTAGATACTCGTTGTTAAAAAAAATAATTTGAAACTTGAAATGAGTGTGTTCCACTCCCAGACTAAGCATGAAGTAAAATTTCGAGTTTAGAAAAGCCTGAAAATTTGGTTTGGTCGCGTAGCGCGAAGCGCGGAGCGGCCAAACCAAATGTTCAGGCTTTTCTAAACTCGAAATTTTACTTCATGCGCCACCGGTACAAAACACTGAAAAATTACGAAGTTTAAAACACACCGATAAACTTTCTATTGCATCAGTGTTTAGTACCGGTGGCGCATGAAGTAAAATTTCGAGTTTAGAAAAGCCTGAAAATTTGGTTTGGCCGCTTCGCGCTACGCGACCAAACCAAATTTTCAGGCTTTTCTAAACTCGAAATTTTACTTCATGCTTAGCTTAGAAGTGGAAAACACTCGTTTAAAGCTTCAAATTAAATTTTTTTAATAAACCTAGCATCGGCAAATGTTCAACGTATGCTTCTGTATACTTAAAAGACAAATTCTCGTTATGAAAATGTTCGGTGTTACATAAAACTCTCTGTATATCCGGCATATAAATATTCACAAGGAGCTTATGAACATGAATTATTTTATTATTATATTTTTAAGAAATAATCTCTAATTTAATAAAATAAAACACATAGTTTGTTCAGCTGTCAAAACTGGAGTCTTAAAAGTAAAAATAATTAGTTATAATGACAAGAATAAGAATCATCGGTTTTGTAAATACCGGAAAATAACACAGGATCGATTTCTAACGAATTAAAAACAATACATAGCTTGTATGTATTATCAGCGTGTTTAAATAATACGAATCGACACTTTCCTTCGATTCGTCTTTTTATACGCTTTTTTTCGTCTATTCCACGCGACGCGAGACCCTATCCGTTCATGCCCAGCAGCAATGCATAAATGCACAGTGAACTGCCGCTTTTCTCTCTGACTGTATTCGCCCCACTTGTCCTGTAAATTTGGCATCGGATGAGCTACTCTAAACTATGTGGGTCTTTCCAACACGATCGGCGTGTTACACTGCGATAATCCCCTTAAAAATGTAACAAATTAAAACAGTTGAATGTATGTTGATTGAAATTAAAATCCCGAATATTTCTCCAGTTTACTTGTCTACTGTAATTCAATACCCATTCATTCGCCCGGCGCTATTTAAACAAACAAACAAACAAACAACGCGCACACTCATAATTTGTATTATTCGTTGTGATAAAATTAGGCAGGCACTATAAACTAATAAATAATCAAAACTACTTTCAGCAAATTTGCTTTCTTAGCGCCATCTCGTACCCCAGAAACACACTACCAGCGAAAATTGGCCCTCTTAAAGTTAAACGTCACATTGTGACAATGTCTTTGTAAAAATAAATCTGCAAAAACCCAGCCACAAATCATTTTTATTAATGTGCACAATCGTTTTCAATGTGACTTTAAGTGGTATAATTCCAATTTCCACATCTACTAAATAGTTCAGGTATTTACAGAAATAAATAATGCATTGTGTAACAGGGAATTTTTCTTTTAAGTATACATACCGGGAATTTTCTATTAGGTATACATATGCATACGCTTTTTCTTTAAAGTTCACTTTGGAGCTTGAAACGAGTGTTTTCCACTTCCAGACTAAGCATGAAGTAAAATTTCGAGTTAAGAAAGGCCTGAAAATTTGGTGTGTCCACTCCCAGGTTAAGCATGAAGTAAAATTTCGAGTTTAGGAAAGCCTGAAAATTTGGTTTGGTCGCGTAGCGCGATTTAGCCACGAAGCGCTTCGCGCTTCGCGGACACTCGTTTAAACTTTATGTTGACCTCTTTTAAGAAAACAACGAATATTTAAAAATCTACAACACGTAATTGGGATATGTATACTCAAAAGAAAAAAATCACAAGAAATTATGAGTCAAAGCTTTTTTTAAAAGAAAGAACACAAATATACTCGCGTTCTAAACAGTATGACATTGTTATGTAACGTCAAAATTTGACACAACTAGGAAAAATCGTTGCAGATACAACTGTCGACATACTCTCTAAAAAAATGAACCACACATTCCACATCAATGAGTCATAGGACATCCCTCCCGAATTCCACCATATGTCATTTTTGTTTACCACTTTAATTATTCTGATATTATGAAAACAACTTTTATTTTACTTCTGCGATTAGTTTCAATTACACGGTAATTATTAACAAATTAAGTCTAATTGAAACTAGTCGCAAAAGTAAAATAATAGCGGTATAAAAAAATTAAAGTGATTTCTTTATATCAAAATTGAAAATGACTCACGAAATAACCGCCTCCAATATTGAAGACTTTAACTATTGTTATTTTGTTTTAGTATTTTATTAAAAAACAAAGTTTTCAATTTATAAATAATAAAAATATCAACGTTAAAGGCTAGTGTTGTAATTAAAATGTATTTATAGTTCGTGTAAGGTAATATAAAAAATCAGAGAACTGCCTAATTTATAAATAGCGTAAAAATTGAAACGTGTAATGTAAGTAATGTAAACACTTAGGTCATAACATAGGGAAACTGATAAGATTATGTGGGAATAAATGGAACTGTATGGACTCATTGCATTGTTCATTGAGGCTAATGAATCAATATTTTTAACACACTCATATTGTTGTTTATACATATTAACACCTTGTCTGACGATTTAAAATTACATACACTAAATCTAAATGTTCAGGGTGTTCTAAACTCGAAATTTTACTTCATGCTTAATCAAGGAGTGGAAACACTCGCTTAGCCTTAAATTTTCCGCTTTTATAAAATCGACGAATTTAATAAGACGCTGTAATTAGCATATGTATACCTAAAAAAATCATTCCCTGTATGTGAATGGGTTAAAAGTTAGGAGATTATTTTCTAAGTTCAATTTATTTGATCTAAAATGATAAAATACCTTTAATACATATGCTTTTGTAAATATTGTTACACATTTTTCAATTCAAATTATGTTGATGCATTTCTCCCAATACATTTTCTGAGTGCAAAACATACGAAATTATCGGTTGATTTTAACAAGTTTTATACGCGATAACACATGCAATGTTTTGTGTATATAAAAATTTCGCGTATCGCTCGAGATAAAAGTTTGTTTATATTGATGTTCTGGTAGAATATTCTCACACAATAATTGAGTAAATATTAACAAAACGAAATTATTTCAATTAAATTGTAGGTGTGTTCAGAGGCGTAGCAAGGGGGGCGCTGGCCGACCTAGGTGTCAACACAAAGGAAGTGAAATTTAAAAATATAATTTAAAGTTATTGTAATAACTTTGTCTGATAATTAATAAACGTCAACAAGTCAACATAATACACGAACGTATTACATATTTTAGCTTAGCCAACAAACGCCAAATGATGCAGTATCGGACACCTTCAGATTTTTAGAGTTTGTTGTTGAATATAAACTTTCAGAATCTGTACCAAATCTGACTTTAGCTTTAGTTCTTTAAGTGTTTCGGTAGCATAATGTGAGAGGAGTTTTGTCGTATTGGGATAGTGTGCATTTCTTTCCATTTACATGTGTACTCTTTGCTATCATTATATACAAATTTACGCCATTTCCTTTTATTTTTCGCTAATTCGTGCAAGAGACATGACTAGAGCTCGGATTTTTAAGCAAACTGCTTAGCCTGAAAATTAAAAGCATCAACATGAATTAACAAAATGTGTACGAATTATAGAAAGTTAAAGCATTTGACACTATTTTTTGTAGCTTTTTTTTCGGTTTTATGCTTATTTTGCATTTATATGCTAATTTGGTGCTTATTCCGTTAAATTTTAAATCTTGGACAATTATTATCTATGCGATCAAAACACGAACTATTAATTCATTTATCTAGTTCCTTGGTTTTCAACCTTTGTTGGCGATTGAAAGAGTTAAAGCATTAAATATTTTACGGTCCCCAAAATAAAATCGGGTCTCCGATTTATTGTAGATTTATTTTATACTTTGTGTTTTGTTTACTCTTGTACTTTTACTCTAAGACAAAGGAAGCAGGAAATTTTGACTTTCAAGCAAATTCTCAGGAATGTCAACCTTTTTGAAAAAAAAAAAACAATATCACCATTCGATATTAAAGATACGGCTTTGGTAATATTTTTTGTGTCTTAACTCCCTAGGACTGGCCGTTTTCTCAAAAAAAACCGTATACAGGTGCTTTGAATACATGATGTTTAGAAATAGGTGCGCACCATTGCTGACTTTTTTATTATTTCAATTACATAGTCGGTTAAATGAGCAAAGCAGTAGGAAATGTAATGACAATCACAATGGTCAAATCAGAGAAACAATTGAACATCGTGTTTTTAAGGTATTAAGAAAATAAACGTTTTTTTTTTAAACGGAACACTATACATTTTATTAACGATCAATAAAGAAAGATATCCACATATTTCTGTTTTGTTCATTACAACCAAAAAGCCATAAAAAAATGATTCTAACAAATGGTCTGACTCTGAGTACTTTTCGTAGTCAGTCAACAGGTACTTTATTTATTAATTACTTGTACTTGTACTCGACGCGTTTTTAGTTAGCAAAATGCACATAAGTACATTTAGATGTACCTACTTAAATTCATTTTCCGTTCAATTTTTTACGTTTGACGTCAAAATGTTAATATAAATAGTCATATTATTTCAAAATGTTAAGAGAAATAGTCAAATTATATCAAAACTTGAATGGAAGTAATAAAATTATATCAAAAATGAACAGATATGGTCATATTTAAATAGAAATAGTCATATTATATCAAAATTTGAATGGAACTAGTCAAATTATATCAAATTTTGAATAGATAGTCAATTAATACCAACATTTTAACATAAATAGTCAAATTATATCAAGTGTTGAATGGATAAAGTCAATTTGTAATAATATTTGAATAGAAATAGTTAAATTTTATCAACATTTGAATGGATTTAGTCAAATACTATCTATTTTGTACAGGAACAGTTAATTTACACCAAAACTTGAATATAAATATACAAATTATATTAAAATTAGAATAGAAATAGTCGAATTATATCAAAACTAGACTTTAAATACTCAGTTTTAACTTTGAAAATGATCGTAACGGATCGAAACACGTGGAACAATACATTTACCCAATTTTCAAAATTTGAATATTAATTGTCAAATTATATCAACATTTTTTCTACGTGGGGATTTTCTAAACTCGAAATTTTACTTCATGCTTAGTCTGGTAGTGGACGACACTCGTTTATAGCTTCAAACTGAAATCCTTAAAAAAAACAACGAATATCTGAAGATTTACAGCATTACGCACTAATTGACATATTTATACTTAAAATATCTCCCTATATAAAATAAATACATAAGTTAGAAAATATTATTTGAGTTATTTAAAATAGTATCAGATAAGTTGATTTGAACAAACGTACATATTTCTAACTATGAAAAAAAAAATGGCATAAGTTTGAAGTTCATATAGCTCATTATAGATTTTTATAAAACCTGCAATTTTTATTTAAAGATTTTTTTAATGAACAGTATTTTAAGAAATATTGACAATAAACAAGGCGTGTTCACTTTAATTGTACACCTAACAAAAACGTTAAATATCTTAATAATAGCAAAATATTGTACAATTTAACAAGATTTATTGTAAATAAGACATCTTCAGGATCATTAGAAAACTGGTAGTAGTTTATGACGATGCATCACACAAAACATATGAATATTTTTATCAGACGTTTATATTTGTTATTTTTATAAATTGAATAACCTATTATGCTTGTGTTATATTATATTATATTATATTTGCACAAATAATACATGATATTATAGCTACACTTTAACAGAAACAGAAACCAAAGAGAAAATATTCTTCAGCTTTGATCAAACGATGCAATTTTAAAATAATTGTTAATAAAATGAATCAACAACAAATGAAATTAGTTGTTTACTTCAATTTTGCTACTTGATATCGCAGAGAATTGAAAGTTAACTGAAATAATTCTGTATCAGGAATCTTTTTCTGATGTATATGAATCATTTCTAGTTATGCATTTGTAATTTTCATATTTCAATAATTTCTATTTTGTCCCGCTAGAACGGTCAAATCGTATACTGTGCGCCACCAAGCCAAGTTTTTAGGCTTTTCTAAACTTAAAATTTTACTTCATGTTTTATCAAGCAGTGGAAAACACTCATTAGAAGTTTAAAATTGAACGCTTTTATAAAGTCAACGAATGCCTGAAATTTCACATTGGGATATTTCTTGTGTTTTTCTGGTTTTAGTCAAAACTTGTGCTTCTGTAAATTACTATCCAGTTGATAGATGTTCTTTATGTTCACACTAAAATTAATAGTTTTTTTTATTTCCAGTGATTTTCTGCGTTTAGTGATTATACGCTTCTGTGATTTTATTCAAGGTTGAAACATGTTATTTATGTTTATAAAAAATAACAGGAATGTTTGATTCAACATAAGAATGTTTTGATAATTTTATAAAAATCTAACATTCTTACAAACCATTACAAACTATTCATTAAAATACTGGTCAGAGGACTTTTGGTTTCAGCAGGCATGGGCTGCGTCCCATACTACTTAGCGCTTACTCATTACCTGTACTTTACAGAAATACTTATACGTAAGTTTGTATCTTGTATAATATTTTTTCATTAACCTTTTGAATGTGGTACTTTTCGATGTTTCACATAGGCAAAGTAAAGTAGAAAGATTCAGCCGAATCATACAGATATTCTTTACAGAATAAAACTGTTAGTCGAAACTAGAATAAATAAACAATAATCCCACTGAGCAAAAAACAAACAAATAACGTTATATCAACATTGTAGCAACATAAAACGTTATTTTAATGTTGATGAAACATTACTTAAATGTGTGTGTTTAGTGGGATATTGAAACAAACCAAGTGATTCTTATTATATTAGTATTCAGATATTCTTTCGCTTTTGTTTTGGTAAGTTTATATAATTTTAATGTAGGATATGAATGAGAATAATGTTTGAATTTATTTAATAGTAGGTATCATTTTTTTTATTGTGCTAATAAAGGTTAATTTCTTCTACAGATATTCTTTGGAATTCTTTATTCTATGTTACTAGAGTAATTTGTATTTTGTTTAAGTTTACAATAAACATAATTCTGTGTTACAATTGTTAGTAATTTGCATTGTATTTAAAGTATTTCTCGTTATTGTATATCTTTTTTAACAGGAGACAATTATTTTTAACCGTGAACTTTTGATGCAAATTCTTAAAATCTACTTAATCAGAAGATTATGAAAAAATAACAACAACCGGTTTTCTAAATAAACAATAATTACAAGCAACGTGTTGATATATCCATCCAGAAATCCCAACGTAGAAAAAACGCGATTATAAAACGATAAGAAATCGGAAAACCCACCTGAGCAAGGGCACCGACGATGAAGGTCACGACCCAAACGGGCCGAAAGAACTTCTCCATCTCAAAACTCAATCGACACACAAACCCACACAAAGTTCCGAAATTCAATTCATGAAACGAACGCACACCTTTTCTTTTATCAACGAAACACGCACGGTGTTGACGAGCTCGCACGGTCTACTGACGCGACGAGCCGAGAGAGAGTTTTAGAATGAAAATTTTGTCGTCACTGATGAATGTAAGTGCGAAAAATACGAGGCGAAACGAGCGCGCGATTTCGGCGAATTTGTTTCGTGTGCTGGAATATCCAGATTGAAATTATTATTATTGATTGCGGTAATTAACATTGGCTTACTTGGCTCGAGCCAAGGTAAATAGTTGAGATACCGGTTGTGATAAAAAGGGTTATCGAGATTGATGGAAAGTTTGCTTGGAGAATACTTTTCTGATAATCATCCCACTGAGCAAATCCATTTAAGTAATATTTCATCGACATTAAAACAACGTTTAATTTAATGTTGCTACAATGTTGATATAACGTTATTTGTTTGTTTTTTGTTCAGTGGGATAATTATTAAACTAAAAATGTACTCAAAATTATTTTCTAATTTACCAAGAAAGAACTTTTATAATAACGTTAGGTCCAAAAATCTACCGCTTATTACACCTAGGGGTGGATCTGAGGGGGGAAATGTTGGCAATTCTTCTTCAAATGACAATACAAAAAAATGGAACAATGGTTATGTATCTATACTGCCTTTTTAAAAATCAGAAAACCAAGAATTTATTGGATTTTTATAAAACTACCAGAATTTCTCGACTTCAATAAATGAAATGTATTGATGATCAAAAAATCAAATATTTTGGTCCTTATTTAATGGTTTTTTCGTTGATTTGCGCATTATGAAGAGCTGTTGATTTTTTAATGTAGCTGCTTTTAGTATACAAGTTGCCTCTGAATAGTTTGATGTTTCAGTTGGTAACATGTAAAAAGATGCCCCTTCTTCGTCTAAAACCGTTAATAATTCACTTTAGTGGTTAAATAATTGTAGCAGTTAAATAAAACCATCAATTAATATGAACTTAAAACGTATTTTAATGAGAGAATATACGTACATATGTAACAGAGCTGGGACGAATCGTCGTAAAAAGGAATCAAATCACGAATCCGAATCACCTAATATGATTCCAATCACGAATACTCGAATAAAGGATTCATAAGAGATAAATATCATTCGAATCAAAGGTTCTAACCCTGTTTTTTCGAATCACAGTGCCCGTTTTTGGAGCTGAAGCATGGGGATCTCGGTTATTTGAAGAGATACAAGGTCGGTTAAATTAGGGCAAAGTTGCCCAATCTAGAGTATAACATAATGCCGTTTTAAAACATAAAATATTCCGAATACTTCCGAATATATCCGAAAAAAATCGATATTTTCAGAAACTATTTTTATTTTTTTGCGAGACTATTTGAAGAGATACTTTTTTTATTTTGGGTTTTACGTCATCTATTTCCTCTGCTAAGGCCAATCATGACGCCGGAGATTAGGTCTCTACAGCTATCCGGGAATTTTGCCGAACCCGGTGGGAGTTCCAACCCACCGGTAGGGATCTTTAACGTGCACGCAACGGGTCCTACATGCATTTAACGTCATATCCGAGAAGAGTGTTTGGCATTTTTATTCTAACCTATATAAATGCAGACACCTTGTTAGGCCGGTATTTGAACCCCGGTCCGTGGCGTGGCAGTACAACACTCTAACCACTACACCACCAAGCTGCCCAAAGAGATACTTTAAAACAATTTAAACTTTATCATTGCCGCTTTGTACGCTCTACAACGTTGTCATATCATAATAAGAATTCGATGTTTCGATTTTCGGCAAACATCATCAACTTTGTTTTTTCTTATGGGCGCCATCTTGGATTTTTACATATCCAAATACAGCTTTTATTTATTACGGTGATGTGTCATGTGTTGAGGTTTGGTCTAGCAGTTTCATGGAAATGCCAAAAATCCTATTTTTGCAAAGAGCGCCTTGGAAATAACAGCTACACTTTTGTTTAATAAAGTAATCTTTGACACTTCGACTGAATTATCCTTATCCTGATCTACAGTTACAAAACTAGTATACATTTATAACAAAATGCCGTTTTTAATTGAAGAAAAACGCGATATGCTAGAACTTCATTATGGATCGCATCGAAATGTGCAAGTTACTTCGGATGTGTTCAGCGTTATTCAGAAAGACAACAACCTCAAAATTATTTTCTGATTCTTCATAGAAATTTAGCTGATTTTGGCGCATTTTCTAAGTCTAGAAGACGTGTTCATAGGCCCAACGGAAATGAATTGGAAATTTTACAAGCAGTAAGTAAAATGTTAAAACCTTCTGAAAAATAATAAACGGGTTTAAATTTATTTCTTCATTAGATTCAAAATAATCCTTCTGCTCCGACAAGGGCTATAGCAGAAGAAATGAATGTATTTCATCAGGTAGTGTGGAGAGTCTTGAAAAAACATAAGTATCGTGCCTTTAAAATTCATATCACGCAAGTCTTGCATCCAGGAGACACTGAACGAAGAAGAAGTTTTGTAGGAACATCATGACGCTGTTATTGCAAAATCCCCATTCTTTTTAACGTGATATTTACAGATGAGTGCAAGTTTCACTTTACCAACACAGGCATGTTCAATATCACAAAGAACATGTATGGTCCGTTGAAAATCCACACGAACACCAAGGACGACTATCTATGGGTTAGTTTATTTGGCAATAAGATCATTGGCCCGTACATTTACGAACACAATTTGACTGCAGACGAGTATTTGCACTTTTCAATAACCTACCTGACCGATTACATCGATGACAACATTTGCCTCAACCACCTAAATAGCCTTTGGTTCTAGCAAGATGGAGCTCCACTACATACGCTAGGAGTGTCTTATTACTTGTCTGCAATATTTCCCGATAGAGTCATTTCAAATAGTGGGGACGTACGCTGGCTGACACGTTCGCCAGATCTTTCCCCTTTAGATTATTGTTTATGAAGAGCTATAAAAAACATAATTTATAAATCCGTACCCACCGATATTGATGACTTGCAAAGAAAGATCATTACAACTTTAAGGACCAAAATAAAAAGAAAGGATGTTTTAAGATCAATATAAAATTTAAGAAGACGCATACAGACGCATGTGCTTGAAGATGGAGGGTGAGCCATTCGATCACCGCTTATAATTGTTTTTTAAATTATTCGTTTCTCATGGTCTAGTTTCATTGTTATGAATTTGAATAATATTTTTGTACTTTTTGTATCTTATATTGAAATAGGAATAAAAAACAATTTTGCGTTAGTTTTGTATTATTGTTTATTAAATTACTTTATTAAACAAAAGTGTAGCTGTCATTTCCAAGGCACTCTTTGCAAAAACAGGATTTTTGGCATTTCCATCAAAGTGCTAGACCAAACCCTAACACATGACACATCACCGTAATCAGAAAAAAATCTGTATTAGAAAATGTAAAAATCTAAGATGGAGCCCATAAAAAAAAAGTCGATGATGTTTGCCGAAAATCGAAACGTCGAGTTTTTATTATGATATCGCCACGTTGTAGAGCGTACAAAGTGGCAATGATAAAGTCAAAATTGTTTTGAAGTATCTCTTCAAATAGTCTCGCAAAAAAATACAAACGCTTTTTGAAAATTTCGATTTTTTTCGGATATCTTCGGAACTAGTCCGAATATTTTATATTTCAAAACGGCATTATGTTATACTCCAGATTGGGCAACTTTGCCCTAATTTAACCGACCTTGTATCTCTTCAAATAACCAAGATCTCCATGCTTGAGCTCCATAACCGGGCACCCAGTATATGAATATCGTTACCAGTTGTTTTAACAAAAATATTCAAAACCTAATTATTTATTATTAACATTGAATATCGTTGATAACAGACTAAATATCTGATTCTCTGTTACTCTGATTAAAGATGTATTTGTGTGTTTTTGAACTTCACTTCAAGTCAGTGTTTTGTACGCGTGGCGCATAAAGTAAAATTTCGAGTTTAGAAAAGCCCGAAAATTTGTCTCAGGTCGCTTTTTACGGGGATTTTCTAAACTCGAAATTTTACTTCATGCTTAGCCTGGGAGTGGAAACATCCGTTCAAAACTTCAAATTAAACTCTATTATAAAATCGACGAATGCCTGAAAATTACGTAAATAAAAAATCCCTGAATATCATTAAAACCGGGAAAGCCAGAGAAAAGTCATGGAATTATATTCAAATTAACCAAAACACCAACAAAAAAGCCATATGATATTATTAAATTTGTCAAAATCAGCAGGCAAATTACAAAATTTATAAAATTAACTTAAATATTGACAAAAACAATGAAAGCAATTTTACAAAATGGGGGTTTTCCACAGAAGAAAGTTTTATAAAAAGGTCAGTGAAAAAATCTTGAATCAGGGAAATGCCTGAAAAATAAAACATTTCAGATTGTGGCTACTATGTCAGTTTTACTTCAAATAAATTCGACTGTTTTGAAAGATTTAATGCTTTTCGGTAACGAGTTGTAGAATTTTGGCCCATAATAGCTGACCCTATTTTGCGACTTAGTTAAGCCTAAATAGACAGGTCGTATTACATCCCCAGATCTTGTGTTATAGTCATGGGCTTCGTTATGTTTTGTATAGAGCGTTTTATTAGCATAGACATACAGTGTGATCAACAATGATTGTAGACAGGTTAAATTTCCCGCCAAAAAATGTTGGTACAACTGATTATATGAAAAGAAAATCCCCTAGATTGCTTTTCCATTGGCGTAGCAAACATTTTTTCCCAAAATAAATTAAATATTTAAGCATAACTATATATAAAATTTTTACAATTTTAAATAAATATACAAAGTAAATTGAAGTAAGTTAAGGTTTTGTGTATTTTTAATAAATGTAGAGTTAGCATCCTTAATTTTATAATAAATGTTGAAAATGATGGCCTTGATTTTCTACGTTTTTTATTTTGAAATACTCGTTGAAGCTCCTCCGAATTTATGTTCCTTATCTCTTCTTCAATTGCTGCTTTAAGCTCGTTTAGGGTATGCATTCGATTTTGAAAAACCTTATTTTTTAAATGCCCGAATAAATAAAAATCGCACGGAGTGAGGACTGGCGGACGTGGTGGCCAAAATCCGTCGCATACCAAGCTATCATCGTAAAATTTCCTCAAGTAATTTAATGTCGCCAACGCAGTATGAGGAGTGGCTCCATCTTGCTGAAAATAACCCATTATCTGTTTGTCATCGTGCAATTGATTCAAAAATGCATCTAGAATGAGTGTTCGGTAGCGCTCCGCATTGATTATTTCGTTGAAAAATATTGGGCCAATTAATTATCCGACGTCTCGAAATTGCTACCCAAACACCAATTTTTTGTAGATGTAAATCCGTTTCAATAAAAGTATGAGGATTTTCTGTAGCCCACGTACGATAGTTTTGGCTGTTCACATATCCTGACAAGTGAAACCACACCTCGTCAGTAAAAAAGGTCTTGTCCAACATACCATTATCATTTAAATTCTGATTAAACCAATTGCAATAATCAATTCTTTTTTGGAAATCAAGTGGCTGAAGTTGCCGAACTACCGATACCTTATACGGGTGCAAATGCAGAATTTTTTTGCGGCTTTTATGCAACTCCCATACGATAATCTTGTAAAAGGATTAAACATTAATATTTGTGCGCACCTTAAAATTAAGAACATACCCGTTTGAGCTGAAAGTTTTCTTAAAGATTTTGTTGGGCTTTGTTCAAGTCGTTGTTGAATGTCGCCAACAACCTCTTCTGTTAAGATAGGCAGTTTTCCAGCTGACTTGCCCTTACAGATACAATTCTTTCCCTCAAAACGGTCAACAATGCGGGTTTTATGCGAGGAAAATGTTTTGTAAGGAAATTGGACATCGGGGAAGGCTTGAATAAATTGATTTAGACACGATTGTAATGAGTAAGTCCATGTGCCATCTTCATTCATAGTTCCACTTCGATAATGAGCCTTCAGGATGAAAGCATCATGCTGTGGTGAAAACATCACGTTAAACACAAGGGAATTCTCTTAAAATCTGTAAATTTAGGATTAAACTTAAATTTTCTAATTTTCTAACCCTAAAAACAGCAAATCACTTACCTCAAAACAAAGACTTATACAAAGTAGTCCTGATAAGAACTGATGTCTATGAAACAGAATGAAAAATAACTTAATTCGAAGAATGAATTAACACAATGGCAAAATACGACGCACGACGCTGCTAATGTCAAATCGAGTTACTGTTTATTAATTTTTCCTTGGCATGAACTTGGAGCGATAAAATTCCCCAGATTTTTCGGCGGGAAATTTAACTTGTCTACAATCATTGTTGATCACCCTTTATAATAAACATTTTAGAATATAATGCATGGCAATGTAAGTAAACCCAATTTTATGAAGGCATTGCGGCAAACATCTCTATACCCCAAAGATGCTATAACTCTTACTGCATGTCGCTGTAAAGCAAAGTCTATGTGTATGGTCTACTAATACCCCATATTAGTAGACCATACATAAGATGACTCTGGCAAAGTGTAAAGTATGTTGTCCTTAATGTAGCTTGTGGGAGTGAGTTTTTTAAATGCCGTAAGAGGTAGATGGTACTGCATATTTTTTTAGCAGTTTCAGTTCCATGATTCTGCCAGGTAAGTTTTAGATCAAGGTAGATTCCAAGAAATTTCGCACTGTCTTTAGAATGACAATTTAGTGAAAAATTTCTAACACAAGATTTAGTTGGGTTAACCAGCAGATGATTTGTGTTACACCACTCTGTTGCAGTATTTACTGCAGCAATATTATGCTGAGTTGAAATTTGTTTTTGAGTGCAAAAGCTTTTGATGGTTGTGTCATCGGCAAACAAGACAATCGATGAGCCATTTATTTGTGCAGGTAGATCGTTGGCATATATTAAAAACAGTAGAGGGCCCAAAATTTAGGCCTGCGGAACACCGTGTAACATTTGCACCTCGTCTGATGTGTTGCTCTTAAAGTGAACTCGCTGGGTTCTCTTTCCCAGGTATGAATTTAACAGTTTACAGCTCGTGGGGTTGAAATTATAAAAATATAATTTCTGCAGAAGTATCTCGTGAGAGACACAATCAAATGCCTTACTGAGATCCAGGAAAGTTGCTACTGAGTATCCTCCAGTTTCAAATCCTGCGTATATTTCCTCAGTGAAGGCGATGATTGCATCTCTCATAGATCTACCTCTGCGGAACCCAAACTGATTGTTAGAAATGATGTTGTTGTCATCTAAGAATGTTATAATTTGCTTGTACAGTACTTTCTCAAAAACTATTGAGATTATGGGCAGTCGTGAGAATTGTTGACATAGATTGTGTCTCCCTTCTTGTGTATTGGAATTACAAGTGCACGTTGAAGACAGGCTGGAAAGGTAGAAGAAGTAATGCATAAATTTAAAAGTTTGGTTAATGGAGCTATAATTGAATTTGCTACTCTTTTTAATAGCTTTGTGCTTATTCCATAATTATCACGACTGTTGGATGCTCGTAGACTAAGTATGATGTCCCTTACGAAAACCTCACTAACTTCTTAAAACAGCAACATTGAAATATGCAAATTGATATTTACCTTAGACAGTAGAGAACCTGGTGAACTATTCGTTTTTGGCAAATTATCCACTATATTTCTTGCTACATTGGTAAAATAAACATTAAAAGTATTTGGCGCGATATCACAGTTTATATCACAGACTTTATTTTGACTAGATCTTATTAAGGACCACATGGCTTTTGGTCGATTGCTAGAGTGTTTAATAAACTTCTCGTTAGCCAAGAGTTTAGCATCTTTAAGGGCATTGTTGTATTTTGCTTTATATTGTTTAAACACATATATAACATCTGTATAACGCAGACTGGCATCTTTCAACAATTTTAGTGTTTCGCGCATTTCGCGAAGACCGTTTACATTGTTTTTGTCAATATTTAAGTTGGTTTTATAAATTTTTACGTGATTTGTAATTTTTATGATGCCTGTTGATTTTGATAAATTTAATAATATCATATTATTATTATTATTATTATTATTCTTTATTTACGGAATTCACCTTTTTTACAATTGAAATTAACAACATTAAAGCAATAAATAACATGTAGGAATAAAATATTGAATTAAAAGATAAATATAAATAATTATGATCATATGGCTCTATTGTTAGTGTTTTGGTCAATTTGAATAAAATTCCATGACTTTTCTCTGACTTTTCAGGTTTTAATGATATTTATTGAATTTTTTATTTATATAATTTTCAGGTATTCGTCGATTTTATAATAGAGTACAATTTGAAGTTTTGAACGAGTGATTCCACTCCCAGGTTAAGCATGAAGTAAAATTTCGAGTTTAGAAAAGCCTGAAAATTTGGCTTGGGCGCGTAGCGAAGCGGAGCGACCGAGCCAAATTAGGCTTTTCTAAACTCGAAATTTTACTTCATGCGCCACGCGTACAAAACATTGATTTGAAGTGAAGTTCAAGAAAACACAAATACATCTTTAATCAGAGTAACACGAAATTACATATTTAGTCTGTTATCAACGATGTTCAGTCTTAATAATAAATAATTAACTTTGTTTGTATAACACAATTTATTTTTATGTAACTGCAGTTTCGGCAAATTCAGCTTGCCATTATCAAACATGAAGTGTGAAGTATGTTTGATAATGGCAAGCTGAATTTGCCGAAACTGCAGTCACATAAAAGTAAATTGTGTTATACAAACAAAGTTAAAAGTGTTTTATTGTGTTAAACTAACATGTATAACGAAGTAGAATAAATAATTATATTTTGAATATTTTTGATAAAATAACTGGTAACGGAAATTATAAAATCAAATTTATTCTTAAAGGATTTGTATTCGTGATTAAAAAAAACTGGATTCGAATCTTTGATTCGAATCATATTTATCTCTTACGAATCCTTTATTTGAGTATTCGTGATTCAAATCATATTAGGTGATTCGGATTCGTGATTCTAATCCGAGGATTCGTCCCAGCTCTGGAAACTAGGCATTATTGTTTAATTTTTTCCAGTACATGTAAGCGACAATTTAATCGTAATCACTCTTTAGTTGGTTTACGTTATTATCTCTGTTGTAAGGATTTCTATGATTTTGTTAAAGATTGAAAAAAATCCCTCGATATTTGTCGATTTGTTAGTGAACAAATTAACGAATATCATCATCAAAAGGTTGATGACGAAATCTTTGTATAACGTTAATAATTGTTTTTCTTAAAACTTAAACGTGGTCAAAATCCTGGCTAAGTCCATTGCAAGAGTATTTCTGGTTTCAGTAGGATCTTGCAACGTGCCATTTTATTCATTGCTTACTTGTTACAAGTACTGTACTCAAATCCCTCTGAGCAAACCCATTGAAGTAATGTTTCATCAACATTAATACAACGTTTAATGTTGTTACAATGTTGATATAACGTTATTTTTTTGTTTTTTGCTCAGCGGGATACCTATACATAAAATTCACAGATATTCTTACAAATATAAATATCTTTGTCAGCAACTTTTTTACTAGAAATAAATCCTTTAGCAATTTTTTCGTGTTTGATTTTTACAAGAAAATCAATTCCCATATATTGAGCGCCATTTTTAGGTATCAACAACTTATTATACCTCAAATAAAATCTTAATTAGTTCGGAATTGATTAATGTTTGAAACAATAAAATGATTTTAGAGTTTTTGGAAAATATTGGGTGTTGAATGCGTAAAGTACAGAAATCACAAAATTGCCTATTATTAAAATAATAAATATTATACATCAAGTGAATTAAACACGATTTTATTCACGAAAAGATTTTTGATTTCACGAGCGCCTCGGCGCGAGTGAAATCATTTCTTTGAGTGAATAAAGGTGTTTAATTCACGTGGCGTATATATGTTTTTATTCAATTTTGACGAAATTTTAAAGAAAATGTACTTTACATTTATTTTTAAATAAATTTTTTAGCTCACTAGTGACCTAAACAAATTTTAGTTCACTAGTGAATAAAACCTTGTTTATTACGGTTGTTATGGAGTTAATAATGTCGATTTAAATTAACAAAATTGAATAAAATAAATTATATATTTATTTTTTATTGAATAGAATAGAATTATTAAAAAAGTTCACATAATTATAGAACTTCCATATTTGACGTCCGTTATAAATGTATGTGTTTTTTTTATTGAAATGAACCGAGTCTGAATTTCAAGAAAATTGCACAACATTTCTAGGAACAAACCAAATTCCTTTTAAAATCCCGACGTGAATTTCATATAACAAATATGGCAACTCATTTGACATCGCCGAAAACAATAAGAAAGCCTTGTGTCAACAAGGCTGTTTAGTTTGCCAACTGAATTATTAGTGCATCCCAAATTATTTCGTCTCCCGGGTATTTTTAGAAGTGATTCCCCTTTGGAGCGAGTTCAATTCTCGCATTCCGTGGGATTGTGAATCACTCGATACATTTTCCCGAAAAGCACAGTAACGTATCAAACCTCGTAACTAATTTATCTCTCGGCATTTGCATAAAGCGCAAATCACAATTGGGAGTTCTTGGAATTCTGCGGAAATTAAGCGACGCGCTTAATAATCGTAATTGTTACACAAGTGCGATTACTTGACGTTTGCACTCGGAGTAACGAAAAACTTCAGAATGCGTAATCATTTTTGATTATTCAATGCAGAAAAGTATTTTAAGAAAAATTTAAGCAATAAGACTTTTCTTGTCCATTTCTGTTTGTTAATTATTAATTATTATTACCCCTCTCACATTTACTTGATTCAATAACAATTAATATTTGATTATTTAATACAGAAACGAAAAAACATCAAACAATTATTATCCGTAATTGTTATTTATTATTACCTGTGGAATTTATTTCATATTTATTTAACTCAATAATAATTAATATTTGATTATAACAAAGTATATACAGAGAACTATTCTTTCAAGTATACATATCCTGATCCAAACTATGTAAATGTTCAGGCATTCCTTGTTTTTATAAAAGAGTTCAATTTGAAGGAACGAGTGTTTCCACTCCCAGGTTAAGCATGAAGTAAAATTTCGAGTTTAGAAAAGCCTAAAAATTTGGTTTGGTCGCGTAGCGCGAAGCGCGGAGCGACCAAACCAAATTTTCAGGCTTTTCTAAACTCGAAATTTTACTTCATGCGCCACGCGTATAAAACACTGATTTAAAGTGAAGTTCAAAATATACTGCTTAGGTTTGTTCTTAACAACAAATGCCAAAGAATATTGTTCAGAATTTTGAAAGCTCTAGATTTGGTCAGACGAAATAAATATTTGTAAAATTATTAACGCGAGATAAAACTTAGGCAGTGTATTTTAAACTTTACTTTAAATCAGTGATTAATACGCGTGGCGCATGAAGTAAAATTTCGAGTTTAGAAAAGCCTGAAAATTTGGTTTGGTCGCTCCGCGCTTCGCGCTACGCGACCAAACCAAATTTTCAGGCTTTTCTAATCTCGAAATTTTACTTCATGCTTAGTGTGGGAGTAGAAACGGTTGTTTAAAGCTTATAATTAAACTCTTAACAAAAACGTCACTTCTAATCTTTGCCTTCTAAGTATAAAATCATTATCATAGTTGCTAGAATTAATTATATTGGAGAAGTACCTGGCTTAAAATTCTGCCATGGTACAAGGGGCGTCGGTTATGTTACCGCCGTCGCACAAAGCGTTTATAACAGAGGACCCGGCAGCGAATTACGAGGTTGGTAGCGTTCGTCATTGATGACACGTAGTTCTTCCAGGAGTAATCTCCGATACCATGATCTGGCGGCGAGCAGTGGACCCCTTTTTCTTGAAAGAGATTAAGTTTTCCAGTAGAGGGTTTCGTTTGAAGACATTTAATGCATGTTTCTTCTCTTCTATAGCTCTGCTGATTTTCATGTTCCACCATGGTACAGGATACCTCTCAATAAGCCAATTTTTGAGGTATAACTATTGGTACTGCCAACATTTATATTTCGGATAGCAGAATCAATATCTTCAGGGCTTTCCGGGAGAATTTTGAAGCATTAGTCGATATTATTATTGGGAAGTGATCACTTCCATGTAAGTCTATTAATTAAGATATTGTTAGATCTCTTGTTGAAAATGATTCATTTGCGGCGTTAAAGTATGTTGGCTGTCCTGTACTCAGGATTATTCCTTCAATTGTATCTAGCAAGTCTTAAATATGTCGGCCTCTGCCGTTGAGAGTTGATGACCCTCATAAAGAGTTATGAGCATGCATGTCTCAGTCGTAAGTATGGTTTGGGAAGCTGCTGTGTTAATTCAATTAATTGGTTCAGCTTTCAGTTTTCATCTAGGTGGTAAAGATTGCATATAAATAGTTAAATTTATAGATGACGCTATCGTACATATTATGGCTTCGATGTCTGTTCTCAGTGGTATTCGTGAAAAAAATACACACTTCCCGGATGCTCACTTTTCCTCTAACTTGTTACCTTGGGACTGCACATTCCCTTAAGATATTATATCCTCGAAAGGTGATCACTTTTTGTGGTTTAAAGTGTGTCTCTTGGAGACACTTGCGAAATGTGTAAAGTTTGTTAATGATGATCTTCAATTCCTGTTTATGTGTTTTACAACCAATCAGCGACGGCTCGCAGTCTAACTTCAGGATCGGCCAGAGACCCAAGGTAATATGTATCCGGTATTGAAAGGTGACTTTGTTGTGCAATTCATTGTATTTATGAAGCGCGATCCTAACCTCAAATGTTGTGTTCCTTGGTGCTGTGGCCTACCCTGAAGCTAGGCTGCGACCCGTCGCTGCAACCAATACAATTCCATTCGATAATTTGTTCTTTAAAATTGTGATGTAATTTCACCTAATAATAGTAAGTCGAATGTATAAATATATTTTTGAATGTATAAATCAAACAGTAAATAGATAAGTAAATAAATTAGTAATCTTTGTCAAAGATAATATCACAGATAATTTATCAGCGAATACTGATTCAGATTTTTAATTCTCCCCGGGAGGCGGCTCCTTATCTTCCGTAGACGATGGTTCAAAATCCGTCGCTGTGGCAGGTTCCGTCCCTTTGATCTTTTCCCTGCGCTTTCTTAGGGCTTCCTTGTTGCCACCCTGGTTCTTTTTCTGTTTTTTTAATGTACCGAGCTCCTGGGATAACGATTTTGTGCTCCCTGATTCCAGGCTTCTCTTCTCATGTGTTCTCTTCTCTTGTGCCGAATTTGTACCGACAGTCTACCTCCTTCATTTGTTTCTTTCAAGTTTTCTACTCTAAAATCACCCGGTGGGGGCATCAGCATGGACTTTATTGCCTTCACAAATGTTTATTTGTTTTTGGATTACAACTATAAATTACAACTATAAATTTGGTTTAGTCACTCCGCTTCGCTACGCCACCAAACCAAATTTTTGAGCTATTCTGAACTCAAAATTTTACTTCATGATAAATCTGGGAGTGGAAAACACTCTTCAAACTAAACTATTTTAACAAACAAACGATTATCGGAAAAGTAACAGCTCATGCATACATAAATGCGGTATTAATCAGGGAGTGGAAAGAGTCGTTAAAAGCTTTAATTAAAATGAACAATGAATGTCTAAACATAGAGGTAATTTTTATTTTAGGTAAATATATGCATACGTTGTAAATTTTCTGACATTCGTTGTTTTTAAAAGAGTTCAATTTGAAGCTATAAACGAGTGTTTTTCACTCCCAGACTAAACATGAATTAAAATTTCCATTTTAGAAAAGCCCCGTGAAAACTTGTCGAGGGACGCGCAGCGACCAGAGACAAATTTTCTGGGCTTTTCTAAACTCGAAATTTTACTTCATGCGCTACGCGTATAAAACACTGATTTCAAGTGATGTTCAAATATACGTACATTTTACAATATTTTAGTGGTTTACACGCGTGGCGCATGAAGTAAAATTTCGAGTTTAGAAAAGCTCCAAAAATTTGTCTCAGGTCGCTGAGCGACCCTCGACATATTTTCAACGGGGCTTTTCTAAATTCGAAATTTTAATTTATGCTTAGTCTGGAAGTAGAAAACACTCGTTTAAAGCGTTAAACTGAACTTTATAAAAAAAACAACGAGTATCTAAATTTCAGATTTATAACAAATAAGCTGAATTTAGAATGCGTTGACTTTCAAGAAAAACTCCCTGTGTACAAGGTGGCTGATTTTTTTATGTCTAGATTATATCTGCTAAAATATTGAAGATACAAAATAACTTATTATATACAACGTCCATGGCCGCTAAGCGACCAAACCAAATTTTCAGGCTTTTCTAAACTCGAAATTTTACTTCATGCGCCACGCGTATAAAACACTGATTTAAAGTGAAGTTCAAAATATACTGCTTAGATTTGTTCTTAACAACAAATGCCAAAGAATATTGTTCAGAATTTTGAAAGCTCTAGATTTGGTCAGACGAAATAAATATTTGTAAAATTATTAACGCGAGATAAAACTTAGGCGGTGTATTTTAAACTTTACTTTAAATCAGTGTTTAATACGCGTGGCGCATGAAGTAAAATTTCGAGTTTAGAAAAGCCTAAAAATTTGGTTTGGTCGCTCCGCACTTCGCGCTACGCGACCAAACCAAATTTTCAGGCTTTTCTAAACTCGAAATTTTACTTCATGCTTAGTGTGGGAGTGGAAACGCTTGTTTAAAGCTTAGAATTGAACTCTTAACAAAAACGTATGCATATGTATATTTAAAAGAAATATTCCCGGTAGAAGTTTAACTGAATGATTAATTTAGGTGACGGTAAATGTATGCAACCCAATGTACAATTTATTTGTTTCTCTTAGAAGCGCGCCCTCTGCTTTAATTTAATTATTTCTCTAGTCGACATGGATTTACCGTAACGTGAAAAATACATTGAGCTGCAATAAGTAATATTTGATTATAACCAATTATATAGAAGTGCAACTGAATAGTAAATTTAGGTGACGCTAAACTTATGCAACTGAATATACAATTTATTTAATATAATAGCACCCTCTTCTTTAATTTCATTCTGTCATTCAATACAGTATTAAATCGTTCTATTTCTTTCTTAAATTAGCGAATTCTGAAAATGTTAGTTCACCATCGGATTAACAGATGTCGCCTCTCAGTTGACATAGATTTACCGTTACGTGAAAAGTACATTGAGCTGCACTTCTATACGATTCGTCATTCAAGGCAGAAACTCAAAATATCTGGAGTAGAATTAAAGTAATGAGACTTGGAAGAGAGATGAAAGAACCTTGGATTTTTGTGTGGACTATAATTTGAAAAATCATAAATAAATGATGAGCAGCCGAAACTGGCTGAACTTCTCTGTATTTACTAAGAAATTATCATACTCCATAATGGAATGCGGATATTCGGCATTTGTTTACACAAACTTAAGATTAGGGGCCTTGAAAGTGTATTGTTGAATAAAACAAATCCGTTGGATGTTGAGATCGATTTTAGTTTGAAAAATTATAACAAAATATATTTAGAACTTAAATTAGTTCTTGTTTTCTAGATTTATTAAGAAATAATATATTCTTATAAATAGTTAGAGAGAACCAAACTAATTCGTCAAAAATCTAAATGACGAGACAAACTAAGATTGATATTTTTATAAAAATGGTTGAAATTCTTAAAGAAGTTAAAAAACCATTATATGTGTTTCAAATATTCTTTAAGAAATGAAAATATTTATACAGGGAATTTTTCTTTTATGTATACATACTTTGACATGCAGGGTGGCTGATTTTTTAGTGTCCAGCTTATATCTGCTAAAATATCAAAGATACAGAAAAAAGTGTATTCTGAAACTTATCATATGCAACGTGATGTACAAAATGGAATATATTACTTTTTTCCAAAGCCTACACATTTTTTGGAAAAATGTCAGCAATTATTTTTTCATATGGAATGCCCTGTATATGTTTTGAGAATCAGATTCTTAGATAAATTCTCTTTAGGATGATTTATCACAAGTACTACTTGGCTGTTATATTATGCCTAATCATATTAGTAAATACTTGTCACATTTGACAGTTATAAGCTTTTATTAGTGTAATTGTACCTACTTATTTAAGAAAAATAAACAATACTTAAAACTTTGATCAACAACAACATTTTTGAAATAATTCTTAAAGTAAAATAGTCCTTGTACATCATTGTAAAGAGAATTTCATTAAGAATCTGATTTTCAAAAATATTCAGGACATCCCAATTAAAAAAAATAAATTTTCACTTTTTCTGTATAATAAGTTGGCCATGGACGTTGTATATGATAAGTTTCATATTACCTTTTATTTTGTATCTTCAATATTTTAGAAGATATAATCTGGACATACAAAAATCAGCCACCTTGTATACATTGTATACAGGGAGTTTTTCTTGAAAGTCAACGCAATCAAAATTCAGCTTATTTGTTATAAATCTGAAATTTAGATACTCGTTGTTTTTTTTATAAAGTTCAGTTTAACGCTTTAAACAAGTGTTTTCTACTCCCAGACTAAGCATGAATTAAATTTTCGAGTTTAGAAAAGCCCCGTTGAAAATATGTGGAGGGTCGCTCAGCGACCTGAGACAAATTTTTGGAGCTTTTCTAAACTCGAAATTTTACTTCATGCGCCACGCGTGTAAAACACTAAAATATTGTAAAATGTACGTATATTTGAACATCACTTGAAATCAGTGTTTTATACGCGTGGCGCATGAAGTAATATTTCGAGTTTAGAAAAGCCCAGAAAATTTGTCTCTGGTCGCTGCGCGTCCCTCGACAAGTTTTCACGCGGCTATTCTAAAATGGAAATTTTAATTCATGCTTAGTCTGGGAGTGAAAAACACTCGTTTATAGCTTCAAATTGAACTCTTTTAAAAACAACGAATGTCAGAAAATTTACAACGTATGCATATATTTACCTAAAATAAAAATTCCCTCTATGTTTAGGCATTCATTGTTCATTTTAATTAAAGCTTTTAACGACTGTTTCCACTCCCTGATTAATACCGCATTTATGTATGCATGAGCTGTAATTTTTCCGATAATCGTTTGTTTTTTAAAATAGTTTAGTTTGAAGAGTGTTTTCCACTCCCAGATTTATCATGAAGTAAAATTTTGAGTTTAGAATAGCTCAAAAATTTGGTTTGGTGGCGTAGCGAAGCGGAGTGACTAAACCAAATTTATAGTTGTAATCCAAAAACAAATAAACATTTGTGAAGGCAATAAAGTCCATGCTGATGCCCCCACCGGGTGATTTTAGAGTAGAAAACTTGAAAGAAACAAATGAAGGAGGTAGACTGTCGGTACAAATTCGGCACAAGAGAAGAGAACACAAGAGAAGAGAAGCCTGGAATCAGGGAGCACAAAATCGTTATCCCAGGAGCTCGGTACATTAAAAAACAGAAAAAGAACCAGGGTGGCAACAAGGAAGCCCTAAGAAAGCGCAGGGAAAAGATCAAAGGAACGGAAAAACCTGCCACAGCGACGGATTTTGAACCATCGTCTACGGAAGATAAGGAGCCGCCTCCCGGGGAGAATTAAAAATCTGAATCAGTATTCGCTGATAAATTATCTGTGATATTATCTTTGACAAAGATTACTAATTTATTTACTTATCTATTTACTATTTGATTTATACATTCAAAAATACATTTATACATTCAACTTACTATTATTAGGTGAAATTACATCACAATTTTAAAGAACAAAGTATCGAATGGAATTGTATTGGTTGCAGCGACGGGTCGCAGCCTAGTTTCAGGGTAGGCCACAGCACCAAGGAACACAACATTTGAGGTTAGGATCGCGCTTCATAAATACAATGAATTGCACAACAAAGTCACCTTTCAATACCGGATACATATTACCTTGGGTCTCTGGCCGATCCTGAAGTTAGGCTGCGAGCCGTCGCTGATTGGTTGTAAAACACATAAACAGGAATTGAAGATCATCATTAACAAACTTTACACATTTCGCAAGTGTCTCCAAGAGACCCACTTTAAACCACAAAAAATGATCACCTTTCGAGGATATAATATCTTAAGGGAAGGTGCAGTCCCAAGGTAACAAGTTAGAGGAAAAGTGAGCATCCGGGAAGTGTGTATTTTTTTCACGAATACCACTGAGAACAGACATCGAAGCCATAATATGTACCATAGCGTCATCTATAAATTTAACTATTTACATGCAATCTTTACCACCTAGATGAAAACTGAAAGCTGAACCAATTAATTGAATTAACACAGCAGCTTCCCAAACCATACTTACGACTGAGACATGCATGCTTATAACTCTCTATGAGGGTCATCAACTCTCGACGGCAGAGGCCGACATATTTAAGACTTGCTAGATACAATTGAAGGAATAATCCTGAGTACAGGACAGCCAACATACTTTATCGCCGCAAATGAATCATTTTCAACAAGAGATCTAACAATATCTTAATTAATAGACTTACATGGAAGTGATCACTTCCCAATAATAATATCGACTAATTCTTAAAAATTCTCCCGGAAAATCCTGAAGATATTGATTCTGCTATCGGAAATATAAATGTTGGCAGTACCAATAGTTATACCTCAAAAATTGGCTTATTGAGAGGTATCCTGTACCATGGTGGAACATGAAAATCAGCAGAGCTATAGAAGAGAAGAAACATGCATTAAATGTCTTCAAACGAAACCCTCTACTGGAAAACTTAATCTCTTTCAAGAAAAGGGGGTCCACTGCTCGCCGCCAGATCATGGTATCGGAGATTACTCCTGGAAGAACTACGTGTCATCAATGACAAACGCTACCAACCTCGTAATTCGCTGCCGGGTCCTCTGTTATAAACACTTTGTGCGACGGCGGTAACATAACCGACGCCCCTTGTACCATAGCAGAATTTTAAGCCAGGTACTTCTCCAATATAATTAGTTCTAGCAACTATGATAATGATTTTATACTTAGAAGGCAAAGATTAGAAGTTACATTGTTTTTTAATGAGAACCAGGGCCAGGATTAAAAAAACTTCTAAATGTAAGAATTAGAAGCAGCACTATATACCGGTAACGATTCATCATCAAAACCGAACAACACTCCCTGTAAGCTAATTAAAAATCTGTCGCCAGCTTGCAAGACCATAATCCTAGGAACAATTAACCCGATCTGGAAAAGAGGTGAATATTTTACCTCTCTGAGAATAGCGACCATCGTCCCTCTTCTTTAACCAGGAAAAGACCCGTATCAAGCCGCCAGTTACCGACCCGTCTCCCTAACACGTTGCCTAAGTAAGATTCTTGAAAAAATAGTCAACATTCGATTCGTGTAAATTCCTGAATTCCGTCAACAACTACCTCCTCAGGCATGTGTTGACCATTTGGTTCGATTAGAAAATACCATACAGAATACCTTTCTCGAGAGAAATCACCTCGTTGCTGCATTTTTCAACATCAAAAAGGCATTCAATGCGACATGGCGTTTCAATAGTTTAAGAACACTGCAATAGTGGGGATCACGAGGACAACTTCCTATCTATATTCAGTCGTTCATAGCCGACCGAATATTCCACATACGCGTGGGAGACTCACTTTCATCACTACATACACTAGAGAATGTAATGCTGCAAAGTTCCACCATCAGTGGGACCCTTTTCTTAATTGAGTTAATAGCATATCAGCCTTGGTAAGTGCCTCAGTGAATACATGCCTCAATCCAAACTATATGCAGAAATCTGTAGAGGAGTATGGATTGCATTGCACAAGATGCAGAGTCCTGTGATTTTTAATTCTCAGTATTAAAAACCGAATGTGTACACTTCTGCCGTCTAAAAAGGCCACACAGAGAACCACGACTATACATCAATGGATCGAAGATTCAATGCGTCGACTATCGGTTCCCAGGATTGATTTTTGATAGGAAACTATAATTTTGCCGCATATCATGGAACTATCCAGAAGATATAAGAAGGCAATTAATTTAATTTTCCGCAATATTGATTGGGGTGCGTGCAGAGAGGTTTGACTGCGATTCTATCAGGCACTTGTCCTCTCAAGGCTAGATTACGGTTTCGCCACAAACGTCCGACAAATGACAATGGGTGCACGTAAATGGTAGCATTGACGCACAGCCACGCCGCAAAATGTGGCGCGATCACTCACGAAGTGCAGAATCAAATTGACGCATTCACACGTACGCGCTTGTAATTATTTTTTAGGCTTATCTAAACTCAAAATTTTACTTTATGCTTAATCTGGGAGTGGGAAACACTCGTTTAAAAGTTAAACTTGAAATATTTGTAAAAACAACGAATATTTGATGATTTACAACGTATAAGTATAGGTATAAGTATAAGTTTATTAATTTCCAATTACAAATGATTACATTCCTGGATGAGTCATAACAAAAACATTAAACTACGTTTTATTAGTGCATACTGAAAAACTATGTTAGTGATATGGTAGATTAATATAATATACATGCATTTCAAATAAATTAGTAATAGTAAAAAAACGAATTAAAACTTAAAACTAAGGTATATAACATTTTAAAAAGATTTTGTATATCGTGTAAATCACAAATGGACACATAAGTAGTACATGTAACACAAAGCATATCAAGCTGAATATAAATTACTATAATTAATTTGCTTCACAAAATTAAATAATTGTAATGTATGTAAAATACCGTAGGTTAATAATAGTAAAAAAGAACTAGTTAAAACTTAAAACTAACATTATAAAAAAATTCAATATATACATGCATTTCAAATTAGTTTGTAATAGTAAAAGAAAAAAAAAAACGAGTTAAAACTTAAAACTAAGGTATATAACATTTTAAAATGATTTTGTTTGTCGATAAAATTGTGTAAATCACAAATGGACACATAAATAGTACATGTAACACAAAGCAAATCAAGCTGAATATTAATTACTATAATTAATTTGCTTAACAAAATAAAATAATAGAAATGTGTGTAAAATACGGTAGGTTTATTATAGTAAAAAGGAACTAGTTAAAACTTAAAACTAACATTATAAAAAGATTCAATATATCGCTAATATTGTGTAAGTAATAAATAATAAATGGACCCACAAATAGTAAAACACCGAGTGTAAATAAATAGAATTAATTTGGATAAAAATTAATTTGTAAATGGGGACAGTACAGATTTTTTTTTTATTATTATTGTTAGTTCTTAAAGAAGTTTGCAATGGTCTTCATATTCTTTAATAGTATAGAATGCATTTTCTTCTATAAATCGTTTAAGGACTTTTATAAAATTACGTTTCGGCATGTCTTTTATTCTATTCTAGGGAGTTTATCATAGATGTTGATACATTGCACAAGCATGCATTCTTATAGTAACTATGTTTAAACTTTGGAGGCCTTAGAACTTTTTTCCTAACGTTGTGATCGTGTTTTACTTCATTTTCGTTAAACAGTTGTAGGTTAGACTTAGTAAATTTAAGCGATTCATATATATATATATATATAGGCTTATAACAGGCATTAGTTTCAATTCTTTGAATAATTGTCGACAACTAGTATTCGGCTTCTTTCTGAAAATTGCTCGAATAAGTCTCTTTTGGACAACGAACACTTTGTGAATATTTGAGGTTGTGGTGCAGGCCCAAAATATTATTCCGTAGACTAATTGAGATTGGCAGTGTGCAATATACACTGTTCTGGCAGCATCTTTGTGTATGTCCTGTCTTGTGGCATATATCAGATATGAGTATTTGGAAATTTGTTTGCAAATATTTCTTACGTGGTTATCCCACTTTAAATTGTTTTGAATAGTCAGCCCTAGGAATTTTATTTCGTCTGTTTCTGTTATGGGTTCGCCGTTAATATTTAAGTTTATTAGTCCCACTGATTTTTGGAAGTTCATTATTTGCGTTTTGGCGGCATTTGCAACCAGGTTATTCATGATGAGATAGGTACATAGTACAATTAGTATTGAGTTTGCAAACATTGTTATATGACAATTTAAAGTAAGTGGCATACCATTTATGAACAGCAGAAACATAAGTGGGCCTAATATACTGCCTTGTGGTACACCTACCAGAGGGTTGGCCGTGTTTGCTTTATAACTTTGGTTATTTATGTTTGCAACAGTTATTTGAGTTCTATTGCTTAGATAGGAAGTTAAAAGTCGGTGGCAATTTCCTCTTAACCCATACCGGTAAAGTTTGTCGAGAAGCAGTTGGTGTGGCACGCAGTCGAATGCCTTCGACAGATCTAGGAATATTGACAGGACATTCGTATTCTTATCCAGATTATTTAATACAAAGGACAGAAAATTAAATATAGCGTGGGCCGTTGAATTTCTTTTTCGAAATCCAAATTGGGAACTGGTTATCGTTTGGTTGACATCAGTAAAACCTGTTATTCTGTTGTATATTGCTCTTTCAAAAACCTTCGAGAACACCGGAAGAATGGAGATTGGTCTGTAGTTACTAATCTTATGGGTATCTCCCTTTCTGAAATTAGGCACAATTTTCCCAACCTTTAGAGTGGATGGAAATACACCTTCCTCAAAAGCGATATTTATTGCAATGCTTATGGGTTTGGCAATTTTTTCTTTTGTGTGTTTTATTACAACTATATTTAAGTCATCTACGTCTTTACTGTGTTTGTTTTTGAAATGTGTTAAGATATACTCAATGACATTAGAAGCGTAACACCCAGAAGGAGTTATTATTTTAACTTGATTTTTTGCCAGTATGGTAGTCTTACATCAAGAATAAAATGATTACATTTTCAAGAAATTTTATTAAAAAACAATCTAAAAAAAATTAATAATGTGTGTGGCGACCCCTTTGCTGTATACACTCCTGTAGACGTCTGGGCATCGACAAAATGAGATGGTCGATGTCTTCTTGAGGCATCTCGTTCCAAGCAACTTGAATTTCATCGATCAACTGTGCTAGAGTCTGTGGAGGATGGTGCAAAGAGAATATTCTTCTTCCCATGATATCCCACCCATGTTCAATGGGATTTAAATCCGGCGAACGGGGCGGCCACGCCAAAACATTAACACCAGCTTCATTAAGAAAGTTCATAGTTCGACGAGCAATATGGGGACGTGCGTTATCTTGTTGAAAAAGTACGTCTGGGCGGCCATCTAAATAAGGCAACAAAGTCGGTCGTATGACGTCTTCAACATAACGCGCAGCTGTCATACTGCCTCGAATGAATACAAGAGGTGATCGACTACCATAAGCAATAGCCCCCCAAACCATTACTCCAGCAGTCCTGTGTACATGCCTCTCAATAGCTAACCTAAGATCAGGTCGTTCTCCACGGTAGCGTCGTACCCTTCTACGGCCATCATGCGTGCCTAGACAAAATCGTGATTCATCGCTGAATACGACATCGTGCCATTCTGCCTCCCAATGCTGCCGTTCTCTGCACCAGTCCAACCTTTGGCGACAGTGTCTCGCTGTTAAAGGAAGCACTAATCTTGGACGGTACGAAAGAAGCCCAAAGGATTGAATGCGGCGATATAAGGTTCGCATAGTAACGGGCCTACCTTCTTCTCCAATCCATTGATCACCGATTTGACGCGTAGTAGCGAAACGGTCTCGCAGGGCTATTTATCTTAAGCGCCGATCTTGACGTTCTGTGGTACGCCTTGGTTGACCAATTGGTCTTTTTCTTGCTCCTCTACCTTCTTCTGTCCATACCTGATACACACGTATTACAGTTGCTGCAGTGGAATCAATACGGCGGGCAATTTCGCGATAGGACATACCGACATCCGATAAGCAACAACTCGACCCCGGTCAAAATCGCTCAAATGGTGATATTGTGGACGTCTTCGGACTCGAGGCATTTTATTTAAGCTTAACACACTCAACGGAAACACGAAAACTAAAATCATCTCTACTAAACAGCTCATATAAATAGTTTTATCAAAAAAGAAAAAGTGAAATATTTTTTTTTTCACAATAAATATAAAAGGCACAAGGTTGAAATTGTTATCAATGTATGCTTTAAATATAGTCACTCTGTTGCTAAAATATGAATTCAAAAAAAATATTCCTTCTTGGTGTTACGCTTCTAATGTCATTGAGTATATTTATTACTTCTTCTTCTGAGGCTGGATGTAAATAGATAGAATTGACTATGGGTTCTATCGGGGAATTGTTATGTATTACTGTAGTTTTAATGTTGCCAATGGTACAAAAATATGCAGTATATTGAGATATGTATACTTAAAAGAAAAACTCTCTGTATATCTGAGATACTAATAAATAATATGCAGTGTACAAAACATTCCAGAGCTGCAAGAGTTAAAGAAAAATCCTTAGATAGGTCGATGTTTGGTTTTAATTGCACATTTGGTCAAATACCGAAATCACATATAGGGTGATTCATGTTAAAGTTATGACGTCATTGACCATTTTTTTAAATTGAAGTCCAATATTTTTACTAGACATATTTGAAAGAGAATAATTTTCTGCATACAATAAGCTGTTTACAAGTACAGGTCGAATACAAAAATAATCAAGAAAAATCACCTGAGATTTTAAAATGTCAATTTAATAAAACTGGTATTCTAATACAGAAAACTTATTTAAATGCCTAAATTTTGCACATACATTTTTAATTAGTAAAAGATGTCTATGCGACGTGAATACTATAAAACTGGCAGTTAACGAGTTTGTTTTTAATCAAATGTCGTTAGCGTAAGTTGCGTTTTAAAATTTCAGAGATATTTTTCTCAAATATTTTTGTATTCAACCTATATTATTGCTTATTGTATGTGGAAAATTATTCTCTTTCAAATATGTCTAGTAAACATTTTCGACTTCCATTTAAGAAAATGGTCGCTGATCTTACATAAATCACCCTGTATATGATTTCGGTATTTGACCAAACGCGCAATTAAAAATATAAATCGACCTGTTCGAGGTTTTTTTTTAATGATCATAATTTAGAATTCATGCATTACTTTTCGAAAGCACTCTTTTTTTATTCTAGAGCAGGGGTTCTCAACCTTTTTTAGGTCGGGCCCTTCCTCATAACTCTACACCCCCCCCCCCCTCCCTGATTTAATTTGGGTTTTTTTAGTTAGATTGAAACAGTATTATAGCCTTATTTCACTTCACCTACTCTTAACAAAATTTATCGCGCCCCTCCTGGTTGAGAAACCCTGTTATAGAGTATTTCTGGAACTCATTGATTCATTTAATAATTACTTCAATGTATTACTAATAAAATATGTTATTTATTGGTTAAATGTTTAATAACTTTAATAGATAAAAGTAGAATTAATTTCATCGCCAATAGCCACGTTTTCAGCAAAAAAATTTCCACAGATCCGAAAAACGTCCATTCCAAATTTACCCGGCACAAATCAATAGTTCTGACGTGGAAATAAATATCACAGATAGTTTCATAAGGATCCCCACTCGTATCAACACAGGCATTCGCGTTTTTAGAGTTTTGTGAACTGAAAACTCTCTTCTCGCATAATTGGTTATTATTCTGAAAATAATTTAAATTAGAATTAAACCAGCGTTGTCCACTCCTTGATTAAGCATGAAATAAAATTTCGAGCTTAGAAAAACCTGAAAATTTGGATTAGCCGGCGCGCGAGCGAAGCGAGCCGCATCGGAAAATCAACATTTTCAGGTTTTTCTAAACTCGAAATTTTACTTCATGCTCTAGGCGTATAAAACACTGATTTTGCCTGAAATTATTTGCTGATACTTTTTGTTATGATGCACAGTATACGATTTGACCGTTCTAGCGGGAAACAAATTCAAATTATTGAAATATGAAAATTACAAATGCATTACTACAAATTATTCATATATATCAGAAAAAGATTCCTGATACAGAATTTATTCTTTCAATTCTCTGCAATATCAAGTAGCAAAATTGAAGTAAACAACTAATTTCATTTGTTGTTGATTAATTTTATTAATAATTATTTCAAAATTGCATTGTTTAATTAAAGTTAAAGAATATTTTCTCTTTGGTGTCTTTTTCTGCAAAAGTGTAGCTACAATACCATATATTAGTTGTGTAAATATTATATAATATAACATAAACATAATAGCTTATTCAATTTATAAAAACACAAATATGAACACCTGATAAAAACATTTACATGTTTTGTGTCATACATCATCATAAACTACTACCTGTTTTCTAATGATCCTTAAGATGTCATATTTACGATAAATCTTGTTAAATTGTGCAACTTTTTGCGATTACTAAGATATTTAACATTATTGTTTGGTGTAAAAATTAAGTGAACAAATACGCCTTGTTTATTGTCAATATTTTTAAATATACTGTTAATTAAAAAAAATCGTTAAATGACTCAAATAATATTTTCTAACTTACTCTGTATTTATTGTATATAGGGAGTTCTTTTAAGTATACATATGTCAATTACTGCGTATAAGCTAAATCTTCAGATATTATTTTTTTTAAGAGGTCAGTTTGAAGCTATAAACGAGTATTGTCCACTCCCAGACTAAGCATGAAGTAAAATTTCGAGTTTAGAAAAGCCCCGCGTAGAAAATTTGTCGAGGGTCGCGCAGCGACCCGAGACAAATTTTCACGGGGCTTTTCTAAACTCGAAATTTTACTTCATGCGCCACGCGTATAAAATACTGATTTCAAGTGGAGTTTAAAATATTTTTGTTTAGCAGTATATTTTTAATCCTGCTTTAGCAGTACATTTTTAATCCTGCTTTAGCAGTATTTTTTTTAATACTGATTTAACAGTGTATTTTTAATTTCACAATAATTCAGTGATTTATACTCGGGGCGCATGAAGTAAAATTTCGATTTAAGAAAAGCTTGAGTTCGGATTTGGACCAAATCCAAACGCTCAGGCTTTTCTAAACTCGAAATTTTACTTCATGCTTAGTCTGGGAGTGGACGACACTCATTTAAATCTTTAAATTGAACTCTTAAGAAAATCGAATATCTGAAGATATACAGCATTATTTCTTACAGCATTTACTACTCCACGCTTAATCTATGAGTAGAAACACTCGTTTAAAGCTTCGAATTGAACTATTTAAAAAAAAAACAACGAATATCGAGGTTATTACTTAAAATAAAAAGTCCCTGTACTAAAAATGCTTTATAAAAGTCAATCGCTTGTGGTTAGTATAAAAGTATACACAGTGATACACATTATGAACAAGAAAACCTCCACAACATGAATTGAGTGACAATCATAATGCTAAATGAATTCAAAATGAACTACAAAAAAATATATGTTTTGTTGATAATACACCCCAAATCTCTTAGTGAATTTAATTATTGACTCATTCAAATAGTTTTATGAAAAACTATCTATTTTTATATTAGTCCAAAATAAATTAATTTATGATCCAAAATGGACCATAAAAACTTGTCCATGAATTTTGTCCCGCTAGATTGGTTAAATCGTATACTGTGCGATGTTACTATACACATTACTTCAATCCAATTATTATTGAAATTGCAAATACTGCAAACTATTTCACTTTTACTGCAGGAACAATTGAAATATAAGCTGCAAATCTAATACCACACTAAAAGATGCTTTTTTGTTGCCTTAAATTTGCCGCGTATATTTAAATTGTTCTTACAGTAAAAGCTGCAATGTGGCAACTTTATTACAGCAATACTAATTGAAATAAACTATTGTACTTTACTGAGTTTGCAACTGTTGGGACTGCGAAAGAATATGCAGCATATATTTTAACCATATTCACAGCGAATTTGATTGCACTTGCATTAATAGCAGCAATACACTTTTCAATATATACTGCCTTTCAAAAAAATCAGAACACAAATTATTTATTGGACGATTTTAATAAAATTTACATTTGATCATGTAAATGAACTGCGTCGATGATCAAAAAATCAATTGTTTTGGTTACTATTTAATGATATTTTTCCTTGATTTCACCATTATGAAGAGCTGCTGATTTTTTAATGTAATTGCTTCTAACATCCAAGTAGCCTCTGAGTAGTTTGACGTTTCAGTTTGTAAAACATAAAAAGATGCCCTGTGTTCGTCGGCGTGCACAATATCATCATCTAAGTGAATTTGAAAGGGGTCGCATTATTGGAATGCGAGAAGCGGGTTTTTCGGTTCGTGCTATTGCTGAAAGGGTAGGCCGTGTATCGGTGATCGTACGCTGCTGGTCTAGATGGTCCGAAGCTGGGGAGAATGGACGTAGACTTGGATCAGGACGTCCAAGAAGCACCACTGAGCGTGAAGATCGAGCTCTTCGTCTTACAACTTTAAGGGACAGATTTACAACGTCGCGGGCATTGGGAAATGACTGGTTGGCTCTAAATGGCCAAAGAGTATCCATGGCTACTGTTTACAGAAGAATCCGCAGTTTTGGTATAAGATCCTACCGTCCACAATTGTGTCTACCTCTTACTCCGCAGCATCGCAGAGCAAGACTTGATTGGTGCAGGGAAAGACAACATTGGACCCATGAATGGAATAACATTATCTTCAGCGATGAGTCTCGGTTCTGTTTATGGGCTCATGATGGTCGCAGAAGAGTGAGACGTCGACGCGGTGAACGCAGAATTTTACAATTTGCTGTTAAAAGACATACGGCTCTTACACAGGGAGTTATGGTTTGGGGGGCGATAGCATATGGTAGTCGGTCTCCTCTAGTTTTTTTAGAAGCAAGTCTTAGCGCGATTCGGTATATTGACAACATTTTACGGCCAGTGTTAGTGCCCTATGTAAATGGCTTGCAGAACCCCATTTTTCAGCAAGATAATGCTCGACCTCACACAGCGGCCATTACAAGACAGTTTTTTGATAGTGCCGAAATCAATTTGTTACCTTGGCCATCTCGTTCTCCAGATCTATCGCCAATAGAACATGTTTGGGATATGATAGGTGTTAGAATAAGTAACTTACAGCGCCCTGCTAACACTGTAATGGAACTTACAGGTCAAATTATCGAAGTTTGGAATGAAATACCCCAAGTCGATATTGACAGCCTGATTTCTAGCATGCCTCGACGTATTAATTAGTGTTTGGGAAATCGTGGAGGCCTAACACATTATTAATTTTTATTAATTTGTTTTTTTGTTTTTCAAGTTGATTTTTTGATCATCAATACAGTTCGTTTACATGATCAAATTGTGTAAATTTTATTAAAATCGAGCAATAAATACTTGGTGTTCTGATTTTTTTGAAAGGCAGTATACATTATTAGATCTAGGTACTTAATTAAATTACAAAATTAATGAAAAAACAACAAAAAAAACATAGACTCACGCATAGAACATAGAGGAACTGACAGATACAGAAACGCAGACCAAAAGAAAACCAGAAGAAGAAGACAATCAGATGCACAGTGATATGGAGGAAGCTGAAGAAATTACAGAAGAAGAGACAAAAGAAACTATCAAAAAACTTAAGAATGGAAGTGCAACAGGCAAAGATGAAATAACACTAGAAATGATCAAAAACATGGGAGAAGTGGGAGTTAGAAAACTGACAGAATTAATGAACAAAATATTGAAAAAAGGAAAGATACCTACAGAGTGAAATATAGGAATAATCCTATCCATATACAAGAAAGGAGACAAGAGGGACTGCAGTAATTATAGAGCAATCACATTAACAAGCATACCAGGTAAAGTAATGGCAAGAATACTTGAAAAATAATTAGAGACAGGGTAGAAAATACAATAGAAGAAGGTCAATGCGGATTCAGAAGAGGAAGAAGCACCCAAGATTTAATTTCCATACTGAGACAAATAAGCGAAAAAATTATAAAGAACAGAGAGGCACATGTATGCTTTGTAGACCTTGAAAAAGCATTCGACAGAATAAATTTTTCCATATGTCTTCTTATGGAAAACTTTAGAAGATAGAGGAATAGAAAAGAAGATAATCAGAACAATCTAAGCCATGTATGAAAATAACAATAACATCGTAAGAACCAAAAACGAGGAATAAACAGAGTTCACAACACGAATAGGAGTTAAGCAAGGATGTGTCCTAAGCCCCCTCGTGTTCACACTAATTTCAGATTCTGCAATAAAAGAGGCGAACAAAGAGATGAATACACTGAAATTAGGATTTTGGAATGATATGGTCATATTAGTAGAAACTGAAAAGGCTTGCAATAAAATATGCAAATACTAAACAGGGAACTGGCAAACATAAATATGAAGAAAATTTACAAAAGACAAAATCAATGGTAATAACAAAGGAGCGTAAAACACATAATATTACGATAAGAGGAACAATAATAGAACAAATAGAGAGCTATAAATACCTAGGGACAATAATTGAAAATAATGGCAAACTAGACAAAGAAATAGAACACAAAGTAGGAAAAACTGGGAAACTATGGGCTAATACACACGTTCTTTGGTAAGAAGGAAATACGTAAAGAAATAAAAACAGAAATAGTAAAAAATGTAATTAGACCTGCGCTAACATATAGCAGTGAAACCTGGACAATGACAGAGCAACAAAAAGGGAGAATAAACGCAACAGAGATGAGATTTCTTAGGAAGATAGAAAACAAGACAAAACTAGAAAAGGTAAAAAATGAAGGAATTAGACAGAACCTAGACATCGACCCAATTAATGAAAGAATAGTAGAGGGACAGATGAGATGGTTTGGACATATAAACCGAATGAAAAAATTAAAATACATATTTCACAAGTGTTGGAAAAACACTAGCAGAACTACAAATGCAATGCTCAAATGATAAACATGAAACGACAACAACAAAAAAATCATATAAGAACATGAGTTTTAAATATACGACCAACGAAGAAATAAACAAAATAATAACCGAACAAGAAGACAACAAAACACCTGGATTCGACAAAATAAGAAACACAATAGTAAAAGAGAACAAGAAAATATTAGTTCCAATACTTGTTAAACTTATTAATAATGTAATAAATGAAGGAATATACCCCAACTATCTAAAGAAAACAATTATCAAACCCATATACAAAAAAGGCGACAAATCACATCCTGAAAGCTACAGACCAATAGCACTACTATCAACGGTAAATAAAATATTGGAAAAAGTTATTCAAACCCAAATAAGTGAACACCTCAAAGAAGAAAAAATAATAGATAAATACCAATACGCGTTTCAGAAAAAATCCGGCACAACATCGGCTGTGAATGACTTAATTCACTACATAAAGACAAACCTTGAAAACAAAAAAAGTTGTTGGATTATTCATTGATATGAAGAAAGCGTTTGATACGATATCAAAAGAAAATCTACAGGCAAAACTGAAAGCAATAGGCATAATTAATAAAAAATCAAACCTAATAAAAACATATCTGAAAAAAAGACCTCAAATAACAAGAACTAATGATTTAGATAGTAAACCAGCAGAGGCTGATTACGGAATTCCACAAGGAGGAAACTTACCACCCATACTCTACATAATATACACAAACGACCTCTTCGAACAACAATTAAATGGGAAAATGTTTGCTTATGCAGACGATACATGTTTAATATACAGCGAAAATTCACACGATACGATACAAACGCAAATAATAACAGATATAAAAAACTGGAAAAATGGTATTTCAACAACTTACTAACAATCAACGAAACAAAAACTGAATTCGTGATTTTTAAAAACATAGATAACACAAAACTAACTATACAAGTTAAAGGAACGCCAATACAACAAATCACAAAAGTAAAATATCTAGGACTCACAATACAAGAAAATTTAAAATGGGATGAACACATAAAACATTTAATTAGTACAAACACGAAAATGATATATGGATTATCAAAGATAAGAAACTACATCCCAGAAAACTGTAGAAAACAAATATATAATTCAATGTTTACTTCAAAAATACGTATCTGAACAATATATGGGGTGACACAACGAAGAAAAATTTGAATAAACTACAAATACAACAAAATAAAATACTAAAAATAATTTATAAATTGGACAGAAGAACTAACACGGAACAACTATATAAACAAACACAAGAATTAAATATATCCAACATGATAAAATCAAGTAATTTATTGTTACTTTATAAAATCAAAAACAATCAAATAAAAACAAACATGGATATAAAACTAAACAAACAAATTCACCAATACCAAACGAAAAGAAAATCAGACATAAGAACACAAAAATTCACATATAATAATACATCAATAACACTGATGTCAGAAACTATAAAACAATTTAATAAACTTGACAAAAACATAAAAGAACTAAATTATACAACATATAAATTAAAAATTAAGAACCTTATACTAAACAACAAAATAAAATAAGTAAATATATCGGAGCAGAAAATGTACAAAACATATATCCCTCGATACCAGTAGCCCGAGATGGGAACAATCACCCAACGATCCCGCGGCGAAGAAGTAGGGAAGGAAAAAAGAAAAATTTCAATTTTTACAATACCATTTATTACAACAAGTTATCTTCATGTTTGTATCAAAGCGAGCTGAGTGGTATCATCATATGAATCTCAGATTTACCATTTATTATAAATATAGTATTATTGTAATGAATGTTTGTAAATATTTGTAAATAAAGAATATTGTACTTTAAAAAGAAATGAAAGAAACACGAAAATGATATACGAAACAAGAGTACCAGAGATGAAGAAAGAGAAAACATCGAATGATGGAATTAGAGATACAATAGAAAGAAGGGGAGTGAATCGGGAAAAAGCAAAACAATTAACACAAGACAGAAATACATGGAAAGAAGCACGCAGATTAAACAGATGCTAAGACAACTATGTATCAATATGTAAACCGCCTTAGCCGCAAGGTAAAAAGGAGTAAGATTAAATAAGAATAAATGAATAGAACCTAGAGCACATAGATGTACAGGGAGGGGCAGAAAAAGCTATCCGATTTCAAATCCCTTTTTCTCAGAAGAGGGAACAGGTAGAGTAGTGGGGTAAAAACCGTTAGAAAGCCGGTTTTATGCCATTTGTCATTAGTCAACATGACTTGGTCTGGTGAACATCGTGCTTTTGTTATTGAGCGGTTTATCGAAAACGGCGGTTCGATAATTGCTACACAACGTGCTTTTCGAATTCATTTCAGACTCGGACGTCATGATCCTGTTCCACATCACACTACGATTAAAGTGTGGGTGTCAAATTTTCGACAGACGGGTTCAGCATTGAAAAAGAAGTCGCCTGGACGTCCCAGGACGACAACAGGACCTGAAAACGTGGCCAATGTGAGAGCCGCGATTGAACGTTCCCCGCGTCGTTCGGCACGAAAACATTCGCTCGCTTTGGCGATTTCCAACCGCAGTATTCGGCGAATTTTGCACCGGGACCTCAAAATGCATCCCTACAAAATGGTTGTTGCACAGGAATTAATTGAAAGGGATTTTGAAACCCGTATGAACTTGTGTCGCGATCTCCGAGAACTCCCAATAGACGATGTTGTGCTCTTCACGGACGAAGCCCATTTTCACCTTTGTGGCGCCGTAAACAGGCAGAATTTTCGATATTGGAGTGACGAAAATCCTCGGGAAATCCATCAGAAACCCCTCCATAGCCCAAAAGTGACTGTGTGGTGTGCTCTTTCCCGCCTAGGCGTCTGGGGGCCCGACTTTTTTGAAGAAAATGGGCAAACCGTAACGGTCAACAGCGAGCGCTATTGTTTCATGCTGAAAAATTTTCTTCAACCCAAAATGGAAGAAAATGGCGTGGAAAATGTGTGGTTTCAACAGGATGGTGCCCACACATCGCGACGATCAATGGACATTCTCAGGGAAATGTTTCCCGGACGCCTCATTTCTCTGAGAGGTGATATTGGCTGGCCGCCGCGCTCACCGGATCTCACTCCATGTGACTTCTTCCTTTGGGGTTACCTCAAATCGAAGGTATTCCAGCATCGACCAAGGACCCTTCTTGCTTTACGAAGGGAAATTGCTCGGGCAATTGAAGAAATTCCTGTGGAAATGACGGTGAAAGTCATGGAAAGCTACCGCGAGCGCCTAAATCAGTGTATCCGCTCCCAAGGACGACATTTGAGTGATGTGCTTTTCAAAACTTAAATTTAAAAATGGCATAAAATTTGCGATATGTTAATAAAAAAATGTTTTTGTCAAGTTGAGTGGTTTTAATTTTATAACGTTTTGAAATCGGATAGGTTTTTCTGCCCCACCCTGTATAATAGGACGCCAAAAGTAACAGAGATTACCAAAAAAGCAATAATAATATCTAATCATAAACTTATAGAGAGAAAACTGCTATAAAAGAACTTACTACAGAACTAAGTCCAACTCCTTTTGATCTTAAATATCCCCCAACATTTTTCTTCGCTGCTTCGTCCAAACTGTCACCTTTATTTTTACAAAGCGTAACGTTAAAAACGTAAAAGGGCGAGTGCGACGCATCCCAGCAGCAAACGTTTCCTGCAGCGATCCGCAAATAAAACCCCAAAAATGTGGAAGCAGCGCACAATCCGCCGAAAACCGCGAATATTTCGACATCCCTCATCTTCACCAAATTAGTGAACAGCACCACCAACAGCACAAACACACTATCGGAATGCTCGAACTCCTTTTCTTGGATTGCGATGAATAAAACCAGCATCATCAGACCCACGCAGAAAAAACTGGCGAAGATTATCAGGTTTTCCAGCGATTTCAGCTGAAGCCCGATCAGGAAAGAATTCGCAAAAAGCAGCAAAAACGTGGAGATTTTGTATTTAGAAAAAGTGAGTCGGTAAAACGTGATGGAGCTTACGGATGCGAAGAAGGATACGATAAATTCTTCTGGTTTGAAATACAAATAAGTGGCGCATATTAAATAAGACAAATCCTATAACAAAAAAAATAATAAAAAAACGTTAAAGTTTAGGTAATTTTAACAAAAAAAGAAATAAAAGAAAACAAAACGTTAGATTTTAGGTGGTTTCAACAAATTGTTTATTTTTAAAATTTGCTGAAATTACCTAAAATCTAAAGAAAGAAAAAATAAGTTAGATTTCAGATGAATTCCTAGAATAAGGGGGAAAATAACGTAAGATTTTTGGGGATTTCTACAGTTAATAAATGTAAAGGAAGAAATTATACCATTTTCAGTTATTTCAATTTGGTTTTAATTAAACTTACGCTCATCATTCTTGTAAAATAATTTTAAAACTATTGAGGCGTGTGGTGAAGAACTTATTCTCATATAAACAGTTAAAACTTTTCTAAAAACGTGTCAAAATGTGACATTTGTAAATGACTTACAAAATAAATGATTAAAGAATTTTTCAATACAAAACGTTTTAACTTTATTTGTATAACACAAAGTTCAAACGTTTTTTTTTGAAAAATTAACATATATAACGAAGTAGAAGCCTCCACAATACAAAATTTTATTAAAGAATTGGCTTAGGTCTATAATCTGTTTAAAAACTAGGAGTAAATGCCAAAGCCCAATTTACACTATAAAAAGTTACCAGAAATATCACTAGATAAATTTGGCGCCAATTTCGAATAATGATTCGAATCGAAGATTCGAATCCTGTTTTTTCAAATCACGAATACAATCCTTTAAGAATAAATTTGATTTTATTATTTTTTTTGCAACCATTAATATATAAATATCGTTACCAGTTGTTTTAACAAAAATATTCAAAACCTAATTATTCATTATTACCACTGAACATCGTTGATAACAGACTAAATATTTGACTCTCTGTTACTCTAGTTAAAGATGTATTTGTGTGTTTCTGAACTCTACTTCAAATCAGTGTTTTGTACGCGTGGCGCATGAAGTAAAATTTCGAGTTTAGAAAAGCCCGAAAATTTGTCTCGGGTCGCTGCGCGACCCTCGACAAATTTTCACGGGGCTTTTCTAAACTCGAAATTTTACTTCATGCTTAGCCTGGGATTGAAAACACTCGTTCAAAACTTCAAATTAAACTTTATTATAAAATCGACTAATGCCTGAAATTTATGTAAATAAAAATATCACTGAATATCATTAAAACCGGAAAAGTCAGAGAAAAGTCATGGAATTATATTCAAATTGACCAAAACACTAACAAAAAAATCATATGAAATTAAATTTGTCAAAATCAGCAGGCAAATTAGAAAACACGTAAACATTTATAAAATTAAATTGAATATTGGCAAAAATAATGAAAACTATTGAACAGAATGGGGGTTTCCCACAGAAGAAAGTTATATTAAAAGGCCAGGGAAAAAATCTTTAGTCAGGGAAATGTCGGAAAAATTTAACATTTCAGATTGTGGCTACCATGTCAAATTTACTTCAAACAATATTAAACAAAACTAGATTATTATCTTTAAAAATATTTTCAATCATATAATGTTTTTATCAAAGTATTCACTTTGAAGTTTCGAACGAGCGTTTCCACTCCCAGATTAAGCATGAAGTAAAATTTCGAGTTTAGAAAAGCCCCGTGAAAATTTGTCGAGGGTCGCGCAGCGACCCGAGACAAATTTTCTGGGCTTTTCTAAACTCGAAATTTTACGTCATGCGTCACGCACATAAAACAGTGATTTAACGTGAAATTTAATAACACACAAAAAACATTTTTCATGTTATTCCTTACAATTCATTCGAATTATTTTTGACGATTCAAATCCTTTTGTAAGTATTCGAATCCTTTTACAAGGATTCGAATCCTTTTATAAGGATTCGAATCACCCACATTTAGACTCAAATACGAATCCTCTTAAAAAAATGTAACGAATCCGGATCACGAATCCAGTTGAACTAAAGTATTCGAATGCCTCTTTTGAATCCTCTAAAAGGATTCGAATCCTGCCCAGCTGTGGTCTCTATCTTACCTAAAATTGATTTGTTTCATAAAACTTCGGCATGCCTGCATGATCGTTTACTTCTTTTAAAACTTTATTCAAAGTTGGCAGTTCATTTTTATAGAAGAAACTATGCACGAAGCTCTTCCTACGTCATCAAAACTTGTAATTATGTTCTCCAAGCTGTTTAAGGCTACAAATCTCTTCGGATTTCTTATATTCGCTAATGGTACAATAGACAGTGGAATTTACAACTCCTAAAAATTAAACATTTTATTATTTGATGCATATTCTTATGCAATTTGGTATCTCACCTACTGCACCAACAATATCTGATACAACAGCAGTCATTTTCATATGTTGATTATCTGTTATCATCTGCTTGTACATATTTATTATGCACTGTTTTTCAGACAGATATAAATGACCCAAATCCAACTTCTTACGCTTTTTTGGAGGTGAAGGTGATATTATCACCGAGCTTGTACTGGGTCCATAATTTATCACAACAATATAAACAAAACTAACTTTTAACTATGCTAAAGAAACACCGCACAAAAGGTTATTACGAAACAGACAAAGTTGCAACTCGGTAACGCTTCGAATTAAGGTTATGTCAGCTGTTGCGTCTAATAATGACGTAATTAGCATAGTGTAAAATGGGCGCGCTCTCGGCCAATAAGAATTGTAGGTTTTGGCGCGTGAAATTTAAAACGCTCTTCTTAGTTATTAAACAGATTATAGTTTAGTTTCACAGTTATTTTTCCCCAAAAACAAGTTTTACGGAAATGTAACGGTACGTTATGAATTTTTTATTATAATAGAAACGCAGAAAAGTGTTTTTAATGTGATTAGACTTGCCGTTTGCTCAAAATTTGTAATTATAAATTACGTTTTTGACAAGTTACGTTTGTTATTTACGCTGTTGATAATGAATTTAAATATAGTGTGTGATCTTTCCTTCAGGTGGCGTATTTTCACGGAGGGTAATTTAAAATATACCAAATAGAAATCTTAGTTTTAAAGGTAAAACTCATTAAGTTGTTCTTTGGTTGTAATTTTCTTTATGAATGAATAACTTTGTTTCTGCTTTTGGATTGTGTTTATTTGATGTCTTAATTTTCTTTCCATTAAGTCGAGAAACTGATATCGACCAAGTGGTCGTCGGCAGAATTGATGACCATACGTATGGGCCCGATTTATGGCATTTTCCATCACTCTTGCCAGAACTCCCGTTGATTCTCGGTTTGTTTTACTAAAAATATTTTATTTCAACTAGTTTCGGCTTAATGCCATTTTCAAGAATGATGTACAAAAGAAAAAAAAAATGGTGTTATATTCTAGATGTCGGCGTTTCAGGTAATAAGCGCTTTAATTATCGGGGAATTCTAAAGCTCCTCGTTGTTGTTGACCATGTTTTTGCCTGCCTTTATGGCTTTACTTATTTTCAGTCCTTCCCGATAATTTAAAACTAATCCCTTGTTACCTGTATGCAACATTTTATAATCGTATGAACTAAAAAAGTGATTAGATGTGATGCAATGTTTCGTGAAACCCGTAGTCTGTTTATTATTTAAAATATCCTTCCTATGTTCTTTTAATCGGGTTTCGAAGGTCCTGCCCGTTTGTCCTATGTATATTGCATCACAGTCATCACATTTCAGTTCATACACTCCACTTCTTTTATTATGGCTATTGTCTGTTTTAATTTTATTATTAACTAACATTTTACCTAAATTTACTGAGTTTGTCAAATTAATGTTATTGTCTTTTCCCTTAATTGTTTTTTAAATTTTTTGTGAGAGATTATTTATGTGTTCTAATCTACTCCAGTAGGTTTTCTCTGTTTTTGTCGCACTATAAAAATATTTCCTTAACTGTTTTAGTTTTTTCTTTTTAATCATATGGTCTATTATTCGATGTTTATAACCGTTGTTACTGGCTATTGTTTTGATTATGTTTACTTCTATTTCATAATCTACCTTACTAAGTGGAATATTGATAAGTCTATGTAAAAATGAGTGAAATGAGCTGTATTTAATTTGGTTGTGCGTGTTTGAGTTTGCAGGTATTATTGTGTCAGTATATGTTTCTTTTCTAAATATTTTGTAAGTTAGTGTATTGTTAGATTTAGTAGTCGTTAAATCTAAAAATTTATTACTGTCAATGTGTTCTAATTCTACTGTAAATTGGATTTTATTATTTAGTGAATTTAAATGTTTTGTGAAAATATCTAATTGTCTCAATGACCCTGTCCATATGCAAAAGATGTCATCTACATACCTATTTCAAAAGTGAATATGTTTGCTCTCTGGTTGATTTAAAAATTTATTTTTAATAGATAGTGTTTGTTTTAATTAAAATTAAAAAATACGTGCTTTTTAACAACCTTGTTGAAAAAACTCGTAGAATTTTTTCTAGCTGTAAAATGTTGCTCATGTTGATATTTATGTTCGTTAGAATGTGTGATTATTCATAGATTTAAAAATTCCAATTTAGTCTCACAATTTAAATGTTAGATTTGTAAATAATTGTTATAGTTATATGTATTAGATCAGTGATGGGGAAACTACGGCCCGTGGGCCAAGTCCGGCCCGCGGAAAGGTTCAATCCGGCCCGTTTAAGAGTGCCGTGGTGAGAATGTTTGAACGCGTTCTTACTTCGTAATGTGACTACCCGCATAAAAACTACCTACCTACGATTAAGCATTATTCTTTGTCCCGCTACGATTGTCTGGTTATTACAAATGGCCCGTCTTAAAAAAAGTTTCCCCACCACTGTATTAGATTATCAAAAAATAGATAGTTTTTTTAATAAGTTCTGAGAATTTTAAGTCATTGCGGAATTTGTTTTGTTGTTAGAATAAATAAATATATTTGTTTACGGCGCTTTAAATGAATAAAGTTTGATAAATAACTATAGAGAAATGTTGATGTTACCTTGTAAATTGAGTTGCCTATGTTAAATCATAACTATAGAAAAAATGCTCTGTAATTATTGAGCATGATTTGGATGAAATATTGTTATTAAATAATAAAATGTAATAAATAATTGTAAACTTAATTTTTATTGTTTAGAACAAAAATAAAATATATAAAAACAGTGCGCAACTTGAAAAGGAACAAGTCACGAAGGCCCCGGGGGGATTCGAACCCCCGATCTCCTGTTTACTAGACAGGCGCTTTAACCAACTAAGCCACGGCGCCATATATTAAAGGTTTTCAATATATATAAATATAAACAATAATAATACCAAAACTAAATTAAATCTGAGTTTATAATTCTTCTAATGCCTGGTTTAACCAACTTCAGTCGAAACTTATTCAAAAATTACATGTGTTTGTTAAGTGAAATAGACACAAGTTTTTAATTTATTAATTTTTCGGCATCTATGTAACTATTAACGTTGAGTAACGAATCGTATAGTAGAATAACTCTCATGTATTTTTCGCGTTATTTTAAATACATGCCGATTGTATAAAATTTGGTAACAGCGGTTAGATGCTGCATCTAGAAGCAAGACCGGTGATTAGTGTATAAAGTCGTCCGTCTTATTCGTACCCCATAGTCTCTCCTTTTCTACTCGAATTTCAGTTCTCCCATAAGCATTGGTTTCCCTTGATAATACTGGGCAACATTGGCAGAGTTAAAATAAAATTAAAGCAGAAGGTGCTATTTTGTGGAAAGGATAAATGCATATGTTTAGCGTAACCTAAATTTACCATACAGTTGCACTTCTATTTATTCGTCATTTAACTTGTTACAGTTTGATTACATTTACACAATCATTTATCGATTGGTTGCATTAAACGGTTTTGTATTACAAACTTCTATTCGATAAATAGTTTTTTGATTCTATGATTTCACTGAGGTCGGTGAAATCTGTCATAGGAAAAAAATTATATTTATAATAATATTAACTTTAATCAGTGTCAATTGTACTAATTGTTGTGTTTTTAAAAAGTACTAATCTTCTTAAAAACACCACAATGTTATTTACAAATTGTCTACTACATACAGGGAACTTTTCTTGTAAGTATACATATGCACACGCAGTCAATCTTTAGGTATTTATTGTTTTTGAAAAGCGTCAAAATTGAAGTTATTAACAAGTGTTTTCCACTCCCAGGTTAGGCATGAAGTAAAATGTCGAGTTTAGAAAAGCCTGAACGTTTCGCGTCCAAATCCAAATTCAGGCTTTTCTAAACTCGAAATTTTACTTCATGCGCTTATACGCGTGGCGCATGAAGTAAAATTTCGAGTTTAGAAAAGCCTGAATTTGGATTTGGACGCAAAACGTTCAGGCTTTTCTAAACTCGACATTTTACTTCATGCCTAACACTGATTTACTGTGAAGTTTAATATACAGAGAGTTTTATATAACACCGAACACACCAGTACACATCGAACATAGGAAAATTAACATTGAGTACTTTTTTGCATGTTCGGTGTTACATAAAACTCTCCGTATATCTTTAGCACACTACTTTATTAGTATATCTTAAACTTTACCAGAAATCAGTGTTTAGTAAGCCTGGCGCATAAAGTAAAATTTCGAGTTTAGAAAAGCCTGGAAATTTGGTTTGGTCGCGTAGCGCTACGCGTTGCGCGACAAATCAAATTTTCAGGCTTTTCTAAACTCGAAATTTTACTTCATGCTTATCTGGGAGTGGAAAACACTCGTTTAAAGGTTCAATTTGAACTCTTTTCAAAAACGACGAATATGAATATTTACAACGTATACAGTATATTGAAGTATGTATACTTAAAATAAAAACTCTTTGTGTTTGCATTTTGATGAAACAAGTTTCGTATATCTTGAACACGTTCGAAACATTTTTATATTCTCGTATTTTGACTTAATCAGAGGGTTAATCGTGGTTAACTTCTTAGCTACAAGTGAGCATAGGGGTATATACATTTTGAAAAGAAAGAAAAAAAAGATAAGGTTCCAGATATCTATAAAAATGTACAGTTGCGAGAGAATAATCACTAGTACAGCAGGGAGTTCAAGCCACTTCAAAAATATCGTTTTTTTTTTTCTTGTAAAACAAACTTATTATGTGATGGTTAACATATTTTTTTTTTCTTGGCCAACAAGACGGCGCTTTTGTTTACCTGCACTTCTTTAGCAATGTCTTTAATGCTAATACCGTCTCTACATGGATCGTTAATATCGCTTTTTGCGTTTCAGTCAGTTGAGGCATGTCGACGTTATTTCGTTTGACATTTCCGCAGATATGTCAATGTGATTGACAATTTAATAAATCAAAGTGAGTCCAGTTTACCTAGCCAAATATTTTGCTGTAATAGTTTTTTTTTCTTGCAACTGTACATCGCTTACAATATTTCAACATCCTCATGAGAAATATTTTTAAACCACACATTAAGAAGTCCTTAAGAGATTGTTATATACACTGTGTCGCCAATTTCAAACAAAATGCTGTACTGCCAGCTAAAACAATAATTCCCGATCGAGCGCTGCAATCCAGAAAGAAATCCATTCCTTAATAATTTATGAACATACGTGTGTATAATTATTAATTGAGTTTTAATATAAATTTCTGATAAAATCCCGTTTATGCATTTGATAAATAATAAACACTCAATTCCGTTTCCTTTCTGTTTTGTATATAAAATGGCATCCTCTACGTCCACAAATCCAGATCAGGCCGATCGACCTTCTTAATTATCGTGATGAACGTACCTGCGGTCACATTCCAGGTCAATGATAGACGTCCCACGACTTGATCTTGATTATATGTAATGTGTGTGTGTGTAAATAAATCGACGTCGAGTAATGAACCAATATTAAACTTTATTTACAAGGCCATTAATAAACAGCTATGAAAACATTTACTTGAAAATAAATATTCTTCATATGTATAAAAGAGTGGCACGTTTATAATTTTTTTACAGTTATTTACAGATGCAAAATAAATTTTATTATTGTTAATTTGTTATGATTGAAGAAGAAGTGTATACATCGAAATGTTTATGATGATAAAGAGATAAGTGTAGACAAGATAAAAATGTAGATGATAATTTTGGTGTTAATATGCAAACAAGGCATAGAGCCCATCTAATGTCACAATACTGAAGCTCATAAATAGGAAACGTATTGGTGGGATATAATTTCCTATTAGTCAGCATATTTGGATTCACCCGAAAAATAGCAGCTACGTTAGCTAATCTATTCCACAATAGAGGGATCAAACAAATGATTTATTGTACTTTGCGCGCCTTTTAATTTTTTAAGACATCAAAAATAATAGTTATGAAAGTCTTCACAATTTCTACGTATATTTGAACAAAGATGTTAAAATAAAAAGATTTATGCCCCAAGTCTATTAAGTTAACCAGTGATTAGTACTCCTTAAAAACAAAGTAATTTTATGTACAAATTATTTACAAAATGGCATAATGATAAAAGAGACATATTTAAGATATCTTACAAATTTAATACATTCTTGTACTCTAGAATTATGACTTAATCAAAGGTTTAATCAATGATTAGTGGTTGATTAAAGTTAATCAGTCGGAGTGCAAATGGACCTGAGTGTCACATTTTGAACATTTTGAGAAACACGCTATTTTGTAGGGTAAAATCTACCCATAACAAGTATTTTTTATTTAAAAGTTTCAAATCTCGGCACTTTATGTCAGAGTGGGGCAGTATTTAAGTAATTTTGTATTTTGAGTAAAATACTTGATTACAAATGTACTTGATTACAAATTTACTCAATATTTTGAGTAAATTTGTAATCGAATACAAATTTACTCAAAATAAATAATAAAAAAACATTTTATTCCCTAAATAAAATTTACTTTAGGAATAAATTAATTTATTCCAAAGATTTCGGTACTATAAACACAAAATAACTTTATTTGGCTAATAAATCTCCCCAGTACATTATTTGTTTGTTTTTCTGACAAGTGAATTTTATTTTCTAAATAATTTGACAGTTAAAAGTGAAAAATGTATATATTATTATAATTACTTCAGATTCTACAGCTTGTATTTATTAATTTCATTACGGTTATCATGTCTACCATATCATCCGTGTCAGATTTAAGATCGATCGTAGTATCTTCCCTGACAGTGATTAATTCGAACCACAAGACATTCTCAGGAGTCGAAGACCTAGAGTTTTTCAAATTAGGCATAACCAGGGATTTTTATACTTATGCATACGCTTTTTTAAAATTAGTTCCATTTAAAGTTTTAAACGAGTGTTTTCCACTACCAGACTAAGCATGAAGTAAAATTTCGAGTTTAGAAAAGCCTGAAAATTTGGTTTGGTCGCGTAGCGCGAAGCGCGGAGCGACCAAACCAAATTTTCAGGCTTTTCTAAACTCGAAATTTTACTTCATGCGCCACGCGTATTTAACACTGAAAGCACTGAAATATTGTGAACAAGTGAACTTTACTTGAAATCAGTGTCTTGTACGCGTGGCGCATGAAGTAAAATTTCGAGTTTAGAAAAGCCTGAAAATTTGGTTTGGCCGCTCCGCGCTTCGCGCTACGCGACCAAACCAAATTTTATAGTATATTATATTATTATAATTACTTCAGATTCTACTACTTGTATTTATTAATTTCATTACGGTTATCATGTCTACCATATCATCCGTGTTAGATTTATAAGATCGCTCATAGTATCTTCCCTGACAGTGATTAATTCGAACCACAAGACATTCTCAGGAGTCGAAGACCTAGAGTTTTTCAAATTAGACATAACCAGGGATTTTTATACTTATGCATACGCTTTTTTAAAATTAGTTCCATTTAAAGTTTTAAACGAGTGTTTTCCACTCCCAGATTAAGCATGAAGTAAAATTTCGAGTTTAGAAAAGCCTGAAAATTTGGTTTGGTCGCGTAGGCTTTTCTAAACTCGAAACTTTACTTCATGCGCCACGCGTATTTAACACTGAAAGCACTGAAATATTGTGCACAAGTGAACTTTACTTGAAATCAGTGTCTTGGACGCGTGGCGCATGAAGTAAAATTTCGAGTTTAGAAAAGCCTGAAAATTTGGTTTGGCCGCTCCGCGCTTCGCGCTACGCGACCAAACCAAATTTTCAGGCTTTTCTAAACTCGAAATTTTACTTCATGCTTAGCCTGGGAGTGGAAAACACTCGATTAAGTCTTTTATAATTCCTAATAAGCTTTCTTTTTCTTGTTCTGTGTAATTCTGTCCTATTCCACGGTTATTCTCCATAATTATAAGGAATTATACTAAATTTCCAATTTGATTGACAATTTAATTTAAAATATTGACAATTCAATTTAACAAATTGGTGGTTCTAGCTGTGGCCACAATGAAAATGTATAATTTCGGTCTGTAATCTACTAATTAAATTATTTATTTCTAGAATTGCTATTTATTAGGTAGGTGTGCTTAATAATACGCAATTTTATTTGCCTATTAGTTTACTAGGTAAATAAATTGACTCCACAAATAGTTATCTAATGATTTATTAATCGTTTATAATACCGGGCAGTAGAGAACGAAATTAAGAAACAGACAACTAATCAAAGATAATTTTCATTCAATGCATTTTAAATGAATATTAAAATTTTATTTCAAAAGTAACATTTTAGGTCAAAAATTGTAACTCGAGTTAAATGAAAAGAAAAGTATGAATAAAGCCAATATTGACACCTTACGTTAATAGTGACATTTGACGTCAAAAATTGCAATTCAAGTTTAATACAAACTAACGGAAAGAAAAATATGAATCAAGTCAATATTGACATTTATGACACAAAGTGCCAATATTGACATAATTCATGTTTTTCGTTTTTAATAAACTTGAACTGCAATGTTTTACGTAAAATGTCACTTTTGACATGAAGTGAAAAAACAAAACTAAGATTAATTCTTTACTGATGTTTATCAATCGAACAATTTGTCTAATAGAAAAACCATCTTCTATTTTAGTTGAAATTAGAATTTTTAAATTGTTGTCTAAATGACGCGGTATTTTGACACTAAGAAAATTAACATATTTTTTCATATATTGTATAGCTGAGGCTGTTAGTTGTTGAAACTCCATAATATCACTTAAATAACACACTTAATATGTTTAGGTTTCAAAATAATGTTTATTGTACTACAACAATTGTTTCACCACACAGTGGCTTCATCAGGTGGATGAATGATGTTACAAATTGGTTACAGTTGCCTTAAATATTAATTAGTTAATGAGGGGGAGAGGGTGTTAAACAGGTAACAATACAGGGATCACTTAAACTAGCATATACACAATTATATAACGTTATGAGAAATTCAACAAGAAACAAAATACACAATTTAATAAGATTAGAATTATAACGTGCTTAATCTAAGACAAAGTTAATACAAAATAACAAATTATAACAAAGAACTAACAAAATACAACATTAAAAAATTAAAAAATTTAAGCAATGGTGAATTGTAAACTTCTATTTGGTCGTTTAATATTATGCTCAACTTATTATATTTATTAATTTCTGATGACTCTGGCAAGTTTAGTTTGATTCCTTTAGTGTTTTTATGTATAATTTTGAAATTATCGTTGAAATGATGATTTTCGTTTATTAGGTGTTCCGCATAGGTGGAGTTACTATTCTTTTGTAAATAACTAAACTTGTGTTCCTTAATTCTCTGTTCAAAGCTTCTACCGGTTTGGCCTACATATACTTTAGGGCAGTCACCACAAGTTAATAAATATACACCTGATTCTTTTTTGTTATCTGTGGTGTCTTTAGAATTATTAATAAATTTATTCAAACGGTGGTTGGTTTTATACGACGTTTTAATATCTAATTTGTTGAAAAATCTACCTACACCTTCTGATACTTTACCTAAATACGGTACGGACGCATATGATTGTTGATTATTACTATTATTGGGCAAAGGGAAAATTAATGAAATAATATGTTTTTTCTGTTTTTTTTTTGCAAGAATATCATTGAAAGTACTTGCGTAGGCAAATAAACAACGCTCCAACTTGAACAACAACCAAAGAAGACAGCAACTTAGGTCTTCCTCAGCCAACAATCTAGAAGATCCGCAGACTAGTACATTAATGCCCGGTAATGTAACGTTCTATAATAGATTTATCAATTTAACATCGGTAATTTTTTATGACAAAGAGAAGAGTTTACTATGCAAAGGTTTGAAGTACAATATTAAACCAACTAACGTTAAATCAGAGTTACAAAATCTAGCCGTTGACTCAGAACTGGCACTTATTAGAACAAAATCTAATATAATAGATATTATAAAGGAGATGCTTATTCTAAATGACGCTAATCCCATTGTAAGATCGGAAATTTTCCTCCTTTTGGAGGTCTGCTTAAAACAGAATTATTTCCAATTTAATCACTGGTTTTACCAACAAACAGAAGGATTAGCGATGGGTAATCCGTTAAGCCCGATTTTGGCCGAAATATTTATGGCACAACTGGAAACCATTATTCAAAAACACCACTTATTTAAAAATAGTCTTTTCTGGTATAGATATGTAGATGATATTTTAGTTTGTTTTACGGGAACAAAAAGACAACTCACTTCATTTTTCAACTGTATTAACAATCTACATAAAAATATTAAACTCACTTTGGAAGAGGAAACAAATAATTCAATTAATTTTCTAGACCTTACTATTACCCGTCAAAATTACAAATTTGAGTTTAGTATTTTCCACAAACCTACACATACAGACACTACAATACATATGCAATCTTTCCACCCTATGTCACATAAATTAGCTGCCATTAACTCTATGATACATAGACTAATCTACACTCCCCTTTCTGATACCAACTTTAATGCCGAACTCAACCATATTCACACTATAGCAACTAATAATGGTTTCCCAACAACAATTATCAATGATATTTTTGCCAAAAAACAGAAAAAACATATTATTTCATTAATTTTCCCTTTGCCCAATAATAGTAATAATCAACAATCATATGCGTCCGTACCGTATTTAGGTAAAGTATCAGAAGGTGTAGGTAGATTTTTCAACAAATTAGACATTAAAACGTCGTTTAAAACCAACCACCGTTTGAATAAATTTATTAATACACAGATAACAAAAAAGAATCAGGTGTATATTTATTAACTTGTGGTGACTGCCCTAAAGTATATGTAAGCCAAACCGGTAGAAGCTTTGAACAGAGAATTAAGGAACACAAGTTTAGTTATTTCCAAAAGAAAAGTAACTCCATCTACGCGGAACACCTAATAAACGAAAATCATCATTTCAACGATAATTTCAAAATCCTACATAAAAACTCTAAAGGAATCAAACTAAACTTGCTAGAGTCATCAGAAATTTATAAATATAATAAGTTGGGCATAATATTAAACGACCAAATAGAAGTTAACAATTCACCATTGCTTAAAATATTTTAATTTTTTAATGTTGTATTTTATGTTAGTTCTTTGTTATAATTTGTTATTTTGTATTAACTTTGTCTTAGATTAAGCACGTTATAATTCTAACCTTATTAAATTGTGTATTTTGTTTCTTGTTGAATTTCTCATAACGTTATATAATTGTGTATATGCTAGTTTAAATGATCCCTGTATTGTTACCTGTTTAACACCCCCTCCCCCTCATTAACTAATTAATATTTAAGGCAACTGTAACCAATTTGTAACATCATTCATCTACCTGATGAAGCCACTGTGTGGTGAAACAATTGTTGTAGTACAATAAACATTATTTTGAAACCTAAACATATTAAGTGTGTTAATTAAGTGATATTTTTTCATGTCCATTTTAAACTATAACATATTTTGTGTGCTTAATTTTATTGCACAGAAGTGTACATACCGAGTGTCTGGGATAAGGGGCGAACATAGGAATTTTACATGTAAAATTAAATATGTGTAATTATTAGCTCCCCTATTCATTTCATAGAAAAATCGTAAAGGAATATTTTTTAGAGTATTAAAAACTGTACTAAATGTATCAATTGTACCAGAATCTATATTATCGAAATGCTACCAAAGAAATTTAAATGATGAAAAATAATTAATGCATGCTTGTCGTTTGGGATAAATCGTAATAATAACACCTAATTAGTAAAAGAAAGATAATTTATTCATTATTAAGATAATTTATAATGGTGTCAGATTACAAACAGTTCGTGATTTATTTTTGTTTAAATTTGTATTTTACTGTATCTACGTCCAATGGGAAATGTTAGAGCAAGTACTCACAAAGTTCTCCATTCTGCTGTAAACAATAACCCAATCTGTTATAAAATGCCCGCCTTACATTAGCCAACTGCCTATCGGTAATTAATCTGCAATCCACAAAAATTGCTTGCCACAAAGATTCAATATTTGGATGGCGTTTTTTATAAATTTTGTTTTTCAGGTAACCCCATAAAAATAAATCGCATGGTGTTCAATCAGGAGATCTTGGTGGCCAGTTGATAGTGCCACTACGACCAATCCAACAATTGGGAAAATTAGGATTTAAATACTCCCCCACATTTAAACCATAATGGGCCGGACATCCATCATGCTGATACCATATCTCCTGATTTTCACCTGCAACTTCTTCTAATGCAGGGCCATCCTCGTCGATTAAAAGTTCTAAATAAGAATTCGAATTTAAATTTCCGAAAGAACTTTATCTTAACATTTGTGCGTCCCACATACGCTTACTTCCAGTTCCGCTGGCAAACTCTCAAAAATCTTAGTATTCCGTTCTGGAGAAAACCCCCGGTATACATGCTACGATTTTTCAATGTAAGTTTTCAGACATTCGTGATCTTATTAAACACTTTCAATTTAAAAACTCTAACGAGTGTTTTCCACTCTCAGACTAAGCATGAAGTAACATTTCGCCACGCGTATAAAACACAGATTTAAAGTGAAGTTCAAGATAAACTGCTTAGTTCTGATCAGATTTTCATTAATTTTTCAATTGATTATATGAAATATGTGAAAGTATACTTAAAAGAAAAAATCCCTGTATGTGTTGTAAACTTGCAAGTTGTAGCGTTCTCTGTTTTGAAAATCTCTGCATCGTGACAATTTATTTGATAAATTATGATTTATTTGCCACATTGATAATCAACATCTCAAATTTTGATGTTTAAAATACCCTAGTATTAAAGCATGACTGCAACTGTTCGCAGTATATACACCCTAAGTTTGGTCATATTAAAAAAACAGAGTTTAATCATTTAAATATTAAAAAAAAACAGAGTTTAATTATATAAGGTCAAGGTGCATGTGCAGGACAGTACAATTTTTGAACTTTTTTTTTAAACATATGTATTATTATGAGAAAATAACGAATCTGAAGTCCATTTTTTTAGAAAACTTACCGTTTTAGCGAAATTAATTTTTAAAGTTGTCGATTTTGAGAAATTATTTATCGCTCATATGTGTGATATTATACACATTTCCTGAATAAAATAGACCCACATTACAACTTAGACACAAGTTCTTAAGTATTATTTGCAATTTATTACTTTGTCTTAAATTTTAAGCGAATACACTGATTTAATTTTACACTATAAAAGTGACGTTTGTTGACAACTATTTATATGAAATATGTGTAATACCGACTAATGCCTCAGATTGATATTTCATGAAAAAAAGAACAGGTGGCGCTAGTGTATTATTTATTTTGTTTATTTCATCAATGTATGTTCTTTATGTACATGCGCTATAATTTTATAGTTGATTAGTTAAAATAAATGTATTATGTTTAACCCATTAAAGGCCGAGCAATTATAGAGTTGACTTTGAAAGTTGATATTTGGCAAAATTCTGCAATTCTCTTTATGATTTCTATGAATAACTTATTATTAACTTTTTGGATTATTACTCATTAAAAAAATACATAAGTGCGTTTCTAACTTCCCAATATTTCAGTGTTTTATACGCGTGGCGTATGAAGTAAAATTTCGAGTTTAGAAAAGCCCCGTGAAAATTTGTCGAGGGTCGCTGCGCGACCCTCTACAAATTTTCTATGCGGGGCTTTTCTAAACTCGAAATTTTACTTCATGCTTAGTCTGGGAGTGGAAACACTCGTTCTAAACTTCATATTGCACGTTTTTATAAAGAAATCGATTAATGACTGAAAATTTACAGTGTATACATTTTGCATATTTAAAAGAAAAAAATCACAGTATGTAGAATGTTTCTTTTAAATATGCAAAATGTATACTCCGTAAATTTTTAGGCATTAATCGTTTTTTTTATAAAAACGTGAGATATAAAGTTTGGAACAAGTATTTCCACTCCCAGACTAAGCATTAAGTAAAATTTCGAGTTTAGAAAAGCCCCGTGTAGAAAATTTGTCGAGGGTCGCGCAGCGACCCAAGACAAATTTTCACGGGGCTTTTCTAAACTCGAAATTTTACTTCATGCGCCACGCGTACAAAACACTGAAATATTGTGAAATTTGAAATACATACTTACATTTTTCTCCATACATTTTCAAGTCAGGTCAATTAATATAATAAATAAAATTAGCTCATTTAGTAATTTGATTAACAAAAAATGTATATTGTTGCGTTTATGCACCAATGGCGCGTAATGGGTTAATGTATATATGCATACACAGTTTTAATATAAATGCAGTAAAATATATATAAATTTGCACAACATCGCGGCGGAACAAATAAAATGTCATTTGACAGAAACGTTATTTATGATAGTTCATTATTAATTTATTATCTTATAGTTCTTAAAGTGTTTTCGGATTAACGCATTGTTGCTGCACATTTGTTCTAGTTGTGTTTGGATTACAGTTTCAGTGTTCATTCACTTTTTTTGAGTTTTATAACGTTACAAACTTTTATGCCAACATAACCTAATTTAGAAGTAAATGAAATAGGCAATGTGCGTAAAGAGACATAAGCAAATTATACAAATGCAAACTTTGCTACTAACCCAACCACTTTATTCTCAACTTTCAAGAGACAACCCTTAACTGGTGACGTGGTTAAAATTAAATACCATTGGTGAAGTAGAGTTTTTTTTGGACGCCCATTGAAATTATCTTTAGAATAATCACTTTCTAAAGCTTTTATAATATGTTTCTAAATGAGTAGCTGCTTCCAAATATTGTTCATTCGACTATGATGAATGTGTAAATCTGTGGCTTACCGCAAAAACCAGTTAAGTCGATTTTTTGTCGAAATTGAGTTAGCTGCACTTAAAACACTCATTAGGTATAATGTGTGCAATAAGACACATGTTTTTGCTAACCTAACCTGACCAAATAGTATGTGGAATTGCTGACGTGTGCAAACGTGCAACGTAGGCAATTAATTCTATCATAAACCTATATAATAACCTAACCTAGATATATATGGAATCGCTAATGTTTAGAAAGAGACTTAAACAATTTATTCTATCATGAACCTTTCTACTAACCTAAAAGTGTATAGAATCAATAAAGTGAGCAATGACACTTATGTATTTAATTCTATGCAAATTTTTCTGCCAACCTAACCTAACCTAGAAGTGCATGGAATCGCTAAAGTGTTCTATGGGGCCTATGATCAAGTATTAAATACGGTATAATGCGGCTCGCCAGAGTTTCTGGATTCGGAGACCCGAGTTAGGATGTATAACTGTTACTGCTGTTATTAACATTTCAAATCAAACACTTACCGTTAATCTAAAAGACACGAAAAACGACACAAATACACTAAATAACAAACTGACTACAGTAAAATTAAGTACAGAAATTACAAAGTATGTACAGCAATTACAAACCACAATAAAAATTGTTTTACAATAAATATCTCAAAACAATTGACTCCCGCCGGTCGATAAGGTCGCTATCTACTTTATCGGCCGCCGAGTCAGATGTACTGATTTCACTTATGAATAAATTACTGAATTCATTCAAATGTAGTGTAATTGCTTTATTCTATATCAAATAATTAGAAAATATTATTATTACTTGCTATATAATTTGATTAATAAAAGCATTTGATTATGTACTAGCGCCACCTAGTTGTTACACACCTAATCATGGCGATACCAGCGGTGACAATTGAATTTTGGATAAACAAATCTCAAATGGCACCGTTTATATGTTAACGATGTTAACATTAAATTTGTGTAGTGCATTCACGTTAAAATACAAGTAAAAGATCAAAATTGGTGCAGATATGTAGCAATTTATAAGGAAGTTATGCTGTGTTTTCACTTTACACTGGAAATGTGGCATAAAATTGCAAGAAAAGGCAAAAAGGACATCTCATAAAAACATTAACCTAAAACACAAATTGTGACTAAACGGAAAGTTTTCGACAAAAACATATATTAGATTCTTCATTGTCACACACAAACGCAGACAGTTCCATTAAAAAAAGTTCTCAAAAAGGTCAAAAACGTCGAAAAAAAACCAGTGTCCAACACATGCACTCAAGCCTTATTTAAATCAAGAAAATCTCGAAAACAATCTGGCAACATTGCTGTATTTATAAATTTACATTTTTCCCCCAGGTGACATTTAATCTGTCACTATCTTTATCACATCAATAATTAATTAAATAACGTAATGATATAAACCGAAACAAAAAAATTGCACGTGTGCGATGGTCGTTCCAGCATATCTCCTAATATGCAGCCATCAGACACGGACGAAGAATGCCTGAGACGATTCCGCCACAATTTCTCCCTCACAGCCACCTTTCAGGGGCGGCTCGCCTACCTCTTCATGTCCGTGCACGCTGCCAATCCGGAAGTATTCAAAATGTACGTATTTACAATAAAAATACAAGATTTGAATAAAGAAGCAACAGTTTTATTACTTTTAATAAATTCACCTAAGTATGTATATATTTTAAAACATGTAAGACGAAATCATCCGCAATCTATAGCTTGTATTAGACGACACTATTTTCTTGTACAAGAAAATAGTATACTATTTTCTATCATGGTGTACCAAATAGTTGTATTTGGTACACCATGATAGTAAATAGTATACTATTTTCTTGTACAAGAAAATAGTGTCCTATTTCCATTATACAAAGCTGTACAAGATTCGCGTTTGGCTATATTTTGTGTATTACACCATGATAGAAAATAGTATACTGTTTTCTTGTACAAAAAAAATAGTGTCGTCTAATACAAGGATAGGTAAAGACGACAATATGCGGAGTTTTCTGTGTTTAGATAGCGATTGATGATTGTTCAAGTTAGTTTTGTACAAATTTCAGGATGACGGAGTTCGACCCTACGCAAGTACTTTACGCAAACATGGTTTACGGCATTGGAGTCATGGTCTATTCAAGGCCAAATATGCGCAACATAGGATTGGTGAACCGTTTATGTTTTAGGTAAACAAATAAGGGATTGTAAAATTGTACAGAAATATACTTTCCTTGAACTCGGTGAAAAACTGTTAGCAACTATAGTTTAAAATTATTCAGCAGTTGCATAATAGTTTTGAATACAACTAACTTACAAATTTGATGTAAACATATAAGATTTAACCAACCTAACCTACAATGAAAACAAACAAGATTTAACAATTCTTAGCTCCGAATTTGATTTAAACAAACAGGATTCAAAAAATATAACCTCAAAGATTGATGGAAACAAATAGGATTTTACAAACGTAACCTCCAAGTTTGACTTAAACACTGGAGATTTTAACGATGTAAGCTCTAAAATTGATTTAAACGATGTGGAATCTGATGTGTTATGTCAAACCTGAATAGTTAGACATAACCTTACAATAAATGAAATTTGACACTTTTTTTCCAAGGCACACTATTTATAATTTCTGAAAAATATAATTTCAATTAGAAGGTTTTTGGGGTTCAGAAAAATAATGTCTAATAATGAAACGAGTGTTTACCACTTCCAGACTAAGCATAAAGTAAAATTTCGAGTTTAGAAAAACCCCGCGTAGAAAATTCGCTAGCGACCCTAGACAAATTTTAACGGGGCTTTTCTAAACTCAAAATTTTACTTCATGCGCCACGGGCATAAAACATTGATTCAAAGTAAAGTCTGAATTTTTTAAATTGATGTATTAGAATATTTTTTCCAAGGCACACTAATTATATTTTAAAATATATAATTTGAAATAAAATATTTATTTTAATTTATTTTCGACGACAATATTTTTAAAAAACAATATATTGGGCATTATTGGGTTCAGAAAAATAATCTATAATGTAATAAAAATAAGAAATTACAGGCAGTCGTTTAAAAATTTGAAGTTGGCTATTATTTGGCAATGAAGGTATTATTAAAAAAAATCAATATTAAAGTCATTATTTAGTATTTAAACGGCCATTGCGTTTTGTTTTCAGTTCAATAAAATCGGCCAATAAATAACAGAGTTATCGTGTTGGGCGTTTTTTATTTCATCCGATAGGTAGGTAGTTACATAGAAGTAAAATTCCTTTATATATTTTGTATTGTTCAGAGATGAAGTTTTATAGAAATTAATGTATTAAGGGCGTTATAATAATGATAACGCCCGAGGAAGATAGTATACAATCTGAGGGCCCCCGGCCCGAGTAGTGTACATCGTCCGAGGGCGTTGTAATTTTAACGCCCATGGTGCCTTTAACATTTAATATCTGACAAGTTTCGTTGGTTTCAGAATAATTAATTTACGCCAAATATACATGGTGTTCCAGACCACCCGTAACAACCTTTTTTGAGAAAACGGCGAGTCCTAGAGAGTTGGGATAAAAAATGTATTACAAAAGCCGTATTAAAGAATGGAAAGGTGATATTGTTTTTTCGCAAAACGGTTGGCATCACTGAAAGTTTGCTTAAAAATGCCAATAATTCCACATTTTCAAATGGCGCGATAGGGTAAAAGTGGTATCATTGAAAAGATCTTTAAGTAATAATACGGCTTTTGTAATAGATTTTTTGTCCCAACTCTCTAGGACAAGCCGTTTTCTCAAATAAAGCCTGACACGGGTGGTCTGCGACACCCTTTATAAAAATAATAATAAACCATTCATTAACAAACTGCATATTTACAATAATATAAAGTTAAATACAATAGAAAACTAATTTAACAATTTGTCAAAGGGACTTAGATCATTCACGGCGTTTGGTGTACGAAAATAAAATATGTAGTCTGGCCTTGCGGTAACTAGACAAGAAGTGAGAGTTATTTCCTAATAACACCCTAGGGCCTGTTATAAAAAAATAACACCCGCGGGCATCCTTGGAACGTATCAAAATACTATGTCATTATTGAGCAATAACAGTGTCGTAGGACATTAAAGCATTTTTTTAATTGTTTTTTTTTTATCTACTTTAAAACAATTTTTCTAGTATTTTAGCGAGTCTCTCTTTCAACTACTCGAGCCTGCACTTGTTTTACTACATACAAGAATCGATGCCCACCAGACCCAAACTCGCGGCTTTTGTGGGATTTTTCACTGGAAGGTTTCTGATGGTGCATTTGCTAGCTTTTCTGTATCATATTGACATCAGATCTAGGGACAGGAACATACCAAGAAATTCTGCATTTGATGGCATGTATCTTAATTAATAAATGTGATAAAATAGCGTGCTTTTTACCTAATCAATTTTACACGTGAGATATAGAACTCTACTTTCTGTAGAGTTCTACTTCCTGTAGAGTTCATACATGCATTTAATTAATAATTGTAAGAAGATGACATGCATCATAACTAATAAATGTAAGAATATGGCGTGTATTTTAATTAATCAATGTTTTTAAAAAATGAGAAGTGGCGTTCTTCTTCCTTTAAACGCTTGGTCTGGGCTGAAAGTGAGAGTGGCTTAAGTAATGAGTACTTTCGCGCATGTGCTGCTAATTGTGTAATAGGTGTTCCTGTTTGCGAATGGCTTTTGCGAGAGTAATTGGGTTACAGATGTTTTTAAAATGTAAGGTGTAAAGAGAAAATATGTTTTGTAATGTGAGAAAGAACATTAAAATTAACTGTTACACAAAGAAGAAATTAAAACACATCACCAAGCAAGTCTATTTATCTTTCATTAGTTTCTCACTTAACCCATAGTAAAACATTTTGAGATATAAATTGTTAATAAAAACACTTGGTATTGTTTCTCTGATTTAATCAGTGAAACAATATCAAGGGTTTTAATTAGTACTTTAAAGTATGTTCATTGGTAATGGAATTTGAATATTATTCTTTTGCAAAGCTGATATGCTGACTGTTAAGGTAAAATTATGTTATCTATTTTTAAGCTGATATGCTTTTACGAAAGAAGAGACAACTTAAACTGGTTGTACAAATGAAAAATATGTTTCTATTGCTTAGTGATATCTTAAAAGTCGCTTTCAAGTATATTAATGAGAAAGTTATTCTTTTACAGAAACTTAAAGAACACAAACAATTGTTGTTCTCATAATTGAGAAATAACGTAGTGTCCCTGTATTTAAGAGAGTAGCGCAATCTTTCCATGTTTACCCCTACCGCTTTCCCCCCAGGCCCTAGTTCCTGAGAAAGAGAGTACAATGACGTTGTATTTGGTTACGTTTTTGAATCATAATCATAACCTCTCTTTTCGGATTCGCTGTACATTCGTAGGTAGATTTTTTTAATATTTATGCCCGGTATTATAAAAAGTTTTACTCCCTAAATAAAATTTACTTTAGGAATAAATTAATTTATTCCAAAGATTTCGGTATTATAAACACAAAATAACTTTATTTGGCTAATAAATCTCCCCAGTAAATTTGTTTGTTTTTCTACCAAGTAAATTTTATTCTCTAAATAATTTGACAGTTAAAAGTGAAAAGTCTATTTTATTATTATAATTACTTTAGATTCTACTACTTGTATTTATTAATTTCATTACGGTTATCATGTCTACCATATCATCCATGTCAGATTTAAGTTCGCTCATAGTATCTTCCCTGACAGTGATTAATTCCAACCACAAGACATTCTAAGGAGTCGAAGACCCAGAGTTTTTCAAGTCAGACATAACTAGGGATTTTTGTACTTATGCATCCGCTTTTTTAAATTAGTTCCATTTATAGTTTTAAACGAGTGTTTTCCACTCCCAGACTAAGCATGAAGTAAAATTTTGAGTTTCGAAAAGCCTGAAAATTTAGACGAAACCAAATTTTCAGGCTTTTTTAAACTAGAAATTTTACTTCATGCGCCACGCGTATTAAACACTGAAAATACTGAAATATTGTGAACAAGTAACTTCACTTGAAATCAGTGTCTTGTACGCGTGGCGCATGAAGTAAAATTTCGAGTTTAGATAAGCCTGAAAATTTGGTTTGGCCGCTCCGCGCTTCGCGCTACGCGACCAAACCAAATTTTCAGGCTTTTCTAAACTCGAAATTTTACTTCATGCTTAGTCTGGGAGTGGAAAACACTGGTATAAGTCTTTTATAATTTCTAATAAGCTTTCTTTTTCTTGTTCTGTGTAATTCTGTCCTATTCCGCGGTTATTCTCTATAATTATAAGGAATTACACTAAATTTCCAATTTGATTGACAATTTAATTTGAAATATTGACAATTCAATTTATAAAATTGGTGGTTCGAGCTGGTTCTGGTGCAAAGGGGAGTGTGCAGTTCTGCACTGCACTTAGGCCTCATTAGGCCCATTGTGCCACCTCCCGTAGATCACCCATCCTCAGTTTAGCCAGCCCACCTTGTTTAGGTATTCTAGCATAGCTGAGGTGGGTAGATCTCTTATGTAGGCCATTGTAGGCCATCTATCACCCAATATGGACTCCCTGATTGACGATAGTGCCGGGCATTCACAAAGAAAATGCCATGCAGTCTCGTCTTCTATGCTGCAACCTCTACAAGATGGGGAGTCAACTATCCCCATCCTATAGAGGTGCCCGTTTAGTCCACAGTGACCAGTAAGGATGGCAGTTAAGCGCCTGAGATTCCTTCTAGCCAGCTGCAGGTACCGTTTCGCTGATCTCTCATTGGGATACACAAGTGTTTCCTTAGAGAGCTTGCAGCCCTCGATATCATCCCAACGCATCCTGAATTTCTCCAGGGCATTGGTTTGTAACATGTTACACAGGTAGAGAGGAGCTAACCGCACTAGCGGCTCCGGTGAGAGTAGATTCATCCGAACCGCAGCTCTTGCCAGCGCGTCAGCTCTCCCGTTACCTGTGTCTGTATCATGCCCTTTCACCCAGCAGACTTCAATGTTGTTGTGCATTGCTGCCTGTCTGAGTTTCCCGTGGCACTCTATTTCGGTCTCTGACGAAGCATAGGCTTTCTGCAGAGACAGAATCGCTTGCCTGCTATCCGTTAAGATTAGAATGGCTACATTTGTCACCTTGCGGTTTATGATGTACTCAGCCGCAAGTGTTATTCCCATCAGCTCCAGTTGCGTGATGGTTCCATGAATTCCCATCGGAACATTTGCTTGGATTTTTAGGGTTTTAGAGAAAACTCCAAGGCCCGATCCTTCTCTCCTTTTAGATCCATCTGTATAGATCCTTATAGCAGACTCTCTCATCCGCTTAGTGGGTTGAATAGTAACGTTTTAGGGTGTGTTCCGTATTAGTGTTGGTACACAGCAGTCATTAACAGCCTCTAAAAGAGGTATATCTCTACAGACATTCCTCCAGAGGTGTCCTCTAACTTCCTCACAGCTGTTACTATTCCAAATCCCACTGCACTGAAGGCGAAGTATAGTCGCCATGGCCTCCTTCTCCACGTGGATATCAAGTGGTGGAAGGCATAGCATGACTTCCATCACCATCGTCGGAGTAGTGTGCATGGCGCCTGTTACACTAAGACAGTCTGTCCGCTGCACTTGCGAGATTTACTTCCTCGTGTCCTTCTGTTTGGTTCTGGGCCACCAAACTGAAGCTACGTAAGTCAGCATGGGCCTTATGACAACTGTGTACAACCACAGAGTCGTGCGTTGTTTCAAACCCCAGGTTTTCCCCACTGCCCGACGACATTGCCAGAAGGCCCTTATAGCTTAGTCTGTTTTGATGTCGATGTGCGCTTTCCAGCTCAGTTTCCTGTCGAGAGTGATGCCCAGGTATTTCACCTCGTCGCTGTACTGCAACATCGTATTCAATAATTTTGGTGCTTTTTTCGACACCTTCCTTTTCTTGGTGAACAGGACCATTTTGGCAGGGTTTACCGATAGGGAGTGATCATTGCACCACCTAGAAACTATGTTTAGAGCTCCTTGCATCTGGTCGCATAGGGCGTCTTCAAACTTACCACATACTAATCGAATGGTGGTTCGAGCTATCTCCACAATGAAAATTTAAAAAAATTTAATTTCGGTCTGTAATATTCTAATTAAATTATTTATTTCTAGAATTGCTATTTAACATATGTGGTAGGTTTGCTTTATAATACGCAATTTTATTTGCCTATTATTAGTTTACTAGGTAAATAAATTTACTCCACAAATAGTTATCTAATGATTTATTAATCGTTTATAATACCGGGCATTAGTGTTGAAAATAAGAGTAATTAAAATAAGACTTTGTGTTAGTGTTTAGTGTAACTAAAATAATATTTTGTGTTACGTGTAATTACATTTAAAAAATATGTTGACGTTGATTGGGTTACAATAGAAACATATATGAAGCAAAGATTATTTATAAGATATAATTATTTAAATTACTAATATTGGGTCTTTAAAAATAACATAGATGGGTAGAGCAAAATCTCTTAGATAAAATAAAATGCAACGAGGAAAAAAATTAATAAATTGTAAATAAATACAATTATTAACATGTTTTAAATATTATTTTCCCCTCTTCGCACCTTCCTCAAATATGTAAATTATTTTTCTCGTGATTAAACTTGAGTTTTTAAAAAGGATTTTATTATCAAAACTACGTCTTACAGTAAGCAGAACAATTACAAGACTGAAATAATTATTATATGAATTACAATATAGTACACTTATCTAAAGATAGTAATATAAGAAGGTGATTACATTATGCTGATGCATGCGTGCATCTGCATCCTAGACAAAGGAATAAGAATAATTATGTAAGAGAATTTTATAGGGTGAGCGATAGCTAACTCCTCCCCCCTTAAATTTAGGACCCCCCCGGAAGATGGAAATGGATTGATGTATTTTCTGGTGGTTGTGTCGTCTTCGGCAGCGTCTTCTTTCTTGATTGGATCCAGCGTGGTAGTAGGTATCCTGAACAACCAAAATAAACAGGTATAGGATCGACGTCCAGATACTTGGAGTGTAGATATGTTGATTTTCCGTAATTATCGGAATCTGTTGTAGTACAGGGATTTCTTGAAGATTCAGTTTTCGTAGAGATATCTTGAATGTTGTGAAGTTAATTTTGTTGAAATGTAGTTCGCTGCTCCTTATTATGGCTGGACTGCCAAAGGTCGCGTCTTGATAAGAGATTTGATGTCCTCTGAAGAATACTTCGCAGTTTCCTTTTTGTATTAGATAAATACCGATTATATTTTTATTTTCGGTTCCATGTTTACAGCTTATTTTGATGTCTTCTTTAACGGGAAATACAGCTAGGTATTAATTTATAAAGGGTAGAATTTCCAGATGATTTTCTTCGATGTGCAGAGTAATATATTGACAATTTTTGTTATTTCCGGTCAGCAGAATTTGTTTTTCACATTCGGCCTCATGGCTTGTGAGCAACTGTCTTGGACATTCGTAATAATTTATTACTTTTGTACATAAGCGGTCTAGAGGCCAAATCGTATCGTCTTTTGATTTTAATAAGGTATTTACGTTAGGTATGTTTGTTATAAATTTATTCTCAAACTTCGTAGGAATAGAATTTAAGTAATACAATTCAAATTCAGTTTCATAGTATATTGGAATTGATAGGAAATAACTAATTTTTGTTGATTCGATTTTACAACTTACGTTAATAATTGATTCAAAATCTATTACGTTTTCATATTTTAATTCAAATGGCAATTGTTTATTATAATAAGTGGAAATTCTTGGGGTTTAGGACGCTACGGTGAAGTGATCCTAGTTTACAGAGCGTGATTGAATTTTCAGTATTTTCTATAATTTTTAAGATTGAATTATATAAAATAATTAATTGATTGAATAAGTCTTTAGCAAACAATAAATTTTGATGATCTAAGTCTTCAACTAGTATAACACTTAATTGTTTAATTCTGGCTTGCAGAATATCTTCGTTATGTTCAATATTTTCGACAGTTTCATTAATTCTTTTAATAAATTCGTTATTTAGGCTATAGCCAAATTGAATTTGATTTTTAAGGAGATTTTGGTTTTGTTGTATGTGATTCAAAATTTCGTCTATTCTCTTACCGTCGTTGGCATCTAAATTTCCTGAAATTGTTTTAGCAATTGTGCCTAGACCATTGATTAATCCTCGCTTGTTTCTATGTTTTTGTATCTAATTTATTAAGTTCGTTAAAAATTGGTATTAAGTTGTAATGATGAACGAAGGTGTGTACACCTTTTTGGAGTTTAGCGGGTCCCATGTTAATTGGGAGTATTCCAATATTATTGGTGATATTTTTTATTTCTGTTGCCTGCGTCACGCTGACGAGGAAGAACCTGCAACGGAATCGTTGGGGTTAGGTTCATTTAGATAAATATTAATTTCAATATTTGATTCATCAAAAATATAACTAATCATTGATTTTACAATTTTGTAGTCTAACATATCCAAACCACAACCCAATTTTAATTCATAGAATTTTCTTAAGTTTATTAGGGATAAAAATAGGTCTTTGTAAGACGGTTTATTATAATACTTTTCTTTTGTAGTTAAATACAGGAGGTATTGTTCCTCGCTTTTGAGATAAGCCACTGAATGTAGTTCAGGGTTTTGCGCTTTCAGAAATTCGACTTAACCGAATTTTTGTTTACATGTTTTTGCTATTCCGGCACTCATGTGTAAATCTTTGCTTACGCAGTGAGCTTTTGATGCGGAAAATAAATTTGCTTTAATTTCCTTTAAGTTTTTACTACTAAAGCTTTAATGTAGTTGTAGCTATTGATAATGGGTATTTAGTACCCGAAATTTACATCTAGCAAGAAAAATAAAAGTGAAGAAAGGAATATAACTGTGTTTAATTAAGTACTAAACCTTTGTTGATTATTTTCAAAATTATCATAATTAAATAATAGTGTGTCATCGATTACTTTATCTAATTTGTTCCTCTTAACTCGAGGTCTTTTAATATTGGACAGGTGAATTTTTTCAACTGTGTTATGATGGCTAAGATAAATCTATGCTGTTTTAAATTTTTTATTTACACTTTCTATTTTTTCAGGTTTATATTTATTTTTCGTCTTTGACTGTTTTTGTTTATTTTTGATGAATATTTTTTTCTTCTATATGAGGTATTTCCTCACGATTTTTATTACATCTTTCTAGTACTTTTTCTTTATTACTTTGTAATCTTTCATTGATGTTTTTATACAATATTTTTAATTTATTTTTATGATTTATGACGTAATTATTTATTAAATGAGTTTCTAAACTAATATCGAACGGGTCACCTAAATCTTTTATGTGTCCTGAAATTATTTCAAATGGTTTTAATTTGGTTACAGAGTGTACAGAGTTATTGTACGCGAGAAGAGCATAATTAATTTTTATTTCAATAGGTTCCTTTTTATAATTATCTTGATTATTTAATAATCTAATATGCTCAATTATTGTTGAATGTATTCGTTCAACTACGCCATTGGATTCTGGGTGTTGCGATCTTGTAAAATGTAAATTTACTTTATGTAATTCGAGCAACTCTTTAATTACGGAATTCTTGAATTCCAAATTATTATCAGCGATAATCGTATTAGGTACACCGTGATAAGTAAAGAATTTGATTAAATTATTGGCAATTTCTATTGCTTGATACGAGTTTAGTCTATACATCTGTGTGTATTTAGAAAATAAATCTATAATAGTTAAAAACTTTGCACCTTCTAATGCGATGCTATCGATGTGCACAATTTCAAAAAGTCTTACAGCAATTGGGGTTAAATTAAATTTTGTTTTTATAGGGTTTCTCTCATATTTACATACTAAACATATTTGACATTCATTTATATAATTTTGGATAGTACGCCTCATATCTGGCCAATAAAATTGTCTTTTTAATTGAGACTGTCTCATCGATTCCGCGGTGATTAGTTTTGCTTTCGTGATATAAATGAATAGTATTCGTAATTTCTTCGTCGCTTTCGACATCGGCTAATTTCGTTACACATTTGACAAAATCGTATCCTGAATTTTTAAAATATTTTTGTAAGATTACACAAAATTCCTCATAAACTGGGCTTTCAAAATAAATATAATATTTTCCTTTAGGGACGATATATTCTTTAATTAAATCTATTACATCATTTTCAAAGTTATTTTTACTTAATTGAATGTGTAAGTGCATTTTCCTTTTATTATAAAGATAAGCAATTTTCGGTTTGGTTGGATTATAGTTTACTTCTGAAATTATTAATTGGTTATTGCCAATATTTACGGATTTCTCAACAATTGGTGTAATGAATATTGGATCCTCTTCGTTTGAATGCATAGTTACGGAATCAGAGTGACACTGATTATTTATCTCTTCATTATCTAGTTCTTTCGCGGTTTTTAAACTACCTGTTTCCACTATTTGAGATTCGTTATTCACGAATACATTTTCATCGAAATGTTTTACATAAAAATTAAACTTATCATTTACATTTAGTTCTATGCGTGACAATGCGTCAGCATTTACGTTTTGCGTTCCCTTTGTATACTCTATTTTATAGTCGTATTCTAACAATTTAAGTCTTCATCTAACAAGTCTAGTGTTAGGTTCTTTTACATTCATGAGCCACTTGAGAGGTTGATGATCGGATATGATTTTGAATTGCCTACCAAATAAGTATGGCCTAAAATATTTTACGGCCCATACAATCGCAAGAAGCTCTTTTTCCGTTGTGGAATAATTACATTCGGAATCATTAAGAGTACGGCTTGCGTACGCAATGGGTAAATCAGAGCCTATATTGCCCTGTGATATAATAGCGCCAACAGCAAAATTGCTGGCGTCTGTTGTGAGAACAAAAGGTTTAGAGAAATCTGGGTATTGAAAAAGTGGTTCGTTTGTTAAAATATTTTTACATGTGTTAAAGCAATTTTGATATTCAGAGTTTGTGATATCTATGAGAGCATTCTTTTTAGGCACTTTGTAAGTGGTTTTGTTAAACTAGCAACATTTTTAATGAATTTTCTATAGTATCCCAGGAGTCCTAGGAATCCTTTAATTTGTTTTGTGGTTTTTGGTATGGGGAAATTATCGATTGCCCTAATTTTGTCGGGATTCGGTTTTACACCTTCTGGCGTAATAACATGGCCTAAATATGCAACTTCTTTTCTCAGAAATTCGGATTTGTCTATTTGAATTTTAAAGTTCGACTTACGGAGTCGATTAAAAACTTCTCTTAAATTTTGGCTGTGTTCTTGTAGGCTAGTACTAAATATGATTATGTCATCCATGTAAACGAGACATTTTTCGTTTTGAATGCCACGTAGGACATTATCCATAGCTCGTTGAAAAGTAGCAGGAGCATTTTTCAATCCAAACGGCATACGTAAGAATTCGTAATGGCCGTTTTGTGTATTGAAGGCTGTTTTCGAAATATCTTTTTCATCGATTTCAATTTGATGAAATCCGGAAGCTAAGTTGAGGGTCGAGAAATATTGACAACGCCCTAATTTGTCTAACAAATCTTCGATATTGGGTAAAGGGTAACGGTCGCCTATTGTTTTCTCGTTTAACTTGCGGTAGTCAATTACTATACGCCACTTGCGCTTTTGGGACGCATCGAGCTTCTTTGGTACCACCCAAATCGGTGATGACCAAGGGCTATGAGATGGTCGGATAATATTTTGACTGAGCATATCTTGGATTTGATTTTGTACTTCTACCCTGTGGATTTCTGGGTATCTGTACGTTTTTGTGTAGACGGGAATTTCGTCACTAGTAATTATATTATGTTTCACATTATTTGTGAAAGTTAACTTATTATTTTTCACATGAAAAATATCTGGATATTCTTTGATTAAATTCATAATTGCACATTTCTCTTCTTCGTTCATATGTTCTGTGCGAACTTCATTAATATCGAATTTGATATTCGATTCTAAATTATTTAGATTATTATTATTATTATTTAAATTAAAGTTGTCAAGTGTTTCGACAATAAATGGTTTTTTAAAAGAAAAATTCTATCTTCATTAGAATAATTTGTAATAGAAATAAGTGCTTTATTATTTCGCACGCTCGTTGCGCATTGTGGAACTTCACAATCTTTAAGTTTCATATAAGGAATAATTACATCTCCGTTATCGATATTAGACACTTCGATTTGAACTATTTCTTGAACTCTACCAGGAATAGGAATTTGTTTTATTTTCTTCGTGTAATTATTATTACAATAAAGCGGAAATATGGCTTTAGGGGTTTTTAATATATTATTAGGAAAGTCTACTACTGCTTTAAGAATTTTTAAATTATCGAGTCCGATCAATATATCGAAACTAGAATGGAAATCGAATAAATGAAATTTTATAACTAAATTTATAACAGTATTAAAGGTTTCCTTAAAATTAATCATAGTACTATATTTTTGTACAGAGTTGCCATGTGCAGTGGCAATCTGGAATGGATCGTACTTTATTTTATTTTTATAAAACTTATTAGCAATATTGGGGTTGACAAAGGAGTGTGTACTCGCTGAGTCGATTAACATTTTTAGTTGTGTATGCGGGTCGATGGCTTTGATTATTTATTATGCCAAATAATTCAATTAATTTTGGATCCCCGAGGCGATTTCGCCTAAAAAATCTTAATTTCCGGGTTCTTCAATATTTTGTAATGCACCAGGGTACATTATTCTAGCGGTATGATGAGTTGAAAGGGACATTGGTGTTGGTAAATTTTGATTGTTGTTATTATTTCGATAATTATTACTTATATATTGATTATTACGAGTTTGATTTGGTTGAAGTTGAATATTTTGATTAATTGTTTGGGGAGCACGATATTGTGGTCTTACGTTATGAAAAGTATTTGGATTAGGTCTATTTGGTGTGTAATTGTTATTAAAATGTTGGTGTTGAAAATTTCTATTAAAAGGTGTAACGAAGCGAGGCGAAGCTCTCGTCGGTACATTATTACGTGGGGTAGCATTTTGTTTTTGACCAAATTGATACTGTCAACTCTATTATTTGAAACATCTAATTGAAAATCGTTCGTGAGCATTGATAATGCCACATCTAAATCTGCGGGATTTTTCACTCGTATTTGAGCTCCGATTGGATCTCTAAGTCCTTTCAATAATACTCTCAGCGCATTTTTTCTAAAGAAGGTATTCATAATGTTTCGTTCGTTGGCGTCGCCAGAATGGCTGGCAAGCCATGATACTTGGAGATTTAGCAAGCTTTGTATTTTATTATAATAATCAAACGGTGACTCACCAATAGACTGTTTGCATATGCCTAACTCGTGATTTAAGCTAAACAAATCACGTTTATCGCCATAAGAATTAATTAAACAATTTTTTAGATCTACGAAAGTGTAAATTACACTTGATGAAATATTTACGGCGGCATCGCCCTTTATTTCGCGAATATTGACGATATCAAATATTTATTTTGAAAATCGTTTATATCATGTTGATTATAAAATCGGCTAATTAGTTTTCCACTAACTGCACGAAATCTTGCTAATAATTCAGGCTCGCCCCGAAACTCAGGCAGCATATTTAAATATTCCGGTTTTAAGACAGGAATTTGTTGTACGACTAGGGGTGCAACTGGGGGTACAACTGGGGGTACAACTAGTACACCAGCAGCTTGGGGATTAGGATTAGCCATTTTTCTTGTTTTACGTTTCTTAAATATATTCCTAATCTGTTTGAGTTTGATTGTTCTAAGTTGACTATTTCGTGATTTTGACGATTTAGCGACGCGCTTGACCTCTAAAAGACTTAAGTACTTACAGATAATAAATCCTGTCCATGAGCTCTCGATGATTCGCTAGCTGCAGGGACGATGTTGAACTTGTAGACGGGACGGATGGCGGATGTCTTGATTTTTTAAGAGTCCGTTATCACAAGTCACAAAGTTCACAAAATTCGTTCTCCCGATAAATCGTAAACACGAACCAAATTGATATTCACTCAAATTAATCGGAAGATCGTACGACTGCGCCAATTATTTTTCTCGTGATTAAACTCGAGTTTTTAAAAAGGATTTTATTATCAAAACTACGTCTTACATCAAACAGAACAATTACAAGACTGAAATGATTATTATATGAATTACAAAACAGTACACTTATCTAAAGAGAGTAATATAAGAAGCTGATTACATTATGCTGATGCATGCGTGCATATGCATCCTAGACAAAGGAATACGAATAATTATGTAAGAGAATTATATAGGGTGAGCGATAGCTAACTTGTATTTACATTATACAGGTAGTTTTTCTTTAAAGTATACGTATTCCAAATTCAGCCTATTTTCTGTAAATCTTGAGATATTCCCTGTTTTTTTTCAAGTTTAATTTCAAGCTTTAAACAAGTGTTTTCCACTCCAGACTAAGCATGAAGTGAAATTTTGAGTTTAGAAAAGCCCCGTAAAAATTTGTGGAGGGTCGCGCAGCAAAATTTATGTATATTCGAATTTCACTTAAAATCTGTGTTTTACACGCGTGGCGCATGAAGTAAAATTTCAAGTTTAGAAAAGCCCATATGCTTAGTCTGGAAGTGGAAAACAGTCGTTTTAGGCTTCAAATTGAATTTTTTTAAAAAACAAAAAATGTTAAAAATGTACAGCTTATCCATGTTTACCTAAAAGAAAAATTCCCTGTATAATTGTATTGTATAATAGAAACAACAGTCATAACTAAAAAAATAGTATGTTATACGAAAGAAGTTAAAATGTTTTATTTTATCAAATTGCTATTATTTTTACTCCTAGAATTAATAAATTGGAATAAATTAGAGTTGGCAGTACCTTAAAATTTATTATAAATTAAGGCTGTGAATTAGAATTTACAAAATAGTTAAATATTTATATAAGAAAACTAAATTAATTAGTGTTAAAAAGTATGTCAAACTAATATTAACACTAAATATTCTTATAGTTTAATTAATTACATTGGTTAATAATTAAACGTTATTAAAATGTATATTTAAATATTAGAGTTTGCAGGTTCATTACGATCCGTTTTGTATGAACTACTAATTTGTCACTTCAATACTAACTTATAAAGTTTAGTTAAGCTAGCCGAGTTTTGTCATTTTAGTTGTTAACGATTAAACATTGGAAATTTATATCATAATACATTAAAAATAAATATGCACAAAGTACACATGGATAGCAATATTACGAAGAATTAAATGTAGAACTTCATTATGTTGCTAATGTTATTTTCAAATCGAATTATGTCTTTTGCCTGAGATCATTTTTATATTATTAATATAATTTAATAGTAAGAATTAATATTCAGTTACTGTAATTACTTGTAAATATCTAAATCATGAAGTAACCACATTTAAATTCAGCGCGCATTTGTGACGTAAAATCTTGGATTCTGTCGATCCTTCTTACCGTATACTCGACCGTCCTTGGCGCAAACTGGCATCCATCGTGACGCCTTTAGGCTAAATCAAATTAATAGGAAGCGTGTCAATCATTATAGAATGTGATTGGTTCAGTTCGAATTTGGCGCCTAAAAGCGTCAAGATGGATGCCAGATTGCACTGCTCTCTTAAATATAGGGACACTAAACTAATACGTTCGAATACACCACCCGGTGGCAGGAAAAAATATTAGAGAAAGGATTACTGTTATAAACAACGTGTGTGCATTGAGAATGTTTTTTTGTATTTGATTTGTCTCATAAATTTTCAAATTAAACCTAAAAAAATATAAATTCGCTGCCAAACTGTTGCTTACAGGAGCGCAATTACATAGTAGGTTGAAATATGGCACTTAGCATTCATAGATTACCAAACCGTGCATAGAATTTTAGGTTATACTTTGCATCAGTATTGCATTAACTAATAAAAATGGGATTCGTTTTTAATAAGTGAATTAAGTGTTAGTGAAAACGAGTGGCGCAGCTTACATGGAAGAAGGAATGAAAATTAATTTTAGTTTCCATTACCGCTCAACGCATAGATTTTCCCCGTTTATCACGAATTATAATAAAATGATCATCTTCAAAAAAGGTCCTGGCACCTCTTCCGAGACAAAATTTAAGATGTGTCATTCACTACAAATATCTATGTTTCTATTTTGCACTAATATAAAATTATTAGTACATTTCCCTTAATTAAAATTACACACACATTTGGGGGGTTATATTTAAAATTTAAACAATTTAAAATTCTTAACTTCTGTAAGATATCTACTCCTATTACTTCCACCTACGAATACTTAATATCTTGTAATTTTAACAACGCCGTATCATATACCCACAGAAATGTAAATAGTTAGTTTAAATGCAGCCAATTACAAAAACACCTAATAAATGGCCGGAACAGCTGATCGACAGTACTCATTCCTCTGTGCGACGCCAGCGCCCTCAGCGGTCATGTTAGTTCTCAATATGCTTTAATATCAATAGACGTAATACCGTGCGATCGCTTAAAACCTGATTTAGAGTAGGTTTAACCTCAAATTTAATCATTCAATTAGCATTCTGGGCAACCGCACAAAAAATGCCGCCTACTCTGAAAGAATATTTGTTGCACAAAAGAGGATATTAAGGCTCATATACAATCTCAAAACGAAAGATACATGCAAGCCAATATTTAAAATAAATAAAATCTTGACGGTTCCGTGTATTTATATATACAAACTACTTCTCTGCACAATAACTCTTACAACCACATACATAAGAAATCAACACCTACATTGCTATAATACCAGAAATGCAAGTAATTTTGTAATTGAGAAACATAATACAACAAAATTTGAAAAGTCGCCCAGTTATATGGGAAAAAAACTTTATTCACATTTGCCAAAACGCATTCAAAATCTTAATATTAAGGAATTTAGAACTACCATCAAATTACTGTTGGCTGAAAAAGTGTTTTACAGCACTACCGAATATTTAAACGAAAAAATTGTGTGACTGCTATTATTTTTAATCTGTTTCTGTGACCGCTATATTTCATGTTTAAACAATAAATTGTGTGATTGCTATTATGTTGAATCTGTTCCTGTGACCGTTATATTTTATATTTTATGTGTTAAACAATTTAAATTATTCTCGACTTGTATATCCATTTGTAATGGCTTTAATACCAAATAAACGTATTCTATTCTATTCTATTCTATTCTATTCTGAATCATCATTTAAACGACCGCACGGTATAAATATCGTATGGTTTGGAATGAAGGGAGCAGATATTTTGTATTTTGAGTGAAAATTACAAAATTATTTTAAAGTGAAATTATAAAGTAAATGCTCATTTTGTAATTATTTTGTATCTGAATTGAGTTGACAAATAAACATATTATTATTATTTACCCACTATGAAACTTGGGTTTCGAATCTTCCAAAGGGATTCGATTCGTCAAAAATAATTCGAATTCATTGTGTGGATTCGCATAAAAAATTGTTTTTTTGTGTTTTTAAATATTACATTAAATTAGTGTTTTATATATTATATATTATATATAAAATTTCGAGTTTAGAAAAACCTGAAAATTTAGATTTGCCATGGCGCGACTCGCTTCGCTCGCGCGCCCCTGCAAATACAAACTTTCAGGCCTTTCTAAACTCGAAATTTTACTTCATGCTTAATTAAGAAGTGGAAACTCCATGTTAGAAGCTTCAAACCAAATGCTTTTATAAAAAACAACATATAACTGAACATTTATCCAAAATATCTACTTACTGGAAGTGATTCACTATCGAATAATTAAGTTTTGATAGATTTATTTGGAGTAAAAGTGATAGTTATAATTGTTTTTATTATTAAACAAAAGTTTCTAATCCTTGATTAAGCATGAAGTAAAATTTCGATTTGCGTCGCTTGCCCGCCCCGGCAAATCCAAATTTTCAGGCTTTTCTAAACTCAAAATTATACTTCATACGCCAGGTATACAAAAGAGTGATTTAACGTGAAGTTCAATATTATTTGACATTACTTTCAAACCAGTATACAGGGTGATTCAGTTTAATGTTCCACCCCATCTAACTTTTTTATTTCGAGAGTAAAGTATAACAAACCATGTATATTTGTAAACGGCAGGAAATGCTCTATTTAATAGTGTCACCGAATTGATAATACGATGACAACTGTCAACTTTTTTTTTAAATGACACCATATCTATTTTTTGTTCAATTCGGATGCAGAAAATTAGAACATTCTTTAAAAAAAAGATATTTTGGCAAATCCTCATATTTATGTTGTATAGACATATGATTTTTTTTAAATAAACCGATTTTTTTTACATTAAGTGTTTAATTCTTGAAGGGAGGTCATTTAGAAAATTAGAACATTCTTAAAAAAAATAGGTACAAATGAAGATGAAAAAGTCGATATTTTGATAAATCCTCATATTTATATTGTATAGACATATGATTTTTTTTATAAAACATACCGGTTTATTATTTTTTTTTTGTAAGCGTAGAGTTGAAATAAATATGCGGTTTTAGGAAAGTGCCCTCTATCGGAATAGAACAAAAAATAGGTATGGTGTCATTTGAGAAAAAAAAGTTGACTATCGCTACCCTCACAGTTGTCATCGTATTGTCAATTTAGTGTCGCCATTAATTAGAGAGTTTTCTACAGTTTACAAATATATATAGTTTGTTATACTTTACTATCAAAATTATTTTTGGTATTTAGGTATTTTGTTACTGATACAAGTATAATTTAACTTTTAGTTTATTTGAATAATCTTGTAGTATCTAAGCCAGCATAAGCGCCAATTTTTGTATTTTTGTTATCGATATATTTAATTTTTGTATTATTGTAAAAGTCAAAACGTAAATAAATAAATAAATAAAAAGTTAAAAGGGGGCGGAACACCAAACTAAATCACCAAACTGAATCACCATGTATATTGTTGATATTTTACCAATTTATTGGCTAAGCTCATTAAAAGTTATTAAATTAATCACATAATTAATGCTTTTTAAGAGTACAAAAATCATCAAATCTATTAAGTCATGAACTTAGAAAAAAGTCCAGTTAAAAAGTGATTATATGAACTTATCAACAGGAAATTTAAAGCTAAAAATTTAAAATTAATTCTGTTTTTATGGATCTAAAATTATTTAAGATAAGTAAATAGTTGTTAATTATAAAACACAAACGTGAAATCATCTGACAACACCAAATTTGTGTAAGGTTTTCAAGTCTGAAGACAAAATGTGATTTGGCGGATGCACCGGGTCGCCGAAATTTAACTCGCCGTTAATTTTCACTTTGAATCGTGGCCATTTTCTTGTAGATGCTTTGATTTTTGTTTTTTTATAGGATATTAAAGTCTATTCATTGCTTAATAAGGTTTGTAAGTTTAAAGTCTATTTATTGATAATAAAAATGTCGAAACTTGAGTAGTGTTCTTTAATAAAAATATATAGTGGTATTAAAGTCAGTATAATTTTTCTATTCACTATTTATAGGTTAATCTTTAGGCGAAATGAAACGTTTCTGAAAAAAGTTATAATTTATCTGTCGACATTTTGTATCCATGGCTTAAATTTTGTTTTTCATTAGAAGATTCTAAAGCTTATTGATTTATTAAGACGTTTTGTGAGTTTCAAAGAAAAATATTTCAGGATTTTCTTTACGTGAACTGAAACGAAAAGTTTCGATATAAACCGTCGCTATCTTGTTCCCCTAACTTGGATTTTTTAAAGAAATTCGTTAAAGTTTGAATATTTTAGGATTTTGTTTACGCGAAATGAAACGTTTCCGATAAATTTTCTAATTTCAACCTTCTCCATTTTGTTTCCATAGCTTAGATTTTGTTTCTCACTACAGGATTCTAAAGATTGTTCAATTGTTAAAAATTATGTATGTTTCAAATAAATTCGTTGCAGTTTAAATATTTCAGGATTTTCTTTGCGCGAAATGAAACGTTTCCGAAGAAAATTCTAATTTAAATAGTCGCCATTTTGTTATCAAGGCTTAGATTTTATTATTTACTACAGGATTCTAAAGTTCATTTTCTAATAACTGTTCTATGTTTAAATGAAATTTAAATATTTTATAATTTTAGTGCCAAGTTTAATCGAAGATTCCAAAACACATTCATTTATTAACAAGTAACAAAGAAATTCGTTGCAGTTTGAATATTTCAGGATTTTCTTTACGTAAAATGAAACGAAAAGTTCCGATATAAATCGTCGCCATTTTGTTTCTCTAACTTAGATTTTTTTACAGGATACTAAAGTTAATTACTTTAATAATAACTTTTGCAAGTTTTAAAGAAATTCGTCGAAGTTGGACTATTTTAGGATTTTCATTACGCGAAATGAAACGTTACCGAAAATATTTCTAATTTCAACCGTATCCATAGTGATGCTGTTCCGGTCGAGTCTAGCGCTGGGACATGTCCCGCAGGTCTGGAAACAAGTTTGGGTTGTATTCATACCGAAGCCTGGTAGAGCAAACTATACTGCATCAAAGGCATACATACCATACCAGACTTACTCTCTTCGTTTCTCTTGAAAACGCTGGAGAGAATCTGTGAAAGGTATATAAGAAGCCATTCACACAACTCCGACAATGGCGCTGGAGGTCATGCTATGTTTTTCGCCCCTTGATATTCACGTAGAAAGAGAGGTCATTGCGACCATACTTCGCCTCCAAAGTAGCGGAATTTGGAACAGTAACAACTGTGGGGAAGTCAGAGGTCACCTCTGGAGGATGTTCTGCAACGATGTACCTCTATTAGAGGCCGGCACTGACTACTGCATACCGACACCAATACGGAATGCACCCTACACAGTTAATATCCAACCCACGAAACATATGAGAGAGTCGGCTATAAGAATTTGCACCGATGGCTCAAAAAGAAAGGATAGGTCAGGGATTGGAGTTGTCCCTAGAACCCGGAGGACCCATACGAAAATCCCCATGGGTAATTATGCGACCGTCGCTCAACTAGAGACGATGGGTATAACACTTGCGGCTGACATCATTTTAAGCCGTAAAGTGTCAAATGGCTTCATGGCTAACAGACAGTAGGCAAGCCTTGATGTCTCTGAAGAAGTTATATACTACTTAAGAGACAACACTATTGTGCCATAAAAAACTACGACAGGCAGCAATGCATGCAACAACATTGAAATCTGCTGGGTGAAGGGGTACGATATAAACATAGGTAACAGGAGAGCTGATGCACTGGCCACAGCAGCGGCTGAGATGAACTTCATCTCACCGGAGCCGCTAGTGCGATTGACACCCCTGTAACTATGTAACATGTTACATTCCAACACACTTGATAAATTCATAAAGCGTTGGGATGATACGGAAAGCTGCAAACTCTCGAAAGAGACATTACTGTACCCCAACGAGATTTCAGCTAAACAGTACCTGCAGATGACTAGAAGGAACCTCAGCTGTTCTAACCGGATACTGCGGGCTCAATGAACACTTATACAAGATGGGAATAGTTGACTTCCCATCTTGTAGAGGGTGTGAAATGAAAGACGATATTGCCAGACACATCCTCAGCAAATGCCCGGCACTCTCGTCTACGAGAGGATCCATGCTGGGTCAAAGATGGCCGACGATGGACATCATCAGGGAGTTGCTCACCTCAGTAATACTGGACTACCTAGACAAGGTGGGATGGTTGAGCTGAGGATGGGTGACCCCTAGTGGGAGGCAGCACAATGGGCCTAATGAGGTCTAAGTGCACTGCAGCAATGCACACTCCCCCTTGTACCAGATACCAATCGTATTCATTTTGATTGTATGGTTTTTCTCTAGAGGATTTTAAATTTTGTTTAATTGTTTATAAATTATGCAAGTTACAACTAAATTCGTTAAAGTTTGTATATTTCAGGATTTTCTTTACACTAAATCAAACGCTTCTGAAGAAAATTCTAATTTAAACAGTTGCCATTTTGTTTTCATGGCATAGATTTTATTTTTCACTACAGGATTCTAAAGTTCATTTAATTGTTAATAACTGTTGTAACTTTCAAAGAAATTTGTTAAAGTTTAAATATGCTTCGATTTCGGTTTTACTTACAGGACACTAAAACATTTATTTCTCTATAAACTGACTTCGTGTCAGTAAAGTAAAGTAAGGAATAACAGTCATTTATGTGACTTCGTGTGTTCTAATATAATTCTTACTCGGGAAAAAAATTTAAATCACATTCAAAGTTGAAATAAAACACCAGTGCAAAATAATTAACAAAATACACTATCATTTATTTATTTCTTTTTATACAAAATAAGCTCTTCCTTATAATCTTAAGCCACATCATTCGCTTCATTTACAAAAAAAAAAACATATTTACACAAACTGGGAAGAACATTAAGTCTTCTTACACACATACAAAAATAAAAGACACTAAACAGTAAACAAAAATTCTTCTCAACACAAAACTTCAAATTATTTTCTCAAACAAAAAAAATAAAACTAAAGAGAGAAAAAAAAAACGTTTTCTTTTCTCAAATATAATAAAAAATAAAGAACACTTGTAAGGGGAATAAAGATTAGCCATTTTAGCGAGTTGCATAAAATATTTGAACATGAATTCGTTTTTGAAATTGTAAAAAAACAACTCAATTTCTGGTAATGTTGTTATTGTTTTTAATGATTAAAAAGTATTTATATTGTAAAAAAAAAATGTTTTTTTTATTGTTCAAGTGATGTATAAACATGTTATTTTCTATTGTTCAAATGATATTTTTATTGCAAAGAAAAACCATTTCCTGTTCCTTAAAATAAGTTTCTTATCAGGACAGTTTCTATTTCTTAAAATGATATTTTCTATTACTCAAATAGCTCGTAACTTACTAAATTTTCTATTATTCAAATTACTTTGATTGCTTAATTTTATATCACTCGAATGACTATTTTTTTATTTAAACAAAAAAATATTATTTCGAGTTATAGATAATTGAGCAATAAAACCTTAACTGTTATTGTTCAAATATTGTTTTCTATTGCTGTAACCTACTAGAGTATAAGAATTAAAAAATAATAGTTCAAGAATTTTACGCAAACTGGCCTTTGAATGAATATTAATTTATGTACACAAAATTGAAACTCTCTCGCAGAAAAAGTCTCGTGTGAAAAATTAAAAACGTATCACAGATGTTTTCTCGTTACGGATTTAACAATTAGCTGCAGTTGATATTTTTCTAGTCAATGACTTAACTAACTAATCTTCACTTTAATATAGTCAATGACTAACTTAGCTAACATCAGCTTTTACATAGTCATTGATTTACTTCTTGATTTTGTAAACCAATCAATGGCTAACTTAACTTACTAATCTCCACTGTTTTGTAGTCAATCATTAACTTTCCTAACTAATATTAACTTTTTTATAGTCAATGATTAACTTAGCTGTCTAAATCTTCACATTTTTTAGCCAACTAAGCTTATTTTCTTATGGTCAATGATTATTTTAGCTAACTAAATCTTTACAATTTTTAGTTAATGACTAGCTTAGTCAACTAATCTTCACATTATTATAGTCAATGATTAATTTAGCTAAATAAATCTTAATATTTTTCAGTCAAAGATTAACTTAACTACCCAATCTTCACTTTTTTATAGTGATAGACTAACTTGACTAGCCAATCTTCACTTGTTAGTCAATGACTAATGTAGTTAACTAATCCTCATTGTTTTAGTCTAACTAAACTCATTAGATTGCACAGTCGTTGCATTTTTTCTTTTAAATATCGTACGGATTAAATGTTAAAATAATAATACCTATCTGATACAAATTTAAAAAAGAGTGGAATAAATAATTTCTAAGCGATTTTTCTTTTTCGGAAGTCGCTCGGACTTAGAAGAGGTTGGTGTTATCCGCGGAGTGGGACGTGGCCGCTTCGTCCCCGTGGCTATGTCCATGACTGTGTTCATGTCCAGCTAGAAAAAGAAAAAAAATAATGAATACAGTTTAAATAGATGTGACAATAAAAATATCGATAATAAATAAAGTGTGTTTAAATCGTCTTTAGGTTAATAATAACAAATTGAGAATGTTTATGCACGAATAACAATTTTGTTGAATTAGTTTTGACAACAATAATAATATTAGAATAGCATAATTTTGTTTATATCTAATTGTAAATTCAGTTATAAATAACAAACAAAAAATATGAATATACTATAAAGAAAACATCATGCATAATTTTTAAATTATCTTGACAACAATTATAATAATTCATTAATATATGAATGTTTAAATTGTCTTGTCAACAACAATAATAACAACAACAAATGAAGAATCTTTAGATTGTTTTGACAACAACAATTATAATAACAAATATAAATAGAGAATGTTTAAGTTGTTTTCACAATAATAATAATGACAATAATAACAAACGAGGAACATCGCCCAAATATATGGATCCAAATATATGGATTGTCAAAAAGTCTCATATTTCCCTAGTAAAATATGAGTATGTTATGACATATCGTAACCAAGGCAATATTAATAATTTTAGGATCAATCAGAAAAAAATTAATATATCACTCATGAAATCAAACTTAACTTTTTTTGTATAGAAATGAATTTACCTAAAATTAATTGCATCTTCAATCGTACAAATTTTTACGTCGTAAAATATCAATAACATTGTTTCAACTTAAAAACAATGTTACTAATATTTTACTACGTGACATTTGTAAGATTCAAGTTGCAATTTATTTTAAAATAAGAGAGCAATCAAGATAAATTCAAATTCAAAACTATTTGAATTCGAGAAAATAAGCTTACGCTTCTTATAGTTTGCACACTTTAAACATAATATATAGAATTACGAAAAAAACTATTCGTGAAAATGCAAACAGTGTTTTAATTAATAAGACAATTTAAGACGATAAATATCCATTGAAACAACTACTTCCCGTGCAAATACACCTCCGGATATTGAATTATACAATGAAATATTTAAAATCTTATTTAATTTGATTAATTAAGACACTGTTTGCATTTTCACGAATAGTTTTTTTCGTAATTTTATATATTATGTTTAAAGTGTGCAAACTATAAGAAGCGAAAGCTTATTTTCTCGAATTCAAATAGTTTTGAATTTGAATTTATCTTGTTTGAACTGTACCGTAAGGTAAATAATAAGGTCTCACATTCTTCATACCTGCTAATGACATAATCCCCTTTTTTACCTATAAATACCTACCATCATTTTTACTCATTCCATTTCTGTGTACCTGTTTATTCCACACGCAACACTTTTTCCAAGTAAGTTTGTTTTAATTTTATTCCTATTTTTTTTAAACGTCATAAGCAAAGCTATACTGATGAGAGATAAATCTCGAAACGCGTCTATAGATGGCCTAAGACATTAGTTTTAATCCAAGTCCTTTCACTTCTAATTTGTTGCTATCTCTTAGTTGGTTTCAAGAGAATTTGACCTAAACGTTACATATACTTTAATAGAGCGTTGTAACAAATCAAATTAAATAAGATTTTAAATATTTCATTGTATAATTCAATATCCGGAGGTGTATTTGTACGGGAAGTAGTTGTTTCAATGGATATCTATCGTCTTAAATTGTCTTATTAATTAAGACACTGTTTGCATTTTCACGAATAGTTTTTTTCGTAATTTTATATATTAAGAGAGCAATGTTTTGAAAGGACATTAATATTCAATCCATTACGAAAGATAAAAATACCTTCAGTGCCAGAAATGTTGATCCCTTATTAGCATATATGAATAACAAATCTTGTTGACAAATGGCGTCAATTAATCTCCAAGAAATGCGTCCGAATAAAAAGCAGGTATAATCGAATAATCATTAACAAACACACACTCACTTAGTCATTAAGAAAAACAGATTTTTTATGTCAAAATAGTTGATTAATTTTATTTGTTCACGAGAATCTTATAATATGTGCATTACTTAATTTTGTGGGCAGCAGAAATGGGGTGCATTTAACAGTCAAGTACATTAAACACGGGATTTGCGTGATAAATGTGTATTCTAACACGAATATAAATAATTGCCTAGTTCGATTTTGCCGCTATGCAGTAACGGCGCTGTGCTAGTCAAACAAGCTTCTTTTGTATTACATTTGATCATGGTGGTGATGACGTCACCGACGCCATTTTGTTAAAGTACGTAGTAACGCGTCAACATCTCCGCCGTTCCCACTAGTTTAACGCGCGTAAGACGCGTTTGTAAACATAAATCATTTTTAAATCGGTTAAACAATTGTGCTTCTATCCGTCGCGAGTGTTTTTTTAAAGCGGAACAAACGTTAACACCGTAAAAACTCCACCCAAACGGAAGAGTTCGTTTTTTGTGCAAAGAGTAGATTATGTGAGTATTATTATTACACATTCAAATTATAATACCGTAATCTTTCATCATTTATCGGTAAAATTATTATAAAACAAAACCGACCGTTAAGATTGACGCGTGTTTGATAAATATACATGATAAATTTTGTGTTATATAATGTTGTTGTCGTGAATAAAGTTTAGTGTATAACTCGCATATAATGGCTATTAATCACTCGAACGACTTGCTCCACTCGCCTTCGGCTCGTTCTCGTGATTAATAACTATTATTAAATGCTCGTTGTACAATATACTATTTCAATATAGTAACATTTAAAATAGAAATAAAATCGTTCAATTCGATTGTTAAAAAAATCCATTTACTTAAGACGGTCTTGATTTATTTTATTTACATGAGAAATTACAATGAAGAAGAAGAATAACATATATTTCTTCTTCGAGGATATAATAGTAAAAACCCGTGTTAATTTTGAGTAAAAGTTGACATTTTGTAGAAGTTTTGCTCAATTTATAAATATACCTGTATATTTTTTAAATATAAATATTAATTGGATAATTCCGATCACATTGATTCGAAAAAAAAAAATTCATTTTAACAATAGTCTTTATCTCGCTCGTTTTTTCCGTAATTTTCAGTCAAAATTGAAATGTTTTAATGATTTAAAAAACTGGAAATATTTAATGCTTTTTAAAACTGACAGATTTTGTTGAAAATTAAATGCACATTCATAAATACAGTAAAGAAATTTTAAATATTACTCTCGATTTTTCTGTATTTAGAGCCAAAGTATATTTCAACTTTGGCTCTGAATACGAAAAATCAGGAGTGATATTAAAAATTGCTTTACTGTATTAAAAACGCTATATTTAAGATGTTCATTCTAATTCTAAAATTATAAAGTTTTTTCAATTAATTTGAAAACCACAGATTTTACATGAAGTAAAATTTCGAGTTTAGAAAAGCCTGAAAATTTTATTTGGTCGTGTATTGCGTAGTGCTACGCGACCAAACCAAATTTTCAGGCTTTTCTAAACTCGAAATTTCACTTCATGCAAAATCTGTGGTTTTCAAATTAATTGAAAAAACTTATTTTACTTCATGCTTAATCTGGGAGTGGAAAACACTCGTTTGAAAGTCCAATTTGAAATATTTATATAAATAAAGAATATCTGAAGATTTACAGCGTCTTCGTCTTTGTTGGAAAACAATCGCATGTGCATTTTTATTCTTTCTAAAATGCTCACGAGTGTTTTCCACTCCCAGGCTAAGCATGAAGTAAAATTTCGAGTTTAGAAAAGCCTGAAAATTTGGTTTGGTCGCGTAGCGCGAAGCGCGGAGCGACCAAACCAAATTTTCAGGCTTTTCTAAACTCAAAATTTTACTTGATGCGCCACGCGTACAAATCACTGATTTAAAGTGAAGTACAAAACACTGCTAAAGTTTTAGTGTTTTTAAATACACTTCCATTTATCTATTTCAGTAAAAATAAGCCCAATAGTGTACGAACCTTAAACAATAGTTTTTCATAAATTAAAAATCCCTCTTTTACATAAATTGTCCCTTTATCCCTCACATGTTTAAAAAATCCCTATAAAGAGGGAATTTCCCTCCCTGTTCCCAACACTGTTTGTAACGTCGATTTGAATAAAAGTGCAAGAATAGTGAATTTATTGGCGAAACCAACTTATTATTATTTTTAACACAGTGAGTATATTTTAATCAGATCAAATTTTATTTTCTTATACAATTTATTTTCTTGCTGTTCAATTTTGAAAATGAAGGCGTGCCGAGTAAGCAGCAAAAAAAAAGTTCAAAACGGGCAGAACGGGATTCCATTTGTTGAACTTTACGAATCGGCCTCCTCGGTCACGATTTCACGTGTTTATTTATAGGATTCGTATCGATTTTATGGGGGAAAAACTGCAACAGCAACGGCAATCATGTACCACTCTGTTCTGACACCGGCAATTTTCTCGAAATAGCGTTTCCTTACTTATTGCGCGCTTATTTTTAAATCACCTGTGATAATTAGAAGATTTTTTGGAAGCGTGTCGGTTTATTTTCGGAAGGTGTTCGTATTCGTGTTGGCTTTCGTAATTAGCAGAATAGCAAAAGTTGTTTGTCAAAAGTGGATTGTTAACTGTAATCCACACGATTTATGATGTTCGAGTTTTTAGAACAATAATAAAGACATTAGAATATTAAACCTTATGTAAGAATATTTGACGAATAGTTTTTACATAATTTCTTGAATTAATAACTCATTTGGTCCTTGGTAAAATATTACCCAGTGTTTTTCCTTTCAATATTTGACATAGTTCTTACATAATTTTTTGTAAATTTTACAGGTTGTAATACCATGAGATCGTTTAAATATGATTTAGAGTAAACTTTGAGTTTTAAATTAGATTGGCACTACTGACTGTTAACACGTAGTTTACCATAACCGCAAATTTATTTCATCATTCAATTAGCATTCTGGGCAACCGCACAAAAAAATGCCGACTATTTTAAATCATAATTTAAATGATTGCACGGTAGATACGCACTACGAAGTTTGGTTAACTTGCTTTTTTGAATGTCAAATGAAAATTTAAGAACCAGGGCAACTAATATTTTCAAGGACTTTCAAAATGTTACTCAAAAATATATTTAAAAAAATGTCCTCAATTTTGATTTCACACATCAAATGGATGTTTTTAAACTTCAGATTAAATCAGTGTTTTATACGCGTAGCGCATGAAGTAAAATTTCGAGTTTAGAAAAGCCCCGTGAAAATTTGTCTCGGGTCGCTGCGCGACCCTCGACAAATTTTCTACGCGAGGCTTTTCTAAACTCGAAATTTTACTTCATGTTTAGTCTGGGAGTGGAAAACGCTCTTTAGAATGATATTAAGGACTTTATTAGAATAATATTGTTTCTGTTTTTTTTAATTATATTGAAATATCATGATTTTTTGTAACTATTTCAATAATTTACACGAATTCTTTTATTCCATTCCAAATACAGCAACAATTTTATTATAATTAGATTGGCGCAACTGTCTATTAACGAATAGTTTATCATAACCTCAAATTTATTCCATTATTCAATTAGCATTCTAGGCAATCGCACGAAAAAATGCCGCCTACTCTAAATCATAATTTAAATAATCGTACGGTAACTACGCACGAAGAAGTTTGGTTAACTTGATTTTTTTAATGTTAAATGAAAATTTAAGTACCGGGGCAAGTAATATTTTCGAGGCCTTTCAAAATGTTACTCAAGAACAGAGCTGGGATGAATCCTCAAAAACAGGATTCGAATCACGAATCCGAATCACCTAATATGATTCGAACCACGAATACTCGAATAAAGGATTCGTAATTAAAAAGTATGATTAGAATCAAAGATTCAAATCCTCATTTTTGAATCACGGATACAAATCCTATAAAAATAAATTTGAATCTATCATTTGCAACCAGTAACATTTTATTCCATCAGTTTCTTATTCTAGAATAAGGAGTTCACATTGGCTACCTTTATAGATATGAGCAAAGCATTTGACACTGTCAATCATGAAATATTAATTTCTAAACTAGTTTCTTATGGTTTTTGTTCAGGTCCTCGTGATCTCATAGCATCATACCTAACCAACAGATCGCAGATTGTAAGAGTGGGATCTCAGGTCTCTACACCTCTGTCTCTGAAGCACGGTGTACCCCAAGGTTCAATCCTTGGGCCACTTCTATTCCTCATTTTCATTAACGATCTTCCTTCTAATGTCAAGGAAAGTGATGTGATTCTCTATGCCGATGACACAACATTCTTTACATCAGGCAATTTCTCTGACAGGGTTGTGGAGATCAGTATAAGGGGGCATTACCGGTTGCAACTTGGAAAAAATCGATTTTTTTTTGCATTTATTCAAAGCTACATTCATGTAGAATCAGTGGCCGAAAGGCCGATTCAATCCGGTAAGTTTTACGGTCCCTACGGCCACTTATACACAAGTCCGCCAAAGCGCTGAACGGCGTGCCGATACGGCAGAGCCGCGCGCTCACCGTATTCCGTTTCCATGCGTAAAACCGGTGTAAACACTGAGCATAAGTGCAGATAAACCCCTGTAGGTGGCACTGTATGTCCTTCACATCTCCCAATGACGTTTTCTATCTACCCAATGACATAATCTCTGTCGCTGGCGCATGTGTTCAGTCAGATTCGATTAGTGCCGGTTGATATCGAATTTAAAATGTCGAACTTGCAGAAAAGCGTGCCCGTCCCCGTAAACAATGTTTCATGGGGAATCAACACTCTGCCGAGGATAATTCGGCATTTGTCAGCGCGTCCGCGAAAAAATTGCGCGTTTCCGGCGCGGTCGGAAAAAAGGACATCGAAATTGACATGGGCATCGGCTACGTACTTTTGAACTTTTTGACGGTGTTCGACTTCATCAGCGAGATTTTGATCTGCAAGGAGTGTAAGGGCAAAGTCAAATTCGGCCGTACGGCCGGCTACGGATTTGCTTTGAAGATAACCGTCAAATGTGAATGCGGAGATCGTCTCGTGGATTCCAGCCCAAAGAACGGAAAATTCAGTGATGTGAATAGGCGGTTTATGTACGCTTTTCGTGTGTTAGGGCTGGGGCTGCAAAGCATGCAGGTTTTTGCCAGTTTGATGGACATACGAACTACCTTGAGTCACAGTACATATTACACCTTTCTTCGAGACCTCTACACCGCATCGTCAGCAATGTTCACAGTCAACCAGAAGAAAGCAGTGAAGGAAGAATCGGAGGCGAACGTCGCAGCGGGGAAAGATCCTATAAACATTGCAGTTTCTGGTGACGGCTCCTGGAGGAAACGTGGTTTCAGCTCGCTCTTTGACATGGCATCGCTCATTGGAAATATGACCGGCAAAATCCTGGATGTTGTAGTCAAGTCAGCATTTTGTCAGGCCTGTAATCTGTGGGCTTCGCAAGAAGGAACTCCGGAATACGACCAATGGAAGGATACCCACGAAAAAGACTGCACAATAAATCACCAGGGGAGCGCAGGAAAGATGGAAGTCGACGCGATCACAGAAATGTTCTCGCGGTCCGAAGAAGTTCTTGGAGTAAAGTACGCAACCTACATCGGTGACGGGGACTCCAAGACTTTTAAGGCATGCATCTTTATATATTTTTTTCCTCTAAAACTATTTGTATTTATCAGTATTTTATTCTAATTGAAATTTTGAATTTTACAGGCTATCGTCGATATGGACCCGTACGAGGATACTACGGTGCAAAAAAAGGAATGTGTGGGGCATGTCCAAAAGCGCATGGGGACGCGGCTTCGACGAGTAAAAAAAGAAACTAAGGGACTCGGCGGAAAAGGCCTTGGTAAATTACGGACAAGCTTATAGCAGAGTTGACAACATATTACGGTCTCGCAATTCGACGGAACTCGGATTCTGTAGACAAAATGAGGGACGCAATCTGGGCAACATTCCACCACAAGTGCTCGACTAATGAGATGCCGCAGCATGACTTTTGTCCGGAAGGTGCCAACAGCTGGTGCAAGTGGCGTGTGGCCGAGGCTGAGGGATCACTGGACACGTTTCACCACCCACCTCCTCTCCAAGAAAACGTCCAAGCTGCTATCAGGCCAATATATGAAGTGCTTTCTTCTACAGACCTGCTGCAACGGTGCGTCGGAGCAAACACGCAAAACTCGAATGAGTCCTTCAACGCCACTGTTTGGAAATTAGCTCCGAAACATCTGCACAGTGGGTTGAAAACTGTGGAAACTGCTACATACATTGCTGCCAGCATCTACAACGAGGGGAAGGTGACATTGCTCGCAATTATGAACGTGCTGGGGATAGGTGTCGGCCAGGTTGCTTATGAGTTCATGAGGCAATCAGACGCATCGCGAATTCGGAGCGCCGAACGCAGAATATCGGACGCCTCACGACAAGCTCGGATTGCAGAACGACAACGGCGCATCGCAGACGATGAACACGTCGAGATTGAACATGAGTGCCTGTACGGACCCGGCATTGCAGACTGATTGTAAGTAAATTTAGCACACCAGAAAAAGTTTAATTTTTTACTGAAAAATGGTTATTTTCTATTTTTGGACGGCCATTTTGAATAAACCATTTATTATTTTGCAAATTACTTTTATTCCGACTATAATTTCTTAATTACAAGTCCACAAAACTATTATATGTTCAATTTCACGAAAATTGGGAAATGCTTTTTTTTACATCATCCGCCATATTTGATCTGTGGACTCGCATTAATGCAATTTGATAACGAAATCGAATCAGGATATAGTCACAACATATTAAGGAATATTTTTGTCCACTTTGTACACATGGAAAATTATTATTGCACTCAGAACCATTGCGAAAACTTTAAACGCGTTTTTCTCGAAACCACTTTTTTTTTACTCTGTCGTGGATAGCGGCCAAACGACTTGACCGATTGACTTGAAACCAATTGACTGAACACTAGACAAAATTTACTGGATCCTGAACCTACTTTCGTCCCATTATTATTAAATTTTACTATTTTTCATCACGTTTTAAGCTCGAAAAAAATGTAAATTTCTTCACTTTTTTTTCAAACGCTCGCCATTTTGTCAAATTTCCAAATTTTTTTTTCAAATTAGGTTCAGGATCCAGCAAATCTATTATAGTTTGCTGACCAATACGCATTTTTTGTTTCAGATGACTAGGAGGGGCTCGGGGCACGACCGAGTGGGCCCATGTTTCGCGGGCGGGGTGCCAAGATGGCCGCCGTTGCCGCCATGATTATAAATATTTATCGTGTAAAAAAATGTTAAATAATAAAGTAGACCAATTAAACCCGCAAAGCCGCATAACCCTGCGGTTAATAGTTCTTTAAAAAAAAATTCCCAAAGTTCACCCATTTATTAGGCCTACAACCGGTAATGCCCCCATAAATGAACAGGAATCATGTAGAAATTGGTTGCTTTTAAATCGGCTACATTTAAATGCTGAGAAGACAGGTCACATGTGCTTTTGTCTCCGAAACGACGAGTTGATCGCTCAATAAATTCGATTCCTTGGCGTTCAAATCGATCCACTGCTTACTTGGAACAAGCATGGTAACTACATTGCTAGTAAACTGAGCAAAAATATATTTCTGTTAAGGAATCTAGCAAATTCTGTACAACCGTTTGTTCTCAGAACTTCATATTTTGCCACATGCCAATCACTATTGTCTTACTGCTTGATTACTTGGGGGCACTCGGCGTGTAGACATAGGCTCTTTGCACTCCAAAGACGTGCAGTTAGAATATTAGGCAGTGTAAATTACAGGGATGACTGTAAGCATGTATTCATAAAAATGAATATACTTACATTACCATGCCTGTACATTTTTCAATGTTTATTGTTTATCAGGAAAAATATGGACAATTACACCTCTGCCGCTAATATTCACGGATATGATACCCGACACAAAGAAAATCTCATGTGTACTTTTCGTAGACTTAATAAATCGAGAGACGGTGTTAACTACTGGTCGCTTAAATTCTACAATGCAATCCGATGCTTACCCATTGTCGCATTCAAAAGAAATATAAAACTATTACTTTGTAAAAAAGCCTATTACTCCTGGGAACAATTCTTGGATGACAACTTTTGATTACCTTAATATATTATTATAACAATTTATCTATGTATATATATTTTACTTTCTATTTAATTTGACCTGTGTAAACATACTTGTAATGTAATAGCACCAATGAATTATTATTATTATTATTATTATTATTAAGAAAAATGTACATTTGCCGACTAAATATCTGATTAAATAATGATTTTAATTAATAATGATATATGTGTTATTGAACTTTATTCTAAATCAGTGTTTTATACGCGTGGCGCATGAAGTAAAATTTCGAGTTTAGAAAAGCCCCGTGAAAATTTGTCTCGGGTCGCTGCGCGACCCTCGACAAATTTTCTACGCGGGGCTTTTCTAAACTCGAAATTTTACTTCATGCTTAGTCTGGGAGTGGACAACACTCGTTCTTAGAAGTTTCAAATTGATTGATCACTCTAGATTACTAAGTTTATTACCATTTTACAAAGGATGCAGCTCGAAGGACCAATCATGGTCTTCGGGGACCGAAGGACTACAGGGAATCGAAGTGTCTTTACAAGAAAACAACGAATAACTGAAGGTTTATAGCATGGATAGGAAAGAAAACATCAAATTTTGAAAAAAATTCGAAATTGGGTTGGTTTTTAGTGCGTTCTTAACTTCACTTTAAATCAGTGTTTTATACGCGTGGCGTGATAAAATAATTGAAGTTTTTTTAAAAGAAAACAATGAATATCTGAAGGTTTACAGCATGGATAGGAAAGAAAACATCCAAGTTTAAAAAAATTATCGAAGTTGGGTTGGTTTTCAGTGCGTTTTTAACTTCACTTTAAGTCAGTGTTTTATACGCGTGGCGCATGAAGTAAATTTTCGAGTTTAGAAAAGCCCCGTAAAAAATCGCTGCGCGACCCTCGACAAAATTTCTACGCGGGGCTTTTCTAAACTCGAAATTTTACTTCATGCTTAGTCTGGGAGTGGACCGTCAAGATTTTCTACATGTCGAGATTATCGATATTTCTAGATTATTGTCGATTTATTCACAGTTGTTATTATATTAAATGCAACTTTAATATTAAATAAATATGGTTTTTCTTAGGAATAGAATATTCACCCATTAAGAGCCGAGCAAATTATAAAGTTAACTCTAAAAGTTTTTTTTAGGTCAAATTTTGCATCTTTTTCTATGATTTCAATGAATGATTTATTATATTACATACGTAGATTTTATAAAACAGTTAAATTTAAAGTTCAAACGAGTGTTGTCCACTCCCAGACTAAGCATGAAGTAAAATTTCGAGTTTAGAAAAGCGCCCCGTAGAAAATTTGTCAAGGGTCGCGCAGCGACCCGAGACAAATTTTCGCGGGGCTTTTCTAAACTCGAAATTTTACTTCATGCGCCACGCGTATAAAACACTGATTTAAAGTGAAGTTAAAAATGCACTGAAAACCAACCTAACTTCGATATTTTTTCAAAATTGGATGTTTTCTTTCCTATCCATGCTGTAAACCTTCAGATATTCGTTGTTTTTTTGTAAAAAACTTCGATTCCCTGTAGTCCTTCGGTCTCCGAAGACAATGATTGGTCCTTCGAGCTGTAGCCTTTGTAAAATGGTAATAAACTTAGTAATCTTGAGTGATCACTCAATTTGAAACTTCTAAGAACGAGTGTTGTCCACTCCCAGAATAAGCATGAAGTAAAATTTCGAGTTTAGAAAAGCCCCGCGTAGAAAATTTGTCGAGGGTCGCGCAGCGACCCGAGACAAATTTTCTACAAAGAAGCGAGGGAGAAGCGAGGGAGGCACGAAATTAAAAAAGAAAGGAGTTACAAGTGATGCCTTTAAAACGCAAGCAGAGTTCAGCCTCCCTAACTCATGATGAATTTAAAAAACTTGTACATTTTTGCGATGAGGATACCCCAGACGGTCTCCAGAAAAAGGTTTTTTATATGCTGTCATATGAATTAGCTTGGAGGGGAGGTGAAGGAGTTAAGTGCTTACTAAATTATTTTCATGAAGAATTGGATAATTTGGGAAACAAAACCAAAAGGATTGAATATAACCCAATTTTTGAAAAAACTGCACAAGAGGGAAGTAAACGCTGTGCCGAATCAAAATGGTTAATTCCTAATAAGTTTATAGAAAAACGACAACATGTAAAAAGCAATCGTTTTTTCTTAACAGCAAATCCATATTGGCAAGTAAATAATAATTGGTATAAGGATGCCCCAGTTGGCAGAAACGAAATTTCAAAGTGGACTCTAAATACTGCAAAACAAATTGGTCTCAATACTGTAACAACAAAAATTACGAATCACTCACTACGATCATCAGCTGTATCTAATTTAGCCAAGGAGGGAGTAGGTGAACAACAGTTGCTTAAAATTACTGGTCATTCAAGCACCAACTCAATTAAACCTTACCTTCAATTGGATAAAGAACATCACCAACAGATAATTAAGAAAATGAGAGGCGAAGGCTATTTAGAGGAGGACAGCAATAAGGCAGTTGATATTTCAGAGTCTTTGTCTAATCAAGAAACACACAACACAATACAAGCAACTGCATCTACATCAAATAATTATTCCACAATTTATAATAATTGCGTTTTTATTTGTACTAATGTAAATGGATCCAATTTTAGTAATATGTTAGATTAATTAAAAACCTTATTTTTAGTTCTGGAAATAGTCGCATAAATTATTCTCAATACTTTCCAGATTCTTTTAAAAGAAAAACTTTCAAATCGATTAATTTTGAAAGATTGAGAGAAATTGATTGATACCTGACATGTGACGTCACAACAGTGCAATTTTCTTTGTAATTTTTCGTAGAATTTTCACCTACTATGCAATTTTCGCTGAAATTTAATTGTGATTGGGCAATGAAAATGAATTCTCGTAATATGATTGGTAGACATTTTTTGAAGGAAATAGTCATAGGTTAAATCCCTAGAGCTCCATATTTTGCCGGGTAATTTGAGTGAATGTGTTGCATGCCGATCGAAGAGTGCAAATTTGATAAGTATTAAAAGCCCGACAGCCGGAGGCTGGAGGGCTTTTATTATTAAATTTGCACGATTCCTCGCCATTCAACACATGCACGAAAATTACCGGATCAAAATATGGAGCTCGCGGGGTTTATGTCAAGATTATTTCCCAAATGAGCTGTAACATATTTTGAAATAAATATATTTATTTTCATATAAATTCAATAATCAAAATAACAAAGATAGTATTATCAATATCACAAGAAACAGACTTATTCTGACTTATTATTAAAATTTGAACAATTAATATAAAAAGTACAATTATTATACACCATTGGAGTAGTATTAGAGGTACTGGCTTCAGCTGATGTAATCTTCGTCCCAACAGTGGTGGTCTCATGATTGTTTCTTATTTTATTTATAATTTTTGAATGATGCTCAGTATTAAGATGGAGATATGGTTTTATTGACTGAGCGTTTGAATGCCCCGTTATTTTAATTAACTCTTGCTCTCCAACACAGTTTTGCGCTAGATTGCTGACTGCTGTTGAGCGATTTGAATGGTTAGTAAATTTAATATGTGCTGTGTCCAAACCAATTGCTTTCGCCGCATTTTTTGTCCATACTGAAATTTGGTTTCTTCCTAGAGGGCAATTTTTATACCAATATTTTTTATTGTTTGATGTCCAGTATTTGTTGCACGTCAGAAAGAGCCTTCGTGTAATTATATTTTTTGATCTTTTTGAAATTAATTTTTTAAACAATCTAACAGGGCAAATATTTTCATTGCTACTATTAGGTATCAGCCATTTGGTCTCAGCTAATTTATGTGACCCACCCTGTGAAGTTTTATTAAAAACAGTATTGTATTCAATTCTTCCTAAAAACAGAAACCACTTATAAATAATAATGTAAACTTGTATGCTTCTATTAATTTTTACCTGTTAATTCACCTTTATTGTCCCTCTCTTCTCTAAAATAATCCACAAGGCAATTGGAAGCTTCTCCGCCCCTCCAAGCTAGTTCTACTGCCGCAATGTGATAGAACTTGCGTTGTAATCCTTCAGGTTCTTCTTCGTTGAACGAATTTATTATAGAATTGTGTTCCTCTGGGGTAAATGCAACGGCACTTCTTTTTCTTTTCGAAGGATCCTGTTGTAATAGCTTTCTTTTCGCATCACGAGCACTTCTTGCTTGTTGAAATATTAAATCATTAAATGGATCAAACTTAATATTATACCTTTCGAAATAAAACTCTTGTAACTTCTTTGCTGTGATGTTCCACATGGTTTTGACTACTCCTTCTTTGTAATCGGTCCCATCGATTTTCTTCATATTAAATGCATAATCTGTTAATATCTTGTTTAAATCTGTGACAGTTTGATTTTGTGTCAACTGATATGACTTTTCATTGCAAAATGATTTAAATTGACTCCATATAGAATCGTGGGTTTTCTTCGTATTTTTGGGGGTGTGGTTTTTAATAGCCTCGATGATGCTTTCTTGTTCTGTTTTCCCAAATCGCGCCATTATATTTTGGCAATTTAAGAATAAATTTTGAGAATAAATAAATTGTTGCTAGGCAAAAAGCTAGCTGCGGTTTAATCAACCCCAATATTCAAGGGAAGCTGCATGCAGTTTAATCAAGAAAGTTGAATCGTTATTGGTTGATATTTGAATTTTCTTCAAATTTGATTGGTTTTTAAAAATTGCGGGAAATAATCATTATAATTAGCTGACTGTTAACACATAGTTTATCATAACCTGAAATTTATCCATCATTCAATTAGCATTCTAGGCAATCGCACAAAAAAATGCCGCCTATTCTAAATTATAATTTAAATAATCGCACGGTAGATATGCACTTAGAAGTTGGGTTAACTTGATTTTTTGAATGTCAAATGCAAATTTAAGTACCAGAGCAAGTAATATTTTCGAGGCCTTTCAAAATGTTACATAAAAACATATTTAAAAAAATGTAAGTCTTCTTTCTCATATCAATATCCTCAATTTTAATTTCATACATCAAATGGGCGCTTCTAAACTTCAGATTAGATCAGTGTTTTATACGCGTGGCGCATGAAGTAAAATTTCGAGTTTAGAAAAGCCCCGTGAAAATTTGTCTCGGGTCGCTGCGCGACCCTCAACAAATTTTCTACGCGGGGCTTTTCTAAACTCGAAATTTTACTTCATGCTTAGTCTGGGAGTGGAAAACACTCTTTAGAATGATATTAAGGACTTTAGTAGAATATTATTGCTACTGTTTTATTAATTATATTAAAATATCATAATTTTTTGTAACTATGTCAATAATTTACACAAATTCTTTTATTCCATTCCAAATACTGCAACAATTTTAATTATTTTCATTATAATTAGATTGGCACAACTGACTGTTAACACATAGTTTACCATAACCTTAAATTTATCATTTAATTAGCATTCTGGGCAACCGCACAAAAAAAATGCCGCCTACTCTAAATCATCGTATCCGCCCATTTTCCCGAATACATTTTCCCGAATATATTTTTCCCGAATTACGTTTTTCCTGAATAATACATTTCCCGAAAACACTTTCCCGAATACTACTTTCCTGAATCAACTTTCCCGAATGATGTTTTCCCCGAACTAAACTATCAAAACCCAAATAGGGTTTTTCTAGTTTAGGTGAATACTTCCAGAAACTGAAGTCAGAATTTAGCTTATATTTACTGTTTAGTTGAGACTGTTAGTTGTTAAAACTCAATAATATCACTTTAATAAAACACTTAATTTGTTTAGGTTTCAAAATTGTATTTATTGTATTTATTTCGGAAAACGGAAAATCTCCAATTGTATACAATGATTACAAAATATAACTTATATCTAATACCTAAAGTCTATTTACCTAAAAATAGGTACATTATGCACATTAATGAGGAACAAAAAATATTAAGGTGATGGAGTTTTGCAAAAATACTTTCTAAATTGGTACGCAGCAAATTACGTTTAAAAGTATTTATAGAATCAGCAAATAAATCAAAATTTTCAAAACGCTGTAACAAATTTGCAAAACGCATTATCCTCGAAAGTGGACTGCTATAAGTATAAACCGTACGATGATATTCTGTTCTAAATAGTTTATATTTTATTCAGGAACAATACCTTTCGGGAAATGGGATTCGGGATTTCTATTTTCAGGAAATATGGCGTTCGGGAAAAAGGTCATTCGGGAAAATATATTCGGGAAAGTGTACGGTAACCCTAAATCATAATTTAAATAATCGCACAGTAGCTACATTTTATATTTTTTATAATTTCATTGACCTTAAACTCATCAACTGGGGACTATCATGCAGAAAGTAAACGACTTCTTGAAATTCATTGCCAGGAGTTCGCTCCTAGAGCGTGTGTGCTGTTTGTGTGTGTGGGTCGAGAATATCCAATAGCCTAGAAGAAAGTAGGCTACAGATCCAAAAGGTGGTTTTCGTCGAAAGCAAAAGTTGATCGTTTGAAGGTCGGAATGGTGTGGGGTCGACAAACTCGCCGGCGGAGTGCACCGCCCCAGAAAAGGCCCACCACGTCTTCTGCACCGTTTCTTTTTTTCTCGAAACAACCAGCTCTTCACTTACGATTGCGAAATTCAAGAAATTGTGAAACGAGAGAAAAGAAAACTAGTTTTGATTAGTTGGAAGCAATAGACGTGAAATGTTGTAACAGAAACAGAACGAAATGAAGTGAACTGAACTTTATTAACCGAGTTTTTTTAGTCTGCTACTATCACACAATTTTGAGTTAATCACTTCAATCAGAATGAAGTTTAAGTAAAAATTATGAACGGTGGAGGCTTCTACTTCGTTATATTTTATTTTATTTATCAACGGAAATCTCCTTTATACATCAATACACAATTAAAAATAGTGATATAAGATAAACATAATATTACTTTGAAAAATATATAAATATATATAATATATATAGATAAATAAATATAAATAGAGTGAGAAATATAATACAACAAACAAAAATACACTAATTAACAATATCCAGATTAATAAACTGTAAATGGCGTTTGAATACACTGTAAGAATTACTAAAAATGTAAAAGTTGGGATACAACATAAGGACATTACAATACCGCATTATACGTGCCACAGGATTATGAGAACCTTACAATGTTCGATGGAAGTTTAAACGAAATAAGGGCCTACAACGAACTGGAGTTGTTAAAAAAAATTAAAATTCAACAATGATAATAAAAAACTGCAATTGACATGTCCATTAATCAGTTTGAACCCATAGCATAAATCAAATGATATTCTTCTATATTCTAAAGATTTTAAATTAAGACAATTCAATATGTGTGACCGACTATAGTCAATGCGTGCGATCCCCATTTTAAAAGATACTAGTAGTAAGAACCTATTCTGAACTTTTTCAATGATTTCAATGTTACAGTTGTGGTAAGGAGACCAAATTGCAGAACAATATTCCAAATGTGGCCTTACCAAACTGACGTAAAGGGTTTTGAACGTATCCACGCCAAAGTGTTTCGAAAATCTATTAATGAAACCGAGCATAGAAAGAGCTTTACTAGAGATCTTATTCAAATGGGTAACAAAATTTAAGCGAGAATCAAATATAATACCCAAATCACGCACTGTCTCGACCAGGGGCAATTTATTATCATTAATTGAATACTCAAACTTGCTATTATTGCTATGGCGATAAAAAGAAATTGACATACATTTTTTCAAATTGATATGAAGATGATTGCATGCGCACCAATTAGCCAAGTTATATAAATCAGATTGTAAAAGCGCATGATCAGAACTTCTCTCAATTACTTTGAATATTTTAACATCATCAGCAAACATCAGAAATTGACTATTTTTAATATAACTCCCAATGTCATTTATAAAGATCAAGAACAGAATTGGCCCACAGTGTGAGCCCTGGGGGACCCCAGATGTAACGTTGATTGCTCTGGAGACGAAGTTATCAATCAACCATTTTGTCACAAAATCACTAAATCCCAAGCCTTCAAGTTTATTTAAGAGAACAGAGTGTCTAACACGATCAAAGGCTTTGGAAAAATCAGTGTAAACAGAATCAACCTGACGACCCCTTTCCAAAGCACTCATCAGATACATCTGGTAGGAAAGCAAATTAGACGTTGTAGACCTGCCCTTTAAAAATCCATGTTGTTCGTCACAAATAATATTCCTGCAGCACCAAATAAGTTGATCGGATATTAGTTTATCTAGCATTTTAGGAATTGCGGACTGGATAGAAACTCCCCTATAATTTTGTATGACTTCCCTCGAGCCCTCTTTAAAAATGGGGTTGATGTAAGAATGTTTCCAAAAAGTAGGAAACACCCCGGTATTAATAGATTTATTGAATAATGTTTCAATCGGGGTAGTCAGTGAATAAATACATTGTTTTACAAAATAAGGGGGTAAACCATCCGGCCCCGAGCTAAGTGAGTCACTTAACTCATTGATTGAATTAAATATATCGGAAGTTTTTAGACTAAACCTTGAGCAAGATATTTTATGATCATAATTGAATAATGGAGCATCAATTATATCCTCATTGTAAACAGTGCAGAAATAGTCAGCAAATAAATCAACACAAGAACTTCCAGCATTGCATTGTGTATCATTAAAATTAATTTTATTTGGAAAACCTTTTATGTTTTTGCACTCATTAACAAAAGACCAAAATACTTTAGAATTAACTTTTATGGTATCCTCAGTTTTCCGAATATAGGATTCATAAAGTGTTTCACTTAAATTGCAACAAGAAGATCTAAGATTTTTGAATGTTTCATAATCAGTAACACGACCACTTTTTTTAAAAGCGACATGGGCTATTTTCTTAGATATAATTAAATCAATGAGTTCACGATTAAACCATTATGGATAATTTGATGATTTATAATATTAAGAAGGCACATATAATGAGAGGGCATGATTAATGATGTTATAGAAATTATTTAAGTTTAAATCAATATTTTGTTCCTGAAATGCTAGACTCCAATCAACATTGCAAAGATAATCATTCATGGCGCTGTAATTAGCTGATTTGAAATCATAATAAATATAATCAGTGTATAAAGGACTAAATGTCTTTGATAAGTTCACAGTAATATCATAGGATATGTGATGATAACTATTATTGAGTAATGGATCACTGGATGTTTTAATATTAATATTAAGTAAATTAGAAAATATTAGATCAAGAAATATGCCACGTTCATTTGGAATGTGGTTCTTTTGACGCAAATCATTAAAATTAAAAGAATCATTAAATGCACGGGCACACTGGGATGTATTTGAGTAAGACAATAAGCTATAACCCGAAAAGTCCCAAACTGCAGTCATTAAGTTAAAATCTCCACAGAAAATATAATCAGAACTAGGATTATCCAAACAGATTTGATCAATAGCTAATGCATGTTGTTCATATATATTACAGGGGGACATAGGTGGAATATAAGAAGCACCAAGTATTAATTCATCATTAATTTTAACAAATAATTGTTCTACAATATTTACTGATGAATCCAATTTAATGCTATTTAGATCAGACTTAACGGCAATAAGGACTCCCCCACCTCTACTTTTAGCACTAGTTAAGATTGTTCTATCCTGTCTGTGAATATTATAGTTCGATAAGTTTAATTCAGAATTTAACACGGAATCATCGAACCACGTTTCAATAAGAATTATGACGTCATAAACAGCTAACCTTAAGATATAAATCACGAATTTTTGATTTAAGGCCTCCGATGTTCTGGAAATACACAACTAGTTTTTTGGCTTATTAACTGCAACTCCTGATGACCGAGTACTGACTATACTCGGGACTCCATTCCTAAATTTAATTGTCAAGTCCGTTTCACCCGAATTTTTGCGTAAAGTAAGTTCGTCGTTTAAAGTCTTTAGCTGATTTCGTTGAATGTTCGTACGATCGGCATAAAATTTCACCGCACCAGTATTCAAAGTACGCACAGCTTTGAGTACTTGAATTGCAGAGTGATGATCAGCTAAAGCTAAAGACACTTTCAGTGGCCTAGGTTTGCCGGACTCTTTTCCTAAGCGAATTACTAATTTAGGCACAAATAAGATTGAGGGCCCTAAGATAGTTTTAAGAGCTTCGATATCCTTTTTCTTCTTATCATCAGCTTTGCCTTTGTGCTCTGGAAGATTGAAAACCATGATGTTCGCAGCCCTACGTTGTCGTTCTTCAATAAACATGTTAATTCAATAAAATAAAACACTTTAACTTTGTTTGTATAACACAATATTTTTTATTTTTGTGACTGCAGTTTCAGCAACTCAACTTGCTATTGTCAAACGGAGTTGATAATGGCAAGTTGAGTTGCCGAAACTGCAGTCACAAAAATAAAAAATATTGTGTTATACAAACAAAGTTAAAATGTTTTATTTTATTGATTTAAGTAAAAATATTTAAATAGTATTAGAAAATGAGGAAGTAAAATAATAAAAATCTGTGAATAGACTCACATAGTGATTAACTGGTTAACCACAACTGATTAATTTTAAATATCCACTAATCATTGATTAAATCTCAGATTGTTAAAATTCGAGAATATTAAAATGTACTAATTGTACTGTTTGATGTTGTAGGCGTTCACTTTGTGGTACATCTTAAATACACTTGTAAATAAAACACTTTTTACTTCAGTGGTTAAACAAAGTAAAAAGTGTTTTATTTACAAGTGTACTAATTGTAAGATATAACTTATTCCATTTAACTAGGGGAGCAATTGGAACAAATGCTAACATATTTGTATCTCTTTAGAGTTTATCTGTGTAAGTATATAAGTTATTTCCCTAAAAATAATGCCATTTTTTTATTATAATTTACTTTTCAAAAGTTAAACAAGTCACATCTTATGACTTTTGGAACACAAATGTGTTCTGGTTTCTCGTCTAGTTAAATGAAATGAGCAATATAACAAATTTGTTTCTTTAATTAATATGCCCTTGTAAAGACAATTTAGGATTAATTAATGCTTGTGTTTTAAAGAAGTACAAATCACTGATTAATAATCCGCTGTAGTGAAAGTGGGCCTGAAACAGGGCCTTTCTTTGGTTTTTGTGGCGCCGAGCACAATTATAGAGTTGGGCCTCCAATAAATAAAAAAGTAAAAAAATAAACTATTTTTTATGAAGAACATTTATTCGCGTCTAAATACAAATTCGCTCCGCGCCCAAATCAAAATCAGTTATTTCTAAACTTGAAATGTTACTTCATACTTACTTACTTACTTAATAAAATAATTTGGCAGAAGTTTCGTGCACAAAAAGTACAAATAATATTGGTTTAAACTGGGTTTCTTGAGGAACCCTGCAGGTTACTGATTCTGGCTTCAAAATGAAGTTACTCTTTTCACCGTTTGGAAGATAGTGTCATTTATTTCTCTACTGATAAACCAATAAATTTAGATTTAGGTTAGAAATTATATAGGAATTGGTAAACAGAGTTGTAATTTTTGTTTAAAGTATAAAGAAATTAGTTTTTATTATTAATTTCTTAATACAGGAAATTTTTCTTTTAAGTATACATATGCCTACCCTATTATAAAGAGCTAAATTTGAAACCTGAACGAGTGTTTTCTACTCCCAGGTTAAGCATGAAGTAAAATTTTGAATTCAGAAAAGCCAAATTTTCAGGCTTTTCTAAACTCGAAATTTTACTTCATGCGCTACGGGTACTAAGCACTGAAAGCACTGTAATATTGTGAACAATTGAATTTCACTTGAAATCAGTATCTTGTACGCATGGCGCATGAAGTAAAATTTCGAGTTTAGAAAAGCCTGAAAATTTGGTTTGGTTGCTCCGCGCTTCGCGCTACGCAACCAAACCAAATTTTCAGGCTTTTCTAAACTCGAAATTTTACTTCATGCTTAACCTGGGAGTGGAAAACACTCGTTTAAGTTTCAAGTTTAATTATATGCTGTAAATCGTAAGATGTTTGTTGTTTTATTAAAGAGTTTAATTTGATGCTATAAACGAGTATTTTCCACTCCCAGATTAAGCAATAAATAAAATTTTGAGTTTAGAAAGGCCTGAAAATTTGGATTGGCTGCGTAGCGCGAAGTGCGGTGCGACCAAACCCTAGTTTCAGGCTTTCCTAAACTCGAAATTTTACTTCATGCTTAACGTGGGATTGGAAAACATTCGTTTATAGCTTCAAATTAAACTCTTTAATAAAATAACGAATAACTTAAGATTTACAGCATATAATTAGGATTTGTACACTCAAAAGAAAAGTTCCCTGTACATATGTATAACTTTTTGTGATTTTTTAAAAGAAAAACAAATATTTAATTAAATATGTTCTTGGTTAACTGTAATAAAGAATTAAATTTGCAAAGAGAGTTGATCAATTTTTGGTTTTTGTTACGTATTACGTATTGATGTCATAAGAATTGTGTTAATGTCTGACGTTTTATTGAATTTTTAAAATTTTAGAATGCATAACAAAAACTTTTACTACCCTAAATACATAGGTTTTAGTCAACGTCAAAACAAAGTTTATTTTTTTCTTTGTACAGTAATTAAACTGGCTCTTAAGGGGGGGATACACAACACTATTTTACATTTATATCCGCAATAACAAAATTTGAAACAAATATTCGGAATTTTGCATATGATTCACTTTTTACTACTGTTTGTAGAGTGGGTTAAATACATACGCGCACGTTTATCAGGGACCACAAACATGTTTATTTTTATTAATTATTATCTGTAATAATTAATTATGGGCTATCTATTTTTTAAGTTTCAATTGAAGATATCGTTTTTCTAAATGATACGAGGGTTGCCTTTTATATTTCGGGATTGGGCAACCCTAGTGTTGCAATCTTGCAACTGAGAGCTCTATCGTAAAGTTTGACATTTTTGAAGTTATACGTACTAAGAACGATTTGACATATGAGCGTTATTTGTGTCGTTTACACTAACTTAAAAGATTTATCTCGGCCAAAGAATGGAATTAAATCGTGGACATTTTCGTGCGATTATTTTTTACAACTTTCGACGTGGATTAACTCAACAACAGTGCATGAATGAACTTAATTCAACTTTTGGCGATGAAGCTCCATCAAGGACCAGTGTTTATCGATGGTATGGTGAATTCAACCGAGGTCGTAGTTCACTCCAAGACGAATTTCGTGGAGGTCGTCCAAAATCAGTTGTTGTTCCGGAAACCATTGACACTGTGCGCAAATATTGCAAGATCGTCATGTGACCTATCGTGAGATTGAGACAACCTTAGGCATTAGTGGGACCAGCATACATTCAATATTGCATGAACATTTGACTGTCAAAAAAATTTGTTCGCGTTGGATCCCACACAATTTGTCAATCGCTCAAAAAAAGGCTCGTGTCGATTGGTGCAAATAAATGCTCAAAAAATACGATTGCGGTGCTTCGAAACACGTCTATGACATCGTGACAGGTGATGAATCATGGATTTACGCGTATGAGCCCGAAAGTAAACAGCAGTCGACCCTATGGGTGTTTCAAGATGAGCCAAATCCAACAAAAGTTGTTCGCGCACGAAGCACTTCCAAGCAAATGGTCGCCTGTTTTTTCGGAAAAACTGGACATGTCGCAACCGTACCACTAGAACAACACAGAACAGTCAATTCTGAGTGGTACACAACCATTTGTTTGCCAGTTGTCATCCAAGAAATCAGGAAAACCAACCGCCGAAAACGGATCACTTTTCACCACGACAATGCAAGCTCTTACACATCGGCTCAAACAACTGCATTTTTGAGCACGCAAAACATCGATTTGATGAGTCATCCGCCATATAGTCCTGACTTGGCACCGAATGACTTCTTTTTATTCCCATCCGTAAAAAATAAAATGAGAGGTCAACGTTTTTCGACACCTGAAGAAGCGGTTGATGCGTTCAGAATGCATGTTTTGGAGATAGCTCAATCAGAGTGGCAAAAGTGCTTCGACAATTGGTTCAAACGCATGCAAAAGTGTATAGATCTTAATGGGGAATATTTTGAAAAACAATAAAGCGATTTTCAATGATTAATATTTATTTTTGTTCTCTAATCCCGAAATATAAAAGGCAACCCTCGTATACAGGATATCAATTTGAAAACAAACCAGCCAGAATATCTTTGGAACCGTCACAGTTAGAGAACATGTTTCAAAACCGTTTCTAGGATATGCAGGGGGAACCATTTTGACCCACATAACAATCTTCTGCAACCAACCTCTTAGTCTGTAGCCACCCTTGCCCATTTTTTTAAATGGCACGACCCTACTTGTGATATATCATTAGAAAGGTCTTTCAAAATGCTAATCAGTGGTACCAACTAAAATTTTGATTGTTACATAAAAAATCCAAAAAAATGATATCAATTTAGTTGATTTTAAAATTGTTGTCAAATTAGGTATTATAACAATTTATTTTTACAAATTACAAATGAAAAAGCACAGATAAACACAATAATACCCAATAGTTATCAGAGAAATCTATTGGTTTATTAAAATATGAACAACTCTAAAAAAATATTAAAATAATAACAAAACTTGCTTTAATGGAATACATTTATTAACTGAATAAATTGCATCTGTCCGCAATATAAAAAAAATCATTTTGAGCATTCTATAATTTAATAATTAATTTTTTTACATATTTTATGTAACAATAAAAATTGTTGTTGGTACCACTGATTAGCATTTTGAATGACCTCTGTAATGATATATCACAAGTGGAGTCATGCCATTTCAAAAAAAAAATGGGCAAGGGTCGCTACAGCCTAAGGGGTTGGTTGCACAAGATTGTTATGTGGATCAAAATGGTTCTCCTTCCATATCCTAGGAACGGTTTTGGAAAATTTTCTCTAACTGTTACGGTTCCAAAGATATTGTGGCTGGCTTGTTTTCAAATTGACACCCTGTATATGGTAAACAGCCTGTTAATTAGTTCAATTACAACCTGTATAATCTCCGTGAATTTGATCTGATGTTTTTGCAATATAAACAAGAAAACATTTTCTGTACTTTGAAAAAATGCATGTACCTTGCGATCGTTTAAAACATGATTTAGAGTAGGCTTCGAATTTTAAATTAGATTGGCACTACTGACTGTTAACACAAAGTTTACCATAAGCTCAAATGTATTCTATCATTCAATTAGCATTCTGGGCAACCGCACAAAAAAAATACCGCCTACTCGAAATCATCATGATCGCACGGTATTTCAGTCGACTTTGGGCAAGAAAGAGTTGATATATTTATTGGTTTTTTAACAATAAAATAATGATTATGCAGTTATCAACAATCTCAGTGAATTTTCTCAAAATCAAACGCTTTATTTAAAACACAAATGAAATCACTATTATTTTGTACCTAAAATGTGTCCAACAAATATTAAAACGCGATTCTTTATGCTATTTACTACTGTTTACTATGTTACACAACTAATTCTAAATATAATATATAAAATTACAAAAATGTTATTCGTGAAAATGCAAACAATGTCTTAATTAATAAGACAACTTAAGACGATAAATATCCATTGAACAACTACTTCCCGTGCAAATACACCTCCGGATATTGAATTATACAATGAAATATTTAAAATCTTATTTAATTTGATTTGTTACAACGCTCTATTAAGGTATATGAAACGTTTAGGTCAAATTCTCTTTAAACCAACTAAAAAATACAAATTTAAAATGAAAGAAGAGATAACAAAAAATTAGAATTGAAAGTACTTGGATTAAAACGAATGTCTTAGGCCTTCTAAAGACGCGTTTTGAGATTTATCTCTCTTCAGTTTGGCTTTCCTTATAACGTTTTAAAAAAAAACTGGGAATTAAATTAAAATTAAATTAAATTAAAAATATTTTAATTTTATTCCTAAATTTTAGGAAAGAATTTTTTTTCTTTGTAATTCTATCAATGTTCGTTTTATTATGACATATTTACACATCAATGAGAAAATCAAAATATCTTGTGGAAGTATTTCTTTTATTTGTAATTCTATCAATGTTTTTTTATAATAACATACATGGAGTTTTTCTTTTAAGTATACATACATCAATTACGTGCTGTAAATTTTCAGATATTCGTGGTTTTTTTCTATAGTTTAATTGTAAGCTTTGAACGAGTGTTTTTCACGTCCAGGTTAAGCATGAAGTAAAATTTCGAGTTTAGAAAAGCCTGAAAATTTGGTTTGGTCGCGTAGCGAAGCGGAGCGACCAAACCAAATTTTCAGGCTTTTCTAAACTCGGAATTTTACTTCATGCGCCACGCGTACAAGACGCTGATTTCAAGTGAACTTCACTTGTTAATTATATTTGAGTGTTTTTAGTGTTTAACACGCGTGGCGCATAAAATAAAATTTGGAGTTTTCTAAACTCGAAATTTTACTTCATGCTTAATCTTCTGATGGATGTGTAAATACAAGGATTTTTTTTAGGTGTACATATGCAAACGCATTTTTCTTTCTTTCTCTTTTTATTATGACAAATTTATACATTGAAGAAAAGTGAAAAAGATATTGTTTCTCTTTAACAATTTAAAACTTGGCTGCTTAGGTATTCATATTTTATTAGAAACTGTATCGAATAAACGCGAGTTGGTGAAAACCGTCCAACGGTAATGATCAGCATTCAAATCGTGTGTCAAAACTTAACCATTGTCCGCTTGATTGCTGTGCTTTAAACGACGGCTCAATTTAAAACTGCGTCGCTCTTCCTGTGTGTGTCTTTACAATCAACCGTTTTACACGTGCTCGAGAACAACAATGTTTACATTATGACGAAAATATCAAATGGAATAAGATAATCACGAAAGATAAATTTAAAAAAATTATAGACATTTATAAAATTACGTGGTATGTATGGTATTGGTACTTATGGTATTATTTCTCTGAAAATATAAACCCTCTAAAAATCATTTGTCTGTTCATTTCTCCAGGTAAGATTTTGTCATCATTTAAAAAATATATCTAATAAATCTAAAAGCGGCACTTGTACTTTTTGTTGGCTTTTTTTAGTGCACAAATACCTTGTGGTTAATCAATTATGAGTTGATATAGTCAACACATTACCTTTCTACCCTGACGTCATTAACTTCTATCTACTTTCAATCAATGGATTCTGGTTAAAACTGAACACCTTCAATTGTTTAGCACGTCGAATGTTAAGTTTGCGTTTTATTATTATGACATTCATAACGTCGTCGAAATCACGAAAATGCTCAAAATCCAATCAATCTTCATTACAACTGTTTCAAAACTATTTAAAGAAGATATATATCTGATTTCCATTAGTAGGCAATACGTTAAAATTAAAAGTAAGTGAAAGAATAATTTGAAATAGAAATAACGATGACCCTTAGAGACTGAGACACAATTTTTCGTAGAACCAACAGGAAATTAATTTCATATAAAAAGTGTATTTTCTTGAATATTGTGATTAATCTCATGTGCTAATATCCAATTAAACTGAGGGTTATTGTTCTAGGGCTTTCCATTGGTTCTTGTTTGTCGTCCCTTCTATAAAAATATTTTGATTGCTCACTGACAGGTTTGTCAAATAAATAAAGTAATAAAATCAAACAAAAGGTAGACATGCGTTTGTGATACCGTGTTTTGTTTTTTTGTGACGTCAGAATAAAAGAGTAATGTGCTGACTTTACTGTTTAGAAATTATGTTTGAAACTTGTCAGATGAATGTTTGTTGTAGATTGTTGGGATGGTTGTAGGAAAAATCATCTGGTTAAATTAAGCGCAAAGTGTGATTCCCGATCTTAGACATTGGCCAACCTTCAATTACGATTGCCAATTGATCACTTTACGCTCGCAATACACAAACAGATATTGTATGGTAGTTATTAACTAATAATTTGTAGTTTTTTGTATTTTATGTAGTAGTTATTGACTCACTAATAATTTGTAATGTGAACATGACTCCGAAGCCGCAGATGATGGCCAACAGCTGCCAGATTCCTCCGTGCTTGTTGTTCCTCTCCCTAGCAAGCACTTCGAAGAACACTACGTACAAAAGAGTTCCTGCTGCCATTCCTTGCAGTACCACTGACGTCACGTCGATTTCCGAAGTGCCCGTTTCGCTGAGCGCGATGCCCGTGCCAATTCCTAATCACGTTATTTTTTTAGAGGCTTTGCGATGAGTCGAAAATTCCGCTGGTTCATAATTTTAGGCTCAGTATTTGTTAGAAGAATAATAGTGAAAAGTAACCTAATCTGTCAAAGGAGTCATTTGTAGAATAGCAAACCTTAGATAGTAGTTAGTTTTGAAAGAAAGTTAAATTTAACAAATTCAAATGAAGTCCTCATTAACATTAAGATTACTCTGATAATCAATACATTTTTGGCTGTTTGTGTAAAACGTTCCGCAAACAGCCAAAAACTTATTGATCACCAGAATACATTCGTTAAGTAGTGGGAATTATGCCTTAATGTTAGTTGTTTCTTTTCTTTGTAACTGAGCCCAAAATACGTACCAGCCATACCAACCTAACGGCGTCACAATTGCAAAAGTCCCCAGATAGATAAATATCAGCATGACCTTCGTCTTGGAACTGACCAACTCGACGCCGACGCAGAACGCGATCACCAACTTGTGCGTGGCGATCGCCGCGAAGAGATACCAGACCTTCTGAACGGAGTTCTCCAACCCGACTGCCAACCCCTCGAAAACCGCGTGGAAGCTCAACGCCAGAACCGCCAGCAACCCCCTGAAGGAATTCTTGATGTTCTCATCTATGTGGCTGTGCGAGTGCCCGTGTTGATGATGATTGGATTCGACTTTAAAGTTAACAGTGGATTGTGAGTTAAAGAGTTCTTTATTTGAGCTGGTTATACAGGCGATTCCATTATCTTCGAGTTTGTTGAGGGTTACTCTTGGGATGCACATGTCCTTTTTTCGTATGGACATTGTTCTGTGGAGAGCCTCGTCGTCCAAGCGTCTGTCCAAAAGAACGTGGACTAACTCCTCGATTAAATAGACGAAGAAGAATCCCATGCAAAAGACAATTTCGGACATGGATATTCCGTGTCCGATCACAGGAATTTTCTCCTCTCTTTCCAAATACGCGAAGCTTTCTCTGACTTCCGGCTGCAGGTGGATGAACGTGGTGAAAAGTAGGACGCCTCCGCCGAAGCAGAGTAGCAGCGAGATCAGCAGGTTTTTGTCGTTGTCGGCGGTTTTGATGTTGATGTACCTGCCGAGTTTGATCGGGGAGATTCCGATGACGAAGGAGGCGACGCCCAAGACGCTCATGGCAACCACTTTGGCGACCAGCAGATCGGATGGTCCTTGTTGCTCCATTTTTGGAGAGTTTTGGAAATTGCTGGAATTGGTTTGCAGTTGATATCTAGGCGTGTTCTATCGTACGGTTTTTGTTATTGTTGGTGATTAAAACGAGGTGTACTTGTGATAAGTTTTGTGTTGTTGTTGATAAACAATTAACAAGCTTGAAATTATTACACACTTTGTTGATAAAGATATTTAATTTTTTTTAGAGAAACCTTCAACGAAAACACATGTTTATTGCATTAAGTATACTGGTAATTTTTGTTTTAGGTATACATGTCACGATTTATCCACGTAAATATTTAGATATTCGTTTTTATAAAATCATTCAATTTGAAGCTTTCAAAGAGTGTTTCCAGTCCCAGATTAAGCATAAAGTAACATTTTGAGTTTAGAAAATCTTGAGAGTTTGGTTTCAGGATTTTCTAAACTCGAAATTTTACTTCATACGCCACGCGTATAAAACACTAAAATATTGTAAAGTAAAAATATGCGACTTTAGCGGTTTAAAATGCAGACGTGAATAAAACGCGAGTCAAATTCGCCGCTGAGCCAATTGCTTAAAGCAGTGAATATAGGCAGAGCTGGGCGGTACTCGAGTACAAGTACTCAACATCCACGAGTACTTTATCTTCCAAGCACTTGTACTCGATGCATTTTTAAACCGCAAAATGACCTCGAATACATTTGGATGCACCTACTTAAGTTTTTTTACTACAACTTAATCTGAGAGTGGAGACAGTCGTTAGAAGTAAATTTGAATGAAATAGTTTAGCTGAAAAAAAAACCTTTTTATAAGGACTGTAACAATTTGGCTCCGGACCCTCCCCCGGCAGTGTAAAGATTTTAGAGAAAACGGCTTATGGGATTTTCATCAAATTTTGTATTTGAGCTCTACTCCACAATACTCGAAATGATCCACTTTTTGGAAACCAGAAGTGGATGTTAACTATTATCGTTTATGTTTACTCTTAGCGTTTTCTTTGTATCTCGTAAATCATTAACATAATTGTAATTATCTAAATAATAGTTGTGGATAACCAAGAAATAAACATTTAATGCGTATATACTTTGAGTTTTGTTTTATTTTTATACATACAACATTTTTAAAGATGTTGAGTTACAGTCTTGATTCTATAATTCTTTAATTTAGATACACATACGATACAACATGTTAAATCTTTGTATTCCTTTGTGTCTAATCATAATTTATTGAAATGTTTAAATTTCAACAAAGAAAATAAAAACAGTTCGCCTGACTCATAGAGAAATTAAAATTCGTGTATCTTATCAACAGTAACCAACTTATTTGTTTAACTATTCGATGAGTATTTGGCATACGCAGGATATTCGTCAAAAAATGATTCACATACAATTATCATGCATGAATACAAATGAATTGTTATATTTTTTTCGAATTTGAAATTAGCAAACGATAACACAACGGAAAATTCCTGAAATTATTCGTAAATAAGTAACTGTGAAAGGTAAATAAGTTTCAGCGTAAAATATCAGTCTCTATTAAATTTTGAACATTAATGTATTTCCATTAATTTACAAAATTTAAACGGTTAACCTAAACTGAAAAAACGACTATGATTTAAAGCAGTTTTGGTGAAAAAAGTGCAAACAAGAATGAACCAATATTTTATTATATAAAATTATAATTTTACGCGTTGATTATTATTGGTTATTAATGCTAATACAGTAGTACAGTTTACACCGATCAAAAGCAATTAAACATAAAAACTTACAAGAATTACAAGTATGTTCTGATTGGAGGAAAATTGCTAAGAATTACACATAATAATTGATAGCAGTAAAACTACTATGTGGATAACAATAGAATTGAGTAAATATAAAAAACAAAACTGCAAATATTGAAAACAACAGTAGCGTAGATATCTTTTAAGTTTTACAAAAACAACTAAAAAAAAGGTTCTGCTTTTTTACTTAGATGTATACAAAAATAAAATAAAAAATGATTACGAAATAAATCGTTAACAGAAAAAGAGCTTTTTATTTAACTCTAATATTTTTTAAAACTCATAAGGGGTAGGTCATCCTCTATCTACACCACTGGAAAACACTCACAATATAATTGTATCCAATAATTTTAAACCTTATTTAATCCTAATTTAAAGAATCTCTATATTAATAAAATCGATTGAGATTTAAATTATTTATAGGAGAGAAAACACCTTGCAATTTTTTCATCTTAATATTTTGTAAGGCTTTGTCGTAATTAAAATAATCTTTAAACAAATAAAATCGATTGGAATTTGAATTATTGATAGGAGAAAGTACGTCTTTTTTGCATGTTGACATTTAATGTGTGTGCTTTGTCGTAGGTCATACATAGAAAACTTTTATTACTATTATTTGTTTATTTTAGAGAAATACAGGGAATATTTCTTTTAAGTATACATATCCTGATAATTATAGCGTTTAATAGTTGTAAATTTGCAGGAATCCGTTGTTTTTGTGAAAGCGGTCAATTTAAAGCTTCTATCAATATCAATTTTGACTAAAGTAATAAGTAAATAGAATCTGTCTCATTATTTTATCAAAATTTTACGTCAGAGAAGATAAATTAGGGTCCAATGTTCATACAATTACTAAAAAGTGCTGAAAATGGTATAATAATGATGCACTTGAAAATGTCTGCTTGGAAAAGTATTTGAAATTTGAAGACATAAGTAAGTTTAATTCCCCCCATTTTTGACGAAATCAGTGTTCTGTATTGTGGAGGCTTCTACTTCGTTATACATGTTAATTACACAATGAAACACTTTTAACTTTGTTTGTATAACACGTTTTATTTAATGTGACTGCAGTTTCGACAAATTTAGCTTGTCATTATCAAACATGGAGTAACTTAAACTAGAGGTTTTACAGGTATATATACACAATTACAAAACAGCGGTAAAAATGGGGGTGTACATTAGGTCAATCTGGTCGTTAATTAAGGGAATTCCCGGATTAGCGCGGGCTTTGTGTATCTCTAGTGCTTCTAGCAAATTCATTTTACGACCCTTTTCGGCATGATGGATTATGGTAAGTACATCTTTTTCAAAAGTGTGATTTTCGTCTGCAAGCTCCTTTTAGACGAAAATCACACTTTTAAAAAAGATGTACTTACCATAATCCATCATGCCGAAAAGGGTCGTAAAATGAATTTGCTAGAAGCACTAGAGATACACAAAGCCCGCGCTAATCCGGGAATTCCCTTAATTAACGACCAGGTTGACCTAATGTACACCCCCATTTTTACCGCTGTTTTGTAATTGTGTATATATACCTGTAAAACCTCTAGTTTAAGTTACTCCATGTTTGATAATGACAAGTTAAATTTGTCGAAACTGCAGTCACATTAAATAAAACGTGTTATACAAACAAAGTTAAAAGTGTTTCATTGTGAAATCAGTGTTGTTATTAAATGTATTCTACTCCCTAATTAAGTATGAAGTAAATATTTCGAGCTTAGATAAGTCTGAAGATTTGGATTGGTCGCGTAGTGAAGGGAGCCACCAATCTAAAATTTTAGGCTTTTCTAAACTGGAAATAATCCATCACAATATTAAATTAAAACAAATATTTGTTTTCGACAGTCAAAATAACAAAATTACCTTAAACCGGGTAAAACAATGCAATCAAGTGCTTAAGCAGGATATCCTCGCTCGAAGATTGAAGAATATCATTAACAATGACAATAATTTAAAAAATTGGCAAAATGTAAGAATGTATTTTATAACGTTATTTACATTAACCCGTTAACGGCCGAGCAATTATAGAGTTAACTCTAATAGTTGGTTTTAGGTTAATTTGTCGATTTTATAGATAAACGTGCAATATGAAGTTTGGAACGAGTGTTTCCACTCCCAGACTAAGCATGAAGTAAAATTTCGAGTTTAGAAAAGCCCCGCGTAGAAAATTTGTCGAGGGTCGCGCCAGCGACCCGAGACAAATTTTCACGGGGCTTTTCTAAACTCGAAATTTTACTTCATGCGCCACGCGTATAAAACACTGAAACATTGTGAAGTTAGAAATACACTGCAGTTTTTTTTTGTATAAGAAATAATCGAAATATTTAAAAAAACAAAATATTTACAGTTTTCCTTATACACTTTCAAGTTAGGTCAGATAATGTAACATATCAAATTAACTTATATAGTAATTTAATTAACAAAAAAATTATATGAAAATTTGGTTAGACAAAATTATATGAAAATTTGGTTAGACAAAATAAATATTTGTAAAATTGAATAACGTTATAAAACATAATATCATCTAACATAATTTTAAACCTTATTTAATCCTGATTAAAATAATCTTTAAATAAATAAAATCGACTAAAATTTGATCTAAGTATAGGCGAAAAATAGTCTGGCAATTTTTCAGGTTTAAGTTTAAAATTCAATATGGCCTTGTTGTATGACCCACAACAAGGCCATATAAAATTTGAATTATTTTTGATTGTTTATCTTACATATGCATTTTCGTTGATTAACAATGTCTTAACATTTTTGTTTTTTAAACTGGAAACGGATAAAATGAAAGATGGTATTCGCAAACATGCAAACTGAAAATAAGCAATTAAACACCTGTTAAATTAGGATATCCTCTTTCTTGCGTAATGATTTAATTGTGTTTGCATGTGCGGTCGTGTGGATATTTCACTTTTGTTGTGTTTGTTCTTTCATAATTTCCTAATAGGTAATTTAACACAGTAATATTGTATATTTTGAAGTAGGAAACAAATTAATATATGTACTTACTAAATTGTTCAAATAAATATAATTTTTAAATCGATGCTTAAGCAGCATCATCCAATTTAACACAATCTTACGTAAAATAATTTAACCTAATCTAACTTAAGGTTATCTAATCTAACTTGATTCTAGAGATAATTATCTGGTCTAACCCACCCAAGAAGAAATTACGTACAGGGTTTTTTTAAATATACATTTGCATACGCTGTACATTTTCTGACATTTGTTGTTATTGTTAAAGAATTCAATTTTAAGCTTTAAACGAGTGTTTTCCACTCGCAGATTAAGCATAAAGTAAAATTTCGAGTTTAGAAAAGCCTGAAAATTTGGTTTGGTCGCGTAGCAACCAAACCTAATTTCAGGCTTTTCTAAACTCGAAATTTTATTTCATGCGCCACGCGTATAAAACACTGGTTTTAAGTAAAGTTATAAATATACGTCTTTAGCATACTGCTTAAGTAGCATATTGTGAACTCCACAATATTTTAGTGTTTTATACTCGTGGCACATGAAGTTAAATTTCGAGTTTAGAAAAGCCTGAAAATTTAGTTTGGTCGCTTCGCTACGCGACGCAAAATAAATTTTCAGGCTTTTCTAAACTCGAAATTTTACTTCATGCTTAATCTAGGAGTGGACGACTCTCATTTAATCTTAAAAAACACAACACGTGATAACATTGGTTTAACATAAATCTATTTAAAGCATGAAAATCTATGTCTTTTCTTCCAAGAAAAAAAAAATATATTAAAAACACCTTTATCACAAGTACACCAGTTTTCGTTTTTTTTTTTAAATTTGAGCAAAATCCCACCTTTCACTATTTCACACTAAATGCAATCCTATTAAAAATAAATCTGCAATCCAAAAACTTTCTCTTCGATATATTTTTTTTAATGTGTTCTTAAACTCCAGTGGAGAACAAGATGTAAAACAAAACAAAAGAAAGAAAAAAACTGCGAAATCCTTCAGTGTCTATACTTTTGTCACATCTTGCACGGTTTTCCACACCGACACTGAACAGTCGAACGCGAGCACGCGAGCCAAACTGAAACGTATTCTCTCCCATCGCGGAGGAAAGGAAGCCGTCCATTTGGAGGAGTAGTCGTCGTCGGCCCCCTCCGTTCCTCCGCCACTGCCGGCCACTTGGCTCTCTTGCGATCTTGAGGCCTCGAACAATAAAGTTCAAACGGGATCAGCCGATTATCTTATCAATATATACACGCTGGAAAGTTATATAGTTTTTTTTATTGTTGTGAAGGAAGAGACAATAAATAATAAATAGCATGGGTAACTCCATGTCAAATCAACACAATTCGAAGAGACACTTTAAGGAGACAATAAATAATAAATAGCATGGGTAACTCCAAGTCAAATCAGCACAGTTTGAAGAGACAATTTGAAGAGACAATAAATAATAAATAGAATGGGCAATTCTAAGTAAAAGCAACACAATTATAGAGACAATAAATAATAAATAGAATAGGCAATTCTAAGTAAAATCAACCCAATTTAAAAAGACTATAAATAATTAAAAGCATGTTACTACCATCACTTCATTTTACTCCACCATCACAGTTTTTAACAACATTTCCTTAAATTAATGCCTTCACATCAGGGGCTGATCTAGAGAACAATTTTTTTGGTGAGAAAATCTTATAAAAACATAAGCACTTTTTGTTCTTAAAAGAGCGACTAATCCAAATTTTCAGGCTTCTCTAAACTCGGAATATTTAGTTCATAATCCAGGCGTGTAAAACACTGATTTGTTCTGAAGTTTAGAACATGGCTATTGCGTCTTTTAGTTTTACTAAAGTGGAGTAAAATATTTGGAATAATAAAATAGGATTTTGATACGAGAAAGACCTATAATATTTTTTTGAAAAGTGAATTTAAAGTAGCAGTCCAAATTTAAATAAATTAAATCCCATTCAATTTTCTTCATAAAGTTCTTTAAGAACACAAAACTCGTATCTTATTAAAATACTAAATAACTGAAACATCGAAAATTGAAAATAATGACTGTTTCCTTTTGCTCGAAAACAAAAGACGATAGCTGATTTTTAATTATGGTACATTTACTTGGCTTGTTTCACTGATTTTCAGTGAAATCAGTGAAACAAACCATTTTTTTTAGACAAATATACCATAATAAGGTTAAAAAATGTTACATTACGGGTTACGTGGGATATTAATTAAATATCTATAGTGGAATTCAGGAGAGATATCCTATGACTCACTGATTTAGAATGTGTGGTTCAAATTTTTTAGAGAGTATGTCGACAGTTGTATCTGCAACGACTTTTCCTAGTTATGTCAAATTTTGACGTTACATAGCAATTTCATACTATTTAGGTCGCGAGTATATTTGTGTTCTTTTTTTTTAAAAAGCATTGAATTATAATTTCTTGTGAATATGCAAAGAATGTCTACCAGTACTTGCGACAAGAGTACACTGGGATTGAAACCAACTTAAAGAGTATGTATTGAGCTAGACAATTATATAGTATGTTTAATAAAATAAAATCTATAGAGTGCCATGGAAAATATTGTAGGTTGGCAACTATGAAATTATACATTATAATTATTATGTTTGACGTTTTATATGTCAGTTCCTAAAGCGTGTAGCCAACTTAAATTTTAAAAAAGATAAAATCATGGCACTCTTTTTTTTATTGAACATACGATACATGGATCTTTATTCAGGTAGAAACTAAGTCGCTAAGTTGAGAGATTGATCTTCTGAGCCTCATAGCGTGTACCTAATTTTTCCTTATTATAAAACGGAATTTAATGATAATATTAATAAATCTGCTTATTTGTCTATATTTGTCTAACTTTCTATTTTAAAAATTGTCCTATACACTATTTGTCTACAACACAATTATGTGTTGTAGGTTTTTAAATATTCGTTATATTTTAAAAAGAGATCAATTTGAAGTTTAAACGAGTATTTTCCACTCCCACGTTAAGCATGAAGTAAAATTTTGAGTTTAGAAAAGCCTGATAATTTTGTTTGGTCGCGTAGCGCAAAGCGTAGACAAGGGTAGACAATGCTTATGGGAGAACTGGATTCCGAGTTTTCGAGGATAGAAAAGGAGAGACTGTGGAAGGGAAGTGGGTCCATCTACTTATGAATAGAGTAAAGGTAGAAGTATTCTAGAGAAAACTGCTCCGGTTGCGTCTACACACACACACACACACAAACGCGCTCGCTCTTATTTCGTCGTGTAATTTGATCCCGTCTACACTACTTGTACGATGATAAATTTGATGACCTTCAGAAAAAATAAACTGTTCTGTAACATTTCTTTTATTTTCAGATTTCCAGCGTGTTCAAAATTATGGACTTTGGGAATAAGATATATTTAAAAAGCTCCCAAATAAACCTAAAATTTAACTAAAAATCAAAAAATAAAATTCAATGAGTTTACATTAAAGAACTCATTTGATAATATTTTTATCTTGATTGTTTTTTTCTTCATAAATTCAATTAAAACTTTGGTATGTACCAAATTTGGCAAATAATTTATATTATTGATTAGATATACAGACAGTTTTTTAAGTATAAATAACTCAATATACAGAATACACTGTACATTTTTCTGGGCTTTTCTAAACTCGCAATTTTACTTCATGCGCCCCGCGCACAAAACACTGATTTTACGTTCAAATATACTTAAATTTCACAATATTTTAGTGTTTTATACGCGTGGCGCATGAAGTAAAATTTCGAGTTTAGAAAAGCCCCGAAAATTTGTCTCGGGTCGCTGCGCGACCCTCGACAAATTTTCACGGGGCTTTTCTAAACTCGAAATTTTACTTCATGCTTAGTCTGGGAGAGGAAAACACCCGTTTAAAGCATAAAATTGAACTCTTTTAAAAACACAACGAATATCTACAGATTTAAAGAAAATAAGGTGAATTTGAAATATGTATACTTTAACGGAAAACTTCCTGTATATGAACTGTGGTAGACGAATAATAAAATGTATTATCACCACAAAAAGTCTATTCGAAAATATTTCTTTTATTTTGAGATTTCAAGCGTGTTCCAAATTTTGAAATTCGGGAATATATTTTATAAAAACAAATTTACAATTCTAAAATATATTTTCAAGGTTTTTAGTTATTTTATATATTTTTAATAAAAAAAATTGTTAAAATTATTAGATTAATAGATTATTGTTTCAAATATTCATAATTTGTATAAATAAACAAAGTCATTTTACAATGAAAAAATGTAAAATATATTTCCAACATTTTTATTTATTATATATATTTTTAATAAAAACGTGTTTGAAAATTTATAGATTTTTAATATATTTATGTTATTAAACATTTTTTATTTAAAAGTTAGATAAATACAAAAATCTTTTTACAATGAAAAAATCAATTTGAAAAATGTTTGATGGGTATTTTAATTGGAATTGATAATAAAAAAACAGAAATTATTTCAATAAAATAGATAAATTATTTACGAATACACAAAACTAAAAACATAGCAATATAGATTCATATAAACATTCATATATACAAAAAAACTAACAAACATTAAAAAACTATATTAAATTTACATATAACTGTTTTCTTATTTATTAGCGATATTTTAGAAGCAGTTTTTTCGTTTTTTTTTTTTATTCAGTAATAATTATACAGAATTGATCGAAGTGTAACACAAAATCAACAGAATATATTTTAAATAAAAAGCCAACAAATCAACACCTCATCATTTGCTTGTTTAATTTTATGACACTTCGGTTTTTAAAAATGCAATAAATAGCAAAGCTCAGTGTGTATATTTTTACTCTAACCAAATGAATATCATAATTTCCCTGAAATAATTAGGGAAGATAATATTTTAATTTTGAGAAATTAACATTAAAAATGCTACGTTCCGTTTCATCCATTTACACTCTGAATAACGTGTATGAATATCGAATTAACTCTTTTCCTTGACTATTTTCTTTTTGGACAATATTCCTTATTTTAGTGGGGATAGCTTTATAGAAGGGATGAAAAATCAAATTCTTCGAAGTGTTCTATCTGTTTTTACCTATTTGTAGGCATTTTTTCGACCACGTTTTTATTATGGTGTATACCCTCAAGTATTGCGCGACCAGAACAATACCACTGCAACTTACAGATAATCCGCAACCTTCTAAAAACCATAAATATTTTGGGATTTAAAAAGATTATTTACTGTTGACACATTTAATCCGTATCCGCAGAATCCAATTCGGTAATTTCTTATTATGTTTTTCACTAACCGATATTTTAGTTAGACACTTTTTGATCGGGTTTTCTTAAATCATTTTGAAATATTTTTACTTATCTATATAGTCTGTAACATAATCCCATCGGTACCTTTTGTAAATGTAATCTGACTAAGAATAAAACCATTAAAATAATTGAATTAACCTGACATACAAAACATTGTAAACTGGAAATAGAGTATTCAATAATTTTTGCAATTACACTTCTCAGAGAAAATCTATTATACTTATTCTATTAAAAGACATCTTGTTGTTTTCTAAATGTTTTTGATTATCATCACTTAACGAGACTTTTCAACATATTTCAATATTTGAGCCAATTATCTCAAATATTATCGATAACACTTGTTTCTGATTCCTGGGATCCTAAAACGTATATTTCCGTACAATAAAAGATAGCCATGAAGTCGGTAACAATTATTAAAATGTAAAATTTATAATGTTATTAATGTGACTAATTACTTGATTTAACAAGTTTGTTTGTTTCGCAGTTTTTGATAATATTCTCAATTATAAAGTTTCATGATTTTTATATAATTTGTACTTTCTCTATATAACATTTCGTGTATCTCGGGAAGTATTGAGAATATCGAAAAATATTTCTGCTTATTCTGTTTTAAATTATCCCTATGCAGCCGCACGACGGATGCCATAAATTTTAATCCAAAAATTAGGTAACATTTTAGTGCCCGCTGAGTGTTGTCGGTGTTGGTCAAATGGCACACAATAAGCGTTTATGAAATTTCAATCGGAAAAGTACAAGTTGATCATGTAACAATCGTTCAAAGTAAACGGATAATTAAAGTTGTCAGTGCAAAAAATTTCTGAAACTGTTAATATTTATTAAAAGTATGGTTCATTTAATAAAATACGCATCGTGATTAAAATATACAGTCTGTTTGATTTATTGTGACACAGTACATATGTCCGTTATTAGTACAAATAGAAAAAAAGTTAAAGACAATAGTTTTAGTATTTTTCATGATCTATTCAGTAGCATTGTCAGAAAAACAATTGAAAATCAAATAAACACGTGAAAGCTATTAGCTTCATTTTCTTTAATGGAACACCCTGTATATTTTGTTTATTTCAAATAGGTAATAACCTTAGCTTTATAATGATACCACATAAGTACCCCTTCATTATTCAAATAACGCGACAATTGCAAATAAATGAAATTTATCAGTTGCCATGGATAACAATTGACATAAAACAATTTGTTAACGCTTTAATGTCAAAGTGGTGTAGTAACTTCCCGTCTTGCGTGTTGTTGATTCAAATCTTTAGAGATGGGTGATAATTACTATTCTAATGATGAAAAAAAGGGATATGCTAAAGGTCTTCGTTAGATGCAACGATAATTCTAGAGAAGCTAGTATCACTTATGGAAACATGTATCCAGAAAGAAGACAACCACATTATTGCACTTTTGCAAGACTTGAACAAAATTTTCGGAGAAATGGGTGTTTTAATAATAAATTACGAAGAAGAAGACAAGAAAGAGAAGATAATAATGAAGTATTGATATTGGCCTATTTTAGAGCACATCCACGTAATTCAATACGCGAAGCAGTGGCTGACTTAGGAATAAGTATGCATAAAATATTTTCTATTCTGAGAAAACATAAAATAAGACCATATAAAATTAAGTTAGTACAAGGTTTAAGAGATGGTGATTCTGACAGGAGGATAGTATTCTGTAACTGGCTTAGCAACAATCAACATTTATTAAATTTAATTCTTTGGAGTGATGAATCAAATTTCAACAACAACGGAATCTCCAATCGAAAAAACGACCATTACTGGGATACTGAGAATCCACGTCAAATTCGAGAATGCAGATTCCAACAAAGATTTGCAGTTAATGTGTGGCTTGGTGTGTTAGGTGATACCATAATAGAACCATTTTTTATCAAGGAACGTTGAATGCGGAGCGATATGCCAACTTTCTTATGATAGAATTTGAAGATTATTCAGATGATATCCCCCTAGAAATACGTCGAGATATGTGGTTCCAACAAGATGGAGCTCCTCCCCATAACGCAAGAAATGTCAAAGATATTTTGGAAAGAAAGTTTGGTTTGAAATTTATTGCAAATGGTGGCCCCATAAACTGGCCAGCAAGATCGCCAGATCTGTCTATTTTAGATTTTTTTATTTGGGGATTTTTAAAGCAAAAAGTTTATGTTACTCGTCCAGAAAATCTAGACGATCTGAAAAATCGTATTCGTATGGCATGTGGCCAAATAACACCACGGATGTTGCAAAAAGCACGACGAAATTTAATGAAGAGATGTGAAGAATGTATTGCAAACAACGGACGTCACTTTGAACAGACACTTTAAATAGTTATTCATGTCAACTGATAAATTTCATTTATTGGCAATTGTCGTGTTATTTCTATAATAAAGGGGTACTTATGTGGTATCATTAAAAGGCTAATAATAATGCCTATTTGAAATAAACAAAATATACAGGGTGTTCCATTAAAGAAAATGAAACTAATAGCTTTCACGTGTTTATTTTATTTTCAACTGTTTTTCTGACATTACGATTGAATAGATAATAAAAAATACTAAAACTTTTGTCTTTAACTTTTTTTTCTATCTGTACTAATAACGGACATATGTGCTGTGTCACAATAAATCAAACAGACTGTATACTGAGTCCATTTTGGGATCTGATTTTTTTCTTTTGCAGAATAAACACTCATGTTGAATTGAATTATTGCTTTGTGTTTTAATAAATTCGATGCCAAACACTGACTTTTCGTAGCAACTACTGTTTTGACGATTTTATTTTCGTATAATCGTTCACTATTTTCAAGCTATATTTCAAATGAAACTGAGGAGAACTCAAAAATAATACCTCGAAAATACTGCTAGTAGGTAAACAAATGATTTTAATTTTATTGTAATCGTTTTGGTTCAATAAGCGATACAAACTCAAATTCCAATTACATTGGAAATCTTTACATGAAACATACAATGCGCCTTGAAACGGGACACATAGTATATTTAAAACTATTTTAACCCATTAACGGCCAAGCAATTTTAACTCTAAAAGTTAATTTGAATTAAAATTCTACACTTCTTTTTATGATTTCTATGAATGACTTATTGCATTACATACTGTGAATTTTTTCTTTAAATACACCTAATGTATACGTGAATTTAATAAAAAGTTAAAAATCATAAATAGTTTATTATTGTTATTATATTAAAGTGATAATGGATTTTCAAAAAATTAGTGCCTCAACAATGTAATGTATTCGCTGTCAATGTTCAGGCATTCGTCGATTCTATATAAAAACGTGCAATATGAAGTTAAGAACGAGTGTATCCACTCCCAGACTAAGCATGAAGTAAAATTTCGAGTTTAGAAAAGCCTGAAAATTTGGCTCGGGCGCGTAGCGAAGCGGAGCGACCGAGCCAAATTAGGCTTTTCTAAACTCGAAATTTTACTTCATGCGCCACGCGTATAAAACATTGCAATATTGTGAAGTATTTATAATACACTTTAAATAAAAAATATTTAAATTTTTCTTGGTACATTTTCAATTCAGGTCAAATAATACTTATTTAGTAACTTAATTATCAAAAAATAATAATGTTGCGTGTATGTATCAACGGCGCTTAATGGGTTAAAAACTTCAAACGGTAATAATTCAAAAACTAAAAAAAAAATGACAACTGCATTTTGCACTGACCCCTTTAATTAAAAAAGAAACCCTTATCGATCAGTAGATTTGATCTGATCAATAGGATTGATCTGATTAGTTAATAAAATGATTAGTTGATGCATTTGTTTTACTTTTTATCAAAAGTTGAATAGTTTTGTATTTTAAGTTTTTTGTACAAAATAAATAATACCTAATGAATTTTACAACGTTCACATATAATTTCATAAAATCTATTCTCTAATAACGCAGAAAATAAAATTGTAGAAGGAAACGCATGAATGAATGTAACACGCATACTTAGCTCGGAATAGAGGGAGAAAGAAATTGTCTCTCTCTCTCACTCTCTCTCTGAGACTTGATTTCGCGACATCTGGAGTAAAATAGCGATAACCGACCGACCGCAGGAAGCCAGACTGGTGTATATAGGCAGCCATATACACCAATTTGGCATCCAGCGCTCTGCTCCCATTCGCGTGTACCCAAAATTTATATGGGGACTGGCTAACTGGATATATATGAACTGTGGCGTAGAGCGACCAAAATAAATTTTGAGGCTTTTTAAATTTGGAATTTTACTTCATGCTTAGTCTGGGAGTGGAAAACACTCGTTTTAAGCTTCAAATTGAAGTCTTTAAAAAAAGCGTATGCATATGTATACCTAATAGAAAATGTCCCTGTATGTGTACTTAAAAGAAAAATTTCCTGTATTTACTCCGATGACTATTTATTAAATCTACTGAATCCGCATTTGATTCAACTAACATTATCGTTTGAGCTTACACAAAATCAACATAAATACATTATTTATTTCTGTAAATACCTGAACTATTTAGTAGATGTGGAAATTGGAATTATACCACTAAAACTTACATTTAAAACGATTGTGCACATTAATTAAAATGATTTGTGGTTGGGTTTTTGCAGATTTATTTTGACGAAGACATTGTCAAAATGTGACGTTTAACCTTAAAATTTTAAAGCTGCATACGTTTCGCATGTTCCATTTAAATACCATAGCAGACGTATTATGAAGTTGTCTGTCTCTTTTCACACACGAAATCTGATGACATCAAACTATTTTCGTATTACATCTATTTGTGCAAAAAGCACTACAAATCAAGCAATCCACGGAACACCTCTGGTAAATCGTACCTTAGCTAATTTTGGTTTTCAAGTTTGAGTTTGTCTTGAAAAAAGAAATCGAGTATACACCATTCAGTTTTTTCTATCTTTTTTACTGAGATTTACTATACAAACACCCAAATTTGGGGGGTCATGGAGCATTTAAATTAAAAAGGTGAGGCAAGGTAACAAAAGGTTGGTAAACGCTGGTGTATTATTTTTAGTGTTTGACAAAAACAATGGGATTATTTCCTTTGTGTTGTCAATATAATTTATATTTAACGCGCCTATAAATTTATTTGTTGTGTGATATTTACGTGAAAAGGTCATCTCTTTATTTCCAAAGCGTGCATTTTCTAATTATTAATGCAAACTTCCTAGTTCTCTGCCTGACACACAAGTCAATGATGGTCGGAGAGTAGAAAATAATATTATACATTCAGGAAATATTCTTAATATTGTATTGTATAATAAAAAAATTAAAAAAAAACCTTAAAAGTAAAAACTCATTGAATATGTAATCTAATGAATGCACTTTTCAAACTATTAAAAAAAGCGATCTCTTCAACCCTTGAAAAAATGGTAATGTATCCATCATAGTACTTTCCCCATTAAACGACAAGTCATATTCAGCGGGGTTTGATAAAATTTGGTTAGATATGTAAAGCCAATAGCTTTTAAAAGTGCACCTATCTGAATTCTCAACATATAATTTTTTTTTATATGACCAATCAAATTTGACATTTCAAGAATTTAGTGGTGTAATGCAGGTTACAACATGTGATTAATCTTGTCCTAACCTAAAACACACAGGTTAGGACAATCACATGTTTATTTATTTTACAAATGTTTATATGGAATATGTAAAAGTATACTTAAAAGAAAAAATCCCTGTATGTGTTGTAAAGTTGCTTTTAATCACGTGTTATGTTGTAAATCAACTTTTATTTTGTAGGTTATGTGAAGGGAATTCTGACAATTATATGACAATTCAATAAACTCACAAAGATTACGATTACAAATGTATCGTATGTTCAATAAAATAAAACCTTTAGAGTGCTATGGAATATATTGTAGATTTGCAACTCTGAAATTATAATTATTATGTCTGACGTTTTATATGACAATTCCTAACGCGTGTAGTCAACATAAACCTTAAAAAGATAAAATCATAGCACTAGAGGTTTTTTTTTTATTGAACATATGATATTTACCTATCACCGTCTCAAATTATTTGTATCTACTACCAATTTAATAAGGTGTCTCTACGGATCAGGTAGGATAGGAGGATCAGGTAATATTCCTTGCTCAGGAATATCTGTCTTCTTTTTTATCTGCCCAGATTTTCACGTTATAAAAAAGTTCTAAATATAGGCCATTTTTCTTTTAAGTATACTTTTACATATTCTATATAAACATTTGTAAAATTAATGATCATGTGATCAGAACTAAGCAGTATATTTTGAACTTCACTTTAAATCAGTGTTTTATACGCGTGGCGCATGAAGTAAAATTTCGAGTTTAGAAAAGCCTGATTTGGCTTTTCTAAACTCGAAATTTTACTTCATGCTTAATCTGGGAGTAGAAAACACTCGTTAGAGTTTTCAAATTGAAAGTTTTTAATAAGGTCACGAATATCTGAAAATTTACATTGAAAAATCGTAACATGTATTTTACGATTTTTCAATGTACATTTTCAGACGTTCATGATCTTATTAAAAACTTTTTATTTGAAAACTCTAACGAGTGTTTTCCACTCCCAGACTAAGCATGAAGTAAAATTTTGAGTTTAGAAAAGCCAAATCAGGCTTTTCTAAATTCGAAATTTTACTTCATGCGCCACGCGTATAAAACACTGATTTAAAGTAAAGTTCAAAATATATTGCTTAGTTCTGATCACATGTTTATTAATTATACACATGTCTATATGGAATATGTAAAAGTATACTTAAAAGAAAAAATCCCAGTATGTGTTGTAAAATTGCAAGTTGTAGCGTTCTCTTTTTTGTAATCTCTGCATCGTGACAATTTATTTGACAAATTATGATTTATTTGTCACATTGATAATCATTTACCAACATCTCAAAATTTGATGTTTAAAATACCTTACTGTTAAAGCAGGACTGCAACTGTTTAAAAAAAAAGAGTTCATTTTTCTTATTCCCGTAAAATTTACGCAAAAACAATATTTTACCTTTGTTTTACGTATGGAGGAAAGTAATAACTCACAGAATCTGGAGTCAAAATAGAGAAATTTATAAAGTCAAGAGAAAGGACTTATAAAACAATTAAAATTAAAAGCAATGTCTTCAACCCTTAAAAGACAAACAAACTTATAGAAACCGGGGCGAATAAACAGGACTTTCAAAGCATTAGAGTTCTCAAAGGTTTTGTATCCACTATTTCTAACGTTCTTTAACGAACAATCACTTCATTTTCACAAATTGTGTGTTGTATTGTGTTATGCAATGAAGTTGCGCAACAAGAATTAACTCTCTCGAAATGTCTTTTGTAAAATCCATTTGAGAAATTCCAAACAGAGGGAATTAATGCGCAATCATTCGAGATTGGCGCAATGTTTACATAAATACAAAAAATTAATAATATATTTCACTTTTTTTTTAAATTTTGACGGTTAAATAATCTTCCCAATAAAAGTTTAAGTTAAAGCCTCCACCGAGTGTTTCCACTCCTTGATTAAGCATGAAGTAAAATTTCGAGTTTAGAAAAGCCTTAAAATTTGGTTTGGTCGCTCCGCTTTTATAAACTCGAAATTTTACTTTATGCGCCACGTGTATAAAACATTGAAATATTGTGAACTTCAAAATATACAAAATTCCTAAAATTCAGGTATTCCACAAGGCTTACAATTTTACGTTATCTCTTCTTTAACCTTTTCTAAAATTATTTCAGATTTGCATTTGACTTCTGGTATATCATAACTCTTACAATTTTACATTGTACTTTCTTTATATTTATATTTTCCAGGACGTTGGGTTGGTCGTGGAGGCCCTGTACCATGGCCTCCAAGAAGTCCGGATTTAAACCCCTTAGATTTTTATCTTTGGGGATACTTTAAAAGTGAAGTCTACACTACGGAAATTGACAATGCTGAAATGCTGATACAACGAGTAAACGCCGCGGCTAATACCATTCGTGAAAAACCTCGTGAAATGTTTGCTACTGTTCGTGCAAATTGGATACGTAGAGCCCAAATGTGCATTGAGTGCGGCGGACGTCAATTTGAACACTTATTGTGATTTTTTTTATAGGTGACCCAGTTTCATCTAGTAATTCTAGATAGTGTGTGTGTGTGTGTAGTGCGTGCTAAGTGATTTATACGTCTCGCAGTAGTAACAGTAAATAAACAATACCACAAATGAGTGACCTAGTTTCATCTAGTCATTCGAGACAGCGTGCGTGTTTAGTGCGTGCGAAGTGATTTATGCGCCTCGCAGTAGTAAAAGTAAATAAAAAATACAACAACTTACGCATCCACGAAAAATATCATGAACACAGGTAACCAGAAGTTCTCAAAAAGTAAAAAATGCATGAAAAATTATGAAAAATCTAATATTTTTTTTCCGATTTTATTTTTGCTGCAATTGGTGTCAAAATATTTTGTGTATACGCCCTTAAGAGGATGTACATTAGTTCGATTACACGCTGTATTAATTCAATATTAATTATTTTAACATTAAATTGGACTTCTGGTATGCTACAACTATTACAACTATTTCTATTTTCTTGACATTTTTCTAAAATTAGTTGAGCTATAAGGTAGGCTGGTATCCCTAAATTTGCGTTCTATTTTCTTAACACTTTTACGTAATCAGCAACAATAAATTAGGCTTCTGGTATTCCCCAAACAATTCAATTTTACGTTATCTATTATTTACACTTTTTTAAAACTATTTCAACATTTGATTCGGTTTCTGGTATCCCACAAGGCTTACAATTTTACGTCATCTATTCTGTACCCTTTTCTAAAATAATTTTAACAATAAGTTGTTCTTTTGGTATCTCAAAAGGCTTACAATTATACGTCATTTATTTTTTAATTTCCAAATATCTTATGATACAAAGTATTGTACATTTTGAATTATTAGTTTTAAAATCATAATTTATTACATTCAATACCAGTTCTGCTACTTTCTTGATGGAACCAAATTATTAAATTGAGTAAAGTAAAACACTTGTTTTGTTCTATATTTTTATATTCAGTTGCCTGACACGTGTTTCGATCCGTTGCAATTATTTTGAAAGTAATACAATTGTTTTGTTCCGTATTTTTAATTTCAGTTGCCTGACACGTGTTTCGATCCGTTAAGATCATTTTCAAAGTTAAAACTAAGTTAAAACTTTGAAAATGATCGTAACGGATCAAAACACGTGTCAGGCAACTGAAAATGAAAATTAAGTTTAAACTTTGAAAATGATCGTAACGGATCAAAACACGTATCAACTGAAACAGCAACTGAAAAAAAAATGGTGATGTGTCCATCATAGTACTTTCCCCCGTAAATTGCGTATTAAATCACTTTTAAAATATTTGTAGCATTATTATTTTCAAAATGTCTTCAACTTTTTGATAACTACAACTTTTATTTGAAACATTTTTCAATTGTATCAACACATACACTGAGACAAACCAATGACTAGATAAAAGAACATTATTTATTAATTATCTCAAAAACTAAGAGTGCTATGACAAAAAGTAAAGATACAAAAAATCTTTCATATATTACCTACAACTTTTATTTGAAACATTTTTCAATTGTATCAACACATACACTGACACAAATCAATGACTAGATAAAAAACACTATTTATTAAATATATCAAAAACTAAGAGTGCTATGACAAAAAGTGAATCTACAAAAAATCTTTAATTTTTCATTTCCTACAACTTTTATTTGAAACATTTTTCAATTGTATCGACACATACACTGTCACACACCAATAACTAGATTAAACACACAACTTTTGAAATATCTCAAAAACTAAGAGTGCTATGACAAAAAGTAAGTGAATAATACATCTTCATTTTGTTATTATCTACAACTTTTATTTGAAAGAATTTTTTTTTGATGAACATTTATTGAAAAAATCTGAAAAAACTGAAAAACGCTAAGAGTAAAGTACCACTTCCGGTTTTCCGATTTTCACCAAAAGCTTTTCAATTCTTTCGATTGTAACAAAAAGCTTAAGTTTCATCTCGATATCTTTAGCGGTTTTTGCGGTACAGCGCACACAGACTCACACACAGACACAGACACACAGACAGACAGACAGACATTTTTCAAAAATGGTGTTATTCGACTCAGGGGACCTCAAAACGGATATTTCCGCTAAAATTTTTGAAAACAATACTTTCCCTTTGTATTACATACGGGGGAAAAAAATGTTTTTATTTTCAGTTGCCTGATACGTGTTTTGATCCGTTACGATCATTTTCAAAGTTAATACTTAATTTTTATTTTCAGTTGCCTGACACGTGTTTTAATCCGCTACGATCATTTTGAAAGTTAAAACTTAGTTTTAACTTTGAAAATGATCGTAAAGGATCGAAACACGTGTCAGGCAACTGAAATTAAAAATATGGAACAAAACAATTGTATTACTTTACCCAATTTAAATAGTTTGTTATTAGTTCTTCTTAAAATATCATTTGAAATAACTACTCTACTGGCCAATGCCCCGACGAGCATCAAATTCTCAACATAGAACATTTTGTGCTCATTTCCATTATCACAAATAATTATCTTCTAAAATAAACCAAAACGTATATTCTCGCTTTCAGAAGAAAAAAAAACCTTGAATACAATTAATTCATCATTACACGTATTTTAAATAATATTTGCATAGTTATTCTTGTCCCGTTTGAAAACGACAAACGTGTTATCGTTTTCAAACGGGACAGGAATTAGTCGATTTCGGTCTCCAGATTGCTTCAATTAGAATTACACCCACAATTAATAAGTTTGCTCTCCGCTGAAATGGCTCACTTCCTCCTGAGGACGAAACGAATTGTGTTTCAGACGTGTCCGTCGTGCATAATCTAATTTGCCCGTCGGTTGAATATTCCGCGATCGTCCGTGAAAAATGTTCGAGCTGGGCAATGAAAAAAATGACGCAATTTTCAATAAAAAATGAATACATTATTTTTTTTACATAAGTTTCAATTTATTAAAACAATTTAAAGATGCACAAAGCGAAATCTAAATGAATTATTAAATACAGACTACAACCTAGTTTGAAGGCTATTCTCTTTGAGGTTAAAAAAGTGTGTTATTATTATGTTAGGTAATTTTAAATTAAAGCAAACACCGACACGTGTTTCGGTCAATACCGACCACTCTCAAAGGAATTACAAAAATAACTAATTATTATAATGTATCATCAATAGTGCAGTGAAGAAAGTATTTGCCATATTACAATTAAACATAAAGAAAAATTGAATTTGTCAATAGTTTGCAGAATATTCACAAAATATAAAAAAAAAAATAAAATTAATATCGACTTACTGCAAAAATTTAGTCTCGTTGAGACTTCTTCAAATATTCATTGAAACAACTATTTCTCGAGCGAATATCCCTCAAGAATATTTAAGTTACACGACAGATTTACTGTTCTATGCGTAATTTATATGCAAATATGCAACATCAGGTTAAATTATTCTCTCACCAAACTAAATGAGCTGATGTTGCATTTTTGCATATAAATTATGCATAGAACAGTAAATCTGTCGTGTAACTCAAATATTCTTGAGAGATACCAGAAACCTAATTCAATATTGAGATAATTTTAAATTTGGATTAGTCGTGTAGCGAAGAGAAGCGACCAATCCAAATTTTCAGGCTTTTCGAAACTCAAAATTTTACCTTATGCGCCACTCGTATAAGACACTGATTTTCGCCCGGTGTTATAAAACGTTTTATTCCCTAAATAAAATTTACTTTAGGAATAAATTAATTTATTCCAAAGATTTCGGTATTATAAACACAAAACAACTTTATTTGGCTAATAAATCTCCCCAGTAAATAATTTGTTTGTTTTTCTACCAAGTAAATTGTATTCTCTAAATAATTTGACAATTAAAAGTCAAAAGTCTATTATATTATTATAATTACTTTAGATTCTACTACTTGTATTTATTAATTTCATTACGGTTATCATATCTTCCATATCAGGCGTGTCAGATTTAAGTTCGCTCATAGTATCTACCCTGGCAGTGATTAATTCGAACCACAAGACATTCTAAGGAGTCGAAGACCTAGAGTATTTCAAATCAGACATAACCAGGGATTTTTATAATTATGCATACGCTTTTCTAAAATTAGTTTCATTTAAAGTTTTAAACGAGTGTTTTCCACTCCCAGACTAAGCATGAAGTAAAATTTCGAGTTTAGAAAAGCCTAAAAATTTGGTTTGGTCGCGTAGCGCGAAGCGCGGAGCGACCAAACCAAATTTTCAGGCTTTTCTAAACTCGAAATTTTACTTCATGCGCCACGCGTATTTAACACTGAAAGCACTGAAATATTGTAAACAAGTAACCTTCATTTGAAATCAGTGTCTTGTACGCGTGGCGCATGAAGTCATGCATGAAGTCAAAATTTTACTTCATGCTTAGCCTGGGAGTGGAAAACACTCGTTTAAGTCTTTTATAATTTCTAATAAGCTTTCCTTTTCTTGTTCTGTGTAATTCTGTCCTATTCCATTGTTATTCTCCATAATTATAATAATGATAATAATAAATGCCTTTATTTTGTTCAGATATGTTACAATACATGTTATATTGAAGATATGTAGGCGACGTTCAGTCTTTAGTCTCGTTGACTACAGAACTGCTCTTCCACTTAACCTACCTTAATTTAAGCATAATTATTCAGTATAATGTACTATGTACGCATTACAATCATATAAATCAAATATAAAAATAAAGTATATCCCTATAAAATATGAAATTTTAAATATGAAATTTTAAGGTGCTAATTTTAAAGTGCTAATTTACCCTCATTCAAATTATGCCACATTTCACGTTTAAAATTAATCAATGTGAGATTTTTTATTTTTGTTGGTATTTTGTTATATATTTTATATATATTGTAAGAAAATGACCGTTGAAAGAGAGCTGTTTTATGCAACGGGGGTGAAATAGTAAATCCTTGACCTCACATTGATATTATGAACATCCGATCGAAAAACTATCCTGTTATAAAGATATTCAGGTTTGTAAGAGTGCATAATTTTATAATAAAACGTACAGCAATGTAGTATTCGACGGTTGTTCATATTTAGCCAATTTATTTCTTTTATCTTGTGCGAAATGTGATCATACTTTTTAATACCCAATATCAAACGAATACAAGAATTCTGAACCCTCTGAATACGACGTTTTGTAACATCGTCCAAGCAAGCATTGTAGATTACATCACCAAAGTTAAAGTGACTTAATACCAGTGCTTCACAAAGCATGCGCTTCATTTTAATTGTTAAATAGTGTCTGCTGGAATAAATCAACTTTAAATTTAAAAAACATTTTGAGATGCACATATTGATGTGTTTTTTAAAACGTAAATCATTGTCAATTATAAGACCCAAATTTCGAGCCGAATCTACAAATGAAGTGTGATATCATTAAGTTTAATTTTTAGTTGTTGTTTCGCAAGCTAAATTGATTTACGTGGGCCAAATAACATCGCTGTAGACTTATTAGGATTTATATGCAGAGAATGTTTAAGGGATTATTCAACTATATTGGAGAGATCAAGATTAATGTTGTTGCCTGCATCTACCACGTCTTCAAGTTTAAATGAATATAACAGCTGAGTGTCATCAGCATACATGTTAGCAGAGAAGTGATTCAAGATATTTGTTAGTGTAGAGGTATAAATAGAAAATAATAAAGGACCCAATATTGAACCCTGTGGGACCGCCGACTCAACTTTAATAAAGTTAGAAGATTGACCATCCAAGACTATCCGTTGTTGCCTATTAGTTAAATATGATTTTATCAAGTTTTGCTGTAGTACTGAACCCGATATAATGTAGTTTCGAAATTAATAAATCGTGATGAATAGTGTCAAAAGCTTTACTGTAATCGAGTAGAGTCAAGCAGGTGACATAACTTTTATCAGTAGCGGTAATTATATCATCTAATACATTAGTTAATGCAGTAGTACAGCTATAGTTTGCTCTAAAAGCAGACTGACTCGAGGATAATAAATTTTTGTTTTCAACAAATTCCACAATTTGAATGTAAAGCACCCTCTCCAATATTTTTGATAATACCGGTAATACACTTACAGGTCTAAGATCATTCAGACTAGATGGAGCATTAATTTTAGGAATTGGTATCAAGTTCGCAAATTTCCATGCGTCTGGAAAATATGATTGCTCAATACAACAATTAATAATATTAGTTATGTAAGGAATAATGTAAGGGTTACTATATCGGACCATAGTTATAATAATTTCATCTGAACCAATAGCTTTAGTATTAATACTATTTATAATTCGTGAAACTTCTTCAGCAGTGGTTAGGGAAAATTTAAAATAATATTCAGTTACATTAGGGTGAGTGCTGTGTAAATTAAAATTTATTAGATTGTTGTCTGTCGTAATGCTAATTGAACGTGAAAAATGCGCATTAATGGCGTTCGGATCATTGATGTTATGTGGCAGGCAAATTTTGGGCTTGCTACCTATTATTTCATTGTTTTTTAAACATTTCCAAGTAGATAGAGGGTTATTTTTAACAGAGAATTCAATATATGCCTTCTTCTCTCTGGTCACAGCAGAATTTACAATGTTACGCCACTGTTTGTATAACTTGAAATCCTCTTGAAGCTTGGTTTGTTTAAACTTTGCATATGCGTTATCCCGAGATCGCATCATTGATTTTAGGGTATCTGTGAGCCAAGGTGCAGGGGGCTTTGTAATTTTTCGTGTAATTAAGGGGGCATGTTTGTTAAAAGTATTAATTAAGCAGTTATTAAAAACACTCACATTATGTTCTATATTATTTAAATAAATTATATCCTTGATACAAGATAATTCCAAATCGCTCAAGAAATCATCTCTGCATATTTCCTTAAAGTTCCGATAAGTGATAAACTTAACTTGCTTTTTATGTATCATCCTAAGCTTACAATAGACTAAATCATGGTCCGAAATATTATGAATCTTTACAACATCTGATATTATGCAGCTAATCTTGTTGGATAAAACAATTAGATCTATTAAAGATTCATCCAGAGGACTAGTACGTGTTGGTTCAGTAATCACTTGTGTAAGCTTATACGTATTCAGAAAACTTGCACACATCGCCAGACTAGACATTTAGCATGTTCACATTTAAGTCGCCCAAAAATATTAAATCATCACACTCAGGTAAAAGACAACTTATAATATCTTCAAATCTGTCAAGAAACTTGTTTAAATTGTAGTCGGGTGGCTTATATACAACACCAATGCATGATTTAACACTATTGAATTTACAATTAATCCACAATTGTTCTATACCAGATGCAGGAGCTGATTTAACCAATTCAAAAGTTATATTATTTTTTATATACAGGCCAACTCCACCTCCTCGACAAAAAACCTTATCCTTATGAATAAAAGAATATCCTGGAATTGTAAAGTAAGCTGTGTCCATATCTGGCTTCAACCAAGTTTCACTAATAGCTACAATATCATAATTAGATGAGAGTAAATGCGCCTTAAAATTATTAAAGTTACAACTAAGAGATTGTACATTTAGGTGACACAATGAAATATTATCCATAAATTTACAATTAATATAGTATATCAAAATTTAAATAAAACTATAAATGATTATAATAAATCGTATATACGTCTGTATAAATAGTTGCTCCCTCCGGTGAAAAACAAAAAAAACATGCATGAAAGAGAAATAAATATAATTCAAACTAACAAAATCATAACGTACTCAAATTATTTTTATACATGCATGACAGGAAACTGTGGTAAAACATAATATTTTAATATAAAAAATGCATGCATGAATTCAATTATTGTGTGCCAACTTTGGGATAGGGTAGAAGTTCATTTTCATTATGAATCCTTTTTATACATTCCTTTCCAGTATTGTCCTTAATCTTAATGTAAATATTCCCGTACATAGACCAAACATTCCTTCCACCAAGATGATCTTTACCTAATTTTATCAGCTTGTATTTTGTAGGTGATAAATCTTCAGTTATTAGGATTTCTGATTTTTTCAAAAAATTGCTGTTTTTAATTATCTCTGACATCATTTCATGCATCTGTGCAATCATAGTATTTGGAGTATTGTTTTTCTTATTTTTCTGATTAATTCTTTAACACTTTTTTATAATTATGCCAGGAACTTGTAATTTATTGGAAAATAACTGATCCAATTTAGATTTAAGATTCTCATTGGGCTTCTCATTTAAACCTACAATTCTTAAATTTTTTCGGCGAGCATGTTGGTCCAGTGTATCAATTTGATTTTTGAGGGTCATGCACTGCGTATTTAACGATGATATCTGTTTCGCGTATGAATCGAGTCGAGATTGGAGTTCGACCTTAACCGTTTTTTCGATAATAAGGAATTATACTAAATTTCCAATTTGATTGACAATTTAATTTGAAATATTGACGATTCAATTTAACTAATTGGTGGTTCTAGCTATGGCCACAATGAATATGTATAATTTCGGTCTGTAATCTAGTAATTTAATTGTTTATTTCTAGAATTGCTATTTATTTGGTAGGTTTGCTTTATAATACGCAATTTTATTTGCCTATTAGTTTACTAGGTAAATAAATTTACTCCACAAATAGTTATGTAATGATTTACTAATCGTTTATAATACCGGGCAGCATTAATGTGAATTTTAAAATGTGTTGCCTATGTTAGATTTCAGGTTAATTAATATTATAAATGCCCATAAATATAGAAAATAATGATTTAAATCAATTATACCAACAATTCAAAATCATACTCTACAAATATTTTAATTCCGTAATTATTTAAGTGTGCATATTTGATTCGTAATTTATAAATAATTCATTTCCTCGATTATTTAATACTCTACCTATGTTTCACTATTATTCATTATTTTTCATGGTCGGTTAATTTCGTAAATATACTCAATGACATTAGAAGCGTAACACCAAGAAGGAATAATTTTTGAGAATTCATATTTTAGCAACAGAGTGACTATATTTAAAGCATACATTGATAACAATTTTAACCTTGTGCCTTTTATATTTATTGTGAAAAATAACAAATATTTCACTTTTTCTTTTTTGATAAAACTATTTATATGAGCTGTTTAGTACAGATGTTTTTAGTGTTCGTGTTTCCGTTAAGTGTGTTAAGCTTAAATAAAATGCCTCGAGTCCGAAGACGTCCACAATATCACAATTTGAGCGATTTTGGCCGGGGTCGAGTTGTTGCTTATCGAGATGTCGGTATGTCCTATCGCGAAATTGCCCGCCATATTGATTCCACTGCAGCAACTGTAATACGTGTGTATCAGGTATGGACAGAAGAAGGTAGAGGAGCAAGAAGAAGACCAATTGGTCAACCAAGGCGTACCACAGAACGTTAAGATCGGCGCTTAAGACAAATAGTCCTGCGAGACCGTTTCGCTACTACGCGTCAAATCGGTGATCAATGGATTGGAGAAGAAGGTAGGCCCGCTAGTATGCGAACCTTATATAGCCGCAATCAATCCTTTGGGCTTTTTTCGTACCGTCCAAGATTAGTGCTTCCTTTAACAGCGAGACACTGTCGCCAAAGGTTGGACTGGTGCAGAGAACGGCAGCATTGGGAGGCAGAATGGCACGATATCGTATTCAGCGATGAATCACATGATGCACGCATGATGGCCGTAGAAGGGTACGACGCTACCGTGGAGAACGACCTGATCTTAGGTTTGCTATTGAGAGGCATGTACACAGGACTGCTGGAGTAATGGTTTGGGGGGCTATTGCTTATGGTAGTCGATCACCTCTTGTATTCATTCGAGGCAGTATGACAGCTGCGCGTTATGTTGAAGACGTCATACGACCGACTTTGTTGCCTTATTTAGATGGCCGCCCAGACGTACTTTTTCAACAAGATAACGCACGTCCCCATATTGCTCGTCGAACTATGAACTTTCTTAATGAAGCTGGTGTTAATGTTTTGGCGTGGCCGCCCCGTTCGCCGGATTTAAATCCCATTAAACATGTGTGGGATATCATGGGAAGAAGAATATTCTCTTTGCACCATCCTCCACAGACTCTAGCACAGTTGATCGATGAAATTCAAGTTGCTTGGAACGAGATGCCTCAAGAAGACATCGACCATCTCATTTTGTCGATGCCCAGACGTCTACAGGAGTGTATACAGCAAAGGGGTCGCCAAACACATTATTAATTTTTTTTAGATTGTTTTTTAATAAAATTTCTTGAAAATGTAATCATTTTATTCTTGATGTAAGACTACCATATTGGCAAAAAATCAAGTTAAAATAATAACTCCTTCTGGGTGTTACGCTTCTAATGTCATTGAGTATACTTAACGTGGATTATTATTTATTGATTGGTTTTGGTATTGCCCAACGATCCTCATCCGCGTTTCGGCTCGTATTTTCGAGTAAAAGTCTGAATTAATCAAGTTTTTCGTAACCTGTCGCTCGCCGGCCTTCGCGTTTTTCTCGCGGGAGAAGTAAAAGTTCATTATCTCACACACCGGAATGTATTATTCATTTATTCGTTAAATGAATTATTAAAATTTAATAATTTTAGATACCGTTGTTGAACAAATTATTATTTTATTTTTGATAAAATTGAATTTCTTCTAAATTCAATTTTACCAAAATACAGAGAGTTTCATATAAGACCGAACATTTTCAATGTTTATTCTCCTATGTTCGATTTGTCAAACCAAAGCAATCAATACGATTTGACACCTTTAATTTTTAGGTTATGTGTAAATTGGATTGCCTACATGACCATTATAAATTGTAGTCAACCAATTACAATCAACGCCTCAACTTGTTTCAGTACAACTTGTACGTACATACGTGGAGTTTTTCTTTCAAGTCCTAATTATAGCGTGTGTGCCGTAGATCTTTAGATAATCCTTGTTTTTTTTTTTAAAGAATTTAATTTAAAACTTGAAACGAGTGTTTTCCACTCCCAGACTAAGCATGAAGTAAAATTTTGAGTTTAGAAAAGCCTGAAAATGTTCAGGCTTTTCTAAACTCGAAATTTTACTTCATGCGCCACCGGTACAAAACACTGACATATTACGAAGTTTAAAACACACGGCAAACTTCACATTGAAACAGTGTTTTGTACCGGTGGCGCATGAAGTAAAATTTCGAGTTTAGAAAAGCCTAATTTGGCTCGGTCGCTTCGCTTCGCTACGCGCCCGAGCCAAATTTTCAGGCTTTTCTAAACTCGAAATTTTACTTCATGCTTAACCTGGGAGTGGAAAACACTCGTTTAAAGCTTCAAATTAATTTCTTTTAATATAAAATGTACAACGTATGCATATCTATACTTAAAAGTTAAATTCTCTGTATGAAAATTAACATTGAAAATGTTCGGTGTTACATAAAACTCTCTATATATAAGAATAATAATTAAAAACCACGTGTTTTTTGTTGTTAAATCGTTGAGATTATAGGTAATACTAGCTTTCATCAGATAAAACAATAACATGAATAAAGCAGTATTTTCTGAATTTACTAAGAAGTCATATTCCTTATTTTTCATTCAATAAATATAGCAGTATTTTCTGAATTTACTAAGTCATATTCCTTATTTTTCATTCATTATATTCACAATTAAATTATAAAAAAGAACAAAACAAAAAAATATGAATATTTCCTTTTACTAAATTCGGTTTTCATCTAACACATACAGGGATTTTTCCTTTTAAGTAGACATATTCTGATGATTACAGGGTTTGGAAAATTTTTAAGCATACGAAAAGTGTAACTAGAAGAAAAAATCCGAATTTTGAAAGTTTTGCTTACATGAAACTAACATTTGTAATATTTATTAACTTGAGAATAAACTTAATCAGAATATTTTGAACTTCCCTTAAAACCAGTTTCTTATACGTGTGGGGCATGAAGTAAATTTGGAAAAGCTTGAAAAGTTTGGAAAAGCCTGAACATTTGGATTTGCAATTTCAAATTTTCAGGCTTTTCTAAACTCGAAATTTTACTTCATATTTAATCTAGCAGTGCAAACACTCGTTAAAAGCTTCAAAATGAAACAACAAAAAAAAAAACAACATAATTCCTGAAAAATTACCAAACCCTGTAATCATCCAGATATGTATACTTAAAATGAAAATTCCATGTACATAGATTAATCAGATAAAAACAAAACATTAATACAGCAGTATTTTTAGAATTTACTAAGTATCATTTTGTTTTTTAACGAATTTAATACAGAAAACCAAAATATTTGCAATCAAGTATTCGAAATTTAATAAAAGCTCAACCTTTGAATCAAATTTTATGTGATGTGTCACAAATTTGTCTTGGAGGGGGGGCATCCCGGTCTTATGAGACGCGTTTTGTCTAGACCAGTGGGCCCACGGGCCCGCGACTTGCATGAATCCGCCCCGCGATTGTTTGTAACTTTTTTTGTAAATGTCATATTTTGAAATATTGTAACAATTGTTCCTTAAATTTTTCATAATTTTATAAGATTAATCGGATCTTGGCCGACTTTATTATGTAGAATTGTATTTGTGGCCCGCGAAGAAGATAGTTTGGAGACCCATGGTCTAGACTAAACGCGAAATGTCTACTACTTATAGACATACTCCGAATTAAAACAATTTTTGGTTTTGTTCGCATGACTTTAAACAAGTCCTAACATGCTAAGTGTCATAAAAATGTCAAGTTGGTGAAGTTGTAATAACAGAAGCTCAACGTTAATCGACGTTATTGAAAATATAAGAACACTGTGCTTTATTTTGACGCTTGCAAAATAATAAAAAAATAAAAACAAAATAACAATTTGTGAGGAAATATAATTTTTTTATCTTTATGTAAAAAATCATCAACAAAATTGAGCTAAATGTCGGGACTAAATTATGGAAAATACGAGAAATTCTCCAGCTTTTTTCCGAAATTATAAAATAAATCGATCAAACAAAACAAACCAAAAAAGTATACTGGAAAACATCACTTCGTTTTATAAACAAAGTGACAAATTATTTATAAGGAGCATATTTTAAACTTCCTTTAAATCCACATTTTCAGGCTTATCTAAACTCGAAATTTTACTTTATGCTTAATCTGGGAGTGAAAGTACTCATTAGAAGTTGCAAATTTAACGCTTTTATAATTAACCTTGCATAAAAAATCTTCTTCTCATAATTTAAAGTGATTCATTATTAACTAATCCAGTTTGGTTGGATATTATTTGAAGTAGAACCTATGCCTATAATTATTTACTTTTTAAATCAAGTAGTTTTATTTTAATTTTTTTATGTAAGGTTTATTATAAAGGGGTTCAATTTTGAACTTTTAACGAGTGTTTTCACTCCCAGATTAAGCATGAACTAAATTTCGAGTTTAGAAAAGCCTGAACATTTGGATTTGACGGGGCGCGCGAGCAAAACGAGTCGCACTCCAGCAAATTCAAATTTTCAGGCTTTTCTAAACTCGAAATTTTACGTTATGCGCCACGCGCATAAAATATTGATTTCAAGTGAAGTTTAAAATATGTAACTTATAAATAATTTGTCACTTTTTTCCTGAAGAAAATTATGTTTTCCAGTACTTTTTTTTACTTTCCCCCGTATGTAATACAAAGGGAAAGTATTGTTTTCGTGAAAATTTTCGAATCAAAAATTTTAGCGGAAATATCCGTTTTGAGGTCCCCTGAGTCGAATAAGACCATTTTTGAAAAATGTTTGTCAGAAACCGCTAAAGATATTGAGATGAAACTTGAAACTTAAGCTTTTTGTTACAATCGGAAGAACTGAAAAGCTTTTGGTGAAAATCGGAAAACCGGAAGTGGTACTTTACTTCTAGCGTTTTTCAGTTTTTTCAGATTTTTTCAAAAAATGTTCATCAATCAAAAAATTCTTTCAAATAAAAGTTGTAGATAATAACAAAATGAAGATGTATTGTTCACTTACGTTTTGTCATAGCACTCTTAGTTTTTGAGATATTTAATAAATAGTGTTTTTTTATCTAGTCATTGATTTGTGTCAGTGTGTGTGTTGATACAATTGGAAAATGTTTCAAATAAAAGTTGTAGGTAATAAAATATTAAAGATTTTTTGTATCTTCACTTTTTGTCATAGCACTCTTAGTTTTTCAGATATTCAATAAATAGTGTTTTTTATCTAGTCATTGGTTTGTGTCAGTATGTGTTGATCCAATTGAAAAATGTTTCAAATAAAAGTTGTAGTTATCAAAAAGTTGAAGACATTTTGAAAATAATAATGCTACAAATATTTTAAAAGTGATTTAATACGCAATTTACGGGGGAAAGTACTATGATGGACACATCACCATTTTTTAAATGTAAAATCTTGCAACGCATTTTGTCTAATAGCCCTTAGCCACAACGCATTTTGTCTAGACAATGTGCGAAATGACAGAGTAATGCAATTTTATTCGGCTATTGTCTAAAAACATTAGACAAATCGTATTTTGTCTAGACAAAACGCGTTTTGTCGGTATTTCGTGTTTTGTTCGCAACATATACATTGACATACTACAATTTAGTGAGTCTTGGGGGGGCTCAAGCCCGCGAGCCACCCCTTTGTCGAATACTTCATAAAATATTAAATCGCAAAAGCTCAAGTTTCAAACTGAATTGATTTTGTTGATATTTAAGTGGTTTTTAAATATTTTTAAAGGTTAATATAAAACTTTTAAAGCTTAAAATAAAATCAAATAGTTTGGGATTTGAATTTATCTTGTAAATATAAAAGCTTAAGTTTGGTGAATTTTAAATACTATATAAAATTAATTTTAAAAGGGAAAAACTTAGGGGTCATGTAATTCAATTGTTATTTTGGTAGATTTTAAATATTTGCAAAAGTAAGTCAATTTAATCAACACTTGCGTTTGAGCTTACACAAAATAAACATTAATAGATTATTAATTTCTGTAAATATCTGAACTATTTAGTTAGCTTAAAATCTCAAGTATTTAATTAGTTTTAAAAAGCTTTGTGTCGTTGAGTACAAATATGAGATTTCATAAATTGATTGGGTAAAGATCAAATTAAATTAAATTAATAAAGCATATTTCTAAGTGAACATTATCAATAGATTAATACTGATTATCAGTGTAAATCCATTGATCATGGTCACGTTGTGTCCGAAATGTACATTTGGTAATTCAAATAAAAGTGTGAAGAAAGGTTATTAGTGCTTTAAATTTGCAACATACTCTGATTAAAATAGCGAGTGTTTCCACTCCTTGATTAAGCATTTAATTTAAATGAAGTAAAATTTCGAGTTTAGAAAAGCCTGAAAGTTTGGCTTGGTCGCGTAGCAAAGCGGAGCGATCAAACCAAAATTTTAGGCTTTTCTAAACTCAGAATTTTACTTCATGCGCCAAGAGTATATAACACTGAAATATTTTGAAGGAGTTTTCATTTAAAAAACTATTCAAATTATTACTCGTCAAAATTCGTTATATTTTTGCAACTTATTAAACAACAACTATTTTTTCATTGTTCAGCTAAAAGAACTAAGAAAACATGGACAAAAATAGGGCGAATTTTGTTTCATTCGAAAAACCATAAAAAAATATTACTCGTCAAGATTCTTTTATTATTTCGCAAATGATTATAGAATCAACTATGTTTTTATTATTTAATTAAAAGTACCAAAACAATTACATACAAATTTAATAAGTTCTAAGAATCAACATTTCTTATAATTAAATAAATTAAATGGTGGATGCGCCGGAAATAATTTAAACGCTCTCTTATTTTTTGACATTTATCTTATCTTTCAATTAGAAATTAAACACAATAATACCAATATAAATCCTACTAAGCAAAAAGTAGCGAAAGGGCCGACATTTATTTATTCTCAGACTTTTATCTATCATAGTCTCATTGAAATTTAAACACTTACTTTCTCATCATATATTGATAAGTGAGTAAATATAATTTCCGGATCCTAAACTGCACATTTAAGATTTCATTATTTTTATGAATTTATACATTCTTAGAACTTTTTTCTTTAGAAAGTGTTAATAACTTTTAATACACCCAACGTTATTTATTTGATCCTAAAATTACGTTAATTAATGTTGATTGTATGAAACCTCTAACAATTGTTTCCATTCCTGAATTAAGCATGAAATGAAATTTTGAGTTTAGAAAAGTAGCAAAGCGGAGCGGCCAATCTAAATTTTCAAGCTTTTCTAAACTAGACAATTTACTTCATGCACCACGCGTATAAAACACCGATTTAAAGTAAAAAAATAGACAGTTTTGATATGCAAGTTTATGATTTATAGACGACTTCATTTCAATTTATTGAGGTTATAAACTCTTAAAATGTTTTCAAGTTTACGAAAAATAGTTCAAATAATTTCTAACGCATCCGTTTTTTTATTTGATTCTAAAATTATATTAATGAATTTTGATTGCATTAAAAAATTTGAAGTATAAATATCTCATTTCATAGTTTAAAATAATAAATATTATACATCAAGTGAATTAAACACGATTTTATTCACGAAAAGATTTTTGATTTCACGAGCGCCTCGGCGCGAGTGAAATCATTTCTTTGAGTGAATTAAGGTGTTTAATTCACGTGGCGTATATATGTTTTTATTCAATTTTGACGAAATTGTAAAGAAAATGTACTTTACATTTATTTTTAAATAAATTTTTTAACTCACTAGTGACCTAAAAAAATTTTAGTTCACTAGTGAATAAAACCTTGTTTATTACGGTTGTTATGGAGTTAATAATGTCGATTTAAATTAACAAAATTGAATAATAAATATAAATTAACAAAATTGAATAAATGTCTTTTATTCAATTTTGTTAATTTAAATCGACATTGTTAACTCCATAACAACCGTAATAAACAAGGTTTTATTCACTAGTGAACTAAAATTTTTTTAGGTCACTAGTGAGTTAAAAAATTTATTTAAAAATAAATGTAAAGTACATTTTCTTTACAATTTCGTCAAAATTGAATAAAAACATATATACGCCACGTGAATTAAACACCTTTATTCACTCAAAGAAATGATTTCACTCGCGCCGAGGCGCTCGTGAAATCAAAAATCTTTTCGTGAATAAAATCGTGTTGATGCATAATATTTATTATTATTATTATTATTCATTTAATTAGGCTAATTTTAAAAATTAGGATACCCCACAAATAAAAATCAAATTTTTTATGAAGTAATTATTTAATAAAAGTGTGCTTCTCTTAAAAAATATATAGAAATAGATTCCAAGTTAAAAAGAAAACGACATACAAATATTTAATTTTTCTGATTCTGCGTCACAAAAACAAGAAACATGAATATTTTTTTTTAATTCTCTATTAATTAAAGATATTTTGTCTAATTTGTCTTACAAAGACAAAATTTAAAAACATACATATTTGCCTAAAGTTTGGATACGATTTATGAACACAGATAAAAATTTATTGAGATCTTTTGATTCTTTATTAATAAATAATCACAAACAAAAGGAACATGCTAGTAGTCATATTTTAAATGAATAATTTTCTTACTAATAAAACAATAATTTACCAAATAATATAATAATAATCATAATATTTTAATGTTCTTTACATCTATAAAAATACACCGAAAAGGGTAATCTTATTAACAATTTATAACAAAATATTTTGCTTAATAATAATGCCTACATAACGCATATAAAAAAATATCAACGAATTTTTAGCCCAAAGAGATTGTTTCTATAGTAACTAATTGGGTTTCGCTTCCTAAATTCATAAATAAACTTAAATGCAATAATATTTCCTAAATTTATTTTGTTTAAGTATATTCTGAGCATTATGAGTTTTGTTGAAATGGCAATAGACTGTTTCGAGGGTCGTTTAGTATCCATTCATCAGAAATAAAACACGATTTTAACTTTGTATAACTGAGACTTTATTATTATTATTTTGTTTAAGTATATTCTGAGCATTATGAGTTTTGTTGAAATGGCAATAGACTGTTTCGAGGGTCGTTTAGTATCAATTCATCAGAAATAAAACACGATTTAACTTTGTATAACTGAGACTTTATTAAGTGACTATAGTTTCGACAACTTTAACTTGTCATTTTCAAACTCAAACACTTTGAGTTTAAAAAGGACAAGTTAAAGTTGCCGAAACTATAGTCACTTAATAAAGTCTCAGTTATACAATCAAAGTTAAAATCGTGTTTCATTTATGAATTATGATGTATAACGAAGTAGAAGCCTCCACCGTTAACAGTTTCCATTCATCAGGCTGAATCATCTGTCTGATGAAGCCACTGTGTGGTGAAACAATTGTTAAAGTGTCAACTAATAAACAGTGATATCTTAACTAAGTGTGTCATTTATTAAAATACTAACAAATCTATCTAAAGTTTTGGCCTGCAGTGTAACTAGATTATGATTCAAGAAAAAAACCAAGAAATGAAATTATTTACACTTTCGCGCGATTATCCATTTCGTTTATTGCTTGAGAAATTTGGGATAAACCACGACTTTAAAAAACATTTACTTTTTCCGAGAACTGAAATCTCTCTAAATAGAAATCTGGAACGGAACTCTCGAGCCTAGTTTTAAGTGTAATTTGCCCTTGAGTTTTTGACATGAGCACATTTTTTAGCTCCGTTCTATTGAATTTATAAGGACTCGAAATGTTCCACTTTCCAATTGTGAAATTCACTTCTTTAGGGATTAATTAAAAATAATTGCGACATAATTTCTTGTTCAAATAAGATAAACTAAACAGTAAGGAAATAATCCCAAAAAGAATTTAGGTTCTTTACGTAACGTATGATATCCATCCCTCTTTGGTATAGTATTTTTCAAGCTCTAGTGCTGAGCAATAAAAAATAATCTCGAGTACCGCCAATAAAAAATACAATGCCTCTTTAAAATTGTAGCCGCACCTGCACTAGGCATGATTGGTTTCAGAGGGTTTCTACCTGCGAAAAATGTTTCCATATTTTTGGTATTCTGACAGGAAATATCTCAAGTAATTTAAACAAAATATAATTCTAAAAATGGCAATGTGTCCGTCACAGCATTTTTCCTAATATTTAATAAGTAAATTCATCTTTACAATTAGCTATTCAAGGATGTTTGCGCGTAACTTCTTTGCAATGCTTTTTAGTTCATCTCATTTTAAATTTAAACAAAATAACTAGATCACAGAGACAAAGGGTTAAAAAATATTATATGTCAAATAACGAAAAACATTACTTTATTATTGTCTACAACGTTGTCTTATAACATTTTTAAAAATTGTGTATAATAATATTTTAATTGTCTATATCTATATCTGAGTCATCACTGTCAGAGTCTTGTGTATTTATAAAAAATTGATAATTTGAATCAAACGTATTATACTCTTTTTCAATACGTATTGTATGTTTAACATATCTTGACCACTGGTCGGCAGATATATTTTTTATTTCTTTTTTGACAAAATCTATTACTGATTTATTTAAATTTGGAGTTACATTATTCTTCCGCGCATTTCCTTTTAATTGAGCCCATATTAACTCAATTGGATTAAAAATACAGTGGTACGGAGGTAAACGTACTGTATGTCCATGTTCTTCTGCCAATTGATCGATATAATATGTTTTTCTTTTTTTACTACGACTATTTAGAACTTCAATCAATTGGGATTTGATATAATGTTCTTCAAAAAACAAATTATTTTCATATAAATATTTAGCTATTTCATCTTTTTTATTTGCCGCTGTGGGTGCTTTGTCAATTTGGCGACTATGATAAGAAGCGTTATCTAAAACTATTACTGATTTTGCAGCTAAGTTTGGTATTAAATTATTTATGAACCAATTTTCAAACAATGATGCTGTCATGTCATCATGATAGTCAACATGACATTTTGAGATTTGTTTCCCAGATAGTTGTTAACTAAGACCATTTAAAAAAAAAAGTGTGTCCGTCACCATTGTACAGCCCAAACCAATCAAGATGTTAAGATGACATTATAAACTTAAGCTTTTTATTACAATCCTAGGATAGGAAAAGCTTTTGGTGAAAATGCGGGAACCGGAACTGGTAGTTTACTCTTAGCATTTTTTTTTAATTTTCCTATAAAATGATCATATAAAAAAATCTCTTTAATAAAAGTTGTATATAATATTAATATTGGATTTTTATGTATGTTTATGTAATTAACAAATTATGCCGTCTAAAAAATGAAAAAAAAAAATTGTGAAAAAATGAACAAAGGAAAATAGAAAGTTTCCTTTTATTTTATTTTTAATGAAAGGAAAAAGGCAATTTATTCAATTTCGTTCAGTAATTTTTAAAGGAAGAAAATGTACAATATTTTTAATTTCTTTCTAAGTATTTTTTATAATAAAGATAAACGTCATTTTTATTTTAGGGTTTAAAATGATAATTCTGGTCTAAATTTAGATATTAAATTTTTATACAAATAAAACCTAAACATAAATATTCAACACTGTTGGTTTTTCTGTTACACAAGTAGTAAAAAAAAGTATAATTGTTTTAGGGCGTGAAACAAAAATTGTAACGCAAATATTTTAAAAAGGTGGTGATGTGTCTTTCCCCGTCAATTAAACAGTTGATAATTAACATACTAAATTTATTTCACTCCTACCAATTGGTTGAAGATTCCACTATAGGTCAGTCTTTAGTACGCGTGGCGCATGAAGTAAAATTTCGAGTTTAGAAAAGCGTGAAAATTTGAATTTGCCGAGGCGCGACTCGCTTCGCTCGCGCGCCCCGGCAAATCCAAATTTTCACGCTTTTCTAAACTCGAAATTTTACTTCATGCTTAACCTGGGAGTGGAAACCCTCGTTAAGCGATCAATCAGAAACAAAATTGTAAAAGTTCAAAATGATCAGAATTTATTCAAATTGAATGGAATTTAATTTTATATAATAAATATAAATCAATTCAAATTTTAACTTTGATTTGATATTTTGGAATATCTAGTAAAGATATTTTTCAATTATAACCAATCAAAGTTTATTCATTTATGTGCAGATTCTAAGAATTTTAAGTTGTTTTGATAATCTGTTAATTTTTTACAATTGTTTAAATGAAAACACTCTCAAAAATCGTTGATTTTATTTCAAAATTACAACTTTGGCTAAATATTATAAGAAAATGTGATAATATAATTTAATTTTCTTTCTACAAGATGTAAGTGCAAGCAATTCTAAGTAAATTCTGTGAATTTCATGTTGATGGTAGAAAATTTTAAATTTTTAACAAAATTTTAAATTTTATTGCATAATATCAACTTTGGCTAAATATTTTAGGAAAATACGTCAAGATGATTCAATTTTCTTTCTATAAGATGTGAGTTAAATACATTCCAAATAAATTCTATGAGTTTCATGTTGATTGCATAAAATTTAAAATGAGATGAACTAAAAAGCATTGCAAAGAAGTTACGCGCAAACATCCTTGAATAGCTAATTGTAAAGATGAATTTACTTATTAAATATTAGGGAAAATGCTGTGACGGACAGATTGCCATTTTTAGAATTATATTTTGTTTAAATTACTTGAGATATTTCCTGTCAGAATACCAAAAATATGGAAACATTTTTCGCAGGTAGAAACCCTCTGAAACCAATCATGCCTAGTGCAGTAGCGGCTACAATTTTAAAGAGGCATTGTATTTTTTATTGGCGGTACTCGAGATTATTTTTTATTGCTCAGCACTAGAGCTTGAAAAATACTATAATATGAAGTAAATACTTTTAGATTTGAAAATCCTAAAAAAATCACACCGTTTTAACGCATCTCTTCAAATATAAATCTTCACTCGTTTCATATAGCAATCACATTAAAATAATTTCATAATAACATTTAGTATTTAATTTATTTTTCATCATATTCCATTGTAAAATAAATAAATGAATAATAATTTGTTTGGATTCGCAAATATAATCAACCGTAATATAACGAGTGGTATGATTATTATCGATGATATTTTGGAGTTGAAACCGAGCTGCAGATTCAACGAGTGCGCAGCACGAGTTGAATGTGCTGCTTCGGTTTCAACGACAAAGTATCATCGATAATTAATCATATCACGAGTTATATTTAGTGAGAGAATATAACGAATAAAATAATGTGAGTCCCCTAACATTATCGACAGCTGAGATATTGTTGTTTTCTTATTGATTGAGAATTTTTTAACCGCACAAAAGTTCGTAAACTGCAGCCACTGTGATTCTTTGTTCATGACGGTGTTTTTTGGCATGGCACTTTTCAGCTTTATATTAATATCACTGCACGCAACTTTACCTATTTTGACGTTTCGGATGACAGGCAAACTTATCACCCACCACTTCTTTTGTTTTTTATCATCATGAGTTGTATTCTCAGCCGTAATATAACGAGTGGTATGATTATTATCGATGATATTTTGGAGTTGAAACCGAGCTGCAGATTCAACGAGTGCGCAGCACGAGTTGAATGTGCTGCTTCGGTTTCAACGACAAAATATCATCGATAATTAATCATATCACGAGTTATATTTACTGAGAGAATAAACCGAATAAAATAATGTGAGTCCCTTAACATTATCGACAGCTGAGATATTGTTGTTTCCCTATTGATTGAGAATTTTTTAACCGCATAAAAGTTCGTAAACTGCCGCCAATGTGGTTCTTTGTTTATGACGGTGTTTTTTGGCGTCGCTCTTTTCACTTTTCAATTAATATCACTCCACGAAACTTTACCTATTTTGACGTTTCGAATGACAGGACAACTTGTCACCCACCGCTTCTTTGTTTTTTATCATCGCGGTGATAGACATGTACCTACGGCTTTCCTTGCATCTCATTGGTTTAAAATTCGTTCTAGTAGGCTATGAGTTGTATTCTAACAATTATTTTATAGATTAAGAATTTTATATATTTTCTGTTATTTGTCCTTTTATGGTATATTTGTAGAACAATAAAGATTATTATTATATATTTAATTGACGAGGCAAATATTGCTGAATTCGGGAAAGATGTCCTATGACTCATTGATGTGGAATGTGTGGTTCAAATTTTTTAAAAAGTATGTCGACAGTTGTATCTGCAACGCTTTTTCCTAGTTGTGTCGAATTTTGACGTTACATGACAATGTCATACTGTTTAGATCGCAAGTATATTAGTGTTCTTTCTTTTAGAAAAGCTTTAAATCTTAATTTCTTGTGATTTTTTTCTTTTCAGTATACAAATCCCAATTATGTGTTGTAGATTTTAAAATATTTATTGTTTTTTTAAAAGAGATCGATTTGAAGTTTAAACGAGTGTTTTCCACTCCCAGGTTAAGCATAAAGTAAAATTTCGAGTTTAGAAAAGCCTGAAAATTTGGTTTGGTTGCGTAGCGCGAAGCGCGGAGCGACCAAACCAAATTTTCAGGCTTTTCTAAACTCGAAATTTTACTTCATGCGCCACGCGTATAAGACACTGGTTTCAAGCGAATTTTACTCGTTCACAATATTTCAGTGCTTTCAGTGTTGAATACGCGTGGCGCATGAAGTAAAATTTCGAGTTTAGAAAAGCCTGAAAATTTGGTTTGGCCGCGTAGCGCTTCGCGCTACGCGACCAAACCAAATTTTCAGGCTTTTCTAAACTCGAAATTTTACTTCATGCTTAGCCTGGGAATGGAAAACACTCGTTTTAAGCTTCAAATCGAACTCTTTAAAAAAAGCGTATGGATATGTATACCTAACAGAAAAGTCTCTGTATCTATACTTAAAAGAAAAATTCCCTGTATAAACAGATTAATCTGATGACTATTTGAAAAATTTACTGAATGCGCATTCGATTCAACTAACATTTTCGTTTTAGCTTACACAAAATCAACATAAATGCAATATTTATTTCTGTAAATACCTGAACTATTTAGTAGATGTGGAAATTGGAATTATACCACTTAAACTCACATTTAAAACGATTGCGCACATTAACTAAAATAATTTGTGGCTCGGTTTATGCAGATTTATTTTTACGAAGACATTGTCAAAATTTGACGTTTAACCTTTAAAATTAAAGCTACATATCGGAACATACGTTTTTGCATGTTCCATCTAAAAACCATAGCAGACATATTATGAAGCTTTTTGTCTCTTTTCACTCACGTAATCTGATGACATCAAACTATTTTCGTATTACATGTATTGGTGCAGAAAGCACTACAAATCAAGGAAACCATGGGACACCTCTCGTGAATCGTACCTTACATGATGAAACTCCACAACACAATTTGAAAATAAAACAACACAGTTGGTAGGGTCTTACATTTATTGTTGAACACTGCAACATATTTCACCACACAGTGGCCTTATCAGGCAGATGATAAGTGTTCATCTGCCTGCTGAAGCCACTGTAAGGTGAGACATGTTGCAGTATTTAACAATAAAAGTGCTAACTGTGCTGTTTTATGTTTAAAGATTATTATTATTACCAAGAAGAAGAAAAATGCGACGAACATACTTTTTGGGATGAATATGCAAACTAAAATGTTGAGAGAAAAATAAAAATTAAAGGGTAAAAGTTAAAAGAACTGAAAGGAAAGAAGAGATTAATCAGATATTTTTGTTGATTAATGACTTCCATATCAAAGTATTATTTATTCAACATACAAATTTACATATTTTTTGTTGTCCAGCTACTTTTTGATTTCCTTTGATTTGTTTTAATTTTTTAATATCAGAATGTAAAGATTGATGAACTCGAAATGCACACATATTGAAGATAAGAGAGTGATTAATGTTTAATTTTTTTAATATTAATAAATCCCCGAGTATATAAGGTCACGGTCTGCTTTCATTCAAATTGAATTAATCTCGTGCAAATTCAATTCATTCACGACAGCATTCTTGCATATAACAATAATTATGTTTTTTCTTTTCTGTATTATCATTCATTATTGTTTGTTTAATAATTAATGAAGTAATAAACGGCATTGAGATCTAAAAAAAAACAATACTGTAACCACTACTCTGTGTACTTAAACGTTAACTGTTTTCATTTGAAAAATAATGTTATAACTAAGGCTAGAAATTTTTAAGATTTAAGTATTCGAATATTTATTTAAAAAGATATTGAAACATTCAAAATATTTAAACATGCAATTAATTAATCGAATATGGATATATAAATATTTTTAATATTTTAATGTATGAATATTTCAAATATTTTAATACTAGAATAACTTGAATATTCGACCATTTAAATATTCCAGTATTTTAATATAATTTTCAGTAATTATTCAAATACTTCAATGTGAAAAATTCCCGGTCTTAACCCATTAACCGCTGTTGATGCATACACGCAAAATTATTATTTTTTTGTTAGTTAAATTACTAAATAAGTTAATTTCAATGTTCAATGTAGTTCAATGTAATTCTTTACATGATTTTTATGTTTTTTGTTATTTTTGTCATATATTACAATATGTATATGTACACTTATGTAATAAAATGGAGATTCCGTTAATAAATAAATAAATAAATAAATTTGATATATTATATTATTTGACCTGACTTAAAAATGTATGAAATAAAATTAAAATATTTTGTTATTTCAATATTTCGACTAATATTTATTAAAAAAAATGTCAGTGTATTTTTAACTTTACAACATTTCAGTGTTTTATACGCGTGGCGCATGAAGTAAAATTTCGAGTTTAGGAAAGCCTGAAAATTTGGTTTGGCCGCTCCGCGCTTCGCGCTACGCGACCAAACCAAATTTTCAGGCTTTTCTAAACTCGAAATTTTACTTCATGCTTAGTCTGGGAGTGAAAACACTCATTCTAAACTTCATGTTTCACGCTTTTATATAAAATCGACGAATGCCTGAAAATTTACTGCGTATACATTATGTATATTTAATAGAAACATTCACAGTATGTAATACAATAAGTCATCCATAGAAATTATAAAAAGAAGTGCAGAATGTTACCTAGAATCAACTTTTAGAGTTAACTCTATAATTGCTCGACCAATAATGGGTAAATCAAAACATATATATAAAATAATTAACTCTTATTTGATATTAATAGTCTGATGGATGAACAATAAATGAGTATCTTTGGAAACATTAAATTAGCGTTTTACACGCCTGGCGCATGAAGTAAATATTTCTATTTTAGAAAAGCCTGAAATATTTACTTCATGCTTAATCAAGTAGTAGTAACACTTGTTAGAAAACTATTAAAACCTTCAATAAAAACAGTTAATTATTATTTTAGAAATGATCAAAAATAGAAACTGTAGTTATTTTTATAATCGATACGAGTTTCACATAAAGAAAAATTGAATTTGTCAATAGTTTGCAGAACATTTACAAAATATAAAAACGAATTAAAACTAATATCGACTTAATTCAAAAATCTAGCCTCGTTTTCTTTAAGATCGCCTAAGATTCTTTCAATGAATATTCATTCCCCGTAATTTTTTCAATTTATTTCAATTTCCTGTTAGTTAATTTAGTTTGGTGAAAGAATAATTTGAGCTGATGTTGCATTTTGTATATAAATTATGCATAGAACAGTTAATCTGTCATGTACTTCAAATATTCATTGTATAATTCAATATCTGTCGAGGAATTAGCTCGAGAAATAGTTATTTTAATGAATATTTGCAGAAGTCTCAAGGAGACTAAATTTTTGCAAACAAATGTTTTGCAGAAAGTCGATATTAATTTGAATTAGATTTTATATTTTGTATGAGTTTCGTTAAGATATTTTCTAAATAATGAAAACTTTGAACTTGTGAAAATTAACATAGATTTATCATATTGATAAACATTTCAATACTGCAATATGAAAACTAACGGCTGTCAATGTTATGAAAATTGCCAAAAATCTTATAAATCTCAAAGCTTGGTTTTCTGCACTTTGAGATTTATAAGATTTTCGGCAATTTTTATAACATTGACAGCCGTTACCCACTGAGCAAACAACAAACAAATAACGTTATATCAACATTGTAGCAACATTAAACGTTGTATTAATGTTGATTAAACATTATTTCAATGGGTTTGCTAAGTGGGTAGTTTTCATATTTCAGTATTGAAATGTTTATCAATATAATAAATATACGTTAATTTTCACAAGTTTATCATTTTCATTATTTAGAAAATATCTTATCACTTAAAATAAAACATCTAAGTTAGGAGGATTGCTTCACTTTTTGTTGAATACTGCAACATGATTTTATTCAAACAAGATAAATTCAAATTCAAAACTATTTGAATTCCAGAAAATAAGCTTACGCTTCTTATAGTTTGCATACTTTAAACATAATATATAAAATTACGAAAAAAACTATTTTGCACGGGAAGTAGTTATTTCAATGAATATTGATCGTCTTAAATTGTCTTATTAATTAAGACACTGTTTGCATTTTCACGAATAGTTTTTTTGTAATTTTATATATTATGTTTAAAGTGTGCAAACTATAAGAAGCGTAAGCTTATTTTCTCGAATTCAAATAGTTTTGAATTTGAATTTATCTTGTTTGAACTGTACCGTAAGGTAAATAATAAGGTCTCACATTCTTCATACCTGCCAATGACATAATCCCCTTTTTTACCTATAAATACCGACCATCATCTTCACTCATTCCATTTCTGTGTACCTGTTCATTCCACACACAACACTTTTTCCAAGTAAGTTTGTTTTAATTTTATTCCTAATTTTTTTAAACGTCATAAGCAAAGCTATACTGAAGAGAGATAAATCTCGAAACGCGTCTATAGATGGCCTAAGACATTAGTTTTAATCCAAGTCCTTTCACTTCTAATTTGTTGCTATCTCTCCTTTCATTTTAAATTGTATTGTTAGTTAGTTTGAAGAGAATTTGACCTAAACGTTACATATACTTTAATAGAGCGTTGTAACAAATCAAATTAAATAAGATTTTAAATATTTCATTGTATAATTCAATATTCGGAGGTGTATTTGCACGGGAAGTAGTTGTTTCAATGGATATTTATCGTCTTAAATTGTCTTATTAATTAAGACACTGTTTGCATTTTCACGAATAGTTTTTTCGTAATTTTATATATTATGATTTTATTATCGATTTTCTTCAATTTTACTTTTTTGTTGTTGTCAATTACCAATTTGATGTTATTAAAGCATTGAATTTGAAGCTTCTAACGAGTGTTTCCACTACTTGATTAAGCATGAAGTAAAATTTCGAGTTTAGAAAAGCCTGAAAATTTGCATTTGCAGGCGCGCGAACGAAGCGAAGCGAGTTAAGTAAAACTTAAAATACACTATTAAGGCTGGGAAGTTTTCAAATGTATGTATTCGAATATTTATTTAAAAAACGTATTTAAATTATTCGAATATTTAAATACTCAAATGTTCGTTCAAAAACTAATTTCAATATTCGAATTTTAAAATATTCGAAAATTGAAATATTTCGATATTTAAATATTCAAGTATGTGAATAGTTTAGTGATTGAAATATTTATTAATGTAGTTGTATGAGTTACGTGAAGGTGTTAAGTCACTTAATTAAACACAGTTATATTCCTTTCTTCACTTTTATTTTTCTTGCTATAGCTATTGATAATGGGTACTTAGTACCCGAAATGTACATCTAGCAAGAAAAATAAAAGTGAAGAAAGGAATATAACTGTGTTTAATTAAGTGAAATATTTATATTTAAATATTTGAATTATTTGTATTCGAATACCAGCCTTAGTTTTAACTATGTTGATTGATTAAGTTACGTGAAGATTAAATGAATTTGACGATTAAAGCAGTAATAACCTTTTTTTGTTAATCCAGTGATAATGGTCACTTTGTGTCCGAAATGTATGTACTTTTGGTAATACAAATAAATGCGTAAAGAAAGGTTATTAGTGCTTTATTCGTCAAATTAGTTTTAACTGTTTTGTGTTATAGCTGCTAACTTTGTGATACATTTTAAATATACTTCTAAATAAAATACTTTTTAGCTTTGTTTAATAACAAATTTCAACTTTAATAATTTTAATTTTACCTCCACAATTCATGATTTCATTTCATCATTACATAACTCTAGCGATCATGACGATTAAATTCATTTGATAAGACAATGGCGACATTAGCAATCTAGACATTTCTTAGACAATAACTGACAATGACAGAACACAATAACTCCAGGCGGAAAAACCAACGGTCAATAGCCAATTAGCAGATTATTAAATTTGTATGTTATTTATTGTATTATTTTTTTGTATTATTCTTGTTAACAAAATCTGCCAATAAAGATTTATATACAGAGAGTTTTATGTAACACCGAACATCTTCATAACGAGAATTTTTCTGTGAAGTATCCATATGCATACGTTGCACATTTTCGATGCTTGGTTTATTAAAAGAATTTAATTTGAAGCTTTAAGCGAGTGTTTTCCACTCCCAGGCTAAGCATGAAGTAAAATTTCGAGTTTAGAAAAGCCGGAAAATTTGGTTTGGTCGCGTAGCGCGAAGCGCGGAGCGGCCAAACCAAATTTTCAGGCTTTTCTAAACTCGAAATTTTACTTCATGCGCCACCGGTACAAAACACTGACATATTACGAAGTTTAAAACACACCGCTTAGCTTTACATTGAATCAGTGTCTTGTACCGGTGGCGCATGAAGTAAAATTTCGAGTTTAGAAAAGCCTGAAAATTTGGTTTGGCCGCTCCGCGCTTCGCGCTACGCGACCAAACCAAATTTTCAGGCTTTTCTAAACTCGAAATTTTACTTCATGCTTAGCCTGGGAGTGGAAAACACTCGCTTAAAGCTTCAAATTAAATTCTTTTAATAAACCAAGCATCGAAAAATCTGCAACGTATGCATATGGATACTTCACAGAAAAATTCTCGTTATGAAAATGTTCGGTGTTACATAAAACTCTCTGTATATATAATTGTAATGTAGTATTTTATATTAAATACACTTTAACTTTGTTTTTATGAGAAATTTCAATTTATATAGCTTTAATGTTGTTATTTTATTTTCCATGATTTTAATACTTAAGCGAAGGCTAGTTATTTATAAATAAATAAATTTCGTCTAGTGTTAAGGAAATATACAGCCGTTTTTACTAATTAGAGATATCAACTTTTTAAAGGGTCTGTTGAATCAATCGATTCTTTTCAACTGTTTGATAATAAATCGTCTGTTCAGTAGATTAATATAATCAGTCAAGAATTCTGCTTGTGTCGGATTTATTATTTTTATAATAAATAAATTATGAAAATAAGGCTCGAATTTAAAATATCCTGTATTGCTTATAGAAAGGAATCATTATTGAATAATTACTTCAGACAAAAAAAAAACAGATTTTTCTGCTGGTTTTCCCGAAATCACGAATATTGCCTAAGGAAATGAAAGGAGATTTGATTTCTTAGTATTTCTATATGCAATCAATTCATTAACATGATTTTGGGTCAGATAAAAAGTTATAAATGGGTAATTTATGTTCACTCACTTTTCATCAAATGTTCGAGAATTCTAATAAAAAATAAATTAAGTATAAACTCAGTTGGCATATTTATGAGCCTATACATAGTGTAGCAAGTTATTATAACTTTGGGAGAATTCTAAGAATCTCCAAATATAATAAATTAAAATCAAACTCAGTTGGCATATACAGAGAATTTTATGTAACACCGAACATGCTAAAATGTACTCAACGTTAATTTTCCTATGTTCGATGTGTACTGGGAGGCATCAAAGCATTGAGTGCGATGTGATTGGCTACGATTTCTAATTATAATGTAGTCAACCCAATTTACACTCTTCCCTTCAAAAATAAGTGAAATCTGTCAGCTATCGCAAGCAAGTGATATTTGCTGTTCTGGCACTTGAAGCAGACGTAGACGAAGAGTTCAACATATCAATAATGTATACAAAGGAGGAATAGATTTTTCTGGTATACTTATATTATGGAGAAAACAGTTCAAGAAATGTCCATGATTTATTTTTTCTAAAATGTTTTGATTGACCAATACCATTTATTTCAACTATTTCGAACCTTACTATTTCATAACCATTTAATATTTAAAAATCCTCTGTACATAAGAGTTCTACAAGAATTAGGGTTATATCCTACAAATTCCAGCATTAATAGTTGCTGTATGACAAAATTAAGCGATAAAATTGTATTTAATATATTAAATTGAACAACGAAATGTTGCGAAAAATTGTGTTTACTGATGAAGCATTTATATCTTCTTACCTTCTTTAATTAGTATTATACTGATTAATAATATAACAAAAGTTGATAAGCATTCCGTTGAACTAAAATATTCATAATACAACATATTGTGGTTGACACAATAATTTATAAATTTAATTTATTTTTGACGGGATGAATGTATATTGGGTTGACTATATTACCATTAGAAATCGTAGCCAATCACATCGTACTTAATGCTTTGATGCGTCCCAGTACACATCGAATATAGGAAAATGAACAATGAGTACATTCTAGCATGTTCGGTGTTACATAAAACTCTCTGTATATGGACCTAAGCATACTCTAGCAAATTATTTTCACTTACTTTTTGTCAAATTTCTTAGAACTTTAAGAGTTTTTAAATGTAGTAAATTTAAATCAAGCCCAACTGAGCTAATCATACTGTAACAAAATTAAAATTAAATTAAATTATATTTAAGCTCAGTTGCCATATCTATGGGCCAATGCATACTGTAGCAAACAATGTTTGTCAAATTAGAGAGAATTCTAAGAATTTATAATCTAAATAAATTACAATCAAGCTGAGTTGGCATATCTACGGCGAAAACATACTGGAGCAGTGATGCTAGGAGCGATGCGATGAATGCGCATGTTGCTTAAATCACTTCTAGCAATGAACATCTCGAATATGTTGAGACCCTAAGCAATACATTTTTAACTTCAGATTACTTCATTATTTTATGCGACTGTCGCATAAGTACGGTCGCTTCGCTTCGCTTCGCTCCGCTTCGCTCCGCTTCGCTCCGCTTCGCTCCACTCCGCTTCGCTCTGCTTCGCTACGTGACTAAGCCAAATTTTCAGGCTGTTTTAAGCTCGAAGTTTTATTTAATGCTTAATCGAGGAGTGTAAGGCACTCGTTAGAAGTTTCAAATGGAATGCTTTATTAAAACAGCGAACGTCTAAAAAATTATTAGATTTCAAGTAAATTCGAATTCTTGGTCTTTCTGTATGCAATAAAGTGATGAATGCGATACAATTATTTTGTCAAGAGAATTCTAAGATTTCATTAATTCTAAATTTATTGAATTTATAAAATCTTAGAATTTAGAATTAGAATTAGAAGTTTGACGTGTTACCGGCGCTAAAATTGCCCGCCGAGTCAACACCCCCGTAACAGACGAAATAATTTTAACGCATTCATCACTTTATATTAGATCCTAAAATTATGTTAATGCATTATTATTTCATAGAGAAAGACCAAGAATTCGAATTTATTCTAAATGTAATAATTAAATGCTTCAATAAATTTAGGACGAAGAAAATAAAAACTGGTAGGTATTAGTTTTACAATCTCATCATACTCTTTTTAACTTTGTTTAACCACAGTAGTTAAATATTCACTAATGTATCAATGTTAACTACGAGTATATTCATATCCATTGATAATGGTCACTATGTGTCCGAAATGTACATTTGGTAATTAGTATAAAAGTGTGAAGAAAGGTTATTAGTGCTTTATTTATCAATTACGAGTATATTTAAAAAAAACTATATTTGAACGTTAAGTTCTTGAATTATAAAAAATGATATTTTAACTGTATGTTTTTGAGTGTAAGTGAAGTGATTACTACACATAAAAATACTGTTATTCCTTACTTCATTTTATATTTGTTTCGTTAGATGTACATTTCGAGACACAAGGTGCTCATTATCAATAACAAACTCAGTTTGTTTTTTATAAACTATTTGAGTAATTATTATAAACGTGTTGCAATTAACAGATTGATCTAAAATTAGTTATAGTTTCAATGTTTTTTTCTAAAATAAATAATTATTAATATTAAACGTTACATTTTTGAAAATGAGTTTGTTATTGATAATGAGCACCTTGTGCCTCGAAATGTACATCTAAAGATACAAATAAAAAGTGGAGTCAGGAATAACAGTATTTTTATGTGTAATGATATTTTAATATAAACTACCTACATTTTCAAAAATGTAACGTTAGATATTATCAATTATTTATTTTAGAAAACAATTTTGTAACTATAACTAATTTTAGATTAATCTGTTAATTACAACACGTTTATAATAATTACTTAAATAATTTATAAAAAAACAAGCAGAGATAAAAATAACTTCAGCGGTTAAACAAAGTTAGAATATGTTTTGTTTAACAACAAATATATTAATGTAACGTTAGTTATTGAATTTGGGTGAGTTACGTGAAGATTATAATAACTTTAATTAAAACACTTTTAACATTTCTTCACAATTTTTATTATATACCAGATGTACATTTCTGTTACAAGGTGACCATTATCAATGGATTGATACTGAATACAGAATTACATATTCACAATATACCGGGTGTTGACTTGGTGGACGCAACATAGGAAATCGCCTGTTAATTTTCAAATATTGGCTTCCCTATTTATTTTAGAGACAAAATGTATTTCACTTTTTTGTAGAGGGAAAAATTCCAAATTTACTAATGTTCTCACTTAACACTTTACGTTTCTCTAAGTTATAATAATTTAACAAAAATAATGTGATTTTATAAAAATAATGACATACCATGGAATTAATACAACTATTGCAGATATACCCTGTTTTTTTGTAATTCAATGTAAAGCTTTAAACAAGTGTTTTCCACTCCGACTAAGCATGAAGGAAAATTTCGAGTTTAGAAAAGCTCCGTGAAAATTTGCTTTTCTAAACTCGAGTTTAGAAAAGCAAGAAAATTTGGTTTGGTCGCGTAGCGCTACGCGAACAAATCAAATTTTCTGGCTTAATCTGCAAGTAGAAAACACTCGTTTGAAAGTTCAATTTGAAATATTTGCAAGAATAACGAATTTCTGAAGATATACTGTATATTGAGATGTCTATAATTAAAAGAAAAACTCTGAATATCCAAGATAGTAATAAATAATATACTGTGTACAAAATACTTTTTACTTCCAGGGCTGAAAGGGTTGATTACTTGAAAATGTTGATAAGCAAATGAATTTGTTAGCAAATGTGATATTTGAATATTCGAATTCTCAGCTTAAATGTTTATATAAATTAGAAATAAAAATATTTCAAAGTTCACTATTTAAATTTCACATAAAAATCTCTACCGTTACTGTTGAAATTTTAAAATAAAAATGTACAACTATTTGGATTTGAAAGAAATAATGTTTTATTTAACGTTAACTATTTGGCTTGAAGAAACAAAAATATATTAAAATTAAAATAATGATTTATTTATGTGTAATAAAGAATTGTGGAATTGTACGTTACAATAATTATTCCGGGCACGTGAAATAGCAACAATTGAAAATGTGAATCACCGAATAAACCACAAGAGATGCATTTAGATAGAGTGCATCGTCCTTTGCGGCGCATTTCACGGATTCCTCGAATTCTGATTCTGAATAAATCGAAACGAAACGAATTTTCGCCCACGATAAAAACTATTCAATTACACAGACCCACAAGCAAAGCTGGGCAGTATTCGAGTACAATTAATCAAAATGTGTACTCTGAGTAGTATTCGTGTACTCGGTACTCAGTCGACGAGTACTTTATTTTCCTAGTACTTGTACTCGACTCGTCTTTATATCGCGAAATGAACTTGAGTTCATTTAGATGTGCTTACTTAAGTTAAATTAACTCTAAATGTCAAAACAAGTGAGTCGAGGCGCTTGAAATCTTGAAAACAATTTGTGTCCAAGATGATATTTTACCTTCAACTTGACATCATTTATATTTCTCCTAAATAAACTTGAATGTTATAACTTCAGTTCATCTAGTGTATGTCTTATAAATCCTTATCTCACTGGCAGAACACAAATGACTCGGATAAATGGTAAAACATCTAAACCAATAATGATTAAATTTGGGGTACCGCAGGGATCAATCCTAGGGCCACTTCTGTTTCTGATCTATGTCAAAGAACTGCCAGTATACATTCCCAAAGCAAACGTTATCCAATATTCTGATCATACAACTTTGGAAGTGTTGATAAAGACCTTACCACAGTTTCTACTTTGAATGTCAGTGCTTCGGCAATGGCCTTTGAGTGGTTTGCAGGCAAACGTCTTCATCTAAATCCGAATAAAAGTGTAAATGTATTGTTCACTTTAAATAAAATTAACACTTATTCACCGCACGTCAAATTTTTGGGAATGTGGGTTGATACGGAGTTGACCTGGGTTGAAAATATCAATCAACTTGCGAATAAGCTGTGCTGCAGCATCTACCTTTTACGTAATCTGTCTCATTCAGTTTCCCTTGATGTTCTTAAAATTACTTATTTTGTGCATTTTCAACCTCGGATTAATTATTGTCTGATTATATGGGGTCAGCGGGGGTGGCAGCGTATCTTCAAACTGCAGAGACGGGCGGTCCACATCCTTGCTCATGTTGCTTACAGAGCAGACACAAAACCTCTATTCGTAAACATGAACATTCTAACCCTTCCATCCCTATACATATATCAATGTTTAATTGATATAAAGAAAAATATTAGTGAATATCGCCAAATAAATGTTATTCACAACCATCAAACTAGGCAAGAAAACAATATCCATATAGACATGATGCGCCAACTAAATCTCACACTGGAGCTAGATATTGGGGACCCAAATTTTTCAATAATACCCCCGACGTTATTAAACAATTGCTAATAAAAACATTTAAAGTTTATATCAAGCGATTTTTATTGGAGAAAGCCTATTTTAGCTTTGATGATTTTCTGAATGAATCTAATTTAAGCTTAATTCTAAAAGTTATCTAATATCTGATGAAGTTTTTTGTTTTCCAGAACATAACTACCTCATTTTAATGTGTTTTTAATGTTGTTTCTTATATCCTGTATACAAAACAGTTGCCCAATTTTAATATTGTTACTAGCACAAAATAATAATGTTCATGTACATGTAAGCATATCATTTGCTACTAGCAAAAATCAATGTTTACTATGCATCCGTATACTCGCATATTTCGTATAACATTGTGTTATACGGTCAATCGACAGAAGTATCTCGAGTTTTTATACAGCAAAAAAGAATTTTACGATTAATATTTAACATTCCTTTTATGGACTCCTGTCGTGAAATTTTCATTAAACAAAAACTTCTAACCGTATGCTCAATTTACATATTTAAACTATTATGCCACGTTTTTCGAAATATAACTGAATTTAACAAAAGTAAATACATACATGATCATAACACTAGGCAAAAAAATAATATTTATTTAATCAAACTCTATCATAGTTTTTATAAGAAAGCCCCGATCTATGCTGGCTGTCGATTATTTAACAAACTACCTAGAGATTTTAAAGATAGCAAATCTCTACAGTCTTTCAAAAAGAAATTAAAAGATATGTTGATTGCAAAATGCTGTTATACAATCTCAGAATTTGAAGAATTCCTTGCTCAATGATTTTATATCGCATTTATAATTTTAATGTGTGATTATTGTACCCACGCTTATGTTATTTATATTTTTTATTTTTCATTTGTATTTTGTGTATTTTTAATATATACCACCTGACATGTTCAATCTATATTATATGTAGCTGACTGAATCAATAAATAAATAAATAAAAAAAATAAATAAATAAAATGACTTTTTCTTACATGTATTTATATTTATTGTACGTTTATATTTTTGTATTAGCGTAGTTTCCATTGACCTGTGTACCACAATTGTGTTTAGCATTAATAAAGTATTATTATTATTATTATTTCCCTACCAATATCATTTATATTTTCCTATTTTCCGTCAGTTTTGTCAATAAACATCGTCCACACTACAGCGTTTGGTAAATTTTCAGAAATTCGGTATTTTTATAAAAGCGTGATCAAATTTAAGCAAATTAATTTTGATAGCTCCGCTTCTAAACTCGAAAGTATCGGAACTTATATACCCAAAAGAAAAAATTGTTGTATTAATTAAAAGATTTAAAAATATTTTTTATATTTGGTGAATATTTTGCAAACTATTGACAAACTCAATTTTTCTTTATGTTAAATTTCTTTATGTTAAAAAATTGAAATATTTTAATCATTTTGTCTTAGAAATTGGACTATATTTCGGATTTGATTCATATCGGAATTAAGTAATTTTGAAATTAATCGCACGAGAATTTTGGATAAAAATATTCAGAAATTAAATTAAATTAAATCCTTTAAATTTCTACATCTTCCACATTTTTTTTTTTAATATAGAATCGCGGTTTCTGTTTTGGAAACCTGACAATTATAAACGCTTTAAGGAACAGGTGATTATTAGAAAATGAATTATTTACACTCAAATGCGTCGATTTTCTCATCGTGCGCCCAAACAAATTACTCAATTTAATCCACTATTACACTTTAATTACAGGATGTAATAATGTAATACACGAAAGTGTTTACTAATGTAATAATAAATTAATTACTATTTATATATTCACAAAACACATGCAATATAAAATGCATTTTCATTTAATAAACGAGCGTTTTCTACTGAATATTAATGATTTTAAGCTTTAAAATATATTTAAATAATTTGTAATATATTAACTAAACAAAAAAGCTTCTATATGATGAATTAATTTCTCACTTAACCCGTGGTGAAACATATTTAATTAATAGTAGAACTTTGATTAAAACACTTGGTTTGTTTCACTGATTCATTTTTATGTTTACTCCAAGTAAATCAGTGATACCAACCAAGTGTTTTAATCAAAGTTCTACTATTAAAAATGCTTCTTAAGAAAATACCGTATTATATTTGTATTGATCGTTAAATTATTGGCCGAGGCGAGTTATTTGCAGGTCATTGTCATTGGCGCGATTAAAAAAAATAGAAACACGATTTGAATGTCGTGCGAGAATCGAGAGTAAGAGTTTTCGATTTATCAAAATTAATGAACGGAACTGTGCTGTTAAATTAGTGCAATAGAAAGCCGGCTTCCTGCTAGATCGACGTTTCCTCTTAATTTCACCATCGTGTGTCGTGTTTGTTTGACAAACACGCAATTTTTGTGGTGTTGATGCATTTTATGTAATTAAATAAATGCCATTTTCTTTACAAATTTTATAATTGATTATATTTTTTTTAGAAATAAGTTTTAGTTAATGAATGATTGAAAACTCATCAGTTTTATATAATTAATAACTCATTGAGCAGAAACGAAGCAAATTACGTTTTATCAACATTATAACAGCATGTAACATTGCTCTAATGTCGATCAAATATTACTTCAATGTCCAAGAATATGAATTTGTGTTTAGTACTTATTCATTCACCGGATAACTATATACACTTTTCAGGCTGTAACGCCATCATCAGTATAGTAAAAAACCAGTGCTTGAAGAATACTGAACATCTTTGATCATTTATTATGGCGTGTGCAATTTACATATATTCGAAAGCATAAACGCCATCTAATGCCCATTAGCTTAAGTAGCATCGTCAATGAATGAGTACTGAACACAAGTTCATATTCTTGATTATTGTATTCTATAAAATAAAGCCCTGTTGTGGACAAACAATTATGTATACAGCAATTATTCGTTTAGTTTGCCAGCTATTGGCGATGCTACTTAAGTGAATGGGCATTAGATGGCGTTTACGCTTTCGAACATATGTTACTTCAATGTATTTTCTCACTGGGTTAGTTTGCCAATTTCACGTCAAGAAACAATATATTTGTGAAATAATTAAAATTAAGACTGTGAGTCTTTTAGTTAGCAAATAATGTGTATGCGGATTTTTAAACAAGTGTTGTTAACTTCTTGGTTAAGCATGAAGTAAATATTTTAAGTTTAGAAAAGCCAGAAAATTTTGATTTGCCGGCGCGGGCAAAGCGTGACGCGTAGGCAAATCCAAATTTTAAATAATTAACCGCTTTTAAACTCAAAAATATTAATCATAATTGACAACTTGACGGCAAAAAAAATGAATGAATGTTCTACCCTTTAACCGGTTTTAAAACAATCTAAAAAAATACGTCCTTAATATGACGTTTCATCCCTCAAGAAAGTATCAAAATAACACTAATTTAATCTGAAGTTCTATGCATACACCGATCTCAAAACAATCTAAAAAAGAAAAACACTGATTCAGTATGAAGTTCTATTCTAAAATTGGTCTTAAAACAATCTAAAAAAACACTGGCTTAACAGTCTCAAAATAACACTGATTTAATTTAAAGATCCTAAACTATCTGTTATTGAATTATTTATGATATTTATTAATGATACAGTTGTACATGTTTTGAATTTCTACATTTAATTATCTATGACATTTATTATTGATACAAGTTGTAGATTAATTAAATATATATCATTTTTATTCTTTATATAGAGAATATTGTTTCTATATTGAATATAGTAACATATATTGTTACTATATTAATATTCAATATAGAAACGATATTGTCTATATCCAAAAGAAAAAAAAATATATTTGATTAATCTAGAACTTGTATCAATAATAAATTTCATAGATAATTGAATGTAGAAATTCAATACATATGTTAGAATTTCTACATTCAATTATCTATGAAATTTATTATTGATACAAGTTCTTGATTAACCAAATATATTTTATTTTTCTTTTGGATATAGACAATATCGTTTCTATATTGCATATTAATATAGTAACAATATATGCAATCTATACTGTTTCTATATTGTATGCACATTGAGTAACAGTTTGAATATACCGGGTGTTCGATAAAAAAAAACGCCCAACGCGATAGCTCCGTTATTTATTGACCGATTTTGTTGAACTAAAAATTAAAGTCAATTGTCGTATTAATATTAAAAAATGGGATTAAAATGATCTTTTTTTAATAATAACTTCATTGACAAATAATAACCAACTTAAAATTTGTAAACGGTTGCCTAGAATTTTTAATTTTATTACATTAGATCCTATTGTTCTGAATCCAGTAATGGCACAGTACATTTATTGCCAAAAAATCATGTAACAAGATTTTTATTATTATGTGTTTGAATGATTTGTCTAATATTATATTATACAATCTAATAGACCAATAAATTGATTGATTGATTTACATATAACTGTATGTTTTGAGTTTATGTAAAGTGATTAATACACATAAAAATATTGTTATTTCTTACTTAACAGTCTTTTTATGTGTGATAAATTTATTATTATATTTTTCTAGCATAAATATAAAACAAAAACCAATTTATCGGGCATTATTGGATTCAGGAAAACAATATGTTGTTTGTTAAAAATATTCTCGTCGAAAATAAATTGAAATAAATCTTCTATTTAAAGATATATTTTAAAAACATTAAATTAGTGTGCCTTGGAAAAGTATTCGAATACATCAATTTTAAAAACTCGGACTTCACTTTTAACCAGTGTTTTATACCTGTGGCGCATGAAGTAAAATTTTGAGTTTAGAAAAGCCCCGTGAAAATTTGTCGAGGGTCGCTGGCGCGACCCTCGACAAATTTTCTACGCGGGGCTTTTCTTTACTCGAAATTTTACTTCATGCTTAGTCTGGGAGTGGAAAATACTCGTTTCATCATTAGACATTATTTATAGAGCGCACATCGTTATAATCTCCAGTATTTAAATCACGTTTGGAGGTTACGTTTGTAAAATCCTATTTGTTTACGTCAATCTTTGAGGTTATTTTTGTTGAATCCTGTTTGCATACATCAAATTCGGAGTTTAGGATTGTTAAATCTTGTCTGTTTTCATCAAATTTGTAGGTTAGTTTAGTTAAATCTTGTTTGTTTACATCAAGTTTGCAGGTTAAGTTGGGTAAATCTTGTTTGTTTACATCAAGTTTGTAAGTTAAGTTGGTTGAATCTTGTTTGTTTGCATCAAATTTGTAGGTTAGGATAGTTAAATCATGTTTGTTTACATAAAATGTTGGGGTTAGGATTATTAAATCCTGTTTCTTAAAATTAAATTTGGAGGTTAGGTTAGTTGATTTTTTTTTTATTTGGATAAATTATATAGCATAGAATAAATAAGTAGTGCAAGTGTTAAATTAATATTTTTTCTAAGAAATAAAACATTAAAGAAATATTAAAGTTCAGACCAATTTATTTTAAGTTCCCTATTTGTACGTTTATATTGGTGTTACTTTTGAAACATGTATTTGCTGTTAGAATGGAATTAAATAAATGTGATGGAATTAAATAAATAAAATAAAAATAAAAAAAATAATTAAAAAATACCGGGTGTTGACTTGGCGGACGCAACATAGGAAATCGCATGTTAATTTTGAAGTGTTCAAATACTGACTTCCCTATTAATTTTAGAGACAAAATGTGTTTCACTTTTTTGTAGACGGAAAAATTCTAAATCTATGAATGTTCACACTTAACACTTTACGTTTCTCTAAGTTAAAATAATTAAGAAAAAGTAATGTGATTTTATAAAAATAATGACATACCATGGAATTAATACAACAATTGCGGATATTCCCTGTTTTTTTTTTAAAAGAGTTTAATTTAAAGCTTTAAATAAGTGTTTTCCACTCCCAGACTAAGCATGAAGTAAAATTTCGAGTTTAGAAAAGCCTCGTGAAAATTTTCTGGGCTTTTCTAGACTCGAAATTTTACTTCATGCGCCACGCGTATAAAACATAGATTTCAAGTGAAGTTCGAATGTACATTAATTTCACAATATTTTAGTATTTTATACGCGTGGCGCATGAAGTAAAATTTCGAGTTTAGAAAAGCCCAGAAAATTTGTCTCGGGTCGCTGCGCGACCCTCGACAAATTTTCACGGGGCTTTTCTAAACTCGAAATTTTACTTCATGCTTAGTCTGGGAGTGGAAAACACTCGTTTAACGCTTCAAATTGGATTCTTTTAAAATTCAACGAATGTCAGAAAATTTACAGCTACATATTTAAGAAAAAGTAATGTGATTTTATAAAAATAACGACATACCATGGAATTGATACAACAATTGCGGATGTCAAAATAGCACAAGATATTGCTGTTACTTAATTAACGACAAAAAACATAACGCAAACATCATGATAACTGTGGTCTGCATAATACCACTTTATTAGAAGAGTTTTTTCTTGTAAAGTGTAAATCATTTTGAAAACATTTACTTTAATCAAGTGACTGAGATATCTTTTGCTATTTTGACATCCGCAATTGTTGTTTGAATTCCATAGCATGTCATTATTTTTATAAAATCACATTACTTTTTCTTAATTATTTCAACTTAGCGAAACGTAAAGTGATAAGCGTTAACACGAATGAATTCAGAATTTTTACCTTTACAAAAAAGGTATTTTGTTTCTAAAATAAATAGGGGAGCCAAAATTTTAACATTTCAAAATTTACATGGGATTTCCTATGTTGAGTCAGCTAAGTCAACACCCGGTATATATAATAACTGTTAATTGGTAGTAATAAAACGACCACTGACTTTGTTTTTTAATTCATTCAAATCGATCAAAAATTAACGGAGTTATAACATTGGGCGGTTTTTATCGATCACTCGGTAATTTAAGACATCAATATAGATACAATATTGCTACTAGATGTTTTAGTTACTTTCAATTTGTTGCGGGTTCTTTTTATATATTTTTATTGCGGTATTTATTATGTTTTATATTTTTATATATTGTATACTTTGTTATTGAGGGGCTTATTGTAATAACATTATATGCCACAAGTAAACAGAACAGAGATATTGGACTTTGAAATTTAGAAAAAAAAATTAAAATGTATTATTATGATAAGAATTAATACTAGATTGTTTAACAAGTTTTGAAAGCCAGAATTTGCATGCGAATAAAAGCATACTGTAGCTTTTTATGTTACTGTTTTATCAAATCGAGGAATAATAGAGCATTTTTTGGTTGTATGGCTTACATGTTATTGCAATAAGTCCTTCAATTATTTTAAATTTTATTAATTTTTATGTCCTATCTAATGTATCTTCTATACAACAGATACATTTCTACTAGGGTGGTCTTAGAACAAATAACCATATAATAAACGTTTTATGTCCAATTGCAATTGTAAAAAAAAAGAAAATATACAGATTTTTAGGAAGACAACTTGTTTCTATTTTTTTTTTAGTTTTTTTGTGCTTTATTTTTAGTTAACCGCATCAGTGCAATTTAAGAAATAATATAATTTCTCGCTAATATTACATTAGTATTAATTCACTTTAATATAAAATCATAACATAAAATAAACTGAATGGATTTTAATAATCATGCTTGATTATAAAAAAAGGTATCGATTTAATCGAACCTTGAATTTATTTTTGGGGGGATTTTTGCAGGCACGATCCGCCACGGAAAATTGCTCGATATCTTAAAACGCCTCAGACTATTGTTAGAATCAATTTAATCAAATCAATATATAAAATGATTAATTTTATTACATTGCATAAAATATTCTACATTTATTTATTTTCGGATTTATTCTTTTTACAACATTACAAAAATATAAAAAAACAAAGTGATATACGTAGCTACATATGTTATATTATACAAGGAGTTTTTCTTGTAATCTTAAGATATTCATTGTTTTTAATAGAGTTCAGTTTGAAACTTTAAACGAGTGTTTTCCGCCCTGGAATTTTTCTGGTGCCCAAAAAAATGTTTTGTACACTGCATATTATTTATTACTATCCCAGATATACAGAGAGTTCTTCTGTTTAGTGTACATATCTCAATATATTGTATACGCTGTAAATTGCTGTAATGTTCGTTGTTTTTTCAAATATTTCAAATTAAACTTTCAAACGAGTGTTTTCCACTCCCAGATTAAGCATTAAGTAAAATTTCGAGTTTAGAAAAGACTGAAAATTTGGTTTGGTCGCGTAGCGCGAAGCGGCCAAACCAAATTTTCAGACTTTTCTAAACTCGAAATTTTACTTCATGCGCCACACGTACTAAACACTGATGTGATGCGATGTTCAGAAAACACGTTTTAAGCATACTGCTTTAGTAGAATATTTTGAACTTTACCTAAACTTTACCTTTATACGCGTGGCGCATGAAGTAAAATTTCGAGTTTAGAAAAGCCTAAAAATGTTTAGGCTTTTCTAAACTCGAAATTTTACTTCATGCTTAATCTGGGAGTGGAAAACACTCGCTACGCGCTACGCGACCAAACCAAATTTTTAGGCTTTTATAAACTCGAAATTTTACTTCATGCTTAATCTGGGAGTAGAAAACACTCGTTTAAGACCTTAAATTTAACTTACTTAAAAAACAAATACTTATCGGAAAGGTTACACAGTTCATGCATATGTGTATGTATATTTAAAAGAAAAATTCCCAGTGTGTTTACCAAATGTTAGTGGTGGCAAATGCCACCGTCAGGGCCAAACGGGTTGAGTATGAAGTAAAATTTCGAGTTTTAAGCGACCTAACCAAATTTTTACTTCATGCGCCACGCGTATAAAACACTAATATATTTTGAAACTAGAAATACACAAAACACTATTTTTAAATGAATAATAATCGAAATATTTGAATAAATAAAACTATGTATCAAATCAACTTATTTAGTAATTTCAAAAAAAATCAAATTATAATAAGGCCTTATTGCATCCACAGCGCTTAATGGGTTTAATTTAACATTTCGCGTGCAGAATCAGGAGGTTTAATTCGTTTTTACATTTTTTAATAGACAGCAATAATTTATTGTTCGCTCCTAATATTTAAAGGAATATTTTCTTCGATAATATTTTGTCTTTAATTATTTATTGATTTTAGTCAGAGTCCTGAAATAAAAAAAAAATAATATTCAACCTTCAGCTCCACGGGTATAGGTCTTTGAGACTCACGCCATTTTTTTCTTCTAGTAATATGATTCGCGGGAGCGCAAAGATATCAAAACCCAATATATATTTTTTAAATCACCGAAATTCAATATTATTTATTTCGAGTGTTCTTTATTTTATAACTACATACAGATCAAACGCAGAATGATTTTATTTTATTATACAGGGTTGGGCAAAAGTATGGGAACACCAGACGTCTGGCTAAGCTATACTTGCGGTGAAAAAAATTTCTTAATATATATTTTTGTAGTCGTTTGTATCTATTAAAGGACGTACTGTGATCTTTAACAGCAATCCTATTTCTCGAGGTATGACGTCATTCGTTTTTTTTAATGGAACACCCTGTATATTTTAAACTTTTTAGATAAACACTTGTTGAACAATTACAATGATATCGGGTTTGCTGGGTATGCGACTTGTGGTTTTTATATTATTAAATAAAATAATGGAAGGAAAAGATAACTGTTTTCTCTTGTTTGAATAACGTTTACATTTTCTCCTAAAAAGATTGGTTTGATAATGTGTCCTCAATTATCTGATGGAAACTTGTGCAATAATAATAGCGAATGTTACTTTTAGATTTACATTTGTTTGTAAGACGAGACAAACAACAGTAAACAGTTATTTATTCCTTTTATTACTTTATTAAATAATGTAAAAACCACAATAATTGTAATTGTTTAAAAAGTGTTTATCCAAAAAGTTGAAAATACACCGTTTTTTTTATTGTGCTCACTATTGGGATCTCGTAAACCAATAATGATACGAAGTTGGTGAAATTAAACGAAAGTTTCAATATTTGATACCGAGTAATAATATGTCAGCAAATTTCAGTTAACATCATTTGTTTTAAAAATATGACGAAAAATGTAAAAATGGATGATGATTTATTTTTATTATAAGTTTGTTATTTAATGCGATAGAGATCTGTAATTTTCTGTATACCATAAAAGCCTTCAGAGAAATACACAGAAAGTAACAGATTTTATACAGGATGTCCCATTTTCTAGATTCAACACCTATTTTTAGTTTTTCTTATAGCAGCCATAATGGATTTTTATACCATTGAAAAGATTAAGAACAAACAATGCAAAATCATGTGCCACATGTCAATTAGTTAAAACAATTGAATAAAATATGTGAGATTTTGTTTTATCAAGTCAGCCATATTGGATTTTCAGACCGTTTAAAAAAGCGAGGAAAGTAGTGCGAAATCAATGAATATTTTGTTTTATTTTTGTCGTGTTAGTCATATTGTTTAAAAAAATATGTCAATTAGTTAAAACAATTGAATAAAACATATTTAATTTTGTCGCGTTGGCCATATTGTTTTTGGCCATATTGTGCTTTTATTGAACATACGATACAAGAGTAAACTCATTTTAAACAAAATTCAGATCATAGTGTGCTTTAAAAAACACAACTTAATAAAAACAATTATAATAACATATTATTATCTAACCAAAAAAACGTGTTATATTTGCATTGAGTAAAAATGAAATATACGAATGAAGAAAGGAAAGAATTAAAATTGCGGCACATGATTTGACACAATTTTTTATTGTTCTTTTCAATGGTACAAAAATCAAATATGACTGCCATCAGAAAACTAAAAATAGTTGTATCTAGAAAATGGGACACCCTGTATAAAATCTGTTAATTCCTGTGTGTTTTTCTGATGACGTTTATAGCACACAGCAAGTAACAGATCTCTATTGCATTAAATAAAGTTACAATAAAAATAAATTATTATCCATGTTATAATGTTTGCCACATTTTTAAAACAAATGATGTTAGCTGAAACTTGTTGACATATTCTTACTCAGCATCAAATATTGACACTTTTGTCTAATTTGACCAACTTGGTATCCTCATTGATTTACGAGATCCTAATGATTAGCACGATAAAAGAAAAGAACGGTATAGGGTGTTTCATTTAAAAAAAAAACACCGATGACGTCATAGCTCGAGAAATAGGATAGCTGTTAGAAATCACATTACGTCCTTGAATAGATTAAAACGACTCAAAAATTTATATTAAGATTATTTTTTCATCGCACGTATAGTTTAGCCAAAAATTCCCATACTTTTGCATAACCCTGTATATTATGTTTTAATACAGGTTTTAAAACATATATCCAGCATTTTTAATTACATCTCCATATATCCACATTGTGATTGGAATAACAAGTATGGGTCCAACAGACCCCACCTGTCCTTTCATGCAAAATTAAACCACTGGTTCCGCGGAGGGATTTTTATCGACCATGAAATGAGTTTTAGGTCAAAACTATTTTTTTTTTTTGTGTTTATGGGGCAGTTTTCATTTGGCAGACGGAAAGAAAGAGAGACGGAAAAATTACGTGACAACCTTGCGCGTTCCGAAATTTTCGATTGTTATAACAAATGCGAAGTTTGTTCGCGAACGGCGAGACGTGAGTGCGTGGAGAATATTTTTTTTAAGCGAACCAAATATCCTGGTTCTTGACCAAACTAGACTAAAGATATAATCAAAATATTTGGTCTAGAATAGCTAAGAAAAAATAATAGATAATTTAAACCAAACTGGATTAGAGTTAGTCCCTCTGATTCCGTACGCGAAAAGGTAAATTTAGCGTACATGTTATTTTGGCATTGTATGCTTAGATTGTGAGGGTACCATTTACGTTGAACTTAACATTTCGCGTACGGAATTGGGGGGGAATAATAAAATAGTCAGTTATGAATGGTTCCAAAAAATAATAAATAATTGAAATCGCTGCTTTCAACATTTGCATTTAACCGGGAGAGAAATTAGAATGCATTTGAGCACATAAAATGAAAAATCTAAGAAGCGACAAGTTTAACTTTTCATAAGTGAATTAAGCTATCAAAACGTTATCATTTTTAGACAAATTTCTTAATTAGTTGCACAGATATATATTTTTTTCTCTGTGGAGTTCAGAGAGTTAAAAATATGTCCACACATTTTTCGCCTGGTTAAATGGAACGAGCTCTATTTATTAAAATATTTCACAAAGCACTGTTAATATTTTTTTATTTTTCCATATCCATTTTTCACTGATTATTTTGATAAAATCTCTAGTTAGTTTGGTTTATCTTTTAAACACATGCAGAAGTAATCTTATTTTGTAATATTTAAAAAAATCATTCCCGAAATTGTAGCATAAAATATTTTCCCAACAAAAATATACGTACTGGATGCTTGACAAAATAGTTGCAGAATACATTTTTAAGCCTTGTTAGTTCATATCCGAATTTATGTTAGGTTAAATAAGTTTATATAAAAAAAAAGAAATGAATAATAACCCTTTCCTGCATTTCCATACATTTTATTAGGGCCTCAAAAATATTAGTTGCCCCGGGCTTCGTACTTTCTACGATTATTTTTACAATTATGTTAGCATAAAAATATTTCGCGACCCACTTGTCAAAATTGTAGGCTCAGTTGCACCAAAAATGCTGAACTTGAGTTCAAGATGACAGTTCCTGTTGCTCATATTTCGCTTTGAACTCAAGTTCAGAGTTGAACCAGTTCAACCAGTTCGGTGCAGTTGGCCCTTAGGCACACAATTTGAGAAACACTGCCATACACAATAAATATAACTAATATTAATATACAGTGTGGAAACTTTAACTGGAATAAAATTCATAACTTCGATATAGGCGATTTTTGCAAAAAATCTCGAAACACGCTAAGTATTGTTTTTTCTTGCCCTCATTTCTATGTATATGCTGCTTGTTTATCTGTTCCCGGAAGAGCGCAGCCACCTCTGACTTTTTTTTCAAATGGAAAGGTATGTCAAGTGATGTCGTATGTCGTTTGAAAGGTCTCTTCGCAAGTAATACAACACACTATTTATTTCTTGAATATTTACAAAGCCCACGTGATAAAAAAAAGAAAACCACTTATACATTGAACATGATTCGGCGTAAAGTTGTATGTTTTTCACATGTGTTTTGATGCTATGGAACTGCGTTGCTTAGTTACTAGTGATAATAATAGTCACCAAAGCAGTCACATACGCTCGTCAAGTTGTCGAAGTGATTTCTAAAATGCAGTATTTAACCGAAAATCTCCGAATCGAGATTCTGATGATGATCGGTTATGGTAACAGAAGACGAAGTCAGCTTGAGGTTGCTCAGTTATTTCGAGAAGAGCATCCGGATTTATCACCCATTAGCCAAGGTACCATAAGCAAAATTGAGACACAATACAACAATTTGGGTCATGTCAGGGTTGTGCCCAGACAGCGAAATCCCACTGTCCAAGCAGATACCAGGCTAAACGTATTATTAACTCTTCAAGAAAATCCAGTGACCCCAGCCAGGCAACTGGCCCGTGACAACGAGATTAGTCATACTACTGTCCTGAAAATTCTTAGATCAGCCAAGCTGTATCCTTACAAGATGCAGGCACTCCAAGAATTAACGGAGGATGACCCGGACCGCAGAATCGAATTTTGCGAGCAAATGATGAACATGATCGACAATAACCAGATTTCATTAGCATCAATTCTTTTTTCCGACGAAAGTACTTTTACCTTACATGGTGACGTTAATCATCAAAATTGTCGTTATTGGGCTGATCATAACCCTCATTGGATGCGAGAAACTCATACTCAGTTCCCGCAAAAAGTCAATGTATGGGCTGGATTAATAGGTGATCAGATTGTAGGACCAGTATTCTTCGATGGTAATCTTAATGGAGTAACATATCTTCCGTTTCTTCAAGACGACCTCATGCCAGCGTTAGCCACTTTATTTCTAAATCCATTAGATCCAGATTTACCTGATGAACGAATATGGTATCAACAGGACGGAGCTCCACCCCATTATGCTGTGATCGTTCGTAGATATTTAGACGAAGTTTTTCCCAATAGATGGATTGGAAGAAGAGGTCACATTGAATGGCCGGCGAGATCTCCGGATCTTAGTCCCCTTGACTTTTTTTTGTGGGGATATCTCAAGAGTAAGATCTATGTAACCAAACCAAACGACATTGAGGACCTTAAGCAACGTATTAGGCATGAAATACGGCAAGTCACACCAGAAATGTTACAAAACATTAGAGATGCATGTTATCATCGATTTGCACTTTGCCAAGAAAGAAACGGTGCCCATTTGGAACATTTGTTGCATTAAATAGTATTCAAGTTATAAAAGTGTTTTTTTTTTATCACGTGGGATTTGTAAATATTCAAGAAATAAATAGTGTGTTGTATTACTTGCGTAGAGACCTTTCAAACGAGGTGTCACTTGACATACCTTTCCATTTGAAAAAAAAAGTCAGAGGTGGCTGCGCTCTTCCGGGAACAGATAAACAAGCAGCATATACATAGAAATGAGGGCAAGAAAAAACAATACTTAGCGTGTTTCGGGATTTTTTTGCAAAAATCGCCTATATCGAAGTTATGAATTTTATTCCAGTTAAAGTTTCCACCCTGTAGAATGAATTGCATACGGAAAAATACACGAAAACACTGTTTTATAAATTTTATGACCTATACCGTTTTAGGCAACCACATTTACAAAACAGCGGTTACATGTCCAGTTATAAATCAATAATATTTATAACATAACATATTTATTGACAACCTGATTTGCTTGTAAGTAAATAAAAATCCTTAAAACATTTTTGTAGAATAAAATAATCGTAAATATACATTAAAAATGTATAGAAAAACCTCAACAAACGTTTGCGCAAATAAAAATTCCCGAGTCTCGCCAAAAACCGCATTCGCGCGCCTCAATCCCATTTTTGTTTTTAAAATCCAGTATGGCACAAACCGCAAGGATTTCCTTTCATTCTTCAACAACGCATTGTTGCGACGATTCGGCATATAGATGCTTATCTTTCATTTACTGTAAATCACTAACTTGTGAATCATTCAATTTTTTATTATATTCAACCATTTAACTGACAAATCGCAAAAACAATTACACTTAAAATCCCTTTATATTAGTGAATATACAGAGAGTTTTATGTAACACCGAACATTTTCAATGTTCATTTTTGTATGTTCTATTTATCAAACCAAAGCATCCAAACCGATTTGACACCTTTCATTTTTAGGTTATGTGTCAATTGGGTTGCATATATGACCATTACAAATTGTAGCCAATCAATCGCAATGAATGCCTCAACTTGTAAATACAGGGAGTTTTTCTTTCAAGAATACATGTCCCAATTACAGCGTAGCCGTAAATCTTTAGATAATCGTTGTTTTTTAAAAGAGTTCAATTTGAAACTTAAAATGAGTGTGTTCTACTCCCAGACTAAGCATGAAGTAAAATTTCGAGTTTTGAAAAGCCTGCAAATTTGGTTTGGTCGAGTAGCGCGAAGCGCGGAGCGGCCAAACCAAATTTTCAGGCTTTTCTAAACTCGAAATTTTACTTCATGCGCCACCGATACAAAATACTGACATATTACGAAGTTTAAAACACCCCGCTAAACTTTACATTGAACAGAGCTGGGATGAATCCTCAAAAACATGATTCGAATCACGAATCCGAATCACCTAATATGATTCGAATCACGAATACTCGAATAAAGGATTCGTAAGTGAAAAATATGATTCGAATCAAAGATTCGAATCCTCATTTTTGAATTACGGATACAAATCCTTTAAAAATAAATTTGAATCTATTATTTGCAACCAGTAATATTTTATTCCATCAGCTTCTATTAACAAACATGTTCATTTACCGACTAAATATCTGATTATATAATGATTTTAATTAATGATGATATATGTGTTATTGAACTTCATTTTGAATCTGTGTTTTATACGCCTGGCGTATGAAGTAAAATTTCGAGTTTAGAAAAGCCCAGTGAAAATTTGTCTCAGGTCGCTGCGCGACCCTCCACAAATTTTCTACGCGGGGCTTTTCTAAACTCGAAATTTTACTTCATGCTTAGTCTGGGAGTGAACAACACTCGTTCTTAGAAGTTTCAAATTAAAGGATTACTCTAGATTACTAAGTTTATTACCAATTTACAAAGGCTACAGCTCGAAGGACCAATCATGGTCTTCGGAGACCGAAGGACTACAGGGAATCGAAGTTTCTTTACAAGAAAACAACGAATATCTGAAGGTTTACAGCATGGATAGGAAAGAAAACATCCAATTTTGAAAAAATATCGAAGTTGGGGTGGTCTTCAGTGCGTTTTTAACTTCACTTTAAATCAGTGTTTTATACGCGTGGCACATGAAGTAAAATTTCGAGTTTAGAAAAGCCCCGTGAAAATTTGTCTCGGGTCGCTGCGCGACCCTCGACAAATTTTCTACGCGGGGCTTTTCTAAACTCGAAATTTTACTTCATGCTTAGTCTGAGAGTGGACCGTCAAGATTTTCTACATGTAGAGATTTTTGATATTTCTAGATTTATGTCGATTTATTCACAGTTTGTTATTGTATCAAATGCAACTTCAATATTAAATAAAAACGGTTTTTTTAGGAATAGAATATTCACCCATTAAGAGCCGGACAAATTATAAAGTTAACTCTAAAAGTTAATTTAAGGTAAAATTTTGCATCTTTTTCTATGATTTCTATGAATGATTTATCATATTACATACGTCGATTTTTTAAAAGAGTTAAATTTAAAATTCAAACGAGTGTTGTCCACTCGCAGACTAAGCATGAAGTAAAATTTCGAGTTTAGAAAAGCCCCGCGTAGAAAATTTGTCGAGGGTCGCGCAGCGACCAGAGACAAATTTTCGCGGGGCTTTTCTAAACTCGAAATTTTACTTCATGCGCCACGCGTATAAAACACTGATTTAAAGTGAAGTTAAAAATGCACTGAAAACCAACCCAACTTCGATATTTTTTTCAAAATTAGATGTTTTCTTTTCTATTCATGCTGTAAACCTTCAGATATTCGTTGTTTTCTTGTAAAAAAACTTCGATTCCCTGTAGTCCTTCGTTCTGCGGAGACCATGGTTGGTCCTTTGAGCTGTAGCCTTTGTAAAACGGCAATAAACTTAGTAATCTAGAGTAATCCTTCAATTTGAAACTTCTAAGAACGAGTGTTGTCCACTCCCAGACTAAGCATGAAGTAAAATTTCGAGTTTAGAAAAGCCCCGCGTAGAAAATTTGTCGAGGGTCGCGCAGCGACCCGAGACAAATTTTCACGGGGCTTTTCTAAACTCGAAATTTTACTTCATGCGCCACGCGTATAAAACACTGATTTCAAGTGAAGTTAAAAATATACTATTAACGTTGGATATTTTTCATGGTTAAGTAACCAAATATGCATGCACAAATATTTGAATTATTCGAAAATTTTAATATTTATATTCAAATATGAATAATTTAGTGATTTAAATATTCATATTAGAATATTTAACTATTTGAATTAATCGAATTCGAATCCCAGCCTTAATAGCTATGATTCGAATTATTTAGGAGGTTTTGAATCCATGTATCAGGATTCGAATTTTATAAGGATTCAATTCCTTTTATAAGGATTCGAATCCTTTTATAAGAATTCGAATCCTTTTATAAGGATTCGAATCCTTTTATAAGGATTCGAATCCTTTTATAAGAATTCGAATCCTTTTATAAGGATTCGAATCATCTACGTTTGGATTCGAATACGAATCCTTTTAAAAAAATGTAACGAATCCGGATCACGAATCCGTTTTCACTAAAGTATTCGAATACCTCTTTTGAATCCTCTAAAAGGATTCGAATCCGGGAATCGAATCCTGAATGATTCGAATCCTGCCCAGCTCTGACATTGAATCAGTGTTTTGTACCGGTGGCGCATGAAGTAAAATTTCGAGTTTAGAAAAGCCTGAAAATTTGGATTTGCCGCGCTCGTTTCGCTCCGCCCGGCAAATCCAAATTTTCACGATTTTCTAAACTCGAAATTTTACTTCATGCTTAGCCTGGGAAAACAGTGGCTTAATGATTTAAATTGAATTCTTTCAATAAACCTAGCGTCGGAAAATGTACAAGTTTACTTGGATACTTTAGAGAAAAATTCTCGTTATGAACATGTGTGTTTGGTGTTACATAAACCTTTCTGTAGTTATTCAATATTTATACCGTTGAATGACGAATTAATAGAAGTGCAAGTGAATGTAAAATTTAGGTAACGCTAAACGTATGCAAACCAATGTACAATTTCATTAGGTACTTAATTAAAATGGAGCCGTATAGTATGTCGGAATACTTTAATACTACATAACTAAATTTTAAGTTTATTACCTTATTGTTTTGTATTTATTGTTTATTTATTGTATATCTGTGTATTTTTTTAATATTTATTTATTTGTATTCACTGACGTATTTACATACACAATTATATATTCTGTAATTGTTATTGTAACTAAAGACAGTTTTTTTTTTTTTTTAGTGTGGGAGGGGAAAATCCATTTACGGACGGAGTGTCGGACTCCCTCCATATAGGAGGACTACCGACTAAAAACCTCTCCCACTTTTAGCGGCTTCGACTACAAGGTCATTAGCCGCTTCAATTGTTTATATTTATTATATTTCAACAAATCTTTAATTTACATACAATAAATAAATAATAATGATATATACAAGAACAAATGCAGTATTATTATTATTATTATTATTATTAGTATTTCCTTTCAGTAAATAATAACAATAATAATATTCCAGATGTTCGCGACGGACCCGCGCATTTCTTTAATTTCAATACATTTCTTTCATTTGTATTTCTATTCTTCATTGTTATATCTATTTCTTTGTTACTGGAGACCAGGGCTGCCTTTACAAGGGGCGACCATCGCCAACCCCAATAAACAGACTGTAAAACTCTTTGTATAAAATTTTTCCTCCAAACCATTGTGTCTCGCGAAGACGTGCCTCAGCGCTGGCCATAAAGATTGTCAAGCTTTGGAGTTTTACAGCCTAAAACTTGTAAAATGCAGTTCCTGAAAATCTAAAATTTCCAGAATATTCGTACGCTATCCTACTCTTTCTTGTACAATTTTCTTTCTTTCCTTTACCTACCCTGACTACCCCACCACATCCTTTCAACCAATCAAATCATTCCTCTAAAATTCACCCTGAGTCTCTTCTCCACAAGACTTCACTTCCAATCGACCAAGCGTACGAGTAAGTTATATATTGTTTATCATACTTGTGATTTTTGCAATTTGTAATATTTTCTAAGACTTTATTCATTTACTTTGTTCATTTTCAGATATATTTAACTTTGTTCATTTTCTCATATATTTTAACTCTTTACACTTTCATCTTCATTTAATATTCTATTTTAATTACCTTGTTATTTTGTTTGTATATATTTGTTTGTTCGTCTTTGATGCACGTAGTTAATAATAAATCTTTATTTTAATGTTACGTGCTTAAGTAATTTTAAACCCAAACCGTCAATAGCCGTAAACACCAGTTTAATTAATTTTATTCTAATGCTGTCAATGTTATACAATATTATATCAAATTAAAATTCTTTTATTAATGGCAAAACCATTTTACAAACAGCATACTCGTAAATATTACAGATGACAAATAATACTACTCGATCTATATCTTTCTTGAACTAGCGAATTCGAAAATGTTAGTTCACCTTCAGACTCACAGATGTCGCTACTCGGCCGAAATGAATTAACCGTAACTCCGTAACTCGAAAAATACATCGAGTTGCACTTCTATATGATTTGTCATTCAACGTGTATATCAAGCTGTATAAAGCTGAATAATAAATGTTGTATATATGTCGTTTATTAACTTATAATTATTTTGTAAAAGTATATTTAAACCTAAAAAACTAGATAAAAAATTAAATGTAACATATTATTTTATTTTTGATTAATATTGTTCTTTGTATGAAATAATGCACGAATTATATATGTAGGTATATACATTTTTTTTATTTCTGACGCTTGGTTTGGATTCATTCCAAAACAAACTTTTCAAACTGTAAAAATCACTTTTCTCATCACGAATCCGCATTAATTCAAAATAAAGCCGAACGCTTATAGAAACACATTATTTCCTCGTTTTATTTTTGCAAATTGTAGGAAACATTCCACATTTTTTTGCCGAATACACCGAAAGAATAAATTTTTATTTGTTTCTATAATTGATCGAAACTTTTGCCTAAACACGCGCTTCCTGGCCCGACATGCGTACATACATATCTTTATTATGTGTGCGTTAAATTCATAAAAAGATCGTGCTTTGTTTTTTTTATTATTTCCGCGTTCGCTTCTTCAGAATAAATTCAAAAAAATAAGAATGTTTCTCAATGAATTATGAGATAATTATTTCATAATTTTACATTTTGAAAGTGTTGTTTCATTATTTAATGCTTATAACTAGAAACATTCTTTTATCGTGGTCAGTTACAAGACAGTTGTCGTATATATTTATAAAAAAAATGATAAACTAACAAGTTTTTCACAAAATACATCGATTTATTTTTTCTTGTATGAAAAAAAAGTATATATTATTTAATAAGGATTTAATGAATATATCAATAAAATGTTTTTAAAAATAATTCCTCTTTTAAAAAGATTTAACAGACCAAAAGTATACTTATTCAAGTTCAAGTTGGCACTAAATAAATTCAAATTGGCAATAATCAAAATCAAGTTGTCATTAATCACATTCAATTTGCATTTAATTAATTACAACTTGATTTTGATTATTGCCAACTTGAATTTGTTTAGTGACAACTTGAACTTGAAATGGTATAGTTTCAATAATGTATCAAATTTTGGAACGAAAAAGTGAAGTCGCAGCTTAATTGAACCTGACATAAATGTCAGATTGTGTTAATCAGTAGTTCATTAATTTGCCTTGTTCTTATAGTTATTGAGTTGTTTCTTTTTCTCTTATGTGAGTGGGCATTAAAATACCGAATAAAATACAAAACCTTTTATAAAACTGGTTTAGGTTAACATTGACAGGAGCGACTGACAACTTCACAATGTTTTGAAAATTTCATAGCCAACTCGATCGGGTTTATAACTGAACACCTGATATTTTCCATTTGCCGCGTTTTTTAATTTACCGCCTAAATATGTTCAGGCTTTTCTAAACTCGAAATTTCTTTTTATGCTTAATTAAGGAATGGAAACACTCGTTAGAATTATTAAATTAAACACTTTTATGAAAACATATGGTACCATCGGTGAACATAAAATGTTGGAAGAAATCGTAAATTGAATAATGTCAAACATCACCGAATTTATACCGGTTTAGTCAGGTTTTTTAGGGAAAGGTTATAATATGGAGTGACATTCAAAATATGTTACACTTTTAAAACAGAGGGATTTTTATTTTTGACACGTTTGGCACATCAAATGACAATTAGCTGACAAGTCCAAAGTTTGATACTCACTAAAACATTTTTACGTGTCCCAACATTTTGTTTCTACCGATGGGATATGCATACATACTTAAAAGAAAAGACCCCTGTATAAATTATATGAAAATTTGAAAGTACAGACTTCGCTAAGTTGACTCTTGAATATTAGCTAGCTTGCATTTTACGGAAACAAATGATTAAGCAAACTAACCTCAAGTTTTTCTATGTTTTTACTACCTCATTAAAATATAATTTTGGGTTCTAAAATTACATTTTAATGCCTATTAACAAGACAGTAAAAAATCAAGGAAAACTTGAGGTTAGTTTGCGTAATTTTTATTTTTCAATAAGATGAAAAAGAATGAGGTAATAAAGACTACTTACTATTTTTGAATAAATATAAAAGATAATTAGGTTATGTCATGTGTAAATAATTGTGTATTTATTGTCAATAAAATGAGGAAAAGGTAAACAAAACAAAGACGAGGAACAGAGAGGAATGTTGAGAATTTTTCAGTCACATCACATATTCATTTTTACTAAGCGGCCTTCGGAATACATTTATATTTTTTGTATTCACAGATTTTAATTGCTAGTCTAATTATTTACGCATTGTTTTTATTGATGATTTTCTTGTTTTGTTAATAACTTAGCCAATTATTTACTCTTTGGTTTTATTTATGAGTTTTCATTTTATGAATAACTTAATATATTTATTTACATACTAATTAAAAATGACAATTAGCAGATTAATGTGATACAGGGAATTTTTCTTTTGGGTGTTCATATTACGATTTTTCGATGTAAAATATTCAGATATTCGTTTTCTTATTAAATGATTTAAATTTAAAGCCTCTAACGAGTATTTAAAATCCCAGGTTAAGCATAAAGCAAAATTTCGAGTTTAGAAAAGCCTGAAAATTTGGTTGGAGCGACCAAACCAAATTTTCAGGCTTTTCTAAACTCGAAATTTTACTTTATGCGCCACGCGTATAAAACACTGATTTAATGTAAGGTTCAAAATATACTGCTTAGATTTAATCACATGTTCATTAATTTTACAAATGTTTGTACGGAATATGTGAAAGTATGCTTAAAAGAAAAAATCCCTTAGAAAAGAATACTCCCTGTATAAAAATAAATAAAGAGTGTCCCATTAACGCGAGATTTGAATTTGCCGCCATTTGTGCAGTAAATTGTTGGCAACCCTGAAAAAAAACAATTTAACAGCTGAGAGTTTAGGGTTAGTAAAAATGGAGCGTTACACGATACAACAACATATTTTCATTATTAAACAATATCTCAAAAATAATAAAAGTTTGGCGGCCACAGTTGGTCATATGGTCGGAATAGTGTTTTAACTTCGTTAACTGTGAAGAGATTAATTGAAATTTTCAGGAAGACTGGATCAGTTGGAGACGCTTAACACACTGGTCGTCCAAAATCAAGTCGTTAAAATGTCAATATCGAAGCAGTCGTGGACAAGAATTGCGAATTTCAAGAAGCTCTCTACAGCGCCTACTCACAAAAAATCTGTGTCTCTATGCCTACAAAATTTAATTAACACAACAACTGAAGCCTAATGACCATGCACAGCGAAGAGAGTTCTTTGAATGGATTATTGAAGATCAACAAGTGAATGCTGATTTTTCGAGCAAAATCATCCTAAGCGATAAAGCACATTTTCACCTTGATGGCTTTGTTAATCGCCAAAATTGTTGTGTTTGGGGTTCAGAGAACCCACATGGAATTGTCGAAAAACAAATGCATCCACAGCGTGTCACTGTTAGGTGCGGATTTTGGGCTGGAGGCATCACTGGACCATACTTTTTTAAAAATTAGGCTGGTCAAGCAGTGACTGTTACTGGTGCTCGATATCGCGACATGATAACACTGTTCTTTCTGCCGAAATTGGATGATATTGATGTGGCCAATAAGTGGTTTCAACAAGACGGTGCCACATGTCATACAGCCCGTGAAACAATTTAATTACTGTATGAGACATTTCCTGGTCAGGTACTCTTTCGTTTCGGTGATCAGAATTGGCCCCTTAGATCGTGTGATTTCACACCATTAGATTTATTTTTATAAAGTGATTTATAGTCAAAAGTCTACAATCATCCGTGCATTACAGGAGGAAATTAAACGTTGCATCAACGTTTATGCAGAATGGTCATGGAAATGTTCGACAAAAGAGTGCGTATGTGCCAGCAAAGCCGTGGAAGCCATTTGCCCGCTGTGATATTCCATAAATAAGTTTATCCTATGTACTTTATGATTCAATAAAAAAATAACAATCTAAAGACCAAAACTTTGTTTTCTATTAAATTTAAATCTTGCGTTAATTTTAGGACACCCTTTATAAACTCTTGAAATTGTTAAAAATTCTTTATTCCGCTCAAAGAGACTGTATTATTTTTAAATTAATTAATTGATTTTTAAAAAACTGGTCATAAACATTTTAAACTGAGGTTATCGTTAAATAAGCATTAAGGAAAGTAGTTTTGAATTTTTAAATGTACTTTTAAGGTATTATTACTAAAAGTAAATTATGACTGAATGGGTGAAAACATATGTTAAAAAAGTTAAAAGCAAACTTGTCGATTCAGTTGAAATTGTGCATGCTTCTAGGGTCCTCAAATTATAATTACTTCCTTATGTTAACTAATAAAATTAACATTATTTCCTTAGCTTAACCCTTTCAGCAATGGAATTTTCCTGGTGCAAAAAAATTTTTTGTAGGCTGCATATTGTTTATTACTATCTCAGATATACAAACAGTTTTTCTTTTAAGTATACAAATCTCAATTTACTGTACACGCTGTAAATCTTCAGATTCTCGTTGTTTTTAAAAATATTTTAAATTGAACTTTCAAATGAGTGTTTTCTACTCCCAGATTAAGCATGAAGTAAAATTTCGAGTTTAGAAAAGCCTACAAATTTGGTTTGGTCGCGTAGCGAAGTGAAACGAACAAACCACATTTTCAGGCTTTTCTAAACTCGAAATTTTACTTCATGCGCCAAGCGTATTAAACACTGAAGTTATGTGATGTTCAGAATACACGTTTTTAGCAGACTTTAGTAGAAGATTTTGAACTCCACCTGAAATCAGCGTTTTATATGCGTGGCGCATGAAGTAAAATTTCGTGTTTAGAAAAGCTTGAAAATTTGGTTTGGTCGCGTAGCGCTACGCGACCAAACCAAATTTTCAGGCTTTTCTAAACTCGAAATTTTACTTCATGCTTAATCTGGGAGTGGAAAACACTCGTTTAGGACTTTAAATTAAACTATTTTAAAAATCAAATGATTATCAGAAAAGTTACAGCTCATGCATACATGTATGTTTATTTAAAAGAAACATTCCCAGTATGTTTACCAAATTTTAGTGGTGGCAAATGCCATCTTTAGAGCCGAAAGGGTTAATTCCTACAATCATTGATTCGTAAATAAACATATGTGTTATTTTATTACTGTAACTGGCCAACAAAGATTTAACTGTTACTTTCTTTTCGCTGAATCTAATGTAATCATTATGAATTTCCCATTTAAATTGTCAGTACGCAAAATCCTACAAACATAACTGCGCTGTAATTATTTGTTACTGTTTTCGCGTTGTTTACAAAAGGTTCGTGACATTAACTGTACATTTAATAACAACGATCCTCATCGAGGAAGAGAGTATTATGCAAAAACGGCACGTTAAGGTCACGTCATCGAAACGCAAATTGTTTATAATTTTTTTAATTAACAGAGTTTAATAAATAATTGTTTAAAACGTGTAGAATTTCTATCTACGTATATTCTACAAATAAACAAAACATTAAGATCTCGTCTGGTTATGTATAAAATAATTGTTTAATAATTTATATCTACGTTTATTCTACAAGTATACTAGAAATTAGGAAATCTGAATAATTACTAAACTTGAACAAATCAAAAAAAATCAAAAATCTCGTCAAGTTTTGTATAAAATAATTGTTTAATAAGTGTAGAATTTATATCTACGTTTATTCTACAAGTACACTAGAAATTAAGAAATCTGCTCAATTACTAAACTTGAAAAAATCAAAAAAATCAAGAATATTGTCTAGTTTTGTATAAAATAATTGTTAAATAAGTGTAGAATTTATATCTACGTTTATTCTACAAGTATACTAGAAATTAAGAAATCTGCATAATTACTAAACTTGAACAAATCAAAAAAAATCAAGAGTCTTGTCAGGTATTGTATAAAATAATTGTTTAAAAAGTGTAAAATTCATATCTACGTTTATTCTACAAGTATACTAGAAATTTAGAAACCTGCGTAATTACTGAACTTAAACAAATAAAACAAAAATCAAGAATTTCGTCAGGTTTTGTACAAAATAATTATTTAATAAGTATAGAATTTATATCTACGTTTATTCTATAAGTAAACTAGGAATTAAGAAATCTGCTTAATTACTAAACTTGAACAAATAAAAAAAAATCAAGAATATCGTCTGGTTTTGTATAAAATAATTGTTTAATAAGTGTAGAATTTATATCTACGTTTATTCTACAAGTATATTAGAAATTAAGAAATCTGCATAATTACTAAACTTGAACAAATCAAAAAAAAATCAAGAATCTAGTCAGGTTTTGCATAAAATAATTGTTTAATAAATGTAGAATTTATATCTACGTTTATTCTAAAAGTAAACTAGAAATTAAGAAATCTGTTAATCTACTAAACTTGAACAAATCAAAAGAAATCAAGAAACTCGTCTGGTGTTGTATAAAATGTTAAAGAGCGCATTTCTTTAGATCATTCTAGAATATTGTAAAGAGCGCGTTAGAAAACATTCTAGAATATGGTAAATTAAACGCTATATAATTCAAGGAACAATTGTTCTATGCTAAGAAGAACTGTTTTTTTATTATTAAGAGCAATGTCTATTATTTAAAAAAAAATCAAATTGAATATTCTAACAAAGCGTTCAATTTAAAGCATCTAACGAGTGTTTCCACTCCTTGATTAACCCTTTCGGTAAGGACGGCATTTGCCACCACTAAAATTTGGTAAAAATACTGGGAACTTTTTATTTAAATATACATACATGTATGCATGAGCTGTAACTTTTCCGATTATCATTTGTTTTTTTAAATAGTTTAATTTGAAGCCCTAAACGAGAGTTTTCTACTCCCAGATTAAGCATGAAGTAAAATTTCGAGTTTAGAATAGCCTGAAAATTTGGTTTGGTCGCGTACCTTCGGGAAGCGGGTTGAATTTCCTTGGACAAGGTTTGCTTCCCTCCAGGTAGTAAGTGCCTCGCACTCGAATAGTACATGTGAGGCGTCTTCATCCTCTTCATATCATAGTCTGCATATTGGATCTTCTGTAAACAGTTTCATGTTATGCAAATGTTTCCTTAAGGTGCAGGGTCCAGTTATCATTCCTGTGACCATTCTAAGCTTGTTTCCACTGAGACTGAGGACCTCAGTTGCTAGTTCTTGGCAGGGTTTTTCCATCAGTAGTTTACTGTGTCTGTGCCTTGTCAGGTTTTTCCAGCGCTTGGTGTGTAGATTAATTAGTTTGTAAGTCTTTTAAAACGCCCCAAAATGTAAATGAGCAAACAAAATGCAAAACAGGCTAATCCGGGGAATTTTTGTAATCCACAAAATTTCCCGAAAAGTAATAAACCAGCGGCAATTCTAGGTACCCTCGCCCAGGTCATAAACCGTGCGCCTAAAAGTGCAGCCTCCCCGGATTAGCAAGTGTACAGTTGTAACATGTTTTTTTTTTCTTTTACGCAATTTTTCAACTAATTTAAACTAATTTTAACTAACTGAAAACTGAAACTTCAGAAAAGTGTGCCATTCGTATATCAAGACATTGTTATGAAATTTAATTGATATACAACAAATTAAATTTCATAACAATACATTATTGCATTTATTATGTGTGTGTGTCATATACGTAAAATGTACCGCTATGTACAGTCCTGTTAGATGTCACATAATCAAAAACCAACAGCAAATTTAGTACATATATATTTTTTGTTTAATTAATGCAATTTTATTATTTTGCAAAGCTGTTGATTTTTGTGTGGCAACCGTAACGTTCCCTGATGGCAGGCAAAATGTAGCGCGCAGACGTAAACCACGCCTCAACCCCATCTTTCAACCAACCATATTAAAGGCGCTCAGGCACCACCACCTCAACATCACTCTCTAGTGATGATTGCGAGAAGGGATAGTGGTGGTTAACAAAACCGGGTGGTTCAGGGATGAGAAAATCAATTTACATTCCAGTTTTCCAAATAGTCAGGTTCGAGTACAGTTCAAGTTAGTGGTTCGCGAAGTCAATTTATTTCCTATCAAAGTAAATGCTTTCCGTATTGTAATAATTTAGTTTTTTTTTTACATTTGCTCATAGTGTAAATTTTTGTAAATAACGTGTATATACTCGGTGTAAAATTAATACATTAACTGTTTTTGTATTTTGAATCAAAGTTTTTTCATTCCACAAACGGTGAGTCACTTTAAAATTAAACACGTAAGTACAGTAGAGTCAGTATAGTGTAGCAACTCAGAATCGGTACGTTTGTATTTATTTTATTTTAGTGAATTTAAAGAGTGACAAAAAGTAAGTCGGGTAATTACGCGGTGGAATATTTATTTGTATTCGGTAACAATTAATCGTACAAAAATTATTCCCGAAGCCCCCACCCCCGTAACAATTTAGGGTTCTTGCTCATCTCCGTGAAAAATTTGGAAAAAAACGACCCGAATTTTAAAAGAAGAAGTCATGGGTTCCTTATCACGACAACGCACTGGCTCACACTGCATTGTCTGTCAAGAGGTTTCTAGCCAAATATAACATCTCAGTGTTAGACCATCCGCCTTATTCGCCTGACCTGGCACCATGTGACTTTTATTTGTTCCCGAAGATCAAATCTGCATTAAAAAGAAAACATTTCAGACCGTTGAATCTGTGAAAGAAAAAGCGGCACGCGTCATGAAGGGGGTCACAGAAGAAGACTTCCAGCACTGCTTCGAACAATGGAAAATGTGAATGGAGCGTTGTAGGGAAAGAGGAGGGGTGTATATTGAAGGGGATAATAAGTAAATATATGTACATTTTGAATAAAATGTTTGTGGCATTAGTGTCGGTATTATTTAGCCACATTTTGTACATAAAGTAAGAAATTTATTATAAATTACATTAATGTATTTAAAACTCAATAACTTTTTGTACTGAGTAAACATATTTAAGTAATACGTGTCCATCTTAACAACATTTGATGTCGTTGTGATGTTGAACCAAATTATTTTTTTCTCAATGGTTTAAAACTTATCTCTGAAGGCTGTCTTATTCTTATATAAACTTCATTCTTATACCGCACAGAGAATAAACATCTTATTGTCTCGTATTGTTTTATTGGAAACGACCGAAGGCTGTCTTTTGCTCGATCTTGATCAGAAGTGGGTTACCAGCGTCTTGGGTGTGCTGCCCAAATAATTTCATCACCTTCGCGCGAGGGAATCGTGCTCTGAATAGCTAATCTCCTTTTAAGTGCAAACAGAGTAAGTGGAGTGAAAACCGCGACAGTAACAATTTGCATTATCCTTGTAATTTTCCAGTATAGAACCCTTTCGCTAATTACAGCAATATTTTGCATAAGCATTAAAACGGTAATTACCGCAATAAATCGCTTTTACTCAATTGTCGATTGCAATTATTAACCAAATCTGCGATATGTTGGTTTCATAAGAATATGCGTGGGATATTTTTTTCTAATGAGATATATAAAATTTATTATTACTTATTATATATGTTGAAAAAAATCCCTGTATGTAGATGGTAGGGATGTCGACCAATGACTAGTTTCATTTTGAGGCAACCAAAGATACAAAAAATTGTTTTTACAAGGAAATACATGACACATTTAACTGATATTGTAATTCATAGGCAAATATACAATTAATAATTAGTTTCCGCAAGGATAGGTATTGCATATTAAATATCGTGCGATCGTTAAAAATATGATTTAGAGTAGGATTTGAATTTTAAATTAAATTGGTACTACTGACTGTTAACACATAGTTTAACATAACTTAAATTTATTCCACTATTATTCTGGACAGCCGCACAAAAAAAAATGCCGCCTACTCTAAATCATAATTTATACGATCGCACTGTAAAAGTTTTATTTAAATTATTAAATTTCAATATCAACTAAAAAAAATCTGGAGTGGCCCTCGTCGACTTTCCTCCACTCTAATTGCATATACGGGGTGTTTACTAAACATGGGGCACAAATTGAGGGGGTTATTACTTAGGTTGTTTTAAGACGTTTTTTTTTGCACTTGGGTGATTTGCAGAAAGACGCTTCGTTGCGAAGATACACAGCGATTAAAGATTTTCGAAAAGAAACAGCACTTTATTACTTTCAAGATTCAAGAATTACAAAAACTGCTGAAAATAGCTACCACCAGCTAGGATGCATGTATACAATCTTCTCAATGACTGCCGAACTCGTTCAAAAACACCAGTGGTGTTTCTTATTTCGTTACACCCATTAATTATCCGATTTCTCAAATTTTCTTCATTTTGTAATGGAGTAGTATACACTAATCGCTTCAAATGGCCTCATAAGACAAAATGAAAGTCCATACATGAAATGGATATGGGTGAGTTCGGCGTTCGTATAGCGATTCATATTAGAGAGATTCACCAACAAATATTTAATTATCATACAAACATACTTCATATTTCAAAGAGACAAATGACAAGTCACAATGTTCATAGGCTACATAAAAAAAAATAGGGCAGTGTTAAAATAATATGGTATGAGAAAGAAATTCTGGGTAGAAGCACTTCAAATTATAGTGTATTTAAAAAATGTATCAATTGTCACAGTTAGAAATATGGTGCTCTATGACGCATGGACTTTTACCAAGCCTAAAATAGAGCATCTACAAATCTTCGGATGTCTACAGTAGTTATAATCAAGATTCAAGCACTCTGAAATTCAGAAAGTAGTTCACTTACACATCACTATTCTGTTGAAAACAAACCGAAAGTTGTCGGAATAACATCACAGAGTGTAATACAGAAGTTTTTCTTTAAAGTATGCATATCCCAATTACAGCCTATATGCAATAAACTCTTAAATATTCATTGTTTTTTTACCAGAGTTCATTTTCAAGTTTTAAACGAGTGTTTTCCACTCCAAGATCAAGCATGAAGTAAAATTTCGAGTTTAGAAAAGCCTGAAAATTTGGTTTGGTTGCGTAGCGCGGAGCGACCAAACCAAATTTTCAGGCTTTCCTAAACTCGAAATTTTACTTCATGCGCCACGCGTATTAAACACTGAAAGCACTGAAATATTGTGAGCAAGTAAACTTTGCTTGAAATCAGTGGCTTATTGGCCTGGCGCATGAAGTAAAATTTCGAGTTTAGAAAAGCCTGAAAATTTGGTTTGGTCGCTCCGCGCTACGCGCTACGCGACCAAACCAAATTTTCAGGCTTTTCTAAACTCGAAATTTTACTTCATGCTCAACCTGGGAGTGGAAAACACTCGTTTAAACTTCAAATTGATCTCTTTTAAGAAAACAACGAATATTTAAAAATCTACAACACGTAATTGGGATGTATACTCAAATGAAAAAAATCACAAGAAATTATGATTTAAAGCTTTTTTAAAAGAAAGAACACTAATATACTCGCGACCTAATCAGTATGACATTGTCATGTAACGTCAAAATTTGACACAACTAGGAAAAATCGTTGCAGATACAACTGTCGACATACTCTCTAAAAAATTTGAACCACACATTCCACATCCATGAGTCATAGGACATCTTTCCCGAATTCCAATGTAGGTATAAACCTATAACTAGACAAGAAAATACCATAACTGAAGCTTATATGAAAATTAGTTTGTAAAAATTAATAGAAAGACAAATCACTTAAGCTTAGTCAGAAAGAGTACGTAAGCACTTTTGATTAAGTTCCAGATATAAAAGTTCGGTATCTGCTAAACTCCTATGGAGAGTGAATTGCGTCTCATGAGAAACGAGTGATGCAAACTAAATGTACTATACCAACATTAAATTGGCTCAATAATGTACATTAGCATATGGACCAGACCTGATTTAGTTAAGCTATAGTTTATCGAGTGTCCAACAATAATTGAAGTCCTAGGTGGCTGTGGAATCTAACATGAATATCGATTCATGTACGACTTTACAAACGTCACATTCAATAATTTTGAAGTGAAAATCGATATTCATATTTGATTTCATAATTGTTGGACACGCGATATTTAAATCAATTCAACAATTGTTTTAATCAAGAATACTGGGTATATGTTGTTGGAATATTGCGTTATGTTAAATAAACCAAGATTAAATAATGATAACATTTTAAACACTCCTAAGAGTTATTGTGATGCTGATCGGGCATTTGATAAAATAGACAGAGAGTTTTTTTCACGATACATTTTTATGTTAGGACATGGACCTGTTTTATGGAGAAAGAAAAAAAGTTGTTCGTTGCCCAATCATCTGTTGAGGCTATGTAAGTGTATCATTAGCTCGAACTTCAAAGCCGAAATTGGCAGGATTCGAATTAGTCAGGATTTGAATTCTTTTAGAAGATTCAAAAGAGATTTTTGAAAACTTGAGTAAAAAACAACTCGTAATCCCGATTCGTTACTTTTTTAAGAGGATTTGTATTCAAATCCTTATAAAAGAATTCAAATACATACAAAATGATTCGAATCCTCCAAAGAGATTCGAATCCTCCAAAGAGATTCGAACTGTGAAAAATATTTCGAACTTATTGTGGAGATTCGCATGAAAATTTACTATTTTGTGATTTTTAACTTCACGTTATATCATTATTTTATACGACCGGCGCATGAAGTACAATTTCTAGTTAGGAAAGCCTAAACATTTGGATTAGGACAAAACGCTTGTTCAGGCTTTTCTAAACTCGATATTTTACCTTATACTTAATCGAAGACTGGAAACACTCGTTAGAAGTTCCAAATTGAATGTATTTATGAAAACAACAAATTATTGAACATTATTTAAAACAAATCTACGTATTATATTTAAAAGTGTTTGATTAATTATCCCGAAATCAGGTTTTGTTTGATATTTTTTGATATAATATTATTATTATTTGATATAAAAGTGATACCTATATTTCGCAGAGCAAAGTATAGCGCCCAAATCCAATTTTCCAGGCTTTTCTAAACTTAAAATTTTATTTTATGGGCCAAGCGTATAAAACACTGATTTGATGTAATGTTAAAAAATACATACATTATCTTTAATTACAATAACACGGAATCAGCTATTTGGTCTGTTATTAAAGATGATCAGTGTTAATAATAAATAATTAGATTTTTCATTTTTCTGTTAATAAAAAGTTCAAATTGATTTTTAAATGATTTGTATCCGTAATGAATGTATCCAAAAAACAGAATTCGAAACTTTAATTCTGCCTTTTTTTTCTGTTAGGATTCCTTTGTTTCAGTATTCGCTATTCGAATCGTATTAGGTGATTCCTTTTTTTGAGGTCTGTTTCGAAGGAATCAGTTTATTTGAGATATTAATTCATGTAACTTTTACCAAAAAAGACTAAACAAATTGATATATCTTATCACGTTTTTGGGGATTTAGTACATAAGGAATACATCAATGCCAAACCTATAAAATAAAAAAATGACAGCAGACACTTTTACTAAAGCATTTTCCAGACATCTTTACAGATTAATAAAATAATACCCATATAATAACAAGCGATTTGACCACTAATAATAGGCTATTATAAATGATCGAACTCCCCGTTGCGAAGTTTTGTGTTTTCCCAACAAGTTCCCTTCGTGGTTTCATATAATAACAATTCCATTTAGAGCATTTTCATTTAAACTATTCTTCATTGTATGTTCGTTTTATAATAATTAACATTCTAGCAATAATGAAATAAGTATATCAATGTCTGAACTTACCCAATAAAGTAATCGCAAACATCACAATAAACCCAACCAGGATCGAAAAATACTGCTTCAAACCACCTTCCTTATCCTTCTGCAGAATCTCGAAAAACACAACATATAACAAAGTCCCCGAGGCCAGCCCTTGCAGAATCACAGACGCCATATCCGTACTCGAATCGCTGTCACCACTTACCGCGATCCCGATGCCGATGCCCATAGGGCTGACGACCGCAAAGGTAAACACGTATATCACAGTAAACAAAGTGCGAGTCTTAGTCGAGACTAACTCCACGCCGATGCAGAACGCAATCACCAGTTTATGCGCGCTAACCGCACCAAACATGTACCAAACTGTGGCGGGGGAAGATTCTAGGCCAACTGCTAAGCCCTCAAAAAGTTCGTGGATTGAGAGGGCGAGGACTATTAGTAACCCTCTGATGCTTTGCACGATGCCATCATCTTCGTTGCTGATTATCACATGGCTGTGGCCAGTGTGTTCGTCTTGTTTGTCATCGTGGTTGATGTGGCTGTGGCCTATGTGGACGTCAGGTGAGTGGTTGTGGAAATCTAATGGATTAACTTTAGCCTCCTCCATGCTGTGCACTAGTTCAGCTGTTGAAACAGTCACGTTCGAGTTAACCTCCCCTCTCCGCACCGATAAACCCCTTTTTAAAACACCCAGTTCATTCTTTTTTTCGCGATAGTGCAGGTAGAAGTGTACGATCTCCTCAACTAGGTACATGGTGAAGAACCCGACGCACATTAAAAATTCGGCGAAGTGCATTTTTAAATCAGGGAGGTCGCCGGTTTCTTGTAGCTCGGCGACGTGCTCGCTTACCTCTGGGAGTAAGTGGAGGAAGGTGGTGCATAAGAGGACGCCTCCTCCGAAGCTTAGCAGCATTTTAACGATGACGTTGCTCTTCGGGTTTTGTTGCCATTTGAACCAGGTGGAGAGTTTGATGGGCAGGCATCCGATTGTGAAAGAGGCTGTGAAGAGGACGGCCATGGCAACGGCTTTGGCGGTTACCGGTGACCCCTCGTCTTCATCGTGGTCGTGGTCGTGATCGTGATCATCGTGCCTTTCGATTAGGTACTGGTTGATTAGGTTAGCCATTTTTTTTTTTACAGTCTAAAACAACAAAAATTGTATTGAGAAAAGGGAATCTCGAATGGAAGAAGATAAAAGAAGTAGAAATACACAAGATAATAACAAAGAAGAAACTTAGAGAGTCACAAAAAGACACATAAACAACGAAAGAAAGCTGCTGAAAAAAAAACATGAATGAGGATATACAGAATAAATTAGATGAGGAGAGTATACGACTTAAAAAGAAAAATATGAAAAAGAGTACACGAAGAGATGAAGAGAAGGAGCAAAGATGAAAAGAAATGCACAAGATACTAACAAAGAATAAAGATGTGAAATGAAAGAGTGACACATGTCAAGGATATGTGAAGAGAGCTAGATGATGAATAAAGTTAGGAAGAGAGATAAATGTGAAGCAATATTGATTAAACAAGATGGTAAAAAAAGAAAGATCTAGAAAAGAAAACGAAGTAAAAGACACGAAGAGACATACATATCTATACTTTATTCATTTAAAAAAAATGTAACTATGGTTTGTCTCAGAAATAAATAGACCACAACAAAACTGAGCTGATCAAATTACGCGATCTTATTGGCAGCTGAAAAGGCAAATTCACACTGAAGCATAGAGATCTAAGCTTGCAAAAATTCGTCTGTCATATTATCTGCACAACTGACGTTTCCATACCAAGTTGCGGTTTACGTCATTTACACAATTTGTGATTGAACAATATTATCAATGTGTTAAAGGTGAGCATTTCTGTATTACCTTTCCCCACTCATAAAAATATTCAATTACATTTCGACTGTGTAAACCGAAAAGTTTGTTGTGGTCCTCCTACTTTTAAGACAGAGTATAGAAATCTAGTTTAAATAGCTAAAATGGCGGAATCTGGTATCATTTTTAGGCGCCATGTTGCTCAAGGCCCCTACCCACAGCACCGATGCAATTTGTCATCGGTGAGACAGTCGCACTGAAATTATGTCATTTTGGGAAAAATTTATCAAACCGTATAGAGTAAAATGACGTCATTTTGGTGCAAGTTCTCACCGATGACAAATAGCATGGGTGCTGTGAATACTGGCCTAGAAGTTGGTTTGCCTAAAATCTATTTTTAAAGAAAAAGTGTTGAAGTAAAGCTGTTGAGAAACAATATTCAAAGATATTCTTGTTGGAGTCTCGTAAAATGTTAGTAATAAATTAGTAGTAGACATTTCCTTTATCCCAACATTTTAACAAATAATTGCGTAACCAAGTGCGATTAAAATTAGATAAAGACCGGCTAGTTTAAGGGATTAAATCTAAGAGTGGATTGTTTAAAGAACTTAAATTAAAATTTAGAAGGTTATTTCTATTTTAGTGCATTTCAATTGCTTCTAATATGGAAATAGAGCGAATTATCTATTTATGGGCTATGTGAGTTGTTTTTTATCAAGGTCAAATAAACTCTGTCTTCTCTTAACATTTTTTTTTAAGTGAATGGAGTATTCAAAATTACAAGTATAAGAGAATAAAAACGACGTGAAGAGAAATAAAGGAACATTGATAAAAGAAGATACCAAAAAAAAATAATTGAAGTAAGAGAAAAGAAAATATAAAATTATAAGAAAAGAATAGAATATGGAATGGAACAGCAGTGAAAAATATTAAGGGGAGCCAATTCTTATAAGAGAACTGGAAATCAAGTAGAGAAGGAGAGACTATGGTCAGGATGTGGGGTAAGAGTAAGACAGATGACTATTTACATCAATCACCGGCCTCGCTTCTGGATGCAGCATCCAAACGCGGTTACCAAATTTTATATATAGACTGGCTAACTGGATATACTATATGAACTGTGGTGTTACACAGTCCTTTATATAGTTGTAAACAAAGAGAAATGCAGAGAAGAAGATAAAGTAAGCAAGTTTTACAAGAAATTGATTGCTTGTAGTCTAGTAATCAACTACAAGCAATCAATTCCTTGTAAAACATTGGTTAAGAAAAGAAGACTAACAGATGTAAGGAAAAGTAAATAAAGAGAAATACGACTGAAAGATCTAAATCTATGTTCATTTGTAACTCTAATGTCCTGATTTCGAGTTTAGAAAATCCTAAAAATTTGGTTTAGTTACGTAGCGAAGCAGAGCGACAAAATTAAATGCTCAGGCTTCTCTAAACTCGAAATTTTACTTCGCCACCCGCCACTGAAATATTGTGAATTTCAAAATATACTGAAAAATACTTTAAAAAAATAAAATTGGTAATAATCAAGATATTTAAATAACAACATTTTTACATTTTTCTTCACATATCCTCAAGTCAGGTGAATTAATATAATGTATTAAATTAACTTAATTTATTTTGTTTTAAAAGTGGTTATAATCATCATTGCATCAATGGCGCCAAATGGGTTAAATAAAGAATTGAATATAAAAGTAAACTATGAACTTTTCAATTATCTAGTTGAATTACTAAACTTAGTAAAAAAAATCCTCGCCACAACCATAATATATTCAAATTGGTAAATATTTATGTAGATCCACAAGCAATTCAACATATCACCCATTAATTAGCATACATTTACTCCTGACACTTTCGCCCGGGGTGCTAATCATTAACTTGCAGTTGGCATACCTGAACATAAATATTTATACGCAAAACAAAACAGAAAAATATAAAAACTTACACAAATGTACTTTATCTGCGATCCGAGCAAATAAGTTTCATTTATGCATCGATTCATACGCGCGAAGCTCTATTTTTCAGCACTAGTGTTTAAATGGCAAATGCATTTTGAAAGTAAAATAATTGTTAGAGAATATTTAAATCATGGGTGTTAAACCAACGGTCCGCGCGCCTTATGCGGCCCAAGGTGAGTGTAAATGCAGAAAAACCGCAAATTGCCAAATTATTTATATAAGAAAATATATTTGTTTTTTTGCTTTTGTCCAAATTTTCAGACTTTTATAAAAGCGTATAAAATACTGAAATATGACGTCCACTAAACGCAGCGAATAAACGAAATTTTTAAACTTTTCTAAACTCGAAATTTTACTTCATGCGTCACGCGTATTAGACACTAAAGTGAAGTTCAAAAACACATAAGTGCAGGGCATTTTCAATGGTTTCTTCAAGTAAATTACTATAAATATGAATGATAGACAGAAACTAATACATAGTTCTAGAGCTCTTTTATAGACCATATTTCCTGTACCTAATCAAAATTTGTCTATCTTCAGTTGTTTTTGAGTAATACGTGAAAAGAAAAAATTAGGCCATTTTGAAATATTGAAATAACTTCATTATTTAAAAAAATATTGACATGCGGGAAAAACGTTCTTATAACACTTTTTTTAGTAGAATTTGCTAATCATATCAGATTTTGTCTTGAGTTTAACTTTATAAGATATGACATAAAGTTGTATTATTTTAAATACAAATCATAGTTTGTCTTGACTTCAGTCGATTGCATTTTTTGTAAGCTTTCCAAACATATCAGCGAATTTTAAATTTTTAAATATCTTTAGTTTGGTTCTCATGAAACATGATTAAAATAAATATAAATTAATGCTTACAAATTAATTTACATTTATTAGCGTATTTTGCTTATATTTTACTTAAAAAAGTGCATAAGAAAGTTTTTATAACATGTCAATATTTTTTCAAATAAAGAAGTTATTACATTCATAAAAATACCATCAAAATTGCTGCACCCTGTACATCTTTGATTAGAATAACATGGAATAAAACTGTCTGTTATCAACGATTTTTATTGTTAATAATAAATGTTGACATTTTTTTATTCTTCATTTATTGTGAGTGGAAATAGGTGAACCGTAATTTTTTTGCTCTTCACTTATTGTGGCTCACAATCTACAACCCACAATAGATTTGCAAAGGTCGCGGTGGTACAGGCCAAGAGGCCACCCCAACAATTATCTATTCTGGCTCAAGACCACTCGTCTTTGGCAAATGCGGCCCAGCGAAGGTAAAAATTTGAACGCCACATATCTAAATCATCACAAATACATGAAATAAAATTTCTAATATCAATTAAACATAATTATCTAATATTTGATCAAAATTTTTGCGAAGTTAATGAGTCGTCTCGATTATTTACGATAATACACACTTGCAATTACCCACTTGAAATTTTGTTTGTTCCAAAATCTGATTTATGCATCAGACTAGATAATAATCGACGACAATAGTGATTAACGCGATTAAGGAAAGTTTTAAATTCTTATCTGCGAAACAACGACACGTTTTATCAAAATTGCACGCAATTTATAAGATTTCGAAATAGACATTTAATCAATGCTCACAATTAAATTAAACGAAAAGCTATCAAAGTAAATAAAAACCTAAATACCTATTTTAAAACTAGTTGGAGTTGAAGTTGAGTTAATTTTTTCGTGTACAGGGTGAGCGAAACTCGATGTCTGATAATAAGAAAATGAAAAAAGATAGAAAAAATCTGAAAAGCGGCTTATAAATGGGATTGAGTGAGGTCCATTTTAATCCAAAATTGCTTATTTTTCTAAATTTGGAAACTGTAGTAATGACGTCATCGAATTTTTTTTTCCCAGAAACATACCTATACATTTGGATATTTAAAAAGAACTGATTTTTCTCAATAAACTTAGTAGAGAAAAAAATGCTATCTTCTTCCGTTATTAAATTATAAGCAAACTTAAAAGCAAGTATTATCAAAAATTCACAACTGTCACGATTTAAACAAGTAGCCTTTGGAAACAAATATTAAAGTCGCATCTGGCAATAATGAAAAATTATAAATTATCATTAATTAACCATTAAAAAACACATAATATGTTACTTTATTACTATTATTTATTTAATAATCTACGGATTTCTCCTTTGTACAACATTACAAAAAAATATATAAAAACCAAATAATAATACGCATAAGTTACAAGAAATAAATATCGCGCTTAACACTAAACAAAAAACACTAAACAAATTAATACAGAAAGAAACAAAGTATATAGGCAATCACTACAACAAAATTTCAATGTAACCACCTCCTACTTCTAAACAGGGTTGTTAAAAAGACGTCTTTTTATTTTAATTACAACAAACAGTTTTTTTAAGAAACGTGTTTTTTTCATCGAAACAGCATCTGAAACATTAACGATTAAAAACATGTTTATAACGAGTTTAAAACATGTTTAAAACACGTTTAAAACGTGTTTAAAACAGAACAACAGTGCATTTTTCTATTGAGTATACATATCCCGATAATTATAGCGTTTTTTTAAATTTGCGGAAATTCGTTGTTTCAAAGCGGTTAATTTGGGGCTTTTAACGAGTGTTTTCTACTCCCAGACTAAGCATGAAGTAAAATTTCGAGTTTAGAAAAGCCTAAGAATTTGGATTGGCCGCGTAGCGAAGCGGAGCCGCCAGTCCAAATTAGGCTTTTCTAAACTCGAAATTTTACTTCATGCGCCACGTTTAAAAACGCCGATTTACAGAAAAGTTAAAAAACACACACATACAACAACAATTATAGGCAACCTTATTTTTTGATAGAGTTATTGGGTTGCCTATAATCACTGTTTTAAACAATTTGTTTAAAGCATCACATCTACATATTAGATTGCTAAAGCCGTATATTTTAAACTTTACGATATTTCAGTGTTTTATACGTGTGGCGCATGAAGTAAAATTTCGAGTTTAGAAAAGCCTAATTTGGATTGGCCGCTCCGCTTCGCTACGCGGCCAATCCAAATTTTCAGGCTTTTCTAAACTCGAAATTTTACTTCATGCTTAGATAGGAGTGGAAAACCCTTGTTTAAAGATTCAAATTGAAATCTTTGAAAAATGCAACGAATGTCGTAAAATTTACAGTGTATGCATACGTGTACCTGAAAGAAAAATTCCCTGTATTTAAAATCACATTACTGCACACACAGTTGTGATATTTTATTGTATTAAAATGTTAAGTTTATTAATGTAGTTTGAAATATCTTCAACAGTTTAGTTAAGATTTAAAAAAGTAAACAAAAAATCTTTAAAAAAATATAATTTAGCAAATTTTAGATAATAAAAAAACGTTTTAAACAAAGTTAACGTTTAAAACATGTTTAAACAAATTTAAGATTTAAAAACTGTTTAAAGCAAAACCGTTTAAAACACGACGGCTGTTTTTAAACATGTTTAAAACACTGTTTTAAAACAAAGTGTTTTAAACATAACAACCCTGCTTCTGAACACTTATGCAATCTCCGCCTTACTTCTATTACTGAAGCCTTACATAACATTTCTCTAGATTGTTTATCGCAAGCAAGTCTGATTTTTTCTTTTAAATGTTCCAAGTTAACAGATGGTGTTTTGTAAACTTTGTTTTTCAAAGTTTCCCACAAGGAGAAGTCTAGTGGGGTCAAGTCCGGTGAATTAGGCGCCCACTGTATCGGTCCATTTATACCCATCCAATTTTCTCCATAAGTTTCATTTAATTATTGTTAGACAACTCGTGCTTTATGCAATGGAGCTCCGTCATGCTGAAAACACATGTTTGCTTGCAGCTGTAATGGCACATTTTTGAGAAGCACAGAAAGTTGTTCTTGAAGAAATCGCAAATATTGCTCACTGCGTAAAACTGCTTCGTAAAAATATGGACCAATCAAATGCCCATAAATTATACCACACCAAACGTTAATACCGAAGTGTACTTGGTTTTCAATCGAATTGATGAAATGTGGATTTTCAGTAGCCCAAAAATATTCACTTTTTTATTGGGCTTACCGATACTAACAAAACGGCTTTCATCCGTCCACAACACATGCTGGAAAAATCGATTGTCATTGATCTTTAAGTTTACCATCACTTGGACACAATAATTTATTCTTCATTGATGTTGATCTGACAAGTGTTCTAAGTTGTAAAGTTTATAATCGTAGTAACCATTTCCTTTCAAAATTTGTTGTGCCGAACAAAATCCTTGGATGGTCTTGAAAACACTACAAAACAGTGGCAAGAGTGTTGTCAGAATTGATCCTTTTAGCAATTTGTCTTTCCTTTCGAGCAAAAAATGCCTCTTAGTTTGCACGTAAATTGCGTTCCAATCTTGAAAATATTAATAATAATTTTTAAGGTTAGAATAACACGTTCAGGGTATCTCTGGGCGTATAACTGAACTGCTCTTGTAGGTTTCTTTTAAGATTCTCTATAAACTAATAACATGTCGATATTTTCGTTGTGCGTAAACATTTTTTAAAATCAAATGACAACAGAACAATATTTGTCAACCATGAGTTTAATTATTGACAGATGCGACTTTGTTATTTGCTTTCAAAGGCTACCTGTTTAGGTCGTGACAGTTGTGAATTTTTGATAATACTTTTTTTAAAGTTTGTTTGTATTTTTTTAACGGAAGAAAATAGTAAAGTTTCTTCTATATAAAGTTTATTCAGAAAAATTAGCTATTTTTAAATATCTAAAAAGACGGTAAAAGAAGAAAGAAGGTAAAGACGTCATCGAATATTTTTTCCCAGAAACATACCTATAATGTTTCTGGGAAAAAATATTCGATGACGTCTTTACCTTAGATTATAAATTTAGAAAAATATGCAATTTTGGCTTAAAATAGACCTTACCTAATCCCTTTTATGAACCTTTTTTCAGATTTCTCCTATCGTTTTTCTTTTTCTTATAATCGAGCTGAGACAACAAGTTTCGCTCACCCTGTAAATGAAAGCATAAGTAAATAAATGAGTCGCCCAGGTGCAAAACTTGTGGCAAAATGACAAAAACTGATTTTGCGGCGCCTTATGAATAAATAAAAATATTGTTTAATATACAATGTATCAAGTAAAAAGTTGGCAGGTTTTGCAACTGAAAAAATATTTTAGCTTTTGTAACCGAAAAATGTAGCAGGCTTTGAATTCTACAGGATTTTTTAAACTTAATTTTATAGAGTTTAGGATGGTTTTTGAAGGTCAATTTATTTTTATAATTGTGGCCCGAGACGAGTCAAATCTAAGGATACCAAAGTCTCAAAATCAAAATGGTGTATGGCTAGTTTTGCATCTGGACGACTCAAATATGAACCTGTGTTTGAAAATTAGTTTGAGTAGACTGTGTGTTAGTTTTGTCTTGTTCGTGAAATCATATATGCCAAATTTAGTTAAATACTTAAGATATTTCAATTATCAAGCTTTTCTAAACTAGAAATTTTACTTCATGCTTAATCGAGGAGTGGAAACACTCGTTCAACGCATATTAAATGCATTAATAAAAATACCAAATGCGTAAAAACGAATTAATTTTGTCAGATACTTGAAATATTACTGCTGCGCTTTAGAATAGAATTAGGTCAGTGGAAAATCTGAAAAAAAATACAAAAAACCAATTTGAAATTTCGGTAAAACATAACTTTTGGATAATAACTAAAATGATTTAAATCGCATTAAAAGATTATCCATGTCTTAACCTGCATAACTTAAGTAACTATCAGTTTTCTGTTTCAAATCTGATAGGATGTTGATTTTTTAATGAAATTTTAAAGAAAAGATACTTTTTCTTCGATCTTAACCCTTTCAGTAATGCAATTTTTCTGGTACCCAAAAAATGTTTTGTTCACTGCATATTATTTATTGTTGTCTTAGATATACAGACAGTTTTTCTTTTAAGTATACATATCTAAATTCACTGTTTTTTATAAATATTTCAAATTGAATTTTCAAAGGACTGTTTTCCACTCTTAGATTAAGCATAACGTAAAATTTAGAGTTTAGAAAAGCCTGAAAATTTGGTTTGGTCGCCAGGCGTATAAAACGATAATGCGACTTAGTTTGATTATAACTAGCTTGTAGTCGAAACTATAGTCACTGTACAGGGTGGTCTAATTTCGATGTTGCTTATGGGCATCTCAGTAAATATAAGAGTTAGAAAAAAACCGATGGCCCAATCGCGATCTCTTTTTTGAGACTAGGATAATGCCGAAAACAAAAATGCACCATCTTGTTTTTTTCAGAAGTTACAGGGCAAAATAGGATTTTCTTGATTTTTAACTTTAATTTGTATCTTGCGTAATTTGTGAGATAGAAAACTATAAATACCTTCTTAAGACACTTTTTTAAGTAGAATCCAGTGACGTAGGCATTTTTTTATTTTATGCACACATTTTTGAGTTATAGCCAAATTATTTTTTATTTAAATGTAAATCATAGTTGGCTTTGACACAGTAAAAAAGAGTATTTTTCACTGATTTCAAAAATATACACTTTTGTGAATTTATCTTGAAAAATAGTGTTCCTATAGAGTAGAAACTATTTTAATCTGCTAAATAATATAATACGGAAGACAATAGCCATTTTTAATCATTTGCATGCTCAATTTCAATTGATTATTCTATTGCAACAGCAATGAGTTCTGTTCTTCCAACAAGATGGAGCAGATTACTTTTGAATGCAAATTTAGGGAGCAATTGGTTGAGAACATTTAGACCAGTTAGGTGGTCTGCTAGATCTCTAGATCTAACCGTTAGATTTTTTTATGGGGATACCTGCAGGACAAAATTTACAAGCAGCCTAAATTAATTTAGACGTATTAGAACATGATTTTCATAGGAACTGTTCCCAACATTCAAATTTGTATCGCTATTCAAGCTGTAAGAGGTAGATGCCAAAGATACATTAAAAATAATGGCCATCAGTTCCAATATTTAAAATAAGTTTTTTTTCTTAATATATAAGAATTTTAATAAATATTAAAAATAATAAAATATTTATTATTCAAAAAAGAATTGTTATTATTTAAAAAATCATTAGTTTATAATGTTTATCATAATTAAAACTGAGAATGCAAATGATAAAAAATAGCTATTGTCTTCTATATTATACTATTTAGCTAATTAAAAACTAGTTTTTACTCTATAGTAACACTGTTTTTTAAGATAAATTCACAAAAGTATATATTTTTGAAATCAGTGAAAAACACTCTCATTAACTATGTCAAAGCCAACTATGATTTACATTTAAAAAAATAATAATTTGGCTATAACTCGAAAGTGTGTGCATAAAATAAAAAAATGCCTACGCCACTGGATTCTACTCAAAAAAGTGTCTTAAGAAGGTATTTATTGTTTTTGTCTATTTGACAAATTACGCAAGGTATTAATTAAAGTGAAAAATCAAGAAAACCTGATGTTGCCCTATAACTTCTGAAAAAAACAAGATGGTGTATTTTTGTTTTCAGCATAGTCCTAGTCTCAAAAAAGGGATCGCAACTGCGTCATTGGTTTTTCTCTAACTCTTATATTTACCGAGATGCCCATAAGCAACATCGAAATTAGACCACCCTGTACAAATTAAAATAAAAGTAAAGTGTATTTAATATTATTGTTATAAAGATGTATCACAAAGTGATGCCAACCAAATCAAAGAACTGATGTATGTAAATGATCGATACAATAATTGATATACAATATTTGTTACTATCGAGATATTTTAATAATCGAATAATTCGATAATCGTATCTCGATTTTTCTTTTTACTAAATAAAATGTAAGTTTAGATTAACGCAAGTTAATATTTTTGAACCCTGTGTGCGCTACTAAGAACAAAAACATCGCAGTGATCCCTGATCAAAAAAAGGTTAAGAACCACTGAATTGGTTGATCAAATAAGCCAATGAATTATTTATTTCAAAGTGGTTATTTTGCATTTAATTTAACCGAATAACTCAAATCATTGAATTATTTAAATGCTGCTGTTGTTATAAATTTGTTTATATGCGGGACACGGTCAATTTTCCAAAGGTGAAATTAGCGTTCCCGTTTGTTCTATTGATATAATTGTTAATAACAATAATAGAAAATATTGAAACGAAATGTCAACGACTGTGACCCAGTGGTACAGTTTACAAACACACACGTTCAATGACGATAATAAAATGCTGAGAGAGCGATTTATTAATTTTGCATTTAACGTTGCAAAATCGGCGTGGGAAATTATTGATTTAAACAAGAAAAATAAGCGTGAACTTTGATTGTAGGTTTTCATGTTTTAAATTGTTCTGTAAAAAATAAAAGCTCCTTAGCGCACTTAAATGAAAAATACTAAATAAATAGTAATGCTACTATTTCCTCGTTATTGAAAATGACGATTAGATATAATTAAGATATCTCAAAACCCAAGAGTTATAACAAACGGTGCATGAAATAAATAGTAAATATTTATAAAATGTATTGAAGATTAAAAATATGGGGTGGGTTTATTTTGAATTCCACTTTAAATCAGTGTTTTTTATACGCATGCTTAGGCTTATCTAAACTCGAAATTATGCACCACCCGTTAATTCATTTTACAAGTGATTATATGGAATATGTGAAAAAAAATCGCTGTATGTCAATATTTAACAAAAACCACAAATTTTAAATAATTATCACTACATTAAATAAATACCAACACATATCATATAGTTTTACGAAAACTTCGGATCTGAGAAAATTAAGGCAAATTGACAATAATGTAAAAATGTACTGACAACAAAAAGTTAAAATTTCAAAGTGGAAATTACAGAATGTTAAAACTGTCGTTGAAAAATTGACTGATTATAGGACTGGACAACATTTTTTATAAGGTAAGAAATTATATTTATATTTTAATTCTTTTATTTCAACATTATATTTCAACAGATATCACTTTTTTTACAAAATCATAAGAATATCAATGATATAAAAAGTAAACTAAATGCTTTTGAGTTAGTTTTTTTTTAGTCTAAAGTATTAATCTGATTTACTTTATCTTAAGGATTTTGACTTGATAGAGGGGCATGATACCTTTTTGGTCTCGTGCCCCTCTCTCAAGTCTAAATTCTTCAGAGAATAAGTAAATCAGATTAATAATTATATTATAATTATTAATATGATTTTGTAAACAAGTGATATCTGTTGAAATATAATCTTTTGAATTAAAAGAATTAAAAAATAAATATAAAAAATGTTGTCCAGTCCTGTCCGCCTGTTCACTAAAAATCATAAATCACAAATGTCAAACAGTTAAGATTTCAATAAACGGCAATAATTAGTGTTTTATTTTTTAAGATGGCTAAGGATAATCATTTGTGAGAAACCAACATATGTTCATTTGAAGAAAAAAAAAAGTCAGGATATTTTAATTTTATTTAAAAAAAGTCTAGATAAATTATTTCTGGGTTATTTCAGTAGTTAAAAGAACCGCTGATTGCGTTTAGATTCCAGGGAATACCTCTAATTGTGTTCAAATTTAATTTCTTTCGCACGATATTTTCAAGAAACCAGTATATGTATATTAATAATTTATACAGTGGAAAATACGTGTAATTTTGTATTGATTATGTAATCCGAAGATTTACTTATAATTTTTGAAACACAAAGTGCACCTATAATAAAATATAAACGTTAATGCAATACTAAAAAAAAGTTATTATATTTTAATTTTGTTTGAAGAAATGTATATTATTAATTTAGAAACCATGCAAGGGAGTAACGGTCTTACTTGTTGGAAAAACACAAAAAACTTAAAAAAACCTACCCCGTTACGAAGTTTTTTGTATTATTAATTTATACAGTGGAAAATTAGTGTAATTTTTATATTGATTATGTAATCTGAATATTTGCTTATAGTTTTTAAAACACAAAGTGCATCTATAGTAATGTAAACGTTGAAGCAATATTAAAAAAAAAGTTAGGATATTTTAAATATGTTTAAAGAAGAGTGTAGATTGTGCTTAGATGCCATTCTTTCCAAATATTATTTAAAAAATCAGCAAAACACTCTAATCGTATTGAGAAATTAAAATCAAATTTTATAAATTTTTTAGAGAATATTTTCCTTGAAAATATAGTAAGTTTATTTGCTAACTTTTGCAGTGTTTTATGAAAAGTATAAATTTACTCCTTGTTCAAGCATGAAGTAAATATTTCGAGCTCGAGAAAGCCTAAATATTTAGAATTTTCAGGCTTTTTTTAAACTCGAAATATTTACTTCATGCGCCAGGTGTATAAAGCTCAGATTTATAGTAAAGTTTAAAACTGACAATATTTTTATATATTTCTTTATTATGAATAATATTGATGAATATTATTAATATTAATAACACATCAAAAGATTAACTCTTTTAGCCCTGAAATTGTTCTGGTGCCCAAAAAACAAAAAACATTTTTGTGTACTGCATATTAATTATTACTATCTCAGGTAAACAGAGAGTTTTTCTTTTAAGTATACATATTTCAGTATACCGTATACGCTGTAAATATTCAGATAATCGTTGCTTTTAAAAATATATTTTTAATATTTAATCGAGTGTATTCCATTCCCAGATTAAGCATGAAGTAAAATTTCAAGTTTAGAAAAGCCTGAAGATTTGGTTTGGTCGCGTAGCGCTACGGGACAAAACCAAGTTTTCAGGGTTTTCTAAACTCGAAATCTTACTTCACGCGCCACGCGTACTAAACACTGATGTGATGTGATGTTCAAAAAACACGTTTTTAACATACTGCTTTAGTAGAATATTTTGAACTTCACCTAAAATCAGTGTTTTAAACGCGTGGCACATGAAGTAAAATTTCAAGTTTAGAAAAGCCTGAAAATTTGGCTTGGTGGCGTAGCGCTACGCGCAATGCGACGAAACCAAATTTTCAGGCTTTTCTAAACTCGTAATTTTACTTCATGCTTAATCTGGGAATGGAAAACACTCGTTTAAGACTAGAAACTAAACTATTTAAAAGAAACAAACGATTATCGGAAAAGTTACAGCTCATGCAAACATGTATGTGTATTTAAAAGAAAAATTCCCAGTATGTTTACCAAATTTTAGTGGTAGCAAATGTCAGGGCCGAAAGGGTTGAAAAGAAATATATAAAAATAATTTCTCAATGTTTATTTTAAGTATCAAAAGTACGGCATTAAATAAAAGTGACAAAAATTATCAACAAGCAGAAAGTTATTTAAAATTGTCGGATTTTAAAAATCAAAGTCATTTTTTAAGTATTGCATAAATTAGTTTTCACAATTGTGCATCAAATATTGTGCTTCACTAAGAAATTTACCATTAAGTATAATATATAAAATTACGACAATGTTCGTATAAACTGCAAACAATAAGTAGTAATTAATAAGACTATTTAGACAGTAAATATCTATTAAAACAACTACTTCCCTAGCAAATACACCACCGGATACTGAATTATTCAATGAAATATTTAAAATATTTATTATGTTTAAAGTGCTGCAAACTAAAAGAAGTGTAAGCTTATTTTCTCAAATTCAAATAGTTTGGAATTTGAAATATTCATGTTACAATAATATTTTTATAAATCGCAAACAATAAGTCCTAATTAATAAGTCTTGTCAATTAAGACTTATTGTTTGCAGTTTATACGACTATTATTGTTATTTTATATTTTAAGTTCTGCAAACTAAAACCACTAATTTTTTGCAAATCAAAAATAGTTTTTTATTTGAAATATACATACTTATTGTTTACTTTTCATAATATTAATCATTTTACTACATTTTTAAAAAGTTTTTGATTTTTTTTAAATACGTTCGTTATATTTTCTATTGTCCATCATAATTGTCAGTGAAGATATGTAAGACGTTTTTTTCTTTTATATAAGAATAAGATTGAGTTAGAGTGAAAGTGAGTTATACAGGGTGAGTTTTTTTCGATGTTCTCTATGGGGATCTCGGAAACTAGAAGAGATAGAAAAACGGTTAAATGGGGAAAGAAGTGTAGTTTTATAGGACGAATAAAATGACACTTTCAAAATATTTGAAAAAGTCAAGGGTAACTAGATATTTTGAATAAAGTAAAGTGTGTCAATTTTTTGAAATCAATATATCTCTATTATTATCATAGATAGAAAAAAACTGTAAGGGACAAAGTTGTAGAAAATTTTACACAGATAATTAACAAAAAATCAAAAAATAAATTTCGCCCATATTTTGGGAGATATGACACAAACTTATCTTTTTTTAAATGGAAACAATAGTTGGCCATGACTTTATTAAAAGTCAAACAATTGCAGTTGTTTATTCTAAACACATATTAATTCATTTCCATATTTGGTTTGTTTCGATAAGTTTGTTTTGTATTTATTTGGTGTTGAAAGTTTTTAAAGTGATAATGAATTTTTCCAACGAAGAAAAGCTTGTTTGTTACATTCAGTGTAATAAAAACGCTGCGGATGCTGCAGAACAATATTATAATCAATATATCGATCGTCGGCAGCCATCTTTACCAACATTCAGAAGAATTTACCACAATTTGGGTGAGTACGGATCCTTTACAAAGCCGAAACTTGAAAAAAACGAAATTAATGAAGTTTCGGAAATAAACGTATTAGCATTGGCGATGATAGATCCATCCACATCGACCAGACAAATTGCAACAGAAGCAAGCATATCTTAACGGACTGTAGTACAAGTTTTGAAAAAACACAAATATCACCCATATAAGGTATCAATTTCACAAAATTTACATGACGGTGATACCAATAAGAGAATGGTCTTCTGTATGTGGTACAAAAACATGTGCCAAGAGGATAATACGTTCCCTACAAAAATAATTTGGATAGATGAAACGCGATTTACTAATTGTGGGATTTTTAACCGGCACAATGAACATGTTTGGAGTCAGGAGAATCCACGAGAAGTTGCACAACGTAGACCTAAATTAAATTTGGATTTAATGTATGGTGCGGTGTGTTCGGATCGAGAATTCTTGGCCCATATATTTTTGATAACACATTGAATGAAAATGATTACCTTCGTTTTCTTCAAGAAACATTTGAAGATATGCTCGATGATTTAAATTTATCAGTACGGGCAAGATTGAAGTGGTTTCAACACGACGGAGCTCCACCTCATAGCAAGTTGGCTGTGCGAAACTATTTAAATGATGCTTTTCCTAATTCATGGGTGGGAAGAAATGGACCAATCCTATGGCCACCTAGATCACCCGACCTATCCGTTTTAGACTTTTTTCTGTGGGGTTATGTGAAGAACAAAGTGTATCAACAATCATATCAATCCGTGGAGGATCTTAGACTAGCTGTACTTGAAACATTTAATTCTATTGACAGAAGAAAAGTCAAAAAAGCCACAAATTCGATTTTAAAAAGATGTACTTTATGCCATAATAATAATGGTGGACTTTTTGAGCATCTTATGTAATATTTAAAATTTTCTTCTATTATTATTTTGATAATTTTGGAATTATTTTACTTTATGTTGCTTTTGACAAGAAAGATAATGAATTAAATATTGATTTCGTTGCTATAAACAACCGCAATTGTTTTACTTTTGTATTTTTCATGGCTAACTATTTTTTGGTGTATGGAAAAATTAAAACGACTATAACTTATTATTACCGGATTAAAGGGAAAAAAATAACCTTTCCAATGAGGCCATAGCCAACTATTGTTTCCATTTAAAAAAAAATTAGTTTGTGTCATATCTCCCAAAATATGGGCGAATTTTTTTTAATTTTTTGTTATTAATCTGTGTAAAATTTTCTACAACTTTGTCCTTTACAGTTTTTTTCTATCTATGATAATAATAGAGATATATTGATTTCAAAAAAATGACACATTTTACTTTATTCAAAATATCTAGTTACCCTTGACTTTTTCAAATATTTTGAAGGTGTCATTTTATTCGTCCTATAAAACTACACTTCTTTCCCCATTTAACCGTTTTTCTATCTCTTATAGTTTCCGAGATCCCCATAGAGAACATCGAAAAAAACTCACCCTGTATTAATAGTTTATAATGAATTAAGTTACCTTAAGGTGAATAGAGTAAATTAATTTAGGTTAATCAATTGAATTGGTTGGGTAAAAATTGATAGAAAAATAATTTTGTATTAAACTACCGTGAGATCGTAAAAAAGATGATTCAGAGCAGGCCTTGACTAACAACATGATTGGCTACATTGGTTCTACCGTGCGATCGTTAAAAACATGATTTAGAGTAGGCTTTAAATTTGAAATTAGATTGGCACTAGTGACTGTTAATACATAGTTTACCATACCCTCAAATTTATTCCACCATTCATTTAACATTGTGGGCAACCACACAAAAAAATGCCGCCAACTCTAAATCATAATTTAACCGATCGCACTGTAGAATTACTATGAATTATAATGTGACATTGACATTTCAGTCAGCTATTAGTTGTATTGAAGCTGAAGGATTACATTTTAAACATCTACTCTAACTTGTATTTATCCTAGTTTTCAGTTTGTTCCCTTAATATAAATACTGTTTTGTTTTAATTTATTTGACATTTCTTGTATCAATTAGATAACCTCTAATCTACTGCCGCATTTTGAAAGTAGGATTGCTAATTGCTAATCGTGTTGTAGTAGTCAAGGCCTGCTCTGAATAATTTTTTTTCGATCTCACGGTAGTTTACGAATTCAGTCAATATTTTAATGAATAATTGTTTTTTTCAACAATATTTGCATATTAGCACGATTATCATTACCAATTAAAATTCATGCTAAACAAAGGCAAACAAAACCGCAATTAATATTATCAAAAATATGATAATAAGTGTAAAAACCCTCGCATTTCTATGAAATACACAAATTTTTGATAATATTATGAATTTGCATACTTTACCAGAAAATATTCCAACACCTTGGGACTATCACACACAAGCTGAACTAATAGAACAGATTATTAATTATAATCAACACTCAGGTAATATTTTTGTCACTTTAAAATTTACCAAATTTCCAAGTATAATTATTAAGAACAGGTACAATTATTATGAATGTAGATAATAAATTCCCACTTTTATTTACTCCAATTATTTATTTTGATGTGCACTAATATTAAATTATTTCACCATTTTATTTTATGAAATAGCTGCAATGTTTTGTTAATTGTTGTCGAAGATTTTCTTGTATATATTTTTTTAAATCTTTTGAGAATAGCCTCTTTTCATTTTAATTTATTTATTAAAGTTTTTTTGATTTCTTGGTTATTAATTAAAATTTAAACTTTACTTTTAAATATTTCAATGAATATTTGAAATTCTAAGTGATCCAAAATATTTGTAGAAATCATGCTTTTTATATTTTTGAAATACTCGGCAAGAAATAATCGGTAACTACACTTTTATTTTAGTTTCAAATGAATGTTTTGAATACCTACTATATTTTTATATTATTGAATAATTAAATTGATTTGCACCGTGTATTTTTTTATTCATGATTTTTTTAAATTATTCTGCAAGTAATAATCTTGCAAACTTACTTTTATTTATTTTTTTTTACTACCCTGTCTCCATATTAATGAATATTTTAATTGATTTGCAGTCCATTCTTCTGTGTTTTTATTTATATATTGATGTCTCTGAGAAAGATTTTAGAAATATTGTTATTTGATTAATATTTAAACTATAAACTTTAATTTAAAATATTCCAATGAATTTATAAAAGTCTGAAACAGACAAAATATTTATACAAAACTTTTTTTAATTTTTAAAAGATTCTGCAATTAACAGACAAAATATTTCTAGAAATTGTGTCTTTTATATTTTTAAAAGATTAATAATTAAAAGGTAAAATTTAATTTTAAATATTTTAATGAATATTTAAAAGTCTGAAAGATACATAATATTTGCAAAAATGTTTTATTTTAATTTTAAAAAGATTCTGCAATTAACAGACAAAATATTTGTAGAAATTGTCTTTTATATTTTTAAAAGATTAACAATTAAAATATAAACTTTAATTTTAATTATTTTAATGAATATTTGAAAGTCTAAAGATACAAAATATTAGCAAAAATCGTTTTTTAATTTTTTATAAGATTCTGTAATTAACAGACAAAATATTTGTAGAAATTGTCTCTTTTATATTTTTAAAAGATTAACAATTAAAATACAAACTTTAATTTTAATTATATTAATGAATATTTGAAAGTCTGAAAGAGACAAATATTTGCAAAAATCGTTATTTTTTTAATTAAAAGAAAATCTGCAATTAACAGACAAAATATTTGTAGAAATCGTCTCTTATATTTTTAAAAGATTAATAATTAAAATACAAACTTTAATTTTAAATATTTTATTGAATATTTCAAAGTCTCAAAGAGACAAAATATTCGCAAAAATCGTTTTTTTTTTTAATTTTTAAAGGTTCTGCAACTTCACTTTTATTTTATTTTAAAATATTTGTTTTAAATACTCCGTTTTCATATTAATAAATAATTTAATAGATATACACCGTGTATTTATTTATTTGTGTACCTGTTGGTTGTTTGCGTAAAGAAAGTCGGAACGGATCTGAACTTGATTTCGGCGATCCGACCGATTTTATAAAGTGCCGGCAGGCGGCGGGCGGCGGCGCGAAAGGAAAGTGAAACGAATCGGGTCATTAAATTTTCTCACTTTTCTTACACATAATACTCGTACATGCAAACACACAGAATTTGCATCTTTCAGTATTTTGTACATGCATCTTGTGTAAACACAAAAACGTTTTCGCTTTCATCCGAAAATCAATTTATCGACTCTTAATATTTACCTCTACAGTCAAGTGATTCTTAAATAGTGTTCGGCCAAATTTAAAGATCGATGATAAATCAAAAGGTCATTAAAAACAAGTGCAAATCAAACAGACTGATTTCGTGTTATTCTTATTAAATATTATATACAGAGAATTTTCCTTGTAGGTATACATATGCATACGCTTTCTAAGAGTTTAATTTGAAGCTTTAATCGAGTGTTTTCCACTCCCAGATTGAGCATGAAGTAAAATTTCGAGTTTAGAAAAGCCTGAAAATTTGGTTTGGTCGCTCCGCGAAGCGGAGCGACCAAACCAAATTTTCAGGCTTTTCTAAACTCGAAATTTTACTTCATGCGCCACGCATATAAAACACTGATTTCAAGGAAAGTTCAAAATATAGAAGCAGGTCTTAACGACAAAAAACAGTATTTGACACACAGACATTTTCAAAAATGGCCTTAATCTGTGTTTGAGGGGATCTCAAACCGGATATTTCAATTTTTTTTTTATTTGAAAATGTTTGGATTCAGACAAAATCGTTTAAAAATAGCAATGTTTCGTTTCATGTCTGTGTTAAGCAAACATTTTGCAAAGTTGTAAGTGTACTATTTTCTTAAAAAGGTTAAGAACTAAGTTGTTACGCACACACAAAGAAGAAACAAATCAACTCGAATTATATAGCTTTATAAATACGAAGAAAGAAATATATAGACCATTTTCTCTAATGTATAAAACATAACGAAAAAAACAAAGAGAAATAACCTTCTAAAAGCAATAGGAGTAATAATATGAAGGATAAATTAATTTTATTTTGGCAATTAAAAAGTGATTCAAGATAAACTCTGTTTTTTTTTAACATGACCAAACTTAGGGTATATTTACTGCGAACAGTTGCAGTCCTGCTTTAACACTAGAGTATTTTAAACATCAAATTTTGAGCTGTTGGTAAATTATTATCAATGTGACAAATAAATCATAATTTGTCAAATAAATTGTCCCAATACAAAGAGTATCAAAAAAGAAAACGCTAAAACTTGCAACTTTACAACACATCCAGGGATTTTTTCTTTTAAGTATACTGTCACATATTTCAGATAAACATTTGTAAAATTCATTAACATATGATCAAAACTAAGCAGTATATTATAAATTTCACGTTAAATCAGTGTTTTATATGCGTGGCGCATGAAGTAAAATTTCTAGTTTAGAAAAGCCTGATGTTCAGGCTTTTCTAAATTCTAAATTTTACTTCATGCTTAGTCTGGGAGTGGAAAACACTCGTTAGAGTTTTTGAATTGAAAGTTTTTATTAAGTCCACGAATGTCTGAAAATTTACATTGAAAAATCGTGACATGAATACCTAAAAAAAAATTCCATGTAATTAGAAGATTATGAAAATTTGAACATATAAATGGGCAGATAATAAAAAAGACAAATATGCCCAAGCAAGGAATATTACCTGATCCTCCTATCCTACCTCAGAGATATTTTATCAAATTGGTAGTAGATGCAAATAATTTGAGGCGGTGACAGGTAAATACATTTGTAATCATAATCTTTGTGAGTTAATTGAATTGTCATATTAATGTCAGATTTCCCTCTACATAATCTACAAATTAAAAGTTGATTTACAACATAACATGTAATTAATCTTGTCCTAACCTAAAACACACAACCTGTATCACACCACTAAATTCTTGAAATGTCAAAATTGATTGTTCATATTAAAAAAAACAGATTATACTTACTATGAATAAACATTTGATTATTTGTACAAATATTGATATTAATAGGAATGAATCATATCAAGATTTGTAAAGGATTTTATTTTTTATAATTTGAGAGTTTATAATCAAAATTGAATCTGGATTTTTTGTTATAATCATGTTTTAGTTTTAGTGATTGTTTTTAAAATATTTGATTTTTCTTTACAAAACGTTTGTTAATTAATTAACCATGATGTAAATATTTGAAATCTGAATTTTCAAGCTTTTCTAAACTTAAAATATTTACTTCATACTTTATACAATAATATCGTTGGCTTATCTGTAAATCCTTCTAAGTATGAGAAACAAAACTTGTTTAGAGAGACTAAAAATCTGCTGCCGCCACTATTTTGGAAGCCTGTCTTTTAATTTTTTTATGCAATATCACTTCAATGTTATTTCAGTTATAATGAACAAAATATTTTAGATTTTTATATTTTTTTAAAATTTAATACAATTATTTTCGTAAAAAAAGCAAAATAGCCAAAACTTGGACTAAGAAGGTATTACAGGTAAGCCGACGATATGTCTATTATTCTAGAATGATCATATACAGGGTGATTCACGACATTTTCTCGCCACTTAAGAGGTGTATTCTAGAGGTCATTTTAAGCAAAAAAGTTCGTATGAACACAGGTCCGATTCTCAAAATCTAAGCGTTGTGGGAAACTTAAGATTTTCAAATTTTCGCACCTCGCACGTCTATCTTTGCTCATGCTAGCGTTCAATCAAGGTGGCGCTTGTCATTACATCACTTTTGCGTTTCGACTGCTTTAGTTCGTTTGTGTGTAGGATAAAGTGACTTGTTTGTTTTTTCTTTAATGCCTTTTATATATACTACGGAGGAGTACGCCGATATGGTGTTGATTTTTGGTTTTGCAAATAGAAAATTGAATATAAAGTTAAATCTATAGTTTCCAACAACTCGATTTTTTTTTGAGAATCGGACCTGTGTTCATACATACTTTTTTGCTCAAAATGACCTCTAGAATACACCCCATAAGTGGCGAGAGAACGTCGTGAATCACCATGTATAAAGAATGGAATGTAGGTCAAAAACCGGTGATGTTTAGGTTGTGTGTGGTCAAGCTTTTATTTCTAAACTCTAATAGCATTACTAATAGACGATAGTATACACTTTAACACAATTCTTAATATGATATTAATATTTTCGTAATATTAAAACTTGTTAGTAATTTATTATTATTAATTTACGACTGATAATTTAATATTGTGGTACTTCTAATTTGCGGATCAAAATCTGTGTTATACGTAATAAAAGGTCAATGGGTTATTCAAAATATATTCAAGTTATTCAGAAATCATTTCATAATTTAGAGATTATGTTACACTCTTTTTATTTTCGTTTGTGAAAATGAAATTTCGCTGCTAATTATTCAATTAAAATATACTTCTAGCGAGTGTTTCCACTCCCAGGTTAAGTATAAAGTAAAATTTCGAGTTTAGAAAAGCCTGAAAATTTGGTTTGGTCCAAACCAAATTTTCAGGCTTTTCTAAACTCGAAATTTTACTTTATGCGCCAAGTGTATAAAACACTGATTTCCAGTAAAGTTTTAAATATTCTGATTAGGTATGTACTAATCAGCATATTTTGAACCTTCTTTAAAATCAGTGTTTTATGTGCGTGGCATGGCGCATGAAGTAAAATTTCGAATTTAGAAAAGCCCGAAAATTTTCAGGCTATTCTGAACCGAAATTTTACTTTATACTTAACCTGGGAGTGGAAACACTCGCTAGAAGTATAGTTTAATTGAATAATTAGCAGCAAAATTTCAATTTCACAAACGAAAATAAAAAGAGTGTAACATAATCTCTAAATTATGAAATGATTTCTGAATAACTTGAATATATTTTAAATAACCCATTGACCAAACCAAATTTTCAGTTTTTCCAAACTCGAAATTTTACTTCATGCTTAATCTAGGAGTAGAAACACTGGTTAGAAGTATATTTTAATTGAATAATTTAGCAGCAAAATTTCATTTTCACAAACGAAAACAAAAAGAGTGTAAGATAATCTCTAAATTATAAAATGCGATGTTGCTACGTTAGTTTTTTTCAATAGTTCAAAACTAACTAATAGCATGTAGATTTTGATCTATTAATATATGTTAAAAAAATAAATTTAGTTGAATCAAATGTTTAAAAAAGAAAGTCAGAAATGTTTTGTACAATGCAGTGATTTGTTTTCTTTTTTCCAATTTAAAAAAAATATATATGTATATAAAAGCGAATTTATCGTCTTTCTCCAGAAATATTGTCTCGTTAAAACGTTTACAAATATTTATTCTAAGACCTTTCGAAATATTTATTGAAACAACTACTTCCCAAGGTAATACCCCGACAGATATTGGATTTTACATTGATTATTTATTCTACTGCTTCACTGTGTCTATGCATAATTTATATACAAAATGTAAGATCAGCTCAAATTATTCACAAACCAAATTAAACTAATTCCTAAAAGTTAAGAAACAATTAAAATTAACGAGTTCATACTCGTAGTTTGAACAGTAGGTATTATTTAACTTAATTTACAAAACTATTCTAACTTATAATATTTGTTTTCAATTTGAACAGTAGGCATTATTTAAGTGAATTTACTAAACTATTCTCACTTAAAATACTTGTTTTCAAACTGCACTCACCTTTCTCGAAAGAAAATTCCAACTAACTAATCAACAATTGTTCATACACTCAAGTAAAAAAAGTAACAACTTATTATTATGAATAATATAAAAAAAGAACGCGACAATACAGAACGCTTCCTCTCGGTTAACTGTGCAACCAGTACGCGAACTTACTTAAGTATTGTGCGCGGCTTAAGCGCACTTTGCGTGCGCGAGTGGGGATTATTTGTACGCTCAAACATAAACAGCTTGAGAATGTTTACGTTAAAAATTTCGCCGTTTTCTTACACTTGTCGAATTTTAGCGCGACCGGGATTTCATGTAGAATCAGAATCGAGCTGTTTAAAACAGGGATTGCAGATTGTTATCGATTTTTTCGCATGTATGTGTATTTTTTATCTTTTGATTATAATGTCCTTTTAATCTAAGCGAAATCTGTGTGTGTTGATGTGCACGCGGGTTATTTAATCAGTGATTTTAAATTTAAATTGATTGATTAATTGTGTTTTGTTGATTAATTGCAAATAACTTGAAAATAGATTGGATTTTCGCATATTATGAAAGACTTATGTTTGCTTAATAACTACTCAAAATTTCATTACAATTATTTAATTGAGATTTTTCATTTGTATAAATAAGTAAATTCTCCTTAAACATATATGCATTTCATTTAATTAAATGTATTTTTCTTCTTGTATGCCATTTCAACTTCAAATCGAGATTAATCAATATCAATAGAAGGACTTTGATAAAAACACTTGGTTTGTTTCACTGATCAATATCAAATTGGGAATAAGACAATTTAAATTGGGACTTCAAACATAGCTGTCAAATTAAACACTATCAAATTAGGTTTAAACAACATCAAATTGAGAATAATCAATGGTAAATAGGGACTGAACAAATACAATTCAAATAATAACTAGATTAAATAATTAGGCAAAAATTAAGGAAACAATAATAATTAAACATGTATAGTGGAATTCGGGAGAGATGCCCTATGACTCATTAATGTGGAATGTGTGGTTCAAATTTTTTAGAGAGTATGTCGACAGTTGTATCTGTAACGATTTTTCCTAGTTGTGTCAAATTTTGACGTTACATGACAATGTCATACTGTTTATGTCGCAAGTATATTATTATTATTGTTATTTCTTTTAGAAAAGCTTTGAATCATAAATTGTTGTAATTTTTTTCTTTTGAGTATACATATCCCAATTACTTGTTGTTCGCGACGGACCCGCGCATTTTTAATTTCAATACATTTCTTTTATTTGTATTTCTATTCTTTATTGTTATTTCTTTGTTACTGGAGACCAGGGCTGCATTTACAAGGGGCGACCATCGCCAACCCCAATAAACAGACTGTAAAACTCTTTGTATAAAATTTTTCCTCCAAACCATTGTGTCTCGCGAAGACGTGCCTCAGCGCTGGCAATAAAGATTGTCCAGCTTCGGAGTTTTACAGCCTAAAACTTGTAAAATGCAGTTCCTGAAAATCCAAAAATTTCCAGAATATTCGTACGCTATCCTACTCTTTCTTGTGCAATTTTCTTTCTTTCCTTTACCTACCCTGACTACCCCACCACCTCCTTTCAACCAATCAAATCATTCCTCAAAAATTCACCCTGAGTCTCTTCTCCACAAGACTTTACTTCCAATCGACCAAGCGTACGAGTAAGTTATATCTTGTTTTTCAAACTTGTGATTTTTGCAATTTTTAATATTTTCTAAGACTTCATTTATTTACTATGTTCATTTTCTCATATATTTTAACTTTTTACACTTTCATCTTCATTTAATATTCTTTTTTAATTACCTTGTTATTTGTTTGTATATATTTGTTTGTTCATCTTTGATGCACGTAGTTAATAATAAATCTTTATTTTAATTTTACGTGTTTAAGTAATTTTAAACCCAAATCGTCAAAAGGCGTAAACACTTGTTGTAGATTTTTAAATATTCGTTGTTTTCTTAAAAGAAGTCAGTTTGAAGTTTAAACGAGTGTTTTCCACTCCCAGGTTAAGCATGAAGTAACATTTCGAGTTTAGAAAAGCCTGAAAATTTGGTTTGGTCGCGTAGCGCGAAGCGCGGAGCGACCAAACCAAATTGTCAGGCTTTTCTAAACTGAAATTTTACTTTATGCGCCACGCGTATAAGACACTGATCTCAAGCAAAGTTTACTTGTTCACAATATTTCAGTGCTTTCAGTGTTTAATACGCGTGGCGCATGAAGTAAAATTTCGAGTTTAGAAAAGCCTGAAAATTTGGTTTGGCTGCGTAGCGCTTCGCGCCACGCGACCAAACCAAATTTTCAGGCTTTTCTAAACTCGAAATTTTACTTCATGCTTAGTCTGGGGGTGGAAAACACTTGTTTCAAGCTTCAAATTGAACTCTTAAAAATAAGCGTATGTACATCTATACATAATAAAAAATTCCCTGTATGTATACTTAAAAGAAAAATTCTCTGTTTTAACATATTAATTCGATGACTATTTGCCAAATCTACTGAAGGCGCATTCGATTCAACTAACATTTTCGTTTGAGCTTACATAAAATCAATATGAATGCATTATTTTTTTTTTCTGTAAATACCTGAACTGTTTAGTAGATGTGGAAATTGAAATTATACTACTTCACCTTAAATTTATAACGATTGTGCACATTAATTAAAATGATTGGTGGCTGGGTTTTTGCAGATTTAGCTTTAAGAAGACATTGTCAAAATGTGACGTTTAACCTTAAAATTATAAAGCTGCACAGCTGAACACACGTTTTCGCAAGTTCCATCTTAAAATCATAGCAGACATATTATGAAGTATTCTGTCTCTTTTCACACACGTAGTCTGATGACATCAAACTATTTTCGTATTACATGTATTGGTGCAGAAAGCACTACAAATCAAGGAAACCATGTGACACCTTTCGTAAATCGTACCTTACATGTAAATTTTCTGAATTTGGTGTATTAAAAATGTATTTCTAAATATGAACGACATATGTTTTTAACACTTATTGTGTCTTTTTTAATGTTATGTTCCAGGTTGACTAAGTGTAAACTCGGTTTGCAAAATATTGGATGTGTCTTTATCACCTACAACTTGTAGTATCTAAACTTATCTTGTCTTCTTTGATAGCTTTGATAGTGGACTAAGCAATTTCATATTGTACAAAATACAAGTTTTTTTTTTAGGTATACATATCCTGATGCAATTCAAAACTTTTAACGAGTGTTTTCACTCCCAGGTTAAACATGAAGTAAAATTTCGAGTTTAGAAAAGCCTGAAAATTTGGTTTGGTCGCGTAGCGAAGCGAAGAGAAGCGAAGCGAAGAGAAGCGAAGCGATCAAACCAAATTTTCAGGCTTTTCTAAACTCGAAATTTTACTTCATGCGCCACGGGTATAAAACACTGATATGACGTGACGTTCAAATTATACTGCCTTATCATAATGCTTATCTTTATACTTTGAACTTCAATTGAAATCAGTGCTTTATACGCGTGGCGCATGAAGTAAAATTTCGAGTTTAGAAAAGTCTGAAAATTTGGTTTGGTTGCTTCGCTTCGCTACGCGACCAAACCAAATTTTGAGGCTTTTCTAAACTAGAAATTTTACTTCATGCTTAACCTGGGAGTGAAAACACTCGTTAGAAACCATAAATTAAACGCTTTACAAAACAACAAATATCTAAAAATGTACAAAGTACAGATCAGAATATGTATACTATAAATGTCGCTCGCTTAAAAAACTACATTTCCAATGCTCTAAATTTAAAAAATATACGATTATTTTTTTTAAATAACATGTTTGATCCAAATTTGAAATTTATTTTTCTCAATTTGATGTCGTTTATTGTCGATATTGATTAGTCCCAATTTGAAGTTGAAAAGGTACAGTGTAATGGCAATCCATCTTCAATTAATATACTATACTTTCATACAAACTTTCTTTCTCATTTGACTTCCATCAACGACGCATTTAAAGTCCGAGCGAGTCGATTTCGCATAAAGATAATTTCAACGACAATATAAATGGAAATTTAGATTTTTGCGTTCCGTTCGGTGAATTCACAGATAAATATCAACAATTGCAATTGTAAAATCGACTCGATTAATATTCATTTGGCAGCGTAATAACACGTTTCGTATGAAACGCAGTCTGGCAACCAGTCTGCGCATAAAACTGGATACTAAACTAAAATCAGATGCAGAAGCTTGATGGTTTATTTCAAAATTATAATAATAAAAAATTACGTCCAAGTTTGCAATTGCATGTAATTTATAAAGCTCATCAATTTAGAAATATAAAAATAAATATTGCAATATTTACAAAAAAACTTTGATTTTTTTTTAATTGAAAATATAATAGTATACAAGATTTTTTTTTAAGTTTCTAACGAGTGTTTCGACTGCTTGATTAAGCATGAAGTAAAATTTCGAGTTTGGAAAAGCCTGAAAATCTGGTTTGGTCGCGTAGCGAAGCGAAGCGAAGCGACCAAACCAAATTTTCAGGCTTATCTAAACTCGAAGTTTTACTTCATGCGCCACGCGTATAAAACACTGATTTCAATTAAAGTTCAAAGTATAAAGATAAGCATTATGATAAAGCAGTATAATTTAAACGCCACGTTATATCAGTGTTTTATACGCGTGGCGCATAAAGTAAACATTCGGATTGGTCGCGTAGCTTAATCGTGTAATAGAAACAGGGGCGGACTTGCCCTCATAAAGTTTCCGGTCCCGCATGCGAGAGGCCCCCGAGGTATGTTTTTTTGCATTCTTGGAAATTTTATTTTCTAGGGCCTATTACCAATGCCTGCATAAAAACAACTAGTTATTAGTATCTAGTTTTCAATTTGACCCAAATTTATATGCAACTTAATTATTTTGTATGGAATACCCTATATATTATTTAATTTTTGGATTTTGAAACCATTACACGTAGAATTTAATTCTCTTTTCATCTTATTAACAATAATTAAAGTAAAAATAAAAAAATTTCGACACAAAAAAAAAATAATAATGATGCTATTTATACATTATACAAACAAGCAATTTCAGATAGTGAAAAATTAAATAGCTGTTTTTAAACTTGAGAATGAACCAGTGTTTTATACGCTTAGCGTATTAAGTTAAATGTTTAGTTCAAAAAAGACTAAATTTCGAAATTTTCAGGTTATTTTTAAACTAGAAATATTCCTTCACGATTAATCAAGGAGAAAAAGACACTCGTTGGATATTTTCAACTTTGAGAACCACTGATTCAACCAATCGAATCTAGTTAGATACTAATAAAAGAAAATATTTGTGAAAGAAACCAAGCGCTAATTCCTTACATACCAATTATTACAAAATTATAATTAATTATCATCAAGAGATAAAGGTGAAAATGGTTCAGGGTATTTACATTTCAAGTTTAGCAAATACCCTTTCCATGGTTTCCTGTTGTTTTCGCTTTAAATCAGAATCATTCTTATTTAAACGTGAAATTGTTATTCATGCAAATATTTCGTAAATCGATCAGCTACTTCCGAAACCTCGTAAGTCCAAATTAAAAAAAAAAATGCCTAGTAAGTCAAATACCATGCGATCATTTAAAATATAATTTTGAGTAGGCTTTAAATTATAAATTAGATTGGCACTACTAACCGTTAACACATAGTTTACCATAACCTTAAATATATTCCATCATTCAATTACCATTCTGGGCAACCGTACGAAAAATGACGCCTACTCTAAATCATAATTTAAACGATGGCACGGTATTATTTTACTAATATTAGTATAAAACATCTACTCAAAATACTTATTAAAAATTGCTCATGATAAAGTTAAACAAAACATAAAAAAATCAGAAAGATTGCTCAGCTCATATAATAATTAACTAGCGTTTAGTGTTTCCTACAAAGAAATGATATTTTGGACATACAAGGTTCAAATAGTTGATCAGAATTCCCTTTGACGAATAAAGCACTAATAACCTTTCTTCACACTTTGTTATGTTTAATTATATTTGCTGTGGATATTAAATAAACTAAACTAACTTAAGTAAAATATTTGAAAAACTGAAAAGATCTCATCAAGGTTCTCCAGATATTTGCATATGAAATAAAAATTGTGTTTTTATTAACCTGATTTTTAAGAAATTAAGTTTCCAAAAATTCAAAAACGTCTCGAAAGGATTTTATTGAAAAATGTTTCCTATAGTTTGATTTTTATGTTAATTTTTAATGTCAACATTTGACTGAAAAATCGCCAGGTATAATAAATACATTTTATTAAATCACCCTTATAAGTTACTAGATTCTGACATATTAATGTGAAGTTATTTTTTGCGGCCACGACTATTTTAAACTTCAACTTCACCGCTTATTTCATATTTTTATTAAATTCGAAAAACTGTAATAGTTAATTTCTGCAAATTAATTTAATTCAGTATTGAATATAATGATTTCAAAATAAATTCATAAAACTTACATCAAAAATCTGAGAAGATCTTTTACAAAGCTCTTTATTGTTTAAATTCTTGTTTTGAGTTCTTTGATGCATCTGACTGCACTGCTGTTTTTTTCCCGAAGGGATAAAATCACCCTTGGTATTTATTTTTTTGCTAAGATTTCGTTCTCTTTAGGTATTTTGATGAGAATGAAGAGCGTCGATTTCTGAATAACAATGTTACACATGAATAATTTAAATTAAAAACTATTTGAATTCGAGAAAATACGCTTACGCTTACGGGAAGTAGTTATTTCAATGGGTATTTATTGTCTTAAGTAGTCTTATTAATTAAGACGTATTGTTTACATTTTATATGAACATTGTCGTAATTTTATAAATAACAATGTCACTATGACATTTAGATTTAACCACCAACATTCACTAAATTTTGCCAACTTAAGAATAATTTGAGAATTAATACAAGAATCAATCATGACTTTTTTATTGTTTACAAAATGTACTTATTCGAAACTATGTAAAAATAATGAATGTTGTTATTTTTAGGCAAAAAATAAATATTCAAAATTATCAGATTTTTAAAACAAATTATTTTAATGTTCGGTAGAATAACATGAGGCCAAAAAAATGTGGTATTATGAAGAAATTAATATTTTTATAAAGAATTAACAGATTTTAAAAAAATACATAATGACTAATCAAAAACGAATTATTTTTAAGTTTCTTGAGTTAGAAAGATCAAAATCAAAGCAGTTAAAATTATGACAATTGTTATTTTAGAATAAAATGAGGTAACCTTCAGATATTATTCCGCCTTATTCCATACGCGATAGGAGTCCGTGTCCAGATCCCGAACAGGTCGAATCACTGCGCAAAAATTAAAACACAAAGCCAACACGTGGTTAGACACCTATCCTGTTGCATCCTTTTAGTCACATCATTTTTCATATTCCTATTCCTTGCATTCCTTTCTAGTGTACATCATCCTGCTAACTGTACGTGTATTTTCCTTTTCCTATCCCTCGGGAAGGGGGTTAGTCCAAATTTTAAATTCAGTCGATATAATGATAATCTAATTATCAAAATAACTACAATCATTCCTATAACCCATTCCTTTAATAACTACCCCTACAGAGAGTTTTATGTAACACCGAACATGCCAGAAAATGTTCACTGTAAATTTTCCTATGTTCGATTTGTTCTGGGACGCATCAAAGCATTGAGTGCGATGTGATTGGCCACGATTTCCAATAGTAATATAGTCAACCCAATTTACATTCTTCTGGGTGCGATTTCATTGGTTACGATTTATAGTAGTTCTAATGCAAATTAGGACTAATGTAAATAGGGTACATATAACGTCAAAATAAAATATGTCAGTTATTAAATCTTGTGCGTTTATGGTAAGTGCAGTGTGGGAATATGGAACATACTTTTTTATACAAAGAAAGACATCGGCATTTCAAGACAATCAAGATTAATACTGTCGTGAAACATACAGGGAGTTTTTCTTTTAAGTATACGTATTCCAAATTCCCCTATTTTCTGTAAATCTTTAGATATTCCTTGTTTTTCTTAAGTTCAATTTGGAACTTTAAACGACTGTTTTCCACTCCCAGACTAAGCATGAAGTAAAATTTCGAGTTTAGAAAAGCCCCGTGAAAATTTGTCGAGGGTCGCACAGCGACCCGAGACAAATTTTCTGGGCTTCTCTAAACTCGAAATTTTACTTCATGCGCCACGCGTATAAAATACTAAAATATTGTAAAATTTATGTATATTCGGACTTCACTTGAAATCTGTGTTTTATACGCATGGCGCAAGAAGTAAAATTTCGAGTTTAGAAAAGCCCAGAAAATTTGTCTCGGGTCGCTGCGCGATTTTCACGGGGCTTTTCTAAACTCGAAATTTTACTTCATGCTTAGTCTGGGAGTGGAAAACACTCGTTTAAAGCTTTGCATTGAACTCTTTAAAAAAACAACGAATGTCGGAAAATTTACAGCTTATGCATGTTTACCTAAAAAAAAAACAATTCATTGTAAGTTACGCAGTCAATAAAGTAATAAATTCACCTACATTATCTTTATTGAGTATTATGTTAGCAAATAAATGAAAATTGACATGTTTGCCAAATGAAGCAGCACACCTAACATCCCAGTGTTGTTATGCTGGTAGCAGACCTAGGTCCAGTACTTGCAAACCTGCCTCGCCGCGCTCTTCAAATTTGGAATATTTATATTTAAAACTGCTGAAAGGCAGTTTTGTGACGGCATTTTTGCTGGTACACCCAAAGCAACGTACTTGGGGTGGTCCTGATCAAATGGTTTACATAATACGCTGAATCAAAGTTCTTAATAATCTCCATTTAAATTGAAGCAATGTATAAATTTATCTTGAAATATTAGCAGAAGGAAGTAACAGGAATCTGTTTTTCTATTGTTTTTGCATTTAAGCTAAATCTGTTCTTCTCTTTCTCATTTTTGCTTTCTGTTTAATATTAACATTCCATTAGTGATGTAGGCGATTAATGAATGACACATTTCATTTTGACGTTAAATGTAAGTTGCGTTAGAACTACTAAAATTAGAGCCTATGAAATCGCACTCGATGATTTGATGCGTTCCAGAACACATCGAACATAGGAAAATTTACATTGAATATTTTCTGGCATGTTCGGTATTACATAAAACTCTCCGTATATTTATTTATTTAAATGGTTAAACAAACATATGTTTAATTATTACTGTGACTGATCAGCAGGCTTAGATGCCAAGGCCATTAAATACATGAAAGAAGAAGAAAAAGTACCTATCATACTTGCTTAGACTGTGATGTTAGACATGTACGTTAAAATTAACATTTCGGTTACGGAATAGCGCTGAATATCTTCTGAATTATTTAAAACAATCAACAGGTTATGATAAAATTAATGAACAAGTTTATTTGATAATTCAAAGAGCAAAATAGAAGTACTGCGAAATTTTAAAGTTCAAAGTTAATAATATTAGTTAAATTTTTGACGATTCGTCAAATAATAAACGAAAATTATTATTTTCTTAAATAATGCTTGAAACATCAATAGTCTATCAGAGTTTGATAAAACTCAAAGCAATTATTTTAGAAATAATCAAACAGTGTTCTAACGTTTATAGTTTAAAATAGAAGTCCTGTAGGTGGAATTACGGTAGATAAATTTGGTTAAAGTTTTTTAAAATACATGAAATCTGCATCTTCCTTTGAACGTTTAAAAAAGTGAGTCTCTCATAAAATTTAAAGTTTAAAATTAAGAAGTCTCATTAAATTTATAAATTTTTTGTGATACATATTTTTGCGTATCATTAAAACGTTAAAAGGGCGTCAATTTTAAGATGGCTCCAATTACACTGCTTTGATTTAAGTTTCCTTTTCTTTTGTGATGTCTTAATCTTAAATACCTCCAAATGATTTTGAGATAAAGAGCTTCTTTTTTTATGCACAATAAAACTGAACGTGGAGAATAATTCAAGTATTATGCCTCTTCGGTTTTCCCCTTCTGATTTGAACGGGCCTCTTTCTAGATTGTTTTAGCATTTTTATACCGTGTGTCCCGTTCCAAGAAGCAGAATAGAATTAAAATGGTTTTCTTATTTAATAACAATATTTCAGAAGCAGCTTTTTCGTATTTTATTCCATTTTATCTAATTATTGCTAAAATGATGAAGAAAAATGAACTTAAAAAATCATCAAAATAGCAGTTGCTTTAAAAAGTCAGTACACCACATCTAAAAATTACAGATGCTGGTTCAGGCACGATTTCATTATTCATATACAAACGAACTAACCTCAAAAGTACACTTAACCTAAACAGAATAAGATTCATAGTTTGTCTAACGTATACCTTGGGGCAATTACCACATTCTAACAAATATCCGCCAGTGCTTGTGGAATTATTAGATTTGTTATTTAAATTACTGATGAATTTATTAATTGAATTGTTTGTTCTAAAGGAAGAAATTAAAATAAAAGATTTAAGTGTTTTCCTGATGGCATCGAAAGGGGACCGTTAAATGTTAATAAGCAATATTAATTGAAATAATAAATTGAAAGAATAAATAATTCTGATTTTGATAACTGATAGGATATACTAATTTTAGGGTTTGTTGTCTGACTGAGAAATGTGATAATTATAAAGAAACTGAGTTTAAAGTTTTAAAAACAAGCTTTTCTTTTTCTTTGCATCCTCTACTCCTGTTTCGTAATTTTTGTAATTTCAGACAATAAAAGATAAATTATCTGTTTATGAACTCTGAGTACTTGTTCTCAATTACCGTCCAGCTCTGTTTACGTTAAATTCGATGTTTTTCTGATGAAATTATTATTTCTTCATGTGCTAGTATTTATCTAGTGACATAATTTTGGCATACTTCTGTCAAGACTAAGAGATCTTACGAAACATCCTCGCTGTCAATGTCAATTGGGTAATTAGAAACGAAATTTCACTAAAAAGCGCGTTATTATATTTTCACGGAAAATTAAACTCACCTCGAGAAATCACAATCGTGTCATAATCTAAAGATGGTTTTTAAAACGTCCTATAATAATTCTTAATTCTCTTAAAATTTCTAGGAATCCTATATATTTATATTTAAATCAGTCAGGTGTTCAATTTAAAAATAAACAACACGATATTATTAAAAAATCGGCCTTGAAATTTATTTATAAAAATATCTTCTATGGCCAACACAGCTACCGACCGCAAATTAAAATGATATAAGATTATTAAATTCAATATTCCAATTACTTATTGATGTACACTTCTGTGCAATAAAATTAAGCACACAAAATATGTTATAGTTTAAAACGAACATGATGAGTTTCCTAGTTACGTCAATATGTATATATGTCAATTACCTTAATGTCAAAATGCTGCGTTATTTAGACAACAATTCAAAAATTCGAATTGTAACTATAAAAGAAGAGGGTTTTTCTAATTGGGCTATGTTGTATTGATTACGTGCGTTTGTTTCAAAAGGTCTTAGTTTTTTGTTTTTTAATAAAGGTGTTATTATAAAGCTATGGTGTTTTATCATTTATTGAAACTGCTGCTAGGCAATTAACACAGATCTGAATTATACAACTAGAATATTGTGAAAAATAGTTACAAGACTTGTGCTTAATTTTATTACACAGAAGTGTAAATTTGTATAATAAAATGTTCGCTGCTGGTAAAATGATTTTGTATTTAACTTTGTAGCTTAAAAAAATACTTTTCGTCGGCCTAAAAAATAAAAAACAGCATACACATCGTAGAAAAGAGTTGGTGGCATTAAAAAAAATGTTGGCCGAAAATCGAAAGGGGTAGGCTATCATTTAATCATCATTTAATCAATAAATTAGAGTGCCTGGGCTTTAAATTTTAAATTAGATGGGCACAATTGACTGGTAACACATAGTTTACCATAACCTCAAATTTATTCCATCATTCAATTAGCATTCTGTGCAACCGCACGAACAAATGCCGCTCACTTTAATTTATAATTTACAAGATCGCGCGGTATTTCCATGGTTAGTCACATTTTTATAAATTACTCACAACAAATTTAACTTTCTCGTATAGAGAAAGTTTAGTATTGGAGTAGTAAAACAATCGACCACGAGATGTTGATGAATCTTTACATATTGGACCTCTCTGAGTCCGAAAAAGAAATGTTGGGAAATATGTCCGTCTGTTTGTCTGCCTGTGTGTTAGTTAACACAATAACTCAAAAACACAATAAGTTTTAAATGAAAATTGTATATGTAGCTTCTACACAAAAATTATCGATCTGAATCAACTTTTAGATAATTCCGAAAAGCGGAAGTGGGAGTTTACTCCATGCAATTTTAAATATTTTGCTATATACTGATATTACCGTGCGATCGTTTAATACCTGCTTTAGAGTAGGCTTTGAGTTTTAAATTAGATTAGCACTACTGACTGTTAACACATAGTTTAGCATAACCTCATATTTATTCCACCATTGGGCAATCGCACAAAAAAATATGCCGCCTACTCTAAATCGTAATTTAAACGATATTTAAAAATGTGTCAAATATAAGTTGCAAATAATAAAAAACACATACTTTTTATACAGGGTGGGCCACGAATAACGCCCATTAAAAGTATTCGGGGTTCCTGACAGAGAAAAAATTTGAAAAAATTCTACATTGCACGGTTGAATGCGATCACCTCATGCAAAATATTTCGACTTTCTATCACTTCCGGTTGTACCGGAAATGGCTACCAACTTTGTAATTTTAAATGGAACATCCTATATATTAATTTTTTAGATTCCTCGTTCAATTGTCTACCCTCTCATATGAATTTATGTCCACTTAACTCTTACAGTTTTTGAGTTGAAAATTTATTTGTCAAATATTGACCTCAAATAGACGTTTTGAAAAATGCCTATAACTTCTAGTAGGGACAAGATAGACAGATGAGCGGTATCTTGAATTTTTACTTATAGATCCCTCTAGAATTAAAAAAATTGACATCTGTCAATTTTGACCATAGGTATTTCAAAAACGCCAATATTTCAGTGCCCACTTAAAAACATCATAATTCAATGTTTTCAAATGGAATGACCAATATTTTATCTCATATAGTGATTGGCAAGACAATTTACAACATAAAAGTATTATGTCTCCCTATATCTAGAGCAAGTAGTTTTTGAGTTATTTCGAAATTTCTTTCCTCCCAGAATGTTTGCATAATTGAATAATTTCTGTACAATCCACACATGCACCATACTAGGCTACTGTCAATATTCACTGAACCGAATCTAGAAAAATTCGTTTCCAACGTGTCAATATTTTTGAATACTTCGAGTAATATTATAATAAATAAGTGTAGCAATTGAGAAATTATGAATTTATTCGTCATATATGGCTAGTGCGACAGAATTGCTGTTTCAACGAAACTTATCCACACTTACAACTTACAAACAAAACAAAAGCAAGAAGATTGAAATAAAGTAATTTTCAAACGGATAATTAAATGCAAGAACAGAAAAAAAAATTGTTCGAAATGATGACCATTAACGAATAAGCACTGTGCAGCACGTGTTGCGACACCCTCTGTTGTTGCTCGCCTAATTTCTTCTGCACTTAATTCCGCGAATGCAGCTCGCACCCTTGCTTCTAATTCTTCTCGGGTATTGACGACAGTGGCATAAACTTTATTTTTTATACGACCCCAAAGAAAAAAGTCGAGTGGAGTAAGATCTGGAGATCTAGCGGGCCAGTTCCACGGACCTAACCTTCGAACCCATCTATCTTCGAACATATTCGTCAGTTGCTGCGATATTTCGTGTGTGCAATGAGCTGGGGCTCCATCGAGCTGATACCACGAACTTATCCTTAAATTCAAAGGAAGCTCATCCAAAAAATTCTCTACAAAATTTCTTAAAATTTGTAAATATCTACCACTATTTAATCTTTCGTGGTACAAATAAAAAGTAACACGCGTGTCCATCAAAAGGCAAAATAAGTTGAAACTAAATTTGTGTTGGGATTTATGTACAAGCGTTGCATGTGGATTTTCAGTTGACCACATGTGATTGTTTTTTCTATTGAAAATACCTTCACGAGAGAAATCTGATTCGTCTGTCCAAATAATTTTTTTTAAAAAGTCATTGTCTTCTTGATTTTTAACCAACAAAAACTTACAAAAATCAATCCTGTTCACTGCATCTTGAGGAAATAATTCTTGCACCAAATTAAATTTATAATTATGCATACGATATATTTTCAAAATTCTTCGCAGTGATGTTCTGCTTACTCCCAAATCCTCCTGGCAACTACGGGTGGATGCGCGTGGATTTGCGTGAAAATAAGCCAAAACATTCACTTGAACTTCCTCGTTCTGCGTTATTTGCTTTGGTTGATTTTTTTCTGCGTTTAGTTTTCCAAATTGTACAAAATTTGACTCCAGTCTTCTAAATTTTCTTCTATCCATCGGCGGTAAGTGTGGGTAAGTTTTGTTGAAAATTCTGCAAGTTCTCTCAACAATTCTGTCGCACTGACCATGTATGACGAATAAATTCATAATTTCTTGATTGGTATATTTATTCATTTTAATATTACTCGAACGGAGCGTTCAAAAATATTGACAGATTCGGTTCAGCGAATATTAACAGTAGCCTACTATGGTGCAGGTGTGAATAGTACAGGAATTATTCAATTGTGCAAGCATTCTGGGAGGAAAGAAATTTCGAAATAACTCAAAAACTACTTGCTCTAGATATAGGGAGACATAATACTTTTATGTTGCAAATTGTCTTGCCAATCACCATATGAGATAAAATATTGGTCATTTCATTTGAAAACATTGAATTATGATGATTTTAAGTGGGCACTGAAATATTGACATTTTTTAAATACCTATTGTCAAAATTGACAGATGTCATTTTTTTTAATTCTAGAGGGATCTATAAGTAACAATTCAAGATGCCGCTCGTCTGTCTATCTTGTCCCTACTACAAGTTATAGGCATTTTTCAAAACGTCTATTTGAGGTCAATATTTGACAAATAAATTTTTAACTCAAAAACTGTAAGAGTTAAGTGGACTTAAATTCATATGAGAGGGTAGACAGTTGAACGGGGAATCTAAAAAAAAATTAATATATAGGGTGTTCCATTTAAAATAACAAAGGTGGTAGCCATTTTCGGTACAACCGGAAATGATAGAAAGTCGAAATATTTTCCATGAGGTGATCGCATTCAACCGTGCAATGTAGAATTTTTTCAAATTTTTCCTCTGTCAGGAATCCCGAAAACTTTTAATGGGCGTTATTCGTGGCCCACCCTGTATAAACACTTTTTTATCGTAGTTCTTTCTTTTATCAGCATACGAAAAAATGTAGGGTAGAACCCTCCAGAATTGTTTTTTTATCTTTTGCATATATTTATAAATTTCAAGTAACTATTTGTAGAGTTTTTTAATAATAAGATTGACTTTCTGGTGGACATTTCAAGTTTTCTGTATTAGAATAAAAAATAAAAAATAGAAGAATAATGTGAAGTCTGTAGAGTTTTATGTGTGGCTCGATTTGTTTAAAAGAGGATTATTTTAATTTCATGATGGTGGTTTTCAAGAGTTTTGTGCGTGCTTTATGGATGGCTCATTCCATTAGTTATCATCAGAGAGTGGACATTTCAAGTTATCTGTATTAGAATAAAAAATACAAGAATAAAGTGTAGCAAATTGGCAATTGAGGTACCAAATTGGCAATTGAGGTACCAAATGAACAACTTAATCTGTGTACCAAATTGAATACAATTGTTTGGCACAATTGTACCCAATTTAGTACGATGATCAAGTTGTTGTTAATTTGTTACCTCAATTGCCAATTTGGTACACTTTATTCTTGTATTTTTTATTCTAATACAGAAAACTTGAAATGTCCACTCTGATGATAACTAATGGAATGAGTATTACAGAAAAAACCCATCCATAAAGCACGCACAAAAACTCTTGAAAACCACCATCATAAAATTAAAATAATTCTCTTTTCCACAAATCGAACCGTACAAAAAACTCTACAGACTTTACAAAACAGGATGTTTATTCATCAATTATTGTTGTAAACGCACGTGGGAAGTTCACGATTTACCACTATAAATAAATGTTAATAACACATCATATTCCAACAAGTGTTAAGCAATTGATCAATAAAGATGAGAGGTTTATATTCTCAAACTACGATAAAATTCATAATTAAATAATTAATCCGTCAGTAATTCAAAACATTAGATGATTATGCTGATTATGCGCATATTAAGGAATTATTATTGTCGAGAAAAGTGTGGAGAATAAAGTGAATGAATAAAGGTGTATGTGTATGCTGAAATCACTTAAACGTAATGCGCACTTTGATGATTAATCTGAATAAATTGATTAATTTTGAAAATTGACTACAAAATAATAATTGACAATAATGTCTACAGATTCATTCTCAACATGGGGATCTCCGTTATAATAAGAGGTAGAGATTTGTTTAAATGGGATGAAAAAAAGTTGATTTTACATAACATTCTGCACTTCTTTTTGTGATTTATATGAATGATTTCTTGTATTACATACTGGGATTTCTTTTCTTTTAAATATACATAATGTATACGTTGTAAATTTTCAGGGCAGTCGTCGATTTTATAATAGCGTTCCATTTGAAGTTTCGAACGATTGTTTACAATCCCAGACTAAGCATGAAGTAAAATTTCGAGTTTAGAAAAGCCTGAAAATTTGGTTTGGTCGCTCCGCGAAGCGGAGCGGCCAAACCAAATTTTCAGGCTTTTCTAAACTCGAAATTTTACTTCATGCGCCACGCGTTCAAAACACTGAAATATTGTAAAGTGAGAAATACATTTATAATTTTTTTTTTAAAATGAGTAATAATCAAATTAAATGATAAAATATTTAATTTTTTTTACACATTCTCAAGTCAGTTCAAATAATATATTTTATCAAATTAACTTATTTAGTAATTTTATTAATAAAAAAATAATATTGTTGCGTTATGATTGGCGTCAATTAACAGACTAAAATGCTCTCACCATTTAAAAAAAAATTATTCAATGTTATACTAACGAGTGTTTACTGAAATTGTGAAGATTGTTGAAAATCATACAGTTTGTGATAATCAATAGTTGTGAATATTTGACCAGACATTTTTCATCACTATTTCAATAATAATAATATGGATTTATAATAGTAATAGTTTAGCCAAGGAGGCTAAAATTGTACTAAACTCTATCAAAAAGTGTTTAATATTTTACGTAGTTCAGGCGCTATAACGAAAAAAAGTGAATTTAATTTTTTTTTATTTTCTGTTATAGCTCATTTATTTTCAGAGGAAGTCGAGTTTAATTTGCACGTTTTTAAAGGACTTTTTTTAGTAGAAATCTCGTTATGTATTCAGATTTTCGAAAATTGTTATCATATTCGAGTTACAACGGTCAACTATTCTGATGAAAGTCATAGTTTGCTATGGTACCATTAAAAAGAGATTTATTTTAGCTTTTCAGAAATGTATAATTTGTTATATCTAATAGGATAACTAGTGGTAGGAACAACAAATAAGATTAATTTAACACTGACAGGTTGACAATTGAAGACTCTGAAAACAAAAGAATAAAGAAAATTTGTCTTATATTAAAAACAGAACGCTTTAAAAAATATTTAGACTTTACATGATACAAAGTTATACTTAATACGAAAAATGTTCATATACGGCCCATGTTAAGAATGAATCTGCGGACACCGTGTATATTCAATTTATTCTTAATGTTCAATTGTATGATCTATCATCTGGTGTATATCATGTATTTATAATTGTATCACTAAATGTCACTATTATAAATCCATATTATTATTATTGAAATAGTGCTGAAAAATGTCTGGTCAAATATTCACAACTATTGATTATCACAAATTGTATGATCTTCAACAATCTTCACAATTTCAGTGAACACTCGTTGGTATAAAATTAAATATTTTTTTTAAAATGGTGAGAGCATTTTAGTCTGTTAATTAACGAAAATAATAACGCAACAATATTAATTTTTTATTAATAAAATTACTAAATAAGTTAATTTGATAAAATATATTAATTGAACTGACTTGAGAATGTGTAAAAAAAATTAAATATTTTATCATTTAATTTGATTATTACTCATTTAAAAAAAAAAATGTAATAAATGTATTTCTTACTTTACAATATTTCAATGTTTTGAACGCGTGGCGCATGAAGTAAAATTTCGAGTTTAGAAAAGCCTGAAAATTTGGTTTGGCCGCTCCGCTTCGCGGAGCAACCAAACCAAATTTTCAGGCTTTTCTAAACTCGAAATTTTACTTCATGCTTAGTCTGGGATTGTAAACACTCGTTCGAAACTTCAAATGGAACGCTATTATTTCTCATTTCGAGCTATTTGCAGTCAAACAGAGTAGTCGCGTTTTCTACCCGAGTTGCAATAGTGATTTTTCAAGCATAATCCAGAGTGTTTTTTTTAACAAAATGCCCCATACTAGGAGCGATAAACCATTAGTGCTTAATGCAGCTACAGCGAAGCAGTTGATAAAAACCTTATTAAACGATAAGGAATTTATTAGTGAACTAATAGCAAATGTGACCGCCTCATTTAATTCTAAATTCGACGAATATGAACGCGCAAACAAAAAATTGAAACAAAAAGTTTCCCAGCTGGAGGAACGGTGCGACCAACTCGAACAACGTACGCGCTCACAAAATATGCGCGTCAACGGACTGGAAACAAAAAATCTATCTCAACATCAAATCGAAAATACGGTTATTGATATATTATCATCGAAATTAAAAATAACTCTACAAGACAGTGATATTGAAGAATGCTTTGCTATGGGTCCTCCGACTGCTGAGAATAGAACTGTTATGGTTAAATTTCATAATCAAAAAACACGCAATATAGTTTTGTCAAAAAGAAAAAATCTCAAAGAGTCTAAAATTGTTTTCATAGAAGACCTTACTAAACGAAGAAATGAACTCTTCAAGATGGCGCAACAAAGATATGGACCCAGAAACGTTTGGACGAAAAATGGCGAAGTTTATCAAAAATCAGGAAGCAAAACGGTACGCATCAAACGCCAAAATCTCGACGAATCATATCTAGATGCCATAAATGATATCGAGGACACTTCCGATACTTCTATTAAAATCAGTAATTAACAATTTTATGGCAAATAAATCATTGTTTGTGTTTGTGATAGAATATAACTTTTTATTTTGATTTTTGACAGAAATAATATTTACTGCTTAATTTGCTATACTCGGGTATTAATTAAGCGATATCGAAAATAATTTAATTTCTAGAATTAACTATAATTTAATTTCGTTTATTTTATCTACGGCATTTTTTTCATATTTAGTTTAGTTCATTTTAAAACTATTAAATTTATTTTTATTTAACTTCTAGATTTACCTATAATTAATAATTTCACAGCATATTTAGTTTGTTTCATATTTTTTAAATAGAAATATTTGATTTCTTTTTCTTTTCTTCGGTAATCTTGACGCTCATCGTTTTCCTTTTTCCTTTATTGTTAGTTTCTTAACTTGCTTTATTTAGCTTGTAAAATTATTCATTTTATATATTTTTATTTGGCATGATGTTCTACGGTAATAAAAAGATTTAAGTTCGCAGGCATAAATTGTCGATCATTACTTGTCAACTTTGATTTATTAAAAATGCAAATAAATTCAGGTGAATATGATATAGTTGCACTATATGAAACCTGGCTTAAGGAAAATATTTCTGATGGCCAGTGTCATATTGATGGTTACAAATTGTTAAGAAGAGATAGACTCTCCAGAGGAGGGGGTGTAGCTTTTTACTTAAAAAGTAACATTAAGTATAAAGTGATGCACAGCGATCACTCGATAGAGCAACTGTGGTTCTCATTTTCACTGCACAAATTTACTTATGGAGTGGGTGTTGTTTATAGACCTCCCTCTTTTAACGTTTCTAGTTTTTTGAATTCATTAGAAATATCTATTAGTAACTTAATTACTTGCACATACGATATTTTTTGTATTGGAGATTTTAATATTAATGTACTTGATGTTAATAATAACCCTGTTCGTTTACTCGATTCTCTGCTATCCACTCTTTCACTTAAACAGATTATTAACAAGCCCACTAGAGTAACAAACACTACATCTACACTTATTGATTTAATTATCACTAACAGTAAGCAAATACCTAATGTCAGTTGCGAGAGTCTACATAATTACTCTGACCACTGTATGATCTCCTGTGACATCCGTATAATCAAACCTAAAATTAAACCTGTTACTCTTACTTACAGACCTTTTAAGGATATTAATATAATTAATATTAACATCGACCTTATACATTGCAATTTTAATTTCATTTACTCTTTAGCAAGTATTGACGATAAGATTTGCTATTTCTCTTCAACACTGTTGGACCTATTTGACCTCCATGCACCCCTGAAAACATCAACATTTACAAAAAATAATTGTCCTTGGCGAACTGATAATATTAAAAAATTAATAGACCTTCGAAATAATGCCCTCTGTAGATTCAAAAGAACACAGAACCCCAATCACTGGAATTATTACAAATCTCTACGTAATTTAACGTCAAGTATTAATAATGAAAATAATGCTTATTTTGAGTTTAGGCTGAGGTCCAAAGATTCTAGAGTGTTGTGGAAAGAGTTAAAAAAACTCAATATTGGCTCTAGAGAGACCTCTAATGTCGAAATCTCGAATGAGTTAGATGTAAATGTAATTAATAACTATTTCGTAAACTGCATTCCATCCACTTCTACAGATAGCTCTGAATTAAACCAATACTATAACTCGCATTTACTTTTTCCCCACAACCCTAAATTTTCCTTTGCTGAAGTAAGTGATTCTGAAGTAAATACTATAATTAATAATTTATCAGAGGGTTCAGCAGGCTTTGACGGCATCAGCGCTAAAATGCTTAAATTATGTGGTCCATTTATTACACTTTACGTAACACACATAATGAATAATTGTCTCTCTCGTGAATATTTTCCTTCGTTTTGAAAAAAATCCCACATAAACCCTATTCCTAAAAAGACCTCAGTTACTGATCCTAAGGACCTACGCCCAATTAGTTTATTATGTACGCTTTCCAAAGTTTTGGAAAAAGTAATTGAACCACAAATTAAATGTTACCTAGATCGTCACTCTATCCTCCCTGACACGCAGTCTGGCTTCAGTAAAAAATATAGTTGCTCCACAGCTCTAGCCGACATCACAGATAGTATAATTATTTCCCAGGACCAAGGCCTTCTGACATTACTTATACTACTGGACTTCTCGAAGGCCTTCGACACCTTAAATCATAATACCCTGCTTGCTATACTATCTTACATTGGCTTCGATCAGGTATCCATTCTTTTTTTCAAAGAATACCTAAGTAACCGATCACAAATAGTAAGCTTGAAAAATAATTTGTCGAATGAGCTGGAAACTCATAGAGGTGTACCACAAGGCTCTATTTTGGGGCCGTTATTATTTCTAATTTATACTTCACAAATTTTTTCAAGTATCAACTTGAATAACTACCATCTTTTTGCAGACGATACTCAATTGTTATATACTTTTGCAGAGAAGGACACTATTGTTACGTGCGCTAAAATTAACTCAGATTTAAATAGAATCGTTACAAAATTAAAGGAGCACTCTCTTGTAATAAATAATTCTAAAACTGAAGTTATTCTGTTTGGTCCAAAAAAAGCGCGAGTAAGAGTATTCCCCTTACTTTTAATTAGCTTGGACAATACCAATTTTATTGACATAAACAATTATGTTAGAAGTCTAGGAGTTTATATAGATAGTGAACTAAGATTCCACAGTCATATCTCCCGTTGTATCAATAAGGCATACGTAAACCTTAGGTTAATATACTTAAATCGGCGATGTTTATCGCAGAAATTGAAAACTATATTATGTGAATCCCTGGTTTTGTCACACTTCAACTATTGTGATGTAGTATACAACTTTTGTTTAGATAAAAAACAATTGATAAAATTCAACGTATGCAAAATTCTTGTTTGAGATTAATCTTCGGTATTAGGAAATTTGATCATATAAGTCATAAGCTTCAGGACTTAGGTTGGCTTAAAATGAGTGATCGCCGTTTACTTCATTTTGCTACTTTTTGTCACAAAATAATGAAAGATAAGACTCCACCTTATCTTTACCACAAAATTAAATTCCGCTCTGACGTTCATACACTTAATGTACGCTTTAGAGGATTACTAACTCCACCTCAACATAAATCTGTTTTTGCAGAAAGATCATTCTCAATCCAAATTTCTAAAGTGTACAATAAGGTACCACTAGAATGCAAAGCGAAATGTGTCTTAACTTTCCGTAAACATTATGCCAAACATCTTAAAGACAGATAGATGTATATTTTGTATTTCAATATTGCCGATTTAATTATAGAATAATTTAAATTAATGATATTTGAAACGCACTGAAACAAACTTCTGCGCTTGTTTGATATTTATTTATTACTTATGTTTTCAATGGTTAAGTTGAAAAACAGTCGCGGCGACCCAGCCAAAGACTGAACTTCGCCATTAGATTCCAAATACTCGATTATTGTTTTTTGTGTAAAAATGCATGTAACTAAATAGTATTTGAAAAATAAAGATTATTATTATTATTATTATTATTATAAAATCGACGACTGCCCTGAAAATTTACAACGTATACATTATGTATATTTAAAAGAAAAAAAACCCAGTATGTAATACAAGAAATCATTCACATAAATCACAAAAAGAAGTGCAGAATGTTATGTAAAATCAACTTTTAGAGTAAACTCTATAATTGCTCGGTTAGGTAATTCGTATTTTTAGTGTCACAAAGGTGAATGCGCCGGGAAATTAAAATCCTTTCCCCTTCTAAAGTTTGATGTATTTCTTCATACCAATAATTATTCGTAAGCTATAAAAGTTCAATGACTCGATTAATAGGTGATTAATAGGTGATTAATATTAAAAAAGTAAGTTTAAGTGGATTGTAATTAAAATACATGCACTTGATTTGAAGCCAGATAAGATTAGCGAACTTGAGCTCTAAACCAATCGAGCTAGTGTCAATGTTTCGCTGTTAATTACACCGTGTTCTTGGCCTCTATCTTTTCCTACTCTAGATAAATTATCAGCTTTATCTCATCATTAGAATGGCAATTATTTAATTTAATTGGTGTTATAGTACTTGTAAATACAAAAAAAAAGAATAAGCTAATTATAAACCATTTATAAAGCATACAATAAATTGATTGTAAGTTACGTGAAGATCAAATTAATTTGACGAATAAATTAACAAAGTGTTAATCCATTGATAATGATCACTTTGTGTCCGAAATGTACATTTGGTAATTCAAATAAAAGTGTGAAGAAAGGTTATTAGCGCTTCATTCGTCAAAGTCAAAGCATACAATATATTAAATTAAAAAATAAAAATTAATTTTCCTAACAATGTTTAAAATATTTTAATTTTATTCACAGATATTTTAATTAAAGAAGGAATTACATACAGCAGGGATTTTCAGCCAGGGGGGCGCGCCACTTTTGGGAGGCGCGGGCATATTTCAGGGGGGCGCGAAACATTTTTCCAAGAGTAGCTAAAGTGCGAAATATTTAATCTATCAAACTGTTTGAATTATTTTGTGTTAGAAAATACATAAGACATTTTTTAACACTAAATATAAATAAGTGATTAATTTAATGATAAGACTTCAAAGTTAAGGGTTCTTAAAAACATATTTGGTTGTGAGTTTTAATCCTTTTTGAAAAATAATATTTTTTTCAGTTAGTTTGTATAGATTATTTAAATCCTATAAATTATAACAATTTTAAAACAAAAATGCACCTAAATTAAAAAAAAACACTTCTCATCTCAAACTATATTGAAACATTTAAGAAAAAGAATCAAGATATTTTAATTATATTTAAAAAGTGTTAAAAATTAATTATTTCTGAATCAACTCAGTGAATTTAATGTTGATAAATAAATCATCCGCCTTTTTATTCTACAATTTTTGGAAAAAAAAAATAATTTTGTTCAAAAATTTTATTTTTGGAACGATTTTTTGTTTAGAAACAGGTTGAGATGTATTGTCATTATACAATATAATTTTTCTTTATTTCAAAATGTTAAATTGACGCTTGCGCAATATTTAAAAAAAAAACGACCTCTCTGTGTACACTCGGTGAATTTTATACTTATTAAATAATCCGCTGATTTTTTCCACAATTTTTGAAACAAAATAAAACTTGATTCTCAGCTCGATTTTTTTGAGTTTTAATATATTTATTTTCAAACAAAATATTTCCATAAATTCAATGATTTTTTATAACTGCATAACTTTAAAAGCCACTTATGTGTACATTTATTCACATCTGTCCTGGTTAAAAAAATCCATATATTTTTGAATTTTTTAAAGAACATAATGATGTGTTTTTTATATTTAAAAACACACGTATCTAATCAGTATATTTTAAACTTTACTTGAAATCAGTGTCTTACGCGCGTGGCGGCGCATGAAGAAAAATGTCGACTTTGGAAAAGCCTGAAAATTTAGTTTGGTCGCTCCGTTCTGCTAAGCGACCAAACCAAATTTTAGATAATTCTAAACTTAAAATTTTACTTAATGCTTAATCAAGGAGTGGAAAATCTTGTCAGAAGTCAATTTTAATTAAATAATTTAGAAGAGAAAATACATTGTCACAAACGTAAACAAAAACCATGTCGCATAACCTCTAAATTACTCCAAATGTAACTAAAGTGACGTTGAAATACTTGAAAACGCGATGTTGTCACTTTCATATTTTAAATAGTTTTATTAATACTATATGTTTGTATGGGTTTAGTAGAAATTAACTAGCATTAAACTATGAGGATATTAACCTCGATAATAGAAAAAAAAATATCAATATTTATTTTCAATACTTAAAACTATCAACATAATAATCACAATAATAATTTGTTTAATTATAAGAGTTTTCGTTAATCCAATACAGAAAAGTAAAATTAGTGTTTTAATATTTATTGATTTTAGAGTAGAGTTTTTAAATTGCTAAAAACCAATAATCACATTGTATTTAAAATTTTATTCAACCACAATTCACTTAAACAAGATAAATTCAAATTCAAAACTATTTGAATTCGAGAAAATAAGCTTACGCTTCTTATAGTTTGCACACTTTAAACATAATATATAAAATTACGAAAAAACTATTCGTGAAAATGCAAACAATGTCTTAATTAATAAGACATTAGTTTTAATCCAAGTCCTTTCACTTCTAATTTTTTTTTTGTTAGTTGGTTTGAAGAGAATTTGACCTAAACGTTACATATAATTTAATAGAGCGTTGTAACAAATCAAATTAAATAAGATTTTAAATATTTCATTGTATAATTCAATATCCGGAGGTGTATTTGCACGGGAAGTAGTTGTTTCAATGGATATTTATCGTCTTAAGTTGTCTTATTAATTAAGACATTGTTTGCATTTTCACGAATAGTTTATTCGTAATTTTATATATTACAATTCACTTATTTATGCTTTTTAAGAATTCGCTATTTTGTAGAAAGCATAAAAAGGTTCATTGATATTTAGTAGAAAATTTAGAACATCAACATTTTTCTTTAAAACCAATGCCGAATTAATACAAATTCAAATGTTGATAAAATTAATCTTTAATAGGAAATGTACACTTCTGTGCAATAAAATGAAGCACAAGTCATAACTATTTTTCACAATATTTTAGTTGTATAATTCGGGTCTATTTTAATTGCCTAGCAGCAATTTAAATAAATAATAAAACACCATACCACGTCTTTCCTGCTCCCAACGCTTCTTTACTCTAAAAACAGTGTCTTTACTGATGTTCGCCACTCGAGCAATTTGTCTAATATAAAAACCATCTTCAATTATAGTTAGAGTTCGACTTTTTGAATTGTTGTCTAAATGACGCGGTATTTTGACCTTAATAAGTTGATATATTTACGTAACTAGGAAACTAATCATGTCCGCTTTAAACTATAACATATTTTGTACTTAATTTTATTGCACAGAAGTGTACATACAGGGAGTTTTTTATACATATCCCAAGTATGTGCTGTAAATTATCAGATATTCGTTGTTTTTTTAAGAGTTCAGTTTGAAACTTTAAACGAGTGTTTTCCACTCCCAGGTTAAGCATGAAGTAAAATTTCGAGTTTAGAAAAGCCTGAAAATTTGGTTTGGTCGCGTAGCGCGCAGCGCGGAGCGACCAAACCAAATTTTCAGGCTTTTCTAAACTCGAAATTTTACTTCATGCGCCACGCGTATAAGTCACTGATTTCAAGTGAAGTTCACTTAGTCACAATTTATTAAAGTTTTCAGTTTTTATTACGCGTGGCGCATGAAGTAAAATTTTGACTTTAGAGAAGATTGAAAATTTGCGCACTTCGCTACGGGGCCAAACCAAATTTTGAGGCTTTTCTAAAGTCAAAACTTTACTTAATGCTTAACCTGGAAGTGGAAACCACTCGTTCAAAGCTTCAAATTGAACTCTTTTTAAAAAAGCGTATACATATGTAAATTTAAAATAAAAAATCGCTGTATGTATACTTAAAAGAAAAATACCCTGTATTTGAAAATTTTGCATAAAATAAGTTTATTTCCCCCTTTTTTTTTGTCAAAGTTGAAAAGTCTAGCCTAATTTGGATAAACTTATTGAAGCACGGCATTTAACTTTCCATAATATTCCTCAATTTGAATTATTAGGTGTGGCGTAAAATTTTTACGAGTTACAAGGGGGGAGCGACCTAAAAAAGGTTGAGAACCTCTGATATACAGGGATGTTTTCTTTTAAGTATAAATATCTTGATGTATATGCTGTAAGACAAAAGGGGTTAATCCTCCCTAAGGATAGGATGAGCTTCAAGAAGGAGCGGCGAAACTCCATGCGGAGTGTAGTGCCATATGAATGAATGAATATGCTGTAAATGTTCAGAAAATCCTTATTTTTATTAAAAAAAAAACATTCATTTAATGCTTCCAACAAGTATTTCAGTCTTTTATAATCTTGAAATTTTACTTAATGTTTAATCAAAGAGTATTAGGCATGAACTAAAATTTTAAGTTTTAAAAAAACTGAAATTTTACTTTATGGGCCACGCGTATAAAACAGTGATTTGATGTGAAGTTCAAAATATACTGCTTATGTTTGATTGAAGAGAAAAAAAACTGTATTTTGAACTTCACAGTCTTTCTGTGCTTTGTTAGCGTGACGCATGAAGTGGAATTTCAAGATAAGTATAGCACATTTTTAGGTGTTTTGAAACTCGAAATTACAACTACACGTTTTTATAGAATAAAAATAATACAGCGAGTTTTTCTTTAAACTATACGTTTTCCAAATTCAGCTTATTTTCTTTAAATCCTTAGATATTCGTTGATTTTTTTAAAGAGTTCAATTTGAAGCTTTAAACGAGTGTTTTCCACTCCCAGACTAAGCATGAAGTAAAATTTCGAGTTTAGAAAAGCCTAAGAGTTTGGATTGTCCGCGTAGTGAAGCGAAGCGGCCAATCCAAATTACGCTTTTTTAAACTCGAAATTTTACTTCATGCGCCACGTTTAAAAACACTGATTTACACTGAAGTTTAAAAAACAAACACATTCAACAACGATTATAGGCATATACGTTAGAGTTATTGGGTTGCCTATAATCACTGTTTTAAACAATTTCTTCAGTGCAGAATTTGACCACCGTTTTATCCACATCTACATACTAGATTTCTAAAGTCGTATATTTTACCCGAGGCAAATTTTCTGGGCTCTTCTAAACTCGAAATTTTCCTTCATGCGCCACGCATATAAAACACTAATGAGGTGAGGTTCAAATATTACATTATTCGAACATATGTACACTTATCTCTAATAGTTTTCAAGAAAACAAATATATTATATTATATTATAATATATGTAACTTCTCTTAAGAATAAGATAAAAATATGATTTATATATCTACTTGTACGTAGATGATGCCTCTATGAGTAAATTAATTAGAATCTGTCAATTTTGACAATAAGTGTTCTTAAAATGTCAATATCGAAGTGCCCTCTTTAACATCTTGTAATTCAATTTTTTTAAATGGAATGAAGCATTTTTTATCACATAGTACGATTGGGGGGAAAATTTCCTACAAAAAAGTATTTACAACTATACTCCTAAAGCAAGTAGTTTTCGAATTATTTTAAAGATTCGTTTTTCGTCGAATTTATGCAGAGAATAATACGCGCATAAGTCGGAATTGAATTTTAGTAGGCTTGTTTTGTACTCTAGGCAGCCTAGACTATAGTCTCTAGATTCTAATTATCTAGACTCTAATAGTTAAGTTCTGTACTCCAGGCAGCCTAGACAATAGTCTGGACTAATTATCTAGACTCTAATCAGTCTGTAGACAAGACTATAGTCTGTATACTCATTCCTTGACTTTAATATCTAGAATAATATCTGTAAGCGCTGTACTATAGACATCTTAAACTCTAGAGTTTTGGCATTTGACCCAGACTATTAGCTCTGCATTTTGAGCAGTCTACTTATGTAGACTAAACTAAAGTTTCTAGATAATCTAGACTAGTCTGTGGACTAGTTTGTATACTTTAATCCCTGAACTCTAATCTGTGAACTCTAATCTGTGGACTCTATCTAGCCTGTCGACTTTTTATCTTATTCTTAAAAGAAGTTACAGACAGATTTCAAGATGTCTTTTAGAGGTCAACATTTTAGAAATATTTCTTTTTTCTTGAAAACTATAAGAGATAAGTGTACATATGTTCGAATAAAATATATTGCAATTTAAACGAGGAATTCTGAAAGTTACTAATATATAGGGTGTTCCATTTAAAATAACATTTCACAACATTTTAGTGTTTTATACGCGTGGCGCATGAAGTAGAATTTCGAGTTTAGAAAAGCCCAGAAAATTTATCTCGGTTCGCTGTGCGACCTGAGACAAATTTTCACGAGGTTTTTCTAGTCTATGGACTCTATCTAGTCTGTGGACTGTATCTAATCTGTAGACTCTTGTCTGTGGACTATCTAGTCTGTAGACTTTATCTAATCTGTAGACTCTAGTCTGTAAACGCTAGACTGTGCACTCTATCTAGACTCTAGTCTGTAAACTAGTCATGGACTAAATTTAGTCTGTAAACTCTAGTATGTGGACTCTAAGTAGTCTGTAGACTTTAGTTTGTGGATTCTATCTAGTCTGTAGACTATCCAGTCTGTAGACTCTAGTTTGTGGATTCTATCTAGTCTGTAGACTTTATCTAGTCTGTAGACTGTAAACTCTATCTAGTCTGTGGACTCTGTCTAGTCTATAGACTAGTTTGTGGTCTCTATCTAGTCCCTAGACTCTAATCTGTAGACTCTATCTGGTCTGTAGACACTATCTAGTCTGTATACTCTAGTCTGTAGACTCCATTTAGTCCTTAAACTCTAGTCTGTGGACTCTATCTAGTCTGTAGACTCTAGTCTGGAGATTCTATTTAGTCTGTAGACTCTAGTCTATGGACTAGACTATAATATGTACTTATTTCTAGACTCTGATACCTAGACTCTAATCTGTAAGCTATGTATTCTAAATACCCTATACTCTAGACTTTGAACAGTGTATAACGTGAAATTTGTATAACGAGAAATAATCGTCCCGTTGTGTCGACCCAGACTCTAAAATCTGCACTTTGGACATCAAGCAGTCGACTCATATAGATTCTAAACAGGAGTCTTTAGACAGCCTAGACTAGTCTGTGGACTCTAGTCTAGAAACTAGAGTCTAGTCTGAAGACTAGGCTGTAGATTCTAGTCTGTAGTGCAGTCGACTGATGTAGACTCTATACTATAGTGATTTGACAACCTAGACTCTAGTCTGTTTACTCTACTCTGTAGACTATGCTGTAAATTCTAGTATAGTGCAGTCGACTTATCTCTAAACTGAAGTCTTTAGACAGCCAAACTCTAGTCTGTTGACTCCAATCTATAGAGTCAATTATGTAGACCCTTGCCTGTAGACTTTAATTTAGAGACTAGACTGTAGATTCTAGTTTGTGATGCAGTCGATGTATGTAAGTTTTAAACTAGAGCCTTTAGACAGCCTAAAAAGAATTAGTACAAAGTTTTACAGAAATCAACAAAATAATTAATTGCACAAATCAACAAATTATCAATTTGGTCTTTATACATGGCAACTGCTATAGAATTGTTACTCGAACATGTAGAGTATTTGATGAAACTTATCCACATTTGCCGCTGATAAATAAAATAAGATTTAGAAGATTGGAATCTAATTTTCTTCAATTGGCAGTTGCCATGTACAAAGAATAATTTGATAATTTGTTGATTTGTGTAATTATTCATTGTGTTGATTTCTGTAAAAGTTTGTACTAATTCTTTTTATTATTTGACTTTTCGCAATACAATCGCGACAAAACAAAAGCGTGCTACTTGCCTACTAAAATTCAACTGCGACCAATACGCGCATTATACCCTGCATAAATGCGACGAAAAACGAATATTCGAAATAATTCGAAAACTACTTGCTTTAGGAGTATAGTTGTAACACTTTTTTGTAGGAAATGTTCCCCGCAATCGTACCATGTGATAAAAAATAGGTCATTCTATTTAAAAAAAAATTGAATTACTAGATATTGAAGAGGGCACTTAGATATTGACATTTAAAGAACACTTATTGTCAAAATTGACAGCTTTCAATTAATTTACTCATAGAGGCATCCTCTAGGTACAAGTAGAGATATAAATCATATTTTTATCTTATTCTTAAGAGAAGTTACAGACAGATTTCAAGATGTCTTTTAGAGGTCAACATTTTAGAAATATTTCTTTTTTCTTGAAAACTATAAGAGATAAGTGTACATATGTTCGAATAAAATATATTGCAATTTAAACGAGGAATTCTGAAAGTTACTAATATATAGGGTGTTCCATTTAAAATAACATTTCACAACATTTTAGTGTTTTATACGCGTCGCGCATGAAGTAAAATTTCGAGTATAGAAAAGCCCAGAAAATTTATCTCGGTTCGCTGTGCGACCTGAGACAAATTTTCACGAGGTTTTTCTAAACTCGAAATATTACTTCATGCTCAGTCTGAGAGTGGAAAACACTAGTTTAAAGCTTCAAATTGAACTAATTTAAAAACACAGCGATTATCTAAAAATGTAAAGAAAATAATCTGAATTTGGAATACGTATACTTTAAAGAAAAACTCCCTGTATGTTCGTTTGAGAAGAATTTTTTCAAGTGAAAAATATTTCTTTTTTGTGCAACAACAAATATAGTTATTTTACTTTATGCTTATTCATGAAAAATATTTAATGTTATCATAAAAAAAAACGATGTTGACTTTAAAGGCACTTGTAATTTATTTCTTTGTCATTTCAAGAACACTTTTCAAACAGGATTACTGATTTCAATATTTTTGCAATAGTTAATTGAAAATTTAATAAAAATACAAAAATGGAACACTCGAAAATTATAAAAATCAAAACTCTTATTTCAGAAGTATACTCACTATTTACGAGGACTCTAGAAGCCAAGGGATACAAGTGCATACAAATAGATTTGGGAAAAAAAATTGAAAGTTGAAAAAAGAGAGTAAACTAAGGAAAATTTGCACTCAATGTCTTATATTAAACTAGAATTGCCTTTTATTTACCAATATCAGTGATATCCTGTTACCAACAAATTGATTGAAAGTATCTAAAAACCCATCTCCACACTTGATTGGAGTTATTTTATAAAATTTGCACTTTTATCCTTTGACTTCTAGGGTCCTCATATAGAAACGGAACACTTGAAAATAAATAAATTCAATTACTTATATTAGCAGTGAAGTGTCATCAACTTTTGTTAAATGAATTATTTTAGTTGACAACAATTTTATAAAAAAACTAATCGCAAGCACTCAACAAAAAAATGATTAATTCATCGCAACATAACAATGGAGTATTAAAACACGATTAAGTATAAGATATTGTTGCTCACATCTAATCTCATAAGATTAGCTTAGAACTTAAATAATAGCGCATAACAATTTTTACAGACAGAGATCGGTAAATTTTTTTAAAAGTAATATTATCAGATTATATAATTGTTCGTAGGTTTAAAATTAAAACGCACATAAGTAACACTTTTTACAGAAAAGTTTCTTTTCTGAAATTCTGCAAACTTTTTAAAACAAATCTCAATCAACAAAATATAATTAATATTATCAACTTATTTTGTATATTTTGTAAAAATGTGGCATTGAATACGGGCATTCAATTTTAAGTATACAAATGCATACGCTTTAAACGAGTGTTGTCCACTAGATATGGGAAGTTCGAATCTTTTAGGTGATTCGAATCAACCAAATCATTTCTTAAAAGTGATTCGTTCATTATGAATCGTTCGTAAACGAATCACTTACAAAAAAAATTATGATAATAATATAGTTCGACCTGAGACAAATTTTCTGGGCTTTTCTAAACTCGAAATTTTACTTCATGCGCCATGCATATAAAACACTAAAATACTGTGAAAGTTATGTATAGTTTAACCTCACTTGAAATCAGTGTATTATACGCGTGGCGCATAAAGTAAAATTTCGAGTTTAGAAAAGCCCAGAAAATTTGTCTCGGGTCGCTGCGAGGCCCTCGACAAATTTTCACGGGGCTTTTCTAAACTCGAAATTTTACTTCATGCTTAGTCTGGGAGTGGAAAACACTCGTTTAAAGCTTCAAATTCAACTCTTTAAAAAAAAACAACAAAAATCTAAATATTTCAAAAAAATAGTCTGAATTTGGAAAAAGTATACTCTAAATATATTATGTATTAGTCACATTTATTAATATATGTTGGAAAGAAATAGAGAAAAAACCGCGCCATAAACTGTTAGCAAAATAATTAAGTACTTATCTTAAAAGCTATTGTACTCGCTTATTAATATTTATACTTTATTTCTTACATTGTAACTTATTCGTACATTTACGAATAAATTAAAAAATAAATACTTATTTTAGTTCTTTAATATTAATTATAACATCAAATGTATACAAGTCTTATGTTAACATAATTGAAATTCGTTTAATAAAGAAACCGAACCATCTAGTGATATCTGGTTCATTAGATGTTTCGGTTTCTTTATTAATCGAATTTCAATTATGTTAACAACGAAAAACTTTTAAATAGTTCAGATCTTTGTGAGACTGAAGAATTTTTAAATAGATTTTAATAGTATTTGCCTTTTTGACATATATTTGCTCATTTAAAACTTATTTATACACATTTTTAGGCAATATCTTTTCAAAATTTTATAAATTTAATGCTTACATATTTCTCAATGTATTACATTAATTTATAGTTTAAAAAAAATCAAGCAAAAGTTGTAGATAATGGAAAAACACACAACTTTCACCTAAACACTTTTCACCTTAACTCTTTTGTTTATGATCAGTATACGAAAAAGCCTAGTGGAGATATTTATTTGATAATCACTCACAAATTGCTGCTTTATTATTAACATAATCAATAAAAGTTTCAAACAAAAGATAATAAAAAAATACAACACAAAACTTTTGGTTAATTACCTTTAATCTAAGTTATTTAGTTTATAAACTAGTAACTAAAACATCCAGTGGAGTACAACAACTCACCGACTATGGCTTTCCATGTCTCAATAAAAAAATGTTTTAAACAAAAGTTGTAGCCAACGAAAAGACAATCCACTTCTACCCTAACACTTTTCACCTCAGCTTTTTTGTTTTTGTTCAATAAACCGAGAAAGATGTTTTAATAAATACACAACTTTATGATAATTCGAAAATTTACAAACGAGTGTCTTCCACTCCCAGACTAAGCATGAAGTAAAATTTCGAGTTTAGAAAAGCCCCGTGAAAATTTGTCGAGGGTCGCGCAGCGACCCGAGACAAATTTTTTGGGCTTTTCTAAACTCGAAATTTTACTTCATGCGCCACGCGTACAAATCACTGAATTCAAATGAAGTTTAAAATATACTCATTTCCAAGGAGTCATACAAGGATTCATACAAGATTGATCAAAAAGTATTCTCTTGCAAATGTTTGACCATTTGGACATGAACAATTTTATCAATGATATGCTGAATATTTCTCAATTATTAATAGTTTTCACAGTATTTTCCCACGTTCAACTGTTTTCACTTTAATCTTTTTCTGATGACAGTAAACCACTAGATTTTTACTGAAAACGGAAGTTTTCAGTAAAAATGCGCTGTCATCAATTATCCTCCTCGCACACACTGCTACATTCTCTCCTTTTTTTTTTAGCTTACTAAGGATATCGTCAGAGTTGCCAAATCAGTGATTTTGTCATCAAGTCTGGTGTTTTCCACTTTCGGATTCAGACAAATTGTTTGTGATTCAGACGTGGGTAAATTCTGGTGTTTGTTGATGACAAAATCACTGATTTGGCAACCCTGACGATATCCTTAGTAAGCTAAAAAAAAAAAGGAGAGAATGTAGCAGTGTGTGCGAGGAGGATAATTGATGACAGGGCATTTAGCGCGCGTGAAAACAGCGGGCTAAATGCGCTCCCCCAACAGAACGTTCTATATATTTCGCCATTTCGGTCATAGAGAACGTGCTGCCGAATTTTCACCAACTCACAACACTAATGTACAAAGCGGAGTTGGAGTTGCGCGCGGATTCGAAGGAACGAATTAGTCATCCGATTCGGGCGGATTCAGACCGCATGTATAAATCCGAATCGGGAATACGATTCCGCTGTTTTTTTAGATTTTTTCTATCGTTTGTCCTTTTCTTATAATAGATCTGAGACATCGAGTTTCGCTCACCCTGTACATACAATGCAAATAAATTACATAAAAATCATGAACGTTAAGATATTTAAAACTTTTAAATATTAGTTTATTTAATGATAATAATCTTACTTATTAATTTACAAGACAGTTTTAAGACTCTACTAAAACTTGAAAATGTCTACTAACAGTTTTAAGGTTTACAAAAAAATCAAGACACTGCAAATACCTAATACTGTTTATGAACACGATAATTTGGAGTCTTTAACCTTTTCATAGACAGTTTTGGGTTATTTCAGTGTCTTGATTTTTTTTAAGAGTCTGTCTAAAATCTTAACACTCTTTGTAGACTATTTTAAGCTAAAGTAGAACCTTAGAATTTAGCCGACAGTTAGAAGTCTTGTAACTGCTAAGTGTTTTATATTAATATAAGATTCCTAATTGTCTACTAAGAGTTTTATGATTCTTGGAATACACATAACTTAAAGTGTGAATGAAATTGCTAATATTTTGTTGTCGAGTATTTAAAATATTTTCAATGTTTCGCAAAAAGAAAAACAAATTCAGTGAATTTTATTTTAAATTCATTTTTTTATAACTAATATATTAATATTAATACATTATAATTTAGTATTATAGAAAAAATTGTACTGACAGATATTTTAATTTTTTACAAAACATTTTTAAAATAAAATATACCTACAATTTTTTACAATTCTTCTTGAGATGTAATAATATTTTCCGTATTAACTCTTTGTTTTTTTATGTACATTGAGTAGATTTTTTTGTTGATTGAACAATGTTTGAGTTTGTATCAATTTATTCGTGAATTTAACAAACAACGAAACAAGATGTGGTATTTTAATTTTCTTTGCAGTATAACAAAATGTATATGTACATTTAGTCAACATTTCCATTGGTTGATTTATTTTGATATATATTCCTATATTTTTTATTTTGGGTTTTACGTCATCTATTTCCGCTGCTAAGGCCAATCATGACGCCGGAGATTAGGTCTACAGCTATCCGGGAATTTCGCCGAACCCGGTGGGAGTTCCAACCCACCGGTAGGGATCTTTAACGTGCACGCAACATCCAGGCAGTACACGGGTCCTACATGCATTTAACGTCATATCCGAGAAGACGGAAGAACATAATGTCTTTGCCAGAAAATATTAAAGTAAGTTTATTCTTCCTTGTCCTTTATTATTAACAATAATATTATTATTTATTACTCAACAAGATAAACCCAATTACAGAGTAATACTACAAAAATATACATTCTTAAAATAATAAATTAATACAGTAAACAGAATAAAATTCACAAAAAATAAAGATCAAATGACATGAAATCGTATTTAAATTACAAAAAGTGTTTTCCTAGGAATGATTATATATTACTTATACAATGAATCTGGTAAAAACATTAATGAAAAACTAAGGAAATTAATATATTGCAAAAAGTAACAGAAATAATTGTTATGTGTTTATAACAGTGGTTGTGTTTTATTATAATTAAAACATCATAATTATAATAAATTACAATTACAATTTCCAAAAATGTTATTAAAGCTTCTTTTTTAAAGGTTATTTGAAAAACAAAAGCACTGAAGAGAAAATAGCGTCAAAAAGGAAGGAATGCCTAACATATTGAAGATAAGGGAGTGCTGAAGACAAGAGAGTAGTTTTGTGGAAGAGGAAGTAGTGTTGAAAATATATGAAAGAGAATAGACTGCTAAAAACATAGAAGAGAAAGGGGTATTGAAGCATAGAAGGGAAAGGAGTGTCCAAGGACACAGAAGAGCAAGAAGTGCTAGACATAGAAGAGAAAGGCATCTTGAATACACAAAGAGAAAGCAGTGCTGAAGACATAGAAATGAATAGAATTTTGAAGACACAAGAGAAAGTAGTATTGAGAAGATAGAAGAAAAAGTAGTGCTGAAGACATAGAGGAGAAAGGAGTGTTGAAGACACATACGAGAAAATGGTTCTGAAGACAGAAAAGAAAGAAATCTCGAAAACACATACAGAGAGTTTTATGTAACATGAGAATTTTTCGTTTAAGTATACATTAGCATACGTTGTACATTTGCCGACGCTCGGTTTATTAAAAGAATGTAATTTGAAGCTTTAAACCAGTGTTTTCCACTCCCAGGCTAAGCATGAAGTAAAATTTCGAGTTTAGAAAAGCCTGAAAATTTGGTTTGGTCGCGTAGCGCGAAGCGCGGAGCGGCCAAACCAAATTTTCAGGCTTTTCTAAACTCGAAATTTTACTTCATGCGCCACCGGCACAAATCACTGATTTAATGTAAAGTTTAGCGGTGTGTTTTAAACTTCGTAATATGTCAGTCTTTTGTATCGGTGGCGCATGAAGTAAAATTTCGAGTTTAGAAAAGCCTGAAAATTTGGTTTGGCCGCTCAGCGCTTCGCGCTACGCGTCCAAACCAAATTTTCAGGCTTTTCTAAACTCGAAATTTTACTTCATGCTTAGTCTGGGAGTGGAACACACTCATTTTAAGTTTCAAATTGAACTCCTTTTAAAAAAACAACGATTATCTAAAGATTTACGGCATATACGCTGTAATTAGGACATGTATACTTGAAAGAAAAACTCCCTGTATGTACAAGTTGAGGCATTAATTGCGATTGATTGGCTACAATTTGTAATAGTCATATATACACCATTCCATTTGTTTCTGGATCTCGCCTAGCTATGGAAAAGTGACAGTTTAAGTATTGTAAATGGGGCTGGTTGTGTTTTAAATAAGGGTTTTTAAATGTCACTGTCAGATGTTCGATTTTAAGGTTAGAATTTCTGACTATTGTGATCTTACACTGTTGCCTGTTTTACAAATTGTCAGATATAAAAGGATAATAATATGCAGTTTTAAGATTAACAAAATTTACTACTTGGTTTTTGTACATACAAACACAGCCATAATATTGTATATAACAAATATAATGAATTGGGCTCTGCAAACTTATTTCGTCATCCATTTGTATTTCTCGCTTGGGTCTTCCCGTTAACACACTTTGATCAACTCCATCCATCCACCTTAATTTTGGTCATTCTCTCTTCTGTTGGCCCTCAGTATTTTTTTTGTAGAATTGCAAATTTATTCCCACCCTCTTGTGATACTGATAATTTTCATGTCAAACAATTTTAAAGCCCTCATTCCACTTTTATTATTTAGTCAAGAGAACCTGCATCTGAATCTTCTGATGTTTGTTCTGAGCCAGATTCCCCAAGCGAAATAATAAAAGGAGGAATGGTTTCAAAAGAAAGGTTCCCCATGTGTTTTGTCCAGTCATCCGAAATAAGTTTTTCACAATGATCACAGAAATTTTGCCACATATCGGATGTACATTTTGAGAGAGACTCAAGCCATAAATTCTGAACACGATCCTTAGATGGTTGCTTAGAATTTATGTGCTTATTGTAGTAAGTCTTACAAAACCCCCATGCCATTTCAATTGGATTGTATTGACAATGGTATGGCGGTAATCTAAGAACTTCGTGCCCGTTCTTTCTCAAAATGTCATCAACTACGTAAATTTTGTCATTTGATCGAAAAGGTATAAATAAAGCCCATAGTTCCTTTTTGGTTAATTTTGGATTGAACTTTACATTGTGTTTAACCAACCACTCCTGCATTTCGCATTTTTTACAAGAAAATGAAGGAGTTTTGTCTAATTGCACAGAATGGTATGCAGCATTATCCATAATAACTACACATTTCCCTGAAAGCTTTGCCAAAGCAGGAATAAGTTGATTAACCACCCAATGTTGAAAAGTATTACCATCCATTGTGGCATGGTAATCTCGGTCATTGTTTTTCGAATGTAATAAAAAATCGCACCCATCCAAAAACCCACCCCTATACCCAGCATGTAGAATGGTGAAGCGTTTGCCTTCATTTTTGAATTTAGTTGGATTACTTTTTATATCCGTTTCATGTACCCAGCGTCGAACCACGGATCCATTCTGATATATCCATGTTTCATCCAGGTATAGGAATTGGATATCTTCACTGGAATTTTGATACTGTAAAAATTTTCTAAGGAAAATAATTTTAGCTGCAACAACATGTTTTTGTTCACAGAAAATTTTGCGCCCATTAATTAATTTGAATTTATACCCCATACTTTTAACAACCCTATAAAGTGCTGTTCTACTCCCATGGAACTCATAATTTTCTTTCATATCATTCAAAAGATCTCTCAAAGTAAAATACTGATTTCTAGAGTTATATTGCCAAATTAGTTGTTGCAGATCTTTTCTAGCTAGGTGATTCCAAAAATGGCTGTTTTTAGATCGTTTGCCAGAAGTAGTAGATTTCAATTCGTCAGGTCTTTGTCGTAAAATTAATTGTAATGAAGATCTCCCTACCTGAAACGTAATTATCTTTAATTAAATATATATGATAATTAAAATACTAGACATACCCCAAAAATATCTATTAAAATCGTAATAATATTGTGATGCTGTAGATTTGGATTACTTTGTCTAAAATGTTTGTAGGATTTCAGAATTTGTAACCTTTTTGATTCAGAGATAATCTTTGGCATGTTAATATTTAATATGTGCCTGAAATTATTTTTCACTTTGACATTGACACAGCATTGCAACACTAGATTAATTTGATTTAATAATAAAATGCTCGAAGAAGCGACCGCGTGGCGAAATAATTGTTGCAAGATTAACAATAAACCTCTTGAAAATTAAAAAGAGGATTACTTATGATATCATACATTATTGCAACACTTAAAATAAGGAATCAGGAGTGGCAATTAATAAAAAATGTAAATGTTGATACTGCAACATAACAACACGAAAGCATGGCTAGGCGAGAACCAGAAACAAATATATTATAGAATATATTATAGGCAACTTAATTTACACATAACCTAAAAATTAAGGATGTCAAACTGTATTGGATAAAAATGTTTGGTGTTACATAAAACTCTCTGTATAAAGTAAGTAGAACATAAAATTAATCAATAATAATAAATTATGTTTATTCAGTGTAATAAATACAATATGTAAGTAGAATCTTATTTTGTACTAAAGATAAGAAAAATATAAACAATTTAAATAACAACTGCCTTAATTAAAAACATTAGAATCCAGTTTTTAGTCCCTAAAAAACAACATAAATAGTTGGTAAAATGAATTCCTCTAATAGAAAGATTTAATAATTTTGCGTTTTTATAAGTTAAATAATTTGTTGTCAAAAGTATGATAAATAGTTTGAAAAATAAATTTCTCTAATTAATAGAAAAATGTAATCATTCTGTTTTTTATAAGTTAAATAATTTGCTGTCAAAGGTATGATTTCCCTATCATTTAAGCCTTAAGCTTTTGTCTCTTAACAAAGTGGCCCATAGTCTCTATATAAGAAGTTCAAGTATTTACAAATATTTCGTATCAAAAATTACATTCATGATGAAATGACTTGGTTACTCATTTCAATTCACTTTTTTGGAGAATTCAATTTTACTTTGTTGGACAATTTTAAGTTCATTTGATTTCAAAGCTTACGAAGTGGCGAACTTTCTCGAGAATTGCACTCGCTGATAATAGTAGTCGGCATCATCCGTTTTCCAACCGATGAACATGTAAGCTGTCATTATGACTGACAGGAGAAGGCGATCAATGCTGAAACCAGAAGTGTTTTTTTATTTAAATATATTGTTACACAAAATGATAAGCAAGTTGAATTTGAATTATTTATGTGTATTTGTATAAAATAAAAAGATATTATTATAATATGAGGTTTAAAACCTTACGTATAGAGGGAATATTATTTAAGGACTCATATACTGATGATTACAGCGTATAGTAAATTTTCAGGCATTTTTTGGTTATAAAAGCGTTTAATTTGAAGCTTTTAACAAGTGTTTACAATCCTTGGTTAAGCATGAAGTAAAATTTCGAGTTTAGAAAAGCCTGAAAATTTGATTTGGTCGCGTAGTGAAGCGAAGCGACCAAACCAAATTTTCAGGCTTTGCTAAACTCGAAATTTTACTTCATGCACCACCAGTATAAACAGTGAACTATTGCAAAGTTTAAACTTTATACTGGAACAATTTTATGAGGTAAAACTTAAGCATAGTATTTTTAACTTCAGTTTAAAACAGTGCTGTATACAAAATGTTGCTAAATAATTTAGGAATGGAAACACAGTCTATACAAAATTTTCACTCAACTCTTTTATAAAATCAACGAATGCCTGAAAATGACCAGCTTATAAAAAATCCTTCTGTAAACAAGGTGGATATTCAAAAACCGAACATATGCAATTAACATGGAAAAATTGTTTTTCGCAATTTGCTGTTCCCCATTGTAACTTACAGGGTTTGAAATGACACCAATCGAAAGAAGATTTGTTTCCCCATCTAATGATATGCGAATTAGTTCATTTTCATTTTCAGTTATAAAAAAAAACCTATATTGGCATAATACTACTGTGGTGTCGCCTGAACAAGAATAATCCGGACGGCGGGGAGAGATAGGAAAGTTGCCAAGGACACGAAAAATAATAAATATAATTTTAGAGAATAACGCGTGCTAACGTTCATTTTTGTACGTGACATAGTTAAGTATAAATAAAACTCCCCAAGTACCTGCATTTCTTGTGCTTTCCTGTGGTAAGATTCATAGTATAACGACGGAATCAAATACACCTATAACTGCAACCAAATGCACCTATGACCGCCGTTATACTACATTACATCCATATCTACACTAATCGCTGCCCCCTCTCTTCCTTCTGCTTTCCCTCTCTTCCACCAACTTCTCCAGCGTCCTTACCCCGGCTGTCTCATCCATTCCGTCAGTCTTCTATTCCCTCTTATTCCCACCCATTCCTCCTTCACCCCCTCGCACTTCCCTGCCAAATGACTCCACGTATCCTTCCCCCGCTCACACATTATACACCTCCCATACTCAGTTATATTTCTCATTATTTTATCAATTATTCGCGATAAATCCAATTTGGAAAATCATGTTGAGCCATGACTTGCAAGACAATGAACAGATTCAAACGTCATTCAAGTGACAGATTCATTATGCCACTGGTGACTATGATTTCAAGATTTCCAATTTTCGTTAGTGAAATCAATCGGAAATTTTCGAAAGAATTGAATAAGCTTTGGTTGAATTTCTGATAAATGTAAAATTCAGTAAACTTCTTTAGCATCAGTCGCATTGTGTTTAATAAAAAAAAATGTATGACAGTTATCAGAAACTGATAACTTTATTTCAGCTAAGCTATGGCTCAACATCATTTTTTAATGACATTTTTGACTAATTCCATAAAATAATGATTAAAAATACAATTGAAAATTAACTGATTCCAAGTTAATTTTTATTTTACATTAATATATATTTTTAGTTCTTTATTTTCTTATTGATTCATAGCACTAGAAACTTCAATAAGGTGATTTTTAATATTAGATTTATTCCAAATCTTCGATAAAATAATAAATAAATACAATTGGAAACTAACTAATATCATTAGATGACGAAAAAATCTTCTTTCCATTGGTGTCATTATAAACCTTCTAAGTTAAAATCGGAAGCAGCAATCTGCAAAAAGTGTGTTTCCCATGTTAATTGCCTATGTTCGGTATAGGAATATTTACCCAGTATAGTGATGATCAGGGTCGTTAAGTTTAAAACACTTTGTTTTAAAACAGTGTTTTAAACATGTTTAAAAACAGCCATTGCGTTTTAAACAATTCTGTTTTAAACATGTTTTTTTATTTATTTTTTTTTATTTTGGGTTTTACGTCATCTATTTCCGCTGCTAAGGCCAATCATGACGCCGGAGATTAAGTCTACAGCTATGCGGGAATTTTGCCGAACCCGGTGGGAGTTCCAACCCACCGGTAGGAATCTTTAACGTACACGCAACATCCAGACAGTACACGGGTCCTACATGCATTTAACGTCATATCCGAGAAGACGGAGTGTTTGGCATTTTTATCCTAACCTATATAAATGCAGACAACTTGTTAGGCCTGTATTTGAACTCCGGTCCGTGGCGTGGCAGTACAACACTCTAACCACTACTCCAAGTTGCCCTAAACATGTTTTAAATCTTAAATTTGTTTAAAACATGTTTTAAAGGTTAAATTTGTATAAAACGTTTTTCTTTTATTATCTTAAATTTGCTAAATTATATTTTACACTACTTCATTAGAAGTTTTTGTTTTTATTTTTAAATTTTAGCTAAACTGTTGAAGATATTTCAAACTACATTATTAAACACAACATTGTATTACAATAAAATATCACAACTGTGTGTGCATAAATGCGATTTTTAGATACAGAATTTTTCTGTCAGGTATACATATGCATACACTATAAATTTTACAACATTCATTGTTTTTTTTTAAAGGTTTGAATTTGAATCTTTAAACGAGGGTTTTCCACTCCCAGACTAAGTATGAAGTAAAATTTCGAGTTTAGAAAAGCCTGAAAATTTGGATTGGCCGCGTAGCGAAGCGGAGCGGCCAATCCAAATTAGGCTTTTCTAAACTCGAAATTTTACTTCATGCGCCACCCGTATAAAACACTGAAATATCGTAAAGTTTAAAATATACGGTTTTAGCAATCTAATATGTTGATGTGAATAAAATGTGAGTCAAATTCTGTGCTGAAAAAATTGTTTAAAACAGTGATTATAGGCAACCCAATAACTCTAACGTATATTAGGTTGCCTATAATCGTTGTTGTATCTCTGTGTTTTTAAAACTTCACTGTAAATCAGTGTTTTTAAGCGTGGCGCATGAAGTAAAATTTCGAGTTTAGAAAAGCCTAATTTGGATTGGCCGCTCCGCTTCGCTACGCGGCAAATCCAAATTCTTAGGCTTTTCTAAACTCGAAATTTTACTTCATGCTTAGTCTGGGAGTGGAAAACACCTGTTAAAAGCCTTAAATTAACCGCTTTGAAACAACAAATTCCCGCACATTTAAAAAACGCTGTAATTATCGGGATATGTATACTCAAAAGAATTATGCCCTGTATGTTCTGTTTCAAACATGTTTTTAATTGTTAATGTTTTAAACGCTGTTTCAATGAAAAAAAACACGTTTTGTAAAAAAAACTCTGTTTTAATTAAAATGAAAAAAAAAAACGTTTTTTTAACCAACTCTGGTGATGATTGCACATTGAAAAACTTCCACGTTTACTATGCATACACGAATGTCATCATTAAAATCAGAAACCCTCGATACTTTTTAACAATACAATAGATCAAACAACTGTCCCTAAGTAATATAAACTCTTCATGCAACTTAAAAAAAATAATATTTATTCGCATAGAGAATCACATCACTTTATGGATGTAATATATTTAACGTTCTTTCTCACTGATTACCACAAATCTCCCAGTTGCCGAACACCGTTTAATTTCTACTTACGTCATCGTGGGGACACACCAGCAAATAACAGTGAAAGCGAGAAAACTCGGGTGCCTCATGTGGGCGTACAAACGCTGCAACTCCCTGGACTTACACGCTAAGGGATCGGGGAGTCTTTGAATGCTGTAATAAATCTAAAAATAAAAAAAATAAGAAAATTATTATTGCATATTTCATGAAAAGAAGGGCAGGTGGTGGCCGAGCGGTAACGTCGCCGGACGGTATATCGCTCGGCGAGCCACAGACCGGGATCGATTCCCGTACACGGGGAGATATTATTCAAAAATAATATCTTGTCATGACCCTAGGTGTTGTGTGAATGTGTTGTGACGTCCAAATATACATGTTAACTTGAAAATAAGCATAATATATAAAATTACGAAAAAACTATTCGTGAAAATGCAAACAATGTCTTAATTAATAAGACAACTCAAGACGATAAATATCCATTGAAACATTTAATTATTATTATTAATTAAGACATTGTTTGCATTTTCACGAATAGTTTTTTCGTAATTTTATATATTATGTTTAAAGTGTGCAAACTATAAGAAGCGTAAGCTTATTTTCTCGAATTCAAATAGTTTTGAATTTGCATTTATCTTGTTTGAAAATAAGTTAAACTAATATAAATACAAAAGGGAGGGTAAGAGGGATACGGAAATGGAGAAATAACGAATGAATTGTAAATAGTCTGTAAGATATTAAGATATGCCAATAAAGGTCTTTTTATTTTTTATAAATACAAATATAAAAATTGACGATGGCTAATAGTCGTGTCACTAAAGCTAGGCAGAAGCAAAACCCCCAAAAAAAAAATGAAAGAAAGATAAGCTTACGACTTTTTTGCTTTGATTTTTGTTAAATTTTCTCTAAAATGCTTTGAAGTAAAAACTTCTTTTAATTGCTTTTTTAGTAAGTTTTGTTTACAAAGCAAAAACAAATGAAGAAATCTAAGACATTTCAACTGATTTATGTTTATTTAATATAACCATTGGGCCCGTTCATCAGAGACAACAGATGGGAGTTTACTGCCAGCTGTTGGGGAATTCTCTGATCACTGGATTGTTAATCGTGAACGTGTTTTTGATTTTTGTAATCGTACAAAATAGACCGACCGGAATACCGTTCATTAGATAACAACATAAATCACAAACAAATCCAAACATGTTGAATGTTGAACATTTTGATGAGTGTTTACAAGTGAAAACAATGGAAGAAACCTAACCTATATAAACTGACTTTTGTTTATTTCATATTAGTTTTGTTTACAAGTGGGTTTTGTTGATTTTATATTAATTGTGTTCACTAGTAAGAAGAAATCTAACCTGTTTTAAACCAAGCAGCTCGTTCACATCCATGCAAATGCTCCCGATATAAATAAACAGCCAGGATAGAACATGCGTTCCAGTAAAAATCCAGTGCAGTATTCGGTTCGACGAGTGCACATTCCACAAGTAGAAATCAGAAGTCTGACACCAATTGTTCGTCAGAATCTAAAAAAAAACACACTTTCAAAAAATCATATACAAAAATTGATAAGCGATTCACCTGTAAAGCCACGCAGGTGATGATAATGTAAACACTCCGTTGGATATCGTTTATTTTGTATTTGGTAAACAACCCTTTAATTTTTTCATGCGCCAAAAATGAGTGCACAAAAATGAAGAGATCCAAGAGGGCCACGTTCACGAGTAAAGTCCATGTCCAGCTCGATTCATCTTTTTCTAGAAGAAGATACAAGTTTGTAATATTTGATTGCTTTGAATCAGGTGCGGATCCACGGAGAGGGGGGGGGGAGGGGAATGAGAGAAATTTCCTCCCCATCCAAATGGTCAGTCGATAAATAAAGAATATTGTATTTTTTGTTAAGTTTAACATTTTTAGATGTATGTTAATGGCACCTAGTTTTTAATAACGTTAACAAATTAGAGGATTAAATATGCATTTATATACAGGGTCTTTCAAAAAGAACTCCCTAGTTTTATTGTGTCATAGAACCTGTTCGAAGTGATACACACTATTCTGGTTTGTGGGGTTTGATTTTCATCAACTTTTCAAGTTTTGCTCCCTTGCAGCTTGCACGCCTGCTTGACTTTGAGACGGCGCCAGGACTCAGTTCGCTTAATTCAGTTCAGGCGTGCAGTGTAGTGCAATGGCTACTCCGCAACAAAAGCGCAGGGTGTTAACAAAAGTGCAGTGTGTTATTTAGCTTGTGCAAACTGAATCTGTTATAAAAGTGTAACGTAATTTTAGACGTCAGTATGGTGTTGAACCTCCTACAGACAAAACTATCCGTCATTGGCTACATTCTTTCAAAGAAACCGGTAGTGTTTTAAAAGGGAAATCGCCAGATAGACTGAGAACTTTTGAGGATGTTGTTCAACAGATCTGTGTTTCGTGTGTTTGGAGCCCAAAGAAGTCATTGGCCAGATAGTTTTTGCTGAAGGAGGTTCAACACCATACTGACGTTTAAAATTAGGTTGCACTGTTATAACAGATTCAGTTTGCACAAGCCAAATAACACACTGCACTTTTTGTTGCGGAGTATCCATTGCACTGCTCTGCACGCCTGAACTGAATTAAGCGAACTGAGCCCTGGCTCTGTCTCAAAGTCAATCGGGCGTGCCAGCTGCAGGGGAGCAATACTTGGACAGTTGATGAATCAAACACCACAAACTAGAATAGTGTGTATCACTTTGAACAGTTTCTATGACACAATAAAACTAGGGAGTTCTTTTTCAAACACTCTGTATAATAAATACATTTTTAAAACAGTTTTTATTAGTAAATTTATTAGTAAATTGCTCTCTGGATCTGCCATTGCTTCAAATGAAAATTAGGAATCTATTTTTTAAAGGTAATAGTGTTTTCACTGCAATTGTTTAGAATGAAAATAAATGTTGCACTCATCTTCAAATAAACAAATTTAGTTCTAATAAAACAAAACAGTTCTGACTATGCCTTATATTATTTGTTTTACAGAATTAATCAGGTCAACCAAAAAAAAATACAGTCTTTAATTATGACTTGTAGAATACATTGAAATATATCATTTGTTTTACACAATGTTACATGTCATATGCAATGACATATAATTGAAAACAAATTATAGCAGACAGTTTTATTCGAGTTATAATCAATTACATTATTTTTTGTTTTATTTACTTTGACTTTATCTCTATAGAAAACAAATGATCTTAGAGAATCGTACATGGTTTGATGACTTATAACACTATGATATGATGGGGGGTTACTGGTAAAAGTATTGTTTTTACTCATTCAGGGCCACTTTTACATACAAAAATTTTGCATTTTGAAAATCCGGGGGGGGGGGTTCTACCGCCATACATCCCCCCTGGCTACGGCTTTGAAAACAAATGTCTTTAGACAGTCATTATCACAGACTTATGGCTTTGGTTAATAATAATTATAAATTTAACAATTACCAATGTTATTAATAGAATTGCTGTTAATATAGTAATGGTGTGCGACCGTCCGCTCCAGAGTCCTTTTACAACTTTGGAGCACATATTGTATATAGTTTTTAGGGTCCGGCATCGGGGATCATTTACAACCCCGATACCATCAGTCTGTGATATTAGGTTTAGGTTGCGTCGTCCGTTATATGTTGGGTCCGGCATCGGGGTCATTTACAACCCCGATGTCGTCTACTCTGTGATATTAGGTTTAAGATGTGTTTGTCCATTTTATGTACGACCGGTGACAGGGTCTTTTACAACCCTGCCAACACAATGTCTGTGATATTAGGTTTAGGCTTATTTATTCTATCTATGTTTTGCTTAGTGTTGTTTATTTTAATTAATCTATTGTTTGTTTTTTCCTTTTTTTTTCTAAATAACATGAGCAAACCGGCTAATGATAATGCAGTCGAAGCCGGTAAGTGGGAGGGGTTTTTAGTCGGTAGTCCTCTAGTTTGGAGGGAGTCCGACACTTCGTCCGTAAATGGATTTTCCCCTCCCACATAACAAAAAAAAATATATATATATATAGTAATGGTTGAATGCTAGTTCATTTCCACTAGACCCGCACAAAGATGATAGCAATATTTCATATTGATTGAACAAAATCTACATGCTGTTAGTTCTGAAGTATTGTTAAAATGAACGTGACAACATCGCACTTTTAAGTGTTCCAACTTTACTCTAATTAAATTTAAAATAATTTACGACTAATTTGCAGAACACGGTACATCTAGATTTGCACCTGTGCAGTAGCACCTACACCAGTGGTTCTCAACAGATTATTTGTATGCAAGTGTGTATGCGGGCATGTGTGTATGCATCATATACTTATTAGTCTATAGCGCTAACACCCTATTCACTGCATGGGCCAGAAACGGTATCTGTTAGAGAGAATAATAGAGTGAAATGCTCACACTGCGCAAAGACGAACTCAACACCAAGCACCAATGAATGTGCGTCTTATTGCCGGGGGGCAGCGTATTTTAAATTTAAAATTTGTAACATTTTTATATTATAGTCAATGTATATTGGATCGAGCAAAGAAAAATAATATTTCTTGAACATCACAACATAAAACGTTGTAATGTTAATTAAACATTACTTGAATGGTAATAGAATTTTTTTGTGTTTATTTATTTTTTCAGAAAGTTATGTTTGTAATAAATTTATATAAATGTGTAAAGATAATTTTATTGCGTTTTATTTCTGTTGTTTATCCATTTGTATTTTCCTCGCTTGAAATAAAAATAATTGCCTAGCTGTTGTGGACAATTAGGTACATAATAGAAATTTTTTTGTCTGTTATTTTTTCAGAAAATTATATTTGTAGTAAATTTAAATAAATGTGTAAAGATCATTTTACTGGGTTTTATTTCCGTTGTTTATCCTATTTTTATTTTCCTCGCTTGAGATTAAATAAAAAGATATCCACCTAATTGTCCAGCTGTTGTTGGACAATTCAAGCATCCAACATAACAATAGTGAATGTGTCAGAAAAAACTAAAACTCAGATTTGTAGCCAGTTTATAATTTGTACTATTTTTTGTCTTCCAGTTCTATTCATATTTTTTTTTAAGTATTACGGTTTAGTGCAAATTGTAAAAACAAGAAAGGAATATAACTGCACTAATAAAAGACGATTTAATTTCCTTCCTTCACTTATTTATTTTTATTGTTAGATGTACATTTCGAGTACCATGTACTCATTACTCATTTTCAATAACTGAATGCTTTAAAACTAATTACGACTGTTAATATACGGTATAGGGATTAGTGGGAAAACCTAAATCTAATTATGTCGGGTATCTATTGGACCGGGATTATTGATACTGGGAGAGGTGTTGGCCGGTTTACAATTGTTTTTCGGAATAAGATTTAAAAGCGGGTTTTCTAGTGGGCTTAAATCGAAATTTAACAACTTGTCTTTACATTTGTACATTTCTATTGATTCCAACATGATTAATCTGAAACTGTTTGATTGTTTTAATAATTTTACGTTGTGTAATGAGAATTGGTGGCCGGTTTGGAAATTATGGAAAGCTATTGCTGATTTTTCTGGGTTTTGGTTTTTATGTGATAATTGTGTTCTTTGAATCTCTTGATTAAATTTCGTTGAGTTTGACCAATGTATATTTTATCGCAGTTGTTACAGCTAATTGAATATATACCGGATTTGTGTAGACTATCATTACTGATTAAAGTGTTATTCAAATAAAATTTTACTTTCGATTCACTGTAATACGCAGTTGTTAGATTAAATTTCCTGAATACTTTATTTATTTGGTGACAAATAGTTGGATTGTAAATGAATTTAACATATTTTCTCTTATTGGTTTCTTTCAATGTATTGAGTTTTGTGCTAGATTTAATTTTATGATTCATTTTATGTCTATTGATGAGCTTTTCTATTGTGTTTTTGCTGTAACCTACAGTTTTTTATAAATGTTAATTCTTTTCTTTTGTTTTCATTTGATAAAGGCAAGTTTATTGCTTTGTACATCATGCTATTAAATGCTGCTAGTTTGTGTTTAATGGGTGATGTTGAGGATGAGTGAATGTAGTTGTAAGTGTGTGTAGGTTTTCGGTATATGTTGAATTCTAGTGTATTATTATTTTTAATTATTTGTAAATCTAAGAAGGGGAGTTGATTGTTGTTTTCCTTTTCGTGTGTGAATGAACTGTTTAAACTTGACAACAAGTTTTCTATGTTGGTTTTAGTGTTGATGATTGCCATTACGTCATCAACGTATCTGAACCAAACTCTTGGAAAGCCGTTTATTGTGTTTTTAGCTCGATTTTCGAGGTGGTTAAGAAAAACGTTAGCTAGGAAAGGTGAGAGCGGATTCCCCACGGCTGTTCCGAAAGTTTGTTTGTAGAATTTATTGTTGAATTCAAACATGTTGCACTCCATCACTATTCTCGTTAAATCGATATATTGTTTAATATTTTCTGGTGGTATTGAATTTTCTAATAAGAGATTTTCTAAAATGATAATTGTTTCTTCTATGGGAATGCTGAGAAATGGTGCTTCTACGTCAAAGGAAACCAATGATTCATCTAGTTCGATTCTAGTTGTTTGAAGTTTTGTGGTTAACTCAACGGAATTTTTTATTGAACAATCGTTTTTAATAATTAATGATTGGAATTGTTGTACTAGCCATTTTGCTATATTGTATGTTAGTGAATTTATGTTCGATACAATAGGTCTCCATTTAGATAGATGGGCAATTAATGTGTGGGGGGGAATTATGGTGAACATATTATTGGCCCTCACTTTTTTAACGGACATTTGAATGGACCAACATATCTGGATTTTTTGCAAAATCAATTGCCAGATTTATGTCAACATTCAATTATTTATGTCAACAGCCAATGGCTGTGAGGGATGTAATGTGGCTGCAACAGGATGGAGCCCCAGCACATTATTCATTACAAGTCAGGGATCATCTCAACACAACCTTCCCGAATCGGTGGATTGGAAGAGGAGGGCCAAGTAAATGGCCGCCCCGATCACCCGACTTAACTAAATTAGACTTCTTTTTGTGGGGCTACATTAAGGAAATCGTTTATCAAGAATCTCCAACCACACCAGAAAACATGCAGCAAAGAATCATAAATGCATTTCACAACATTACACCCGACCTATTACGAAGAGTTGCAAGGTCATTTCATACTCGTCTTCAATTGTGCCTCCAAGAGAACGGAACACATATCGAACATAGGTTCTAGTAGGTGATTAATTTTAGAAATGCGTATTTTTGTTATGTTTTTTATGAAATGTTATTACTAAAACTATTTTTTATACAAAACTTAATACCACGTGATCGTAAAAAAAACATGATTCAGAGCAGGCCTTGACTAGAACAACATGGTTGGTAAGACAAATTTCAGAATACTGTTTTGTGTTTAAATTTATTTGAAGTTTCCTGTTTTTATTGAATTGAAATCAGTGTTGCTAATCGTTTGGTAGTAGTCAATGCCTGCTCTGAATCATTTTTTTTCTATCTCATTGTACTTTCACGATGTGTAATATGTTTAGACCAAAATCTGTGAATCCTTGAAGACTTTCGAGATGCAATTTAATTAGAAAACATGTTATGTCAACAAATTGTTTTTCAAAGCCACCTTCGATTTTTATTAATTAAAATGGCTACTGGATTAGTTGATAAAACGAGTTTTCTGCAAATAACTTTTTATGTGTTAGGAATTGTGATAGGGTTGTAATTAGGAAAAATGTTTGTTTTTTAATTCCGCATGGAATAACATAAAAATATACAGGGGTTTCAATTTAAAATAAGAAAAATACAGTGCATTAAAGTTTAAAAAGTTTGACACTAAATTTTGCACACTCTGTATAATTCATATCCACCAAACTTGGTTATCGGGACCATTAGACTTTTTTTAATAAGTACCTTCTATAATTTAATTGACTAGATACTATTTTTAATTGTTATTAATTTTTTAAATTAATAGTGCAAAACCGATTTTTTTTAGTTTTTATTTTTTTTTGGTAGATATCACTAAACCGATTTCTATAAAAATTTAGGGGTGTGAAGGTAACTATAAAAGGCACTCAAATTATTAACAAAATGTACACCATTTAATTTAAAAATATATATCATGACGTCACACTTTTTTGGGACGCCCTGTATAATCAAAAATATTTTCCTGAAATACGCCCTAGGATACAGTCAAAGTCTGCCAAATATCAAAATCCTAACTAAATTAATAACTGAGCTATAGAAGACGGGAGGTGAGATGCAGGACCCTGTATACTGATTAGTTGTGTACATTTATAAATCATAGCATTATAATTAAAAAATTCTCAATAACCCTATTTTACTATAGCTACTAAGGTTAAATTATTAGTTGTAAAAACTAATAATAGTAATCTACTAAAATATGTCATCAATATGACAATGTTAATATTATCTTTAGAACCGTGTTAATGTTGGATGCTAACATCTATTAATAAGGCTTTAAGTATTTTGTATGTATTTTTGATAATAATTCAAATCCTAGCAAAAGGGTTTTGTTTATATTTACAAATTACGTCATTACCATACGAAATATATTCACCCAATTTGCATATCATAACCTCAACAAAGGTTACGCTCACTATGCACACTAATTCCACGGCCGCCTCGTTTAAAACGCGAACTCTTCTTAAATTAGACTAGATAGCCTAAATATTTGTAACTATTATTTATATATATAAATATTTTTAGAGTGCAGTGGGCGTGTTATATTTACCAACATTCTTCCCCTTATAATTCGGATAGGAGAGGAACACCATCAAGTCCACCACGGAGTAAAAGGTGCATATCAGGCTGACTCCGGCCAGAGTGGCTTTTCCGCAGTTTGTGAGCATTTTGAGGAAGCCCATTTTTTTGTTTTAATTCAAGATTTGTGAGCGCCGATTTGGAAAATGCGAGGGCACGGTCGGATGCGGGCGCTGAATGTAAACAGAAACGTTCGCGTTCGCTGATCTGCGCATCTCGGCGCCCTTCCCTTTTTTTAAACCGCGCGCGTGAATTTTTAAAAGTTATTTTTAAAGATTTGAAAAGAGAAGATTGATGAAATGAAATTAACTGAAGATTAACAAAATATAATAAATACCAGAGCTGGGATGAATCCTCAAAAACAGGATTCGAATCACGAATCCGAATCACCTAATATGATTCGAATCACGAATACTCGAATAAAGGATTCGTAAGTGAAAAATATGATTCGAATCAAAGATTCGAATCCTCATTTTTGAATCACGGATACAAATCCTTTAAAGATAAATTTGAATCTATTATTTGCAACCAGTAACATTTTATTCCATCAGTTTCTATTAAGAAAAATGTTAATTTACCGATCAAATATCTGATTAAATAATGATTTTAATTAATGATGATATATGTGTTATTGAACTTTATTTTAAATCAGTGTTTTATACGCGTGGCGCATGAAGTAAAATTTCGAGTTTAGAAAAGCCCCGTGAAAATTTGTCTCGGGTCGCTGCGCGACCCTCGACAAATTTTCTACGCGGGGCTCTTCTAAACTCGAAATTTTACTTCATGCTTAGTCTGGGAGTGGACAACACTCGTTCTTAGAAGTTTCAAATTAAAGGATCACTCTAGATTACTAAGTTTATTACCATTTTAAAAAGGCTACAGCTCGAAGGACCAATCATGGTCTTCGGAGACCGAAGGACTACAGGGAATCGAAGTTTCTTTACAAGAAAACAACGAATATCTGAAGGTTTACAGCATGGATAGGAAAGAAAACATCCAAGTTTGAAAAATATCGAAGTTGGGTTGGTTTTCAGTGCGTTTTTAACTTCACTGTAAATCAGTGTTTTATACGAATTTTCTACGCGGGGCTTTTCTAAACTCGAAATTTTACTTCATGCTTAGTCTGGGAGTGGACCGTCATGATTTTCTACATGTCTAGATTTTCGACATTTCTAGATTTTTGTCGGTTTATTCACACTTTGTTATTATTTTAAATGCAACTTTAATATTTAATAAATACAGTTTTTCTTATGAATAGAATATTCACCCATTAAGAGTCGAGCAAATTATAAAGTTAACCCTAAAAGTTAATTTTAGGTAAAATTTTGCATTTTTTCTATGATTTCAATGAATGATTTATTATATTACATACGTCGATTTTATAGAAGAGTTAAATTTAAAGTTCAAACGAGTGTTGTCCACTCCCAGACTAAGCATGAAGCAAAATTTCGAGTTTAGAAAAGCCCCGCGTAGAAAATTTGTCGAGGGTCGCGCAGCGACCCGAGACAAATTTGGATGTTTTCTTTAATATCCATGCTGTAAACCTTCATATATTCGTTGTTTTCTTGTAAAAAATCTTCGATTTCCTGTAGTCCTTCGGTCTCCGAAGACCACGATTGGTCCTTCGAGCTGTAGCCTTTGTAAAATGGTAATAAAGTAAAGTAAAGTAAAGTAAATTTATTTACGGTAAACACCATTTGTACATAAAATTACAACGTAATATAATTAATTAAAAAATATATATAAAAATCAAATATAACAGCAAATCGACGTAATTGTGCGTGTATATATAGTAATTATAGAAATAACATAAATTGAATAACATAAATCATAGAAATAACATAAATTGCACAAACTAGAAATGACGTTTTAGCCTAAACTCTAAATTAGATAGAGTTGTGTTGAAAAGGTCAAACCATGGATGGGCACAATATTCATTCGCAAGAGCCATTAAGCGAGTCATCGAATTGTGAGATCCGGAAACTGTCCTGTGAGACTCAAGATAAAATAATTGTTTTGATCTTGTTGTCCTGCATGGGACCAACAAATTTATTTGCTCCAAGAGGAAAGGTGATTCCAAAGATCCATTAATTATCGTTAGTAGTGTACATAAGTCAGATGTTATCCGGCGATCATGAAGTGTTGAAAGGTTTAGTTCGTTCAAGATGATCTCATAGTCGCCGGGGACATGTTGATATCCTTTCTTGTATTCCATGAAACGAAGGAATTTCTTTTGAACTGATTCTACCAAATTGATATGCAAAGAAGTTGATGGTGTCCAGATACAGGTTCCGAATTCCAAATGACATCGTACGAGCGAACAGTATAAGGTGTACATACATTCAATGCTTAAGTTTCTTCCAAACTGCCTCACAAAACCCCACATTCGTAGAGCTTTGTTAGAAATATTTTGAATGTGTGTGGCAAAGGAGAGTTTAGAATCGAAGGTAATACCTAAATCCTTGATTGAATTAATCTTTGTGAGATTGGATGATCCGATGGTGTAGGTAAAGTTGACTTGGGTTTGGCGTCTTGTAGTGGACATTGAATAACATTTAGCGGTATTTAAACGTAACTTATTTGAAAAACACCACTCGTTGATACGACCCAAATCTTCCTGTATCAAGGCGCAATCGTCGATAGTATTTACTATTTTAAATAGTTTGAGGTCATCAGCATACAATAAACATTGACAATGTTTAATGGTCGTTGTTAAGTCATTAATAAACATGTTGAATAATATAGGACCACAATGTGAGCCTTGGGGAACACCTGATGTTACCGGAAAGGGGTTTGAAATGAAATTATTTATACGAACATGTTGAATTCGATCGGACAAAAACGATGACAGCCATTTTACAGTATCCAAGTTTACACCATACGCTCTTAATTTTTCTAATAACAGATTGCAGTCTATTCGATCAAATGCCTTGGAGAAATCTGTATATATCGTGTCAACTTGACATCGTGATTCCAAGGCATTTGAGAGGTACTGTTTGTACTCTAATAGATTGGATGTAATTGATCTATTAGGCATAAATCCGTGCTGGTTGTCAGATATAAATTGCCGGGAAAACCATTGCAATTGGCGTGCTACTATTCTATCAAGCAATTTTGGAATTACTGACTGAATAGCTACACCCCTATAATTTTCAACAAGATGCCTAGATCCTTTTTTAAAAATTGGAATGACGTAACTGGCTTTCCACTTTGTAAACAGTAAATAAATAGGGCGACAAAGTGAATATAAACAATTCTGGAGAAAGTAGCTTGAGATGGCATCAGGTCCTGATGAGAATGATGGTTTAAGGCTTGCAATAGAGTTAAAAACATCTTGAATACTAACAACCAGCCGGTTATCATGAATAGAATATGAATGGCTTACGTTATGTGAATCAGAGGTGTAATTTGAAACTGTATATACGGACGAAAAATATTCCGAAAATAGGTCGACAATACCAGAACCGGAGTCAGCAGTGGTATCATTGTAAGACATTTCTGAAGGATAACTATTTTCATTTTTGAGTTCTTTGACGTATCGCCAGAAATATTTAGGATTTGATTTTAGAGATGATTCAACATGTGATAAATAATCCTTATAATTTAAGCTTGATAAAGTTTTGCACTGCTTACGAATATCAGAAAATAAACAATAATCATCGTATGAACCACTATCTTTATACTTTGCATGAGCTGCTTTTTTTATCCGTATTAAGGATTTTAATTCGCTAGACATCCAGCGAGGATACGATTTATTACTACTATAAATATATTTGCAGGGAATTAAGCTCTCAATTGCTGAATTAATAATTGTGTAAAATTTGTCAACGTCCTGATCTATATCATCATTTGATAGTATTAAATCCCAATTAAATGTGTTAAAGTGCATATTTATTAAATCGTAATCAGCTAACTGAAACAATTTTTTTTTTCATATGTGGCTATGTTATTTACATGATCGACTGATAAGTTAATGTTATAAGCACAGTGATGAATACTAGTAGAAAGAAGTGGCTCAGCAGACGATGAGATTACTGCATTAGCAGCAGACGTAAAACATAAATCTAAAAAACGCCCCGTGAATTTGGAATATTATTGATTTGATTGGCATTTAGGTAGCTATAACAATTTAAAAGCGTATTGGCAATAGTACAAGTAATAGGTTGGGTAGGGTTATACCATTTGATATGGGGTAAGTTGTAGTCACCACATATTAATATGTTGTTACAGTCATGTAGTTCACAGATGTCTTCAAGGCGAGTACAATGTTGTTGGTATTTGTCAATAGATGAAGATGGAGTAATGTACACCCCCCCAACTATGTAAGATATTTTATTTAGTTTAATCATAACGAAAATTTGCTCAATCGTGTTATCACATGAAATGAACGTTGAATTATAGCATTTTTTAATTGCGATTAAGATACCCCCACCTCTAACTTCACCATTTATGGAACGATCAGATCTGTAAATGTTATAATTAGATAGCTGGAGCTGACTACTTGGTATGCTTTCATAAAGCCATGTTTCTACAATAACTATTATATCATAATCGGTACTATTTACATTAATTAACAGATCGGTTAATTTTGTTCTAATGCCGCCACAGTTTTGAAAGTATATGTTTAGTTTTTTGTTGACGGTTTTGGCATGGCCTGACCTTTTATACTGTCCGATAAATACGGAACCCCATTACGGTACATAATGCGTAAATTGACTTCACCTTCCCGTTTTCTCGTTTCTAGTTCATTTTTTAACGTATTATAGTGCTCTATTTGTTTTTTCGTGCGATCAGAACGAAAAATATGTTTATCACTTGAAGCCATGAAGTTACTACGTAATACTTCTTTTGCATCATTCTGTGATTTGAATATTATTTTCAACGGCCTAGGCCGACTGCCGTTAACTTTACCTAATCTGAAAGTTTTTAAAGGTTTTATATTCAAATTGCGAGCCTCGAGGATGTTACTGACCCCTAACATATCGCTATTTACACGTTCATTTAGTAGTGACGATGATGATTCATTGAAATTGAAAAGAATTGCATTACATAGTCTAAATTGTCCGTCTTCAAGCTCAGACAAAATCATTTCGTAATGTTCGCCTGATAGTTCGTTAATTTCAGATATCTGGGAGCCATAGACTGAATGCTTATTTTCAAGTTGAACTAAACGAGATTCAATATTATCAAAGCGATTTGTAATAGATTTTTTTAAATCGACAATTTCTTCCTTGAATAAGTTGAATTGATCTATTGTTAATTTATGCAAAGACTCGATTGTCAGTGACTCTTTGTTGTGACTAACGCATTTTGTACAGTACCACTCGGATTTAGAGGAAATTATATTCATAAACTCTTCATCACATAACCCGCTGCATTTCGTATGAATATGTTTGCTACATTTCCCTGTGCATTTAATGCAAGGAGTGTTTGGAGTGACTGCACGATCGCATACCCCACATAAATTGACCATTTTAATTAAATATAAAAATAAAATAAAAAATTAACAAATTGTGAGAATTAAATAATTAGAGGAATACGTTGGAATGATTTTAACAAGGACACACTCTTCACACCAACGCGGTCTGTCGTGGTGACTAACAATAAAGACGAACGGGATGAATAGACCACGGATAGGTGATTGAAAAATGTAAACACGAGGAAAAAACACAAACCAAATGTCCACACACTACGACCTTGATAAATACTCAGGTATTGGGGATTATTTTAAGGTAAATCTTTAACGATCTAATTATTAATAGATAACTTACAAAAATTGTAATCGCTTTTAATGCCACAGTCAACTAAACACAAACTTATTGGATAATAACACTAATATTTGAGAATATGTTACTCATAACTAGCAAGAAATACGGAGCACAATTCACGTCGACAATTCCATAAACTTAGTAAACTAGAGTGATCCTTCAATTGGAAACTTCTAAGAACGAGTGTTGTCCACTCCCAGACTAAGCATGAAGTAAAATTTCGAGTTTAGAAAAGCCCCGCGTAGAAAATTTGTCGAGGGTCGCGCAGCGACCCGAGACAAATTTTCACGGGGCTTTTCTAAACTCGAAATTTTACTTCATGCGCCACGCGTATAAAACACTGATTTAAAGTGAAGTTAAAAAATGCACTGAAAACCAACCCAACTTCGATATTTTTTTCAAAATTGGATGTTTTCTTTAACATCCATGCTGTAAACCTTCAGATTTAATCGTAACTAAATTTATAATCCTAGATATAATTATTGTTTGTTTTAAGTATGTCTAAATGCAAAGCGTGCGATTCATCCGTCAGTATAACTGATCAAGATACTGTTCAATGTCGAAATTGCAATTGTTATTTTCATGGGACTAAATGCTCTAACTTGAATAAAACTGTTTGCAAGGCTTTGCTTGAAAATAAGAGCCTCTTTTGGTTTTGCAAGAATTGCGCTGGAAATGAAAATAATATATCAAGTAAATTAAGCGCTGTTTTCGACATAGTTTAAGAACACTCATCAATATTGATAGCTATTCTTAAGATAGTCAATATAGAGAACGGTACAACTTTGCCAACAAGCATTGCGGCTTGTTCTGAAAAGAATTATAGTACTGTAAAACAATCTGATCCAACTCGGCATGTATCTGGAAATAATGATAAACAATTTGCTAAAACTATTAAGGCTACTGGAAACAGATCTAGGTCTGAATCCTCATCTGATGTTCAAGCTACTTCTAATAATGTTTCTAATACTAAACAAGTTCCTCCGAAAATCATAATAGGCAACAAAAAATATCAGAATGATGTTAATAATCCTGAAGTCAACAACTTTATATCTGTTGAGAGGCGCCAATGGATATATATTGGTAGATGTAATCCAAAATCAACTGTAACATCAGTTCTGGATTACGTTAATAATACATTGGATATAAAAGATGCGAAGTGTTACGAACTCACCAAAAATGATGATATATGTTCCTATAAGTTAGGCGTCAAGGAGTCTTTGATCGAAAAACTTTTAGATCCATCTTTGTGGCCTTCTGGACTTGCTATTAAGGATTTTTTTCCACGGCGTAATAAAAATCGCACTTCTACTGGAAATTTTCCGCAACTGAATCCTGCTCCGGCAAAAAACTAAGCAGCTCATCCATTGGTGGTAGTTTATCTATTTTCTACCAAAATATACGTGGTCTTAGAACTAAGTTAATTGAATTCTATAATAACGTTATTATTAATGATTACGATATTATATGTATAACCGAATCCTGGTTGCATTCTGATATTTCTGATAAGGAAATAATCGATGATCGTTACACATTATATCGGTGCGATCGCAATTACGCTGTATGTAATGTCAACAGAGGCGGCGGTGTGTTTATTGCTGTAAATAATAAAATTAAATCATCACTCATCACTATTAACAATAATAATCATGAAGAAATCTGGATTGCTATTAACGACTATTACATCATCGGTTGTGTTTATTTTCCACCTCGATCTCATGAAGATACGTACGCGGAACATATTTACACAATCACTGAAATTTTATTGAAACATTGAAGATATGAAACTCTTTGTTGTTGGTGATTATAATTTACCATCTATCAACTGGACATCTGATGATGATTGTGTTGGCTACTTGCCATCATGTGGTGATAACTCTGCGCGTTTATTCTGTGAAGGAGTCATGAGTAATGGCTTATATCAGTTTAATGATAACGTAAATAGCTCACAGAAAATTTTGGATCTTATATTTTCAAACAATCTTAACATAATTGACGATAAAGAATTAAACATTATTTTTCAAATTGCATACAAAAACGGTTTCAAAAAATCTATAATTGAAAAAATAGTACAAACAAAACAAAGACATAAAACAATTAATTCTATTTACCCTATTATCAAAGACAAATCTATAAAAAACTATTCATCACTAACATACACAGGAGAAATAAGCAATAAAGTCGCGAAAATGTTGGAAAAAATAAATATTAAGGTAGCATTTAAAACAAATAATACAATAGGGAAAATAATTAAAAATAACAAAGATAAAACCTGTATAACTCAACAAAGTGGAGTCTATTTGCTAAATTGCAAAGACTGTCCTAAGACATATGTAGGACAAACCGGAAGGTCGTTCAAAGAAAGAATCAAAGAGCACAAAACCTCTTATGAACAAAGGAAAACCAACTCCACATACTCCAACCACCTCATCGAAGAAAACCACCACTTCGACGAAAACTTCAAAGTGCTTCACAGAGAAGAAAAAGGCCGGAAACTTAACATCTTGGAGAGCATGGAAATTAATAAAAGAAAATACACAGGACAACTTTTGAACGACCAATTAGACTTAACAAACTCACCACTCCTAAATTTAAATTTCACTGAAAAACCCACCCCCCCATAAACATTGTATATATACCTGTACTGACAAATGTAATTTATCATTTCTTTGCCTGAAGAAGCCACAGTGTGGCGAAACAATTGTAGCGAGTTTACAATATATATTTGAAAGTTTTAAATTATTTTATTTTATTTATATAAAAGTGAATCTTAACATAAGTTGCGCAGTAGGTGACCCGCTATGTACCCCAGATAGCTATCATCCTCCTATACACATCGACTTTGATGCAACAATCCTTATTGAAGATGAAGCTGATGATTTTTTCCTAGACTTTGCTAACTCTAATACTATTGCTATATGTAATGATATAAACAGTGTAAATTGGATGAATATTCTCAAGTCTCAGTGTGTTGATGCCGCCGTTGATGCTTTCTACGAAATATTGTATTCTATTCTGTATAAACACGTACCGGTGCGGAAAAAGCTGAAATCTCAGTTTCCTAGATGGTTTTCTCCAGAATTGATTAAGTTAATTAGGGATAAACGCAAAGCTCATACAAAATTTAAACTTTCTGGTAGACTTGATGACTACAATCATTTCTCCCAATTAAGATCACAATGTAAATCATTAATTCACAGTGACCATATAAATTATATATGTGATATAGAAAACAAAATATCGTGTAATATAAATGAGTTTTGGAAGTATTGCAAGTCCAAACGTGATAGCGCCACTTGTTTCCCATCTAAAATGTATAATGAATCAATTACTGCTAGTTCAAATAAAGAAATAGCAAATCTATTTGCATCCTATTTTCAAGAGTCACATTCCAATAATTTCGTCACTGGTCCGGAATTTGTCCCTAACGTTGGCATACATTTTAATAAACTTACTATCAATGAATCAGATATCTTGGATTCTTGCTCTGATTTTAAGACAAGTAGTTCTTCTGGTCCCGATGGAATTCCTCCTTCTATAATTAAAAACTGTTCTAGTGCCTTCTCCTTACCACTAGCAATCTTATTTAATAAATCCATTCAAAATGGGAAATTTCCGTCCTTGTGGAGAAATTGCTACGTGACCCCTGTTTTTAAATCGGGAATTAAATCTGATATTCACAACTACCGCCCAATAGCTATTCAATCATGCATCCCAAAACTGTTTGATAAAATTGTTTCAAAGCATATGATGTTGCTTTTTAAACCTTTAATAGCTGATCAACAACATGGTTTCTTCCCATCTAGATCAACAGAAACAAATTTATTCATATACACTAGTTATATATCTTGTGCATTGGAGAAAGGCGATATGATAGATACAGTCTATACCGATTTCTCCAAGGCATTCGATAGGGTAAGTCACGCAAGACTTTTGCATAAACTTAGATCTTATGGTGTTGTTGGATGCATGCTTGAATGGATAAAATCATTTATTTGCAATAGACAGTTGGTTGTTAGATTCAATGGTCCCATGTCGGATCTTATAATTACTGCAACATGTGGGGTACCACAAGGCTCGCATTTGGGTCCCTTACTCTTTCTTATTTTTATTAATGATATTGGCAGCAACATTAGCTCCAATATTCTACTTTATGCTGACGACATGAAAATATTTCAAACCATTAGGTGTTTGGAAGACTGCAACATAATCCAAACTGATTTAAATAGGATCATGCGATGGCGTGATGACAATGATCTTAACTTAAATATAAATAAGTGTAAACTTATGCGTTTCTCAAAGAAAAAAAGTATACTGTGGCGTTTTGATTACTCTCTGAACAGTCATATCTTAGAGAGAGTTGATATAATCAGAGACTTAGGTGTATTTTTTGACAGTAAGCTCCAATTCACAAGTCATATAAATGTAATTTTGGCAAAAGCATTGCAATTAATTGGCTTTATAAAACGACTGTCAATACACTTCACATCCATCGGAACATTTATAACATTATACAAATCATTCGTTAGACCTATCCTTGATTATTGCTCCATCGTATGGTCCCCTAATTACAAATGTCATATCAATAGCATTGAGCACGTCCAAAAGAAAATGGTTAATCTTATTTGTTCTCGTTGTCATTTATATTATGACAATTTTGATATAATGCTCAAATATCTTGATATCCTTCCTCTATATAAACGAAGAATTTATTCTTCGCTTTGTTTTGCTTATCGCTTATTTAACAATCTAATCGATTGCTCGGATGTATTGTAATCTTTATCATTTTTTATCCCCAGACATGCAACGCGGCATCAGCAACTTCTTGCTTGTGAATTTCACAAATCGGTATTTGGTTTTAATAGCCCTCGTAATTACTTAATATATAATGTTAACAAATATTATAATTTAATTGATATGTTCGGAGTTAGTCTGAAATATTTTTAGCGTACGTGTCGTGTAGTTTTAGATTCTAACTCATAAGTAATGTTCTTGTATTGTATTATTGTATTTTTTATTATATATGTTATTTTTTCTATGTAATTGGCCACCCGTAAGAATAAATAAATAAATAAATAAATATTCGTTGTTTTCTTGTAAAAAATATTCGATTCCCTGTAGTCCTTCGGTCTCCAAAGACCACGATTGGTCCTTCGAGCTGTAGCCTTTGTAAAATAGTAATAAACTGATCCTTCAATTGGAAACTTCTAAGAACGAGTGTTGTCCACTCCCAGACTAAGCATGAAGTAAAATTTCGAGTTTAGAAAAGCCCCGCGTAGAAAATTTGTCTCGGGTCGCGCAGCGACCCGAGACAAATTTTCGCGGGGCTTTTCTAAACTCGAAATTTTACTTCATGCGCCACGCAAATAAAACACTGATTTAAAGTGAAGTTAAAAATGCACTGAAAACCAACCCAACTTCGATATTTTTTTCAAAATTGGATGTTTTCTTTAACATCCATGCTGTAAACCTTCAGATATTCGTTGTTTTCTTGTAAAAAAATATTCGATTCCCGGAAGTCCTTCGGTCTCCGAAGACCACGATTGGTCCTTCGAGCTGTAGCCTTTGTAAAATGGTAATAAACTGAGTAATCTAGAGTGATCCTTCAATTGGAAACTTCTAAGAACGAGTGTTGTCCACTCCCAGACTAAGCATGAAGTAAAATTTCGAGTTTAGAAAAGCCCCGCGTAGAAAATTTTCACGGGGCTTTTCTAAACTCGAAATTGTACTTCATGCGCCACGCGTATTACACTGATTTCAAGTGAAGTTAAAAATATACTATTAAGGTTGGAAATGTTTTCGTGGTTAAGTAACCAAATATGTATTCACAAATATTTGATTTATTCGAAAATTTAAATATTTATATTCAAATATGAATAATTTAGTGATTTAAATATTGATGTTAGAATATTTAACTATTTGAATTAATCGAATTTGAATCCCAGCCTTAATAGCGATGATTCGAATTATTTGGGAGGATTTGAATCCGTGTATGAGGATTCGAATCCTTTTATAAGGATTCGAATCCTTTTATTAGGATTCGAATCCTTTTATAAGAATTCGAATCCATTTATAAGAATTCGAATCCTTTTTTATAAGGATTCGAATCATCTACGTCTGGATTCGAATACGAATCCTTTTAAAAAAATGTAACGAATCCGGATCACGAATCCGTTTTCACTAAAGTATTCGAATACCTCTTTTGAATCCTCTAAAAGAATTCGAATCCGGGAATCGAATCCTGAATGATTCGAATCCTGCCCAGCTCTGATAAATACCTTATACAGGGTGCCCGTATTTTGACAGAATGTATGGGGATCTCAATTATTTGAAGAGATAGAGAGTCGGTTAAATTGGCGCAAAGTTGCATATTTTATGGCCTAACAATAATCTGAAATCAATTTTGAAATATCTTTTTTTTGTTTTCGAGATATCAACAAATAACTTCTTTTTGAATCGTTTAATTTTTTATTCAAAAACTACTCAATCTCAGCATTTAAAACTTTGACAATAGTTAGGCACTTTTTAATGAGGAATCAAGTAGCATAATTTATTTTAAGATGACTATAACATTTACTCGGGGACCATAACCAACTTTTGTTTTTCTTATGAGCACTATTTTGTATTTGAATGCCTTGGAAACAATGACGTCATATCTGTTGATCAATAAAATCTTGACACAGTCGGTCATTATTAGCACTCAAAATTAATTAATAGCTGTCAATCTTTTGTAATAATAATAATAAGTGTTTATTATCACATAAAAGTTGCATTAACTAAATTTATTCTACTTTTATTATTATTATTCCAGAACTATTCACAAAAAAGTTATTCTTGCATTATTTCGCTACATCTCGGTGAATATTGATTACCATCACATCTAACCGTTATATATTTTTAACTTTACTGTGAATCAGTGGTTTATACGCGTGGCGCATGAAGTAAAATTTCGAGTTTAGAAAAGTCCCGTGAAATTTTCTACGCGGGGCTTTTCTAAACTCGAAATTTTACTTCATGCTCAGTCTGGGAGTGGAAGACACTCGTTAATTTAAAATACATTACAACTGTTAAAATAAGTAACAGTTGTGGTGTATTTTGATTACGAGGGTCGCTGCGCGACCCTCGACAAATTTTCACGGGGCTGTTCTAAACTCGAAATTTTACTTCATGCGCCACGCGCATATATTCAAGAGTGATATGTAAGCAAATTATGGGTCCTAGGAGTTGTCAAATAAGTGAGTTACTCAACTGTTTTTAAGACACTCTATATCTACACGAAGATAAACGAAAGCAACAGTGACAGTGCTCTTAATTATAGTGTGTTTTTAGTAGGAAAACCCCAATTTTAATTCTTGAATTTTGGTGAGCTAACTGTGTATCCTATCACGTACATATTTTAAAAATATCAGTTTGATCGAACTAAAAATTTGCGTAAAAAAGCAAAATTATTCCTAAATTCTCTCTATGGAAAATTTCCATACTGATATTAAATTAATACTCGTACTTTACTTTTTTCTACAGGCACGAGTAAATCGGTATCTGCCAATTATTTTGTAGAGGTCAATACACTAGCATTATCCTCTGTACTCATTTTGTGTTCCTAGTCCGTGGGCTACCTGGCTTGGTGTCAGTTAATCACCCTGATCGCCCCCTTGGTGTTGTGTCCCTGTAACTTATTGTATAATTATTGTATATGTACAGGTCCATTTTTTACATCTATCCCGTCATTTATTTCGCCAAACTCGTCAATTATGTCTCGTGCCTGTGGTCGCTGTAATTGTTATTTAGCACCTCGCAGTAAAGCTTTAAAATGTGGCAATTGTAATTTACGTTTTTACGTCGATTGCTTAACCGAATTATCCCTAGAAGATGTAGCATCTTACATTGAAGCGTCAAAAAAAAAAATTTTAACGGGTCCAAGTGGAAATGCAATAAGTGCACTCAGCCAGTGCGCGCGGCGTGATCATCTTTTGGCGCACAATCAGCTATCCCCACTCCATTTAACGCAGATCCCAACGAGCGCCTAATCGATTCAATTCGTACAGTATTTAGAGAGGATTTTCTCCCTCTTTTAAAACTGGAAATTCAAAATGCCATCGGAGACTTAAAAGATGAATTTAATTATAGACTTGAAGCCATAGAACAGTCACTTACCTTACTAGAACATAGAATTAATAGCATTGAAAATTCACTTAAACATTCTGAATCTACTAACTTACAGAATCAAGTTCCAGTGGAAAATGGAAACGAAGTTAATGTTTACAATGAATCAGAAAATCGCAACAAGCGTAAAAACAACCTCATGGTTTACAATGTTGAGGAATCCAAGTCGTCGTCACCTAAAGATAGACAGCAAGAGGAACTCTCTCTAATTAAATCAGTTCTTACCCCCCTTGATATTGATGTTCAGCCAGTAAAAACTTTCCGCGTTGGTTCGGTAAAATCTAAATCTAAATGTAGACCACTTAAATTGATTTTTGACAACAGCGAATGCGTCCGGAATATAATAACTAAAACCAGCAAGTTAAGGGATAATACTTTTAAATTCGGTTTTGATAGGACAAAATTCAGAGAGATGAACTTCAAGTTGCCCAAAATTAATTGCGTGAAAGAAAAAGGAACGGGGAAGAGAATTTAACAATTAAATATATATCTGGAATTCTCAAAGTGTTAATAGCACCCCCTAAAATGGCTAGGGTTTCAAAAAACTGAATCTGTTTTTCCAAAATGCTGGAGGACTCCGTACAAAAATGCGCGAAATAATGTTAAATGTGAATACTAGTTCATATGATGTGATTATTATTGTAGAAACGTGGCTAGACGAAGTAATACTTAGTTGTGAATTAAAATTGAATAATTATATCGTGTATAGAGAAGACCGTAGTCCTAATACAAGTAATAAAATTCGTTGCGGTGGCGTGTTAATAGCAGTTCACAGCAGTCTTGTTAGCGAACAAGTTAATATAGTTAATAATTGCGTAGAGCAAATGTTTGTTAACATTGTTTTTGGATCTCTAAAGCTTGTTGTGGGTGCCGTCTATATCCCACCTAACTCATCTTTAGAAAAGTACGAATTTCACTGTGATACAGTGGATATCGTCGCTAGCCACTATAGTCAATCGAAACTTATATGCGGTGACTACAATATTCCATTAGCACGTTGGACTAATGATGATCTAGGATTATTGTACAGCACTTGTAATCCTGAACCAGCAAATATAATTATTTCTCGATTTGTCTATCACAATCTACTCCAGCTTTGTTCAATTCCCAACGAGAATAATGTTTTTTTAGATATAGTTTTTGGAAGACCGGAGTTCTCTGTGTCTAAAGCGATTGATTTAATTCTTACCATAAGCCATCATCATATTCCATACTGCATAAGTTCACATTTTAGTGAAACAACAAAACCCCTTCAATTTGAAGAATATATTAACGACTTTTCTAGAGCCAATTATATTGCTATTAACCACCATCTTGCCTCGGTAGATTGGGTAAACATTTTGGAGGGTGATGATATTGATGTTATTATTATTATGACAATTATCGTCAATTTAAACAACTGCGAAATGCTTGTGATCATCTAAAAATTAATTTATATAATAAATTCATTGAATCAGTAAATTCCAATATTTCAAACAACCCGAAGCAGTTCTGGAATTTTGTAAGGGCCACAAATCGCGATTCGTGTTACCCAGAGGTAATGCACTACAATAATGAAACTAGCAGTGACGGTTCTGAGTGCGTAAATCTTTTTGCGATTTTTTTTTCATTAGTTTACAATTACGATTCAACGTCAAACATACCTATGCAGAATTTTGACAAAGAAGTGATTGATGTTCCTTGGAATATCACTAAAAGTGAAGTGTTTAGTGGCATTGAATCTATTAAAGCTAATAGTAACCCAGGGCCCGATGGTGTCCCCTCTATTTTTATAAAAAATGGTATTTATTCATTAACTACACCTCTTTTCCTAATTTTTAATTATTCTTTAAATAAAACTATCTTTCCCGAAATATGGAAAAGAAGTTATGTAACACCTATTTTCAAATTAGGCAGTAGAGACAATATTTGTAATTATAGAGGTATCACAATACAATCTTGTATACCCAAGCTTTTAGATAATCTTATATCATCAAAACTGGAATGGATGACTAGACATGTTTTAATTGACGAACAACATGGTTTTCGTGGACGCCGGTCTACCACTTCCAATTTATTGTGTTTTCAAGATTATATTACTAACTCTATGGAAAATAGGTGTTCAGTTGACACGGTGTATTTGGACTTCTCTAAAGCTTTTGATAAGGTATCACATAATATCTTATTATTAAAATTAAGTGCATTAAGAGTTAACCAATCAGTCATCTCATGGTTTCGGAGCTTTTTACAGGGCCGCTCACAATGTGTCAAAATAAAAAACCATCTCTCTAGCATCTTCTGCGTTCCTTCTGGGGTACCCCAGGGATCGCACTGTGGTCCTTTATTATACCTTATTTTTATTAATGACATCTCTTTATCAATTAAATACTCAATTTTTTTATTATTTGCTGATGATCTAAAGTTATTTAGAGAAATACGTGATATTGGTGATTGCCTTTTACTTCAAAATGATCTTTCCTCCTTAGCTAACTGGTGCATTTTAAACGGTCTCAGTTTCAATATTGACAAGTGTAAATCTCTAACTTTTTCACGTAAGATAGTAACATGCGATTTTAATTACCATATTGATAACAAAATGGTTTCAAAAGTTAATATAATGAAGGACCTTGGGGTTTGGTTTGCCGCTAAACTCAATTTCGAACATCATATTATTTTTATATGTAATCGCGCGACTAAAATGCTAGGGTATATTAAACGTTTGTCTAGGGATCTGTCGGTATTGTCATTTAAAATTGTATATTTTGCATACGTTCGTTCGCATCTAGAATACGCTTCATGTGTATGGAGTCCGTATCAAAAGATTTATATCAAACGTATTGAAGATGTTCAAAGCAAATTTATTAAATATCTAGCATTTAAGTCGAGACATAATAATGTAAATAATGTAAATGTTAGCGTTGATTTAAATATTGATCAACTATGTTGCAGGCGGTACTTTGCTGATATGTCATTACTTTACAAAATATTTAATGGGGACATCCAATGCCCGGCTCTTCTTTCTCGCATGTGTTTTTCTGTAAACTTTGACAATCGCCTATGTCGGAACCCGCCGCTGTTTCGCATACCGTTCCATAACACAAATTATGGTTTCCACACTCCGACTACACGTCTTATGCGTACAGCTAATTCTTTATTAATTTATCCTGACTTTGATATTTTTTCTAATACATTTCCCCAGTATATGAGAATTGTTAAAAGATTACTCTGTTGTCATTAATGTTTTTGTTTCTATCTTTTGTGTTAAATTGTTATTTTGTAAAATATTTATATATTCTGTAAAATGGTACATCCGTGAATAAAGGTTTATTTATTTATTTATTTATCTAAAATGGCGCCCGTAAGAAAAACAAAAGTTGGCTATGGTCCCTGTGTAAATGTTATAGTTATCTTAAAATAAAATATGTTACTAGATTTATCGTTTAAAAGTGCCTGTATAATGTCAAAGTTGTAAATGTCTGGATTTACTAGTTTTCGAATAAAAAAATAAAAACGAAATTTAAAAAAATCCGTTTTTTGACAATATCGCAAAAACGAAGCAAGGCATTTAAAATTCGTTTTTAGATTATTATTGGGCCCTAAATTACGCCACTTTGCCCCAATTTTACCGACTCTCTATCTTTTCAAATAACCAAAATCCCCATACGTTCTGTTGAAATACGAACACCCTGTATGTATTATAATTTTTAATAATGGGTAGCAGTGGAATTCACAAAATTATGTTCTACTCAAATTTTACTAAATTTATATCCTATTGTTTTATCAAGTACACATCTTACATCGTTTATACCAGTCTTTCTTAACCTGTTTTAAGACTCCCTGCACATAATTGCTACTCAAGTAAATGTCCATGGCCACATAATATAATAAACATACGGTACAAGAAAAAATATAGTAATAATTGGTAATAATAATATCTTTATTGTGTCATTAAGAATTACATTTGCTATTACAGTAGAAGATGTTAAGAGGATCATTAATTATTTTTTTAAAGCTGAATTGAAATTCGTTACGTCTTTTATTGCAAAAACTTGAGTTAAACATATGAAATAAGAGTAGATGTTAAGAGGATGTTAGGCCCATTTGCACCTAATTGATTAACTTTAATCATCCACTAATCATTGATTGAACCCTTGATTAAGTCAAAATTCTAGAATATAAGAATGTTATACATTTGTAAGATAACCTAAACATGTCTCTTTTATCAATATGCGATTGCGTAAATAGTTTCTGAATAGAATTGTTGTGGTTTTAAGAAATACTAATTACCTACTGATTAAGTTATTCGATTTGGGTGCAAACGGGTATTAATTCTATTTTGAAAACTGAATTCAAATTCGTATTAATATAAAATTTTGGAGGCTTTCAAAAATTTTGGTTGCCTCTGGCTGCTCATTTTTTTGTAAGATTCTTGAATTTTATGATTACTATTTTTTTAAAATTTAAATATCATCAACTTTTAACCCCCAATCTTCTTTAATCAAATCCGATCCCTTTTCACCAATCATAATGCAAGCAGCGTTCGTATTCCTGCTGACAATTCTGGGCATTATGCTGCCGTCGACTACCCTTAAATTCCTCACCCCTCTCACCCTCAGACGATCATCAACGATTGCCCCAGGATCCTCTTCAGGTCCCATCTTACAAGTCCCAACGTGATGAAAAACGGTTGAAGCCAAATTCCTCACGTTGCACTCCCAAAATTCATCAGATTGAAAATCGAAATCTTTACACTTCGGCGGTTTGATCTCCAAAAATCGTGCGTTTAATTTTTGCATTGTTGGTACCTCCAGCAGTTTCCTGATCTGTTTGATTGAATCGACCATGTCTTGAAGATCTTCTGTTTCAGTGAGGTAATTCGAGTGGATTTTGGGGTGTTGAAAGGGATTGGTCGAGGCTAATTTTAGAAAACCTGTTGACTTCGGGCGCGATACAGTCGGCATCGTGCAGAAAATATTGGTTTGCTTATTAAGCTCAATCACTTGATTGATTACCTCGGGATTAATCCGCGCGTTACCCAAATAATCTTTAATTTGTTTAGGCGAGTTGATTGGGTAAAAGTTGTGATGGATTTGGATGTTGGGCTCTGCAGTTTTGTTCAGCGTGTTGAAGAACCACATGAGGTTGATCAAACCGGATGTTGCTAAAGGTCCTTGTTTTTGGTTGCAGTACAAAGCCGTTGAATAGCACTCGTCGATCGTGTTGTTTGGGATTGAGTCTAAGCCGATGAAAACCCCGTACAACATAAGGTGGTCTTGTAGGTTCCGTCCGACTTGAAGATCAGAAATGGTTTGTAGGTTAAGTTTCTGTAAATCTTCTTTAATCCCGATTCCGGAAAGCATCAAGAGTTTCGGGGAGTTGATAGCGCCGGCTGAAACGATTACCTCTTTGCTCGCGTATAAATTCAGCAGAGCATCTTTGTAGGACACTTGAATTCCAATCGCGCGTTTTTCCCTGAAAAGGATTTTCGTCGCTTGTGTTTTAACAACAACTTTTAGATTTTTTCTCTTGTAAAGCCCGCTTAAAAAAGCTTTAGCCGTATGCGATCTCGTCCCTTCGTGAATCGTCTGCAAGGTTTCGAAATACCCGGTTTTCGCCTCGGGCTCTTCCGATATTTCCTCTCCCAACTCTCGCAGAGCTTGTCTGATGACATTTCTCATTTCATTCCAGGGTTTGACGCGTGTGGTTTTCAAGTTTTTAATCAAAGATTTGTTAAAGTAAGGCGAGACTTCGTTCCAACCCCAGTTTTCGTTTCCCAGGCTCTTCCAGTGATCATAGTCGCTCTTTACGCCTTTCAAATACACCATGTAGTTGGTTGAGCTCGAGCCTCCTAAAACTTTGCCCTTGGCCCAACGGCATTTGCCCTCTTCGAAACCCAGACATGAAGAATTCGTGGGTTCTGTCGTGAACATCCAGTCGTATTTTGGAGTTTGTTGAAGGCGGGCCAAATAACTTGGAATCTAATAAATAAAAGTTATGTATTAAGTACACTAATTGGTGACAGAGATAAGAAAACAAATATGATATAATAATAATAATAATAATAATAATAAATGCCTTTATTTTGTTCAGATATGTAACAATACAGGTTATATTGAAGATATGTAGGCGAAGTTCAGTCTTTAGTCTCGTTGACTAGAGAACTGCTCTTCCACTTAACCTACCTTAATTTAAGCATAATTATACAGTATAATGTACTATGTACGCTTTACAATCATATAAAACAAATATAAAAATAAAGTATATCCCTATAAAATATGAAATTTTAAATATGAAATTTTAAAGTGCTAATTTACCCTCATTCAAATTATGACACATTTCACGTTTAAAATTAATCAATGTGAGATTTTTTATTTTTGTTGGTATTTTGTTATATATTTTATATATATTGTAGGAAAATGACCGTTGAAAGAGAGCTGTTTTATGCAACGGGGGTGAAATAGTACCTCTTGACCTCACATTGATATTATGAACATCCGATCGAAAAACTATCCTGTTATAAAGATATTCAGGTTTGTAAGAGTGCATAATTTTATAATAAAACGTACAGCAATGTAGTATTCGACGGATGTTCATATTTAGCCAATTTATTTCTTTTATCTTGTGCGAAATGTGATCATACTTCTTAATACCCAATATCAAACGAATACAAGAATTCTGAACCCTCTGAATACGACGTTTTGTAACATCGTCCAAGCAAGCATTGTAGATTACAACACCAAAGTTAAAGTGACTTAATACCAGTGCTTCACAAAGCAGGCGCTTTATTTTAATTGTTAAATAGTGCCTGCTGGAATAAATCAACTTTAAATTTAAAAAAGATTTTCAGATGCACTTATTGATGTGTTTTTAAAACATAAATCATTGTCAATTATAAGACCCAAATTTCGAGCCGAATCTACAAAAGGAAGTGTGATATCATTAAGTTTAATTTTTAGTTGTTGTTTCGCAAGCTAAATTGATTTACGTGGGCCAAATAACATAGCTGTAGACTTATTAGGATTTATATGCAGAGAATGTTTAAGGGATTGTTCAACTATATTGGAGAGATCAAGATTAATGTTGTTGCCTGCATCTACCACGTCTTCAAGTTTAAATGAATATAACAGCTGAGTGTCATCAGCATACATGTTAGCAGAGCAGTGATTCAAGATATTTGTTAGTGTAGAGGTATAAATAGAAAATAAAAAAGGACCCAATATTGAACCCTGTGGGACCCCCGACTCAACTTTAATAAAGTTAGAAGATTGACCATCCAAGACTACCCGTTGTTGCCTATTAGTTAAATATGATTTTATCAAGTTTGTTGCTGTAGTACTGAACCCGATATAATGTAGTTTCGAAATTAATAAATCGTGATTAATAGTGTCAAAAGCTTTACTGGAATCGAGTAGAGTCAAGCAGGTGACATAACTTTTATCAGTAGCGGTAATTATATCATCTAATACATTAGTTAATGCAGTAGTACAGCTATAGTTTGCTCTAAAACCAGACTGAGTCGAGGATAATAAATTTTTGTTTTCAACAAATTCCACAATTTGAATGTAAAGCACCCTCTCCAATATTTTTGATAATACCGGTAATACACTTACAGGTCTAAGATCATTCAGACTAGAAGGAGCATTAATTTTAGGAATTGGTATCAAATTCGCAAATTTTCATGCGTCTGGAAAATATGATTGCTCAATACAACAATTAATAATATTAGTTATGTAAGGAATAATATAAGGGTTACTATATCGGACCATAGTTATATTAATTTCATCTGAACCAATAGCTTTACTTTTAATACTATTTATAATTCGTGAAACTTCTTCAGCAGTGGTTAGGGAAAATTTAAAATAATATTCAGTTACATTAGGGTGAGTGTTGTGTAAATTAAAATGTATTAGATTGTTGTCTGTCGTAATGCTAATTGAACGTGAAATATGCGCATTAATGGCGTTCGGATCATTGATGTTATGTGGCAGGCAAATTTTGGGCTTGCTACCTATTATTTTAGAGGGTTATTTTTAACAGAGAATTCAATATATGCCTTCTTCTCTCTGGTCACAGCAGAATTTACAATGTTTCGCCACTGTTTGTATAACTTGAAATCCTCTTGAAGCTTGGTTTGTTTAAACTTTGCATATGCGTTATCCCGAGATCGCATCATTGATTTTAGGGTATCTGTGAGCCAAGGTTCCTTAAAGTTCCGATAAGTGATAAACTTAACTTACTTTTTATGTATCAATCTAAGCTTACAATAGACTAAATCATGGTCCGAAATATTATGAATCTTTACATCTGATATTATGCAGCTAATCTTGTTGGATAAAACAATTAGATCTATTAAAGATTCACCCAGAGGACTAGTACGTGTTGGTTCAGTAATCACTTGTGTAAGCTTATACGTATTCAGAAAGTCAGAAAACTTGCACACATCGCCAGACTGGACATTTAGCATGTTCACATTTAAGTCGCCCAAAAATATTAAATCATCACACTCAGGTAAAAGACAACTTATAATATCTTCAAATCTGTCAAGAAACTTGTTTAAATTGTAGTCGGGTGGCTTATATACAACACCAATGCATGATTTAACACTATTGAAATTACAATTAATCCACAATTGTTCTATATCAGATGCAAGAGCTGATTTAACCAATTCAAAAGTTATATAATTTTTTATATACAGGCCAACTCCACCTCCTCGACAAAAAACCCTATCCTTATGAATAAAAGAATATCCTGGAATTGTAAAGTAAGCTGTGTCCATATCTGGCTTCAACCAAGTTTCACTAATAGCTACAATATCATAATTAGATGAGAGTAAATGCGCCTTAAAATTATTAAAGTTACAGTTAAGAGACTTACATTTAGGTGACACAATGAAATATTATCCATAAATTTACAATTATTATAGTATATCAAAATTTAAATAAAACTATAAATGATTATAATAAATCGTATATACGTCTGTATAAATAGTTGCTCCCTCCGGCGAAAAACAAAAAAAAATATGCATGAAAGAGAAATAAATATAATTCAAACTAACAAAATCATAATGTACTCAAATTATTTTTATACATGCATGACAGGAAACTGTGTTAAATCATAATATTTTAATAGAAACAATGCATGCATGAATTCAATTATTGTGTGCCAACTTTGGGATAGGCTAGAAGTTCATTTTCATTATGAATCCTTTTTATACATTCCTTTCCAGTATTGTCCTTAATCTTTATGTAAATATTCCCGTACATAGACCAAACATTCCTTCCACCAAGATGATCTTTACCTAATTTCAACAGCTTGTATTTTGTTGGTGATAAATCTTCAGTTATTAGGATTCCTGATTTTTTCAAAAAATTGCGGTTTTTAATTATCTCTGACAACATTTCATTTGAATGCATCTGTGCAATCACAGTATTTGGAGTATTGTTCTTCTTATTTTTCTGATTAATTCTGTAACACTTTTTTATAATGTCTCAAATAAAGGTGAAGTTAAAGATAATTAAAAAAAAATCATCTTGATAAGTGTTTCTCAACCATTTTTTGGACATGCCCGATAAAATTTAAAAAATGTATTTCAAAATGTCGATACAAAGAAACGTTTCTATACATCTGACGGTGTGTATAAACCAAGGTTGGCCAACCCAAATTGCTTCAAAGGCCAAAATTAACAGTTGGAATGTTTTAAAGACCGCTCCTTATTTTTGTTGCAAAGCTTTATATTTTGTTAGAATAATTTTTTCTTCTGAAGTTTACAAGTCTTTTTGGCATTTCTGATATTTTTAAAAGTTTTAGAATCTGAAATTCTGTTTAAATTGTTTTTTTTTTTAATTGGGAATTTTTCTTTTCAGTATAGAAATCCTTATGTATATTCTGAAAAATGTTTAAGCATCATTCAATTTTTCTTTTAAGTATACATATTCCGATGAGTACTTTGTAACTATTTAGATTTTCGTTGTTTTTAAAAAGCGTTTAATTTGAAGCTTCTAACGGGTGTTTCCACTCTTTTCTTTTCGCTACGCGACCAAACCTAATTTTTAGGCTTTTCTAAACTCGAAATTTTAGTTCATGCTTAAATTCATAAATCGTTGCCAAACTAAATTTACCTTGCTAACTAACTTGTTTTTTTTTTTACTTACTTCAACTTCTGGTGTTGGATAATCTCCAGCTTCGACCAACAAAACTCTCCAATTTTTATTTTCCGACAATCTGCTCGCGACGACCGCTCCAGCGGATCCACCGCCCACTACTATAAAATCGAACTCTTCTCCGTTGTATAAATATTTAGCATCATTTTGGTAAGAATTTCTGAAGTCCAAGCCGCACTGATTTATAAGCAATAGATGCAACAAAGTGCCCAATTCTGGCAGCATGATCGGAGCTTGTTCAATTGCGCGTTTAGAAATTATGCGTTTCTTTATATTAATTTATGAAAATAATTGCAATTTTTGTAGAATCATGGAATTCTGTCCAATAAATAATGGACATCTGAAGGTTCAATTTATCGCATTTTTGAAGGAATTATGCAAGTGTAATTTAAACCAGAATGTCTTCTGGTTTGTTTTCACAGAAAATATGAAGTTATGCAATACCGCATTAATGGGCAAACATAGCTGAAGATTATGGACAAACAACACGTCTATATAGTAGTAGAGGAGTCCAAAACTACTTAGTAGAGTCTTGAAATTCTTAATTAACATTTATAACTTAATTTATTTCAGAATTTCTAGAAATGAGGAAATAAATGAGCATTCAAAGTATTTACTAATGATAATAATGAGACATAGGTATATCAAATAACTGTACAATTATCATAAATTCTTAAAATTATGTAAACAAATTAGGGCAGAATTAATATGGAAACATTTCTGCGGCTAAAACATGGTTGTAAGAATCTATAGTAAAAAATAGTGATGGGATCAAACGCACCCAGCAGGGTGGCCTCCCCAAGACTAACTAAATTGTAGTATTTCGATGTTTATTCTGTTTTTTTATTGACCAACCAGATCTGGTATTTATTTTATAATGTTGGATATTAGATTGGATACTCTGGTTCTAATTCTGACTTTTGCCTTCAAAATAAATTTGAGGTTGTTTTCGACATGGTTGCCATATGCTTAATTACCCTATCATAAAGAATAATTAAATGGCGGAACATTAGTTTTGGCATTTTATTTCCACTTTTCTGTCAAGTAATTAATCAAATGCAACATGGCGTTCATATATCAATGTCATTACATGACAAACAGTAGGGACACCCAAATAATAAAAGAACCTTAGAAAAATAAATCCCAAATCTGGTTTGCCAATAAAAAAAACCGGAACATGTTGCGGAAAAACACGAAATATGAACAAAACGTGTTTTGTCTAGACAAAACCCGAATTGTCCATTGTTTTTAGACAATATATAATAACATTTTTATATTTATTTAAAATTAATTCAGTTTCTACAGCTCTCACTTCTGCTTGTTTATGATTTATGTCAACTTCAATGTTATGTTTGAATCCTTTTTCTAACAAATGTATCTAGAAAGAAGGCAACCACATCGAACAATATTTCTACAGATTGACAGAAATTTGGGAGAGTATGGATCGTTCAATCAACGCCGCAAAGCATACGGAAATAAAATTTCTCAAGAAGACTGTAATAATAATTTGGAAATGGTAATATTAAATTTATCTTATTTATTTTATTTAAGGTGTACTACTTACAAACCAGAGCTGGGCAGAATTCAAATCATTCAGGATTCGAATCCTATATTCGAATCCTTTTAGAGGATTTAAACGAGGCGTTCTAATACTTTAGTTCAACTGGATTCGTGATCGGGATTCGTTTTAATTTTTTTCAAGAGGATTCGTATTCGAATCTAAATGTAGGTGATTCGAATCCTTATAAAAGATTCGAATATTTATAAAAGGATTCGAATATTTATAAAAGGATTTGAATATTTATAAAAGGATTCGAATATTTACAAAAGGATTTGAATCGTTAAAAATAATTCGAATTAATGTTGAGGATTAACATGAAAAATGCCTTTTGTGTGTTTTTAAATTTCTCGTTAAATCACTGTTTTATACGCGTGGCGCATGAAGTAAAATTTCGAGTTTAGAAAAGCCCAGAAAATTTGTCTCGGGTCGCTGCGCGACCCTCGACAAATTTTCACGGGGCTTTTCTAAACTCGAAATTTTACTTCATGCTTAGTCTGGGAGTGGAAAACACTCGTTTAAGGCTTCAAATTGAACTCTTTTAAAAATCAACGAATGTGAGAAAATTTGCAGCTAAAATATTTAAGTAATGTGTTTTTATAAAAATAATGACATACCATGGAATTTTTACAACAATTGCGGATATTCCCTGTTTTTTTTTTCAAGTTCAATTTAAAGCTTTAAACAAGTGTTTTCCACTCCCAGACTAAGCATGAAGTGAAATTTCGAGTTTAGAAAAGCCCCGTGAAACTTTGTCGAGGGTCGCGCAGCGACCCGAGACAAATTTTCTGGGCTTTTCTAAACTCGAAATTGTACTTCATGCGCCACGCGTATAAAACACAGATTCTAAATGAAGTTCAAATATATATAAATTTGACAATATTATACTGTTTTATACGCGTGGCGCATGAAGTAAAATTTCGAGTTTAGAAAAGCCCCGTGAAAATTTGTCACGGGTCGCTGCGCGACCCTCGACAAATTTTCTACACGGGGCTTTTCTAAACTCGAAATTTTACTTCATGCTTAGTCTGGGAGTGGAAACGCTCGTTCGAGACTTCAATTTGAATGCTTTGATAAGAACATTAAATGACTGAATATGTTTTTAAAGATGATAATAATCTAGTTTTCAAAATTTTGTTTAATATTATTGGAAGTAAAACTGACATGGTAGCCACAATCTGAAATGTTAAATTTTTAATAAGACTTTCTTTTGTGGGAAACGCCCATTGAGTTGAATTGTTTTCATTGTTTTTGTCAATATTTAAGTTAATTATATACATTTTTACGTGTTTCGTAATTTGCCTGCTGATTTTGACAAATTTAATAATATCATACGGATTTTTTGTTAGTGTTTTAGTTAATTTGAATATAATTCCATGACTTTTCTCTGACATTCCCGGTTTTAATGACATTCAGTAAATTTTTTATTTACGTAATTTTCAGGCATTCGTCGATTTTACAATAGAGTTCAATTTGAAGTTTTGAACGGGTGTTTCCACTACCAGGCTAAGCATGAAGTAAAATTTCGAGTTTAGAAAAGCCCTGTGAAGAAATTTTCGGGCTTTTCTAAACTCGAAATTTTACTTCATGCGCCACGTGTACAAAACACTGATTTGAAGTGAAGTTCAACACACAAATACATCTTTAACCAGAGTAACAGGGAATCAGATATTTAGTCTGTTATCAACGATGTTCAGTGTTAATACTACTACTAATTAGGTTTTAAATATTTTTGTTAAAACAACTGGTAACGATATTTATCAATTAATAGTTGCAAAAAATTAAAAAATCAAATTTATTCTTAAAGGATTTGTATTCGTGATTCAAAAAAACAGAATCATATTTATCTCTTACGAATCCTTTATTCGAGTATTCGTGATTTGAATCATATTAGGTGATTCGGATTCGTGATTCGAATTCTTTTTACGAGGATTCGTCCCAGCTCTGTTACAAACAATATTTTAGATACATTAAAACCCATCATTCTCGTGCTGTACAGTAGCAGCTGATTTAAATTTGCCATCAGCGCAAGTACGGCGAATTTTAAATAAATTCAATTACAAACCATACCAAATATATTTTAACCAAACTGTATTGCCTATTGACAATATAAGACGTATTACATTTTGCAATTGGCTGCTGCAAAAGTGCAATGAAGATGATATTTTTAATAATAACATTATTTGGACGGATGAATGCAAATTCACAAATAGTGGCATATTTAATAGAAATAATGAGCATTTTCGGGCAACAGCAAATCCAAGACAAGTTCCTAGTGTTAGGCCACAGCATCGATTTGGGATAAATGTTTGGGGAGGAATTTATGAAGACAATTTAATAAGGCCAATTATGTACGAAGAGTCTCTAAACAGTGAACGATATTTACACCTTCTTCGTACAAACATTGCTAATTATTTGGATAACGTTCCTTTAAGTCAACACCAAAACTTCTGGTGGCGACAAGTCGGTGCACCATCGCACAATGCCAGAAATGTATTTAAAAGCAATGTAACCAAATCAGTGGATTGGGAACGGCGGAATCGTAGGTTGGCCAGCTAGATCGTCAGATCTGAGCGTTATGGATTATTTTTTATGGGGTTTGTTAAAAATGAAGTTTATCGTCATACTTATGACAACATTGCAGAACTCAGAGATGGGATTATTAATGCATTTAATACGATACCCAGAAGTGTTTATAGGGCCGCAAATAATGTAAAAACAACGCGCTCAATTATGTATTATTGAAAACTCCTTTTGTTTGAACACAAGTTATAATTTTTAATGTTTTTATATTATTTAACTCGTTACATTCTCTAAAATTATTGTTTATTTGCACAAATATTGTTCCATGCTATTACCTTCTTTCTGGATACATTTGTAAATATTTTTGACAAGCAAATTCTGTATTTCTTCTAAAAAAAAAAAAAACGTAATGTATCTCGTTTTTCTGAATCACCGAACTTTATTTTTATTAATAAACAATAGAATGCTTGATAAGCAGTGAGTTATTCGTATTTTTGATTGTTTTAAATTCCATGGCAGAGATGATTTTTAATTAGCACAATAACAGACTGCTTGCAAAAATATTTTTAAGGATAGTATGTTGGTTTATGAAATTAGATATATCCATTCATGTATTAGGTACTATATTGTTGTCATCACAAAAAATATGAGATGTGATAAAATGAGCAATGAGATGTGATAAAAAATAAATATAATGTCCATAAGAAATAGGAAACTTGATGATGGTCTAGAACCTGGGTCTCCAAACTTTCCAGCCTTAGGGCCATACTGATTACTCCAGTAAGTTCCGAGGGCCAAAACCATATTATCATTGTTGCCGGTGGTAAAAAGTGAAATAGTCCACTGATGAAAAAAATGTCCGAAAAAGTACGCAACGTTTAAAAAAGGCTGCAAATCGGACTAAAGTCCGCAAAACGGCAACACTGCATATTATTAATTTTCCTGTCATTATCTGTAATTTCTAGATTGGTCGTAGAGTACGAGCCATGAGGAGTAACGTGACACGACCTCTGGTGGACACAAGCGGAAATAGGTAGTACCTTCTATCGCTAACAGATGGCGCCAATAGCACGTACAGAATAATCTCGTTGGTTCGAGAAAGTTTTGGTGTCTTCCACTCACTTCTAGATGGCAGTAATTGGAATATATAAGACATCTTTGTAACAGTATTTTGATTTGAATTGTTGCTTTTGTGTGTGATTTAGTAGTATGGAAAATAAGCGAAAAATTAATAGTGAATGCAGAAAATTCAAAGATCTGTGGAACATTCAGTATTTCGTAATTGAGTCCAGTAACAAGGCGCCATGTTTGATTTGCAATGAAAGCATAGCCGTTCTCAAGGAATATAACATTAAACGTCATTATGAATCAAAACATTTTCAAAATTACACAAAATATACAGGAAGTTTGCGGACAGAAAAATTGGAAGCTATGAAGCGCGGATTGAAATCTTCATTTACAAAACTCAAAACTGAACAAGAGGCTGCAACTCGGGCCAGCTTTCGTGTGGCTCTTGAAATTGCAAAACGTGGAAAACCATTCACCGATGGAGAAATGATCAAAGAATGCATAATCGCAGTAGCCGAAGAAATGTGCCCTGAAAAGGTAAATTTATTAAAAACTGTCAGTATGTCAGCAAACACTATGGCTCGAAGGGTAGAAAACATCGCTGAAAATATATCCTCTCAACTGTTCGACACAAATGGACATGTTAAGTGGTTTTCTTTGGCCTTGGATAAGTCAACGGATGTGTCAGATACTGCTCAGGTGTTGATTTATATTCGAGGAGTAGATAAAAGCTATGAAGTGCATGAAGAACTTCTTGATATGTATAGTATTCATGGCACAACCACTGGTACAGATATTTTTATAGGAGTTAAAATGGTCATTAATCAAAAGAACCTTCGATGGAAAAACTTGAAATGTATTACAACTGATGGAGGCAAAAACATGAGTGGGAAAGATAAAGGAGTGGTCGCTCTTGTGTCAAAGGCTGTAGAAAATGACGGTGGTTCAAAACCATTAGTCTTACATTGTATCATTCATCAACAGTATTTGTGCGGAAAATGTTTGGATATGTCTGAAGTTCTGAAACCAGTCATATCAACTGTTAATTTTATCAGATCTTTTGGGCTGAATCACCGACAATTCCGACAATTTATTGAAGAGATTGGAGAAAATGACTTACCTTATCATACTGCCGTACGTTGGCTTAGTTGTGGGAAAGTCCTTCAGCGCTTTTTTGAACTTCGAGCAGTGATCGAAATTTTTTTGAATGAAAAGCATCGCCCTCTTACTGAATTACAAAACAACGCATGGCTGTGGAAGTTAGCATTCTATGTTGATTTGACAAAACATGTGAACGAACTGAATTTGGGATTGCAAGGAAAAAACCAGCATCTTCCTGATTTATACACTAATATCAAATCATTCCGGAAGAAATTGATACTGTTTCAATCACAACTACGAAGTAAATGTTTTTCACATTTTAAAACATGTGAAATATTCAGCCACACCACTGAGACTGAGTTTCCTATCGATTTTGCAATCGAAACTTTGAGTGCTTTGAAAAGAAATTTTGATACTCGTTTCTCGGACTTTGATGCCATTGCGAATCAAATTAAGATTTTTCAGAATCCTTTTGATACTGACATGGAAACCCTAGCCCTGGAACTTCAAATGGAAATGATTGATATACAGTGCAGTGATATAATTAAGAAGATATATCAAAACTCATCTTTGTTGGAATTTTATAAGGGTCTTCCACTGACACAATTGGATAATTTGCATAAATTTGCTCGTGGGCTGTTTTCTGTTTTTGGTACTACTTATTTGTGTGAGAAGACCTTCTCCAAAATGAAGTACACAAAAAATGTTTACAGATCTAAATTAACTGATGAGCATCTTAAATCTCTTTTAATAATTGGTACAAGTAAAATTAGTCAACAACTACAAACTATTGTCAGTGGAAAATCTCAATTACATAAATCTCATTAGTATTTCATATGTCATTATGCTTGTTATAAGTTATGTTTTTATTTAAAATGTATAAAATGTTAGTTGGATTCATTTCAATAATTTGTTAGTTATTATATACTGAAGTTAAATTTTCTGCATATTATACATGTCTTTACTCATTACAATTCTGTGTTTCTTTATCCAACTTATCACAAAAACAATAACAATAAGCCTACAACAATGTTATGAGTAGTTAGCCCATGACCATATCAATGTAGATGTCATATTAATAATTATTCAACATAAAATTAGAATACTTCAGTAAACTAAATTTAATTTGCTATAAAAAATATGTTCTCTAAAAGGAGTTTTCAAGTATGCTAGCTCTCCGCGGGCCGGATGTTGCCCTCGGGCCGTAGTTTGGAGACCCCTGGTCTAGAAGAAAGGAAACATGTTATAAAGAAATAAATTACGCCATCTGTTAGATAATAATAAAAGCGCTATAAGAAGGTCTTTACAGTTTTGTAATATTGTCCAAAATAACGAACATATAAATAAAAGGAAAACAGTTTTTTAACTTTACTCGAAAACAAAACAATTTAAGTTCATTTTTTTCAACGGATTATTACTCAGCATAAAATTCTGCAAAAGTGCCGAATTTAAACCTACCCTCTATCTCCTATAATAAGCGAAATCCCCATGGTGAGGGTCGAATTTGAAACACCCTGTACATAAATGAAATAAAAACGTTTATACATAACAACAAAGATAAAATAACAGCAATATTCCAATAATACCCCATCATAAATCCTCCTCTCATTCATACCTTTTACTCACTTCCATTAATTACACAAATTATAATATATATTTTGAATATAAATGAAATTGTCCGTCGGGGTATTAGCCCGGGAAGTAGTTGTTTCAATTAGTGTTTGATATAGTCTTTGTAAGACTAACTTGTTGTAGATTGTGAAAAGGATCGCACTTTTAATGTTTGAAGTATTCTGCAACCAAGAATTGGCAATTTCATTTATATTTATGTTTGAACGGTAACGTGACCGCCAGTCTAAGGTGTCAAATTGTTTAGAGGGAATGGCAAAGCTATACTGATGAGAGATAAATCTCGAAACGCGTCTATAGATGGCCTGAATAATTTGAGCCAAATTGTTACATTTGCAGTAGGTTACTGTATGTAACAGCAAACACTTGTTGTATAATTCAATGTCCGTCGGTGTATTAGCCCGGGAAGTAGTTGTTTCAATGAGTGTTTTGATATAGTCTTTGTAAGACTAACTTGTTGTAGATTGCGAAAAGGATCGCACTTTTAAAGTTTTATATATATTTTGAACAAATGGTTATTTTTTCTCCTTTAGATACATTGTTATTTTTTTTCCTCCAAATATTCTAATATTTTTACACTTTGTTTTATATAGTTATATATATACACATAATTATGTTTTACAAATATTTTTATACATTGTAGACCTTTAGTTTTTGTTTTGTATCTTATTTTGTTTTTATATTTTTCTAGTTTAGCTAGTTTGTATAAGTAAATTCTAATAGATTTAAAAGTAAATGGAATGCAAAAAACAAGTACTTGTACTTAAAATGTGGACCATTGGACGCAACAATTTAGGAAATAAGTAATAACAAAAAATAATAAAAACGTGATATACAGTCTGTTTGATTTATTGAGACACAGCACATATGTCCGTTATTAGTACAGATAGAAAAAAAAGTTAAAGACAATAGTTTTAGTATTTTTCATGATCTATTCAGTAGCATTGTCAGAAAAACAATTGAAAATCAAATAAACACGTGAAAGCTATTAGCTTCATTTTGTTTAATAGAACACCCTGTATATTTCAAATAGGTAATACCCTTAGCTTTATAATGATACCACATAAGTACCCCTTCATTATACAAATAACGCGACAATTGCAAATAAATGAAATTTATCAGTTGCCATGGATAACAATTGACATAAAACAATTTGTTAATGCTTTAATGTCAAAGTGGTGTAGTAACTTCCCGTCTTGCGTGTTGTTGATTCAAATCTTTAGAGATGGGTGATAATTACTATTCTAATGATGAAAAAATGGATATGCTAAAGGTCTTCGTTAGATGCAACGATAATTCTAGAGAAGCTAGTATCACTTATGGAAACATGTATCCAGAAAGAAGACAACCACATTATTGCACTTTTGCAAGACTTGAACAAAATTTACGGAGAAATGGGTGTTTTAATAAAAAATTACGAAGGAGAAGACAAGAAAGAGAAGATAATAATGAAGTATTGATATTGGCCTATTTTAGAGCACATCCACGTAATTCAATACGCGAAGCAATGGCTGACTTAGGAATAAGTATGCATAAAATATTTTCTATTCTGAGAAAACATAAAATGAGACCATATAAAATTAAGTTAGTACAAGGTTTAAGAGATGGTGATTCTGACAGGAGGATAGTATTCTGTAATTGGCTTAGCAACAATCAACATTTATTAAATTTAATTCTTTGGAGTGATGAATCAAATTTCAACAACAACGGAGTCTCCAACCGAAAAAACGACCATTACTGGGATACTGAGAATCCACGTCAAATTCGAGAATGCAGATTCCCACAAAGATTTGCAGTTAATGTGTGGCTTGGTGTGTTAGGTGATACCATAATAGGACCATTTTTTTTATCAAGGAACGTTGAATGTGGAGCGATATGCCAACTTTCTTACGATAAAATTTGAATATTATTTAGATGATATCCCCATTGAAATACGTCGAGATATGTGGTTCCAACAAGATGGAGCTCCTCCCCATAACGCAAGAAATGTCAAAAATATTTTGGAAATAAAGTTTGGTTTGAAATTGATTGCAAATGGTGGCCTAATAAACTGGCCAGCAAGATCGCCAGATCTGTCTATTTTAGATTTTTTTATTTGGGGATTTTTAAAGCAAAAAGTTTATACATCAAACATTAAAAGTGCGATTCTTTTCGCAATCTACAACAAGCTAGTCTTACAAAGACTATATCAAACACTCATTGAAACAACTACTTCCCGGGCTAATACCCCGACGGACATTGAATTATACGACAAGTGTTTGCTGTTACATACAGTAACCTACTGCAAATGTAACAATTTGGGTCAAATTATTCAGGCCATCTATAGACGCGTTTCGAGATTTATCTCTCCTCAGTATAGCTTTGCCATTCCCTCTAAACAATTTGACACCTTAGACTGGCGGTCACGTTACCGTTCAAACATTAGTATAAATGAAATTGCCAATTCTTGGTTGCAGAATACTTCAAACATTAAAAGTGCGATTCTTTTCGCAATCTACAACAAGCTAGTCTTACAAATCGCACTTTTAATGTTTGAAGTATTCTGCAACCAAGAATTGGCAATTTCATTTATACTAATGTTTGAACGGTAACGTGACCGCCAGTCTAAGGTGTCAAATTGTTTAGAGGGAATGGCAAAGCTATACTGAGGAGAGATAAATCTCGAAACGCGTCTATAGATGGCCTGAATAATTTGACCCAAATTGTTACATTTGCAGTAGGTTACTGTATGTAACAGCAAACACTTGTCGTATAATTCAATGTCCGTCGGGGTATTAGCCCGGGAAGTAGTTGTTTCAATGAGTGTTTGATATAGTCTTTGTAAGACTAGCTTGTTGTAGATTGCGAAAAGAATCGCACTTTTAATGTTTGAAGTATTCTGCAACCAAGAATTGGCAATTTCATTTATACCAAAAAGTTTATGTTACTCGTCCAGAAAATCTAGACTATCTGAAAAATCGTATTCGTATGGCAAGTGGCCAAATAACACCACGGATGTTGCAAAAAGCACGACGAAATTTAATGAAGAGATGTGAAGAATGTATTGCAAACAACGGACGTCACTTTAAACAGACACTTTAAATAGTTATTCATGTCAACTGATAAATTTCATTTATTGGCAATTGTCGTGTTATTTCTATAATAAAGGGGTACTTATGTGGTATCATTATAAGGCTAATATTAATGCCTATTTGAAATAAACAAAATATACAGGGTGTTCCATTAATGAAAATGAAACTAATAGCTTTCACATGTTTATTTGATTTTCAACTGTTTTTCTGACATTACGATTCAATAGATCATAAAAAATACTAAAACTTTTGTCTTTAACTTTTTTTTCTATCTGTACTAATAACGGACATATGTGCTGTGTCACAATATATCAAACAGACTGTATAAGTGTAATGATCTGTAAAAAATCTATTGGAATTGAATAAATTGAATTGAATTGAATTGGACAAACGGGAAGAGCATTTGATGAACGAATTAATGAACACCATACAGCATTCCTGAATGATAAGGGCACCTCAAAATTTGCTAATCATGTAAAAGAAGAGCACCACCGCTTCAACAAAGAATTTAAAATTCTTTACATCGCCAGCAAAGGAAGAAAATTAAACCTCATCGAAAACCTGGAAATTAATAAATAACATTTATCAGTCCTCTTCCTGAACGAACAGATCGAGCTCTTCAACTCTCCACTGCTCGGGCTGAGAAACGATCCTCGCTCCACCCCCATGCCACAAAATTGTGTATATATAATAGTATATTACGTAACGAGAGTGGTATGCAGCATATTACATATGAGCGAACATGTTGCGCACGAGCCGCGCAGCGGCGAGTGCAGTATTCCTCAAGTATGTAATTGCCATGCCACTCGAGAGAAAGTACGATACTTTACCAAAATAAACAATGGGCATTAAAGAACAACTTATTTATTGTAATAATTTTGAATAGTACCATGACAATGATGGAGACTAAATTACTACTTGAATAATATACAGGGAATAAAGCTGTACATTTTCCGACATTCGTTGTTTTTTAAAAGAGTTCAATTTGATGCTTTAAACGAGTGTTTTCCACTCCCAGACTAAGCATGAAGTAAAATTTCGAGTTTAGAAAAGCCCCGTGAAAATTTGCCGAGGGTCGCACAGCGACCCGAGACAAATTTTCTGGGCTTTTCTAAACTCGAAATTTTACTTCATGCGCCACGCGTATAAAACACTGATTTCAAGTGAGGTTCAAATATACATAGATTTCACAATATTTTAGTGTTTTATACGCGAGGCGCATGAAGTAAAATTTCGAGTTTAGAAAAGCCCCGCGTAGAAAATTTGTCTCGGGCCGCTGCGCAACCCTCGACAAATTTTCTCAGGGCTTTTCTAAACTCGAAATTTTACCTTAGTCTTGGAGTGGAAAAAACTCGGTTAGAGCTTCAAATTGAACTCTTAAAAAAAACCACAAATAACTAAAGATTTAAGGAAAACAAGCTTAATTTGGATAAATTCAGCTTGTTTTCCTACGTATACTTACGTATACTTTAAAGAGAAACTCCCTTTGCAGGGTGGTTTTTCTTTCGTTGATATTACAGGGTATAGGCTAAACGGTACGAGATACAAAAAAACTAAGATATGTGTCTCGTTTTCTTTTTTAGTGTTTAGTTTAATGGCGCAATCAGATCTACACTAACTAGATTGTTCTAGAAGATACAGGGTGATTCTCAAAATCTGCCAATTTTTGTTATCTCTTATGACTCGGTTATTTATGGAGACACAAACAAAATTTAAATACGAAAGTTTTATGACATTTTATGTAGAATCCAGTAGAGTACTTAAAAAGAATATAGATTTTTTAATTTTTGAGATATTATTAAAACTACTATTTTCTTAAATGGGGCACCCTGTATCTAAGTATCTCAAAAAAATGCATTTTTTCTTGTGATTGCAACAATATGTAATACTCAATATTTTGTTTTGTCTTAAATAGCTAAAATACTAAAAATCGAAAAAAATATTTTCTAGGTGGCCATGAATTGAATTCTTTAGCGTTTGTTTTTGTTTGTTTACATATCATGAAATTCAAGATTAATTACGTATTTGATTTGATATTTTCGAGTATACTTGTTTAAAAAAGGATTCTAAAATGAATATATTTAAAAACTATGAATAATTAAACATTATAGGTCTTTATTTTCATTACCCTCAATATTACGGGTGAAAATAAAGACGGATAATGCTCAAAATATAGGTCTAAAGCTGGACCTATATTTTGAGCATTATCCGAAGTGACGACAGTCAGAAAACGAAATATTTCAAAGATTATATCACAATTTTAGTGAGTGTGGATCATTTCTAAAGCCAAGAAGTAAGATTTACAAAAAGGAAAATAAAGATTCGACGTTATCTAGCTGTAATATTGAGAAATATATTGGCACAAGTAAATTAAACGTTTTCGCCAAAATTGCTAGTTAGTAAGTGCCCTACCATATGGCTATTGTGTGCTGGAACACCGTCTTGTTGTAAATAAACATTATTTCTTATAGCCAATGGCATGTAATCCAACTCGTCTTTATTTTCATTACCCTCAATATAGCACCCAAAATGTTTAATTTTTCATAGTTTATAAAAATATTCATTTTAGACTGCTTTTTTAAAAAAAATATAATCGAAAATATTTCGTTAACAACGGAATATCAAAACCAATACATAATTAATATTGAATTTTATGACAAACAAACAAAAACAAAAGTTTGCAGAATTCAACTCATGGCCATCTAGAAAATCTTTATTTTTTGTTTTTTGGTATTTCAGCTATTTAGGACAAAACAAAATACCAAGTGTTACATATTGTTGCAATTCCAAGAAAAAATGCAATTTTTTGAGGTACTCAGATACAGAGTGTCCCATTTGAGAAAATAGTAGTTTTGATAATATCTCAAAAATTAAAACATCTATGTTTTTTAAGCACACCACTGGATTCTACGTAAAAAGTCATAAAACTTTCGTATTAAAATTTTGTTTGTATCTCCATAAATAACCAAGTCATAAGAGATAATAAAAATCGGCACATTTTGAGAATCACCCTGTATCTTCTAAACCAGTGGTGGGGAAACTTTTTTTAAGACGGGCCATTTGTAATAACCAGACAATCGTAGCGGGCCAAAGAATAATGCTTAATCGTAGGTAGGTAGTTTTTATGCGGGTCGTCACATTACGAAGTAAGAACGCGTTCAAACATTCTCACGACGGGGGTCTGTCAACTTGGCCCCCCCAACTCAAAATTTTCAAATAAAAAATATTGCGCCCGAAAGGTCTTAACTTGCGCTCACTTGCGCCCAAATATTAAAACTTGCGCTGTTAAGGGTAGAAAGTTATAGCGATTTGAAAATAGGGGGGGCTAAGTTGACGCCAGCCCCCCCATCTCGGAATTTTTAACTTTTTCTTTCATAAATACATTCTATGGAACTTGCGCTGTCAATACCACCTAATTTTACAAGTTGCGCTGCTAAAATACACCCCCTATAAACGAAATAAAGGAGGGTGCCAGCCCCCCCACTTTACATTTTTTAAGTTTTATTGCATTGTACACAAAGCTTAGAAGTTGCGCTCACTTGCGCCATCGAAATTTCTTCAATATCAGTTCTCATGAAAAAGTTATGGCATATTTTATATATACTCGAATCCAGTGCGCGTATTCCCATAATCTCCATGCAACTACAGAAGAGTAATACAATAAACATACTTAACTCACAACTACTGTCCATCTTCGTCGAAAAGCATACATTATACAACCAAAACAGTAATTTTCTATAATATTTGTATATTTATTCCAGTGCCGCATCGTAGTGGTAATATATATTTTTATTATTACTTAAATAATTTTATTTACAAAACAAATAACAATAATTCGATTCAATTAATAAATATAACTTTAACAATGCATTTAAAATGCATTTCTGCCGATTAGAAAAGTTGCGCTGTTTTCCCAGTAGCGTTACAAATAATTTATTATTTAATTTAATTAAATATTTTCAAAACCAAACGTGAAAATTTAAATTTTTTAAGTGATTTTACTTAAACAATGCATAGGAAATGCATCTATGCCAATGAGAAAAGTTGCGCTGTTTTCCCCAGTGGCGTCACAATTAATTTATTATTATTGAATTATATTAAATATTTTCAAAACCAAACGGAAAATTTTGAATTTTCTAAGTGATATTACTTTAACAATGGATAGGAAATGCATTTATGCTAATAAGAAAAGTTGCGCTGTTTTCCCAGTGGCGTCACAATTAATTTATTATTATTGAATTAAATTAAATATTTTCAAAACCAAACGGGAAACTTTGAATTTTCTAAGTGATATAACTTTAAAAATGAATAGGAAATGCATTTATGCCAATGAGAAAAGTTGCGCTGTTTTCCCAGTGGCGTCACAATTAATTTATTATTATTGAATTAAATTAAATGTTTTCAAAACCAAACAATAAATTTTGAATTTTCTAAGTGATATTACTTTAACAATGCATAGGAAATGCATTTATGCTAATAAGAAAAGTTGCGCTGTTTTCCAAGTGGCGTCACAATTAATATATTATTATTGAATTAAATTAAATATTTTCAAAACCAAACGGGAAACTTTGAATTTTCTAAGTGATATTACTTTAACAATGCATAAAAAAATGCATTTATGCTAATGAGAAAAGTTGCGCTGTTTTCCCAGTGGCGTCACAATTAATTTATTATTATTGAATTATATTAAATATTTTCAAAACCAAACAAGAAACTTTGAATTTTCTAAGTAATATTACTTTAAAAATAAATACAAAATGCATTTATGCTAATGAGAAAAGTTGCGCTGTTTTCCCAGTGGCGTCACAATTAATTAATTATTAGTGAATTAAATTAAATATTTTTAAAACCAAACGGAAATTTTTGAATTTTCTAAGTGATATTACTTTAACAATGCACAAAAAATGCATTTATGCTAATAAGAAAAGTTGCGCTGTTTTCCCAGTGGCGTCACAATTAATTTATTATTATTGAATTAAATTAAATATTTTCAAAACCAAACAAAAAATTTTGAATTTTCTAAGTGATATTACTTTACCAATGCATAGGAAATGTATTTATGCTAATGAGAAAAGTTGCGCTGTTTTCCCAGTGGCGTCACAATTAATTTATTATTATTGAAATAATTTAAATATTTTCAAAACCAAACACAAAACTTTGAATTTTCTAAGTGATATTACTTTAAAATTGCATAGGAAATGTATTTATGCTAATGAGAAAAGTTGCGCTGTTTTCCCAGTGGCGTCACAATTAATTAATTATTATTGAATTAAATTAAATATTTTTAAAACCAAACAGAAATTTTTGAATTTTCTAAGTGATATTACTTTAACAATGCACAAAAAATGCATTTATGCTAATGAGAAAAGTTGCGCTGTTTGCCCAGTGGCGTCACAATTAATTTATTATTATTGAATTAAATTAAATGTTTTCAAAACCAAACAATAAATTTTGAATTTTCTAAGTGATATTACTTTAACAATGCATAGGAAATGCATTTATGCTAATAAGAAAAGTTGCGCTGTTTTCCCAGTGGCGTCACAATTAATATATTATTATTGAATTAAATTAAATATTTTCAAAACCAAACGGGAAACTTTGAATTTTCTAAGTGATAATACTTTAACAATGCATCGGAAATGCATTTATGCTAATAAGAAAAGTTGCGCTGTTTTCCCAGTGGCGTCACAATTAATTTATTATTTTTGAATTAAAGTAAATATTTTCAAAACCAAACGGGAAACATTGAATTTTCTAAGTGATATTACTTTAACAAAGAATAGGAAATGCATTTATGCTAATGAGAAAAGTTGCGCTGTTTTCCCAGTGGCGTCACAATTAATTTATTATTATTGAATTAAATTAAATATTTTCAAAACCAAACGGGAAACTTTGAATTTTCTAAGTGATATTACTTTAACAATGCATCGGAAATGCATTTATGCTAATAAGAAAAATTGCGCTGTTTTCCCAGTGGCGTCACAATTAATTTATTATTTTTGAATTAAATTAAATATTTTCAAAACCAAACGGGAAGCATTGAATTTTCTAAGTGATATTACTTTAACAAAGAATAGGAAATGCATTTATGCTAATGAGAAAAGTTGCGCTGTTTTCCCAGTGGCGTCACAATTAATTTATTATTTTTGAATTAAATTAAATATTTTCAAAACCAAACGGGAAACATTGAATTTTCTAAGTGATATTACTTTAACAAAGAATAGGAAATGCATTTATGCTAATGAGAAAAGTTGCGCTGTTTTCCCAGTGGCGTCACAATTAATTTATTATTAGTGAATTAAATTAAATATTTTCAAAACGAAACAGGAAACTTTGAATTTTCTAAGTGATATTACTTTAACAATGCATCGGAAATGCATTTATGCTAATAAGAAAAGTTGCGCTGTTTTCCCAGTGGCGTCACAATTAATTAATTATTTTTCAATTAAATTAAATATTTTCAAAACCAAACGGGAAGCATTGAATTTTCTAAGTGATATTACTTTAACAAAGAATAGGAAATGCATTTATGCTAATGAGAAAAGTTGCGCTGTTTTCCCAGTGGCGTCACAATTAATTTATTATTATTGAATTAAATTAAATATTTTCAAAACCAATCGGAAAATTTTGAATTTTCTAAGTGATATTACTCTAACAATGCATAAGAAATGCATTTATGCTAATGAGAAAAGTTGCGCTGTTTTCCCAGTGGCGTCACAATTAATTTATTATTATTGAATTATATTAAATATTTTTAAAACCAAACACAAAATTTTGAATTTTCTAAGTGATATTACTTTAACAATGCATAGGAAATGCATTTATGCTAATGAGAAAAGTTTCGCTGTTTTCCCAGTGGCGTCACGATTAATTTATTATTATTGAATTAAATTAAATATTTTCAAAACCAAACAGAAAATTTTGAATTTTCTAAGTGATATTACTTTAACAATGCATAGGAAATGCATTTATGCTAATGAGAAAAGTTGCGCTGTTTTCCCAGTGGCGTCACAATTAATTTATTATTATTGAATTAAATTAAATATTTTCAAAACCAAACCGAAAATTTTGAATTTTCTAAGTGATATTACTTTAACAATGCATAGGAAATGCATTTATGCTAATGAGAAAAGTTGTGCTGTTTTCCCAGGAGCGAAAAAAAAAAACAGAAACAATACAAAATTGCAGTTTGTGTAATAATAAATTATTATTTGAAACACAGTTAAGCAAGTTCATATTCATAGAACCCGTTAACACGGATAGTAAAACATTGAATTTAGTAACTCATTTAGAAAATATTCCGTTTAAACTAAATGTACAGAACAAACTGTTTATTTTACGTGGTGTGGTGGGTTTTATACCGGGTCATTTTATAGCATTTTGCAGAAGACATAATGGCTTATGGGAGTAATACAATGACTTGCTTCCAAGCAAAAATCATTGTTCAAGATCAAAAGAAGTAGAGGTTAATATGTTCCTATATACAATGTAGGGTGACCGACGGGAACCATCTGTTTTTGGGAATGATCACTGACGCCACTGGGAAAACAGCGCAACTTTTCTCATTAGCATAAATGCATTTCCTATGCATTGTTAAAGTAATATCACTTAGAAAATTCAAAATTTTCCGTTTGGTTTTGAAAATATTTAATTTAATTCAATAATAATAAATTAATTGTGACGCCACTGGGAAAACAGCGCAACTTTTCTCATTAGCATAAATGCATTTCCTATGCACTGTTAAAGTAATATCACTTAGAAAATTCAACATTTTCTGTTTGGTTTTGAAAACATTTAATTTAATTCAATAATAATAAATTAATTGTGACGCCACTGGGAAAACAGCGCAACTTTTCTCATTAGCATAAATGCATTTCCTATTCATTGTTAAAGTAATATTACTTAGAAAATTCAAAGTTTCCCGTTTGGTTTTGAAAATATTTAATTTAATTCAATAATAATAAATTAATTGTGACGCCACTGGGAAAACAGCGCAACTTTTCTCATCATCATAAATGCATTTTCTATGCATTGTTAAAGTAATATCACTTAGAAAATTCAAAATTTTCCGTTTGGTTTTGAAAACATTTAATTTAATTCAATAATAATAATTTAATTGTGACGCCACTGGGAAAACAGCGCAACTTTTCTCATTAGCATAAATGCATTTCCTATGCATTGTTAAAGTAATATCACTTATAGAAATAAAAATTTTCCGTTTGGTTTGAAAAATATTTAATTTAATTAAATAATAATAAATTAATTGTGACGCCACTGGGAAAACAGCGCAACTTTTCTCATTGGCATAGATGCATTTCTTATGCATTGTTTAAGTAAAATCACTTAAAAAATTTAAATTTTCACGTTTGGTTTTAAAAATATTTAATTAAATTAAATAATAAATTAGTTGTAACGCTACTGGGAAAACAGCGCAACTTTTCTAATCAGCAGAAATGCATTTTAAATACATTGTTAAAGTTATATTTATTAATTGAATCGAATTATTGTTATATGTTCTGGAAATAAAATTATTTAAGTAATAATAAAAATATATATTTCCACCATGATACAGCACTGGAATAAATATGCAAAAATTATAGAAAATTACTGTTTTGGTTGTATAATGTATGCTTTTCGACGAAGATGGACAGTGGTTGTGAGTTAAGTATGTTTATTGTATTACTCTTCTGTAGTTGCATGGAGATTATGGGAATACGCGCACTGGATTCGAGTATATATAAAATATGCCATAACTTTTTCATGAGAACTGATATTGAAGAAATTTCGATGGCGCAAGTGAGCGCAACTTCTAAGCTTTGTGTACAATGCAATAAAACTTAAAAAATGTAAAGTGGGGGGGCTGGCACCCTCCTTTATTTCGTTTATAGGGGGTGTATTTTTGCAGCGCAACTTGTAAAATTAGGTGGTATCGACAGCGCAAGTTCCATAGAATGTATTTATGAAAGAAAAAGTTGAAAATTCCGAGATGGGGGGGCTGGCGTCAACTTAGCCCCCCCTATTTTCAAATCGCTATAACTTTCTACCCTTAACAGCGCAAGTTTTAATATTTGGGCGCAAGTGAGCGCAAGTTAAGACCTTTCGGGCGCAATATTTTTTATTTGAAAATTTTGAGTTGGGGGGGCCAAGTTGACAGACCCTCACGACGGCACTCTTAAACGGGCCGCATTAAACCTTTCCGCGGGCCGGACTTGGCCCGCGGGCCGTAGTTTCCCCATCACTGTTCTAAACCAATCTAGTTAGCTTAGATCTGATTGCGCCATTAAACTAAACACTAAAATTTGTATCTTTTATGGTGGCAAATATTAAAACTATAGAATTACATATTTTCTTGTAAAAACATGTGCACTTGTTTCTGTAGGCATGATGAACAACAATATTTTAAAATAAAATTGTTTTTCAGAAGACAATTACAATTTTGTATCCCCTTTCTAAGCATATTTGTCAGAAAGATACCCAATAAACTTATTAAAAATGCTTTAATTTTAAATTTCATAGTACTACATTTTACACATTTTTTTAAAATTTCAAACTCCAATGATTCATTTTTCTTTACTTGTGGCATATCACGTTATTACAATAAGCCGTTCAGGTTTGTGAGATTGTTATAGGCAATTTAAATCACAGCAAATATATGTTAATCAAGTTGCCTATAACAATCCGACATCCGTAATCGTCTGCCTTCGTTCGTTTTCGTGCCGTGTGTGCGCAAAATTCAAATTAATGACGCGTCTGCTTTATTCCGGCCGGCGTTCCTCTTCAGCAACATAGGATTCAGTAGACCGCGTGCATCTGTGTGGGGTGCATCTCCACCCAGCTCACCACGTCCTGTGACTTCAACTAACATACAAAAAAAAAAAACACCTGAATTCCAACAATAATGTGATAAACCGCGACAAATTACGAAATCTCTGTGCGCACTTTTTTCTACGAAACGTTCTTTGTGTTGTGAGTGGTGGATATTCTCGTCGACGACACAGTGGGGAAAAAGGATCGGACGCCGGAAATGCTGCCCTTCGTACTACTCGTCTTCGGTACGTCAAATATTTATTGTTAATAAATAATATACAAAAAATGTTTCACTGTTCAAGTGAATGTTTAAAAAACAACATTTGGATTTGTTGATTTTTGTAGTGTGTAACATTGGGGTAGGTTTTTGTGCTAGGTTTACCTGCTTACCGACCCCCGGTGTATTTTAATGAGTAATACGATAGGGGAGGTTGACAGAGGAGGGCTCGTGTGTATGTGTGAGAGGGTACTCAGGGTTGTTAGCGCAGGTTTATTTATAAAAAAATCAATTTGTTTTAAAGTGTATTCAGAAAAAGGCTTTTTCCATCATTCATTACAACTATTTCAAAAAATAATTAAAAATTATAATCTCTTGTTTTGTTTTACCTCGAAAAGGAAAACAAATCGAGTGTTTTTTTTAAATTTATTTATTTATGTTTAACTATAGTTATGTGCCGGTTTATTTATACCAGGTGTAACACAAAACAGACATAAATTTAAAATTTGCTAGGTTTATACTAAAAACAAATTGGAGTGACATCGATTTTGACATTTTAAATAGAACACCCCACTGAACACGGAAACATTTTAAACATTGCACGAATATTGAACATGATAATAAAATAAAAAAATTGTATTATAAATATTACAGCAAAGTTGTAGTAACGTTACAAACATCATACAGGGATTTTTTCTTTTAAATATACACACAGGGAGTTTTTCTTTGAAGTATACTTATTCCAAATTCAGCTTATTTTCTTTAAATCTTTAGATATTCGTTCTGTTCTTAAAAGAGTTTAATTTGAAGCTTTAAACGAGTGTTTTCCACTCCCAGACTAAGCATAAAGTAAAATTTCGAGTTTAGAAAAGCCCCGTGAAAATTTGTCGAGGGTCGCGCAGCGACCCGAGACGAATTTTCTGGGCTCTTCTAAGTTCGAAATTTTACTTCATGCGCCACGCGTATAAAACACTAAAATATTGTGAAATTTATGTAAATTTGAACCTCACTTGAAATCAGTATTTTATACGCGTGGCGCATAAAGTAAAATTTCGAGTTTAGAAAAGCCCAGAAAATTTGTCTCGGGTCGCTGCGCGACCCTCGACAAATTTTCACGGGGCTTTTCTAAACTCGAAATTTTACTTTATGCTTAGTCTGGGAGTGGAAAACACTGGTTTAAAGCTTCAAATTGAACTCTTTAAAAAAAAACAACGAATATCTAAAGATTTAAAGAAAATAGGCTGAATTTGGAAATAGTATACTTTGAAAAGCTCTCTGTATAAACGTATTCCGTGTAATATTTATTTATATACATTACGTAAACCCTGAAAATGATACTAAAATTTAAATTGGTTTTATAACGTTTCAAAAATGTTGCAGCAAAGTAGCACAACGTTGCCCAATTGTTACAATTTTGCTTTTATAGAATATTGCATTGTGAACAGTGGATAAATATTGAAAATTGTAACATTTCATTTCTAACATTCTACATTTACTGTTGCTGCAGTACAACATTATGATTTATACATTTCATGGATATTGAACATAAAGGGTGTCCCAGCAAGAGCGCCGGATTTAAATTTGCCGCCATTTTGTTAATACGAGTTGTACGGTGATTTTTTTTTGACAGTTGTCAAGTACAGACCACGCGATTTAAGAATATTGAGAAGTATTCAAACGAACAACGTTTAATTATTGTAAAAACACATTACAAAAATGGTGAAAGTTTTGCGAAAACAATTCGCATATTACGTCAAGTTTTCGGTCGCCATTATGCGCCAAATGAATCGACAGTGAGGCGTTTAATTACAAAATTTGAGACCAAATTTACGTTGATGGATCAGAAGACCATTGTTCGTCGTCGTCCTTGTCGGTCACTCGAAAATATAGACACAGTAAGGGAATCTGTGGCCGAGAATCCAGGAACTTCCATTCGGCATCGTGGTCAAGAATTAAACATTTCCAAAACCACTATGCAACGAATTTTGGTAAAAGATCTGCATTTGCACGCGTACAAAATTCAATTGGTGCAAGAAATCAAGCCAAGGGACCATGAGCAGCGCCGTGGATTTGCTGATTGGGTGTTGGAACATTATCAAATTAATCCGGATTTTTCGAAGAAAATCATTTTTTCAGATGAGGCACATTTTCAACTCGACGGATACGTAAATAAACAAAACTGTCGGATTGGGGGTGCTGAAAATCCTTGTGTGGTACTCGAACAGCCAATGCATCCACCGCGAGTAACGGTTTTGTGCGCATTTTGGGCTGGCGGAGTGATTGGGCCGTATTTCTTTGAAAATGCGGCTGGAAATGCGCTAACTGTTACTGGTGTCCGGTATCGGGAAATGTTAACGGAGTTTTTGTGGCCCGAATTGGATGTAAATGATGTGGAGCACATGTTTTTCCAACAAGACGGTGCGACCTGCCACACAGCACGTGAAACAATGGTGTTACTGCAGACCAAATTTCCAGGCCGTGTCATTTCTCGATTTGGCGATCAACATTGGCCACCAAGATCGTGCGATCTAACGCCGATGGACTTTTTTCTTTGGGGCTATGTGAAGCAAAAGGTGTATGCAAATAAGCCTGAAACAGTTCAACATCTTAAAGAGGAAATCCGGCGCGTTATTGGTGAAATACAGCCACATTTATGCGAAAACGTTATTCAAAATTTCAACAAAAGAATAACCCTGTGCCAGAGGTTTCGTGGTGGCCATTTGCCTGATGTTGTATTTCATGTTTAATCGGAACTATTTTTCTTTATGTTGAAACAAAAATGTTTGCTTAATTCAAAAAATAAATATGTTTTTCTTTATAATTAAATCCGGCGCTCTTGTTGGGACACCCTTTATAACTGTAATGCAAAATAATATATATCGTATAAAATCTGTGTCTTAAAGCTAAAAAGGCCAATGTCAAAAATTCCGCATTTGAGAATTGAAAGTTTTTATCAAAAAATAGTATAATTCTAAGTTACATAAAGTAGAAGTTAAATGTTTCAACTTTGGTTCATACAGAGATTTTTATGTAACACCGAACATTTTCGTATGTTCGATTTGTCAAGCCAAAGCAATTAATACGATTTGACACCTTCAATTTTTAGGTTATGTGTAAATTGGGTTGCCTATATGACCATTACAAATTATAGCCAATCAATTGCAATTAATGCCTAAACTTATTTCAGTACAAATTGTGCCAATTACAGCATATGTGACTTAAATCTTTAGATAATCGTCGTTTTTTTTTTTTTAAAGAGTTCAATGCAAAACTTAAAACGAGTGTTTTCCACTCCCAGACTAAGCATGAAGTAAAATTTCGAGTTTAGAAAAGCCTGAAAATTTGGTTTGGTCGCGTAGCGCGAAGCGCGGAGCGACCAAACCAAATTTTCAGGCTTTCTAAACTCGAAATTTTACTTCATGCGCCACCGGTATAAAGCACTGACATATTGCAAAGTTTGAAATATATTTCGAGCTTCAGAGTGTTTCAGTGTCTTACACGGGTGGCACATGAAGTAAAATTTCGAGTTTAGAAAAGCCTGAAACCAAATTTTCAGGCTTTTCTAAACTCGAAATTTTACTTCATGCTTAACCTGGGAGTGGAAAACACTCGTTTAAAGCTTCAAATTAAATTCTTTTTATAAACCGAGTGTCGGAAAATGTACAACGTATGCGTTTGTATAGTTCTCTGTATGAAAACTAACATTGATAATGTTCGGTATTACATAAAGCTCTCTGTATACGGAGAGTTTTATATAACACCGAACATTTTTATAAAATACGATTTCACACCTTTAATTTTTAGGTTATGTGTAAATTGGGTTGCCTATATGACCATTACAAATTATAGCCAATCAATCGCAATTAATGCCTAAACTTATTTCAGTACAAATTGTGCCAATTACAGCGTATGTGACTTATATCTTTAGATAATCGTCGTTTTTTTCTAAAAAGAGTTCAATGCAAAACTTAAAACGAGTGTTTTCCACTCCCAGACTAAGCATGAAGTAAAATTTCGAGTTTAGAAAAGCCTGAAAATTTGGTTTGGTCGCGTAGCGCTTCGCGCTACGCGACCAAACCAAATTTTCAGGCTTTTCTAAACTCGAAATTTTTGTGTTGTATATAAACGATATTGGAAACTGCTTAAGTCACTGCAAATTCCATCTATTCGCAGATGATACTATTATATACAGAACATCAGTAGACATAATAAAAGCAACAAATGAAATAAATAGCGACTTAATTAATTTAAACAATTGGTTACAGGATAATAGTTTGAAAATTAATACAACCAAAACAAAAGCAATGATAATTAGCAGAAAAGATCAGTCCATAGAAAATAATACAATTAAATTCAATAATAGCCCCATAACATATGTCAATACAATAAAATACCTAGGAGTTCAATTAGATAAACGATTACAGTTCAATGAACATATAGATTATACATGTAAAAAAATAGGAAAAAAGTTAGGAGTATTAAGACGAAGTAGTTATTATATGTCGCAAGCTACCAAAAAAAACAATATATAACACTATTATACTACCACATTTTCACTTTGCAGGATCTATTCTTTATCTTGCAAATAGTGGATCTTTGAATAGACTCCAAATATTGCAAAATAAAGGAATGAGAATAATTTTAAATTGTAATAAATATACAAGTATAAGAACGATGTTAGAACAACTGGATTGGATAAACATAGAGAATTTTGTAAAATTTAAGGCATTAATTTTTATTCACAAAGTTTACACTGGGAAGATGCCCAAATACTTTGATGAAAGTATCATCACTAATGCAGACATCCATACGTACAACACAAGAGGCAGAGGAAATATTTTTCTCCCATTCAAAAACACAAAGGCAGGACAGAATTCACTCTTTTTTAAAGCTGCTCAAGAACACAACAAGCTATCAATAAAAATAAAAGAAGAAGAAAATATTAATAAGTTTAAATCAAAGTTGCTAGATTACTTGAAGAGTCTTCAGAAATAGTCGTAGTGTATGGGCTGTGCATTATGTGTATATATTATTAATTGTTCCTATATGTATAAGTACAAATTTTAAATAAGTATTATTACCTTTTTAGTTATTGTTTTTTTGCATAAATGTATAAGTATTGTTGTATTATGGATTTATTATTTTTACATAGATATTTAAGTATGGTTTTAGACTGATTTTATTAAAGTAGTAAAAAGATTATATATTAAGTATTATTATGTGATAAATTTATTATACATACACAATTTATAGATTAAGGATGATCAAATGTTTATTTTATATATATATATATATATATAGATATACATATATTTTTCTATGTTATTATATAGCAAAGATGCTAAATAAAAAAAAAGAAAAAAAAATTACTTCATGCTTAACCTGGGAGTGGAAAACACTCGTTTAAAGCTTCAAATTAAATTCTTTTTATAAACCGAGTGTCGGAAAATGTACAACGTATGCGTTTGTATAGTTCTCTGTATGAAAATTAACATTGATAATGTTCGGTATTACATAAAGCTCTCTGTATACGGAGAGTTTTATATAACACCGAACATTTTTATAAAATACGATTTGACACCTTTAATTTTTAAGTTATGTGTAAATTGGGTTGCCTATATGACAATTACAAATTGTAGCTAATCATTTGCAATTGATGCCTCAACTTGTACATACAGGGAGTTTTTCTTTCAAGTATACATGTCTCAATTACAGCGTATATGCCGTAAATCTTAAGATAATGGGTGTTTTTTTAAAAGGAGTTAAATTTGAAACTTAAAATGCGTGTGTTCCACTCCCAGACTAAGCATGAAGTAAAATTTCGAGTTTAGAAAAGCCTGAAAATTTGGTTTGGTCGCGTAGCGCGAAGCGCGGAGCGGCCAAACCAAATTTTCAGGCTTTTCTAAACTCGAAATTTTACTTCATGCGCCACCGGTACAAAACACTGACATATTACGAAGTTTAAGACACACTGCTGAACTTTTCATTGAATCGGTGTTTTGTACCGGTGGCGCATGAAGTAAAATTTCGAGTTTAGAAAAGCCTGAAAATTTATCTTGGCCGCTCCGCGCTTCGCGCTACGCGACCAAACCAAATTTTCAGGCTTTTCTAAACTCGAAATTTTACTTCATGCTTAGCCTGGGAGTGGAAAACACTCGTTTAAAGCTTCAAATTGTATTCTTTTAATAAACCGAACGTGGTAAAATGTACAACGTCTGCATATGTATACTTAAATGGCATATTCTCGTTATGAGTATGTTCGGTGTTACATAAAACTCTCTGTATATGTTTGCATATAATCTGTTTTTAACAAAATTTTACTTTCCAAAAATAATTATTTTGTTCTTTAGCTCCAAGCCACAGAAATACAAGAATGATTTTCTTAAATAAGTTAAAAAATATTAAAATTAGTTATATTATTAAATTCTCGAACAAGATCAATTATTTAAGTACTTGGGGTACTGTCGATTCCTAAACCCCGCGAATCTATGATTTAACATGACTTCAAGACTAAGATTTTTTTGTTTGTTTTATAAACATGTTTTCTTGTTGATAACTCCCCTCCCTGTATTAGATTTATTTACCAAAAATTAACAAGATATGCAACGTAAAGCATTTTACTAATTTTCATTTCACTCTGTATTAAATCAACCTTTTTATGACTAAATCAATAAATAATCACCAATATATGTTTGTTGGTCGACTTAAACCAAGAAATAAATATTGCATTGAGATTACAAGAGAAATATATTTTATAACGTTCACTTTATTGCCGTACATCGGGTTGCATACAATTAGGATTTTATGCATTCATTGTATGCAAATTAACGTACATAAATTTGTATGTTGGGTGGTATACAACTAGCAGTAACTGTTCGTGTTGCATGGATGTTGCTTCGTCAACATTTTTCTTCGAATGTTAGCATGCAACGTTCTTGCAAGCGGATATTAGCGTCTATGCAACCTTTTTCAGCAATTATGCAACTCAAAATGCAACGTTTTAGCAACGTTACAAACATTGTATAAACGTTTTCTGTGCAATATTGTATATGAATCAATATTGCACGGAAAATGTTTATGTTATTATTAAATCAAGAAATCAACAAATTTAATAATATTGGTAATGATACATCTAAATTAAAACAAAATTTGATACATAATAGATCATCAGAAAAATTTACAAATTAAAGAAAGGACTAAAACATTCAGTTAAACCAAAAACGCTACCAATAGAAGACATTATTAATGACGTGGAAATAGCATGCTCAAAATTAAACACGGACGATTCAACACTTTTTAGGAATATGATAAAAGAAGAAACAGAAAAATGTATTAAAAAAACTTCAAGAAGTCATCACCAAACCAGAAACAGAGAGACAGCATTAGTTAAAAAATTGAAAGAAAGAGATGTTTTTTATTTGAAATCAGATAAAGGTAATGGCATAGTTATTGTTAAAAAATGTGATTATTTCAATAGTGTTAAATTAATGTTAGATTGTGGACCATATATTCAACAATCAAAAAATCCTTTAAATAACTATGTAAAGATAATTAACAAAATTTTAAGTGAACCAACACCATTATTTGATAAAAAATTTAAATCAAAATTAAAAATTAATAATCCAAAACTGCCTAAATTATATTGTTTGCCTAAAATTCACAAACCCGGTAATAAATTTAGACCAATTGTTTCTAACATAAATTCTCCTACATACAAAATTGCAAAATGGTTAGTTAATGAATTTAAACAACTCAAAATTAACAATGATTTTTCTATTAAAAACTCTTTTGAACTGACCAAAAAACTAGAAAATGTAATTATACAAGAAGACGACTTATTGATCTCATTTGATGTAGAATCTTTATTCCCTAGTATACCAATTAATGAAACTTTAATTATTCTCGAAAATTTATTAAAAACAAATGGTAAAAATCAAGAAGAAATAAATCATTATATAAAATTAACAACTTTAGTTATGGATTTTAACACTTTTGAATTTAATGGAATATTTTATAAACAAACATTTGGCACTGCTATGGGTAATCCATTATCCCCCTTTTTAGCAAACATTTTCATGAACCATTTAGAAAATATTGCGAAGAACAGCATACAATATTTCCCAAATTTATGGTTAAGGTATGTTGATGATATTTTCACAATTATTAAAACCAATACCGATATTCAAAATTTTACAAATCAATTAAATAAATTATTTACTAGCATAAATTTTACATATGAAATTGAGATCAATGGTCAACTTCCTTTCTTAGACCTACTAGTTATAAAAAACAATAACAAATTATCCTTTAATATTTTTAGAAAACCCACCCACACCTTTAATTACATTCACTCAAGTTCACATAGTCCTTTCAAACATAAACTATCGTCTTTTAATAGTATGATTTATAGAGCTATCCAGTTACCAATATCTGAAGATAATAGAAAAAGTGAGTTTACATTAATTTTAGATTTAGCCAAAGCATTAAATTACGATACTAACATTATTCAGAAATTAATCAATAAACATAAAAGAACACATTCCATTCGTCTAGCATCACGTTTAGAACCAATAATAGAATCTAATACAAATAAAAATTACTGTAAAATTATTCACGAACCAAAATTAACTAATCAAATTAATAAAATTTATAAAAAATTCAATCTTAAACCTGCATACTACACAAAAAACAAAATTAAACTTTTATTGGGGAATACTTTTAAGAAAATTGATGATCATGAAAAGTCTGGGATTTATTCATCAAAATGCAGCAATTGCAACAAAATGTATATTGGACAAACTATACGAAATTTAAAAACTAGGTTTAAAGAACATATTTACCATACTAAAAACCATAACCCAGATAAATCTGCGATAGCTTATCATACATTAACCACGGGACACAAATTTATTATAAATAATTTGAAATTACTAAAAGAATCTAACCATTTTCAACTAAACATGTTAGAAGCAATTGAAATGCACAGAAATAGGAATAACCTTCTAAATTTTGATTTAAGTCCTTTAAACAACCCACTTTTAAATTTAATTCCTTAAACTAGCCTGCCTTTATCTGATTTCAAATAAATCGCACTTGGTTGTGAAAATAGTTGTATTTCTATTTTTATTTATTTACGAAAATGTCAATTAGTTTTTTCTATTGATAAAGGGTACATTGTACCCAAAATGTACATATAGAATTAAAATAAAAAAGTGAAGTAAAAGGAATAAAGGAATAACTTAACTAATTACCAATTACCTAAATGTTGAAAATAAAACTAAAATTAACATTGTTTTATAACGTTTCAAAAATTTTGCGGCAAAGCAACACAACGTTGTATAATCATTACAATTTGACTTTTATGCCGTTACTGTAACTTTTATATTGTTGCTGTAATGCAGTATTGTGGTTTACATATTTCATGGACATTGAACATACATGGAGCTTTTTATTTAAGTAAACATATCGCAATTATATGCTGTAAATCTTCAGATATACGTTGTTTTTTATTTTAAAGTTCAATCCAAAGCATTGAACGAGTGTTTTCTACTCTCAGATTAAGCATGAAGTAAAATTTCGAGTTTAGAAAAGCCTTAAAATTTGGCCAAACCAACTTTTCAGGCTTTCCTAAACGAAATTTTACTTCGTGCGCTATGCGTATAAGGCGCTGATTTCAATTGAAGTTGAAGTTAGTGCTTGTAGAGTTTAAGGGTACTGGGGGGTAATGTCCCCCCTAGACTACACATTACTTTTTGTAAGATATTTTTTTTCTTGTTCTCTTGTTACTAATATCTATTTGTATCTTGGACCCATTTAAACCGCGAAATAAATATTGCATTGAGTTTACAAGAGAAACATCCCTATAACGTTCACTTTAGGGCTGCTGTTATCCGGATACAAATTATTACGCATATTCGTTATGCGTATTATCTGCATACCGAATATTCGAATAATCCCTAACAATATATTCGTATATCCCGTATATCCGGATAATGCGTATATTCAGATGATGCGAATATCCTGATAATGCGTATATCCGTATTTAAAAAAAATAATATTGCCAATATTTAAAATATTGACAATTTCTGATTAAAGCCCGAGAGCTTTGGCTAAAGGGCTTTAATCTTTGATAATTAATGCTTGATATGTCGAGTTAAATTGTCTAAAAATGCAAGATTTTAAAATAAATTATTTAAAAAATTAATAGTCGTTATATGAAAAGGTTGTGTTATATTTATAAAGATTATTTATTAAATCATTCATGTAACCTTTATATATTCCTTATAGTCATCCCCGTTCTCCTTCCGCATATTTCAAGCCCAATCCTTTAAAATTTCAGCTATCACTCCATTTGGGGTTGCTTTCTCCAATTCGTAATTTTTAGCCTCACAAAATTTTTCAAATTGACGCCATACACATGTCTTGCATCTATTTGTATTTATTGGTACGAAGTTTTTAACAATTTCGTCAATTTCTGCCGTGAAATATTATTACAAAATTTTCGTTAATTTATAATTATTTAATTGATGAGGCGGATACATGATGAAACTCCATAATACTATTTGAAATAAAACAACACAGTTAGGAGGGTTTCACTTTTATTGTTGAACACTGCAACATGTTTCACCACACAGTGGCTTCATCAGGCAGATGAAATAATAATAATAATAATAATAATAATAATTATTTCATCTGCCTGATGAAGCCACTATGTGGTGAAACATGTTGCAGTGTTCAACAATAAAAGTGAAACCCTCCCAACTGTGTTGTTTTATTTCAAATAGTTAATTTATAAATTTGTTTTTGCAAATTTTATAAATTTTCAAAACTTTGACACTGAATTTTTAGTCGATTTTCAAAGTTGTGGCGGTTTTCGAGAATTTTCTACATTTCCATTAATTTTCGAAAGTCTGACGGTTTTGTCAGTTTATTTATTTATTAAACGGTATAACACCTTTTTACATAATAATAACAAAGGTATGCGATATGTTAAAGTAGAGTTAAGTTAAGTTATATACAAAATGAAAATTTTAAAAATTGACGTCCAAGCAGTACGATTAGTATTAATCTTGAATTTCCTAGATTTCCGTTGATTTTCTAAATATTTACGGTCCTAAATTTCATAAATGTTTGTTGATTTTTAAAATATTTACTCTTTTCAGTGATTTACAAATTTTAACACTTTTCGGTAATTTTAAAAATGTTAGCAATTTTAAGTTTTCGTTAATTTTTGAAATCTCGGCTGTTTTTATGGACTTCCTAAATTATCGTTAATTTATAAAATGTTAACGATTTACACTTGGAAATTTTTGTGAATTTCCTAAATGTTTGTTAAACTTAAAAATGTTGACGCTATTCGCGAATTCTGTCGGTTTTTCTGAATTTCCATTGATTATAAAAATCTTTGGTCGGTTTTCGTGAAATTTAAAAATTCAGTGATTTTTTTGCAATAAATTTTTGAATTTCACGAAAACCGAAAGAAGATTTTTCAAATCAACAGACATTCAGGAAAACCGACAGAATATTGAAAATTCGCGAATAGCGTCAACATTTTCAAATTTAACAAACATTAAGGAAACTCACGTAAATTACCAAGATTTTACAAATTGATTCAAGACTTGAAACCTCATTTATGAAATATATAACATTTTTTAAAAATAACGAAAATCTAAGAAATTCATGATTATTAATAATTAACGAAAATCTAGGAAGTTTATGAAAATCGTTTAACAATTTGAAAGTTAACGGAAATCTTTGAAACTTTACGAAACGCATTAAGATTTTAAAAATTGAAGATATTTTCAAAATAACCGTTATAATATTTATCACTAAACAATTTTTAATTTTAAATCTAAAAGGCGTCAAAATATTCAAATTAACAATAATTTTGGAAATTCATGAATTAACGAATTTATGGCATTCATGAAAAGTATCAACATTTTTAGAATTAACGTTTAACCCAGAAAATTCACGAAAACCGTAAAAATTGTGATAACTACGAAAGTCTAAGATTTTCAAGGATGTTAAGAAATTCTAAAAATATTGAAAATCTCATACACATTTTAAATTTTATAAATCGAGAAAAATCTCAAAATAATAAACATTTTATGAATATCTAGAAAAATCACTAAGACTGCTAAGATATTAAAATTTGAATTTTACTTGAGATCAGTGTTTTAGACGCGTTGCGCATGAAGCAAAATTTTGAGTTGAGAAAAGCCCAAAAAATTTGGATTTGGACGCGCAGGGTCCAATCCAAATTCGGGCTATTCTAATCTAGAAAAATCACGAAAACTGCTAAGATATTAAAATTTGAATTTTACTTGAGATCAGTGTTTTAGACGCGTGGCGCATGAAGTAAAATTTTGAGTTGAGAAAAGCCCGAATTTGGATTTGGACGCTGCACGTCCAAATCCAAATTTTTGGGCCTTTTCTCAACTCGAAATTTTACTTTATGTTTATTCTGGGAGTGGAAGGCATTCGTTCGAAAATTGTTAATATCTTATTTTGTTTGTTTCTGTTTTGTAGACAAAAAAATAGTAATATTAAAAAAGTTGTGAAATGATGAATATTTAGACAAGAAATAAAATTTGTTAAAAACGAAAAAAATTACAACTCTATTATTAAAATTTAGAAAATTCACAAAAACTGCTTAAATATTAAATTTTGAATTTTACTTAAGATCAGTGTTTTATACGCGTGGCGCATGAATTAAAATTTCATGTTGAGAAAAGCCCGAATTTAAATATTAAAATTTCAATGTTACTTAAGATCAGTGTTTTACACGCGTGGCGCATGAAGTAAAATAAAAAGCCCGAATTTGGATTACTTGAGATCAGTGTTTTAGACGCGTGGCGCATGAAGTAAAATTTTGAGTTGAGAAAAGCCCGAATTTGGATTTGGACGCTGCGCGTCCAAATCCAAATTCTTGGGGCTTTTCTCAACTCGAAATTTTACTTCATGCTTAATCTGGGAGTGGAAGACATTCGTTCGATAATTGTCAATATTTTATTTTGTTTGTTTCCGTTATGTACACAAAAAATAGTAATATTAAAAAAAGTTGTAAAATGATGAATTTTTTTATTATGTTAATTTATTTATATTTTAAACACTATTTTTATCCCTTGACTTTTAAGACATTAATTTTACTACTTTTGACTGCTCTCTTTTAAATCGTTTGTATCGTCTGTGATTTTATTTTTATATTAATGTTTATTTTTATTTTAATGTTTATTTATTTTAATGTTTATTTATTTATTTAATATTTTAAAACTGTATTTGTATCATTTATGTGTTTCTATTGTTTGGGGTTGGTGATCTCACACTTCTTCTCACATCTGACATTTGATTTTTATTTTTTTAAATTTTTTGTCACATAGGTATAGATATTATTATTCATATTTACGATTATTATATATATTGTTACTACTATTTTTATATTATATGTATTATTGACGTGTGTAAAACAATTGTTAAAGCACTAATAAAAAAAATAAAATAATAAAAAATAAAATAAAATAAAAATATAAGAAACCAAATTAACGAAAAAAAAAAAAAAAAACTTTATTCATTCAAAATTGAAATCATCAATTTTTATAACAATCGATGAAAAGCTTGGATATTTACGAAAAGAGTCGACATTTTCAAGTGACGAAAATCTTGAGTTTTCGTAATAAACGTCGAGAATTCGAAAATTAACGAACATTTTGGAAACTCACTAAAAACTCATAATTTTTTAAATTCAACGTATATCTTAGAAAATTAATAAAAGTTGTAAATATCTTGACAATTATTAAACAACTTTAAAATTCTCGAAGGAAGTCGAAATTTTCGAAAATTAACCTAAATCGTCAACATTTTGAAAATTAATTAAAACTAAAACGTTACAAATATACGAACAGCGTTTTTTTCAAAATTGACGAAAATCTAGAAATTTTAAAAAGTATTTTTATTATTATTATATTAAAATTTACGATAATCTGAGAAATTCATTAAAAATTGAGAAACATCTTTTAAAAATTTATCAATATTTTTCAAATTAACGGAAATCCGAGAAATGGACGAAAATTGCTAAGAATTTAGAAATTTGAGAAACCTATGAAAATGGTCAAGATTTTAAAAATTGATGAAGGTTCATAGGAAAAAATGAAATTTTATAATTTGACGAAAATCTCGGAATATTGAAAATCTCATTAACATTTTATAAATATTGAAAATCTTAGGAATATCTCGAAATATTAAAAATTGAAGAAAACTTTCGAGTTTAGAAGAGCCTGAAAATTAAGTTTAATCAAGGAATGAAAACACTCGTTATAAGCTTCAAATTGAACTCTATTATAAAATCCACGAATACCTTAAAATTTACAGCGTAAACATCGAGATATGTATACTTAAAAGACACCTTCCTGTATAAATGTTTCTCCAAAATTCACAATTTTGAAGCCTATATTACTATCACAAAAAAAATCACTTTTAGTAATGTTTTTTTGTTTGTTGGTTGTGAGTCTCCGATTGCATCCAATTGATTTTTTTAAAATTTGTATACATGGGATTCTATATGTGGACGACAGGAATAATGGCCTCCTCCTTCAAAGAAATCTCGACTCAAGCGAAACGAGAATTGAAGTGGATATATCCGCGTGTTTGATTATTGAATGACGGGTATTTACGGATCCGATTGTATGTTTTCGCATACACAAACCGAACGAATCGGAATGATACAATGCATGTACTTAGTCTGATTAAAAATACACAATTTCAATTTTAATCATTTCCATGGGCGTAGTCAGAATTTTCACGAAGAGGGGCCAAAATATATAAAATATGCCATATTTAGTAAATCGTCAGAAATGTCGTAAAATTATGAATATCAAGAAATTCAATTGAATGTAAATAATCAACAACAATATAACAAGGCCTTTTCAAATAGCCGACTATTATTTTTTACTAATTTGTTGAGAAGGCTTGCATTTTGACAATTCAAACGAGACTAAATATCAAGCATTAATAATCTGATTAAAGCCCGAGAGCTTTGCTCGAGGGCTTTAATCTTTGATAATTAATGCTTGATATGTCGAGTTAAATTGTCTAAAAATGCAAGATTTCGAAATAAATTATTTAAAAAAAGAATAGTTGCTATATGAAAAGGTCGTGTTATATTTATTAAGACTCTTTATTGAATCATTCATATAAACTTAATTATATATTCCTTATAGTCATCCCCGTTCTCCTTCCGCATATTTCAAGCCCAATCCTTTAAAATTTCAGCTATTCCTTCATTTGGGGTTGCTTCCTCCAATTCGTAATTTTTCGCCTCACATTTTTTTTTAAATTAACGCCATACACTTGTCTTGCTTCTATTTGTATTTATTGGTACGAAGTTTTTAACAATTTCGTCAATTTCTGCCGTTGATGTTTCTCAGAACTGTGCCATTTTTATGACATTATAACAAAAGCATAGACTACTATTCGTAATTTTATGTCGTAGAAAGGAAGAAGAAGAAGAGAAAGAAGAGAGGAAGAAGAGGCAGGAATAGTCGACTATTTCTTCTGGCTATTTCAGATATTGACTTCAATAGACGCCGTAATCGTATCAAATTATGACATATCAACAATGAATTTTGACAGATAAAATAAATAATCAGTTGCATACTTTATTAAAGATTTTAACTTACACTTGATTGGTAAATACCGGCGGTTTGTCTATATTTACAAATCCCTAAGATAAGTAAGTGCCCGTTTCAATGGGAGGAGGTTTGCACGATTTGCATGCGTTCAGTGTAAACATTGCACAAGAGCTTTTGCACAATCGCCAACGAACCAAAGCGGATTATGTTGTATAGGTCAGGAAAAAGGATTAACGGCCGGCCATTCGTCAAACATTTTAACTCATAACTAGTTATTATGATAATTATCTTCGCGTCGCACTTTCCATACTCGAATGACATATCGAGGCGATTGTTGTGTGTGCATGTAATGTTTATGCAAATTCATTTGTGTGCAAATACTTTAATAAAAATAAATATAAGCATGAGTTTTTAGAAAAGTAGAAGAAAATTGTTTTGATTGAAATAACGCTTTATCAATCAATATTGGTATCAATCAATTTCCCTTTTGATAACTAATAAATGGTTTGCTTGGAGTCAGTAGCGCCGTGAAAGTTTTATAATCCAATCGAGAATTAAGTAGAGATTTTTATTATAATTATTTGCAAAAATTATATCACATTGTCAAATTAACAAGCGAAAGATCCTATACGTTCTATAAATCTAAATTAATTTATAGATTGTTAGAGAAATCATTGGCATTATCTTCCGAATGGTAAAAAAAGTAGCTTAATTTTTAATCTAGTTTCGATAACTTCCAGGGTTCCTCAAGGAACCCACTCTGGGCCAATATTATTTGTACATTTTATGAATTAAACTTCTAATAACCGTTTCTACTTTTTGGTTAAGCATTAGTGAGAAGTTCAAAATATACTGCTTGGATGTATACGTTTACTTTTATAGAAAAGTAAAGCTTTTTGAAGTTTTTTTAATAGGGTCGGGAAGTGATGACGTCGGAAATGAGTGGAAAATTCAAACTTGAGTCATGCTTCGAAAACACTGTCGAAATATTGTCAGTATTTACAACGTACATAAGGGCCAGAATGTTTAAAGGCTTACTGTACCTAAGTTTTACATATTTAAGAATTCAATTGCTTTGATTTGCTAAATATAATGCATTATCTAATGTCTGGAATGAACACATTTGTTGTAAATCGCGGAAATATGTTTTAGATTGAAAATGAAAAATAAATGGTACTTCGGCGGATTTCGGGTACAGCTGTCTAGCAGAAGCACTGTGAACGTACGTCTGCATCAACACATCATCTGTAATATTCAAAGATCGATTTGTTTGATTGGGATTTCTTCTCATATAAAAAAAAAAACTTATAATTTCAACTCTCAAGCAAAACAAGGAGCCCTAACGTAAATAACTGAACCTAACCACACACACGAGGTAAATAGCACAAGAATGACAGAACCGTTGGTGCATTGTACGACATACGTTCGGATTTTGAGTAAAGTATTTTTAAAAAAGTATTTTACCACAAAACACTTTTTACTTTGTTTGAATAACACTTTTTTATTAAAGCAGTTTCGACAAATATAGCTTATTAGTCCAAAACATAATTGATAATGACAAGCTAAATTCGCAGTAACTGCAGTCACATGGAATACAAATAAAGTAAATAGTGTTTTATTGTAAAAATAACATGTACAACGAAGTAGAAGCCTCCACAATACAGAATTTATAACCTATTTTATTGTCGCCCATATGTACACTTCTGTGCAATAAAATTAAGCACAAGTCTTATAACTCTTTTTCACAATATTCTAGTTGTATAATTCAGGTCTGTTTTAATTGCCTAGCAGCAGTTTAAACAAATAATAAAACACCATAACACTTCTTTCCTACTTCCAATGTTTCTTAACTCTGAAAACAGTGTCTTTACTGATGTTTATCAATTTATTATTTTACCTCGTGTGTGTGATATTCAGTGAATTTTTTATTTACGTAATTTTCAGGCATTCGTCGATTTTATATTAGAGTTTAATTTGAAGTTTTGAGCGGGTGTTTCCACTCCCAGGCTAAGCATGAAGTAAAATTTCGAGTTTAGAAAAGCCCCGTGAAAATTTGTCGAGGGTCGCGCAGCGACCCGAGACAAATTTTCTGGGCTTTTCTAAACTCGAAATTTTACTTCATGCGCCACGCGTACAAAACCCTGATTTCAAATGAAGTTCAGAAACACACAAATACATCTTTAATCAGAGTAACAGGAAGTCAGATATTTAATCTGTTGTCAATGATGTTCAGTGTTAATAATAAATAATTAGGTTCTGAATATTTTTGTTAAAACAACTGGTAACGATATTTATATATTATTGGTTGCAAAAAAATAATAACATCAAATTTATTCTTAAAGGATTTGTATTCGTGATTCTAAAAGAGGATTTGAATCTTTGATTCGATTCATATTTATCTGTTACGAATCCTTTATTCGAGTATTCGTGATTCGAATCATATTAGGTGATTCGGATTCGTGATTCGAATCCTTTTTACGAGGATTCGTTCCAGCTCTGCTAGAAGTAAGTAATTAATTAATTAAGTAAAGTTAAAGTAAACTAATTTATTAATTTGTAACCATAACAACCATAACAATTTGTCTAATACAAAAACCGTCTTCTATTATAGTTAGAATTCGAATTTTTGAATTGTTCTCCAAATGACGCGGCATTTTGACATTGAGGGAATTGACATGTTTATGTAACTAGGAAACTCATCATATCCGCATTAAACTATAACATATTTTGTGTACTTAATTCTATTGCACAGAAGTGTACGTTGTCAATACTGCCAATATTTTGACAGTGTTTTCGAAGTATGACTCTCGTTTGAATTTTCCACTAGCTTTTGACGTCATCACTTTTCGGCCCTATTGGTTACTATTATTATTATTTTGATACTAATCATGTATTGCTATTTGTACAAAACTATTTAGTTTTGTTTCTCTCTTTATTTCTGAGAGATCGACAAAAATTAAAGTAGAGGGCGCTATTTTGTGGAATGAAATGGTACGTTATGTTCAGAGCTAGGCAATTTTTAGTCCATTGATGACTAAGGCTTATGACTAACTTTGCATTTATTAGTCATGAATAATAACTAATTTTGTAGTCATTAGTTATGAATTTATTTTGTTGATTGATAACTCATCAATCAACAATCTACTAACCGTTAATCATGACTAATTATTTAGGTAAATATGTTGGCCGTGTTTTAAATCTGAGAACATGAGAAATAAAATAATACCTTCAGTAAAGAACGGAGCCCTCCCTGTTTCACTGATAATATACAATTCCTTATTAAAATTCGGGATAAAGCAAAGGGTGCATTTATAAGAACACAAAATGTTGTTCACTGGGAATATTATAAAAATTTACGAAATTTTACTAACTTGGCTATTCGAAATGACAAACGGCCGTTCTTTGAATACATTGCTCGTACAAGTAATACAACTCAGGTATGGAAAAAACCTAAACTATTAAATATTAGAAAGTTTTTAATTAACATTCCAAATCACCTAAATGAACTGGACATGATAAACAATAATTTTATAAGACAAAGTAATTCTTGCGTGACTTTAAATACAGCATTATCTGAAGATTACTTAAATGCATTTTTTCTAAAATGTCATGATTCTGAATTTAGATTTGTACCCGTTCATCGACTTCTAATTTGCGACTTGTTAAGTCAAATGCACTCCGCTAGCACAGGTTACGATTAATGTTGTTATGATTCGCATGTGCTGTCCTACTATATTACCAGCTATTACTAATATCATTAATACTTATATACTGGAATTCTCGTTTCCTGATCTTGGGAAAATTGCCATTGTAAGGCCTATTCCTAAAAACAACAACCCATCAGAATGTTCACATCTACGACCTATCAGTATTTTATCCACGATTTCTAAATTGCTTGAAAAAATCTTAAATGACCAACTTTTAACATTTATAAACAGCAATAGAATTATTTATTCGTGTTAATCAGGCTTTAGACGGGGTTAGAGTTGTGAGACTGCACTTATAAATATTACACACGACATACTTAGAGCCACTGACAGAGGTAACTTAACAGCTCTAATATTGCTAGATTATTCCAAATCTTTCGATTCTGTAAACCACACCACTGGACTGAAAAATCGCTCGAGAACACCAATTCAAAATTATCTTACAAATCGAAAACAATGCGTTAAAATGAAATCAAAAATATCCAAGTTACTCAATTTACACACAGGTATTCCCCAGGGCTCGATCCTGGGACCGATGTTATTTTCCTTATAGACATGTATGCAGATGACACTCAAATTTATTACTCGTTTTCACCGTCTATCCTTGAAACGGTTGAACGTCACATCAACTCTGATATTGAAAAAATCTGTAATCTGTCAAAACTACTAGATCAAAATTAAAACTCAATAAAATCTCAACTATTATTATTTGGGCCCACTAAAGCGTGCACCTATATAGCAAATAAAATTTGTATTAAATTGAACGTTACCGTAATTCCTTACAGTAGTAGTGGGAAAAACGTAGGCATAAAACTTGATAATTCATTCAGATACAGAGCCCACATTAATAAATCTATTAAAAGTGCATATCTTAATTTTAAAAAACTATACCCACATAGACATTACTTTTCAATCAAAACCAAAATTATGTTATGTGAGTCCCTTATACTATCTAACTTTACGTATTGTTGAACCCTTTGGAATGCTGCATGGGACTGTGCAACCAGTAAACGAATACAAAAGGTACAAAATGCTTGTTTGAAGTATATATATGGGATAAGAAAGTTTGATAGAATATCTCACAAGATTAGAGAATCGGGTTGGCTAGCTATGAAGGAGCGACGCACTATTTTGGCTGCAAGTCTATACCACAAAATTATTATTACTAAACAACCCTCATATCTTTACAATACAATTTCCTTTAGAGAAAACGTTCCGATGTAACCACTAAAATTTAAAAAAAAAATTGTGTAAATCTTTCCCTTAAATCAAAGAGCAACAACTCGATTTTAAGATTATTTATTTAGTTACAAAATGGTTTTCTGGTTTCGAAATATCATGCCAATTTTTCTATTGAAAATCGGAGTTGATATAAAATGGATGGATGGATTACTAGCAAACGATCGGCGCAGATGCAGAACATGACAGATGACAATATCTTTCAAATATTCATATACAGCTTTATTATTATTGAATTTAGTCACTCCAAATTAGTCATGATTGAAAATTTAGTTGACTAATATTCGTATCTGATTCACAGACTGATAATAACATATGACTAATGATTAATGACTAAGTTACACATGACTCATTTAGTCATTAGTTTTAATCATAACTAAAACTTTAGTCAACTAATGACCAACTCTAACTGGGTTGTATAAGTTTTCCGTCACCTAAATTTACCTTTCAGTTGCACTTCTATTTATTCGCCATTCAACGCTTAAACATTAACAAAGATTTATATCGAAATACATGCTTTACTCTGAAATTGAATCATTATTAGGGTAAAAATAAATAATAATATATGATAATATATTATTATTGTTATATGTTGCTTATTTAAACACTCCATTACTTCTTTTTTTTAAATTAATTGCAGTGTTGAGACATGCACTAATCAATAAAACCATTCAGTTCATTATCAGCTTATTAAAATGTTTGTAACGTAATTATCATTTGTGTTTATTTACATAACATGGCACATATCTTTACACAAGAAAAACAGAATGACTAAATTAGTCATAACTAAATTATTTATGACTTATTAGTCATTAGTTTTAACCATGACCAAATTTTAGTCAACTAATGACCAACTCTAACTGAGTTGTATAAGTTTTCTGTCACCTAAATTTACCTTTCAGTTGCACTTCTATTTATTCGTCATTCAACGCTTAAACATAAACAAAGCTTTATATCAAAATAGACGCCTTATTCTGAAATTGAATCATTATTACGAAGATAAATAATAATAAGATATGATAATATATTATTATTTTTATATCTTGCTTATTTGAACACTTATTACTTCTTTTTATTTAAATTAATTGCGGTGTTGAGACATGCACTCAATACTAATCAATAAAACCATTCAGCTCATTATCAGCTTATTAAAATGTTTGTAACGTAATTATCATTTGTATTTATATACATAATAGATAAGAAAAACCGAATGATCGACAGTTACATAGTAAAATGCGAAGAGAAATACATTTTATTTAAGTTTTGAAATCATGTATCAAATCTTTATTCACTTAGACATTTTACAATAAAATAGATGTGAGATGTCAAATTATAAATAAAATTATTGGGTGAAATAAAATAAATTAAATTTAATATTATCACAATAAGCAATTACATTATCATGTTAATCGCAACTGGATCTTTGTTTCTTAGTTGAAGTTTTTATCGGAGACTTACCGGTTAGCCACAATTCGATTTCAAAGTTTATTTTTCATAGGTTTTTTCTTGATTTGATGCAGTTATTTATTGATGCATTAATATCTTTATATGTTTTATGCAGGTCATGTCATATTATAATTTATAAATTGATATTAAAATTTTACACACATGAAATGAAATATATTTTAAGATCAATTCAAATAAACGTTTAAGAATAAATAAGAAATATAACAGCAACTAGTTACAAGTTGAACTCAAAATATTCTCAAATATTTGAATTTGCCTTTCGTTGCGAGTTTAAAGGATGAAGAAAGTACACTTCTTCGGCTCTGGCACAAGACGTCGGTTGCATGAGGGTCAATTAATCGCAACCAACAGGTTTTGTAAACAACAGTTGTTCGGTTTTTCTCTCCGACCTCGATCTTGCGGATACCTTTTCGAGATACCATCGTTCTCTCCCAGCCGCGTTATAACATCTTAAACTTATTGCCAATTACCTCCTTATAAAACCGCAATTTTTCAAAAATCGAAATATTTAATAGAAATTTACCGCAAATTGATTGAAACGAAAGACACATTTTAAGTGTTTTCCAGTAGAACGTTAAAATCTTAAAAGTTACGTAAAGATAAAATTCAAGATGCAATAGTAAATAGTTTTTGAAAATGTGTATTTTAAATTAAATTTTGCAGAAATCTCTATTAAATGATGCGTTAAGTGTTATGCGCGATTGCACTCAAGTCAATTAACTTAATCAGTAATTTGTACTTTTTAAAAACACAATCATTTTATTTACAATTTGTTTACACAGTGGCATATTGACGAAAGAGACATGTTTAGCATATCTTACACATTTATTGTAATATCCTCATAAATTTTAGAGTTTTGACTTTATCTAAATCTCTGATTAACCCATTAACGGCCGAGCAATTATAGAGTTAACTCTAAAAGTTGATTTTAGTTAAAAATCATCACTTCTTATTATAATTTGTATGTATGCTTATTGTATTACTGGCTAGGAATTTTTAATTTTAATATACATATATACCGGATGTTCGATAAAAAAAACGCCCAACGCCATAATTCTTGTATTTATTGACCGATTTTTTTGAACTAAAAACCAAAGTCAATGGCTGTTTAGATACGCAAAAATGAGATAAATATTTTTTTCAATAATAACTTCATTCCTAAATGATAGCCAACTTAAGACTTTTTAATGGCCGCTTATATTTTTTAGTTTTATTACATTAGACATTATTTTTCTAAATCCAATAACGCTCAATTTCTTATTTTGTTCAATGTTTTGGTCGATATTTTTAAAATCTTCTTTTAAAAATTATACTTAGTGTGACTTGTAAAAAAAGTGACAAATGTCATCTATTGTGAGGTTATGCCATTAATAATAACGAAACAACAAGTAAGTACCGACGTTACAAGTTAACGTAGAATGAAAGTAAAGGAAAAATGTTAATATTTTGTTATTTCAATAGTTCGATTATGACTAATTTTTTTAAGTGTATTTATAACTTCACAACATTTCAGTGTTTTATATGCGTGGCGCATGAAGTAAAATTTCGAGTTTAGAAAAGCCCTGTGAAAATTTGTCGAGGGTCGCGCAGCGACCCGAGACAAATTTTCACGGGGCTTTTCTAAACTCAAAATTTTACTTAATGCTTAGTCTGGGAGTGGAAACACTCGTTCGAACTTTAAATTTAACTTTTTTATAAAATCGATGTATGTAATACACTGGCGAAAGAAATTAACGCATCATTTGTGATTTTTTTGATATCTTGGAATCGAGTTTTCTTTGAACACAAACATATTTTTACAATAAGAAATCTTATCAAGCATGCTGTTTTACATGTTGTGTTTTGTCTTTTGTTCTCATGGTTTTCTGTCAATAAATAAAATGAAGCACTTTTTATTATTCTGACTGTAAGAAAGTTTCATATAAAATTTCTTTTTGAGTTTGTTTTCAAGTAATTGTTAAAATTAAGTGCTAAATAGTAAAGAATGAATATGGATAGACGTCCGAATCTTAATTTAAGCAATGAAGAAGCTGTGATTGTGGTTACACTTGCAGAAGAAGGTAGGAGTCAGCGTTACATCAGTCAGCGTCTTGGTGTTAATCAATCGACCGTATCCCGTGTCTTGAAGAGACATCGGGAAACTCAGGCATACTCAAGAAGGCCAGGACAAGGGAGAAAAAGGACCACAACTGCTGTTCAAGACCGTTTTTTAATGATGCAGAAGTTACGCGAACGGTTTATTACGGCTCCTAGGCTACAAAATATGCTCGCAGAGATCCACAATGTTCATGTAAGTTCCGTTACCATCAGAAAAAGGTTACGTTGTTTTAATTTAACTCCGAAAACAGCGGCAAAAGGACCACAATTAACCGCAGACCATCGCAGAGCCAGGTTAACATTTGCGCAAGAACATGTAAACTGGTTACAGGCCGATTGGGCTAATGTTATGTTTAGCGACGAGTCCAGATTTTGTCTTTACGGCAGTGACAGACGAATGCATGTGTACAGACGGCCAGGTGAACGTTATGCGCAGTGTAACATTGTTCCGACTGTTATGTTTGGTGGAGGCTCTGTTATGGTGTGGGGTGGTATCACTTTAGAGGCTCGTACGGAGTTGGTGGTCATACCAAGAGAAGCATCACGGCAGCGTCTTATATTGCAAACATTTTAGAACCATCCGTAATGCCTTTTGCTCCCTTTGGAGGAAACGATTTCCTGTTTATGCATGACAATGCAAAACCACACAGTGCCCGAATTGTACAACAGTATCTTGACCTAGTGGGTATCAACACAATGCAATGGCCAGCCAGGAGTCCCGATCTTAATCCGATCGAACACCTATGGGACGCGATGGGCAGACGCCTTAGAGCACTTCCTCGGCGTCCAAGCAATCAACGAGAGCTTGGACAAAGATTGCAGGAAATTTGGGGAGACATTAACCAGGATGAAATTTGATCATTAATTAACAGTATGAGCCGTCGCTGTCAGGCAGTTATTCGAGCAAGAGGAGGAAACACTAGATATTAAGTCTTATAATCACATGTTAACTTGTTTCCTCTTTTTATTTATGACATAATTTTAGTCATTAATGAAAGAAAATGTGTTGAAAATCATTATTATAGTTCAGTTGGTTTTGTTGTTATTTTTTTGTTTCTAAACATCAAAACTTTATTTTTAAATTAAAAAAATTAATGTGATGCGTTAATTTCTTTCGCCAGTGTATAATAAATCATTCATTGAAATCATAGAAAAAGATGCAAAATTTTACCTAAAATCAACTTTTAGAGTTAACTTTATAATTTGCTCGGCTCTTAATGGGTTAATATTCTATTCCTATGAAAAACAGTATTTATTAAATATTAAAGTTGCATTTAATATAATAACAAATTGTGAATGAATCGACAAAAATCTAGAAATATCGAAAATCTCAACATGTTGAAAATCTTGACGGTCGACTCCCATGAACTAAAATTTCGAATTTAGAAAAGCCCCGCGTAGAAAATTTGTCGAAGCTCGTGCAGCGACCCGAGACAAATTTTCACGGGGCTTTTCTAAACTCGAAATTTTACTTCATGCGCCACGCGTATAATACACTGAAGTATTGTAAAGTTTAAAAAATACTAGCTAGGTTGGTTGACAAATTATGTTGAATCTTCTAGACTGATTATATTAGTATGTATAATCAGAAGATTCAACACAATTTGTCAACCAACCTATTTATATACTTTGATTAGTATTAAAAGTCCAATTTTGTTTCATGGCACACTGTATTTATTGCCAAAAAATCATGTAAACAAGATTTATTATACATTTTTTTCTAGGATAAATATTAAATTAAAATCAATATATCGAGCATAATTGGATTCAGAAAAACAATGTCCAATATAATAAAATAAGAAAAGTACATGCAGCCATTTTAAAATTAAAAGTTAATTAGTGGCAATTTATGGTATTGAAACTGCGATTGACCTTGTTTTTTAGTTTATTTAAATCGATCAATAAATAACAAAATTATGGCGTTGAGCGTTTTTTTATCGAACGCCCGGTACATATGTTTACGCTGTTAATTTTCAGATATTATTTCGATTTTATATAAGGAATAAATTTGAAGTTTGGAAAGAGTGTTTCCACTCCCAGATTAAGCATGAAACAAAATTTTGAGTTTAGAAAAGCCTTAAAATTTGGTTTGGCCGCTGGATTTGTGAACCAAATTTTCTGGGAGTGGAAAACACAATTTTAAAGCTTTAAATTGTTTTTTTTTTTAGAAAACAACGAAAATATCCGCTTCGCGGAGCGACCAAACCAAATTTTCAGGCTTTTCTGAACTCGAAATTCTACTTCATGCGCCACGAGTATAAAACAATGAAATATTGTGAAGTTAGAAATACACTAAAAACATTTTTTTTTTCAAATGATTAATAATCGAAACATTTAATAAGAATAGATTTACATTTTTCTTTATACTTTTTCAAGTCAGGTCAAATAATACAATGTGCCAAATTACCTTATTTAGTAATTTAATTAACAATAAAACTAATAATTTTGCGTTTATGCATCAATAGCGCTTAATGGATTAAGTCACAATTCGAAAATATAAGAATATTATAATAAATTTGTAAGATATGCTAATCATGTCAATGATTAGTTTATGATTAAAGTTAATCAGTTAGGGTGCAAACGGGCTTTAACATTCTAAAATTAAAGCACACATACATTTCTATCTTTAGTTATTTTACAACAGTTGGTACATGGTTATTTTATTTTAATTAAAAGTAGAGGATTTTTAATTAGAATAAAATAAATACCACCTATTGAAACACATTAATTAATTACGCATATAAAAAACACCAGAGAGACTTCTAATTAACAACTTTTTAAAAAAATATTCTAAAGACGGGGAGACCGGTTTCATAACCCGGAGGTCGCGAATGGTGTTCATCAGGCATGCGATTTATGTTGTTACATCCAGTTTTAAAAAGTGCTACGAAAGCTCGGCTCGGAATTAATTATGATATCGCATGCTTTTCCACTGGCGAAAATTGAAAAGTTAATTACACCGCTATCAAAATAAAATCTTGTTTGTTTTAATGTGGAATCTAAGGATGTTATATCGTATGTTCAATAAAAAAAAAAACTCTCGAGTGCCATGATTTAATCTTTTTTTAAATTTAAGTTGACTACACCCTTTAGGAATTGTCATATTAAACGTCAGACATAATAATTATAATGTATAATTTCAGAGTTGCCAACCTACAATTTATTCCATGGCACTCTAGAGGTTTTATTTTATTGAACATACTATATCTATAGATCGTTAATTGTCGTTTTAAAACTAATGCAAGTGGTGGGGGAAAAACGCCATATGCCGGATAGGAATGTATATCCTTTATCTTTGTTTTACGCCTATAAAATATTTGAAAAAGAAAATCACGAAATGATCAGAACATCCGGGGTCCGTATTCACAGCACTCATGCAATTTATCATTGGTAAGAACTTGCACTAAAATGACGTCATTTTATTCCAAACAGTTTGGTAAATTCTTCCAAAAGTGACGTTATTTCAGTGCAACTTCTCACCGATGACAAATTGCATCGATGCTGTGAATACAGGCCCTGACGTCTAATGTCAAAGTGAAAAAATCAATGGGTCGTATTACAGTGACTTAATTAAACACATATGTATATTCGGTTTTTTTTTAATTGGCCAACCAAGATTTGGGATTTATTTTTGTTTCTTTTATTATTTGGGTGTCCCTACTGTTTGTCATGTAATGACATTGATATATGAATGCCATGTTCCAATTGATTCATTATTTGACAGAAAAGTTTTACATGCCGAAAGTAATGTTCCCCCACTTAATTAATCTTTCTGATAGGGTAATTAGGCACATGGCAACCATGTGGACAACATAACCTTAAATGTATTTTGAAGACAAAAGTCAGAATTACAACCAGAGTATCCAACCAAATATCCAACATTATAAAAAAAATCACCAGATCTGGTTTTACAATTTAAAAAAAAAAAATAGAATAAATAATCTGTTTTTTTTAATATGACCAATCAAATTTGATATTTCAAGAATTTAGTAGTGTGATGCAGATTGTGCGTTTTAGGTTAGGACAAGATTATTCACATGTTATGTTGTAAATCAACTTTTAATTTTTAAAGCTCCCTGTTGTACAGTTTTTTTCTCTCGCAACTGTACAAATCCCGATGATTGCAGCGTTTGGTAAACTGCAACAAATTTATTGATTTTATTAAGGCGGTAAATTTAAATCTTCTATAGAGTTTTACTTGTTTAAGCATGAAGTAAAATTTCGAGTTTAGAAAAGTCTGAAAATTTGGATAGATCGCTCCGCGAAGCGGATATTTTCGTTGTTTTCTAAAAAAAAAAAAACAATTTAAAGCTTTAAAATTGTGTTTTCCACTCCCAGAAAATTTGGTTCACGAATCCAGTAGTTGATATATAAGAAAAACGTGTCGTTTAACTGGAAAACATATTTTACTTTCGGCCGTTTGCGAGTGGAAAGTTAGCGGATGCCTCGCTACAAGATTTCGCACTCCGAACTCCCTGCTCCAGTTCGTAAACTCCAACGGGACCTTGACGCATCGTCATTAATTAATTTTAGCAGTCAACTGACAAGAGCCCACCGACTAATTGCACCACCTCATTAAGTATTCATTACGTTCTTATTATGTCTTTTACTCAATTTAATTTGCCTGCTTTCAGATTTACTTACATATGTATTTAATTAAAATAAGCATACGCAAAAAGGCAAAAAAAATTGCGAATTCACCAACCGAATAGTATTAGTTAACTAAGCAGTATAATATCTGGAGAGCAGAGCCGGCTCCAGGGCACCTGGTGCCCTTAAAAACTTCCAAACAGGGAATTTTTATTTAGAGTATACATATTTCACAAGGCTGAAATTAAGAAATTAATAGAGAAAAATAAAGGACTAAAGAACATTTAAAAGTATGGACACAGAAGACATGTAATAGCGCACACAGATCAACTAGGAAATAAAATACATGAGGTCATACTAGATGCAACCAAACATGTTTATGGAGATCTGTATAGGCTCTAAGTTAGAAAATAAAAATCACGACGATAAGATCAAAGCCGTTAGTAATGCGGGTTCGGAATACATTCCAGAAATCAAGAAAAGCGAAATAGAATATGCACTAAACCTCATGAAGAATAACAAAGCCTAATGAGATGATGATATCATAACGGAAACGCTAAAAATTTAGGAAGTGTATTACTAAAGCAGCTATGCAAATTGTACAAGGAGTGCGTAAAACAGGGCAAAATTCCTAACAACTGGAATAATGCAATCGTGATTTTGCTACACAAGAAAGGGGACAAGAAGATTTGGGAAACTATCGCCTGATATCTCTTCTATTACAAGTATACAAACTATTTACAGATACTAACAAATATACTCACGATAAAACCAGATGCATACCAGCCAGACGAACAGGCCGGCTTCAAGAAGTACTACAGTACTATTGACTATGAGAATAGTTATAGAAAAAGTAATAGAATACAGCCTAGATAAATGTTCAGCGTTCGCGGAGTTCAGGAAAGCTTTCAATACTATTAAACACTGGGCAATAATGAAAGCATTAACGAACGAAAGGATAGGCAGCAGATACATATATCCAACTTATAAAACACATCTACAAAAATACCACCTCCACAATACAGTTAAATAACAACTCAAGAACTATAGAAATTGAGAGAGGTATAACACAATATATGGGATATTACCAATTAAATGCGGTCAACATATTGGAGGGAATGTTTGCAGATGAAGTCGTTTTGTATGCTAGGAATAGTGAAGAACTCGAACAAAACATCTTAATATAGAACAGTACACTAAAAGAATTTGGTAGGGACATTTGCTACGGATGGAGGAACAGTAAACAAAGGTGTGGCAGGCTAGGATAACGAAAAAGAGGAGACAAGGGAGAACATGGAACACAGTAATAGTGACAAGGCTACACACTATCACATAAGCTCTTCACCCTACCACTTGACGACATATTTAAGCAACTGTACTCGCAGAATTGAGGAGTAACAATAAACGTAAAGAAACCAAACCACCTACGGTACGCGGATGATGTTGTCTCAATTGCGAAGAACAAAGAAGAGCTAGAAAAAATGCTACAAGAACTGGAAAAAAGTAGCGAAGACCGACTAACATATGAACATCTCAAAAACCGAAACTATGTGCAAAAAATCAAAAATATAACAGACTATGTCTACTTAGGACATACATTAGAAAGGGAAAATCAAACAGCTGAAATAAGTCGAAGAATCAGATTAGCATGGGCTGTCTTTAGGAGCTTAAAAACCACCAATGTATTTTTCCCGTACTAACATATGGGCAAGGAGAGAAATTGAGTTTAATTTTAATCTTTAAACGTGTGTTTTTACTCCCAGATTAAGCACGAAGTAACATTTTAAATTTACAAAAGCCTTGTTTTGGTCGTGTAGCGCAACGGAACGACCAAACCAAATTTCAAAACGTGAAATATGTGTAAAATTTCGAAAATTGTTAAAATTTTTTTGCATGTTTATTTTTGCGGAAATAGATGTAAGCGAGCCTGTTCATCAGTCTAATTTCATCCTGTACGTCAGAGCTGGGCAGGATTCGAATCATTCAGGATTCGAATCCTGGATTCGAATCCTTTTAGAGGATTTAAAAGAGGCATTAAAATACTTTAGTTTAACTGGATTTGTGATCCGGATTCGTTAAATTTTTTTAAAAGAATTCGTATTTGAATTCGAATGTGGGTGATTCGAATCCATATAAAAGGATTCGAACCCTTATGAATAGATTCGAATATCTATAAAAGGATTCGAATATTTATAAAAGGATTCCAATATTTATAAAAGTATTCGAATACTTACAAAAGGATTAGAATCGTCAAAAATAATTCGAATTAATTGTGAGGATTAACATGAATAATGTCTTTTGTGAGTTGTTAAATTTCTCGTTAAATCATTGTTTTATACGCGTGGCGCATGAAGTAAAATTTCGAGTTTAGAAAGCCCAGAAAATTTGTCTTGGGTCGCGCATTTTACTTCATGCTTAGTCTGGGAGTGGTAAACCCTCGTTTAAATGAAGACAACCTTACACAAGACTGTCTCTGTTTAAACCGAGTCGACCTTATACAGTAATGACTTTGATTTTGACGTCATGTGAGGATTTCCGCGCGTGATAAGGTGGGCTCGGTTTAAATCGAGAAAACCTTGCACAGTAATGATCTTGGTTTTGACGTCACGTACGGATTTTCACGCGTAACGACTTCAACCAAGGTGTGTAAGCAAGTTTGTCTTGATTTATACCGAATCGACCTTGTATTGTATAATTACCTTGATTGTTGACGTCACGTGAGCACGACTTTGTTAGTTTAATTACATTGACTTTTCATGTCACGCGAGGAATTTCTTGTGTGACGTCAGAAATATTCTCTGTATTTTTCGGGACATAGATATTTCTAATAAAATCAAACTTAATTTGCTATGAAATTCAAACATAATAACTAAAAACCAATATATTTTCAATTTCACAATATTTCAGTGTTTTATCCGTTTCGCTACGCAACTAAACCAAATTTTCAGAATTTTCTAAACTCTATATTTTACTTCGTGCGTAAACAAGGATAGTCAATCTATGTTAAAAAACAAAAATTGACATTTCTTAAGATATAAACTTTTTGTCTCGTGTAATATAAGGCAAAAGTAATGTCATATTATGAATTGGCTGCCATTTTATTAGAAATTAAAAAAATGGGCAATGTTTTGACTCAAAGTTAATTTAAAGGTGTAAAATTGATAATATTAAGTTAAAAAAAATGATCGGTCAAATGACCATCTCCTGAGTTGATGTTGATTGTGCTCGTTTTACATTTTGAATTGTTGTTCGTAAAACATCTGGCCCCAAATTGGTGATTTCTTATTCAATGTTGGCTTTCAAGACTTGCAAGGTTTGTGGTTTGTTGTGGTAAATGCGAAATTTCAAAAAGACCCACAGGGAGTGGAAACGCTCGTTCCAAACTTCAAACTAAATGCTTTGATAAGAACATTAAATGACTATAAATGTTTTTAGAGGTAATAATCTGGTTTTCAAAATGATGTTTAATATTATTTGGAGTAAAACTGACATGGTAGCCACAATCTGAAATGTTAAATTTTTCCAACATTTCCCTGATTCAAGATTTTTTCCCTGGCCTTTTAATATAACTTTCTTCTGTGGGAAATCCCCATTTTGTAAAATTGTTTTCATTGTTATTGTCAATATTTAAGTTAATTTTATAAATTTTTACGTGTTTCGTAATTTACCTGCTGATTTTAACAAATTTAATAATGTCATATGGCTTTTTTGTTAGTGTTTTGGTCAATTTAAATATAATTTTATGACTTTTCTCTGTCTTGCCCGGTTTTAATGATATTCAGTTAATTTGGTTCAATTTGAAGCTTTAAACGAGTGTTTTCCACTCCCAGACTAAGCATGAAGTAAAATTTCGAGTTTAGAAAAGCCCCGTGAAAATTTGTCGAGGGTCGCGCAGCGACCCGAGACAAATTTTCGGGCTTTTCTAAACTCGAAATTTTACTTCATGCGAAACGCGTACAAAACACTGATTTAAAGTGAAGTTCAGAAACACACAAATACATTTTTAATCAGAGTAATAGGGAATCAGACGTTTAGTCTGTTATCAACGATGTTCAGTGTTAATAATAAATAATTAGGTTTTAAATATTTTTGTTAAAACAACTGGTTACGATATTTATATATAAATGGTTGAAAAAAAAATAATAAAATCAAATTTATTCCTAAAGGATTTGTATTCGTGATTCGAAAAAACAGGATTCGAATCATTAATTCGAATCATATTTATCTCTTACGAATCCTTTATTCGGGTATTCGTGATTCGAATCATATTAGGTGATTCCGATTCGTGATTCGAATCCTTTTAACGAGGATTCGTCCCAGCTCTGCTGTACGTAAACCCAATCATTTCGATCTCGTATCTCTGTGTGCATGTGAAACATCTTTATTACATTTCCAAAATATTTTAATTTTTCTCCTGAAAAAATAAACATCTATCTGCTTTGCTCATTTAATTCCACCTCATATATTCAAAATCCCAAGTCGTATTCATAACGATCCCAGGCAAACATTTCGTTTCCATTATTACGTAAACCCTTGAAACTCTGGATAATACAAAAAAACGAGCGCGGAGAGGAAGGGTCCTGAGGATGTGCTCTCGAAAGTAAAGGGCTCCGGGGCTCCAGTTTTCCAGACTAGGCCCGTGTAATTGGCGTGTTTACCCTCCGCCCCGCGCTCCCTTTATTAGGGCGCATTCCCAGTCAGGGACTCGCTTCTTACTCCGGAGACTTCTTGCTGAGGGAAATGTGGAACAATGTCGTGCTTATTACACCATCGAATTGAATTATTATACGACCATTAAGGGTCGGCTACCCCTTAGTTTGTTTCTCGATGCATTGCTCATTATAATAATAATGGACATCAATATCCATAATAAGAATTAAAGGTAATAAAAAAATCGTGTTATTAACACATTATTTGTCGATATTACTAATTTAATGGAACTTTATAGCAATATTAACCTAAATAGACCTTTAATATGTGACGTATAAAATAAAATTGTATACAGGGTGTATGTGAATGAATTGACAGGTTTTTAGTGGGTATTAAGTATTATTACAGTTATTTCTGCAAAAACAAAATCTGAAATAAAAATACTTATATTAAATATCACTATATTGTCTATTAATGTCTATTGTAATCTCGCTACAATTGTTTTGCCACACTGTGGCTTCTTCAGGTGAAGAAATGGTACACAACATAAGTCTGTTCGGATATATAATGCCTTTCAAAAAAATCAGAACACAAAGTATTTATTGGACGATTTTAATGAAACTTACAGAATTTGATCATGTAAATGAACTGCATCGATGATCAAAAAATCAATTGTTTTGGTTACTATTTAATGGTATTTTTCCTTGATTTCACCATTATGAAGAGCTGCTGATTTTATCCAAGTAGCCTCTGAGTAGTTTGACGTTTCAGTTTGTAAAACATAAAAAGATGCCCCGTGTTCGTCGGCGTGCACAATATCATCATCTAAGTGAATTTGAAAGGGGTCGCATTATTGGAATGCGAGAAGCGGGTTTTTCGGTTCGTGCTATTGCTGAAAGGGTAGGCCGTAGTGTATCGGTGATCGTACGCTGCTGGTCTAGATGGTCCGAAGCTGGGGAGAATCGACGTAGACTTGGATCAGGACGTCCAAGAAGCACCACTGAGCGTGAAGATCGAGCTCTTCGTCTTACAACTTTAAGGGACAGATTTACAATGTCGTGGGCATTAGGAAATGACTGGTTGGCTCTAAATTGCCAAAGAGTATCCATGGCTACTGTTTACTGAAGAATCCGCAGTTTTGGTATAAGATCCTACCGTCCACAATTGTGTCTACCTCTTACTCCGCAGCATCGCAGAGCAAGACTTGATTGGTGCAGGGAAAGACAACATTGGACCCATGAATGGAATAACATTATCTTCAGCGATGAGTCTCGGTTCTGTTTATCGACGTGGTGAATGCAGAATTTTACAATTTGCTGTTGAGAGACATACGGCTCTTACACAGGGAGTTATGGTTTGGGAGGCGATAGCATATGGTAGTCGTTCTCCTCTAGTTTTTTTAGAAGCAAGTCTTAACGCGATTCGGTATATTTACAACATTTTACGGCCAGTGTTAGTGCCGTATGTAAATGGCTTGCAGAACCTCATTTTTCAGAAAGATAATGCTCGACCTCACACAGCGGCTCTTAAAAGACAGTTTTTTGATAGTGCCGAAATCAATTTGTTACCTTGGCCATCTCGTTCTCCAGATCTATCGCCAATAGAACATGTTTGGGATATGATAGGTGTTAGAATAAGTAACTTACAGCGCTCCGCTAACACTGTAATGAAACTTAGAGGTCAAATTATCGAAGTTTGGAATGAAATACCCCAAGTCGATATTGACAGCCTGATTTCTAGCATGCCTCGACGTGTTAATGAGTGTTTGGGAAATCGTGGAGGCCCAACACATTATTAATTTTTATTCATTTGTTTTTTTGTTTTTCAAGTTGATTTTTTGATCATCGATACAGTTCGTTTACATGATCAAATTGTGTAAATTATATTAAAATCGTGCAATAAATACTTGGTGTTCTGATTTTTATGAAAGGCAGTATATATACACAAGGTTTATGGGTTTATGAGGAGGCGGGATTTTTTAAAAACTTTAAATTAAGTAGCGGTGAATTTGTGAGGTCCAGTTGGACAGTAAGAAGATGGCCTGTGTATTTTCTTTTGTTTATTTCTATACTCTCCATGATGTTTAATTTTCGGCCTGTTTCTTCTTTATGTAATATCTTGAATTTTACGTCGAAGTGGTGTTTCTCTTCGATGAAGTGGTTCGCATATGTAGAATTGTTCTTCTTTTGTTTAAAACTTGTTTTATGTTCATTTATTCTATTCTCGAACGATCTTCCTGTTTGTATGTTTTGCGGCATTCTTTGCAGGTGAACAAATAGACACCACAATTGTAGCGAGATTACAATAGACATTGAAAGACAATATACTTAAATTTAATATAAGTGATTACGAACTTTCAACAATTATCAGCCTCATCGATCAATTTTTTAAAATAAAAATAATTACATTTTCCATGCATTTTTCAGGTTTTGAGAATTTCCGATTTTCTGCGTTCATCAGTGTCGTAGATAGCTTTTTGTGATGAGGGGATTTGAGTTAGTATTTTACGTCATGAATTTGTTTTTCTAAAGTTGTACAAAAACAAGTACAAAAAATGATGATGTGTCCATCATAGCACTTTCCCCGTCATTTAAACAATTGATGATTGACATACTAACCGTATTTCACTTGTAAATTGGCTACAGATCATTTTACAATAAATTTGCGTTTTATACGCGTGGCACATGAAGTAAAATTTTGAGTTTAGACAAGCCTAATTTGGCTCGGTCGCTCCGAAACTCGAAATTTTACTTCATGCCTAATCTGGGATTGGGATTTATTGTAAAATGTATGACTAAAATAGAGTTGATGTTTTACACAACGTTTGGCGTATACGATTTTCCTTCCAGTTTGACCAATTTTCAATTTGATAACGTTGAAAGAATAGTAATGGTAATTTTTGTGAATTTCATACAAGTAAATAGATATTATTAGAATAATGTATTTTACTTTTACAAAATGTTACTGAAAATCCGGTTTTTTTCAAAAATTACCATTTTTTAAATTAAAGTTATAAGACCCCCAATTTAAACACTTTAATTCAATGACATACCCAAAACGTATCGATAGTCAAATTGATTTAAAATTCGCCAGATCCACTAACAAATAAGGATATTTTAATATTAGACACAAAAAAAATATAATTCTTTCACGTCTAAAAGTTATGAGACCCTAGATTTGCATAAATGAAAGTAAACGATTTTCTTTTAGACATTTTTTGTATAAGTATTTGCTTATTTATTACACAATACATTATAAACATAAACAGATTAAGATATTATGTTGAAATTAAATACAGGGATTTTTTTAAATAGGTATACATATCAAAGCAGCGATATATACAGCGTGTAATCGAACTAATGTACATCCTCTTAAGGGCGTATACACAAAATATTTTGACACCAATTGCAGCAAAAATAAAATCGGAAAAAAAGATTGGATTTTTCATAATTTTTCATGCATTTTTTACTTTTTGAGAACTTCTGGTTACCTGTGTTCATGATATTTTTCGTGGATGCGTAAGTTGTTGTATTTTTTATTTACTTTTACTACTGCGAGGCGCATAAATCACTTCGCACGCACTATCGAGACGTATAAATCACTTAGCACGCACTACACACACACACACACTGTCTAGAATTACTAGATGAAACTGGGTCAGGTATAAAAAAAATCACAATAACAACATAGACATAATTCTTCAAAATCTGACCCACTTTTCTCTGGATGGTGTAATTCTATATCCAAATCGTTTAAAAACTACCAGTCTATGTGGAATCTTTCTTAAAATACGCAATGTGCGCGTATACCAGATACCACAAACATGTAGCCTATTATTATTAATTATTTTTAATAATTATTTGTGAGCTATCTACTAAAGGTATGGTAATTTCAAATGCAGGTATTGTTTATTTAAACGCTGCCCCTTATGTGGTAGAGAGCCTGTACAGTAGTTCGTTTACACGCTGTATACCTACTTAAAAAAATTCCTGTATTTAATTTGATAATGGCACAAGTGAAATTTGTTAATTTTTATTTTATATTCAGGAAGTTTTTATTTTAAGTATACATATCCCTCTTCTTAGCTTATCTGTAAATCATCAAATACTAGTTGTTTTTTAAGTGTTCAATTGGAAGATTTAAACGAGTGTTTTCTACTCCTAGGTTAAGTATAAAGTAAAATTTCCACATTAGAATAGCCTGAAAATTTGGATTTGCCGGCTCGAGCGCAGCGAGTGACGGCAAATCTAAATTTTCAAGCTTTTCTAAACTCGAAATTTTACTTCATGCGCCACGGCTGTAAAACACAGAATTATGGTGAAGTTGAATAAGAGACACATCATTCTTAATTCGAATAAAACTATTTAGTCTGTAATTTTGTATCTAATCTAAAGCGCATTAATTTATTTTGTTAATTTTAATTTGTTATATATTGCAGACATATGTATTTATATATTTTTATATTAGGTTAACTTTATAGTTTATGTATTATATTATTTATAAAAAAATGGATTTTTCGTAAATAAACTAACAAACGAGTTAGTCCATTATTTCCAGTGTTAATAAAAAACAATTAAGTTTTCAATTTTTTTTTATAAAAACTGGTTACTGTTAGACTTACAGATTTTTGTTTGTTTTAGAATATATCTGTTGGGATTTTTAACGATTACCGACACTAACAATAAATTCAAAAAATACAGTGTTCTGTGCGCGTGGTGCATGAAGTAAAATTTCGAAATTTTACATCATGCTTAATCTGGGAGTGGAAAACACTCGTTTAAAGCTGCAAATTGAACTCTTTAAAAAAAACAACGAATATCTAAAGATTTACAGCATATAATTGGGATAATAAAAACTCCCTGTACAACATATATAATTATAAATTAAAAGTAAACAGGATGCATACAGAGAGTTTTATGTAACACCGAACATTTGCATCCAATACAATTTGACACCCATAATTTTTAAGTTGTGTGTAAATTGAGTTGCCTATGTGAAAATTGTCAATCGCAATTAATGCCCCAACTTGTACATACAGGGAGTTTTTCTATCAAGTATACATGTCCCAATTACAGCGTAAATCTTAAGATACTCGTTGTTTTTTAACATAGTTCAATTTGAAACTTGAAATGAGTGTGTTCCACTCCCAGACTAAGCGTGAAGTAAAATTTCGAGTTTAGAAAAGCCTGAAAATTTGGTTTGGACGCGTAGCGCGAAGCGCGGAGCGGCCAAACCAAATTTTCAGGCTTTTCTAAACTCGAAATTTTACTTCATGCGCCACCGATACAAAACACTGACATACTACAAAGTTTAAAACACACCGCTAAACTTTACATTGCATCAGTGTTTTGTACCGGTGGCGCATGAAGTAAAATTTCGAGTTTAGAAAAGCCTGAAAATTTGGTTTGGCCGCTCCGCGCTTCGCGCTACGCGACCAAACCAAATTTCCAGGCTTTTCTAAACTCGAAATTTTACTTCATGCTTAACCTGGGAGTGGAAAACACTTGTTTAAAGCTTCAAATCTTTTAATAAACCGAGCGTCGGAGCATGCACAACGTATGTTTATGTATACTTAAAAAATTCTCGTTATGAAAATGTTCGGTGTTACATAAAACTCTCTGTATGTGTTATTCAAAAATATTTATCATCATGCAAAATTATTTGAAACACTCGATTAATTTATGATTATCTAATACAAGTATTAATACTATTCTTTCTATAATGATTAACGGTTCAGGACAAAATCAAATTATGTCAAAAAAAAGACAATTTATGAGGATAATGTATGTCGATAATGGCAATCTGCGGATAAGATATCAATTTATGTAGAAAATTACAATTAAGGACTAAATACAATAGCGTAATACATATCAACACATTAGCAGTGTTTCCAATTAAATAAATGCATGTCTTTCAACATTAACATTTTGGAGTTCACAAATAATATCATAACTCACATTTTATATCAAAAATTGACGTTTCAATGATGATTGTAATTTTTTTCTTAACACTCACACATTAACACTGATTTGGAACTCTTCAGTTTTTGTCTGTTGTTTTCAAATAAAAAGGTGTATCTAAATGGTTTTTTACGCACATTTCGAAAATGACCTTCAAAATTTCGCATCGCATCAGGTTTTTTTTCACAAATGAAAGAAATGTAAAAATAAAATAAAAATTATAACAAAATAAATCGCTAACAGAAAAAGAGCCTGGTATTTCATTTTTTCAAGACTCATGAAGGTGGATTGATTTCCTAAATCCCGTGCTATCTACACCACTGGGGTTTTCTAAAATCAATGTTTTAAACAATTGGTTTCATAGATTTGACTCACGTTCTTTGTGTGCTGATCAAATAGTTTTGTTAGATTTATCGAAATACCGCTCAAAAAGGGCTAACTCCCGGTACATTTTATAGAACATTTCTTACGATTCACCGGTAATCCGCTTTACATGAATTTTACAATTCTTAGCTGCGATCTTTCTAGCAACACAATTAATATCTATATATCGTCGGGTGAGAACTGTATTATTCTATGTCCACTTTTTTTCAAAAAAGATATTTTTATGCCGTAATATTTTATGGTGCGTCTATTCCTCGTTAGTGATGACGACATAATATCAGTTTTAGGTGTTTTCTGATGTTCCATTTTATTCCATGTCCATTTCAAACAGTTAATTATTAAAACTGTAATATTCTATGTCCCTCGACCAATCACAGAGATATGGACATAGAATAAGTATACTACTACTTGTGAGCTTATCTTGTTTTGGTTAATTACGCTGCATTTCAAAGAGTATTTAGTGCTGTGTTAATTGATAGTGCAAGGTTTACTACCTTAAATCATCATGGATTCGAATGTTGAACCATTTGAAGATTCGGGATTGGAGTTTATACCATCAGATACAGCCGATAGGTATTTATATTCAACATGGTTTAAGGTTATGTCGCTACAGCTGCGAATTTAAATTTTCAGTAGTGAAGAAGAAGATGATCCAAAAGGTTTTAAAAAGTACCAAGAGTACCTCAAACGAGTAAGTTGCTAATTAATAATATTTTGTAAGTTTTATTTTAATTAATTATTTCGTTGAAACTGCAGTGCTAGAAATGCAGAAGAGGTGAATAAATCCGAGAGAACAAGAAAAAGGAAAGCGGACCCTAAGATGTGGAAAAAAAAAGCGTAAGGTATTAAGACAAAATGGAAAAGAGTATGTGAATTCTAAAGGGAATGTTGTGGTCCAAAAGATGCCTGTTATTTCTTGTGGTCAATGTAGATTTAAATGTTCGGACAACTTTTCCAAAAATGATGTAAATGCTATCCACACAGAATTTTGGCAAAATTCTGATAATAATAAATCATTCTTTTATGACAAAACCACTCTTAGATCCATCGTTCAACGAATGCGTAATCGTGGTGAACGCCAAAAATCTAAATCATATTCTTATAAATATTTTTTATTCAAAGGCATCAATAAAATAAGAGTATGCAAAAATTTTTATCTTGGAGTATTAGCTGTGAGTCAGATTAGAATTTCATATTTTCATGAAAATAAAAAACAAGGTATAACTGGAACTCCTCAAGGTGATCGGGGAAAAAGTACTTCCAAATTAAATGACGGAACTAGAGAACAAATTCGAAATCACATAAATTTATTCCCTCGAATTTCATCACACTACTGCAGAAAAAATACTGTTAAGGAGTACTTTGAAAGGTCTCTAAATATTACAAAGATGTACAAACTGTATTTGGAGTATTGCAACAACAATCAAATTAATCCAGCAAAAAAGTGGTTGTACAGAAATATATTCAATTACGAATTCAACATCGAATTTCATAAGCCCAAAAAGGATTTGTGCCCAATTTGTACAGAGTATCACACTCACAAGTCTGGAAATACTTTAAGCGCAGAACTTGAGAATAAATATGAAACACACACAGTAGCAAAAAATTCCGCTAGAAGGGAAAAAAAAGAAGATATAGAAAAATGCAAGAAAGATAAAGAGACTGTTTTATTATGTTTTGACATGCAAAGCGTTTTAACAGTACCACAAACAAATGTATCTACATCTTATTATAAAAAAAAGTTTGCAGTTTATAATTTAAAGGGATTTGATATAATCACAAAACAGGGATACTGTATGTTCTGGAATGAGAGCATGGGAGGACGCAAAGGGACAGACATTGCCAGTGCTTTAGGTGTGCTTTTAGAAAAACTTGTTAAGGAAAGACCTGAAGTGAAGAACATTATATTATGGTCGGACGCTTGTATACCACAAAACAAAAATTCTCACATGTCAGCAGCACTCTTACATTTCCTTAGAAATCACCCAACAATAACATCCATTACCCAAAAATATCAGGAACCTGGACACAGCTGTGTACAGGAAGTTAGTTGACGCAATGCACAGTATAATAGATAGAAGAATTAAGGGCCTAGAAATTCCACTTGCACTACTTCGAATTTTGCTGAGTGTCAGGTCGCGTAAACCTTACAAAGTGGTTCAACTTCGACCAGATAATTTTGTGGATTTCAAACAACTAGCGATTTTAATGGTTACAAGAAAACTGTAAAGATAATTTATAGAAATGGTGTGAACAGTATATTGTTTAGTAATTCGTACAATCAACAGAATGACATTGTTTCAATATTAAAAAATAACAAAAATCGTTTTTTGGAAAATATACCTGACCCAAGTATTTTACCGGAACCACCCTCAATTCCGGCAGACAAAAAGCAACACATCAAGGATCTATTTGGAAACTTTTCAAAAGAAGATTTGGATTTCTGGAAGGCATTATTCAGGGAGAATCAGTTGTTGGTGGAAAAATAAACAATTTGTTTACAATATTTTTTTATTATGTTATGTTGCTTTGTAAGTTACTTGGAATTGTTCGAATAAACTTTCTATTAAAAAATAACTATTATTGCATTGTCCATATACGCTTAACACCAAAAATATGATCTTGCCATTAACACCTCGCAAGTTAGAGCCATATTATTCCATGTCCATTTTGTTTTTGTTTTTTTTTGTGTTCGAAATTATTAGTAGTCCGAAATTTTGCAAAATATTTACTTCATCATGATGTCTTTAAAAAGTGATTATATAACGCGTTGTATATAAATAACAGTTCGCAAATTATATTACGATCGATTACGATATATTAGATATTAATTGTGTTGCTAGAAAGATCGCAGCTAGGGATTGTAAAATATACATACATATAAATATAAAATATAGTATTTAATACAAGCAATGTTAGTCATTAAAATATTTCTATTGTTTCCTTGTTCAAATTATCAATATTAACAATTATATGTACATGTAGAAGGATAAAGGTATGTTAACAACAGATCAGATAGCATCAAAAAACGTATTAACAACAACTTTTTTCAGCAAACTGTTAACAATAACTTGAGCTTTACGCTCATTCACTTTACATAAGTTACGAAAAAACAAACAACTTTCGTGGAATGCCTTTGAAACATGTGATTTTCATCAGATTACTTGGAGCCGGAGTTAAATGAGCGGCGTTTCCGGTGCGTTTGAAACGCAGACAAACGCGGACGCCGGCTTCATTAAATTTGTAACGCCGATTTCGGCCGGTTTCGCTATCGATTCTGGAAAGATGCGCCCGTTCGTCCCGACTATTTCTAATTAAATTTGCCTCCTCTCCGCTAATCTAATAACATGCTTCTGTGTTGATTTACTGCCCGAACTTAACCTCACAAAGTCCAGGAGCGTAAGTCCCGAAATAGAAATTTGCGGAATAGTTGTGAGATACATAAATCGAGTGGAAATTCAGTTATGAGAGAATGTTGCATATTTGGAAATTCATAGACCTATCCAAAGATGGCATGCAATATTATCTTAGTTTATAAACTCACTAGTGAATGGCTTATAGTACCAGCAAGTTATATCCACGGATAGATGACATAAAGCCCTAATAAGTTCTTGGGCCGGTATTACTGAAATTGGGCCCGTTCATCAAAATGTTCAACATTCAACATGTTTGGATTTGTTTGTGATATATCTAATGAACGGTACGCCGTTCGGTCTATTTTGTACGATTGCAAAAAACGCAAACACGTTCACGATTGACAATCTGGTCATCAGAGAATTCCCCAACAGTTGCCAGTAAACTCACAACTGTTGTCTCTAATGAACGGACCCATTGATCGCATGATCGGTCGCCCGCCAACTGTCAAATTCACATGTTCAATCCTTATCTAAATGACAGGCCGAATACCAGCTCTGGTCTGACACAGAGATGGTGCATTTCAAAATGTATAGTCAATAGATGGCGTAAAATCTAAACATTAGTTCAGAAACCGACATGTAGATGACTTGAGATATTATCTAGTTATTACATCCATCTCCTAACCCCTCCCTCTATCAACCCCACTGCCGTGACGTCCCAAAACATTAAATTAATAAAATAATAATACAAAAGTGACTGGTGAATCGGCTGTGAGCTCGAATCTAACCCATGTAAAATAATTATATTTATTTGAAAGTTAAAGATATAATATATTTGATGAAACATTGTAAGCACTATTAAATCTTATATTTAGAATTATCTTCACAAAACAATCTCCCTGAAACGAAGTGAATATTTGTGCTCAGGTAGAAAAAAGGCACAAATTACTAATGAGTCAACAATCTCGCTATGCTCGTCAATTCTGCCCGGCTTTCCGGAATCCCTTGTGATTAATTTACCACCATCAGCGCTCGAAACTGGATTTTACGAGGCCTCGGTTTATTATTGTGCATGCATCCACTATCAGACGGAGCTGGTTTATGGCCGAGGTGTATCAACCGGCTCATTATTTAATAAGGCATTAAAGTTTATCTTTATATACACAGGAGCCGATATTGGCTTGTGATAAACAGTACAGCCACAGTGTGTGATGGAAGAGAGGGTATTGATCGATTGATTATACATCCCACAATTTAAATCATGATTTAAAAAAATATTATTAACAAAAGGCAGAGAATTCAATATAAATTAAGCTGTATGCAGGGCAGAGCTGGGCAGGATTCGAATCATTCAGGATTCGAATCCTGTTAGAGGATTCAAAAGAGACATTCGATCGCGATCCGGATTCGTTACGTATTTTTAAGAGGATTCGTATTCGAATCCAAATGTGGGTTATTCGAATCCTTATAAAAGGATTTGAATATTTATAAAAGGATTCGAATATTTATAAAATAATTCGAATATTTATAAAAGGATCAAAGGTCAAAAATAATTCGAATTAATTGTGAGGATTAACATGAAAAATGTCTTTTGTGTGTTTTTAAATTTCTCGTTAAATCACTGTTTTATACGCGTGGCGCATGAAGTAAAATTTCGAGTTTAGAAAAGCCCAGAAAATTTGTCTCGGGTCGCTGCGCGACCCTCGACAAATTTTCACGGGGCTTTTCTAAAGCTGTGAATTGAACTTAAAAAAAAACAATAAATATCTAAAGATTTACAAAAAATAGGCTGTTTTGCGGAAAACACTATTTCTACTAGCAGAAACAACTAGCACTACTACCAGCCAGAACTTCTAGCTCAGATGGTTGTAGCTTCAGATATCTTGCTACCAGCAGACGAGGCCTGTACTAGTACTACTAAGTACTATTAGCTGAAAGAACCACTACTACAAACTGTAACGTTTACTTTTTTTCAGTTAAAAACGATTTGTCTACTAGCAGAAAGAACTGCCGCTATTACGCTATTAGCAGACAGAGCTTCTAGTTCCGTAGACTGAGCCTGTACTAGTGCTACTACTAGTAGAAGAAAATACTAGTGGTAGTAGAATAAAAAACTACTATTAAGCTGAAAAAACGATCAAGGCCGCAGCCAGAACAAAAATTCGGGGGTTATAACAATTTCGTGGGGGGGGATTAGGAAAAAAATATTGTTTTTGCTCTTACAGTTCCCCTTTATCATTTTGAAAACTTCAGGGGGGGGTTTGAACCCCACATCCCCCCCCCCCGGCTACGGTCTTGAGAAAAACTGCTACTAGCTAAAAGAATTACTACAGCAGAAAGAACTACCGCTATTAACGGAGCTTCTTGTTCAGATGGTTCTAGCTTCAGATGTTTTGCCATCAGCAGACGGAACCTGTAGTACAGGTTCCGTCCGTACTAGTAGTAGAAAGACCTACCTGTAGGTAGAAGGAACAAAATAGTAGTTGTTCTTTCTACTACTGAAAGGACGAACGCTACTAGCACAAAGAAATTGTACTACTAGCTGAAATAACTACTACTACTGATAGAAACCTTTACTTTTTAGCAGAACACGCTATTTCTACTAGCAGAAACAACTACCGCTATTGGCAGACAGATTGGTTCAGATGGTTCTAGCTTCAAATCTTGCCACCGGCAGATGGAGCCTGTACTACTATTAGTAGCAGAAAGACCTAGCAGTCGTTTTTTTATAGCAAAAAGCACTATTTCTACTAGCAGAAAGAACTACTGCTATTAACAGAGCATCTAGTTCAGATGGTTCTGACTTATCGTGTCTTGCCACTAGCAGACGGAGCCTGTACTACAACTAGTTGCAGAAAGTCCTAGTAATAGTAGAAGGAACATAATAGTAGTTGTTGCATCTACTACTAAAAGGACAATTGCTGATAGCAGAAAGAACTACTACTAGCTAAAAGATGGATAGTTTACTTCTTTTAACATAAAACGCATTTCTACTAGAAGATTAAAAATATATGTTTTTTCTTTGTCGCCGCCATTGTTCAACAAACGTCAATTGTGTATAATATTAATTAACGAGTGTTTTTTGAGAATGAATTGTTATTTTCATTATGGTTTATAATTATTCATATTTCTTCGGAGTAAACAGATACAGGGAGTTTTTCTTTTAAGTATACGTATTCCAAATTTATCCTATTTTCTGTAAATCTTTAGATATTCCTTGTGTTTTTTTAAGTTCGATTTGAAGCTTTAAATGAGTGTTTTCCACTCCCAGGCTAAGCATGAAGTAAAATTTCGAGTTTAGAAAAGCCCCGCGAAAATTTGTCGAGGGTCGCGCAGCGACCCGAGACAAATTTTCGGGCTTTTCTAAACTCGAAATTTTACTTCATGCGCCACGCGTACAAAACACTAATTTAAAGTGAAGTTCAGAAACACACAAATACATCTTTAATCAGAGTAACAGGGAATCAGATATTTAGTCTTTTATCAACGATGTTCAGTGTTAATAATAATGAATTAGGTTTTGAATATTTTTGTTAAAACAACTGGTAACGATAGTTATATATTAATGGTTGCAAAAAAATAATAAAATAAAATTTATTCTTGAAGGATTTGTATTCATGATTCGAAAGAACAGGATTCGAAGCTTTGATTCGAATCATATTTATCTCTTACGAATCCTTTATTCGAGTATTCGTGATTAGAATCATATTAGGTGATTCGGATTCGTGATTCGAATCTTTTTTACGAGGATTCGTCCCAGCTCTGATATAGGGTGTCCGTATTTCGACAGAATGTATGGGGATCTCAGTTATTTGAAGAGATGGAGAGTCGGTTAGCATTTTAAGACCTAACAATAATCTGAAAACAATTTTGAAATATCTTTCTTTGTTTTCGAGATATCAACGAAAAACTGTTTTTTTTTTTAATAATAATAATAAGTATCGATTATCACACAAAACATAGCGTAAAAAAATGGTGATGTGTCCATCATAGATAGCACTTTCTCCGTTTAAGATATGATGACTTAAATATCAACAGTATGGAAAAGTTGCACAAACTAAATTTATTCTACTTTTATTATTATTATTTCAAAACTATTCACAACAAAAGTAATTCTTGCATTTTCGCTACATCTGAATAAATATTGATTACCATCACATCTAAGCGTAATATATTTTTAACTTTACTGTAAATCAGTGGTTTATACGCGTGGCGCATGAAGTAAAATTTCGAGTTTAGAAAAGCCCCGTGAAAATTTGTCTCGGGTCGCTGCGCGACCCTCGACAAATTTTCTACGCGGGGCTTTTCTAAACTCGAAATTTTACTTCATGCTTAGTCTGGGAGTGGAAGACACTCGTTAGTTTAAAATACACCTTAACTATTAATATATATATCGTATTAGTATTTTGCCATTAAATCACTATATTGACTGTATTTGATATAGTGATTTAAGTGACTTACAATCATAACACCACAATAGCCGAAATACAGTATATAGAGAGGTATAATCAGACAAAATTCTAGCATAATCAAAAGACAGTGAATCAAGCCACTTACAGTCACAAAAGTCAAAACCAGGGTTGTTAAAAAATACGTTTTTTTTTTCATTTTATTTAAACAAACAGTTTTTTGTACAAAACGTGTTTTTTTCAGTGAAACAGCGTTTGAAATATAAACAATTAAAAACATGTTTAAAACGTGTTTAAAACGTGTTTAAAACAGAACATATAGGGCATTTTTCTTTTGAGTTTACATATCCCGATAATTACAGCGTTTTTTTTTTTAATTTGCGGGAATTCATTGTTTCAAAGCGTTTAATTTGAGGATTTTAACGAGTGTTTTCCACTCCCAGACTAAGCATGAAGTAAAATTTCGAGTTTAGAAAAGCCTAAGAATTTGGATTGGCCGCGTAGCGAAGCGGAGCGGCCAATCCAAATTAGGCTTTTCTAAACTCGAAATTTTACTTCATGCGCCACGCTTAAAAACACTGATTCACAGTGAAGTTAAAAAAACACACACATACAACAACGATTATAGGCAACCTAATATACGTTAGAATTATTAGGTTGCCTATAATCACTGTTTTAAACAATTTGTTTAGCTCAGAATTTGACTCACGTTTTATTTACATCTACATATTATATTGTTAAAGCCGTACATTTTAAACTTTCCGATATTTCAGGGTTTTATACGTGTGGCATATGAAGTAAAATTTCGAGTTTAGAAAAGCCTTATTTGGATTGGCCGCTCCGCTTCGCTACGCGGCCAATCCAAATTTTTCAGGCTTTTCTAAACTCGAAAACTTCATGCTTAGTGTGGGAGTGGAAAACTCTCGTTTAAAGATTCAAATTGAAGTCTTAAAAAAAAACAACAAACAAACTTACAGTGTATGCATATGTATACCTGAAAAGAAAATTCTCTGTATTTAAAAATGTATGCACACACAGTTGTGATATTTTATTCTAATAAAATGTTATGTTTAATAATGTAATTTGAAATATCTTCAACAATTTAGCTAAAATTTAAAAATGTAAACAAAAAATCTTCATGAAGTAGTATAAAATATAATTTAGTAAATTTCAGATAATAAAAAAAACGTTTTAAATAAATTTAACATTTAAACATGTTTTAAACACATTTAAGATTAAAAACATGTTTAATACAAACCATTTAAAACACGACGGCTGTATTTAAACAAGTTTAAAACACTGTTTTAAAACAAAGTGTTTTAAACATAACAACCCTGGTCAAAACACGGTCAATAAAAATATAATATGACAAAATCCTATGATAGTCCGAAGACAGTCAAGTAATTTATTAAAATTTAAAATGTCACACCAGTATTTCGTTTATAAACAAATACATTTTCTATCAGTACAGCAATTAATCAGCTGGATGCCCGTCTTCAGGGGTGATATGTAAGTAAATTATGGGTCCTAGGAGTTGTCAAATGAGTGAGTTACTCAACTGTTTCCAAGGCACTCTTTCCAAAACACAAAAGATTAAAATTTCACGTATAAAATCTACAATAAACTTTAAGTGTGGTACATCATTAAATTTAGAAAAAAATATTCTTGCAAAAAATATCAAAATCTAAAATGGCGCCCATAAGAAAAACAAACATTGGCTATGGTCCCTGGGTAAATGTTATAGATATGTTACTAGATTTCTCGTTGAAAAGTGCCTGTATAATGTCAAAGTTGTAAATGTCTGGATGCAATAGTTTATGAATAAAAAAATATAAAGAACTTTCAAATAAATCCATTTTTTGACAATATCTCAAAAACGAAAGAAGATATTTCAAATTTATTTTTAGATTATTATTGGGCCCTAAAGTACGCAACTTTGCCTTTGAGTTTAACCGACTCTCTATCTCTTCAAATAACCGAGATTATCATACATTCTGTTGAAATACGGGGACCCTGCATTATTATTATTTACTAATTTGTTTATTTATTGTCCAACAGATACATTTTATCCAATAACAGGGATAATTACCAAACATATCAAAACATTCAGGAATATAAATGTACTTGTTGAAATACTGGATGAGTTAAATGACAATCAGTTAAGATAGATTCATAATGCTTGTTCGAGGAATGGAAACTCTCGTTAAGTTAAATGCTACTCCTATTAGTTTTCCATGTATTTGTTAAAACAATGATTTTCTGATTTATCTTTACCTAATCCATAAACCGGTTTTGATTAACAAATTTACCGAATTACCGGTGATAGAACAAGTCGATATATTTACAATCCTAATCGTAGCTCATTATCACAGGCAGATACTGTTATATAATAAACTGTTTTAATTTTGTTTGACTAAAGAAGGTTTTTTTGTTATTAATTAAACAGAAATTCTGACTATTATATGTTATAAAATGAATGAATTAATATTAAAATTATGTTCATTTATGTGTGATTATTTTTATTACGAACGCTTCCTTTCTTCTCCTCTTTCAACGTTTAACAAATTGTGACTGTATTTCCTAATTGGACCGTTATGTGTGTGTGTGTATTTCTTTAAGCGAGCGCGTGTGAAAATCCGTAATGACGGCCTTCTACTGTCTGTCGGTTTTGCTCGCACAAAGGAAGTACGCACTTTGTACAAGATGAAACTTTGTTAACACGAAGCCTCTCATTTTCTAAGCGAAAAGACAAAAGTCCGGAACGCTTTTGAACTCGATTACGTACGAAATTATTCATTACAATTATCATACAATACGTATAGTAGTTATCAAATAGAAAGGCCTTGCTTGTAAGTGCAAATATTTATAAAATATTAATGAACAATGACAATCTAAAAAAGTTAATTTGTATAGGGTGGGCCATCTAGTGGTTTCTGTTTAAATCATAGGTTATTTTGACACTGACATCTTTTTCCCGCTCGAAATCTTGACAGAAAGTCGGTATCATTCTTCCCCGGTACGAAATGAGTCGCTTTACGCTTGAACAACGTTGGGAAATATTGCAAACGTATTTCCAAAGTGAGTGCTGTGTAGCCCAAACAGTGCGTTTGTTGAAAAGAAGTTTTGGCCGAAATGAATCACCCACCGCGCCTGCTGTACACAAGTTTGTGCAAAAAGTTCGTGAGACTGGCATGCTAGTGGACAACACTTATGGTCCTCGTTCTCGTAGGGTGCGCACAGACGAGAATGTGGCTGCTGTAACCGAGAGTGTGAGACTTAACCACGAACATCAACTCGCCGTCGATTTAAACAGCTCAACATTGCACGCACTAGCCTGAGGAGAATTCTGCAGAAAGATCTCGGATTATTCGCTTACAAGGTCCAATTGACTCAGCAATTGAAGGCGCATGACCATCCGCTTCGTTATCGCTTCGCAGTTTGGGCCTTAGAGCAGCTTGAATTGGACAACGATTTTGGGCGAAAAATCGCCTATTCTGACGAGGCTCATTTTCATCTTGGCGGATACGTTAACAAACAAAATTGTCGCATGTGGGGCTCGGAAAACCCGCACGTTATTGTCGAGAAGTCGATGCATCCCCGGAGAGTGACAGTTTGGTGCGGATTGTGGAGTGGTGGCATCATTAGACCATTTTTGTTCAAAAATGAGGCTGGAAACAACGTTTCTGTCAACGGTGAGCGTTACAGAGCCATGTTATCCGATTTTTTTTTTAATGAAATTGAAGATATGGATTTGGACGACCTCTGGTTCATGCGGGATGGCGCGCCATGCCACACAGCCCATGCCACAATCGATCTTTTGCGCACCAAATTTCCAAATCCGATTTTTTTTTGTGGGGAACCGCGAAGGACCGATGTTATGCCAACAATTCAGAAACGATTCAAGCACTTCGGGCCCATATCATCCAAGCAATCCGTGAGCTACAGCTCGAAACCATCAACAAGGTCTTGGAAAATTGGAGTGACAGACTGCGCTACTGCGAAGCTAGCCGAGGCAGCCACTTGAACGAAGTTCCATAATACCATAATACATGGAAACAAAATTAATTTTGTTCATTTTATTGCATTTTTAAAAAGAAACTACTAGATGGCCCACCCGTTAGACCTATATATTTATACTATACTATATTTATACTATCTATCCGTCAGTTGGTGAACTTACAACTGACGGATAGATAGCGAGATAGCGATAAATATATAGGTCTATGAATTAACTTTTTCAGATTGTCAACTTCTAAACCGGTAAATGGGAATTTTGAATGTTGTAATGTTTTGAAATTTTAAATTGGATAAACTTTAATAAAAGTTCGCGTCTAAGCACATATTCATGTACATTCCTCGCCTAATACTATTACTATAATTCACTTTATTAGACTCGTAGAGTTACAGATGGCCATCGACCTAGGTTATTCAGTCATGTTTATTGTACATCACAATCTTGTTTTTATTATTGTGTTAATTTGATTTATATCCAACACTAAATGTATAAACACATTTGATGGGCCAGTAAAAGTGATGTAACAGCGTCTCGTGAGAAAGAATACCGTCCAAGCGTCGATTTTATGGGAGATCATGGGGGATGTCGCAGTCATGATATGCAGGGAAAGAGGAAGCACAGACGTAAAATTTTATCGCCCGCAATAAAAAAAAGTTTTTCGTGTGTGCATGTGTTTGTGTCGACACGATGGATATTAAAATTGTTCGTGAAGCACGGCTATATTAAGTTTTATATTGGAAAATCCTCCTAGAGAGATAAATATGTATGCGACAGAAATCGGAAAGCAATAAAAATCCAGAGTTCCAGATTGACATATCAAAAATTTAAAGTGTTTACAGGCAAAATCTTAATATTTCTACCAAGGAAATGTTTCTAACTTTTTTTTATATCCTAAAACAGAAAATGTAGTATCTATAAGCAAATTTTAATATTCCTCCAGTGATAAGTCGCCCGTGAATATTTTCATAGATTTTTAGTCCTAAAACTTGTCTCAAGGTCATTAAAACATCGCCTAGGTCTTTGAATAGATCTTTAACCCTTTCGGCCCCGACGCACAATGGGCCCAAATCAGAAAAAAGACGCGCATAGGAAGAAAACGAAAAGTCATTGTAACGACAAAATTGATAATTATTTGCAATGTTTAAGTACATATTAGGTAATGTTTAAGATTTGTAGTAATACTAGATCATGCCATTTATCAGGACAACGATCACAATATGAAGGTTTTAACTCGATAATACTTTCTCCATATAAATTCAATGGGAATTTACGTCTTTCTTAAAAATAGTGCAACTTTTAAACACATCGAAGCACAAAGCTGGGATTTTCCCAAAATGATGCCCATTCAATGGACTATATTTTGAGCTTAATTGCAGCTACGTCCACTTGCGACCCTGAAAATTTTGGCTTTGAAACGGGAATTGCAAAAAGTATCAGATTTGTATTTTCGTAACTTTTGGTCATTTGCATTAATAAACGTACACAGTATTGATAACGTGCACATTCAGAGGTAATCTAAATCAGTAGAAGTGTATGTTATCGATAACGTGCACATTTAAAGTAAATTCGCATTAATAAACATGTACGTTATCCATAACGTGCACATCTAAGGATAATTTGCATTAATAAACCTACACATTATCGATAACGTGCACATTCAAAGGTAATCCGCGCCAATAAACGTAACGTACACGTTTATGCGAAAGAGGAAAAACGATGAGATGCTTTCAATTTGTAACTCTATAAAAAAGGTTATCAATAACGTGCACAATCAAAGTTAGTTCACATCAATTAACGCGTACATTAAAAGTTAAATCGCATCAATAAACGTACACGTTATCGATAACGTGCACATTCAGAGGTAACCTGAATCAATAAAATGGTACGTTACCGATAACGTGTACATTTAAAGTTAATTCGCATTAATAAACATGTACGTAACGTGCACATTTAAAATTAATTTGCAATAATAAACGTACACATTATCGATGGCGTGCACAATCAAAAGTAATCTGCGCCTATAAATATGTATGTTATCGATAACGTGTACATTTAAAGTTAATGCGCATCAATAAAAGTGAACGTTATCGATAACGTACACATTTAAAGTTAATTTGCATTAATAAACGTACACTTTATCGATAACGTGTACATTCAAAGGTAATCTGCGCCTATAAACGTGCACGTTATTGATAACGTGCACATTTAAAGTTAATCCGCATCAATAAAAGTGTACGTTATCGATAGCGTGCACATTTAACGTTTAACGATGGGCAACGTGCACATTTTAAACTTAATTTGCATCAATACATGTGTACGGTATCGATAAAGTGCACAATCAAAGTTATTTCACATCAATTAACGCGTACATTAAAAGTTAAATCGCATCAATAAACGTACACGTTATCGATAACGTGCACATTCAAAGGTAATCCGAATCAATAAAATGGCACGTTACCGATAACGTGTACATTTAAAGTTAATTCGCATTAATAAACATGTACGTTATCCATAACGTGCACATTTAAAATTAATTTGCATTAATAAACGTACACATTATCGTTGGCTTGCACATTCAAAAGTAATCTGCGCCTATAAACATGCACGTTATCGATAACGTGCACATTTAAAGTTAATCCGCATCAATAAAAGTGTATGTTATCGATAGCGTGCACATTTATAGTTAATTCGCATTAATAAACGTAAACGTTGCCCATAACGTGCACATTTTAAACTTAATTTGCATCAATCAACGTGTACCTTATCGATAACGTGCACAATCAAAGTTAATTCGCAAATACCTATTAAGCTCCATGGATGGATACACGCAACATTATAATTTTTTGTTAAATAAATTACTAAATGAGTTAATTTGATATATTATATTTTTTGATCTGACTTGAAAATGTATGAAGAAAATTGTAATTTAAATATTTCGATTATTACTCATTTAAAAAAAGAAAATTTCAGTGTATTTCTAACTTCGCAGTATTTCAGTGTTTTATACGCGTGGCGCATGAAGTAAACTTTCGAGTTTAGAAAAGCCCCGTGAAAATTTGTCGAGGGTTGCTGCGCGAATTTTCTACGCGGGGCTTTTCTAAACTCGAAATTTTACTTCATGCTTAGTCTGGGAGTGGACGACACTCGTTTAAAGCTTCGAATTGGACGATTTTATAAACTATTTAAGTAACTGGTAACTACTCACTGAACACTGAAACATTTAAACATTGCTTAAATGTTGAACATGATACTCATGATATCTTATCGAATTCACTTCACTTCTGTCAAACAATTACGTATTCGTCTCCTACGATACGAGCACGAGACGTGCACGACACGAGATGAGCACGACACAAGCACAAGACGTGCACGACACGAGTATATTGAATTTCAGACTAAATCAGTGTTTTATACGCGTGACGCATGAAGTAAAATTTCGAGTTTAGAAAAGCCCCGTGAAAATTTGTCTCGGGTCGCTGCGCGACCCTCGACAAATTTTCTACGCGGGGCTTTCCTAAACTCGAAATTTTACTTCATGCTTAGTCTGGGAGTGGACGACACTCGTTTAAAGCTTCGAATTGGACGATTTTATAGACTATTTAAGTAACTGTTAACTACCCACTGAACACGGAAACATTTAAACATTGCTTAAATGTTGAACATGTACTCATGATATCTTATCGAATTCACTTCACTTCTGTCAGACAATTACGTATTCGTCTCCAACGACACGAGCACGAGACGTGCACGCCACGAGATGAGCACGACACAAGCACAAGACGTGCACGACACGAGTATATTGAATTTCAGACTACATCAGTGTTTTATATGCGTGACGCATGAAGTAATATTTCGAGTTTAGAAAAGCCCCGTGAAAATTTGTCGCGGGGCTTTTCTAACCTCGGAATTTTACTTCATGCTTAGTCTGGGATTGGAAACAATCGTTCGAAACTTCAAACTGAAAGCTTTGATATGAACATTAAAGGACTGAAAATGTTTTTTTAAGAAAACAATCTAGTTTTCAAAATTTAACTCGAAATGTTACTTTATGCGTCACGCGTATAAAACAGTGATGTAACGAGAAATTTAAAAACACACAAAACAAATTTTACATGTTAATCCTCACAATTAATTGCAATTATTTTTGATGATTTAAATCCTTTTGAAGTATTCGAATCCTTTTGTAAGTATTCGAATCCTTTATAAATATTTGAATCCTTTTATATATATTCGAATCTTATTATAAATATTCAAATTCTTTTATGAGAATTCGAATCATCCGCATTTAGATTCGAATACGAATTCTCTTAAAAAAATGTAACGAATCCAGATCACTATTAAAATTTGGCAAACATACTAAAAATTTGTTTTTTAAATATACATATGTGCATGAGCTATAACTTTTCCGATAATCGTTTGTTTTTTGAAATAGTTTAATTTAAAGTCTTAAACGTGTGTTTTCCACTCCCAGACTAAGCATGAAGTAAAATTTCGAGTTTAGAAAAGCCTGAAAATTTGGTTTGGTCGTGTAGCGCGTAGCGCTATGCGACCAAACCAAATTTTCAGGCTTTTCTAAACTCGAAATTTTACTTCATGCGCCACGCGTATATAACACTGATTTTAGGTGAAGTTCAAAATATTCTACTAAAGCAATATACTAAAAACGTGTATTCTGAACATCACATTATGTTTAGTACGCTTGGCGCATGAAGTAAAATTTCGAGTTTAGAAAAGCCTGAAAATTTGGTTTAGTTGCGTAGCGCTACGCGCTACACGACCAAACCAATTTCAGGCTTCGCTAAACTCGAAATTTTACTTCACGCCTAATCTACGAGTGGAAAACACTCAAATTAAAAATCAAATTAAAAAAAATGGTTTAATCGCGTAGCGCTACGCGCTACACGACCAACCCAAATATTCAGGCTTTCCTAAACTCGAAATTTTACTTCATTCTTAATCTAGGAGTAGAAAGCACTCGTTTGAAAGTTCAGTTTGAAATATTTGAAAAAACAAAAAATATTTGCAGATTTACAGCTTGTACAGTATATTGAGATATGTAGAATTAAAAGAAGAACTCTCTGTATATCCGAGATAGTAATAAATAATATGCAGTGTACAAACCATTTTTTGGGGCACCAGAAAAATTCCAGGGCCGAAAGGATTAATAATGCGTGTTACATATATTTCTGGATTTTTAGTCTTATAACCGGCCTCAAAGTGATTAAATCAGAACTTACGTTTTAAAGTAAAATGATGCAGGGAGTATTTCTTTTATTACATGTTTGCTTTGGTACATGTAAATATGTTCATGTGCAAAAGCAAACTGTTCAAGTTTTTCAGGGTTTTAATGTTTTTAAAGCGTTAAATTTAAAGCTTTCAGCAATTTTTTCCACTCCTTGATTAAGCGTGAAATAAAATTTACAATTTAGAAAAGACGCGCCTGCAAATCCAAATTTTCAGGCTTTCCTAAACTCGAAATTTTACTTCATGCACCACTCGTAAAAAACACCGATTCTAGGCAATCCGATATACATTAACGGTTGTAGGTTGCCTAATATATATTAACAGTATTGGGTTGCCTATTATCACTGTTTTTAGCAATATGTTCAATACATTTGACTCGCATTTTTCTTAGGTATACATAGGGGATATCGTCGATTTAAAAACACAACGTATATAAAGATTGCATCCGCAAAATAATCACAAGAAAACAATCGCCTATTCTATTCGAAGATCCTCATATTATACCGCTGCAGTCCATTTCCTAGATGCCACAATAATTCATAACTCTGTTTATGTGTGGGAATTCCACTAATCCCATCTCGAGTCACTAATGAACACGAATTTAACAGTTTTCCGTCGGGCGAATACAGAAAACACAGTCATTACAGTCATTAGTACACACACAGCGAGCACTCTGGAAATAATTTGCGCCGAACGTTAAATAATAAATACGTGCGGCGTTAGTTTAATCAAAACCGAAATTTAATCACTTGATTATTTATTAATTGTAATAACTGACTCATGGGGGGTTGGGAGGTTATTGTCATAATCGAAACGCGATTAATTGGATTGGTTATCCGAATGCCAATTAATCACCGGCGCGCCGCATCCTGGAATGTAATTCGGCTCCATTATTCGCGATTGTATGCGGCTTCGGGACATGTCTGAGGCATTCATGATGGTTATTAAATTGACATATATAGTCTTAGATAATTAGTAAATGCGAATGTTGGGGTAGTTAACCAAGGAGACCGGTTTTAGGATTTTTTTTAAAGCAAATGTAAGTAATTGAATAACAAACCGGGAATTTTTCTTTTAAGTATGCATATCCCAATATACTGTATTTGCTGTAAATAAATCTTCAGATATTCGTTATTTTTTTAAAAGAGTTCTAATTAAAACTTTAAACGAGTGTTTTCCACTCCCAGACTAAGCATGAAGTAAAATTTCGAGTTTAGAAAACCCTGAAAATTTGGATTTGCCGTCACGAGCGAAGCGAGTGACGGCAAATCCAAATTTTCAGGGTTTTCTAAACTCGAAATTTTACTTCATGCGCCACGCGTACAAACCACTGATTTATTGTAAAGTTCAAAATATACATCCTTAGAATACTGCTTTAATAGTGTATGTTAAATATCACTTGAAATCAGTGAATTATACGCGTGTCGCATAAAGTAAAATTTCGAGTTTAGAGAGGCCTGAACATTTGGATTTGCCGTCACGAGCGAAGCCAAAATTTGGCAAATCCAAATTTTCAGGCTTTCCTAAACTCGAAATTTTACTTCATGCTTAGTCTGGGAGTCGAAAACACTTGTTTGAAGCTCTAATTTACAGCATATACAGTATATTGGGATATGTGTACATAAACAAAAATCTCCCGGTATAATAATAATATACAATACTTTAACCTTTGAGAATGATATGTACAGACCGAACCACGTGTCAGGAAACTGAAAATAAAATCATGGAACAAAACAAGTGTTTTTCTTCACCAAATGTATAATAATATACACCGTAAATATACAGTTATCATTTATTAGCGTACGTAAAGTTCAGTCAGGTAGTACATGTTGCTGCTATTTTAATTAATCTGCCAATTTAAAAATAAAGGATAGCAAAATATAATGCGAAATAGTTATACATTTTTAGGGAGAGAGGGGAGGGTGAAGGTATTAGAGTGGAAGGGGGAGGTGATTGAGAGGGTTAAAAAATTCAAGTATTTAGGGTTTTTGTTCAAAGGGACGGGAGGGTATGAGGAGCATGTGAGGTGGGTGCAGGGGAAGGCTAGAAAGGCGTGGGGGATAGCGTGGGAAAAGTGGGGGAAGTGGATGGGGAACAATGTAAGAGTGGCCTGTAAAGTATGGGATGCGTGTGTGAGGTCAGTGTTAATGTATGGGGTGGAAGTATGGGGGACGAGAGAGTATGAGTGTATAGAGAGGGAGCAGTTGGGGTTGGAAAAGGTCGACACCCGGATACATAGTACTACAGGAAACGAATAGAGAGAAGCTAGAGTGTGAGGAAATGGTGAGAATGGCTAGGTATGAGATGAAGTTATGGGACCTGGAGGAAGAGAGACTGGTGAAGGCGGTTTGGGTGGCGTGCGTGAATGGGAGAGAGGGTAAATGGAGGAGCGAGAGAAGGAGAATGTATGAGAGGGTGGGTTTGTCGAAGGCGAAGGTGATGGAGTGGCTGGGGAATGGGGTAAAGATGGATGCGTGGGTGAAAAAGAAGGAGAAGGAGGTGGAAGCAAAGGAAAGGCAAGAGTATATAGAGAGGAGTGAATACAACGATAGGTACGGGAGGTGGCAGGTACATGGGAGAATGCCGAGGTATTTGATGGAGGGGTGATGGAGTAGGGAGGAAAGGGTGGTGCTGGCGAGGGCGAGGTGTGGGTCGGAGGAGAGAGGAAGGAAGGTATGGATGGAGGAAGAGTACGGGAGGTGTGTAATGTGTGAGCGGGGGAGGGATACGTGGAGCCATCTGGCAGAGGAGTGCGAGGGGGTGAAAGAGGAATGGGTAGGAATAAGAGAGAATAGAAGAGTGACGGAATGGATGAGAGAGGATGGGGCCGGGGTAAGGACGCTGGAGAAGTTAGGGGACGAGAGGGAAAGCAGAAGGAAGAGAGGGGTTAGTGTAGATATGGATGTAAAAAATGAAAAAAATTGCTTTCAGTTGCAATTTTAATACATGAAACTAGTAGAACTTTGCAAACTTTTTATGTATAACTAAAAAAAAAAACCTTTATTGGCATAATACTCTATATGCCAATAATGGTCTTTTTTTAAGTTATACATAAAAGGTTTGCAAAGTTCTACTAGTTTCATGTATTAAAATTGCAACTGAAAGCAATGTTTTTCATACAAGCCTCGACGCTCTACTATATTCAGATCCATACACATTTCCAATTTAATAGATAGGAGCGCATTTTATTCGTATTTATAAAAAAAAAAAACAGAGCCATAATCCACAAAAATCGTTGATGAGGAGCGACCAACCCAAGTTTTCAGGCTTTTCTAAACTCGAAATTTTACACCATGTATTAAGCACTGACTCACTATAAAGTTAATAAATATAAACTTTGAATTTAATTAAAATAACAAGAGATTAAGAAGTATCAAAAATGTTTTTTATGTTTAAATAATTACTAATTAACTTTAAATTATTTTCTTTTTACAATATTTAGCTTACTTCTTTTTCGAATTTAATAGCCTTAGCGGCAGAATTCTGTCGACATTTTATCATACTTTTAGGCATATTAAATCGAAATCAGCTTCCTGTAACTTGGTCGAAAACGCCTAGTTGCCAACCCCGCACACAACTCAATTTTTTCTTCTATGACTACTACGGTGTGTCCTGGAATGTTTTTTCTTTGGAAAATGTGCCACAAGAATAAACAAATTGAAACACACTGATGTAGACCATATTTGAGTGGTCTAACTGCAAAACTCACATTCTCCACTATTGTGAAATATGAGTCTGCGGTTTGTTTTATGTCCGCCATGTTAAAGTACACGTGTTTTTTACAATTTGCCAAAACTATTCAAAAGTGGAGAATGCGAGTTTTGTAGTTAGACCACTCATTTATTATAGCTTACATTCTTAAGTTATTTGAGAAACTTGTCACTTTTAAAATATAATTGCACGTCAAGCGGTTACTAACTGAGCATTGAAGGATCTGAACATAGTAGAGCATCGAAGCCAGCAACGACAAGGCATACAAAAAATGAGTTGTCAACTAGAATCAATTTGGTGACCCTTCTCCAAGGCATTATATATAAAATTTTCATAAACCAGAAGGTTTAAATGAGAGGTAATCCACCAAAACCTGTTTGTTTATGAACATTATATGATCCGTTTATTTTAAAAGTGGCCCAACTCTATTTCTCTATTTTTTGTTATTGACTAAAATATTCTTCATAATTTCAGGTTTTCTGTCATAAACAATAATTTCTGGTTAAGCATATTCAAAATATATATCTATTTTAAATTGACTCAACCAGAAATTCTTTTTATGACTGAAAACTTTAAATTATAACTGTCATTACTAAGGCTAGGCCGATTATATGAGTCGCCCAGATGCAAAATAAATTTGTGGCAAAATGACAAAAACCGATTTTGCAACGTCTTTTAAATAAATCAAAATAGTGTTGAATGAGCGTTATATCGAATGGGAACAAGAACAATTATGTAAAACTAAGATTATATGAGTCGCCCAGATGCAAAATAAATTTGTGGCAAAATGACAAAAAACGATTTTGCAACGTCTTTTAAATAAATCAAAATAGTGTTGAATGAGCGTTATATCGAATGGGAACAAGAAAAATTATGTAAAACTAAGTAAAAAGTTGGCAGGATTTGCAACTTAAACAATATCTTAGCTTTTGCAACCGAGAAATGTAGCAGGTTTTGTATTCGACAAGATTTTTCAACCATAATTTTAAAAGGTTTAGGAAGGGTTTTGAAGATTGATTTATTTTTAAAATTGTAGGTTGAGACGAGTAGAATCCAGGGATATTAAAACCTTAAAACCAAAAAAAAGTGTGTGGCTGGTTTTGCATCTGGGCGACTCATTTGTAAAATCCATATTTGTTATTAAGAGGTATTTCAACAAAATTGTAAATTTTCAATGCATATCTAGTATTTGGCTTATTTTAATAAAAAAAAAACTTTAGATATGCATAGAAAGCTTACAATTTTATTGATATACCTCTTCATAACAAATACGCATTTTGCATATAATGCGAGCCTTATTCATCAAAGTCAACAAAAAAAAAAAACTAAACTCTAGTTAGGCCACTTTAAAAATAAACGATCATGTATTAAATTATTATTATTAGATAAATATCACTTGGTTTATTTTACTACTCTCAAATCAAGTGACTTTTGTTCAATTATCAATATTTTAAACATGTTTCATCAAGAAAAAAAATGAGATCCAAATTAAAGATATTCCAGGTGTTCGATAATAAACGCCCAACGCCATAACTGTTATTTATTGATTGATTTGAATGAATTAAAAAAACATAGTCAATCGCAGTTTTAATACCATAAATTGACACTAATTATATATTTTTTCAAAATTAACTCATTGCCAAATAGAAGTCAACTTTAATTTTTTAAATGGCTGCATATACCTTTCTTATTTTATTATATTGGACATTGGTTTTCTGAATCGAATTATGCTCGAAATGTTGTTTTTAATTTAATAATTATGCTAGAAAAAATGTATACAAAATCTTGTTCACATGATTTTTTGGTAATAAATGTAGTGTGCCATGAAACAAAATTGGACTTTTAATACTGATCAAAATTTATAAATTGAATTAATATGTATAATCAGCTTAGAAGATTCAACACAATTTGTCAACCAACGGAACAAAATAAAGGCTAGTATTTTTTTAACTTTACAATACTTTAGTGTTTTATACGCGTGGCGCATGAAGTGAAATTTCGAGTTTAGAAAAGCCACGTGAAAATTTGTTTCGGGTCGCCGCGCGACCCTCGACAAATTTTTTACGCGGGGCTTTTCTAAACTCGAAATTTGACTTTATGCTTATTCTGGGAGTCATGATTTTTAACATGTAGAGATTTTATAGATTTTAACATGTCGAGATTTTCGATATTTCTAGATTTTTGTCGATTTATTCACAGTTTGTTATTATATTAAATGCAACTTTAATATTTAAAAAATACTGTTTTTCTTAGGAATAGAATATTAACCCATTAACATATAGTAAATAAAACTAATAAGTGAAGAAAGAAATTACTACAATAATTAATAGAAAACATTTCACGTAACTAAAAGAAGAATATTGAACCCATTAAGAGCTGAATAAATTATAAAGTTGACTCTAAAAGTTGATTTTAGGTAAAATTTTGCATCTTTTTCCTTGATTTCAATGAATGATTTGTTATATTACATACGTCGATTTTATAAAAGAGTTAAATTTACAGTTCGAACGAGTTTTTCCACTCCCAGACTAAGCATGAAGTAAAATTTCGAGTTTAGAAAAGCCCCGCGTAGAAAATTTGTCGAGGGTCGCGCTAGCGACCCGAGACAAATTTTCACGGGGCATTTCTAAACTCGAAATTTTACTTCATACGCTACGCGTATAAAACACTGAAATTTTATGCAGTTATAAATACACCTAAAAATATGAGTCATAATCGAAATATTGAAATAACAAAATATTTACATTTTCCCTGTACTTGTATTCTACATTAAGTTGTAACGTAGGTACTTATTTGTTGTTTCGTTATTATTAATGACAGAACCTCATAATAAATTACATTTGTCACATTTTTACTAGACACACTAATTATAATTTTTAGTAATGTAATATTAAATAGAAGATTGAAAAAAAATCGACCAAACATTGAACAAAAACAAGTAACTGAGCGTTATTGGATTTAGAAAAATAATATAGGCAGCCAATTAAAAATCTTAAGTTGGTTGTTATTTGGGAAAAAAAATCGACCAAAACATTGAACAAAAACAAGAAACTGAGTGTTATTGGATTTAGAAAGATAATGTGTAATGTAATAAAATTAAAAAAATATAGGCAGCCATTTAAAAATATTAAGTTGGCTATTATTTGAGAATGAAATTATTGAAAAAAAACAATATTCATTTGGTTTTTAGTTTAATAAAATCGGTCAAAAAATACAAGAGTTATAGCATTGGGCGTTTTTTTATCGAATACCCGGTATATCTAATTCCTTGGAGAAGGGTCACAAATTGATTCTAGTTGACAGCTCATTTGTTGATGATTCGTCGTAGCTAGCCTCGACGCATAGTAGCCCTTCAATAATCTTTACGATTTTCCTATGAAAACCTATTCTTGAAAAAATCTGTTTGCACATTTATTAAATCGTGTGCAATTGTAACTACTAATCTTGTTTTGAAAATAACAATATTCTTTTTGTGCGAGCTAAAATTACCCACACTCTTCTTGTGCGAGCCGAGTTGGAGAAGCCTGATTAAATGGATGCAGATGGTCGTTTAGCCTGCGGAGATTTCGAATTTAGACAAAGCGTTCAAACACATCGGACCGTGAGGAGTAGTATCGATTATGCACTCGGCATATACGCACACACGGGCTCACAAAAAATACAGGGGGAGACGAAATTTATGGCAAACTTTAAAGCATTACGAATATATTGCATGTGCGGGATTTCCATTATTTGCAATAAATCAATTTAAATTTAAATCAATTTTAGGAGTTTAATATCTCCAAGAAAATGTGTGACTGGTCGTCAGGGCTGGTTCAAACAAAAGCGGTGCCCGGTACAAACTTAAGTTGAAGCCTTAATGTAGGATTTTTAAGCAACGACTGAAACGACTGTAGTCACGCGACTGTGCCGCCAGTGACGCGGCCCTAGTCGCTTGGTCGGATTCCTATGCAACGACTATTACTTCAATTTCTACGTGATCGTTATGAATAATAGACATTCTTTAGAGAAAAAATATTTTTAATTATGCAATTAATCAATACATCAAATACGAGATGAAAGATTAACCTAAGTTTATTTAATTTTAAAAAAATAAATGTTTATTTTATAATTTTATTCGGTTTGCCTACATTAGACCACCAATTTGATAGAAACGATATAGCTTGTAAGAAATATATTTTTTTATCAATGTAATAACTTTAAAATGGTGAAATAAACACAATTTATGTTAAATGCGTGGCTCTTACTATACTGCTCTCTATACCAGTACAGTCGAATGACTCGAGTCGCCGCACTAGAGTCGTTATAGTCGCGCGGCTACAGTCGCGTCTTAAGAAAGGCCTCCTCTTATTTACACTCAAAGCAGTCGGGCGCGGCTCGAGTCATTGCAGTCGTCGCTTAGGAATCCCACCTTTAAACAAGCGCGGATCCATCCCCTAATAGTCAAACAACAAAAAATGAAAAGCAAATAGGTTAACTATTTTCTCAATACATTCTACAAGTGTTTACTATTTACTTATATACTATACACCTTTTGTTGTAGCTCTTGGATTTTGAGATATTATCTCTTTCATATTTAATAGGAATTTTATTAAATATGAAAAAGATAATATCTCGAAATTCAAGTGTTACAACAAAAGGTGTATAGTATATAAGTAAATAGTAAACATTTTTAGAATGTTTTGAAATGAGGATCAAACATAAGGGGTGGGTGTATTTTGAAATTCACTTTAAATTAGTGTTTTATACGCATCAAGTAAAATGTCATCCAAATCCAAACGTTCAGGCTTTTCTCAAATCGAAATTTTATTTTAACCTTAATCTGGGACTGGGGTAGGTGGTCGCCGAGCGGTAACGTCGCACAGTAGATCAGAATCCCAAAAAGCTGGCTGAAAGTAAAAAAATAAAATTACTATCTGTGGATTTTGACGTTACTATTTCGATAGATTAGTTCTGGTTCTGGTTCAAAGAGGAGTGTGCAGTTCTGCACTGCATTTAGGCCTCATTAGGCCCATTGTGCCACCTCCCGTAGATCACCCATCCTCAGCTCAGCCAGCCCACCTTGTTTAGGTATTCTAGCATAGCTGAGGTGGGTAGATCTCTTACGTAGGCCATTGTAGGCCATCTATCACCCAATATGGATTCCCTGATTGACGATAGTGCCGGGCATTCACAAAGAAAATGCCATGCAGTCTCGTCTTCCATGCTGCAACCTCTACAAGATGGGGAGTCAACTATCCCCATCCTATAGAGGTGCCCGTTTAGTCCACAGTGACCAGTAAGGATGGCAGTTAAGCGCCTGAGATTCCCTCTAGCCAGCTGCAGGTACCGTTTCGCTGATCTCTCATTGGGATACACAAGTGTTTCCTTAGAGAGCTTGCAGCCCTCGATATCATCCCAACGCATCCTGAATTTCTCCAGGGCATTGGTTTGTAACATGTTACACAGGGAGAGAGGAGCTAACCGCACTAGCGGCTCCGGTGAGAGTAGATTCATCCCAGCCGCAGCTCTTGCCAGCGCGTCAGCTCTCCCGTTACCTGTGTCTGTATTATGCCCTTTCACCCAGCAGACTTCAATGTTGTTGTGCATTGCTGTCTGTCTGAGTTTCCCGTGGCACTCTATTTCGGTCTCTGACGAAGCATAGGCTTTCTGCAGAGACAGAATCCCTTGCCTGCTATCCGTTAAGATTAGTATGGCTACATTTGTCACCTTGCGGTTTATGATGTACTTAACCGCAAGTGTTATTCCCATCAGCTCCAGTTGCGTGATGGTTCCATGAATTCCCATCGGAACCTTTGTTTGGATTTTTAGGGTTTTAGAGAAAACTCCAAGGCCCGATCCTTCTCTCCTTTTAGATCCATCTGTGTAGATCCTTATAGCAGACTCTCTCATACGCTTAGTGGGCTGAACAGTAACGTTGTAGGGTGTGTTCCGTATTAGTGTTGGTACACAGCAGTCATTAACAGCCTCTAAAAGAGGTATATCTCTACAGACATTCCTCCAGAGGTGTCCTCTAACTTCCCCACAGCTGTTACTGTTCCAAATCCCACTGCACTGAAGGCGAAGTATAGTCGCCATGGCGTCCTTCTCCACGTGGATATCAAATGGTGGAAGGCATAGCATTACTTCCATCGCCATCGTCGGAGTAGTGTGCATGGCGCCTGTTACACTAAGACAGACTGTCCGCTGCACTTGCGAGAGTTGCTTCCTCGTGGTTTTCTGTTTGGTTCTGGGCCACCAAACTGAAGCTCCGTAAGTTAGCATGGGCCTTATGACAACTGTGTACAACCACAGAGTCGTGCGTGGTTATAACCCCAGGTTTTCCCCACTGCCCGACGACATTGCCAGAAGGCCCTTATAGCTTTGTCTGTTTTGATGTCGATGTGCGCTTTCCAGCTCAGTTTCCCGTCGAGAGTGATGCCCAGGTATTTCACCTCGTCGCTGTACTGCAACATCGTATTCAATAATTTTGGTGCTTTTTTCGACACCTTCCTTTTCTTGGTGAACAGGACCATCTCCGTTTTGGCAGGGTTTAACGATAGGGAGTGATCATTGCACCACCTATGTGGTTTTGTTTAGAGCTCCTTGCATCTGGTCGCATAGAGCGTCTTCAAACTTACCACATACTAATATGGCCAGATCATCAGCATAGGCTGTCACAAACAAGCCTAGTTGCTGAAATTCGTCTAGTAGGCTGTCCAGAACCATGTTCCATAATAGTGGTGATAAAACACCTCCCTGAGGACAGCCTCTGTCAATTTTACAGGTTATACGTTCCCTTCCCTATTCCACTGTGACTATACGATTGGCCAGTGCATTTCCAATCCATTCACACATTTTAGATGGTACTCCGCGCTTGCTTAGCGCGTTTCCTATCTTCGGTATGGTCGTTTTATCAAACGCACCTTCTATGTCAACAAAAACACCTAGGGTGGATTCTTTAACATCCAATGTTCTCTCGATTATGCTCACTACACTATGCAGGGCTGAATCAGTGGACCTCCCCCGTGTGTATGCATGTTGTGTCGCCATCAGTGGCTGTCTGACTAGAGCTGATGTTCTTATGTGCCATTCACAAATCCTTTCCTGTGTTTTAAGGAGAAACGAGGAAAGTGTGATTGGTCTGTATGCCTTGGGAGCAGTATAGTCTGCTCTACCGGGCTTCGGTATGAAAACAACCCTGGCTCATTTCCAGACCTTAGGGACATATCCCAGCGCCAAACTGGACCGAAACAGCATCATTACAAACTCAGCTAGTTCATCCCGTCCCCACTGTAGCAGGGCGGAAAGGATGCCGTCGGGTCCGGGTGTTTTAAAGGCGGAAAAGCTTGCAATTGCTCCAAGGGTGTTTTCTTCATTTATCACTTCATGAGCCATGATTAGTATTAGGTTTATTAAATTTTCTATGCAGTTGCCGTTTATATTTTACACCTAACCGTAGTGCCAATTGCAAAAGTAACCCCTGGAGCGGTGCACACCTGGCGAGCACAATTGCGGGATTTTTACGAATTTAGTATTCGTGGATTGATAAGCGTGAAGTTAAAGGAATTTAGATTTCACAGATCTAAATTCGTTTTATTTCCCTAAAGTAAGTAGAATTATTGACTACATAATAAAAATTGTCGAAATAATTTATTATTTTGATAATTAACAATCGGTCCCAATGAATATCTGGATAAAAAATAATAAAAATATTATTTTAAACCACAAAAAAGTTATTTGCTCTGCTGTGTTCGATCAAAAGCTTAACCATTTTGTAATGCTATTGTGAAAATAAACAGCAAAAAACTAGCTGCCATTAGGCGCATTTCTTTTGTGCAGCTTTTTTTATTAAGGGTTCTACCTGGTTAGTTGCTTAAATAAATGTGTTCTACTTTTATTATTATTATTCCAAAACTATTCACAAAAAAAAAATGTTTTCGCTGCATCTCGGTAAATATTGATCACCATCACATCTAAGTGTTATATATTTTTAACTTAAATATAAATCAGTGGTTTATACGCGTGGCGCATGAAGTAAAATTTCGAGTTTAGAAAAGCCCCGTGAAAATTTGTCTCGGGTCGCTGCGCGACCCTCGACAAATTTTCTACGCGGGGCTTTTCTAAACTCGAAATTTTACTTCATGCTTAGTCTGGGAGTGGAAGACACTCGTTACTTTAAAATGTGTCACACGTGTTAAAATGTGTATCGTAATTGTTAGGAATAAAAAAAATAACATGGCGATCTCATTATAGTTCAATTAAAACTCGCATCAAGTTGGCACGATTGGTTGAAAGTCGGCTTGCGCCCACTTATGTTACCTGTCATTATAGTTTAAATGTCGGCTACCGCCGACTTGTGTCAACTGTTATTATAGTCCAAATGTCGGCTGGCGCTGACTTGTATGTCATCTGTTATTATAGTCCAAATGTCGACTGACGCCGACTTATGTCAAGTTGACACGATGAACTAAATGTCGGCTTGCGCCAACTTAATGTCAACTGTCATTATAGCAGTGGCGTAGTGTAGGTTTCAGCCGCCCGGGGCGTAGGCCAAATTCGCCGCCCCCTCATAGTAATTATAAAGATCTTTTCGGCAAGAATACATTTGTTATTGTGTATTGTACAGAGTATAGTCAGAAATTAAAAAATAATCATGAAAATCTAGCACAAAAAACACAATAACGGCCGCGGGCCGGTTTCTAATTTAACCGATTCGAATGTCTCTTAATTCTTTTAACATAATAATCTATACATATAGGGTGAAGTAAATACAAATTAATTAAAATATACTCAATGACATTAGAAGCGTAACACCCAGAAGGAGTTATTATTTTAACTTGATTTTTTGCCAGTATGGTAGTCTTACATCAAGAATAAAATGATTACATTTTCAAGAAATTTTATTAAAAAACAATCTAAAAAAAATTAAAAATGTGTTTGGCGACCCCTTTGCTGTATACACTCCTGTAGACGTCTGGGCATCGACAAAATGAGATGGTCGATGTCTTCTTGAGGCATCTCGTTCCAAGCAACTTGAATTTCATCGATCAATTGTGCTAGAGTCTGTGGAGGATGGTGCAAAAAGAATATTCTTCTTCCCATGATATCCCACACATGTTCAATGGGATTTAAATCCGGCGAACGGGGCGGCCACGCCAAAACATTAACACCGTTTCGTTATCTTGTTGAAAAAGTACGTCTGGGCGGCCATCTAAATAAGGCAAGAAAGTCGGTGGTATGACGTCTTCAACATAACGCGCAGCTGTCATACTGCCTCGAATGAATACAAGAGGTGATCGACTACCATAAGCAATAGCCCCCCAAACCATTACTCCAGCAGTCCTGTGTACATGCCTCTCAATAGCAAACCTAAGATCAGGTCGTTCTCCACGGTAGCGTCGTACCCTTCTACGGCCATCATGCGTGCCTAGACAAAATCGTGATTCATCGCTGAATACGACATCGTGCCATTCTGCCTCCCAATGCTGCCGTTCTCTGCACCAGTCCAACCTTTGGCGACAGTGTTTCGCTGTTAAAGGAAGCACTAATCTTGGACGGTACGAAAGAAGCCCAAAGGATTGAATGCGGCGATATAAGGTTCGCATACTAACGGGCCTACCTTCTTCTCCAATCCATTGATCACCGATTTGACGCGTAGTAGTGAAACGGTCTCGCAGGGCTATTTGTCTTAAGCGCCGATTTTGACGTTCTGTGGTACGCCTTGGTTGACCAATTGGTCTTCTTCTTGCTCCTCTACCTTCTTCTGTCCATACCTGATACACACGTATTACAGTTGCTGCAGTGGAATCAATACGGCGGGCAATTTCGCGATAGGACATACCGACATCTCGATAAGCAACAACTCGACCCCGGTCAAATTCGCTCAAATGGTGATATTGTGGACGTCTTTGGACTCGAGGCATTTTATTTAAGCTTAACACACTCAACGGAAACACGAAAACTAAAAACATCTGTACTAAACAGCTCATATAAATAGTTTTATCAAAAAAGAAAAAGTGAAATATTTTTTTTTCACAATAAATATAAAAGGCACAAGGTTGAAATTGTTATCAATGTATGCTTTAAATATAGTCACTCTGTTGCTAAAATATGAATTCAAAAAAATCATTCCTTCTTGGTGTTACGCTTCTAATGTCATTGAGTATAAAAATAATTTCAGTTGAATGACCGAATTCAAAATAATAATAATAATAATATTTATTCCCAACAGATAATTACATCTTACAAGGAAATATTACAAGTTGTAATTTTGATTTTGAAAAAAAAATAAGGCAATAATTAATAGAGATACATATAATTTCAATCACACTTACATGTTAATAAGCATACATTCTTGAGCCTTAATTTTAAATTCAGAAAAAACTGCAAATATATCCACATAATACTGTATTTGGTGATACTTGTGGATCATTTTTGTAATAGGGGAATAGTTGTGGTGGTTAGAATTGGGTGTAGAGAAGGAAAAGGTTGGGCAGTTTCTAGCATTCGATCGTGGTACATGAAACGATAATTTTTCCATTAAATGGTGTCATCTATTTGATTATGTAGGATTCTATACAGACGGAAAACAATAATAAGATTATGATTATCGGCAACGGATACCATATTAAATTTTGAACGCAAATTGTCGTAAGGGTAACCGCGAACAGGATAGACGCCATGTCTTTTTAAGAATAAATATTTCAGAAACCTTCGCTGCACAGATTCAACATTCCGGATGTAGGGCGGTTTTTTAGAGGCTCCATAAGGGTGCGCAATAATTGAGTCTACTTTTAACTGAAGAATGAAATAATAGGGTCAACGTTTGTAGATCGTTAAAGTCCCTAGTTGTTCGGATAATAAAACCAATCTGTCTGTTGCATCTTTTCGTTATGTTGAGAATGTGTGAATTAAATGTTAGCTTGTTATCAAAAAGTATTCCCAGGTCGACAACTTCATTGACACGACTAATTACAGCATCATCAACAGTATAATCGTATAGAACGGTGTGTACGTTACGTGTACAAGACAATATTGAACACTTGGGGGAATTTAAACAACGTGTATTGTCCTTACACCAGGTATTTAGCCTGTTAAGGTTATGCTGTAATATATTACAATCCTCTGGGCAAGTAACAGTTTTATACAGTTTTAAATCATCGGCATAGATAAGCACATCACAATTAAGTACATTAACCACATCGTTAATGAACAAACAGAACAACAGAGGACCCAAGTTAGATCCCTGAGGAACACCGCTTTTAGCAAGGTAGTTACGTGATTTATGCCCTGTCAGCTCAACATACTGGAATCTGCTAACGAGGTATGAGCCTATTACGTTAATGACACATTCCGGCAAATCAAACAAGTGCAGTTTAGTAATCAATTTTCATGAGGCATACGATCAAATGCTTTTAATAGGTCTGTGTATATTACATCAGTTTTTAGCCTTTGGTCCATATTACAGGAGGTATACTGAGTGACATTAATTAAGTTGGTTGATCTCTTCGGTACAAACCCATGCTGTTTGGAAGAGAGGTCAGACTTAACCGAATTATAGATGTAATCTGTTAATATACGTTCAAATACTTTGGAACAGTTACATAATAAGGAAATTGGTCTATAATTCGTTACATCCGACCTATCACGCTTTTTAAATACAGGAATTACTTTTACGGATTTCCGGAATACTGGAAAGATGCCGGTATTCAAAATATTATTGAAGATATGAGTTAATGATTTCGCCAATATGACCGCGGTATCCTTTGCAAAAAATGATGTCATGTTGTCTATTCCCGTGGTGAATTTATTCTTTGCTCGCCTCAATTCCGTCATAACCATTTCATCGGAGAAACTAATTTGCCCCATAGAGGACATTGTGGCTGTATTTTCACAGAGTATTGGGCCATCTGTGTAATTCCGAACGAGGGTAGTCAGCAATGGCGTCCACAATCTGATAACCTTCTTCCAGAGTACCCTCCCTGCCAAAGCATAATTGAGGGAATACTATCTTGATTTCTTCTGTCGTTAATAAAATCCCAAAATTTGGTCGGATCCCTAAAGACCTGCCTTTCTGAAGATTCACAATTCATTTGAAAAGAAAAATACGGATTTAGTGTTTTTTTATGAAACAAAAATTATATTTTTTTGATATTTCAAAATCAGATTTTGAATCAGCATTCTCAAAAACCTCGATATTTGCAATTTCAGACAAATTGCCTTAAGCCTTTATATAATACTATGGCCAGCTTTTCTGGATTCGGTACCACTGTGCGTCGCCGGACGTATATCGCAGACCGGGTTCGATTACTGTGCACAGGGAGGTGTTATTTAAAAATAATATCTCGTCATGTCCCTGGGTGTAGTGTGAATGTGTCGTGACGCCCAAATCTGTTAAAATACATATATCATCGTTAGTGGCTGTTCATGGTAAAACCGATGCCAAACAAAAAAAATCTGGGATTGAAAACACTCGTTAGAAGTTTCAAATTAAAACCTTTTATAAAAACAACAAACGTCTGAAAATGTACATTGAAAAATCGTGATATGAAAAATTCCCTGAATGTGGCCTGTGTGTAGCCAGCAAAAAATGCTTATCGGAATATTGAAAAAGCAACGACTGAAATTGATTTAAAAAAATCAAGATTGAAAAATTCGTCATAATTTAAAGGATAGAAAATTTGTGGATTTTTATAAATTGATGAACTCGTTGAATTGATAAACAAATGGTGAAATTTATAGTAAAAATTATTCAAAATCTATAATAATACATTTTGAGATAATTGTGAAAACATGAATTTTAAATTAAATCGTCAAAAGCAACCAACGTACTAATTTACCAATCAATAAAATTCGTAAATATTGACAATTCTAGTAAAAAAATACAATTATAATTTTTTTGATGTATGTAATTTTTTTTACGAATCTATCAAATTAAATTTATTTATTTATTTACGACATTCATTTACAATATAAAATTCTACAATGTTATTCAAAATAGGTATTAGAATAAAAAAAAAATATTAATAAAAATAGTATAGAAATGTTGAAATCAATAAAATGAAAAGATAAATACTAGGAATTTGTCTTTTAGGTATACATATTAGGATTTTGTGATGTACATTTTCAGATATTCGTTGTTTTATTAAAAACTTTCAATTTGAAGCCTCTATCGAGTATTTCCAATCCCAGATTAAGCATGAAGTAAAATTTCGTTTGGTCGCTCCGCAAAGCGGAGCGACCAAACGAAATTTTTAAGATTTTCTAAACTCGAAATTTTACTTCATGCGCCACGCATATAAAACACTGATTAAAAGTGAAGTTCAAAATATACTGCTTAGGTTTGATTACATGTTCATTATTTTTACAAATATTTATATGGATTGTGTAAAAGAATACTTAAAAGAAAACAATCCCTGCATCTCGATATTTAATAAAAATCAGAAATTACTATACACTAGGACAAATTGACAAAAATGTAAACATTTACGAAATCAGCAAAAATGTAAATTCCAAAGTGGAATTAGGCTAAATGCTTGATGTCTATTTAATTATTTCATTTTTATACCACTGTTATATTCATAAGGGCTATAGTATTTGGATTCAAGAAAGAAAAGAAAACGATATTTTTTCCTTAATTTGAAACCTATGCCTAGTATTTCCAATCCCAGATTAAGCATGAAGTAAAATTTCGAGTTTAGAAAATCCTGCAAATTCCGCGAAGCGGAGCGACCAAACCAAATTTGCAGGATTTTCTAAACTCGAAATGCTACGCATATAAAACACTGATTAAAAGTGAAGTTCTAAATATACTGCTTAGGTTTGATTACATGTACATTATTTTTACAAATATTTATATGGAATATTTAAAAGTATACTTCAAAGAAAAAATCCCTGCATCTCGATATTTAATAAAAATCACAAATTACTATAAATCAGGACAAATTGACAAAAAAAGTATGAATTTACGAAATCAGCAAAAATGTAAATGCCAAAGTGGAATTAGGCTAAATTTTAAAACTGTCTTTGAAAGATAATCGTTCTTGTCTAATGCTTGATGTCTATTTAAATATTTCGTTTTTATGCCACTGGTATATTGATAATAAAAAAAATGCGCACCATTACCTGCTTTTACACGCAAATCTGAAATAAAATTCAATTCACAAAAAAATATGATACAAAAAATACGCACAAAAGAAGTTCTCTGTTAAAGAATTACACACAAATTAAGGAAAAAATATAATTTTCATTTTATTTTTTGCATCCAAATACTTCAAATTTGGGTTCATAAAAGAAAAGAAAATTAAATATATATTTTTTCCTTAATTTGTGTGTAATTCTTAAACAAAGAACTTCTTTTGAGCGTTATATATAAAATTACGAAAATGTTATTCGTGAAAATGCAATAACATTTTCGTAATTTTATATATTATGTTTAAAGTGTGCAAACTATAAGAAGCGTAAGCTTATTTTCTCGAATTCAAATAGTTTTGAATTTAAATTATTCTTGTTCCTTTGAGCGTATTTTTTGTTTCACATTTTCCTGTCAAATGTATTTTATTTCTGATTCGCGTGTAAAAGTAAGTAGGTAAAGGTGCGCGTTTTTGTTTTCATTGTTATTTCAGTTTCACGCTTAATGGTACGAATTAATTCAAATTGTATGCGCGCGGCAAAGTTCGTAATATGTTTTCAGGTCGCCATCGCCGTTTTCGGCACGGGCGAGCATTTGTTTATATGCAAATTGTATAGGAAATTATCAGCGCTCTCGCAAACTCCATTATCTTAAATTTTAGGATAAAAGATAAAAGGGGTGAGCAGACCTTCCATGGAATTAATAATTTACATCTATATTCAAAATATACACCATCTATTTAGATAAGATCATTAAATAATAATAATATTAAAGCAATTTGTGCATTTTCAAGGTTTCTAAATTAAAAATAGCCCGAAAATAGGCGCGCCGAAAATGTAACCTATGATTTGATCAATTTAAGAATCCATAATTATATGTAAAGTTATCTAAACTAAAAAACACCTGGTATTGTTACACAAATTAAAACCATTTTCAAAGGAATGTGAATTCCTTTGAAAATGCCCCAACAAACCGAAACTAGTCGGAATAAAGTTATAATTTGTGAAACAATACCAAGTGTTTTATTTAATTTAAACAACTCTACATATTGTAATTTTTTGAAAAATAAAAGCACTAATAACTTTTCTTCACACGTAACTCAATCAATCAACATATTGTAATATGTTTCACCAAGTGCCAGATGAGAAATTAATTCAAGAAAAAAATCCAGAATTACATCAAATTAAAGAACTGAACTGCACATTCAATCATTTTAAGACCGGTTTTAGGACTACGCATTCATACATACACAAGGAATGTGTTTACGTTATTTATCATGGATTCGTTGTTATTTCAATCGTTGAATTTGAAGCTTCTAATAAGTGTATACTACAAACAAATGTTTAGGCTTTTCTTAATTCGAAAGTTTACTCATGCTTAATCAAGGAGTGGAAACACTCGTTAAAGATAAGGTATTGAACGCTATTCATATTCCACGTATTCAGTAAATTTTACCCCTCAAACGATATCGTGATTTACCGGTAAATTATAGGTAAACTGGATTTGTATAGAAAAACCGAATTACCAATAAATGCACTTATTTAATTGATTTAATTGAGTTCTGAAGTGTTCTACAGATAGCTATGTTTTTTTCTTTTTTTTATAAAATGATTCGTACAGATTTCCCGAGAGTAATGTGTATCAGTAATAAAATATTTTCATGTCGGAAAGTTTTTCAATTTCCAGCCGAACTGTCGCCAGTTCGGACATAATACGAACCGTATTTTCCGAACGCGTCGGCGCATTTTTCCGATAAAGCGCGTTGAATTATTATGTTTCAAGTTTTCACATAAAACTGAAAATTCTCTGGTTCATTAAAAAAATGAATAAATAAAACTTTTCGCCATTAAACTAGTTTATTACATTACTCTTGGGAATTAAAACGACCAAATTTCTTTTTTAAATTTATTATATTTGTTTATAAACGGCGAATTTTTTGTGCTCGATTTTTTTAATATCATGTAAAAACTTGAAAATCATATTTTTATTTCATTCTAGAAAATAAAAATAAAACTTTTCTCCATTAAAATATTTTATTACATTACTCTTGAGAATTTAAACAAAGAAATTTATGTTTTATTTCATTATATTTGATTATAAACGGCGAATTTTTTATGCTCGATTTTTTTAAATTTCATGTAAAAACGTGAAAATAATACTTTTATTTCATTTTTGAAAATAGGACTCATTTACTAGAATGAAAGAAAACATATGACTTTCAAGTTTTTACATGAAATAAAAATAATCGAGCATAGAAACAAATATATTAAAAAAAAATGTCGTTTATGAAATAATTGTCAATAAATAATTAAAATATAAATTAATATTGTATTCACTTTATTTATATAACATTAAAATTAAATAAAATAGAATAAACCACTTCTATTGTTTTATCATTATTGTTCACGTTATCAAAGCAAAGGCAATTAAAAAAAATCCACGCTTATGTAAACAATATAAAAATATGACCATATAACAAACTATAACTTGATTAGTTTTAATGCAAATATTTACAAAAAAACCCGACGCATTCACCAAAAACATATCAATAAATGGAAGTTATAGAACACATTGTTAATTAGTTTTTATACAAGAAATGTATGTTTCTATTCCGAATTGTAAATGTTCAGACATTTGCTGTTTTTGTAAAGCGTTCAATATGAAGCTTCTAACGAGTGTTTTCACTCCTTGATTAGGCACCAAGAAAAATTTCGAGTATTAGATAAGCCTGAAATGTTTCTTCAAAATATACTGTTTTAGAATACTGCATTAGTATTATGTTTAAACTTCACAATAAATCAGTGTTTTATATTGGTGGCGCATAAAGTAAAATTTCGAGTTTAAAAAAGCCTGAAAATTTTACTTCATGCTTAACCAAGGAGTGGAATCACTCGATAGAAGTTTTAAATTAATTGCTTCTCAAAAACAACGAATGTTTGAACATTTTCAAATTGGGATACGTTAGCAACTTCAAATTTAAGTCTAAAAAACAACGAATCCCTGAAAATGTACATCGGGATGTGTATACTTATTAAAAGAAAAAAATCCTGTGTGTATGTACGCATAAATATTTATCGAAAAAAAAAAAAAACCGCAGTGCTCTCCCCTAGACTTTCTCGTATACAAGTTATGATTATGTCATAACATGGCATGGATTATGGATTATTTCATAACATGGCAGGAATAAACTAAGAGGAAACCCACATTTTATAAGTCTTTTGTCATTGCCTTTTTGAGTTATTGTGTTAACTGACATCCATATAGATCCACCAATATAATTTAAAAAATGCGGTTTGCAGACTCAGGGAGGTCCAAAACTATCTATTAAAATGTCGATTTTGTAACGATTCTAATAATTTCTCTACTTAGGCTCAGTCAACTTAGCCCCCCGAAGTTCGACTTTTTTGAAAAAAACTATTGTGCTAGATAGGCCTTAGCTAGCTCCACAAAAATTAGAGCTAGCGCTATTTAGACAAGAAAGTTACGGGGGGTTGAACTTTCGGGGGGCTAGGTTGATGCTAGCTCTCCGAGTTTGGATTATTCAAGTTTTTCTACACTATTCTGATTCCTCAGAGCTAGCGCTACCAATTTAAAACCTAGCGCCACCCCCACAACCCCAAAAATGATAAAATATTGTTGACTCTAGCCCCTGGAAATGAGATTTTTTAAATCAAATTGTGGGGAAAAGATAGCTTAGAGCTAGCGCCAGCAGAATATGAAAAAAATATTATCAGAAACATATCAGGTAAAAAAATATTCACATCCAAATTTTGATGCGAGCGCTTTCAGATCCTGTATGCGTATTACCATTTACTTGCTGAATTTTAATACAAAATCGTGTTTGGCATATAAAATACCGCTTTCAAGAAACATTTCGGCGTTGTAACTACGTTGTGTTCATAGACACTGGCTATTAGAAATATGATGCCTAGAAGACAGTATCGTAACTGACAAGTTTTTTTCAAAAAAGTCGAACTTCGGGGGCTAAGTTGACTAAGCTAAGCCGTATAATGCAAGCAACAACTATCAAAACATATAAGCTAAATATTTGATATGTAACATAGATTAGATATTTAGGTTTGCTTAGAGAGTTGTTCCTTCATCAGTCGCAAGAAATGAATTCAAACTTAATATAAGTAATTACTTAATAATTTTTAAGTTGAATACAACATAATAACATACAGGGAGTTTTTCTTTAAAGTATACGTTTTCCAAATTCAGCTTATTTTCTTTAAATCTGTAGATATTCGTTGATTTTTATTTAATAAGAGTTCAATTTAAGGCCTTAAAGGAGTATTTTCCACTCCCAGACTAAGCATGAAATAATATTTCGAGTTTAGAAAAGCTACTTCATGCGCCACGCGTATAAAACGCTGATTTCAAGTAAGGTTCAAATATACATAAATTTTACAAAATGTTAGTGTTTTATACGCGTGGCGCATGAAGTAAAAGTTCGAGTTTAGAAAAGCCCAGAAAATTTGTCTCGGGTCGCTGCGCGACCCTCAACAAATTTTCACGGGGCTTTTCTAAACTCGAAATTTTACTTCATGCTTAGTCTGGGAGTGGAAAACACTCGTTTAAGGCTTCAAGTTGAATTTCTGTAAAAACACAACGAATATCTAAAGATTTTAAGAGTTTAGAAAAGCCCCTTGAAATATTGAAAATTTTACTTCATGCGCCACGCGTATAAAACGCTGATTTGAAGTAAGGTTCAAATATACATAAATTTTACAAAATGTTAGTGTTTTATACGCGTGGCGCATGAAGTAAAATTTCGAGTTTAGAAAAGCCCAGAAAATTTTTCTCGTGTCGCTGCGCGATCCTCAACAAATTTTCACGGGGCTTTTCTAAACTCGAAATTTTACTTCATGCTTAGTCTGAGAGTGGAAAACACTCGTTTAAGGCTTCAAATTGAATTTCTGTAAAAACACAACGAATATCTAAAGATTTTAAGAAAATAAGCTGAATCTGGAATACGTTAAAGAAAAACTCCCTGTATATTGTAGAATTACGATATTGAGATAGATTGTGTTAAAATTAAAATAAGGTAAATTGAATAGGAACTAAAGGGGCTAAATCACAATTTCGTAGTATTGAAAAGATACCCAGGTCACGATTAGGTTGGTTAGATAGTGAGTTTTACATGCAACTGTTGGTACATACATAACCCGATGTGTACTTGGTTAATTTTCAGGCATTCGTTGTTTTTGAAAAGCGTTTAGTTTGAAACTTGAAACGAGTGTTTTCCACTCCTAGATTAAGCATTAACTATAATTTTAAGTTTAGAAAAGCCTGCAAACAATTGTCAGGTACGTTAGTGTCTTGCTAGCGCTAGGTATTTCATTGCTAGTGGTAATGGACATTACTTTAGGTATTCTAACGCCGAAAAAAATATTGAAATCGTACAGTTAGTTCCCGAGTTATACCGATTTAAATTATCAAAGAATAATAAAAAATGTCAGGTACGCCACTGTCTAGCTAGCGCTAGCTATCTCGTTAGCAGTGTTTATGAATATAACTTTAGGAGTTCTAATGCCCAAACAAATTTCAAATTCGCACGGTTAGTTGCTGAGTTATAACGATTTAAGCTATCAAGTAGTAAAGAAAACAACCGTCAGGTACGCCACTGTCTTGTTAGTGCTAGCTATCTTATTGTCAGTGTTTATAGACATCAGTATAGTTATTACAATGCCAAAAGAATTTTTTAAATCGTATGGTTAGTTTCAGAGTTATAACGATTTCAATTATTAAGGGGTAAAAAAACAATCGTCAGTTACGCTACTGGCTTACTAGCGCAAGCTATCTCGTTGTCAGTGTTTAAATACATTAGTATAGTAATTACAATGCCGAAAGGGGTGAACAAATAATTGCCAGTTACGCCACTGTCTTACTAGCGCAAGCTATCTCGTTGCCAGTGTTTATATACATTAATATAGTAATTACAATGCCGAAAGTATATTTTAAATCGTAGGGTTAGTTCCTGAGTTATAACGATTTCAATTAGCAACAAGGAGTGAAATTCAATTGTCAGTTACGCTACTGTCTTCTAGGCATCATGTTTCTAATAGCCAGTGTCTATGAATATAAATAAAGTAATTTCAACACCAAAACATTTTTTGGAAGTGGTATTTTATATGTCAAACATGATTTTATATTAAAATTCAGCAAGTAAATGGTAATACGCATACAGGATCTGAAAGCTTTCGCATGAAAATATGGATGTACATATTTTTTTACCTGAAATTTTTGAGAGAATATTTTTTTCATATTCTGCTGGCGCTAGCTCTAAGCTATCTTTTCCACCCGATAATATTAAAAAATCTCATTTCAAGGGGCTAGGGTTAAAAATGTGTTATTATTTTTTAGGGTTGTGGGGGCGGCGCTAACTTTTAAATTGGTAGCGCTAGCTCTGAGGGATCCGAATAGTCTAAAAAAACTTAAAAAATCTAAACTCGGGGGCTAGCATCAACATAGCTCCCCGAAAGTTCAAACCCCCGTAACTTTCTTGTCTAAATGGTGCTAGCTCTAATTTTTGTGGCTCTAGCTGGCGCTAGCTAAGGCCCGTCTAGCGCAATAGTTTTTTTTCAAAAAAATCGAATTTCGGAGGGGCTAAGTTGACGAGCCCTCTGCTTATACGAGAAATTAAAAAAAATATCCCGGCGCATTCACCAACATAAATTTATGTTATTGGAAACGTTCATTTCAGCATAATTTTGAGTTGGCGCAAATAATTCCTGCCTAAATACAATTAAGTTACATCAATCCAGTTTTTAATATTTACTGTATTTCTTATTAACAGTCTAAGTTTGAGAGCTAATAAGAATGTGAACTTAGCTTAAGCAGGTCTTTGAAAAAACATTCGTTAAGGTATCTAAATAATTGATTAAACTAAACAACAACTTCAAAGAATATTTCAATGAAGGCCTTATGATTTCTTCAATTTTAGCTATTCCTTAGTTAATTAGTCAATTTAATAAATAAAGTTTGGCAACACAGCAGTTTACAGTGATTTTGTTAGCTACATTAAATTATAGCAAGAATTTTGACACGTGTAGAGTAGTAGCAATAAAAATTTTAAAATGTCAATTAAAGGATCTCACAACATCAGAGAAATGCATAATTTACATAATCAATTATAACATTTAGATTCCAATTATAATTAGCAAAAACCTGCGAATACTTGCGAATCCTCTTTATACTTTTAAACTTTACTTATAGATTCTGTTAACTTGAAACTCAAATTAAAGATGATGGATTATTTTAAACGAAATCGGTTCAGAAAATAAATTAAAATAATTAAAATACTAGTTTACCCGTACTAATTACAAAGCTGATATAATGGATTCCACAGTATTTTTTTTTCATCTGTGTTTACTATTCTTTTTTTGTCAAGTTCCAAGGGTGGTGGTCTGAATTATATTGCCTCATCTAATAGCCCGCAGTGTGTTGAATCCAGGGTTGTTATGTTTAAAACACTTTGTTTTAAAACAGTGTTTTAAACATGTTTAAAAACACGGGTTTGTTCTAAACATGTTTTATATCTTAAATTTGTTTAATACATGTTTCAAACGATAAACTTGTTTAAAACGTTATTTTTATTATCTTAAATTTACTAAATTATATTTTATACTACTTCATTAAGATTTTTTGTTTACATTTTTAAATTTTAGCTGAATTGTTGAAAATATTTTAAATTGCATTATTAAACATAACATTTTATTACAATAAAATATCACAACTATGTGTGCATAAATGTGATTTTTAAATGAATACATTGTACATTTTACGACATTCGTTGTTTTTTTTTTTTAGAAGATTTCAATTTGAATCTTTAAACGAGGGTTTTCCACTCCCAGACTAAGCATGAAGTAAAATTTCGAGTTTAGAAAAGCCTGAAAATTTGGATTGGCCGCGTAGCGAAGCGGAGCGGCCAATCCAAATTTGGCTTTTCTAAACTCGAAATTTTACTTCATGCGCCACCCGTATAAAACACTGAAATATCGCAAAGTTTTAAATATACGGTTTTAGCAATCTAATATGTAGATGTGAATAAAACGTGAGTAAAATTCTGAGCTGAACAAATTGTTTAAAACAGTGATTATATGCAACCCAATAACTCAAACAACGTATATTAGGTTGGCTATAATCGTTGTTGCATGTGTGTGTTTTTTGAACAACACTGCGAATCAGTGTTTTTAAGCGTGGCGCATGAAGTAAATTTTCGAGTTTAGAAAAGCCTAATTTGTATTGGCCGCTCCGCTTCGCTCCGCTTCGCTACGCGGCCAATCCAAATTCTTAGGCTTTTCTAAACTCGAAATTTTACTTTATGCCTAGGCTGGGAGTAGAGAACACTCGTTAAAAGACTGAAATTAAACTCTTTGAAACAACGAATTCTCGCAAATTAAAAATAAACGCTGTAATTATCGGGATATATATATACTTAAATGAAAAATGCCTTGTATGTTCTGTTTTGAACACGTTTTAAACATGTTTTAAACACGTTTTAGACCTGTTTTTAATTGGTAATGTTTTTAACGGCGTTTCAATGAAAGCAACACTTTTAGTTTAAAAAAAAACTGTTTGTTTCAATTAAAATGAAAAAAAAAACATTTTTTTTAACAACCCTGGTTGAATCCAACCGTATTTCTCTGTTCAGTTTTAATTTAAATCAGTACATTGTAAAACAGCTTAAATTAATTTCTTTTTTTTTTCTTTTAGTGCCTGTAATTTTCGGTCAAGACGAGATTTACTTCTCGCAGACACCGAAAGACGTGAGCGTGGTGACCGGAAAAGCGGTCACGCTGCCATGCGAAGTCACCCCAAACGAAGGCGTCTCGTACTACTGGGAATTGAACGGTAAGTTATCGATCCTAAATCAGGTCTCAAAGAATAAACTCAAACAGATTATTTACTTTCTAAAATCCTTGAAACTGTAATGAAGGATCAGTTGACTAGTTTTATAGAGAATAATAATCTTTCTACCAACCAGTTTGGTTTTACATCTGAATATAGCTGCTCAACTGCTTAACATTGATACGCTTAAGCGACGCAGGATTATTTTAGACATGTCAATGTTTTATAAACTGCTGAGTAGCCAAATGCAATGTCCGTATTTATTGGCGCACGTTGATTTTTACGTTAGTATATCAGATCCTACTACTCGTCATAGACCACTATTTCGCATTCCCATGCATAGGGCAAACTACGCCTACAACAATCCACTCTCCAGATGCATGCGTATTTCAAACTCACTGTCTCTTGATCCCAATTTTAATTTGTTCTCACAATCCCATTCTCAATTTATGTCAAATCTAAAGCATGTACATTTCTGATTACTTTTACTACATTTTATCTTACACCAATATTTAGAATTAGTCTATGTTGCTTTAAGAGCAGTATAATTTGTTAATTGTTAATTATAATTTTTATATTCTGATGTAAAAATATTTATTACCGTTAATAAAGGAATTTGAATTTGAACTGCGTTATTGAAGGTAACCAATGACTTAATTAATGCTATATAGATATAGATAGAGGATTATTGTATAGTACTAATTGATTACAGTAAGACATTTGACACCCTCAATCATGCTCTCTTATTAGCAAAGTTAAAATATATCGGCCTTGATTCAAATTCTCTAGACTTAGTCAACAGTTTTACTTTTCAAAATTGAATTTGTGTTCAGTATTCCGGCACCAGGTACCCACAGAATCGTTTCGGACTTCAAGGTCCTCTTCAGTGTGGTCCCGACCCAGTGCTGAGGAATACTGAACATTTCTGACTATTTCAAGCCAATATGTGAAAACTATTAATGATTTCGATAGCTAACGCCATCTAATGCTTCATAGTGGCATTGTCAGAGACACGAATGCACAAAGTGCATATACAGGTCACTGTTTCGTCCACGAGCGAGCAGAACTCTGTTTGTGAAACCAGAAAACAAATTTGGGCAGCTTGGTGGTGTAGTGGTTAGAGTGTTGTACTGCCACGCCACGGACCGGGGTTCAAATACCGGCCTAACAAGTTGTCTGCATTTATATAGGTTAGGATAAAAATGCCAAACACTCCGTCTTCTCGGATATGACGTTAAATGCATGTAGGACCCGTGTACTGCCTGGATGTTGCGTGCACGTTAAAGATCCCTACCGGTGAGTTGGAACTCCCACCGGGTTCGGCAAAATTCCCGGATAGCTGTAGACCTAATCTCCGGCGTCATGATTGGCCTTAGCAGCGGAAATAGATGACGTAAAACCCAAAATAAAAAAAAAATAAAAAAAAAATAGTCATAATTATTGGTCCCGTGAATTTAAAAGTTTTTAGTTAATTTTCAGTTTCGAGAATTTTTAATGAATTTCCAAAATTGTAGTTAATCTCTAACGCTTTTCGTATCGTTTCCAAGCTTTTCTTTGATTTTTAAAATCCCTGAATTGTTTACATTTTTCTCAATTAATTTCCCCAAGATTTTTTATTAATTTTTATAGTTTTGACGCTTGTTATGAAATTCTAAGTTTTTTGTTAATTTATAAAATTCTGACGGTTTTTGTGAATTTCATAATTTTTTTAAATGTTGATGCTAATTATGAATTCTTGAGATTTTCGTCATATTTTAAAACGTTAGCAATTTACGTATTTTTACTAAATTTTCATTAAATTTTTCATTTCCACGATTTTAGTTAATTTTCACTCATTTTTTTTTTCCGTGAATTTTCAACGTTTTAGTCAATTAAAAAAATCTAAACGCTTTTCGAAAATTTCCAAAATGTCCGTAAATTTTCAAGATTTTGACGATTTTCGTGAAATCAAACATTTTCGATAATTTTCAAAATCTAGACGACCATCATGAATTTTTCAAGATTTTCGTAAATCTTTAAAATTGAGAATTACCAAGTTTTTCGTTAATCTTCAAAATTTTTATACAAGTGTAAATTTATCAGTTTATTATGAATTTTTATTAATTTTTAAAATTATCATGAATTTTTCAGCATCGAATAATTAATTTAGACGTTATATTAATCGTTAACGATTAATAAACGTTTTTAAGGATGGTCTCATATATTTGTCAAATAAATTTCTTTGAAGCTTGCGAACCCAAAAATATTAACAAAATTTTTTAATATTAAAAAATTCCGTAATTTTTTTGAAATAACGAAAATCTAGGAAATACATGAAAGGCGTCAAAGTTTTAAAAAGTAACGAAAGGAGCAAAGAATTTGAAAATCAGTAATTATCTTGAAAAAATGCATGATTTTAGTTAACATTTTAAAAATCGTTATAATTCTTGGAAATTAAAAAAAAGTTTGAAAACTAACAAACCTATTGAAAAATTCACGAGTCGTCAAATTTTTAAAAATTAGTTCAAATCTTGCAAATTCACGCAAATTGACAAGATTTTAAGAATTGAACCACACCCTGAAAACCCTAAAGATTTTGTAAAGTAGTAAAACTCTCAGACTAAGCATGAAGTAAAATTTCGAGTTGAGAGAAGCGCTAAGAATTTGGATTTCCAAAATTCTGGCTTTTCTCAACTCGAAATTTTACTTCATGCGCCACGCGTATAAAAACACTGATTAATTGTTAAGTTTAAAATATTTAAAAAAAATATTTATAGATTATCACTTTTCACATAATTGTTGTCAAATTTCAATATTTCTCGAAATTTCATTACTTTTTGACATTGTGTTAACATTTTTTCAAATTTAAACATTTCATTGATTTTCGACAGTTTTCGATTTTTTCAAAATTCAGGCAAATTTAAACAATTTAACCATGACATTTTATCAAGTTTCCATGGTTTTCGCACCACGGACAGAGCATAAAATTGTAGATAAAGACATTATTATTATTATACAGGGAGTTTTTTTTTAAAGTATACGTATTTCAAATTCTGCCTATTTGTTGTAAATCTTTAGATATTCGTTGTTTTTTACGAATTCAATTTGAAGCTTTAACGAGTGTTTTTCACTCCCAGACTAAGCATGAAGTAAAATTTCGAGTTTAAAAAAGCCCACTGAAAATTTGTCTAGGGTCGCGCAGAAATTTTACTTTATGCGCCATGCGTATAACACTGCTTTCAAGTGAAGTTTCAATGTACGTAAATTTCATAACATTTCAAGTTTATAAAGCCCCGAAATTTGTATCGGGTGGCCGCCCGACCCTCGACAAATCTTCACAGGGCTTTTCTAAACTCGAAATTTTACTTCATGCTTTGTCTGGGAGTGAAAAACACTCGTTAAAGCTTCAAATTGAACTCTTAAAAAAACAGCGAATATTTCTTTAAAGAAAAACTCCCTGTATATATATATATATATATATATATATATATATATATATATATATACAGGGAGTTTTTCTTTAAAGAAATATTCGCTGTTTTTTTAAGAGTTCAATTTGAAGCTTTAACGAGTGTTTTTCACTCCCAGACAAAGCATGAAGTAAAATTTCGAGTTTATATATATATCAGAGCTGGGCAGGATTCGAATCATTCAGGATTCGATTCCAGGATTCGAATCCTTTTAGAGGATTCAAAAGAGGTATTCGAATACTTTAGTGAAAACAGATTCGTGATCCGGATTCGTTATATTTTTTTAAAAGGATTCGTATTCGAATCCAGACGTAGATGATTCGAATCCTTATAAAAGGATTCGAATTCTTATATAACGATTCGAGTCCTTATAAAAGGAATCGAATCCTTATAAAAGGATTCGAATCCTCATACACGGATTCAAATCCTCCTAAATAATTCGAATCATCGCTATTAAGGCTGGGATTCGAATTCGATTAATTCAAATAGTTAAATATTCTAATATGAATATTTAAATCACTAAATTATTCATATTTGAATTTTTAAATTTTCGAATAATTCAAATATTTGTGAATGCATATTTGGTTACTTAGCCATGAAAAATATCCAACGTTAATAGTATATTTTTAACTTCACTTGATATCAGTGTTTTATACGCGTGGCGCATGAAGTAAAATTTCGAGTTTAGAAAAGCCCCGTGAAAATTTGTCTCGGGTCGCTGCGCGACCCTCGAAAAATTTTCTACGCGGGGCTTTTCTAAACTCGAAATTTTACTTCATGCTTAGTCTAGGAGTGGACAACACTCGTTCTTAGAAGTTTCAAATTGAAGGATTACTCTAGATTACTAAGTTTATTACTATTTTACAAAGGCTACAGCTCGAAGGACCAACCACGGTCTTCGGAGACCGATAAACTACAGGGAATCGAAGTTTTTTTACAAGAAAACGAATATCTGAAGGTTTACAGCATGGATAGGAAAGAAAACATCTAATTTTAAAAAAATATCGAAGTTGGGTTGGTTTTCAGTGCATTTTTAACTTCACTTTAAATCAGTGTTTTATACGCGTGGCACATGAAGTAAAATTTCGAGTTTAGAAAAGCCCCGCGAAAATTTGTCTCGGGTCGCTGCGCGACCCTCGACAAATTTTCTACGCGGGGCTTTTCTAAACTCGAAATTTTACTTCATGCTTAGTCTGGAAGTGGACAACACTCGTTTGAATTTTAAATTTAACTCTTTTAAAAAATCGACGTACGTAATATAATAAATCATTCATTGAAATCATAGAAAAAGATGCAAAATTTTACCTAAAATTAACTTTTTGAGTTAACTTTATAATTTGCTCGGCTCTTAAAGGGTTCCATTCCTAAAAAAAAACCGTTTTTATTCAATATTAAAGTTGCATTTAATATAATAACAAACTGTGAATAAATCGACATAAATCTAGAAATATCGAAAATCTCGACATTTAGAAAATCTTGACGGTCCACTCCCAGACTAAGCATGAAGTAAAATTTCGAGTTTAGAAAAGCCCCGCGTAGAAAATTTGTCTCGGGTCGCGCAGCGACCCGAGACAAATTTTCACGCGGCTTTTCTAAACTCGAAATTTTACTTCATGCGCCACGCGTATAAAACACTGATTTAAAGTGAAGTTAAAAACGCACTGAAAACCAGCCCAACTTTGATATTTTTTCAAAATTGGATGTTTTCTTTCCTATCCATGCTGTAAACCTTCAGATATTCGTTGTTTTCTTGTAAATAAACTTCGATTCCCTGTAGTCCTTCGGTCTCCGAAGACCATGATTGGTCCTTCGAGCTGTAGCCTTTGTAAAATGGTAATTAACTTAGTAATCTAGAGTGATCCTTTAATTTAAAACTTCTAAGAACGAGTGTTGTCCACTCCCAGACTAAGCATGAAGTAAAATTTCGAGTTTAGAAAAGCCCCGCATAGAAAATTTGTCGAGGGTCGCGCAGCGACCCGAGACAAATTTTCACGGGGCTTTTCTAAACTCGAAATTTTACTTCATATGCCACGCGTATAAAACACAGATTTAAAATGAAGTTCAATAACACATATATCATCATTAATTAAAATCATTATATAATCAGATATTTAGTCGGTAAATGAACATTTTGGTTAATAGAAACTGATGGAATAAAATATTACTGGTTACAAATTTATTTTTAAAGGATTTGTATCCGTGATTCAAAAATGAGGATTCGAATCTTTGATTCGAATCATATTTTTCACTTACGAATCCTTTATTCGAGTATTCGTGATTCGAATCATATTAGGTGATTCGGATTCGTGATTCAAATCCTGTTTTTAAGGATTCATCCCAGCTCTGATATATATATATATATATATATATATATATATATATATATATATATATTTATATTTATATATATATAAATATATACTAAAAATAAGTATTGGAAATGAGACCAGCGAAAACAGTTGAAAGTTTGTCGATTGAAATTAAAATCGTGAATAATTATTTATCCAGTTTATTTGTCTTCTTAAATTTAATACCCATTTATTCGCCCGGAGCTATCTAAACAAACAAGGCGCTCCGCACTCATAATTTGTATTATTCGTTGTGATAAAATTCGGCAAGCACTACGAACCAATACATAGTCAAAACTACTTTCAGCAATTTTGCTATCTCTGCGCCATCTCGTACCCCAGAAACACACTACCAGCAAAAATTGGCCCTCTTAACTTTTACTCTTGCGTTCAGTATGTTGACGATACACAAATTTTATCTTGATCGTGGCTAATCATAATATAAAAAACGACCTTTATAATCTTTCACTGATATACAAAAAGCGCTCATTGATAATTAATGCAACTAAAACATCTGTCATTTCATTTGGCCCTAAGATATTTAATGACTGTCTAGCGTCAGAAAGACGTTCTGACGCTAGACAGTCATTAAATATTTAGCTCGATAACCTCTCGATACCAATTGTAGAATCTGTACGGAACCTAGGATTAATACTAGACTGTGATTTGCGTTTCAAGAGTCAGTCAATGTATTAAGCAAGCGTACAATAGATTAAGAATGATATATTTAAACAGGAAAATTTAAAATAAGAACACTAAACATACCCTTTGTGATACGCCAGTATTAAGTCACTTTAATTTTTATGATGTAATACACAGCGCTTGCCTGGACAAGGTAACGAAAGATCGTATACAAAAATCGGAGATTTCATGGGGTGCAAATTTTGGTTGGGACACCCTGTATATTACACTGAAATAAAGCAGATATTATTATTATTATATTTAAAAAAAAAACTAAACAATTCGTGTACTTGATGTTCGTATTTTTTTGTAGGATCGAGGATTTTCAACACGACAAGGCGTTTTCAGCAGGGATCAGGCCTACACATAACCAGAGTGGATAGGGAACGCGACTCGGGACAGTTCACTTGCATCGCACAAGACACGAAAGGATTATCCATCACCAGTTCGGCAGCGTCCCTCAACATACACTGTGAGTAGTCGTTTGTTTTATTTTTTTCCTACAGTTTCATTTACATTCCTGCCTGGGTTGTCACTTTTTTTCGAGCGACAAGCGAAGTTTGTAACATATATTGCCAGATGACGAGGCATGTACATTTATCAAAGTCTAAACTATAATTTTTTAAAATTGTTCCGCGTATTTTTTAATAGCGTATTTATTATAATACGAAGAACAACCTATAATTGAGGATCCTAGAAGTTAAGGGATATTTTTCAGTCTATTTTATTTGTTGAATAAACGTATAAACTTTTACAATTTTACAAAAATTATAATACATCTGGATAAATATATTAATATAAGTGCATTATTTATAAAATTGAAGTTATAAGTGTAGAGAGAGATGGGTAGAAGGACCTACTAATTTCGTCCACACCGGCTTGTCAAAGAAGAGTCAGTATAATATCGAACATTAGTTTGGTAGTTAATAATTAATCATTTATAGAACTTACTATTCGTGTTTTATTCGTTCAATAATTAATAGACAGAGAATTTTTGTTTTAAGCATATATATGTATACGCTGTAAATATTCAGATATTGAAGCTTAAAACGACTGTTTTCCACTCCCAGATTAAGCATGAAGTAAAATTTCGAGTTTAGAATAGCCTGAAAATTTGGTTTGGTCGCTCCGCGAAGCCGGGCGACCAAACCAAATTTTCAGGCTTTTCTAAACTCGAAATTTTACTTCATGCGCCACGCGTACAAAACGCTGATTTTAAATGAAGTTCAAAATATACTACTAAAGCAGAATGCTTAACTCTGAATATAACTTCTCTCTGAATATAACTTTAAATCAGTGTTTATTACGAGTGGCGCATGAAGTAAAATTTCGGGTTTAGAAAAGCCTGAAAATTTGGTTTGGTCGCCCCGCCAAATTGTCAGGCTTTTCTAAACTCGAAATTTTACTTCATGCTTAACTTGGGAGTGGAAAACACTCGTTCAAAGATTGATTTTGAACTCTTAATAAAGACTACGAATCTGAAGATTTAAAGCGTATACAGCATATTGGGGTATGTATACTTAAAAGAAGAACGTGTATATTTTGATAAAGATATTTTTTCCAGTTGTATTAAGATATTTTTTCCCAGTTGCATTGAGATATTTTTCCCAGTTACATTAAGATATTTTTTCCCAGTTGCATTAAGATATTTTTTCCCAGTTGCATTAAGATATTTTTTTCCCAGTTGCATTAAGATATTTTTTCCCAGTTGCATTAAGATATTTTTTCTTAGTTGCATTAAAATATTTTTTCCCAGTTTCATTAAGATATATTTTCCCAGTTGCATTAAGATATTTTTTCCCAGTTGCATTAAGATTTTTTTTCCAAGTTGCATTAAGATATTTTTTCCTAGTTGCATTAAGATATTTTTTCCTAGTTGCATTAAAATATTTTTTCCCAGTTTCATTAAGATATTTTTTCCCAGTTGCATTAAGATATTTTTTCCCAGTTTCAAGATATTGAACTTTGATATGAATAAGTCGCATTTTTAGATACATTCATTTATTGGTTGGTAACGATATATTACTGATAATAATATAATAGGTAATCAGCCCGATTCCGTACACGAAATGTTACATGGCAGTCTAAGCGCGTTTAGTAATTGGTATGTATGCTTAGATTGTGAGGGTACATATAAGTTAAATTTAACATTTCGCGTACGGAATCGGGGGGAATAATACGACATTGAATGTGCATTTTCCTACCAATTACCAATTACCAAAATTTTTCAGTTATGAAATACATTTTCTCAAAATCAAGTTTTATGCACTTGTATCCCTTTGCTTCTAGGGTTCTCAATTTATATATTTACAAATATTATTAGTAATACGTTTCCCTGCGGAATAAAAGAGGTCATTACACAATGAGCGAAGAAAGGTATCGTATAAGGGTGAAAACATAGTGAGGAGGCAAGCCCCTAGCCTCGGCCAAGGGGAGCCAATGCTTATGGGAAAACTGGAAATCGAGTAGAAAAGGAGAGACTATGGTCGGAATGTAGAGTACGAGTAAGACAGAAATCCAGCATCAAAATACTGTTACCAAATTTTATACAGAGACTAGCTAACTGGATATATGAACTGTGCCTCAACGCTTGCCTCCTCACTATGTTTTGACAATTACTCGTTTTTAATTAATGCAATTATTGCTGAAATAACAAGAATAATAAAATGTTTCATTGACGTTTTGTCTAGCCCTAATAAAAATGCTGGTGTTCCAGACACGCATTTAATAAAATCGTAAAGCTCGCGTCGTTTCGAGGAAAAGAAATGAAATGGCACATACACCCGTAACAAACGGGTAAATATTAATATAAATACACGTACACGGGAGAGTTTATTTAAAAACTTGCTCATGCGAAGAAGACGGGGAGGGTTTAATGAAAGTTTTACGACTCTCCCTAGGACAGACAGACACCTACAATAATGAAAAATATTAAAAAACATAGTGTGTTTTCTAGATGAAATACTTTACATTCACTTATTTTTTTTAAACTATTTTATTTAGTAATTTTGTTCGTTGCATATGTATATTTCAAGGTTATCATCCTTAAAACGGTTTCATTTTACTCTTCTACTTCTTTATATAAAATATTCTACTAACAACTTTATATTTTTGATACTATTTTATTTATTAGTTTTACAAGGTTATCATCATAAAACCGGTCTTATTTTACTTGTCCACTTCTATTTATTAACCCAACCCCCATGTTTGTCTGTAATCCTTAAAAACGGTATATATTGATCTGCATGTCTTAAGTCATACAAATATTGATATGTAACACCTGTATATATTATACATTAATAAATGTGGTAAAAAAACATAGTAATAGTTTCATTTGATTTTGATATGGATTACCACGTAGTAACGGTCAAAACCATCATGATGATAAATTATTAAATACTTTGTATCAACTTAATCTTCTTGAAACTATTTTATTTATTAATTTTCTATGTTGCGTACAGGGATTTTTGCTATTACTAGCTTGGCTTACGATTTAAAAGTACATTTAAGATACATACGGGGATTTATTTCTTTAAGGTATACGTATATACTGGGTATCTTACCACATCAAAAATGCTCTTTTCAATGAGAATATTTTTAAAGTTAGGCCAGTCGACAACAACTTCCTTATTTTAAATTGAATGCCGTATTATTTATCGCAAATTTCTATTCTCCGTACAATTTCGTAAACGAGTAACATAACTTCCAAATGTAATCGTTTTTGAGACATTTGACATTTTTTAAGGATACAGTTCATGATTCATTTTAAAAATTTGCATCTGCGAACGAAAGAAAATCGAAAAGACACAATGTTTGCTGTGAAAAGCTGATACCTGGATGTCCCCGATGGTAATTTATTTTTTTAGAATAATAAAATTAGTGTTGTTAATTTCATACTGCACTTTGGACAACTTTAAACTATTAAATCTCGATTTTAGTAAATAAAACACCCTGTATATTTTTACATATACGCAGAATTCAATTCTGCATTGATCTATATAGTCGTTTCATATGCCTATCTTCTTTTGTTTTCGAGATATTTTCATTCAAATAAAATAAGTGAAAATAATAAAGATATTTCAAAATGTCATACATTCAGTCAACTTGTCCTTCTTCTCCAAATCTTCATTTTTTAAATAAAACTCCTTGTATATTTTGACATATTCCCACAAAGAAATTAGTACTAGTTCCTTTTGTTTTCAAGATATTTCATATAAATGAAAGTAGTGTAAATAATATATTTCTTGAATAATTTTCTCACTTATCACTTGGTGAAACATTTTTAAATATTGATAATGAAGGTTTAAATTAAATTACACTTGGTTTGTTTCACAATTTTTTACTTTACTATTTACTCGACTAGTTTCGCGTTTTACAGCATTATCCTGATAATGCTGTAAAACGCGAAACTAGTCGAGTAAATAGTAAAGTAAAAAATTGTGAAACAAACCAAGTGTAATTTAATTTAAACCTCCATTATCAATAATATATTGCTTTTGGGATATTATCTGAATAACCGTGAAACTTATGTCTCTGTTAATAATTTTAAATCAAAATCGTACTTTCCAAGCTCAGGTGTTCCACAGGGATCCATTTTGGACCCCTTACTATTTAGTTTATTTATTAATAATCTCTCGGCTGCACTTGAGTGTAAACATCTATATGCCGATGATTTGAAGCTATATACATCTGTGTTATCATTGACTGACTGTGAGCAGTTACAACATCAACTAGAAATAATTTCAAACTGGTGTACTTCAAACAATTTATTTCTGAATGGTAGCAAGTGCAAGTTTATGAGATTTACTAGAAAGATTAACATTGTCAAGTTCGATTATAATATTTGCAATAATCAGCTGGAAGAAGCTAAGGTATTCAGAGATCTGGGTGTATGGTTTGATGATTAATTTACCTTTAATATGCATGAACAAGAAACTTCGCGTAGCTCATTTAAGGCTTTAGGTTTCATCCACCGAAACTTCTTGGATCTTCAGAATGTCTTTGAAATCCCTTTTTAATGCCTTTGTGCGATCAAAGTTGGAATACTCATCTTTGATTTGGTACCCTCGAACTCAATATCAGATTAATTTTATTGAAAGCGTCCAGCGCAAATTTTTGAAGTTTTTATATTTTAAACTGGAGGGCGTCTACCCATTAAGAGGTTTCAGTCAAGAAGTACTACTGGATAAATTCAATCTTGGCGCACTTCAAAAGCGTAGACATATAGTGGGAATATCATTCTTGTATAAAATTCTTCATAATAGAATTGATTGTCCCGTCATTCTTAATTCTATCAGTCTACGTGTTCCAACTTTTAATAGTACACCCAATTTTAACATGTTTGTATATCGTTATTTCTAGAATAAGCCTTACTAACCCTAATACTAATTCTGTGATATTAATACATTCTGTGATAATCGCTTTATTTTCTATATTCATTTTATCTATGCAGTCAATCTTAACATGTTTGTGTTTTGTTATTTCTACAATACTTACCAACTATTAATAAATGGAGTTAAGTTAAGTGACTTCATTAATATTACACACACATGCAGCACGAACCACCTGGCTATCTCAATGTCTGTGTCATTCTATGATTATTACTGATGTCGTATTACACATTCTTGTGTAATGCTTCACTATATATATTTTATTATGATTAGGTTCTAGTAATTAAGTTTATATCTCTATATTGACGATTGTAAAACTGTAGTTAACACATAATAAATAAATAAAAAAACTTTTAATAGTAGGAATAAAAGCGCATTTAATGTTGATTCAAATCGCACAATTTGTAGCTCTAAGTCACCGTTTAACATAATCTTTGATATTATTAATCAATTACCATCAACCTGTAATATTTTTGTTGACACATTATCGTTTCTCATTAAACTCTATTAATTTATTTATATTTATTTATTATTTATTATTATAATAAATATAAATAAATTAATAATCTGTATGTTCTTTCATGTTACTGTGTATTTACATTCTTTATACCTATTTTTTGTAAATATATTGTCTTGTAACTAGGATTGTTTCCTGTTGGACAATAAATATTATTATTATTATAATAAAAGGTTTTTAAATTTCATACCAGATTCAGTCAACTGTGAATCTTGATTTTTTGAAATGGAACACCCAGTATGCTTGTACCTATCTTGACACAGAATTGAATTTTGTTTTAATTTATACTCGCATTCCCTACCTAGCATTATTTTGTTTTCAAGATATTTTCATATAAAGAAGTGTTTATTGAAACGCTGATAAAATATTAAGGAATATCTGGAATTTAATAAATTTCCCAAGATTTATTCACGAAAGACCAGTCTTTATTTCGCCGTAGAAAAACAAAATCTAGTTGCTAGAAATAAAATTACAGCTTCCCAAAATTGATGTTTGTTTTTTTTGTAAATTCAAAAATTTATTTAAATTCTTGTGAAAAAACGTTTGCTGATTGAAACGTTGAGAAAATTTACGTCAACTTTCACGTTTTTTGTGAATATCACAATTACGAAAATCATTAAAGTTAAAATAGAAAATATCTAGGAATTTTACTTATCACTTTTCAAAATTGTTTTGATAATTTATTTTTTTGTAAAATTATTTGAAATGGAATTTGCTTAGAAATAACCATTCTTGATGTTCCAATAAGTAAAACCAAAAAAATCTCCTCAAATATTAAATTACGAAGCGATAAACTCCTATTTTTATTTTCACAAAAATTATTGATTATTAAGCGATTTGTTGACATTTATTTGAAACCTCACCAATCATTTATTTATTAATGAAATTTTTTTAAAATCACAGAAATGACTTAGAAATTCTTAGTTTATTTCTTTGTGAAATTATTTGAAATTTACGAAATTTGCTTAGAAATAATCATTCTTGTTCCAACAAGTATAAAAAATCTCTTCTCAAATTTTAAATAACGAAGCCATAAATTCGATTTTTTATTTTCACTAAAAATTATTGATTATTTTGCGATTCGGCGACTTTATTTAAAATGTCACCAATAATTTATTTATTAATGACATTTTTTAAAACTCACAGAAATTAGCTAGAAATTCTTTACGTTCCATCGCGGAAAACAAAACAACTTTGCTCATATTTGAAATTACGATCTGCCGTTTTTTTATAAATAAATATAAACATTGATTTTTTCCAATCATCATAATTAAGTTAATACATTTTAAAGTTTGAACGTCTGTAGCTTTATTTCCAGCAGTCGGATTATGTTTTTTAAACGTCGGCACAAAATTTTTTTATTCCTTAAAAAAAAAAAATGGTGATGTGTCCATCATAGTACTTTCCCCCGTAAATTGCGTATTAAATCACTTTTAAAATATTTGTAACATTATTATTTTCAAAATGTCTTCAACTTTTTGATAACTACAACTTTTATTTGAAACATTTTTTTCAATTGGATCAACATATACTGACACAAACCAATGACTAGATAAAGAACACTATTTATTAAATATCTCAAAAACTAAGAGTGCTATGACAAAAAGTGAATCTACAAAAAAATCTTTAGTTTTTCATTTCCTACAACTTTTATTTGAAACATTTTTCAATTTTATCGACACATACACTGTCACACACCAATAACTAGATAAAACACACAACTTTTGAAATATCTCAAAAACTAAGAGTGCTATGACAAAAAGTAAGTGAACAATACATCTTCATTTTGTTATTATCTACAACTTTTATTTGAAAGAATTTTTTGTTTGATGAACATTTATTGAAAAAATCTGAAAAAACTGAAAAACGCTAAGAGTAAAGTACCACTTCCGGTTTTCCGATTTTCACCAAAAGCTTTTCGGTTCTTCCGATTGTAACAAAAAGCTTAAGTTTCAAGTTTCATCTCGATATCTTTAGCGGTTTTTGCGGTACAGCGCACACAGACACACACACAGACAGACAGACAGACAGACATTTTTCAAAAATGGTCTTATTCGACTCAGGGGACCTCAAAACGGATATTTCCGCTAAAATTTTTGATTCGAAAATTTTCACGAAAACAATACTTTCCCTTTGTATTACATACGGGGGAAAGTAAAAACCCTTTTGATTTTAGACAAATTCAGCTGTTGGTAGATTTTTGATAATTAAATAAAATCTACACTCAAATCCAATTTCCATTTTTTTTTCAACTTAGAATTTAGGTGAACTATCTTAAAGTTCAGTGTTGCAAAATGGAAACTGATTATTTTTAAGTGATATTAATATAATTTTAAATTGTTTATGCAAAGATTTTTAAAGTTCAGCGTTACGAAATAGAAACTGATTATTTCTAAGTGATATTTTCATAATTTTATATTGTTTATGCAAAGATTTTTTTGTTGATAAATTATCAAATAAAATCTTGTATAGGATAGATTTTGCGACGGAATATGTAAAAATATACGAGGTGTTTTATTTAAACAAGGATTGGAAACACTCGTTAGAAGCTACATATTGAGAAACAAGAAGACGTGGTTCAAAAATATGTTTATAATTATATAATTTTTTCTATTTTGAAGAACCAGAATGGTCGTGGGATTTTATACTAAAAATTCGGTTCGTGGATTATACAAATCTCGAACAATATTTGTGACGTCTGCGACACATCAAATCGACTTTTACATATTAAAATAATTGACGTCTCTTATACGACATTTGTATGTCTATGGGCTAAGTATACATATACCGATACTTTGTAAATTTTCAGGCAATCGTTGATTTTATAAAATCGTTCAATTTGAAGCTTCTAGCGAGTGTTTCCACTCTTTTGTTAAGTATGAAGTAAAATTTCGAGTTGATCTGATACATTGTATTATTTGACCTGCGTTGAGAATATGGAAGAAAAGTGTACATATTTTGATATTTAAACATATTTCTAATTACTAATTTTGAAAAAGTATTTTTAAGTGTATTTCTAACTTACAATGTTTCCATGTTTTATAGGCGTGGCGCATGAAGTACATTTTCGAGTTTAGAAAAGTTTGAAAATTTGGTTTGGCCGCTTCGCTTCGCGGAGCGACTAAACCAAATTTTTAGGCTTTTCTAAACTTGAAATTTTACCTTATGCTTAATCAGGGAGTAGAAACACTCGTTCGAAACTTTAAATTGAAGGCTTTTATAAAATCGACGAATGCCTGAAAATTTACAGCGGATACTTTATGCGCATTTACAAGAAAAATACTCAGTTTGTCATTTAAGAAGTTATTCATGAAAATTATTAATAGAAGTGGAGAATTTGAACTAAAATCAACTTTTATAGTTAACTCTGTTATTGCTCGGCCGTTCATGGGTTAACAGGATTTTTTCAATATTCAATATTTTAGCTAAAATACTACATTTATTTATTTAAATTTGTTATTATCGTATGTTCAATTAAAAAAACCTCCAGAGTGCCATGGAAAATATTTTAAGTTGGCAACTCTGAAATGATATACTAAAATTATTATGTCTGATGTTTTATATGTCAATTCCTAAAGCTTGTAGCTAACTTAAATCTAAAAAAGGTTCAATAATGGGATTCTAGAGGTTTTTTTTTATTGAACATGCGATACCAGGCACAACACTTTCTTCTTTTATTTAATTTAAAATCCTTTTTCTCATCTTTCTTTCCATTACCATCCATTTAACCAGCCCCCTAATTATCCTATAACTTATACATTAACAACCCTTATTTCTCGAAACGATGCACTATATTCTTCCCTCGTGGTTATTGTTTTCCAGTCGAGAAAGGGACGTATTTTAACCCTTTTCAAAAAAAATAATCCACCTGGGATTGAAGTGGCACTGTGAACACAATAAGAAATGCGCGCGGACTCGAAAATGCACTTGCAATGCATAATAACGCAGCGCTGCATGAACATAGAGGGAAACACGCTATACCTAATTTTTGTTCGTTCTTTATTTTGCGAACTTTTAATGGAAATGAGCGAACGAACGCATCGCGCATAACAAAATTTTCAAGTACTAATTCACCCTAACTTTTAAACCGCACTATAGTAAACTGCAGAAAAAATGTCGAAAAGGCTTTAGAACACTTTGTTTTAAAAAACATGATATTTAAAATATTAAAAAAAAATAAAAGAAAAAGAAAACGTGTTACTTTGAACAAACTGTTTTTTTTTATCTAGAAATGGGTAATTTTTGAGTGAGTCGACTCTAAAGCAGGGTTGTTATGTTTAAAACACGTTGTTTTAAAACAGTGTTTTAAACATGTTTAAAAACAGCCGTCGTGTTTTAAACGGTTTTGTTTTAAACATGTTTTAAATCTTAAATTGGTTTAAAACATGTTTTAAACGTTAAATTTGTTTAAAACGTTGTTTTTTTATTATCTTAAATTTGCTGAATTATATTTTATACTACTTCATTAAGATTGTTTCTTTACGTTTTAGAATGTTAGCTAAATTGTTGAAGATATTTTAAATTGCAATATTAATAATAATAATAATAATAATAATAATACGTCTTTATTTATTATAGAAAAAATATTTTACAAAATGTCTAGTAAAAGTAACAGGTGAAGTTCAGTTAGCCTAATGACTATTAACTGTTCTTCCACTTAACCTGAAGAATATTAACAGATTATTGCATAAATGGTTCATACAAATAATATTTAATTAAGAAAAAGTACTTTTTTAAAAGTAAAAGTAAAAGTATGTGCGATAAAACGAATTAGGATTAACACTACGATTAACATTAACACTAACATTAACATTAACATTATCGTCACTCTCAAGGCCCATCAAAACTCATCCGCAAGCAAGTGACGACGAAATTCCCGCTTAAAATTTGTCAATGTGAGATTTTTGAGTTGTGTTGGAATTTTATTATATATTTTATAAATATTGTAACTGAATGATCTCTGAAACAGAACCGTTTTATGACATGGCGGAGAAATAGTTCCTCTAAATCTCACATTGATATTATGTACATCACATCGATACACGATTCTATCGTAAAGGCACGGAGGCGTACGATAGAGGATTATTTTATGGTAGAGAGATGCACAATGTAGAATTCGACGTTTCTCCATATTTAGCCACTGTAGTTCGGCAAGTTTATGGGATATGCGTTCGTGCTTACGAATTCCGAAAATTAGACGCATGCAGGAGTTTTGGATTTTCTGAATGCGGTTCTTCGTCACTTGATCTAAACAGGCGTTATAAACAACATCAGCAAAGTTGAAGTGACTTAAAACGAGTGTGTCACAGAGCAAACGTTTTGTTTTTAAACTTAAATGATGTCTATTCGTGTAAAGCATCTTCAAACTCTGAAATGACTTCCTGATACAGTTACTTATATGCAACTTGAATCGTAAATTAGTGTCGATATTTAAACCAAGATTTTTTGCACATTCTACTATGGGTATAGGAGAGTCATCGATTTTCAATTGAAGTTCAGATTTTGCAATTTCGATATATTTTTGTGGGCCAAAAAGCATAATCGATGATTTTCTAGCATTCATTTTTAAAGAATGTTTACGAGAGATATCTACTAATTGCGATAAATCGAAAGATATGTTATTCCCAGCTAGTATTAAGTCATTCGGTTCGAAAGAGTACATCAGTTGCGTGTCATCCGCGTATAAATTCGCAGTACAATGTTTTAACACGTTAGTAAGCGAAGATGTGTAAATAGAGAATACGATTGGACCTAAAATAGAACCTTGGGGTACACCGGCTGTAATCTTAACAAAGTCAGAGCTGCTTTTATTTAATACTACTTTTTGAAAACGGTTTGTTAAGAAGCTAGCTATAAGATCAATAGCTGAATTTTCGAAACCTATATAGTGAAGTTTACTTATTAGTAAAATATGATTGATGGTATCAAACGCTTTGCTATAATCAAGCAACACGAGACATGTTAGGTGGCCTTTGTCGGTAGCTGCCAAAATTTCATCAGTTATATTGAGCAGTGCCGTAGCACAACTATAGTTTGGTCTGAATCCTGATTGTGTGGAGGGCAATAGTTTGTGGATATTAACAAATTCTTCAATTTGGGTCTGGAGTACTCTTTCTAATAATTTAGAGAGAACGGGCAGTATGCTAATAGGCCTAAGATCTTGAGGGCTGCTGGGATCGTTAACTTTTGGAATAGGTACGATAGTAGCTCGTTTCCAGCATTGCGGAAATATCGACCGTTCAATGCAACTGTTAATAACATGTGTTAAGTATGGAATTATGCACGGACAAAACATAACATTTTATTACAATAAAATAACGTTGTTTTTTTTTAATTTCAATTTGAATCTTTAAACGAGGGTTTTCCACTCCCAGACTAAGCATGAAGTAAAATTTCGAGTTTAGAAAAGCCTAAAAATTTGGATTGGCCGCGTAGCGAAGCGGAGCGGCCAATCCAAATTAGGCTTTTCTAAACTCGAAATTTTACTTCATGCGCCACACGTATAAAACACTGAAATATCGTAAAGTTTAAAATATACAGCTTTAGCAATCTAATATGTAGATGTAAATAAAACGTGAGTTAAATTCTGCGCTGAACAAATTGTTTAAAACAGTGATTATAGGCAACCCAATAACTCTAACGTATATTAGGTTGGTTATAATCGTTGTTGTATGTGTGTGTTTTTTGAATTCCACTGTAAATCAGTGATTTTAAGCGTGGCACATGAAGTAAAATTTCGAGTTTAGAAAAGCCTAATTTGGATTGGCCGCTCCGCTTCGCTACGCGGCCAATCCAAACTTTTAGGCTTTTCTAAACTCGAAATTTTACTTCATGCTTAGCCTGGGAGTGGAAAACCCTCGTTTAAAGATTCAAATTGAAATAAAAAAAACGTTATTTTATTGTAATAAAATGTTATGTTTAATTTTGCAATTTGAAATATCTTCAAATATTAAATTACGAAGCGATAAACTCGAATGTTTATTTCCACAAAAATTATTGATTATTATGCGATTCGTTGACATTTATTTGAAACCTCACCAATAATTTCTTTATTAATGAAATTTTTTAAAAATCACAGAAATGACTTAGAAATTCTTAGTTTATTTCTTTGTGAAATTATTTGAAATTTACGAAATTTGCTTAGAAATCTTCTCAAAATTTCAATATCGAAGCCATAAATTCGATTTTTTATTTTCACTAAAAATTATTGATTATTTTGCGATTCGTCGACTTTATTTAAAATGTCACCAATAATTTATTTATTAATGACATTTTTTAAAACTCACAGAAATTAGCTAGAAATTCTTTACGTTCCATCGCGGAAAACAAAACAACTTTGCTCATATTTGAAATTACGATCTGCCGTTTTTTTTTATAAATAAATATAAACATAACATTTTATTACAATAAAATAACGTTTTTTTTTTTATTTCAATTTGAATCTTTAAACGAAGGTTTTCCACTCCCAGACTAAGCATGAAGTAAAATTTCGAGTTTAGAAAAGCCTAAAAATTTGGATTGGCCGCGTAGCGAAGCGGAGCGGTCAATCCAAATTAGGCTTTTCTAAACTCGAAATTTTACTTTATGCGCCACGCGTATAATACACTAAAATATCGTAAAGTTTAAAATATACTGCTTTAGCAATCTAATATGTAGATGTGAATAAAACGTGAGTCAAATTCTGCGCTGAACAAATTGTTTAAAACAGTGATTATAGGCAATCCAATAACTCTAACGTATATTAGGTTGGTTGTAATCGTTGTTGTATGTGTGTGTTTTTTGAATTCCACTGTAAATCAGTGTTTTTAAGCGTGGCACATGAAGTAAAATTTCGAGTTTAGAAAAGCCTAATTTGGATTGGCCGCTCCGCTTCGCTACGCGGCCAATCCAAATTTTTAGGCTTTTCTAAACTCGAAATTTTACTTCATGCTTAGTCTGGGAGTGGAAAACCCTCGTTTATAGATTCAAATTGAAATAAAAAAAACAACGTTATTTTATTGTAATAAAATGTTATGTTTAATATTGCAATTTGAAATATCTTCAAATATTAAATTACGAAGCGATAAACTCGAATGTTTATTTCCACAAAAATTATTGATTACTATGCGATTCGTTGACATTTATTTGAAACCTCACCAATAATTTATTTATTAATGAAATTTTTTAAAAATCACAGAAATGACTTAGAAATTCTTAGTTTATTTCTTTGTGAAATTATTTGAAATTTACGAAATTTGCTTAGAAATAATCATTCTTGTTCCAACAAGTATAAAAATAAATCTCTTCTCAAATTTTAAATATCGAAGCCATAAATTCGATTTTTTATTTTCACTAAAAATTATTGATTATTTTGCGATTCGTCGACTTTATTTAAAATGTCACCCATAATTTATTTATTAATGACATTTTTTAAAACTCACAGAAATTAGCTAGAAATTCTTTACGTTCCATCGCGAAAAACAAAACAACTTTGCTCATATTTGAAATTACGATCTGCCGTTTTTTTTATAAATAAATATAAACATAACATTTTATTACAATAAAATAACGTTTTTTTTTATTTCAATTTGAATCTTTAAACAAAGGTTTTCCACTCCCAGACTAAGCATGAAGTAAAATTTCGAGTTTAGAAAAGTCTAAAAATTTGGATTGGCCGCGTAGCGAAGCGGAGCGGCCAATCCAAATTAGGCTTTTCTAAACTCGAAATTTTACTTCATGCGCCACGCGTATAATACACTAAAATATCGTAAAGTATAAAATATACTGCTTTAGCAATCTAATATGTAGATGTGAATAAAACGTGAGTCAAATTCTGCGCTGAACAAATTGTTTAAAACAGTGATTATAGGCAACCCAATAACTCTAACGTATATTAGGTTGGTTATAATCGTTGTTGTGTGTGTGTGTTTTTTTGAATTCCACTGTAAATCAGTGTTTTTAAGCGTGGCACATGAAGTAAAATTTCGAGTTTAGAAAAGCCTAATTTGGATTGGCCGCTTCGCTTCGCTACGCGGCCAATCTAAATTCTTAGGCTTTTCTAAACTCGAAATTTTACTTCATGCTTAGTCTGTGAGTGGAAAACACTCGTTAAAAGCCTTAAATTAACCGCTTTGAAACAACGAATTCCCGCAAATAAAAAAAAAACGCTGTAATTATCGGGATATGTATACTCAAAAGAAAAATGCCCTGTGAATTCTGTCTTAAACACGTTTTCAACGTGTTCTAAACATGTTTTAAACACGTTTTAAACATATTTTTATTTGTTAATGTTTTAAACGCTGTTTCAATAGAATAAACACGTATTGTAAAAGAAACTGTTTTAATTAAAATGAAAAGAAAACGTTATTTTTAACAACCCTGCTCTAAAGTCAGCTCAATAAAGTAAGTTAGTGAGACAAGTGACTCAGTTGAAAATAGGATTAGTCTGGAGATGGGTTTACTCATAGAGTCAGCTCAGTGAAGTGAGTTAATGAGTCAAGAGACTCATTTTAAAATAAGAACTACCCCTTTCTAACTATACCAATAAAAACAAAAGAAATAAAGGACGGTTTTTAAGGTACAAACGAAATAACGGGTGGTTTTGTAAGATACAAACGAATTACATAATTTGGTTTGTATCCTTGAGCACTAGGCTCGCACTGGTTTACATTGCTTGTATAGTTGGTCTTTTATGATTTTTTTTTGGAAACCGGTTTTAGGATAAGCAGATTGTCTCCTAATTATACTCTTATTATAAACAAAAAACGGATTTGTAAGGTACAAACGAAACAAACAGTGATTTTGTAAAATACAAACGAATAACATAATTTTTTTTGTATCCTTGAACACTTGGTTCGCACGGGTTTACATTGTTTGTATAGTTGGTCTTCTATGAATTTCTCTAGAGACCGGTTTTAGGATAAGCAGATTGTCTAGAAATCACACTCTTATTATAAACGAAAATCATGTGTATTTATCTAAACACGCATCTCACTAACAAGAACCTGGTTTTAGTTTTATTGTCAGCCCAGACAGCGCCGAAGCGCCCTTCGAGGGTGAGTCAGAACAGAGCCGTTATCGCGGATTACCCCCCTTTTCTCCCCCCCTTCGGCCCCGGAATAATACCTTATATACGACCTACCCTACACCTCCCTCCTGCAACATTACCGAATTAGGCTCGCGTTGATGGCATTAAAGAGAACAGCCCTGCGGGGTGTTGACGAAAGTGGACCGCGGAAATAAACACAATCTAATTTGGATGAGAGTGTTGGTTGCACTCTCTCTCTGTGCTTGCCTGCGTGTATGTGTTTTTGGTGGAGGGCTAATTGCATCTGCAATTGTAATTTATAGGTCCCGATAGAGAGAGGAAGGGGAGAAAGTGCGGAAATGGATCTGTTTTGCTATAATTAAGAGTGATTAGGCACGGAAGAGCGGAATGAGACCGGTTTTAGGATTATAATGTAGAAATAGATTTATTTTGCTATTATTAAGAATGATTAGTCACGGAAGAGTGGAATGAGACCGGTTTTAGGACGATAACCTTGAAATAGATCTATTTTTCTATAATTAAGAATAATTGGTCACGGAAGAGTGGAATGAGACCGGTTTTAGGATGATAATCATTAGAAATACATTAGATATGTATGTAAGAGAATACGTAGTTTTATGTTGACTAAATTAATTATGTAATTTCTCTTTTAGAAAATAACCTGAAGACCCACCATATTTATACAACAAAACTGAGTTTTAATTTGACGTTCATACACTTATCGTACGCTTTAGAGGTTTAATATCCCCAACTCAACATTAATCTGCTTTTGCCGAAAAATCATTTTCATTGCAAATGCCAAAATTGTAAAGGTACCGCAAGTGTCTTAACTTTATAAACTTTACAGTGTTTATTGGCAATTAACATTTTATATTAAAAATTTGAAAATTTTATAGTAATCTTTTCCGAATATTTTTGTATAAGTAACCTTGGTTATAATCCATTAAATTATTAATAATATATCTATTACATTTCATAAATGGCAAAAACTATTGCTGGTGGACCTGAGAGAAAGGTTATTATTAACTTTTAGTACTGATAGCTGAAACATGTAATTTTAAAAATTCGAAAAAAAAAATAGATCCTATTTTTATCCCACTATCGGAATAGGCTTAAAAGTTGCGGAATGATTTCTTTTAGAAAAGAATAAAATCCAGACATTTTATATTAAAAATTAGAAAATTTGATAGAAATATAGTTTTTAATTTTTTTTGGATTTTATATTTAAAAAGTATTTTGAAAAATAAAAAATTCCAAAAAAAAGGTTAAAATCGGCTTATTTATCGCAAAGTTATTTGCATTTAAAAAAAATTACCGTTATTTTTTTAAAATCGATATCTTGAAAGCGGCTGCACTAATAAAATTGAAAAAAATCAGAGGCCTCTCTCATTTGGTACTATAAGATAAAAAAATTATGAAGAAAAAAATCGGAGATGCAAAAGCCAGATGGTATCTGATTTGGCGTGGATTATATATCATTACTTGTTAGGGGTCATTTTTACCACCTAATTTTTACCACTCCATTTTTACCACTCTATATTTACCACTATATTTTTGTACCACTATATTTTTTTCCACCATTTTATTACCATCATATTTTATTACAAATCATATTTTTCCTGATTTACATCATAATTGGTGATTTACATCGTAATTGGGTATGGCATATCCAGTTTGGTTAGTAGACACACAGCTAAATTTAAATACAATTAAAATAATTTAATAGAACCACATAACCAAGCAAAATTATCTGATTTAAGGCTTAGTATAGCCACACATTTTTCTATAAAATAATAAGATGCAGATAAACATTTTATTATGCTTAGGCGATTTTATATGTTTTTAAGTTAGGTTAATAGAAAGTTTTGCAATAGAATAAATTGCGGAAGTCTTTTTGCGCAAGGTAAATATTTCACATACTTCTAGGTTAGGTTAGGAGAAAGGTTTGCAACAGAATAAATTGCGTATGTCTCTTTGCAGACGATGACTATTCCACATACTTCTAGATTAGGTTAGGAGAAAGGTGTTCAATAGAATAAACTGCGTAAGTCTCTTTGCGCACGGTGACTATTCCACATACTTGTAGGTTAGGTTATGTTAGGAGAAAGGTTTGCAATAGAAAAAATAGGATCTCATAGAGATTTAAGAAATCTATTCTTAAATCTCTATGAGATCCTACATTCTGCTACGTTAGGTTAGGTTAAGAGAAAAGTTTGCAATAGAATAAATTGCGTAAGTCTCTTTGAGTGTACGGTACAGCCCCTGAATATTTAAATATTAACATTAATATTTTACATCATTCTCAAAGATGTCCATGACAGTTTTGTAAACAGTTAATATTTATTACATTTTAATACATCTAGCGCGAAAAATCAAAATTAGAACCGAATGAATGTTTTATACAGACTTGTAAATACTTCAGAAATATTTGTATGATAACTAATGGTAAAAAATTAGTAGTAAATTATATATGGTAGTAAAACCGGAGTGGTAAAAAGAATTGGTGGTAAAAAATATATGGTGGTAAAAATGGAGTGGTAAAAATGTCGTACAATCATCATTACTTATTTTAAAAAAAAGTATTTTTAACTGTATTTTCAATTTCACAATACTTCAGTTTTTTATATGCGTTGCGCATGAAGTAAAATTTCGAGTTAAGAAAAGCTTGAAAATGTTACTTCAAGCTTAGTCTGGGAGTTGTTCGAAACTTCAAATTGAACACTTTTAAAAAATCGGCGAATGCCTGAAAATTTACAGCGTATACATTATGTATATTTAATAGAAAAAATTAGATTATGTTATATAATAAGTCATTCATAGAAATTATAAAACAGAGTCCAGAATTATATCTAGAATCAACTTTTAGATAATAATTGATTAACATCATTAATTATTATAAAGTCGTGTAACTATTTACTGCACAAGTTTTCTATTTTTCTATAAATATGTATGTAGATACAACGTTTACGTTAAAAGATTTCAAATACTCTCTGCCGTTTAATTTTATCTAAAAATATATGTGATGTAATTTATAGTTGAATTAAAGACATTCTCAACAGAATGTCATATCAGACTGGTGGATCTGTTTTGCTATAATTAATTATGATTAGTAGGCTTGAAAAATATTGAGACGGGTTTTAGGACGATGACCTTGAAATAGATGATGGAATAAGTAATTATGTTGTGGCTAAATAATGTACTAGAAGAATATCATATCATACAAGTTTAAGGATGATGATCTTGAAAAATATTAACTATGTTTAACCCCAATTAAACCCTTTGTAAAAAAAAAACAATCATGTTGAAGAACGATTTACTGAATGAAGATTTGAACTTGTTTATATTTATCACGAAAACTGCCTTTATTTATTACGTCCCGTCAGTTTTGACAATCGCAATTGATTCCCTCGCAAATTCTAGTTTAATTTGACGTATCTCACTCGTAACTTGTCCCTTTAAAAAAATCCGGCTACTTGATTTTTTTCTGCTCCTTAACTTAAGAAAAACTTGCCAATAATTTATTAGATTCTGACAATTTTCACACATCCGCAAAGAAACACTATATTGACTGTCATTTCATCATGCAATCTACGATTGAATTGACTATTTTGACCATCATTTAGTAAACATTGTGAAATTTACATATGTCAGAAAAGTTACAACAAAATTTTTACCGTCGCGCGGCGCGGCGCCCCCCTCTACTGGCGTCTGATGCGGTCGTACCGCTCGCACCCGCCTTGCCACAGCGCTGGCAGTTAAAGCGGGCGATCTTGCAGGCGAAGAAAAACGTCAATAGATTCAATCAAAATATAAGACTTTATTCACTGCGAATACTATCGTTGATTGACAAGAGAATTAGCTATAGTAGGTGAAACTTTAAACATCAATGTTCGAATAAATCGGTGTTAGACAAACGTCACATCAGTAATGTTTCCATAACAAGCTATAAAAAACCATTCAATTCAACTGCCGAACCCTGTACAAGCAGTAAATATTAAACATTACAATATTTGAGTGTTTTATGCCCGTGGCGCATGAACTAAAATTACGAGTTTAGAAAAGTCTTAATTTGGATTGGTCGCTTCGCTACGCGATCAATCCGAATTCAGGCTTTTCTAAACTCGAAATTTTACTTCATACTTAACCAAGGATTGGAGACAATCGTTAGAAGGTTCAAATTGAAATGAATTATAAAATCGTACAATTTAACCCTTTCAGCCCTAGAGTTTTTCTGGTGCCTAAAAAAATGTTTTGTACATTGCATGTTATTTATTTCTGACTCAGAGATACAGAAAGTGTCTCTTTAAAGAATACATATCTCACTGTATATGCTGTAAATCTTCAGATATTCGTTGTTTTTGCAAATATTTTAAATTAAACTTTCAAACGAGTGTTTTCCACTCCCAGATTAAGCATGAAGTAAAATTTCGAGTTTAGCTACGCGCTACACGACCAAACCAAATTTTCAGTCTTTTCTAAACTCGAAATTTTACTTCATGCGCCACGCGCACTTAATACTGATGTGATGTCATGTTAAGAATACACGTTTTTAGCATACTGCTTTAGTAGAATATTTAAAACTTCACCTAAAATCAGTGTTTTATACGCGTGGCGCATGAAGTAAAATTTCGAGTTTAGAAAAGCCTGAAAATTTGGTTTGGTCGAGTAGCGCTACGCGCTACTCTACCAAACCAAATTTTCAGGCTTTTCTAAACTCGAAATTTTACTTCATGCTTAATCTGGGAGTGGAAAACACTCGGTTAAGACTTCAAATTAAACTATTTAAAAAAAAAGGTTAAACAAGCATTTATATTAAATTTGTTTACATTCTAAATTATTATAAGTAATTTTGTTTGTTCTTTTCATCTTGGTTGAGAACGCCACCAATCGAAAACGACTTTAGAATAATCTGGCGCTAGTCAATTATTATTTGTTTTAATTGAACCCACCCCCTTTCTTTCAACGGTAATTTCAGGGAATTACACACTGGATCCCCGGCTTTTGTGCCCGTGAAGAATTTTTTTTGTTCGCGCTCGCTCGTAATTTTTGATTAGGCTGTGTAATGCGGAGACGCACCCTCGGAGCGCACTTCACATGTGCACCCGAAACGGGGTGGGGTGGAATTCGAGCGTGCACCACCCCGACGCTCGTAAACTAGCTGAGTGAAATGGGGTGGGACGCCCCTTTGCACCCGTTTTTAAAAACCAGTGGCGTCGACAGAGACAAAATGCACAGAGTTTTCACTACATAATGTTATAAATTGAATTCCTGATATTTATTCTAGAACTTTCTAGAAACACAATAAGTTTAAATAAGTAGCATGTTTAAAAAAAAACACGCAATTAGAAATTCTCAATGTCTGTCATAGAATACGAAATTCTAAATGTCTTTATTTAATTGTCTACACTAAATAATAAGAATGTCAAATTGTATGATTTTAATCTAGAGACCGGTCTTAGGATAGACATTGAGAATTTATAATTGCGTGTTTTAATTTTTAAATATACTGTTTATTTAAACTTATTGCGTCATTGTTTCAACAAAATTTTGAACACCCGAAAGCGATAGACTACATTTTCATAACTTTTAGATTTTAGTTTAATAGTCAACTATTTATAGTATAGGGTCTTTCAAAAGTGAGTCCTATTTTAAAATACTGACTTTTTTTTTTTGTTTTTTGTTTGTTTGGCATAGGTTTTTACCATTCAGCCACTAACGTTGATTTATATTAACTATATTAACATATATTTCGTCACAACACATTCACACACATCCATGGAACCGGAGACGAGTATTTTTCGTTAGAAAAATTACTCGCCTCCGCTGGGAATCGAACCCAGATCACCTCCGTGACCGATTGGCGAAACCGGCGGCTCAACCGCTCGGCCACGGCGGGCCCTACTGACATTTTTATCAATCATTGAGTAATTTTAAAATTAAAAATGCTGCTATGTGCTGAAAAAAATGGGATTTATTAAAAATATTACATTTATCGTAAATGTTGTATGTGGCCGCCATTTTCTTCTTAAAAACGAAGTAACCTTTCTTCAATACTATAAACCGCAACTCTAAAAAAGTCTACTAGAATAGCTACTATGTTTTGTGTAATAGATCGATTAAATTAGGCTTACATAAAAATACCCTTTTGTGTTAGATATCCCTATAACCAAATACACAACAGAACCACTTTTTTCAAATTTTGCTACTAGCTCTTGAAAAGCTGTCAAAGTGCATGGGCCAGCTTTTAGACCTTTACGGGTACGAAACCGTCGAAAGCCTGCCGATAAACTCCGTCCATATTCATAACAACATTGGACAAGTCCGATACGAATTTGCAAAGGCAAAACCATTTTGTTTTTTTTTTCATAAAAGTAATTGTGTTCTAATGTGAAAAACCTGTGATGACACTTGCATACAAAGTTATTTTTCATGCAACTATTTTTAAACAAATTCGGAGCTATGACGACCAAAAGGCGAAAATAAAAAAACTCCGGTTTCCCTATGACCTGATACTGTCCTTATTTTTAAAAATGCATAAAAATCAGCCACGATACGAGTAGTTTAAAATACTAGTTACTTTTGAAAAGCCCTAGAATATGTTCTATATTTTGCATAGAAATTTCTAAATCTACTTTATAAATTTTAATGTGAATGAGGAATAGAATATATTTTCTTTTTTTTTTTCATAGACATTATGAGAATCGCCCTAAATTATTTTCTATTTTTTTAATAGACATTTCTGAATCTTTTTTATAAATTTTAATGTTAAGGCCTACTTCTAAAAAAATCTCTTCCATTACCAGGAATAGAATATATTTTCTTTTTTTTTTCATAGACATTTTGAGAATCTACTTCATGAATTTTAATACAAAGGTATTCCAAGAAACAACCACACACACATGCCACATATTTTTTTTTTTTTCTGCGAACGCAAGCAAATATGATAAGCCTCGACTCCGGTCCGAGATAAAGCCGTTGGAAATCCTGCGGGATACGAGTCAAAGGTCCAAAAACAAATTATATTGTCCTTCCAGAATGGCATCTGCAGTCTTCCCCCTCGTCCTCCGCCAATTCCGACTTTATATATGATTTTTCATTTTCCCCATTTCGTCCTTCGTCCCACGTTCGCCTCGATTCCAATTTGTTTTCTCCATTACGACTCCTTTATTTAATATTCCAGAATCGTGCTTTATCTCCAGGTATTACTCCTATTTTTTTCGAAAAAAATGGGCAACGAATTCCTTACGTAAGTCAAAAATAATATACGTGATGGGAATTTTTGAAATTATTTAATAATGAACCAAGTTATTAGATACATTATTCATTAACTTTTAGTAATAATAATCAGATTTGTGTGTGCTTGTATAGAGAGAATTAATAATTTTTTTAGTAATGCAGTAATATTCATTACTCAGTTGCATTTAGTCAACTGCATGTCGAGTTTTTTATTACTCAATTACTGCCAGCCAATCGCATGCCGAACTTTTCATTACTTAATTGCTGTGAATCTAATACCTGATTTTCTATTACTCAATCACTATCCACCAATCGTATGCCGATTATTCTAGTAATGCAGTAATATTCATTACTCAATTGCATTTAGCCAACTGCATGTCCATTACTCAATTACTGTAGCCAATCGCATACCGAACTTTTCATTACTTAATTGCTGTTAACCTAATGCATGGTTTTCTATTACTTAACCACTATCCATCAATCGTGTGCCGAGTTTTTCATTACTCGATCGCTGTTAGCTAGTCGTATGTCGACTTGTACGCCGAGTTTTTTTTATTTCTCAATTGCTGTACGTCTGGCGCATGAAGGAACATTTCCAGTTTAGTAAAGCCTGAACATATGGATTTAGGCGCAACGCTTCGCTTCGAAATTTTACTTCAGGCTCAACTAAGGACTTAAAGATACTCGTAAGACAATAATCTTCTATAAGCCAATCACTGTCAATCGGATGCTGAATTTTGCATTACTAAATTGCTGTCAACTAATCGCATATCGACAATTTTATTACTCAATTGGCAGCCAATCGCATGTCGACTTGTCTATTACCAAATTGCTTTGAGCCCATCGCATATCGACTTTTTTAGTACTAATTTACTGTCAGCCAATCGCTTGTTGATTTTTTCATTACTATATTACTGTCGACCAAACGTATGCCTACTTTTCTATTACTTAATCGTTGTCTACCAATCGCATGCTGAGGTTTAAATTGTAAAGGAGTGTTTTCCACTCCCAGATTAAGCATGAAATAAAATTTCGAGTTTAGGAAAGCCTAAACAACCAAATTTTCAGGCTTTTCTAAACTCGAAATTTTACTTTATGTGCCACGCGTATAAAACACTGGTTTCATATGACGTTCAAAATATTCTACTAAAGCAGTATGCTAAAAAAGTGTATTCTGAACATCACATTACATCGGTGTTTAGTACACGTGGCGCATGAAGTAAAATTTCGAGTTTAGAAAAGCCTGAAAATTTGGTTTGGTCGCTCCGCTTCGGTACGCGACCAAACCAAATTTTCAGGCTTTTCTAAACTCGAAATTTTACTTCATTCTTAATCTGGGAGTGGAAAACACTCGTTTGAAATATTTGTAAAAACAACGAATATCTGAAGATTTACAGCATATACTGTAAACTGAGTTATGTATACTTAAAAGAAAAACTCTCTGTATATCTATGGTAGTAATAAATGATATGCAGTGTACAAAACATTTTTTTGGACACCAGAAAAATTTCAGAGCTGAAAGAGTTAATAATTCAATTACTGTTAATTTTATTATTTGAAGTAATTTGCATAGATAATTAATTTGAGCACGTTTTATCTAATTTCCCCAAATTTTCCTCTTTTTGTGTGTGAATGTGTGTTTTCAGAAAATATTTTTCTTTGTAAACTGGGGAATAATGCGGTAACCCAGAGGTGTTTAATAATTTATCAATGAACGACAGGGGCGAAAATTCCCCTTAAATTAAAATTACATCCCTTAAAGCTTAAGGCTTTCCAGGTTCAATTTAATTTCACTTCCGGGAGCGAAAGTTTCTGTCGCTTGTAATCATACTTTAGCGTGCCGCATTAAAAATTGAAACTCGCCGGTTTATAAATCACTTTTCTATGCTATTATAAATTAAAACACACCAATTGTAGAATAGTTTCCCTGTAATCTCAGAGCATTTTTGGCGTCATTTATACGTCAGTTCAATAATTTCTTACTTCTTTATTACCATCTACACGTTAGTACCGTGCAGTCATTTAAATTACGATTTAGAGTAGGTGGCATTTTTTGTGTGCGGTTGCCTAGAATGGTAAATGAATGGTGAAATAAATTTGATGTTATGGTAAACTATGTGTTAACAGTCAGTAATGCTAATCTAACTTAAAATTCAAAGCCTACTCTAAATTATGTTTTAAATGATCGCACGACACTATAACTGCTCATTTATTAAACGCCATCTATAGGTTAGTCATTTGGTATTCATTTAGCGCCATCTAAACGTAAGTACAACATTATTTTATTCATCCCTTAACTGACGATTTAAAATTACACTTTAGAAACATTTAGCGATATTTTTCATATTCCAAAACCAATTGCTCCAGACGTTCGAATTAATCAAAATAAGCATTTGGAAAGTTAATTAACACCAGATCAAACACAAGCAGTATATTTTAAACTTCACAATATTTTATGGCGTGGCGCATGAAGTAAAGGTTCGAGTTTAGAAAAGCCTGAAAATTTGGATTGGTCGCTCCGCTTCGCTACGCGACCAATCCAAATTTTCAGGCTTTTCTAGACTCGAAATTTTACTTCATGCTTAATCAAGGATTGGTAACACTCGTTAGAAGATTTAAATTAAATACTTTTACAAAAACAACGAATGTCTGAACATTTATAGCAAAAATCGAGATCATCATACAAACGTATTTATAAATAAAAATGTAAATGATTTTTTCATTTTTCAACAAAACGAGGGTAGTCATAGGATTTTATTCCAAAAACTTGGTATCTGGACTATACAGGGTAGCCCAAATTCGATGTTTTCATAGGGTATCTCGGTAACCTGAAGAGTTAGAAACAATTGATATGCAGGTCATGACCTGTTTTTCTGAGATTTGAATAACAGATCATGGCTAACTTGATTAGTTTGGAAGATATTAGCCGCATTTCAATTGTAGGCTATCTTTAAATATGCCTTTATCTTAATAACTATAAGATATACAAAAAAACAGTTTAATAGTTATTTAGTGGCGTACTCATTTTTTTATTCGGACTTTTAATTTCCGAGTTATGATTTAAAGTTGCATTTTTTTAAACAGAACAGCCTATATATGTTTATGTCATTGCACATTAAAATAGCTTTACATTTATATATAAAATTAAGTTTTTTTTTTGTTGAAAAATTGTGTTTCTAATTCTGAAGCTATTAGATAAACATTTGAAAATACATACTATTTTAATTACAGATATAATAGTATTACTTGTTAATAATGAAGGGTTCTGTGGTCTTAGTTATTAATCGCAAAAGTCCTTAATAATTGTAATAATTATAAAATTAATATTTAAAGTAAACTTGTTTATCAATATAATCGTTTTTTCTGCTAATTTCTTCGATTTTTGTTATATATCTATATCAATACAAAGCTTCTTTAAAATGATATTTAATAAAATAAAAACATACATAATAGGCCACTGAATTTGACTTTAAAAACTACACAAATAACTAACTATATATTTGTACAGGGCTTTCATTAATTCCCGAACCCCACGTGACTAAATTTAAAATTGCCGCGTAAATTATTGTATTTGTACGTTGGAGGCTTTGAAAAAAGTAACCAAACGTTACTAAAGTCAAATTTGACATAAACGTTTATGCGCGGTTCATCGTTAAACCAACCTTTGAGATCTTACAAGATTCGCCCGGAATTTTCAGGTAAGCAAAAATTGTTTAATTATTCTGAAACATTGAGTTTTATTTCTATTTATTTTGCAGAGTCAATTTGCTAGGATAAGCAAATACTGCGAAAATGGTATTTACAACGAAAAAATTAATAAAAATTAGTTACATATTTGAAGATGAGCCTATTTGTTAATCATTTTAAATATAATATTTTCAGTCGTCATAAAAATACGCCGGCGAATAAATATTTTTAGATCTAGGGAATTTTTGTGTGAGCCATACCACCTTGTACATTTGGTTGCCTATTATTTTTGGTCACGTGGGGTTCGGGAATTAATGAAAGCCCGGTATATCTTATAGTTACTGAAAAGCGACGTTTTTCAAAGTAGTCGACAACTGGAAAACGCCTGATATCTCCCAAACTAATCGAGCTAGCCATGATCTGTCAATGCAATTGTTAGTTTCTCAGGTCATGACGTGTATATTATGTCCAACTATTTGAGCTACTGAGATACCCTATAAAAACATCGAATTTGTGTCACCCTGTACATACATCGAGCGTGTCTACGACACATCAAAATCGATTTTCATATATTGAAATAATTGACGTCTCTTGTACGTCACTATGTGTGAATTGCTTAAGTAGGTTAGTAGATAATTTGTTATTCATTAAGCGCCATCTATTGTTCAGTACAGCAATTTTGTATTCATTTGGCGCCGCTTCCAGTCACTCCGTGCCATTTTTAGTTATAGTAGGTTAGGTGCTGCAATTACCGGTAGAATTTGATTCTGTTCTTAATTTGTGCATTTAAAGTTAAACATTTATGTAACTATCAGTCTAAACTGACTAAATTATTATATTGAAAGGGCTTGAAATTTGTTTTCGAAATCTATTATTTACCTTTTAATCTGTATTTAGCGAATGCATGCTTGTGTCTCTGTTTTAGCTGCTATACAATTCGTTTGTTCTATACAGGGTGTTGACTTGGCGGACGCAACATAGGAAATCCCATGTCAATTTTGAAATGTTTAAATTTTGGCTCCCCTATTAGTTTTAGAAACAAAATGTATTTACCTTTTTTGTAGAGGCAAACATTCTGAATTCATTCGTGTTAACGTTTATCACTTTACGTTTCTCTAAGTTAAAATAATTAAGAAAAAATAATGTGATTTTATAAATATAATGACATGCCATGGAATTAAAACAACAACTGCAGATGTCAAAGTTGCAAAAGATATCGTAGTCACTTGATTAAAGTAAATGTTTTCGAAATAATTTACAAAAAATGTTTACAAAATGTCATTATTTTTATAAAATCACATTACTTTTTCTTAATTATTGTTGCTGTTAATTTTCTGAGATACGTTGATTTTTAAAAGAGTTCAATTTAAAGCTTTAAACGAGTGTTTTCCACTCCCAGACGAAGCATGAAGTAAAATTTCGAGTTTAGAAAAGCCCCGTAAAAATTTGACGAGGGTGCAGCGACCCGAGACAAATTTTCTGGGCTTTTCTAAACTCGAAATTTTACTTTATGCGCCACACATGTAAAACACTAAAACATTGTGAAATTTACGAATATTCGCACTTCACTTGAAATCTGTGTTTTATACGCGTGGCGCATGAAGTAAAATTTCGAGTTTAGAAAAGCCCAGAAAATTTGTCTCGGGTCGCTGCGCGACCCTCGACAAATTTTCACGGGGGTTTTCTAAACTCGAAATTTTACTTCATGCTTAGTCTGGGAGTGGAAACACTCGTTTAAAGCTTCAAATTGAAATTGTTAAAAAAAACAACGGATGTCGGAAAATTTACAGCTTATGCATATGTTTACCTCAAAGAAAACTGTTCCAATGCGTTTTTTATCTGGGTAAACAGGGATTTGTATACCAAAATTAAAAATTTAAAAAAAATTACAGCAAATTCAGCTTATTTTCTTTAAATCTTTAGATATTCGTTGTTTTTTAAAAGAGTTCTATTCAAAACTTTAAACGAGTGTTTTCCACTCCCAGACTAAGCATGAAGTAAAATTTCGAGTTTAGAAAAGCCCCGTGAAAATTAAAACACAGATTTTAAGTAAAGGTAGAATAAACATACATTTGACAATATTATAGTGTTTTATACGCGTGGCGCATGAAGTAAAATTTCGAGTTTAGAAAAGCCCAGAAAATTTGTCTCGGGTCGCTGCGCGACCCTCGACAAATTTTCACGGGGCTTTTCTAAACTCGAAATTTTACTTCATGCTTAGTCTGGGAGTGGAAAACCCTTGCTTAAAGCTTTAAATTGAACTTAAAAAAAACAAGGAATACCTGCAATTGTTGTATCAATTCCATAGTATGTCATTATTTTTATAAAATCACATTACTGTTTCTTAATTATTTTAACATAGAAAAACGTAAAGTGTTAAATGTGAACATTCATAAATTTAGAATTTTTCCCTCTACAAAAAAGGTAAATACATTTTGTCTCTAAAATAAATAGGGAAGCCAATATTTCAACACTTATTAACATGCGATTTCCTATATTGCGTCCGCCAAGTCAACACCCGGTATAGTAGCAAGCTGAAATTTGAAATGTACCGAAAATAACAATTGAAATACAACAAAAAAAGTGAAAGATCATACATGGTGCCCATTATCAAGATACGACATCAAAGGTAGTATTTTCTTACGGCAGCTATATTTTAAATGAATCAAAAAAATATATATTATGTACAGAGTTTTCAAATTTAAGTTGGCACTATTGCTAACTTCGTTATTATTGGACCTACAAAGTAAGTTAGATAGGCAAACTAGTAGTATTTTTTCCGCTGATTACGATGGTGAAAACTGAATAAAAATTGAACATCACGTTTGCGAATTTTGTCAAAGTGTTCCTTTTTTTCAAATGGGACACCAAGTATACAATATTGTTAATCAATAGAAAATTAATTTGTGAACGAAAATTGCCCTATGACATTTTATTCTAAAGCAAATATGACAAAGCTATTGATGATTTTTCAAATGAATCAATAAGGCTGCGTTAGTTTTAAATTTGCGTAACCACAACGTAGAAAGTAATAGGAATATATACAGTATCGTTTACATTAAATTATTTTATAAACAAAACAACAACATTTAAATAAGATGCTCAAAAACTTTACCCTCTTGCTCCAAACATTGGCAATGATTCTACCATCAATATTATTAATAGCATGAATGATACTCTGCTGGAGATCCTCAAGATTGTCAGAGCGCCTGTTATACACTACACTCTTTACACATCCCCAAAAGTAAAAGTACATAGGCGTTGTTAGGTCATCGAGAAGGAATACGAATAGGGCCGTTAGTTGATAAATATCTGCCATCAAAAAAGTCTTGTAAAAGCTATAAATTTAGCGAACATTATGGGCAGGAGCTCCATCTTGTTTTTGTTTAATTAATTTGAAAAATTATCAATAGCTTTGTCTTTTTTGACTTTAGAATAAAATGTCATATCGCAATTTTTGCTCAGAATTCAAATTCCTATCGATTGGGAATATTTTATACTGGATGTCCTATTTGAAAAATTAGAACATTTTAACATAATTCGCGAACGCGATATTCAATTATAATTCTGTTTTCACCTTCGTAATCAGCGAAGAAAAAACTCTATTTACTTAAGTTTGAAAACCCTGTACAGGGTGATTCAGTTTGGTGTTCCACCCCCTTCTAACTTTTTTAATTTGAGAGTAGAGTATAATAAACCACATATATTTGTTTATGAAAAATTAAACAAACTGTTTCATTAAGTGTCTTGAAGGTAGGTCATTTAAAAAATTAAAATATTCTTAAAAAAAATAACCACAAATGAAGGTAAAATAGTGGATATCATGGTAAATCCTCATATTTCTATTCTATAGACATACGACTTTTTATAATAAAATAAACCGATTCATAACTTTTTTTTTCTAAGCGTTAGTTGAGATAAATGTACGGATGTAGGAATGTGCCCTTTATCCGAATTGAAAAAAAAATAGGTATGGTCTCATTTGAGGAAAGCAAGTTGATTATCGCTACCTTGACAGTTGTCATCGAATTGTCAATTCAGTGACGCCATTAATTAGATATATTGCTGCCGTTTACAAACATATATAGTTTGTTATACCTTACTATCAAAATAAAAAAGTTAGAAGGGGGAGGAACAACAAACTGAATCACTCTGCATAGTCATATATTACACAAAAAAACAAAAAAAATGGGACACCTTGAAATAAAAGCTGATAATTGTATCATTGTATTTAAGGACTCATTTGGGTTATGTATGAAATTTCAAATCCATATCTCTTCAATCAGCGTCGCATTCATAACCTGTATTTTTTTTAAAAAAACTTATTATTTTCATGAAACTAAGAGAAACGAATAGCGAAATAATGAGGCATTGATGCAAACTTTGGTTGTTTTCAAACTTAAAGAGGGCTTACATTTTTAGTCAAAGTCAATTACTATTCCTTCTTGTGTTTTTTACTTTAATTCCTACTTGTGTTTGAACTTCAATAAAATACTGGGGTATACAGTAAAATAGAAATAAAATATGATATTTTTATATAATTAAATAGCAGTTGAAGAAAGAGGATTTCAAACAATGTAACTCACGATTCTTTTTAAAACTGTTGAATTTATACTCGGCTGAACACTTATAACTTGTAACTTGTAACAAGAAAATATTTGTACAACTTTTTATATATGTTATTTTAGGACTAGTATGGAGTTACAAGCATCAATATTAAAAAAATAAAATTAAAGGTAAATTATCTAAATTTAAATTTAGAAAATTAAGATAATTAAAAATTTTAAAATATTCAATAAATTGCAAAATTAAATAGGTAGCTAATTTTGTTGATTTCTGTATTTTTTATAAAACCATTTAATGTTACCTTAAAGCGTGTTACCCAGTCCTTAATTAAGGATGAAGTAAAATTTCGAGTTTAGAAAAGCCAGAAAATTTGGTTTGTTCGCGTCAAAATTTTACTTCATGCGCCACGCGTACAAAACACTGATTTATTCTATAGTTTTAAATCACACACACACATCAACTTGAATTTCAATTGCACATGACCAGATTTACCAGTATTACAGATTTACGTATTAATAAATCAATATTTGTTTTACAACTGATTGTAATTTTTGCAACTACATTAAACGCCAATCGTTTTTTACATAAATGAACTTAACATAAATTGACGTAATTGGCATAAATTACAATAATGTTAAGAACGCTTTATTCGTCAATTTAGTTTGATCTTAACGTAACTCTTAATCAATCAATTTATAATGATATATACTGCCTTTCAAAAAAATCAGAACACCAAGTATTTATTGCACGATTTTAATAAAATTTACACAATTTGATCATGTAAACGAACTGTATCGATGATCAAAAAATCAACTTGAAAAACAAAAAAACAAATGAATAAAAATTAATAATGTGTTGGGCCTCCACGATTTCCCAAACACTCATTAACACGTCGAGGCATGCTAGAAATCAGGCTGTCAATATCGACTTGGGGTATTTCATTCCAAACTTCGATAATTTGACCTCTAAGTTCGATTACAGTGTTAGCGGGGCGCTGTAAGTTACTTATTCTAACACCTATCATATCCCAAACATGTTCTATTGGCGATAGATCTGGAGAACGAGATGGCCAAGTTAACAAATTGATTTCGGCACTATCAAAAAACTGTCTTGTAATGGCCGCTGTGTGAGGTCGAGCATTATCTTGCTGAAAAATGGGGTTCTGCAAGCCATTTACATAGGGCACTAACACTGGCCGTAAAATGTTGTCAATATACCGAATCGCGTTAAGACTTGCTTCTAAAAAAACTAGAGGAGACCGACTACCATATGCTATCGCCCCCCAAACCATCAAACCATAACTCCCTGTGTAAGAGCCGTATGTCTTTCAACAGCAAATTGTAAAATTCTGCGTTCACCGCGTCGTCTCACTCTTCTGCGACCATCATGAGCCCATAAACAGAGCCAAGACTCATCGCTGAAGATAATGTTATTCCATTCATGGGTCCAATGTTGTCTTTCCCTGCACCAATCAAGTCTTGCTCTGCGATGCTGCGGAGTAAGAGGTAGACACAATTGTGGACGGTAGGATCTTATACCAAAACTGCGGATTCTTCTATAAACAGTAGCCATGGATACTCTTTGGCCATTTAGAGCCAACCAGTTATTTCCCAATGCCCGCGACGTTGTAAATCTGTCCCTTAAAGTTGTAAGACGAAGAGCTCGATCTTCACGCTCAGTGGTGCTTCTTGGACGTCCTGATCCAAGTCTACGTCGATTCTCCCCAGCTTCGGACCATCTAGACCAGCAGCGTACGATCACCGATACACTACGGCCTACCCTTTCAGCAATAGCACGAACCGAAAAACCCGCTTCTCGCATTCCAATAATGCGACCCCTTTCGAATTCACTTAGATGATGATATTGTGCACGCCGACGAACACGGGGCATCTTTTTTTATGTTTTACAAACTGAAACGTCAAACTACTCAGAGGCTACTTGGATATTAGAAGCAATTACATTAAAAAATCAGCAGCTCTTCATAATGGTGAAATCAAGGAAAAATACCATTAAATAGTAACCAAAACAATTAATTTTTTGATCATCGATGCAGTTCATTTACATGATCAAATTCTGTAAATTTCATTAAAATCGTCCAATAAATAGTTTGTGTTCTGATTTTTTTGAAAGGCAGTATATGTACTAGTTCGAGTAATAATAGTTTACTATTTTTACCACAATTACCATTTTAATTTGATTTATGACACAAGATTTCCAACTGGTCATCAATCAATCAAATATGGCTGCACTAAGAAATAAATAACTTTAATGTCGTATCTTGAAATTGGGACACCCTGTAAGAATTCTGTCAATTTTGTTATGTTTCTCGGATGTCATTCGGAGTACATTTATAACTTCAGCTCGTTATCGTTCTAATTAACAAACCCAAAAAATAATTTTGTCGATTTTCACTTTTTTGCAATATCCCATTTTCTTCGATTTGTAGTGCTTTCTGCACCAATACATGTAATACGAAAATAGTTTGATATCGTCAAATTACGTGTGTGAAAAGAGACACAAAACTTCATAATATGTCTGCTATGGTTTTTAGATGGAACATGAGAAAACGTATGTTCCAATATGCAGCTTTAAAATGTTAAGCTTAAACGTCAAATTTTGACAAAGTCTTCGTGAAACTAAGTCTGCAAAAACCCCAGCCACAAATCATTTTAATTAATGTGCACAATCGTTTTAAATGTGAGTTTAAGTAGTAAAACTCTAATTTCCACATCTACTAAATAGTTCAGGTATTTACAGAAATAAATAATGCATTTATGTTGATATTGTGTAAGCTCAAACGAAAATGTTAGTTGAATCGAATGTTCATTCAGCAGATTTGGCAAATAGTCATCGGATTAATCTGTTAATACGGTAATTTTTTCTTTTAAGTATACATACACTCCCAGACTTAGCATGAAGTAAAATATTGAGTTTAGAAATGCCTGAAAATTTGGATTGAAGGCGTAGCGCGAAGCGCTACGCGGCAAAACCAACTTTTCAGGCTTTTCTAAACTCGAAATTTTACTTCATGCGCTACGCGCATTAAACACTGAAAGCACTGAAATATTGTGAACGGGTAATCTTCACTTGAAATCCAGTGACTTATACGCGTGGCGTATGAAGTCAAATTTCGAGTTTAGAAAAGCCTGAAAATTTGGCTTGGTCGCTCCGCCCTACGCGACCAAACCAAATTTTCAGGCTTTCCTAAACTCGAAATTTTACTTCATGCTTAACCTGGGAGTGGAAAACTGGTTTAAACTTCAAATTGACCTCTTTTAAGAAAACAACGAATATTTAAAAATCTACAACAAGTAATTGGGATATGTATACTAAAAAAAAAATTGACAAGAAATTATAATTTAAAGCTTTATTAAAAGAAGGAACACTAATATCCTCGCGACCTAAACAGTATGACATTGTCATGTAACGTCAAAATTTGACACAACTAGGAAAAATCGTTGCAGATACAATTGTCGACATACTCTTTACATAATTTGAACCACAGATTGCACTACAATGAGTCATAGGACATCTCTCCCGAATACCACTGTAGTTGAAATTTGTTGTAGCAGTTTTATTTTGTTAAAAATTGAAAGTTGTCTAATTTATCAGTATTTGTATCGAAATAGTTTGCAAAATTCTAATGGTGAGCACGATGATCAAACAAACGAACGGTATATATTTTTTTATACTTATCCATTTATTTTTCCCTCATTTTTATAATGAAGGCTAGTGCATGTCGCCGTCTTCGTTAATTAGTTTTCTTGAGAGATCTCTTATTCGCTCCACGAGGAGCACGCATTCATAGGCGAGTGAACGACCCGGGGGCCCTTATAGGCCTCCGAGACAAAAGACGGGGCACTCCGTTCCGCTCCGGTGAGTCCACTTCCGGCAGAGCGACGAACTTCCGTTTCTCATCCTTAAAATTAGTTCTCATCGTCATTATTAATAAGAGATAACGACAAAAAATTGTTCTTGGTGTTAATAAATCAACAACACGAACTTCTTTTTCTGTCACACGTTGAAGAATCATTTAGTTTACTATTTCAAGAGTGAAATGTAAATATAGTCATACAGAGATACTTTTTTGTATTTTTTTTTAGTGTAAATAAATACAATTTTAATATTGATAGACTCAAATTCTCCCAGCACTAAACGAAAACAAAGCGCGAGCACAGTTTATATATATCCAGTTAGCCAGTTTATATTTAAATTTAGTAACCGCGTTTGGATGCTGCATCCAGAAGCGAGACTGATGATTGGTGTATAAAGTCGTCTGTCTTCCTTACCCACATCCTGACCATAGGACCATGAACTTCACTTTAAATCAGTGTTTTATACGTTTTAACCTTTTTTACTTGATTTCCAGTTCTCCCATAAGCATTGGCTCACCTTGGCGCGAGCAAGTAAATAAATCAAAGCAAAAAATTTTAACTAGAAAGGTTCTGACACGCCAAATCAAAAGTTAACACTGCAGCATCTAATATTGGGTTAGGTTAGCAGCCAGCGTAAGGTTGACTAAGAAGAATAAAATCATCAAATATCTACAAAAACCAACTTTTCTTATTTACATTAATATTTCAGCAGATACCCTGAAGATTTTGATAAAAAATCTATGTTTTTGTTGGTGTCCCATATAATTTCTAATCAAGTTCAGTTTTGGCGCCCAACACCGGGCCAACTCAATTAACGTTTAGAAATTTGCGCACAATTGATACATTTTTTGCACATTTTATTCGTACAGGATATTTTTTAGAGTTGCAAGAGGTGATGTGAACGAACTCAATCCAGCCAAACACGAAAATACCATAAACACCGTGAAACCAACCGTATCATTACCGCTAATAAACTTATGAAAAAGCTAATGGTCAAAAGGCATGGCATGGTTTTTACACAGCGCGCACAGCTTATCCGTGCGATTCGAATTGTTTTGAAACGTTCATCCCCCTCCTGGTTATAATTCTGCGTCCCCGAAAAACCCTCCCCCCATGATCCATATATTTCCAATTCGTGACATTTATGGGCCGCATTATTCAGCCGTCTGCTCCCGGTTACGACGGACGTCGCGCCCGATATGATTCACCGAAAACCCTGGCGCACGAAATTAACTCGTCTTAATATGCACCCGAAATGAATAAAAAAAAAAACACCAGTGCCTTATCAAGATCTTGCCAACCTTTCATTGCGCGATCGTAAACTCGCCCGTACGCTGACGTTTATATTTTTATTACGTTTTTGTATAATCCCACCCTTAGGACTTTTTTCTCATTTGATAGAATGGAAAAAAGTAAATTATTTTTTATGGCAAGGATTTTTATATAAGGGTGTAATCAACTCTCTAACAAAGTGAATTCAAACACCCTGTCATAAAGGAAGTTTTTTATTGATACGATACCGCAACATTATTAATGTTTTGTTAATTAACGTTCTAAATAAGTTTAAATTTGATACATTGTATTATTTGACCTGACTTGAGACTTTGATATGATTTGAGAATGGTGAAGAAAAATGTAAATATGGTGTTATCTCAATATTTGTATTATTACTTATTTTAATAGAGAATTTTTAAGTGTATTTTCTAACTTCACAATATTTCAGTGTTTTATACGCGTGGCGCATGAAGTAAAATTTCGAGTTTAGAAAAGCCTGAAAATTTGGTTTGGCCGCTCCGCTTCGCGGAGCGACCAAACCAAATTTTCAGGCTTTTCTAAACTCGAAATTTTACTTCATGCTTAGTCTGGGAGTGGAAACACTCGTTCAAAACTTCAAATTGAACGCTATTATAAAATTGACGTATGCCTGAAAATTTACATTATGTGTGTTTAAAAGAAAAATTCCTAGTATGTAATATCGGCTGACCCATTTTAGTTTATCGACTGGAATATCTCTATAAATATGCATCGTACAAAACACTGTTCCGAATAAAAGTTTAATGGTTTCGAGGGGGGCATCCGATCCTGTTAAACTTTTAAATCTTAAAAAGAAAACCCTATTTTTCATTGAAAATTCGGATTCTACATCGAAAATTATGTAGGTTTTATCCAAGGTGTTTTAAATTTGTGATAGATGGCGCTGTAGTCGCAAAAATGAAAACGGCATTTATGGGAACCGTGAGTCCTTGTATGAAAAAAGTATATACAGTCCACTTCTAGAATTTTGTAACTCCTGATAGATAGCAGTAGAATCGTCAATATTATTTTTTTTTCAAAAATGGTGCATGCAATCATTGGAGTCGGCCAATTTTATTAGTTCCCAACACTTTGAGTAAAATAATCTTTCTAAAATGGGTAGTTACCTAACAAATAACATATTATTATAATTAAATAATAAAGCTGTAAAGTATTTTAAACTTTGGTTGTTTTCAAACTTGAAAGGAGCTTACAATTTCTGTCAAAGTCTATTAATATTCCAACTCGTGTTTTAACTTTAATAAAATTTGTTCACCGAAGAAGAAAAAGATCTCAACCTTTTTCGAAAAGGTGATATTCTTTTAAATAAAATAATAGTTAATAGATATGATTTTTAAATAATGTAACTCTCAATTGTCTTCGAAATTATAAGTCGAAAACAAATAAAAATTTAGAAAGTTTCCGTAGAAACTTTTTTCAACAAGAAAATCCTACAACTTTTTAAATTTTGTTTAGGATTATTATAAGGTTATAAACGTCAACAACTTCCAATAAATATAGTTGGTGGAAAATTATTCTAGTGGAAATTAAAAACATGAAGATTTTATGTTGGAGGGTGGAAGTTTGGTTACAATTTTTTTTTTTTGGAATTTAAATTAGAAATCGATCAACTAGAAGTTAAAGTTTGAAGAAAATTGATGTTTAATATTGGTTACAGAAACTAATCAATGAATCAAATCAAGTATTCAATATACTAACTAACTAACTAGCAATATACTAACTTGGAATGAAAGCACTAACACTTTCTTCAAAATATTTTTATTTTTGCCAAAAAACCAAAACCCATATTCCTAAAATATTTAATAAATTGCAAAATTATTTAGATATTTTACCAAAACCAAAAACCATATTCCTAAAATATTTAATAAATTTTGAAATTATGTAAATATTTTGTTGTTCAATTTTATATAAAAGCATTTAAAATTATCCTAACGAGTGTTATTCCTTGGTTAAGCATAAAGTAAAATTTAGAGTTTAGAAACGCCTGAAAATTTGGATTTGCCGGGCGCGGACTGAAGCGAAGCGGCCGGCAAATCCAAATTTTCTGGCTTTTCTAAATTCGAAATTTTACTTCATGCGCCACGCGTATAAAACAGTGATTTATTCGTAAGTTCAACATTATACACACACACACACATCAATAAAGTGTACATAACTTAGATGAGTAGTTAGAAACACGAAGAAATTATCGAATGTTTTACAGAGTGTTCCATTTTATGAGATATGATATTTATTATTTCAATTTAAAATGCGACATATAATTTTTCAACTCAATTTTTCTGCTTTATTTAACGGCGTAAAAATAAAATGGTTATGGCGGCCACATTTTATTTTTAGACCGTTAAATAGAATAGGAAATTTCAGTTGAAATTAATATGTCGTATTTCAAATTGAAATAATGAATGTAAAATTGTTTGATATTGTATCTTGAAACAGGGTATAAAATATTTCAATTTTGTTATGTACCTTGGATGTTACATGAAGAATGTTTCAAATTTCAGATAAATATAGTTCTAATTCAAAATAAAATTTGTGTTCAGTATTCCGGCACCAGATACCCACAGACGCGTTTCGAACTTCAAGGTCCTCGTCAGTGTGGTCCCGACCCAGTGCTGAGGAATACTAAACATTTCTGATTATATCAAGCCAATATGTGAAAACTATTAAGAAATTCGATAGCTTACGTCATCTAATGCTCTATAGTGTCATCGTCAATGACACGAATGCACAAAGTGCATATACAGGTCACTCATGTTTCGTCCATGAACGAGCTTAACTCTGTTTGTGAAACCAGTAAACAAATATCAAAATTGAATTTGTGTTCAGTATTCTGGCACCAGATACCTACAGATGCGTTTCGGACTTCAAGGTCCTCGTCAGTGTGGCCCCAACCCAGTGCTAAGGAATACTGAACATTTCTATCTAACCGCAGCCAATATGTTGAATTTAATAGTTTTAAATCACCGAGTTTTACGTTTACAAGTGGTGTACCCCAGGGGTCGAATTTGGGCCCACTCATATTTATCTGCTTCATTAATGATGTCGTAGTGGGTATTAAGTCACACATACTTATATATGCTGACGATATCAAGCTTTATCGAGAGATAAAGTCAAAAACAGATTGTGATATTTTATCAAGTGATATCAACCAAATTCATGAGTGGTGTATCATGAATGACCTCCCTCTAAACCTCAATAAGTGCAATTTTATTAGTTTCAATAGGAAAACAAATCCCATCAGTTTTAATTATGCTATTTGCAATGACATCATATCAGGTTGTTGTACAATTAAGAATCTAGGAGTGCTACTCGATTCCAAATTAACCTTTCATGAACACATTGAAAAGGTATGTCAATCTAGTTACAAAATGTTAGGATTTATTGCACGTAACTCAAAGGACCTCAGGAATATCGACACGTTAACTAAAATGTACGATACATTTGTACGGACCAAACTAGAGTACTGCTCTATTATCTGGTCGCCATACCTCGCTTGCTCAATTAACCAACTAGAGAGCATTCAACGCAAATTTCTAAAAATGATTTATTGCAAAAAACACCGAGCTTATCCTGTTCAAAATTACAATCACGATAATCTGCTTCGAGAGTTCAATATGCACTCCCTCGAAACACGTCGGAAACTATCTTTTCTGTTATTTTTACACAAACTACTAAATAATGAAATCGACGATATCCACTTAATGTCAAAACTTAATTTCTATGTACCAAGATTGAATTCCCGAAGCAGATGTACATTTGCATACACCGTGTCGAGAACTAATGTTCTCTATTATTCTCCCTTAAACTGCATGGTACGACACTGTAACAATGTTCCAGACATGGATATATTTAATGTAACCTCCCTTGATATCAGAACCTCATTGTCACCGTTAATATAGGTCTTTTCTTTTGTTTTTTGTTATCAAATATGCCATATAATTTATCCACTACTCTACATTATTTCTACCATTTTGTATTAATGTTTATTTTTAGTATTAATGTTTATTTTTAGTTAGTATATTTTAAAAAAACTGTATTTTTCTCTGTAAATAGAATTTATTCTGCTGAGAAATAAACGATTATTATTATTATTATTATTATTTCTGACTATAACAAGTCAATATGTGAAAACTATTAAAAAATTCGATAGTTAACGCAATCGAATGCTCTATACTGGCATCGTCAATGACTAGTTGAATGAATGATAGTTATAATTAACAAAGTTGTAGCAAAGAATAATATTATCGATTTTCACTTTTTTTCGCCATATCTTGAAATCAAATTACGCCAGATAAAATTTGTTAACGCAGTTTTATTTTGTAATAAAACAGAAAACTGTTGTCTAATTTATCCGTATCTCTAATAGTTTACGAAATCAATAGTTTCGTCAGCTCAATTAAACAAACGAACGATATATTAAAAAAAATGTTTTATTTATTACTTTCCGCCATTTTAACTTTCAAACACACAATTCGGCACGGATTTCCTTCGGGTTTTATTTAATGTGTCTCCCTCGCACTATTGCTGCTTCGACGATGCTCCAATCTTCCATTCCCACACACTAAACTGCACAACGGCACTAAAATCGAAAGGTGAAAAGTTTTATTTTGGTTAATGATTTATTTTTTTATTCAGCACTTTTGAGTGTCGCGAGTGGTCTTGGCATGTTGGGGTGCTGATTTGCCTCAGAATTGACCCATATTCGGCCTGTGTAACGCAAGCCGAGCGAATAAAATTTGGAATTTCTGACGTTTTGTCAGATTCGCGTATTTCAGTTCGCACTCTACGGCGCATACGCGCAATCAGCTAGGTAATAGGTGTATTGTAACTCTAGAACCACAATAGTTACTATGGGAACGACCACGTAATAAAAAATCGCATATTATGTATTACATTTACTAATTAGTGAAAGACCCATAAGTGAGAAATTTTATAATATGAGTAGACAAATTATGTTCTAATACTAATATGTATCTTTAAGGAAATACTAGATTCTCATAGATATTTTAGAACATGCAAATTTTGAAGACATTATTGTGTGCGCTATCGATCCGAAAACACGGCGTCGGTCGGTGGTGATTCTTGTCGTGGGATTAGCTCGTAGCTTGTAGATGTTATCGCTCGGATCCCCGGCTGATGTTCACATAAAACGTCTGCAGTGAAATGAAAAAGAAGCGCAAGCAAGTTGGAAAAAAAAGATTCCTACATATCCAAGCGAAAACGTTGACTTGAAAGGTTTCAAAAGTACACGGGATATTTTTCAATTTGCGTAATCTCTTCCTTTTCGTTTTATCAGTGGAAATGAATAAATTTCGCGTTGATTTAGTTATATGAAATCTTAATGAAAAAGAAAATATACTCACTTTTGACTCTCGCTCACTTCAAAATTACAAACGTTTTAGTGAGAGAGTTTTACCTATATTGACCTATTTATAGCGACAAGACTTAACATTGTAAACAGTTGAATAGCTCACTCAATTGACAACAATTAAGAAAATAGAATATTTTTGGGGCATCCAAAATTATATTATTTGTCGTTGTTTGTCTTTTAAATTTTATTGCATATCTTAAGCAAACTTGAATTTATTGATTGAGTTACGGGAAGATCAAATTAATTTGACGAATAAAGCACTAATAACGTGTGAAGTAAGGTTATTAGTGCTTTATTCGTCAAATTAAGCAAACTGTTTTTGTAAAATGTCTATGAATAATTGTAAAATACTAGTATTTTTTAAATTATTGATACATATTTGGATATTCCTGTAGATACGTTGTTTATGTAACACATTTATTTTCGTATCAAGAATAATAAATGTCTATCATAACTTGTTACTCTTCACCTACAAATAAGTTTTTAATAGTTATGAATGATAAGACTAATGCATAACTATCATCAATATTTCGTTAATAATCAAATACATTTTTAAGCAGTACAGTAACAAATCAGCTGTAGACCCATCCATCAGGTGACGTGTAAGTAAAAAATCGGTCCTAGGAGTTGTCAAATGAGTGAATTAGTCACCTGTTTCAGGGCACCCTTTACAAATAAACAAACATGTATAATTTTTCATATAAAATGTTAAATAAATTTAAGTATGATATATCACTGAATTCAGAAATAAATACACTTTCAAAATATATAAAAACCCTAAATGCTGCCTATAAGCAACGGGGATCCAATGCTTATGGGAGAACTGGAAATCGAATTGAAAAAGAGAGACTATGATCAGGATGTGGGGTACGAGTAAGATAGACAATCACCCGTCTTACTTCTGGATGCAGCATCCAAACGCTGTTACCAAATTTTATACAGAGACTGCTTAACTGGATATACCGGGTGTTGACTTGGCGGACGCAATTTAGAAAATCGCATGTTAATTTTAAAGTATTCAAATATTGGCTTCCCTATTTATTTTAAAGACAAAATGTATTTTACTTTTTTGTAGAGGGAAACATTCTAAATTTATGAATGTTCACACTTAACACTTTACGTTTGTCTAAGTTAAAATAATAAGGAAAAAGAAATGTGAATTTATAATAATAATGACATACCATGGAATTGATACAACAATTGCGGATATTCCCTGTTTTTTTTTGAAAGTTCAATTTAAAGCTTTAAACAAGTGTTTTTCACTCCCAGACTAAGCATGAAGTAAAATTTCGAGTTTAGAAAAGCCCCGTGAAAATTTGTCGAGGGTCGCGCAGCGACCCGAGACAAATTTTCTGGGCTTTTCTAAACTCGAAATTTTACTTCATGCGCCACGCGTATCAAACACTATAATATTGTCAAATTTATGTGTACTCAACTTCACTTAAAATCTGTGTTTTATACGCGTGGCGCATGAAGTAAACTTTCGAGTTTAGAAAAGCCCAGAAAATTTGTCTCGGGTCGCGCAGCGACCCGAGACAAATTTTCACTGGGCTTTTCTAAACTCAAACTTCATGCTTAGTCTGGGAGTGGAAAACACTTGTTTAAAACCTCAAATTGAACTTAAAAAAAACTACGAATATCTAAAGATTTAAAGAAAATGATAAAATAATTTCTTTTAGGTAAACATACGCCAAAGCTGTACATTTTCCGACATTCGTTGTTTTTTAAATGAGTTCTATTTGAATCTTTAAACGAGTGTTTTCCATTCCCAGACGAAAAATGAAGTAAACTTTCGAGTTTAAATAAGCCCCGTGAAAATTTGTCGAGGGTCGCGCAGCGGCCCGAGACAAATTTTTTGGGCTTTTGTAAACTTGAAATTTTACTACATGCGCCACGCGTATAAAACTCTGATTTCAAGTGAGGTTCAAATATACAAAAATTTTATAATATTTTAGTGTTTTATACGTGTGGCGCATGAAGTAAAATTTCGAGTTTAGAAAAGCCCAGAAAATTTGTCTCGGGCCGCTGCGCGACCCTCGACAAATTTTCACGGGGCTTTTCTAAACTCGAAATTTTACTTCATGCTTAGTCTGGGAGTGGAAAACACTCGTTTAGAGCTTTAAATTGAACTCTTTTAAAAATCAACGAATGTCAGAAAATTAACAGCAAAAATAATTAGGAAAAAGTAATGTGACTTTATAAAAATAATGACATTTTTCTTGTATAGTGTAAATCATTTCGAAAACATTTACTTTAATCAAGTGACTACGATATTTTTTGCCATTTTGACATCCGCAGTTGTTGTTTCAATTCCATGGCATGTCATTATTTTTATAAAATCACATTATTTTTTCCTAATTATTTTAACTTTGAGAAACGTAAAGTGATAAACGTTAACACGAATGAATTCAGAATTTTTCCCTCCACAAAAAAGGTAAATACATTTTGTTTGTAAAATAAAAAGGGGAGGCAAAATTTGAACATTTCAAAATTTACACGGGATTTCCTATATTGCGTCCGCCAAGTCAACACCCGGTATATGAACTGTGCTATAAGAAAATATTGTTCCTAGACAAATGTTAGAGTTATCGATTTTAAGATAACTTATTTATCCCACTAGATTTCTATTTAAAAAGTGCCTATACAATGGCAAAGTTGTAAATGCCTACACTCAATATTTTTCGAGTAAAACAATTAAAACAAAATTTCATAAAATCAGTTTTTTGACAATATTTTGAAAACAACAGAAAATAATTTAAATTTGTTTTCAGATTATTATTGGGCCAAAAAATACGCAACTTTGTCTCAATTTTACCGACTCTCTATCTTTTCAAATAACCGAGAGCCCCATAGATTCTGTCGAAATACGGACACCCTTTATAGAAGAAGTTTGTGTCATATTTTCGCGATTGAAAAAATATCAACGAAAACCCGTATTTTTATTAAAAACACAGATTGTTAAGGAATGTATAAACTTCGTTTTCATTTGAAACCATAAAATTTACGGATTCTAAACGTAATTGCAGTCGTTTAAGAATGCCTGAAAAGTGCAATAAATGAAATTTAAAATAATCATATCTATTTTTATTTATTTATTTTATTAGAAAACAATGAATATCTGACAACATTACCAATATTATTAGGAAATGCATATATATTTTGTTTAAGTATTAGAAATAGAAAAACCTAGTAGAAAAAAATTTATATACGGAAGCTCGAACATGATTAAAATAATGCAAAATATACAAGATATTTTTGTTTTATTATGGTGCTCGTAAAAATATTCAAAGAAACTCAAAATTTTGATGACAGCCACAGCAATTTGAATTACACAGTGCAACACACAAAATGTAAATTAAATTCTGACTTCAGTCTGGAAGTATCCACCAAAACTAACAAAACCCTATCTAGGTTTTGATAGTTTAGATTTTTTTTTGTCATCATAAAATTGTTTGCTCCAGCTTTGGTTTTTCACGGCTATATCTCGTAAATTATTGAGAATTTCTCAATGGAATCTTGAGACGAAATGTTCTTCACGCCAAAATACACAACTCTTGTGAACATGTCAAGGCCAGAAAATTGCGAAATAAACTTTAACACAAAAAAAGACATATTTGCTCATGAAAGTTGAGATTTTGTTTGAAATGTACTATTTCGTGGCGAAATTCATTCAACGGCCAAAAGAACTATAAGGATCGGTTGTAGGTTATTGCAATGTTCAGCAAAGTTACTCGTGTTGATTTAGACAACATTTTTGTCGAAGACAGTTATGCTAAAACATGCACGGTTTGTGAGTTATGGTCGAAAATGTGAAATGTGCATTTTTTCGGGTTTTCTGTGCTAAAAACACCCCGAAAGACTAAAAATCTGGCCTCGACATTTTCACAACATTTTTTTTTTTTGTGTGAAGAACATTTCGTCTATAGATTGCATTGAGAAATTCTCCATAATTTACAAGATATAACCATGCGAAACCAAAGCTCGAGCACAAAACTTCATGATGACAAAAAAAAAATCGAACTAAACTATCAAAAACCAAATAGGGTTGTGCTAGTTTGGGTGGGCACTTTTAGAAACTGAATTCAGAATTTATTTTACATTCGATGACATTGAAAATGTTGCACTGTGTTAGAAAAAGCATAAAAAAGAGTGATTAAAAACACAATTGCTCAAGTATTCAAGGATTGTTGATAAGTGCATTAATTTAAGTGTTTCTTTGTTTATTAAAAAATAATAATATCAGAATGTCAAATATTTAATTATATTACGAGATTTCAGCAAAACATGTATACACTGTGTTTGAATGTTATAAAAATAAAAAAATTGAGTGGATGACATTATAAAATGACAGAAGCTCAAAAATGTTTGACATATTTTCAGAGTTCAATAATTTAAAATTTTACTGATACATAAAAATATGTTGATAAAACTTACGAATTATTATTATTAAATAATTTTTTTGGTATAATTATTTTTGTGGTTATATAATTTTTTTTACTGTGCAATAATTTATATTACTTATAAGAGAATTAAAGATGTTTAATATACAGGGTCGCTACAAAGTATGGAAACACAGCTCTCACGTGAAAACGGCTAAAAACAGAACCACCAAAATTGGGATTTCTAAATGGGATATTTTCTCGAACAATTTGGCGTGAAAAAATCAAAAATGATTCTCAGAGTTTTCACATACGGACGCCATCTTGAATTTTTTTAAATGGAATTCGATTTTTTTTATTTTACAACTTTTATAGACCTTAATTCTGATTACAACCATATACCTTTTTTTTTTAAATACTTGTCTTTTCATCGATAAACCGGACTTTGAAAAGTATGGAAACAGCGAAATATTTTGAGAACGGTTTATCGGAATGTCCTGAAATTTTGCAAAGGTTTAGAGTACGTTAAGGCCTTCAACTTGCATTTTTTAATTTTTTCATATTCATTTGTTTTGTAAATATTCTATTTTTGGTCGAAACTTAAAAATTAAAATTAACAATTTCAACTTAAAAAAATAGTTGCCTTTGAAAACAGTTTTCATTAGCCTGTCAAACTTGTAAAAAACATTAGTAAGTAACTGGCCACATTTGAGTGAAACGGATCGCATGATGACTGGGTGTGGGGATAGAAAACGAAGCTTTGCCGAAGCTGCTAATCTTTTCAACGTAAATCATCCAGATCGAGCACCTATTTCCAGGTCAGTTGCATTTAAAACATGAAATAGGTTTAATGAAACTGGAACTGTTAAATATCGTCCAAAAGTTGGACGACCAAAAACTGTCAAAAATTCATTTAATCTTATGATAGATGTAGTTGAAAATCCAAAAACTTCGGTGCAGCAATTGGCTTTCAATAACAACATGAGCAGGAGATCAGTTTAAAAAATAATGAAAATTGAAAAGTATCATCCCTACAAAATTCAGCTGCTACAAGAATTGAATGAAGATGACTTTGATCGCAGAATTAAATTTTGCGAAACAATGATGAATAGGATAAACCAGGACGCCAATTTTATTAACCGTGTGCTCTTTTCCGATGAATCAACTTTCTGCTTAAATGGACAAGTTAACCGCCATAACTGTAGATACTGGTCAAACAAAAATCCACATTGGATGGAGCAGATTCATACGCAGCGTCCACAAAAAAATAATGTTTGGTGTGGTATAATTGGGCAGCATATTATCGGCCCTTTTGTTATTAATGGCAATTTGACACCTGAAACATATTTACAGCTTTTGCAAGAACAGGTTGTTCCCAGACTTAGACAAATATTCCCAAATTATGAAACTCAGGCTAATCCAGCTAAAAACATATGGTTTCAGCAAGACGGAGCACCAGCTCATTTCGGACTAATAGTACGTGAATATTTAGACGTAACTTTTCCCGGCAAATGGATAGGCAGGAGAGGAACAATTGAATGGCCTGCTAGGTCGCCCGATTTAATTCCACTTGATTTTTTCCTGTGGGGGCATTTGAAAAATAAATCGAGTTTATAACAACAGGCCACACAATATACAAGAATTAGTAGAACGCATAAGAACCGAAATTGCTAATATTCGTCCTAATATTTTAACTAGTTCATTACAACACTTTGTCCAGCGTATTCATTACTGCCAAGAAGTTAATGGAGAGCACTTTGAACATATATTGTAAAATAAAAAATCATTTATTGTTTAATATTTTATTTTTTCATTTGACTGTTTAATATTTTTTTAAGTTTTGATCAAAAATAGAACATGTATTTGTGGTATTGCAACATTTAGAAAAAGTACTCGTTTGGCTGTTTCCATACTTTTCAAAGTCCGGTTTATCGATGAAAAGAAAAGTATTTTTAAGAAAAGGTATATGGTTGTAATCAGAATTATAAGGTCCATAAAAGTTGTAAAATAAAAAAAATCGAATTCCATTTAAAAAAATTCAAGATGGCGTCCGTATGTGAAAATCCTGAGAATCATTTTTGATTTTTTCACGCCAAATTGTTCAAGAAAATATCCCATTTAGAAATCCCAATTTTTGTGGTTCTGTTTTTAGCCGTTTTCACGTGAGAGCCGTGTTTCCATACTTTGTAGCGACCCTGTATAAATATATATATATAAACATCTTTATTGTGCACTAAAAAAGAAAAATTACAGTTTGTTTATTTTTACACTTATATTTTATTTTAAGATCCTTGGCTATCGACCATCAGTCTTTCAGCCTGAGTTGTAGTTGTCCTTGTCTTGTCAGTTAGTTATGATTCATGTGAGATGAGATGAATTGATGAATGGTGGTTTCTGGGTTGTTCAATTTGGGAGAAATATTGGAGTTTCGTACTAAATAGAGGTGATTAAGGATGTCATGGATGTGCGGGTTGGATGCGAATTTTTGGGACAGTTGGGTAAGTCGTTGTGGGATAGGGATTATTTCTGTTTTTTCATACAATAAGGTATTGGATTCTAAGGGCTGATCGTTCTGCGACTTCCATATTATTTAATGTTGAGGGACGAGAGTTAAAGAAGTGGATTAAAACATATTCTAATAGGGAGCGGCAGATCATTTTATAGATGTGGACAGCTGTTTTTATCGTAATCCCTTGATTTTGGAAGGTTAATGATCTGAAATGCCGCGCCCTATTTTGAATTTTTGTTTTATGGTTTGGGAATGGAGTTTGAAGGATAGTTTAAGGTCGAAAGGGATGCCAAGGTATTTACAAGCAAAGGGATAGGCTGATTACGGTGTTTGATATGGTTATGCTAAATTGGGAATTGAGCGGGCTGTGGAAGGGTATGAATGGATAGGATTTATTAGGATTAAAGGATATTCTCCATTTGGCAAACCAAAGAGATAGCGAATCTATTAGCCCTTGGAAATTAGAGGGAGCTTTAGGAAGGGTGGGTTGGTGTGTTATAAGGGCAGTGTCATCGGCAAAGCGCAGAAAATATGCTGAGGGATTAAGGTACTGTGGGTTGGGGTTGGGGTTGTATATGTCATGAACATAGATATTGTATAGGAAGGGAGATAATGGAGAGAGTTGGGGAACACCTTGTTGAGGAATAAAGGACCGGGAGATGGTATTTTAGACGCGGACATTAAGGAGTCGATTGTTTAGGAAATTATCAATGAGATAAATTTGGTGTAATGGAATATTGAGGGAGTTGCACATAAACAGCAAACCTCGATGCCAGACTGAGTCAAAGGCCTTTTTTATAACTAGGAATAATATAGCTGTTTTTTGTTTTCGAGGTGTGCTGTTTGGCAGTTGGAGGTTAGGATAGTGAGTAGGGGAGTGGTTGATCTATTTTGGCGAAATCCGAATTGTTAGGGAGGAATGTGTTGGGAGATATGAGCTAGGAGTTTATTTTTGAGGATGGATTCGAATATTTTTCCCAGAACTGGAAGCAGGGTAATTGGTCTATAGCTAGAGATGTTTAATATTTTTCCAAGTCCAATAATTGTGAATTTTTTTAACTAATAATTTTACATAAAACGTGTTTTGTTATGGACGCATATGAAGATCATTGAACAGCATGTTTTATACTGAATTCAATGATGGACAATATTCAAAAGTGGATTTTACGTTTTTCAAAAATAATCGAAATAGTAGAAGATATTTCAAATGTGAAAGCAGTTCGGTATAAATTGAAAGAGATATATTTTAGACTATTCTATTATCCTTTTCAAAAAGCGAGGCATATCACTTTCGGATGCTGTATTTTTAAAACAAAAAATCACAGAAAAAAAATTAATACAGGTCTACATTCCTTGGAGTGTTCATTATATTTTGAGAAATAATCCAATTTTTATCACAATTATTTATCTTGATATTAATAAAAAAATTCAAAAAAGTAGCTACATTTTCCTGTTTTTTTTTTTAGAAAGGTCAACATCGACGTTTTGTAGAAATTGATTGACTAGGTATAAAAATAGGGAATGAAATCACTAAATAGATAAATCCTTTATTAATATAGCGGTGCAAAGAAAATTTAAGTATTTCAACCCGTTAAACAACTATTTTGAAAAAAGTGGAGCAATACGTTCTCAGTTATTTAACAATAAATTTATACAAAAATATCAACAATTACCTATTGCACAATTATAATACAGACACCAAACATATTCATAACGAGAATTATTCTTAATTATACATTAGCATACATTGTACACTTGCTGACGCTCGGTTAATTAAATTTATTTGAAGCTTTAAACGAGTGTTTTTCACTCCCAGGCTAAGCATGAAGTAAAATTTCGAGTTTAGAAAAGCCTGAAAATTTGGTTTGGTCGCGTAGCGCGAAGCGCGGAGCGGCCAAACCAAATTTTCAGGCTTTTCTAAACTCGAAATTTTACTTCATGCGCCACCGGTACAAAACACTGATGCAATGTAGAGTTTAGCGGTGTGTTTTAAACTTCGTAATATGCAGTGTTTTTTACTGGTGGAGCTTGGAGTAAAATTTCGAGTTTAGAAAAGCTTGAAAATTTGGTTGGCCGCTCCGCGCTTTGCGCTACGCGACCAAACCAAATGTTCAGGGTTTTCTAAACTCAACATTTTACTTCATGCTTAGCCTGGGAGTGGAAAACACTCGCTTAAAGCTTCAAATTAAATTCTTTTAATAAACCGAGCGTCGGCAAGTGTACAATGTATAATGTATAATTAAAAAAAAATCTCGAAATTTTACTTCATGCTTAGTCTGGGAGTGGAACACACTCATTTCAAGTTTCAAGTTGAACTCGTTTCAAAAAACAATGATTATCTAAAGATTTACGGCCAATGCGCTGTAATTGCGATTGAGTGGATACAATTTGTAATGGTCATATAGGCAACCCATTTTACACATAACTTAAAAATGAATGGTGTCAAATTGTATTGGATGAAAATGTTCGGTGTTACATAAAACTCTCTGTATATTAAGTTATGAATAGATAAAATATTTGATTTTTGATAGATTGAAAACGTTTTCTTTGCTGCCTGAAAACTGTTGTCGGTATAAAAATGTCTTGATTTGAATCATTTACCTGAAGTATTTTTAAATTTAGTGCTAATTATTTATACATAAAATGTACACATACTTTAGTCTAAATTTCATTTTATTCCGTTTTTGAATAACCAAGTTAAAGTTCTTCATATTTTACGCTATAATTTTTATAATCGAAAGAATTTTTTTTTATTTAATGCATCATACTTAAACTAGGTTTTAGTAACCACCATATTTTTTTCATTATTCTAAAAGATTTAATAACGAAGATACACACTGTTAAACTCGACCGTTTTGAAAAGTGCATGAAAAACACTACCTTTTTTCGTAAACACTCGTTGAACAAGTATTAGTTTTTCAAATAAAATTCTAGAAAAATATTACCATATGTAGAAATGATGTGTCTTTATTTGGTTTAAATTTAAAAAAATCAACTTCACCAAATTCAAAATATTTAACGTCAAAGTGACATGGCTCGCTATTTGAAAAATATAGTAGTATATGTATTCTTAAGCTAGATTAGTTACTAATTTCAGGCAACTATTGATTTTGTTTTAAAGTTTAATTTCAAGTTTTGACCGAGTGTTTTCATTACCAGATTAAGCATGAAGTAAAATTTCTAGTTTATAAAAGCCTAAAAATTTGGTATAAATGAAATTGCCAATTCTTGGTTGCAGAATACTTCAAACATTAAAAGTGCGATTCTTTTCGCAATCTACAACAAGTTAGTCTTACAAAGACTATATCAAACACTCATTGAAGTAGTTGTTTCAATGAGTGTTTGATATAGTCTTTGTAAGACTAACTTGTTGTAGATTGCGAAAAGAATCGCACTTTTAATGTTTGAAGTATTCTGCAACCAATAATTGGCAATTTCATTTATACTTATGTTTGAACGGTAACGTGACCGCCAGTCTAAGGAGTCAAATTGTTCAGAGGGAATGGCAAAGCTATACTGATGAGAGATAAATCTCGAAACGCGTCTATAGATGGCCTAAATAATTTGACCCAAATTGTTACATTTGCAGTAGGTTACTGTATGTAACAGCAAACACTTGTTGTATAATTCAATGTCCGTCGGGGTATTAGCCCGGGAAGTAGTTGTTTCAATGAGTGTTTGATATAGTCTTTGTAAGACTAACTTGTTGTAGATTGCGAAAAGAATCGCACTTTTAATGTTTCAAATTTTTAGGCTTTTCTAAACTCGAAATTTTACTTCATGCGCCACGCATATACGGCACTTATTTAAATTGAAGTTCAAAACATACTGCTTGTGTTTGATCTCACGTCTAACTAAATTTTGTACTCCTAAAATTGGAGCAATGTTCATAGGTATATGTAATTATCATTTAATGACAGTTTTTAATTTAGGTTAAATTCCACTAATTATACATTTTTGTTTAGCTAATTTTTGTCAATTTTTTCTAATTTTCACAGTTCTGAAGTACTTGAATAATGTTATGAAGTGTTTGGACGATTATATTCAAAACAGTAATAATTATTTAAAATTTGTGATTATTGTTAAATATTAACATACTGGGAATTTTCTTTTAAGTATACTTTCACATACAGGGTCGCTAAAAAGTATGAATACAGCTAAATATTTTCAAAAAGAGTGTTTACCAAAATCCGACACCCCCAAAACCCCCTACATAACCCATCCAATACCCTACTTTATGAACTAACAGCAGTCACTCCCATCGAAACCCGACTATCACACTTAGCTGAAAAATTCGCCTCAAATCCTATCCTCTACAATCTCCTTCACCCTTTATGTATCCCTCGAAACCAAAACATCACTCCCAAGCGTAAACGTTTCACCATCACCATTCATGATTTCATTGCATCATTCTATGACATTAGTGATCATGACGATTTGTGAACAGTAATCATCTGACAGACATTGGACGACACTAACAAACAAGAGGACAAACAATTATAATTTAGGCGGAAAGACCAATGGTCGATAGCCAATTGGCAGAAGAATTTATTTGTTATTTTAGCCATCAGAATTATTTTTATGTTAATTATTTATTGTACAATCTGCCAATAAAGATTTATATATATATATATATATATATATATATATATATATTCAAAACGGTTTATCAGGGCTCGTTGAAATTTGGAAGACAGTTAGAAGTGTTTAAATTCTATCATCTCAGATTATTTCAATTTTCTACCATTATTTATTTTAAAAATACAAGGGTAACTTGATTTTTTTTAAATGGCGCGGGCGGTCAAATTTGTTATTTTTAAGAAGATATTTTTTTTTAATGCAGTATTGCAACACATGTCCACCATGTCCACCTATTTTTTTAAAAGGTTAAAAACATTAAATTCAAAAATGTATTTCGTGTTTAAGCTTTTTTCTTTTATTAAAATGTGTTAAGACTGCACGAGTCTTAATATTTAGTACTGTAACTTTATTTTTGTTATGTAGATTATAGTTAGATATAAGTAGCATACAACTATAATTAGGAGATTTGTAAAATAAATTTCTGTAGTTGTATTACAAATAAATAAATAAATAAATAAATTCTGTTTCAGTTAAATGTCTAATTTTTACATTTATTATTAACTTTCATTTATTTTTTAGTCAAAGATCAGGCGGCAAAGAACTAACGATAGATAAAGCGAAAATTTCCAAGCCTAACAAAATTTTACATTTTTTAAAATTTTGTTAGTGCGATAATTGTTTTTAAATTTTTGCTTAGAATAAGATATGCATGTGTTGCATCACTGAACTCAGAAGACATTTTTTTTTCAAAAATAACAAATTTTACCACCCGTGCCATTAAAAAAAATCAAGTTAGCCTTGCATTTTCAAAATAAATAATGGTAGAAAATGTTAAAAAGAAATATGATGATAGAATTTAAATACTTCTACCTGTATTCCAAATTTTAACGAGCTCTGCTAAACTGTTCTAAAAATATTTAGCTGTATCCATACTCTTTAGCGACCCTGTATGTGAAAGTATAAATTCCCAGTATGTTAATATTTAACAATAATCACAAATTTTAAATAATTATTACTATTAAAAATAAAATATATATACATTGCGATCGTTTAAATTATGATTTAGAGTAGGCGACATTTTTTTTGTGCGGTTGCCCAGACTGCTAATTGAGTAATGGAATAAATTTGAGGTTATGGTAAACTATGTGTTGACAGTCAGTTGTGCCAATCTAATTTAAAATTCAAAGCCTACTGTAAATCATGTTTTAAACGACCGCACGGTATAAACATTTGTAAAATTAATGAAACCTAAGTAGTTTATGTTGAAGTTCACTTTAAATCAGTGTTTTATACGCCTGGCTCATGAAGTAAAATTTCGAGTTTAGCAAAGCCTGAAAATTTCGTTTGGCTGCTCCGCTTCTCCGGCGCGACAAAACCAATTTTTTAGGCTTTTCTAAACTCGAAATGTTACTTCATGCGCTAGGCGTATAAAACACTGATTTAAAGTGAAGTTCAACATAAACTACTTAGGTTTCATCACGTTCATGGGATTGGAAACACTCGTCAGAGACTTTAAATTGAAAGTTTTTCAATTAAACAACGAATGCGTGAAAACCGCGCCAGGTTTGAAAAAATACTCTTGTATTAATAAAACTGGGCAAATATTTGCCAGCAATTTTCAAAACTAAATATTGTGTTTTAAAAAATGTAACCATTGTTTCTCATCACATGCTCCCACAATTCAAAAATAATCCTTTTCGATTTCTTTCTCGTGTCTCCTTTTTATAAAATGAATACTTGTAAATTCCCTGAAATAATTTCAATTGGATACCCTCGCCCCAGACCGAATGTAAAATCTATTAAAGATTTAACCATGAAACGCGAGTCTGGACGAGTTTTTTTTCTGTTTCGTTCCTTGCCCGAAGAAGATTCTTTCCTATCAGCGGACACTTTGTCGTCTTCTGTAAGCCGAACGGGAGTAAAAAACACATGGATTCCTCCAACGCGGCCGAATCATAATGAAACCGTCTTTTGTTGGACTTTTTCACATCCCCATTGTTGACTCCTGGCCATCAGTCGGCAAACACAAAAAAATAAACACGATTTACATCAAAGTCGAACGTCTTTGATGTGCGAGAGACAGAAAGGTTTGAATTGTTTTACAAACAAAAAATATTCGAAATCTGCAACAGCAGAAAGGTTTAAGTTATTTTAAATTGTAACTGTGAAAATTACTTTTTGAAAAATGTAAAAAAATGCCAAATGGTGCTATAAACTTCTAAATAAATTATAAAAGAAGTTGATTTTGCAAAAAAAAAAATATAAAACCGAATTAAAATAATATCGACTTTCTGCAAAAATGTTGTCGAGACAAGTCTCAAAAAATTCATTGAAACAACTACTTCTCGAGCTAATACCCCGACAGATATTAAATTAAATATTTGAGTTACACGACAGCTTTACTGTTCTATGCATAATTTATATGCAAAATGCAACATCAGGTCAAATTATTCTCTCACCAAACTAAATGAGACAACAGGAAATTGGAAATAAATTGAAAAAATTACAGGGAATAAATATTAATTGTCTTAAGCCATCTATAGACGTGTTTCGAGATTTATTCCTCATCAGCATAACTATGCTTTAGACTTTTAATACAAAAAATATTAAAATATTGTATTGAAAGTCTAAAGCCTGGGCCTTCAAACTATCTTCTTCGCGGGCCACAAATACAATTCTACATAATAAAGTCGGCCAAGATCCGATTAATTTTATAAAATTATGAAAAATTTAAGGAACAATTGTTACAATATTTCAAAATATGACATTTACAAAAAAAAATACAAACAATCGCGGGCCGGATTTGGCCCGCGGGCCGTAGTTTGGAGACCACTGGTCTAAAGCATAGCTGAAACAGTTTATTTGGTAATTTTGGTCCTTGTAGCAGTTTAGTTTGGTCAACCCTGATTTACAGCGTTTACCTCGGGATATGTAAAAGTAGTAAAAGGGAATAAACAAAAGCTGGTTTCAGCATTCCTTTATAATTATTAGGAGCTGAAATAAATAAAACTCTACAAAATGAACCTGCCAACACGTTTACAGGTGTGGAAATGAATTGCTTTACTTCCCCCCTTTTCCGCTCCTGGGAAAACTATTCCTGCCTGATTTTTTCTCGTAGGGATTTAACATTTTCGCGGTAATTTCTCGTGACGTCGCCGGGAGAGATCAACCGAATCGATTCCTCTCTCCTCGACAGTCTCGTACGGACGAGGAATAAAAAATAAAACGAGAAATACGCAGTACGTGATCAGTTTCCCTAAAAATATTCTTTCTTTCTCTCCTCTTTTTCCTAGAGATATTTGCTCATACAGATGAACTCTGTGACCTCGCTGTGAGAATATTAAAAATTGCTGAAAGTTTACTGTAAATAAAAGTAATAAAAGTGTATGGAACAATGAGAATAAAATTTGAAGCGCTACCAAATTTATTTTATTAATCAAACCAAACAATAAATATAGGGTGTAAGTTTTTTGAGCTGCACTACGAGGGTCTAGCTTATTTGAAAGTTAAAGCTACTCGTAACTTTATGCTTAATCAAGGATTGGAAACACTCGTTAAAGTCGTTGTTTCCAATCCCTAATTAAGCATGATACAATTTCGAGTTTAGAAAGGCCTCAAAAATGTTTCCAATCCTAGATTAAGCATGTAGTAAAATTTTGAGTTTAGTTTCCTAGTGGTGTTAAATTTTGACGTTTCATGACAATGCCAACACTGTTTAGGTCGCGAGTATATTAATGTTCTTTATTTTAGAAAAGCTTTAAATCATAATTTCTTGTAAATGTTTTCTTTTGAGTATACAAATCATAATTACGTGTTGTAGATTTTTAAATATTGGTTGTTTTCTTAAAAGGGGTCAATTTGAAATTTAAACGTGTGTTTTCCACTTCCAGGTTAAGCATGAAGTAAAATTTCGAGTTTAGAAAAGCCTGAAAATTTGGTTTGGTCGCGTAGCGCGAAGCGCGGAGCGACCAAACCAAATTTTCAGGCTTTTCTAAACTCGAAATTTTACTTCATGCGCCACGCGTATAAGACACTAATTTCAAGCGAAGTTTAGTCGTTCGCAATATTTCAGTGCTTTCAGTGTTTAATACGCGTGGCGCATGAAGTAAAATTTCGAGTTTAGAAAAGCCTGAAAATTTGGTTTGGCCGCTCCGCGCTTCGCGCTACGCGACCAAACCAAATTTTCAGGCTTTTCTAAACTCGAAATTTTACTTCATGCTTAGTCTGGGAGTGGAAAACACTCGTTTTAAGCTTCAAATTGAACTCTTTAAAATAAGCGTATGCATATGTATACCAAATAGGAAATTCCCTGTAGTATACTTAAAAGAATAATACCCCGTATTAACAGATTAATCCGATGACTGTTTGCCAAATCTACTGAATGCGCATTCGATTCAACTAACATTTTCATTTGAGCTTACACAAAATCAACATAAATGCATTATTTATTTCTGTAAATACCTGAACTATTTAGTAGATGTGGAAATTAGAATTATATATCTCACTTCTAATTTGTTGCTATTTCTCCTTTCATTTTAAATTTGTATTGTTAGTTGGTTTGAAGAGAATTTGACCTAAACGTTACATATACTTTAATAGAGCGTTGTAACAATCAAATTAAATAAGATTTTAAATATTTCATTGTATAATTCAATATCCGGCGGTGTATTTGCACGGGAAGTAGTTGTTTCAATGGATATTTATCGTCTTGAGTTGTTTTATTAATCAAGACATTTTTTGCATTTTCACAAATAGTTTTTTCGTAATTTTATATATTATAGAATTATACCACTTAAATTCACATTTAAAATGATTGTGCACATTAATTAAAATGATTTGTGGCTGCGTTTTTGCAGATTAAGTTTTACAAAGAAATTGTCAAAATGTAACGTTTAACCTTAACATTTTAAAGCTGCACACCGGAGCATACGTTTTTGCATGTTTCATCTTAAAACCATAGCAGACATACTATGAAGTTTTCTGTCTCTTTTCACACATGTAATCTGATGACATCAAACTATTTTCGTATTAAATGCATTGGTGCAGAAAGCACTACAAATCAAGGAAGCCATGGGACACCTCTCGTAAATCATACCTTACATGCTTAATCTGTGATTGCAAATGCTCGTTAGAAGCTTAAAACTAAAAGCTTTTATAAAAACAACGAATGTCTAAAAATGTACAGCGTATAAATAGGGATATGTATACTTAAAGAAAAAAATCACTGTAGGTATCTGAACTAAAATGATTACTATTTAATGGACATAATAAATGATTTGTGATAGAACATTGTGTTTTACCACTAATGAAATGTAACCGTTGTTTCACCTCATTCAAACTCCTTATTTATAAGTACATTAGAATTAATTTTTAAAGAAAAGGATCAATTGTCTGTAGACAACACACATTTTCCTACATCGCAACTATTTTCCGGTCCCGACTTTCAGAAAGAGACAAACAAAAAACAACATTATTAAATATAGTGAGAATATGACGTGCAGAGAGCGCGATTACGAATAAACGAAGTACGTGCGCTGTTTCGACAAAATCCCGAAACAATGGCCGGTCGTGCAGGGCAATAAAAGAAACACGCCTCGGGGTACGCGGCCCGGCCGAAAGGAGCCATAAATAAGTGCGCTGTATAATGAAAACGATAAATTACGAATCTCCTCCGATGCATTCAATCGGTCTGGCTGCTCCTCGTGTAATTACCGATATTAAATCATAGCGGGCTCTGGATGTTATTTAATACGCCATTAACAAACACGTAAGAATAAGGAGTAAAGGATTAGAATGGAGGAGGTTGAAGAGGATGAGAAGAAACCTGTTGGAACTTGATTGAAATTGCGAATAACGTGTTTTAAAAAGGGTCAGAAGCATCAACCATCCGTTAAATTCTAAGTCACTAACGTCTTCTATTGGATAAAATCTAAGACGTCGTTTTCCTTTATAACGTCAAATTTTAAGTCACTGGCGACGTATTTTTGTCGGAATGATATCATTTACACCATATATCTGCCTAAACGTCAAATTCTAAATGACTGGCGAAATTTATCTGCCACAATGATGATCTTTAATTTAATTACGTTTTCTAAAACTACAGTGACAACCCTTTCAGCCCTGACGGTGGCATTTGCCACCATTAAAATTTTGTAAAAATACTGGGATTTTTTTTTAAATATACATGCATGTATGTATATTTAAAAAAAACTGTAACTTTTCCGATAATCGTTTGTTTTTTAAAATACGCCACGCGTATAAAACACTAATTTTAGGTCAAGTTCAAAATATTCTACTAAGGCAGTATGCTAAAACCGTGTATTCTGAACATTACATCACGTCAGTGCTTAGTATGCGTAGTGCATGAAGTAAAATTTCGAGTTTAAAGAAGCCTGAAAATTTGGTTTGGTCGCTCCGCTTCGTTACGCGACCAAACCAAATTTTCAGGCTTTTCTAAACACGAAATTTTACTTCATGCTTAATCTCGGAGTGGAAAACACTCGTTTGAAAGTTCAGTTTAAAATATTTGTAAAAACAACGAATATCTAAAGATTTACAGCATATACTGTATACGCTGATTGAGATATGTATACTTGAGAGAACAACTTTCTGTATATCTGAGATAGTAATGAATAATATGCAGTGTACATAACAATTTTTGGACACCAGAAAAATTCCAGCGCTGAACGGGTTTATTAAACACAGTGGCGACAACTCCCTGTCATCCGCCATATCTGGTCTAAATTAATCAAGAAAATTGGTTATAATACAAACATCTGATATTTAATTTTAACAGCCAACATAATTTATTGTCATTGTCATCTTTTACTTGAAGCGTCATACATGTGCGGGGGAGGGATGGGCCTCGACGCGACAGCGCGTCGACAACGTTGACAATTTCGAGAACATCGACAATGTCGAGAATGTCAACAATACTATTTAAAGGTTATGTTATTATAATGCATATGTTGTGGTTTTGGTTGATTTTGAGAGTTTTTCATGGTTAACTTCCAAGCTATCTGCTAAAATCGCTGAATAGTTCCAATGTTATACTAATTAAAACCATTGTCGACGTCAAGACCATTGCACAAATAATGATATTGTCGACGTGACATTGTTGATGCCGCCCATCTCTGGGACGGGGGCTATTCCCTTAATTTTGAAATAGAAACATATGATGGTTAATACCGTGCGATTGTTTAAATTATTATTTAAACTAAGCGGCATTTTTTTGTGCGGTTGCCCAGAATGCTAATTACATGATGGAATAAATTTGAGGTTATGGTAAACTATGTGTCAACAGTCAGTAGTGCCAATTTAATTTCAAATTCAAAGCGTACTCTAAATCATGTTTTAAATGATCGCACGGTACCTCACATTAACGGGTTTAGGTTGATTCCATTTTCCTTTGCGGAATTTTTGATGTACGATTGTGAGGTAAGTAAAATAAAGCTAAAGGATGTGCTTTATTTTTGCGGAATTACTGTGACAAATTGTAGACCTTATTGCTACGCCTCTGTTTGTCCGCTATTATTTGTCAGAATTACTAACAATCAATCAATAATAATACCACAGTTACCGTCACAGTGTTTAATCAAGGCACTGTATTTAAAACCAATTACTGGTGCCATCTATTCGCCAAAATATTATATTCCAAATCACTGGCGCAATCTTTTCGCCAAAATGTCAAATTCTAAGTAACTGACACCATCTGTTCGCAAAAATTTCAGATTGTAAATCACTGGCGCCATCCAGATATCATATTCTAAGTCAATAGAGTAATCTGTTCGCCAAAATGTCAGATTCTGTCACTGGCCCCATCTATTCACAATAATATCAAATTCTATCACAGGCGTCATCCATGTATTCGCCAGATGTAAATTTCTAAGTTATTGGCGTTATTGCCACTGTGTTTAATCAAGGCACTGTGTTTAAAACCAATTACTAGTGCCATCTATTCGCCAAAATGTCATATTCTAAATCACTGGCCCAATCTTTTCGCCAAAATGTCAAATTCTGTCATTGGCACGATCCCTGTATTCGCCAGATGTAAAATTCTGACTGGCCCAATTTGTTTGCCAAAATGTCAAATTCTAAATCACACACGCCATCCATATACTCGCCAAATGTGAAATTGTAAATTATTGGCGCAATCTAGTTGCAAAATATTAAATTCGAAGTCACTGGCGCAACCCATATATTTGCTAGATGGTTAATTACAAATCTGTTCCAAGTCACTAGCTCAATCCATCTGTCAGATTAATAATGTTAAAATCATTAATTGGCATATTAATGTTTGACTAGAGCAGTGGTCTTCAGACTTGTGTATGTTATGTAATGGGGTCGGTGGGTCGTGTGGCCTCTGGGCCCTCCGAAATTACCTCGACCTAAAAGATCTTTTGTAATTATTCCTGACCTACTTGAGTCCCTCAATGTCTAGACCTCTTGTGCAGTCTACAATAACTTGAGGGTTAATGTGTACCATGTCATCAGGCTTTAAAGTGGAAGATGACAGGTAATTCCCTCTTTGAAGGAACAAGGCAGAGCATTTACAAAGTAGATGCTCTGCAGTTTCTTGTGCCTTGTTGCAGAATCTGCAATACTTCAGAGGACAGTGTCCGGTTAGAATGCCGATTGTGAGCCTTAGGTTGCGATTGCTTAGCCTGAGAAACTGTTTCGCTCTTACGGCAAAGAAGGCGATAAACCTTTTCGCCTGTCTGAGCCAGGTGTTTCTCAGGTGAGCACTTTTGGCAGCATCTTACCACTCCTGGATCATTTCCTTGATGCGGACTTTAGTTATTCCACTCCAAAACTCCAGTTGTTGGACCAGAACCCTGTCCAACAACTGGAGTTTTGGAGCCTTCTTGGCAAGGCTGTCGGCAATTTCATTAGCTTTGACCTGGAGCCCAGAGCAGTTTAATTCTGTTGTTCCTGGCTAGTTGCTTTAGAGATAGTTTGCACTCCCAGACAGATTTAGACTTACATGTAGGTGATTTTACTGCCTTTAATGCAACACGTGTGTATAAATGTCTTATCAAATTAAAAGTAAGATACATTTAATTTTTCATATTTTGTATTAGTGTGCCTCCAGCATTTTAAAAATCGTAAAGAACCACTGGGCTGGAGTTTATTCTGTCTCCAGTCTCAATGTCTAGTTACTAGCGCCATCTATAGGTTAAAACATCAAAGTCTAAGGCACTGGCGCTATCTATTCGTTAAAACTACAGTGACTTAATTAAACACAGTGACGACAACTCCCTGTCATCCACCATGATAAGCTATATTAATCAAGAGAATAGATTATAATACAAACATCTGATATTCAATTGTGACAGCGAGTGTTGTCATCTTTTACTTGAAGCATCATCCATGGGCGAGAGCTATTCTCTTAGTTTTGAAATAGGAACATACGATGGTTAATACTCCAAATTAACATGTTTAGGTTGATTCTTTTTACATTTGAGAATTTTCGAGATACGATTGTGGGGTAAGAGAAATATAGCACAACCTTTAGACAGAATTGCTGTTACCAACTTTAGACCTCATAGCTACACCGCTGTTTAACCGCCATTTTGGGTCAGAATTACTAACAATCAATCAAAAAGAATACCAAAGTTGTCGCCACTGTGTTTAATCAAGGTTCTGTAGTTATAACTAGGTACTTTCGCATAAGCTCGAATACCATAAGATCGAATCCCATTAGGTCGAAGCGAATAGGTAGAAGTCCCATAAGGTCGAATTTGTATCGCAAAAAAACAACTTTTTCTGTTAAATAACTTTTATTTAATTAGTTTTAACGATATTAGTGTCAATCGCAACTGTTTCGAAAAAAGTAATGATATTATCGTCTATTAATGAGGCCTGTCTAATAAAGCACAAAGGCTTGATGTGGAAGGTTTCAAATTGAATAAATAGCTTAAGTATCTTTGCACACGCTAATGATTTTACATACTTCTAAGTTTGGTCAGGTTATGTTAGTAGAAAGGTTTGCAATAGAATAAATTGCGCAAGTCAACAGTTGCGATTGACACTAATATCGTTGAAACTCATTAAATACAAGTTATTTCACAGAAACGGTTGTTTTTTTTGCAATACAAGTTCGACCTTATGGGACTTCTACCTTTTCGCTTTAACCTAATGAGATTCGATCTTATGGTATTCGACCATATGGGGGGGGGGGGGGATACTAAAACTAGAGTGACTTGATTAAGCACAGTGGTGACAACTATGATATTCTTTTTTATTGGTTGTTAATAATTTTGATCCAATATGGCAGACAAACAGCGGCGTAGCTATGAGGTCTAAAGTTTGTCCCAACAATTCCGCCTAAAATGTATGCTTTATATTACTTACCCCAAAATCGTATCTCAAATATTTGCAACAGTAAGTAGGATCAACCTAAACACGTTTATTTGATTTGAGGTATTAACCATTATAAGTTCCTATTTAAAAATTAGGGCAATAGCCCTTGCCCATGAATGTAAGTTAAGTAAAAGATGACAATGACAATGAATGTTGATGTTTTACTCGCTGTCACAGCTAAATATCAAATATTTGTATTAGAAGCTCTTGATTAATATAGGCTCCACATGACGGATGACAGGGAGTTGTCGCTACCGTGTTTAACCAAGCCACTGCAGTTAAAACATCATTATCTAAGTCACTGACGCCATCTATCCACTAATACGTCAATGTCTAAGTCAGTAACGCCATCTATTCGCTAAAACATCAAATAATGTCCAAGTCACTTACGCCATTTATCCACTGAAACATCATATCATATCTCTACCAAACCGCTGAGATATAATTTACTGGTTAAAATAACTGGATAATTCAATTTAACTATTATTATTAATTGATTTATCTTTATGGTCAATTTGTAATAGGGAACTTCGAATGCGTGTGATTCAATATTTCATTCATAAGTTTTGTACAGCGTGTGTTATTAGATTAGACAAGCACGAGTGAAAGTAAGAATACTTCCCACGAACCAAACAAACCGACCATTAGGCAGGTATGCACGGAGCTTATCTGCGAGATAAGTGCATCGACATCAGCCCATGCCCATTTATGTTCGGACAAAAGTGCGGCGATTTCCGTTTTCTGAGAATTTCCGTTTCTTACGCAGAAACTTAATAATTGGATACTAGCATTTATTCAATTATGTATTAACACCAAAAATAAATTAAATGTTATACTAAACAATTGTATATATCCCGAATATTGACATCCAAAATAAATTGAATGTTAAACAAACAAAAACAAAATCGGTGAAAACGAGAAGCTGTGAGGAATAATCTTACAGCACGAATGCAGCAATCTTCCTGAATTTTAAGTCCTTTTATGTTTTATACAGGCATTTTTTCTTTTAAGTATACATATGCATAGGCTTTTTTGTTAAAGCGTTAAATTTATAGCTCGTTTTTTCTACTCCCACGTTAAGCATGAAGTAAAATTTCGAGTTTAAAAAAGCCTTAAAATTTGGTTTGGTCGCTCCGCGTAGCAGAGGGACCAAATAATATTTTCAGGCTTTTCTAAACTCGAAATTTTACTTCATGCGCCATGCATATTAAACACTAAAAACACTGAAATATTGTAAACAAATGAAGTAAAATTTCGAGTTTAGGAAAACCTTTTCTGCTTCAGTAGAATATTTTAAAATTCATATAAAATTATTGTTTTATACGCGTGGCGCATGAACTCGAATATCTAAAAATGTACAGTTTATAATTGAAATATGTATATTTAAAGAAAATCTTCCTGTATATCGAAAGTAGGAGTTTCGGAGTTTAAATAAACAGAAATGATCTCCAATTCATCTGATAGAATATTCGTATCTCATATATTATTTCGATAATTTTAACTTTTATCAATTTTTTTTATGAAATTATCTTCATTTTATTTAACAAAATGTATGTCATACAATCCTGATTCAGAATCTTCATATATGGCTTTAAATTCTCCGAAAATAACTTGAGATCTCCATCATCGCACTCAATTATTTAAAGGTAGATGTTTTTTCAATCGAAGTGCGGATTATCCAATTTGTGTACGCAGTGTTGATTTGGCAAACAATCCGAGGGGTCATGTCCCCGTGTAAATATTCGGTCACGTTCGACCCTCTGCGTGTGCTTGTATTCATTGCGAAAACACGAATCCGCCCTCTTTCCTCCCCCTGTTGATACAGCTTTTAATTTGTGTCCAGCGATAATTCGCACAAATATTCAAATACTCGAACGCAATTTTTCGTGATCGTTTAAAATTAAACGAAATCTAAAATTTCACTTCAATAAAATGCGTTTCTCACCTCCTGGTACTCATTAGTGTTATCTGATTGATTCTAAAGTGCCGAATTGAATGATTACTAAATAACTTGCGTATTTAAGCTATCGTGTAATCATTTATGTAGAGTATGGCGTGTGGTGTCATCTGTTGTTCAAAAGAGAAATGTGTAATAGTTGATTATCAGTAAATGACTCAGCTATTGACGATTTTTCTTTTTAACAACAGATGGTGCTCGACAAGAATGCTTACATGATAGCTTAAATACGCAAGTTGTTCAGCGCTCATTTCATTCGGTACTTTGGAAAATTTGCATTATTCATCTATCCATCAATAATACAAATTTGAATGATCAATTGAATGATCAGATGATTATCATTCGAGTGTTCACTCGATTATCAATCGAATGATCATTTGGGTCGATTGTGTTTCGAATGTTGAGTTTATTATCACTCAAATGACCGGCGATTATTATTTAAACGTTCAGTAGATTATCACACGAATTATCGGTGGATTATCACTCGAATTATCAGTGGGTCATCATTCGAATGATCATACAAGATTTCGAAATGTTTAAGTATTTTAATGATTGAACGATTCGAATATTCTCAATCGACTTATCCCATCATTAGTTAAAGCCAATAAGCATAAACGTGTCTTTAATCGTACTCATTCACAATTAAGTTATAAAAACAAATGACAATCCCCACTGTCCATAAATCAGTCTTTAAGTTTCTCCACGAAAATAATGAAAACCGTAAATTAGTAAAGCGTCATAAATTCCGTTTCTGAAGAAACGAACTTGCCTCGATTAGCGTTCACGAAATTGAACGCTATCTGGCTATGGAGGACGGAATGTAATCGAGGATTTATAGCAATCGTGAGGCCATTAAAACTGCGTTAAAGCCGTTTTTGAAATGGATAGAACAAGCCGGCTCCCGGTTTTTTCGTCCTAATCAAGTGTAAACATTCCGCACTCTCAGACTGTATTCATTGTTGATTCGAGGGACTAGAGAAGAGCAACGTTGTCTATTGAACAATCTTATTAAGTATACGTAATTCAGTTTAAAACTGTGATGCAACCGGTTCTACACTTTTAGACGATTGGGATTTCTTGTTTTTTTTTTATCGATAATCATAAAAACTGTACTTTACTTACATCTTCTTATTTCACCCCTTGCTTTGATGTTTCGCTACAAAACCAATATACTTTGTAAGTAGACGATGCACACCTGATATCCGACATGTCTGCCCCTTTCGAGCACAAAGCATTAACTCCTTTGAGTGCACATCCTCCATTTTCAACCCCCCCAAAAAACACTGCCCAAGCCGGACGGTATCAAAGAAGATTCTATATTAAATTACGCCGTCATAACAAAGAAAAAGCAACATAAACAAAACACACAGAAAGATTATAGCATTGCAAAGATAATTAATTAAATGAGAAGTCGAGATGTAATGGAAATCTGAAATATTCTTAATTTAGAGCAAAAAATGAGATTATTTGTACTGGATACAGGGTTTTATTTATTTATTTCATTTTTGATTTTTTTAGCTTACTATATTTTGTGTATTTGTATTTTATGTAGTATGTAAATGCTATTTGTTGTATATTTAGTTGTCTAGCAAACCGGTGCCGGTCCGTGGGACTAATTTCACCGACCCGTCGTAAAATTTTATCTCATTTAAAAAATATAAAGTAAAATATAGTTGTCTCAGTATTTTTTTTTTAATTTGAATACAAACTTTGGCCATAACTAGCCAGAATCAGCATAGCTAGGATTTTGGAAAGGGTGAAGCACGAAGTATTTTTTTGTTTTAATTTGAATACAAACTTTGACCATAACTAGCCAGAATCAGCATAGCTAGGATTTTGGAAAGGGTCGTAAAATTTTATCTCATTTAAAAAAAAATAAAGTAAAATATAGTTGTCTCAGTATATTTTGTTTTAATTTGAATACAAACTTTGACCATAACTAGCCAAAATCAGCATAGCTAGGATTTTGGAAAGAGTGAATCACGAAGTATTTTTTGTTTTAATTTACATACAAACTTTGACCATAACTAGCCAGAATCAGCATAGCTCGGATTTTGGAAAGGGTCGTAAAATTTTATCTCATTTAAAAAAATAAAGTAAAATATAGTTGTCTCAGTATTTTTTGTTTTAATTTGAATACAAACTTTGACCATAACTAGCCAGAATCAGCATAGCTAGGATTTTGAAAAGGGTGAAGCACGAAGTATTTTTTGTTTTAATTTGAATACAAACTTTGACCATAACTAGCCAGAATCAGCATAGCTAGGATTTTGGAAAGGGTCGTACAATTTTATCTCATTTAAAAAAAATAAAGTAAAATATAGTTGTCTCAGTATTTTTCGTTTTAATTTGAATACAAACTTTTACCATAACTAGCCAGAATCAGCATAGCTAGGATTTTGGAAAGAGTGAATCACGAAGTATTTTTTGTTTTAATTTGAATACAAACTTTGACCATAACTAGCCAGAATCAGCATACCTAGGATTTTGGAAAGGGTTTATCTTATCTCATTCAAAAAAAAAATAAAGTAAAATATAGTTGTCTCAGTATTTTTTGTTTTAATTTGAATACAAACTTCGACCATAACTAGCCAGAATCAGCATAGCTAGGATTTTGGAAAGGGTGAAGCACGAAGTATTTTTTGTTTTAATTTGAATACAAACTTTGACCATAACTAGCCAGAATCGGCATAGCTAGGATTTTGGAAAGGGTGAAGCACGAAGTATTTTTTGTTTTAATTTGAATACAAACTTTGACCATAACTAGCCAGAATCAGCATAGCTAGGGTTTTGGAAAACTATGTCGAATTTTGTTAAAAATTTGAGAAATGTCACATGTTTGTTCTAATTTCGATACACAACAAACATAATTAAATTATTCTTTTTTTTTGTTATCTTGTAATGTATTAATATTATTAATATAATAAAAGATAATTCAAAAATAACACTTGGTGTGTGTCAGAATTTGCTTCTATTTACTCAACTAATTTCGCTTTTTACAACATTCTTGACAATGTCATGAAAAGCGAAACTAGTTAGTAGTACTAACATTAGTAAATTTATTTTTCCTTTATTATTATTATTACTTCAAAGTTACCAAGTGATAAGTGAGAAAGCGAGCGAAACGATTTCTTTTCTAAACTCGAAATTTTACTTCATGCTTATTTAAGGAGTGGAAACACTTTTTATAAACTCATCAAATACTTTAATAAAAACGCAAACACAAATGTTTAGAAAGGGGGATATAATCTTATTGTTTGTTTCAATTTTCAAATACTTTACCTGGAAATTTTTAATTACATTTGTAATATAGAATGTTCACCACTGTTTGATAATTGTGTAAACATATGAAGTTCGATCGTTTTTTCGATTTTTTAAAATAAAATGTTTATTTAAAACATTTCTTTTTAATGTCAATTAACTTTTTTCATGCTATACACACAATTCATGCTATACACACAATTCTTAAAAATATTAAATAGAAATCTGGTTGCCGTAATTTATAATACTTTTAATTTCTTTTTTGATTTTCGGCTATTAATCAAATTTTAGTTTCTATAACATTTTGGAAGTTGAGGGATTTGGCGAAAATAATTCCTTGTTTTCATAACTCCCTAAGTTTCATGACCATTCGATCGCCTAGCTGAAAATGCCTTAAGTTCAGTAAGTTTTAATTTATTTTTTTTAAGAATACATATCTATATGCATATGTTGTAAAGTTTCAGGAATTCGTCCCTTCTATAAAAGCATTACATTTGAAGATTCTAGCGAGTGTTTCCACTCCTTGGTTAAGTATGAAGTAAAATTTCGAGTTTAGAAAAACCTGGAAATTGGTCGCTCCGCTTCGCGGAGCAACCAAACCAAATTTTCAGGTTTTTCTAAACTTGAAATTTTATTTCATGCGCCACGCGTATAAAACACTAATGTATTTGAAGTGCAAAATACACAGTATAAAATTTCAGCTCAATATCATTTTATTAAACAGAGTTATAGTAAGAAAATATTTTATCGTATTTCACTTTTTTGATCATATCGTTAATACAAATGCTAGATAAAAATAATAAAATATTAGGAATACTGAATTGGCTAAATTAGATTACAGTTTTTACTTTTGATTGCGAGTGAAGCTTTGACAACAACTTTGTTAATTAAAGAGGAATTGAATTAAGACAGTACATACTCTAAACTAGTTCTCAAAAATACAATGATTAGCAGATTTTATACAGGGTGTCGCATTTTTTTTTAAAGTATGAGAGTTCTCTGTTTATGACATAGGACACATGTTTTCAGCTCTAATATGCTGTTTTTTTTGTATATCTTGTATAAGATTTGTTAATTTTGTTGTATATCTCGGATGTTATTCCGAGCATATTTCAAATTTGAGCTTGATATTTTTCTAAATAACAAAGTTTTGCCATATTTAAAAAACAATTGACGCTAGCTAAAATTTGGTAACGTAGTTTTATTTTGAAACACAAATGGAAACTTTTATTTAATTTAACTGACTTCTTATCTCCAATAGTTTACAAAATCACAATGGCGAGCACGATAAAAAAAACATTAAATGGCCGTGTATATTTAGTTGCATATTTTTCAGTTCGCTGATAACCCATGTAATAGCTGATTGATGTATATTTAATTGCTTACGTTTAAAGTATTTAGCACACAATATTTGTAATTATTAAAATTTATATTTTTAATTTAGAACGATAATTGAGAACGTTTAAAGTTTGAAATTTAATTTTACGAAAAAACAATTTATCAGGTGCATTAAACTATTTAATTAAAAAATCTTACCATACAACCCTCGCACACTGGCATTCATCCAACATATTAGAACATCAAAGCCTGCTCGAGTTTTATTAGTCAAATTTCAATTGTGCACCCACAATGGGTTATTAATATTTTGCGTGGGGGTCTGATGTACACAATATTACAACGAACTACACACACAAACAAAACACAATATTATAACGAACTCACAATATTATACACACACACACAAAGACGGATCATCACAATATAGTTACGCACACATATACACAGCTCATAATATTATGAGGAACAATCGCCGTACAAAACCGTTTACATTCTTTCCCCATTATAAATTCATAATTGCGACGCGATGAATAGACATTGTGCAGCTGATGGAATTTCGTGCCCACCACTGGCGAAATAATCCCGCATTCGAGTGCGGCGGTGCATTTAATATATTGTAGATGTTTGGTACTGGGGAAGACCATTAGCGATTTCAATAAGTCCGTGTTGGTGTTTGTGTGTGTGCTGGATGTTTGATGTAAGTGGCTTATAAAGGGGGGTTGGCGGCTCTTTTTCCCACCCTACTTTGAAATCTTGACCAGGGATTTTACAGGTAATGGGATAAATGGATTAGGTTGTAAGGACGAGTATGAGGTGTTTTGAGGTTTTCTGACTGAAGTATGAATTCATTGGCTTTTGAGAAATAGTAAGAGTTAAATTATTTAGGTTTTTCTGGTGATGATTTACACAAATATAAATTAGACATTTGACGCGGTCTGTTACTCAGTACACTAACATCAATCTTCATCTACCGGGCTTTCATTAATTCCCGAACCCCACGTGACTAAATTTAAAATTGCCGCGTAAATTATTGTATTTGTACGTTGGAGGCTTTGAAAAAAGTAACCAAACGTTACTAAAGTCAAATTTGACATAAACGTTTATGCGCGGTGCATCGTTAAACCAACCTTTGAGATCTTACAAGATTCGCCCGGAATTTTCAGGTAAGCAAAAATTGTTTAATTATTCTGAATCATTGAGTTTTTTTTTCTATTTATTTTGCAGAGTCAATTTGCTAGGATAAGCAAATACTGCGAAAATGGTATTTACAACAATATTTTTAAAACTAGGGAATTTTTGTGTGAGCCATACCACCTTGTACATTTGGTTGCCTATTATTTTTGGTCACGTGGGGTTCGGGAATTAATGAAAGCCCGGTATTAGCCAAAAAGGAAAATGTTTAGATGATATGGCGCCATCTATCTGCCAGAATGGCAATTTCTTTGACATATGGTGCCACCTATTTTCGAGAATGACAAACGGTGTACTTTTATGACATTTACGTACGTTTTATGCTACGTCCAAAACATCACTAAGGTACGATTCACGAGAGGTGTCCCATGGTTTTCTTGAATTGTAGTGCTTTCTGCACCAATACATGTAATATGAAATAGAGCTGGGCAGGATTCGAATCATTCAGGATTCGATTCCAGGATTCAAATCCTTTTAGAGGATTCAAAAGAGGTATTCGAATACTTTAGTGAAAACGGATTCGTGATCCGGATTCGTTACATTTTTTTAAAAGGATTCGTATTCGAATCCAGACGTAGATGATTCGACTCCTTATAAAAGGATTCGAAATCTTATAAAAGGATTCGAATCCTTATAAAAGGAATCGAATCCTTATAAAAGGATTCGAATCCTCATACACGGATTCAAATCCTCCCAAATATTTCGAATCATCGCTATTAAGGCTGGGATTCGAATTCGATTAATTCAAATAGTTAAATATTCTAATATGACTGTATTGTTTCGAGTTTACGTGAAGTGATTAATCACAAATAGAAAGACTGTTATTCCTTACTTCACTTTTTATTTTTATGTTAGATGTACATTTCGAGACACAAGGTGCTCATTATCAATAACAAACAGTTTGTTATTGATAATGAGCACCTTGTGTCTCGAAATGTACATCTAACATAAAAATAAAAAGTGAAGTAAGGAATAACAGCCTTTCTATTTGTGATTCTAATATGAATAATTAAATCAATAAATTATTCATATTTGAATATAAATATTAAAATTTTCGAATAATTCAAATATTTGTGAATGCATATTTGGTTACTTAACCATGAAAAATTTTCAACCTTAATAGTATATTTTTAACTTCACTTGAAATCAGTGTTTTATACACGTGGCGCATGAAGTAAAATTTCGAGTTTAGAAAAGCCCCGTGAAAATTTGTCTAGGGGCGCTGCGCGACCCTCGACAAATTTTCTACGCGGGGCTTTTCTAAACTCGAAATTTTACTTCATGCTTAGTCTGGGAGTGGACAACACTCGTTCTTAGAAATTTCAAATTGAAGGATCACTCTAGATTACTAAGTTTATTACCATTTTATAAAGGCTATAGCTCGAAGGACCAATCATGGTCTTCGGAGACCGAAGGACTACGGGGAATCGAAGTTTTTTTACAAGAAAACAACGAATATCTGAAGGTTTACAGCATGGATAGGAAAGAAAACATCTAATTTTGAAAAAATAACGAAGTTGGGTTGGTTTTTAGTGCATATTTAACTTCACTTTAAATCAGTGTTTTATACGCGTGGCGCATGAAGTAAAATTTCGAGTTTAGAAAAGCCCCGCGAAAATTTGTCTCGGGTCGCTGCGCGACCCTAGACAAATTTTCTAAGCGGGGCTTTTCTAAACTCGAAATTTTACTTCATTCTTAGTCTTGGAGTGAACAACACTCGTTTGAACTTTAGATTTAACTCTTTTAAAAAATCGACGTATGTAATATAATAAATCATTCATTGAATTCATAGAAAAAGATGCAAAATTTTACCTAAAATTAATTTTTAGAGTTAACTTTATAATTTGCTCAGCTCTTAATGGGTGAATATTCAATTCCTAAAAAAAACCGTATTTATTTAATATTAAAGTTGCATTTAATACAATAACAAACTGTAAATAAATCGACAAATATCTAGAAATATCGAAAATCTCGACATGTATAAAATCTTGACGGTCCACTCCCAGACTAATCATGAAGTAAAATTTCGAGTTTAGAAAAGCCCCGCGTAGGCTTTTCTAAACTCGAAAGTTTACTTCATGCGCCACGTGTATAAAACACTGATTTAAAGTGAATTTGAAAACGCACTAAAAACCAACCCAACTGCGATATTTTTTCAAAATTGGATGTTTTCTTTCCTATCCATGCTGTAAACCTTTAGATATTCGTTGTTTTCTTGTAAAGAAACTTCGATTCCCTGTAGTCCTTCGGTCTCCGAAGACCATGATTGGTCCTTCGAGCTGTAGCCTTTGTAAAATGGTAATAAACTTAGTAATCTAGAGTGATCCTTTAATTTGAAACTTCTAAGAACGAGTGTTGTCCACTCCCAGACTAAGCATAAAGTAAAATTTCGAGTTTAGAAAAGCCCCGCGTAGAAAATTAGAAAATTCACGGGGCTTTTCTAAACTCGAAATTTTACTTCATGCGCCACGCGTACAAAACACAGATTTAAAATGAAGTTCAATAACACATATATCATTATTAATTAAAATCATTATTTAATCAGATATTTAGTCGGTGGATGAACATTTTTGTTAATAGAAACTGATGGAATAAAATATTACTGGTTGCAAATAATAGATTCAAATTTATTTTTAAAGGATTTGTATCCGTGATTCAAAAATGAGGATTCGAATCTTTGATTCGAATCATATTTTTCACTTACGAATCCTTTATTCGAGTATTCGTGACTCGAATCATACTAGGTGATTCGGATTCGTGAATCGAATCCTGTTTTTGAGGATTCATCCCAGCTCTGATATGAAAATAGTTTGATGTCATCAGATTACGTGTGTGAAAAGAGACAGAAAACTTTATAATATATCTGCTATGGTTTTTAGATGGAACATGCAAAAACATATGTTCCGGTATGCAGCTTTAAAATTTTAGGGTTAAACGTCACATTTTGACAATGTCTTTGTAAAACTAAATCTGCAAAATCTCAGCTACAAATTATTTTAATTAATGTGCACAATCGTTTTAAATGCGAGTTTAAGTGGTTTAATTACAATTTCCACATCTACTAAACAGTGCAGGTATTTACAAAAAGTAAATAATGCTTTTATGTTGATTTTGTGTAAGCTAAAACGAACATGTTGGTTAAATCGAATGCGCATTCAGTAGATTTGGCAAATAGTCATCGGATTAATTTGTTAATACAGGGAATTTTTCTTTTAAGTATACATACAGGGAACTTTCTATTAGGTATACATATGCATACGCTTTTTTTAAAAAGTTAAATTTAAATCTTTAAACGAGTGTTTTCTACTCCCAGACTAAGCATTAAGTAAAATTTTGAGTTTAGAAAAGCCTGAAAATTTGGTTTGGTCGCGTAGCGCGAAGCGCGGAGCGGCCAAACCAAATTTTCAGGCTTTTCTAAACTCGAAATTTTACTTTATGCGCCACGCGTATTAAACACTAAAAGCACTGAAATGTTGTGAACGATTAAACTTCGCTTGAAATCAGTGTCTTATATGCGTGGCGCATGAAGTAAAATTTCGAGTTTAGAAAAGCCTGAAAATTTAGTTTGGTCGTTCCGCGCTTCGCGCTACGCGACCAAACCAAATTTTCAGGCTTCTCTAAACTCGAAATTTTACTTCATGCTTAACCTGGGTGTGGAAATCAATCGTTTAAACTTCAAATTAACCTCTTTTAAGAAAACAACGAATATTTAAAAATCTACACGTAATTGGGATACTCAAACTTAAAAGAAAAAATTCACAAGAAATTATGATCTAAAGCTTTTCTAAAAGAAAGAAAACTAATATACTCGCGACCTAAACAGTATGCCATTGTCATGTAACGTCAACATTTGACACAACTGGGAAAAATCGTTGCAGATACAACTGTCGACATACTCTCTAAAAAATTTGAACCACACGTTCCACATCAATGAGTCATAGGACTTCTCTCCCGAATTCCACTATACTAGCTAAGCTGTTTTATGTATCTACACCAATTTGTATGTAATTTTATGCTTAAAATTCTGCACAACTGATTATTTACCAATATTTGTACACATAATTTTACAATGATTGATTTTGAATTGAGAACGATTATTTTCCGTTTTTCCTGCGAGTTTGGAATTTGAAATAAACAATATTTATTATGTTGCATCTTGGAGGATCAAAGCCAAGGAAACTCTCATGTTACATTCATTATCGGTTCGAGCCTTAAGCGGTTGGATGGATGGCTTGTCTGGGGATGTTGCAATATGCGAAAGGACGCAGAATGCATTTTCAATATACGTTTAAATCGAGTCTACGAAGATTCTACTGGAAATTGAATTCACATAGAGATTCGTAAACAAACAAAAAATATGTGTTTATGAAAATATACGTTTCGGCAGCATCACTTTTGCCATCCTCAGGAGCTTTTTTATATACTGAGTGATAGATGTCACGTTCACTGTCAGTACATATGTTTTGTAAACTAGGGACTTGTAGTCTAGATCTGCTGCGTGTTATTGGTCCACTCGATGTAGAAGGTGTTAAAATTTCTTGATTTGTGTCCGATGTATCTGCATTGTTGAAATTACTTGAATTTGTCTGAATATTCCGAAAATTGTTAAATATTTTAGGCAAGTCATTTTTTTGTTGTTTTATTATATTCATCAAAGGTTTCCATGTGGTTTGTAATCTTATTATCATTAGATAATGTGCAATAGATGGCGACTTGCTATTAAAATTTAGTATAATTAAACATTCACTATTTCAATGTTGCTTTATGAGAATTTCGAGAATGTCTGGATAAAAGATGTTTAATCCCTTGAAATACGATTTAAAATGACATATAAGATACCCTGTAGATCTTATATGTAATTTTAAATCGTATTTCAAGGGATTAAACATCTTTTATCCAGACATTCGGGAAAGTAACTAGGTATTATAAAATAGCTGCAGAATTTTTTATATCGGCGGAATCATAAGTCCAGATCTGACACCATGTGACTTCTTTTTATGAGTCTGGGCAAAATATGAGGTGTACCAGACGAAACTTCGCACACTGGAACAATTGGAAGCACGGATTCAGGACATTATAAATAATAATAACCCACGCGACTTGTTACAGAAGATTTCATACCTGGCCCTTTGAAACGATTGTTTGACGCCACAGGAGCTTACATTGAATTTTAAGATATGCATCAACATTCTTGTATAACACTGTATCTATGATATTAATTCGAATAAATTAATGCGGTTAGTATAGAATTTATTCGCCTATTTCAATACCTAGTTACTATCCAGCCACCCTGTATACAGTGGTTTTATGTTTTAACATTTTTAAAATTAATTAACATGAGATCAAACATAAGCAGTGTATTTTGAATTTCATTTTACATCAGAAATTCATACAACCAAATTTTCAGGCTTTTCTAAACTCGAAATTTTACCTCATGCTTAATCTGGGATTGAAAACACTCGTTAAATGCTTCAAATTGAAAGCCTTTATAAACAACGAATGTGAAAATTGATATCGAAAAATCGTGATATGTATACCTTAAAAAAATATTCCGTATACCATACAAATATATTTATGCATTAAAATGTAAATGTAAATGATTTTTTCTATTTTGAAAAAGTAGGGATACTCACCCTACTTCAAGAAAAAGCGTTATTATTTTTAAAATAAATGGAAACCTTGGAAATTCACGAAATATTGTCGACAGTTTTAATATTAACTAAAATTATAAAATTCATTGAAAGCGTCAATATTTTAAAATGTAAAGAAGTTTGAGGAAATTTACGATAACTACTAAGATTTAAATAAAAAACTGTCAAAAATTTATTATATTTGTAAAGTTTTTAAAAATAAGGAAAATTTAAGATAATCAGGAAAACTGTCAAAATTTTTAAAATTAACAGAAATCTTGAAATTTCATAAATACTTTAACATTTTTAAGTCGTTAACTCACCTTTATTTAGAATATTCATGATAATTGCTAAGAATTTGAAAATTGAAGGACATTTTAAAATTTCATGAAAAAGACTTTAACATTATTAAGTCGTTAACTCACCTTTATTTAGAGTATTCTTGATAATTGCTAAGAATTTAAAAATTGAAGGACATTTTAAAATTTCATGAAAAGAATCTATATTCTTCTTTTAGTTACGTGAGGCGTTTTCTATTAATTATTGTAGTCATTCCCTTTTTCACTTATTAGTTTTATTATGCTAGATGCACATTTAAACTAGAGCCGTTTACACCCCGAACGATTAACTTTAATCAATCACTTATCATTGATTAAACCTCTAATTAAGTAATCTAGAATACAAGATTGTTTTATATTTGTAAGATATCCTAAACATATCTCTTTTATCATTATATGATTTTGTAAATAATGTATACATAAAGTTGCTGTTTTTAAGAAGTACTAATCACTGATTAACTAAATCGACTTGGGTGTAAACTGGTATTAGTGTTCATTTTTAACAGCAATAAAATTGAAAATTTTTTTGCTATTGAAAATGTACATGTAATATTCTAAATGTGCATCTAGCATAATAAAAATAATATGTGAAGAAAGGAATTACTCCAATAATTAATAAAGTATCTATATTTTAAAAATTAATGAAAACTGAAAAAACTCACGAAAACCGTCACAATTTTGAAAATTAAAGAAAATCTTGGAAAGTTACGAAAAATCGTCATAATTTTAATAATTAACTAAAATCTTGAAAATTCATCAAAAGTTTTAAAATACTAAACGAGTGTCTTCTATTCCCAGATTAAGCATGAAGTAAAATTTCGAGTTGAGAAAAGCCTAAAGAATTTGGATTTGGACGCTACGCGTCCAAATCCAAATTCTGGCTTTTCTCAACTTGAAATTTTACTTCATGCGCCACGCGTACAACACACTGATTTAAAGTGAAGATGTTGGCATTTCACATTGAGAAATATCACAAATGCCAACTGTTCTTGTAATTTAAATCTGACATTATAAACTAACTGTGACATTCACTGGGGGGATTCAATTTAAATATACGTAACTGTAAAGAAATGCATATTATTATAATTATAATTATCACAAAAAATCATAAATAACATTCAAAATATATTAAATGTTTCCAAAAATATTACAACTGACACAAATAAGTTTTTAACTCACGGCAAATAAAGCCAATTTTTACATCAATCGTCATCATTGTGTTATGTAACTATAAGATAAAAGTAAAAAATGAAAATATTTAATAACAGTCGCAATAATAACCATCAACACACATCCATTAAAATGCTGATATTTATATATTTAAAAAGTATTAAAATTAAAAAAACTCAAAAAAAACCGCCAGAATTTTGAAAATTGAACTAAGTCTTGGAAAGTTATGAAAAATCGATAATTACCAAAAATCTTGAAAATTCATCAAAAGTTTCAAAATTCTAAACGAGTGTCTTTCATTCCCAGATTAAGCATGAAGTAAAATTTCGAATTGAGAAACGCCTGAAGAATTCTGTCTTTTCTCAACTCGAAATTTTCCTTCATGCGCCACGCATACAAAACACTGATTTAAAGAGAAGATGTTGGCATTTCACATTAAGAAATATCACAAATGCCAAATGTCATAATAATCTAAATCTGAAATTACAAACTAAATGTAACATTCACTTGAGGGATTCAATTTTAAATATATCGTAACCCTAAAAAAATGCATAACAATGTTTCCAAAAATATCACAGCTGACACAAAAATGTTTTCAACTCACGGCAAAACATGCCAATTTTTACATTAAACATCATCATTGTGTTGTATAACTATAAGATAAAAGTAATAAATAAAAATATTTTAACAGCCGCAATAAAAAAATGTCAGCACACATCCAATAAAATGATGATATTTATATATTTAAAAATTAATAAAAATTATAAAACTCAAGAAAACCGCCAGAATTTCGAAAATTAAAGAAAATCTTGGAAAGTTACGAAAAATCGTCATAACTTCGATATTTAACTAAAATCTTGAAAATTCATCAAAAGTTTCAAAATACTAATCGGGGGTCTTTCATTCCCAGATTAAGCATGACGTAAAATTTTGAGTTGAGAAAAGCTTAAAGAATTTGGATTTGGCGTAGCGTCCAAATACAAATTCTGGCTTTTCTCAACTCGAAATTTTACTTCATGCGCCACGCGTACAAAACACTGATTTAAAGTGAAGATGTTGGCATTTCACACTGAGAAATATTACAAATGCAAACTGTGATAATAATCTAAATCTGACATTCTAAACTAAATGTGTCATTCATTGGGGGGATTTAATTTTAAATATATTGTTACTGTAAAAAAATGTATTAACATATTATAATAATTACAAAAATCATAAATAAGATCCAAATATATCAAATGTGTCCAAAAATATTATAACTTACATAAAAACATTTTTAATTTACGGCAAAAAATGCCAATTTTCACATCAAACGTCACCATTGTGTTGTGTAACTGTAAGATAAAAGTAAAAGCATTAAAATATTATATAAAAACCACAATAAAAAAATATCAACACACATCAAATAAAAAGCTGATTTTTATATTAAATTGTGTTTTGTAATTCTCAAAATGTGATTATCCTGATTACATAGTTTGTCACTGTCAAATATGCCGCATTAAATACGTTGTAATTTATCAAAACAATTAATAATATCATAGTGTTATAGTCGTGTTACATGAATCACCATCAAAAAGTATTACAAATGGAAATCCGCAAAAAAAATGTATAAACATCTGAATACGTCGAATGTGACAATCAAATATTGGAATATACCAACAGTCAATTTGCAGAAAGTCGATTTGCTGATGACGTTTAGACGATTTTGATCAATTTTCGCGTTTTTTTTTTCAACAAGTTTCGAAGTACCATGTCGCTCGACGTAATATGAGTTTTAGTTGGCATTGGGCGTCATTTTTTTGATATTTCTGACATTTGTATATCCATTTTTAATGTTTTGAAATATTTATAACAATCATCAGTTAAAATACTTGTGACTATATCGATTCTTGTCAGTTCACGCAACCAAAGATATTCTTGTTGGAGTTACGTGAAGTGTTAGTTATAGATATGTAAGTAGTTAAAATCCTTTATCTTTAGTTTTATTTTAATTTTTAATGTACATTTCAGACACGATGTGCCTTTTTTAATAGTTTAACGTATTTGACAAATTAGTAAATAAACATTAAAATAAAAATTATTTGCGCAAACAAGTGCGATTGATTTGAAATCAGATAAAGGCCGGCTAGTTTAAGAGATTAACTTTAAGAGTGGATTATTTAACGGACTTATATCAAAATTTAAAAGGTTACTTCTATTTTTGTGCATTTCAATTGCTTCTAACATATTTAATTGAAACTGGTTAGATTATTTTAATAATTTTAGATTACACAAGCAATCTCTTAAATTGTATTCGAAGTTTTGAGACTTTCATAAATGTTTAAACTTGAAATATGATGTTTTTCGACAAGTTTGTTTAGAATGCAATGTGTTGTACTTTTATGAGATTATAAGATTTTCGTCGATGCAATTTTTTAAGAATTTTATTTTATTACGCGTTTGGGCTCTACGGATTCCTATAGTGGATACGCCTCTGATTGATGTGAACATTCATTAAAGTCAATTATTTTTACATAATTTGTTTAAACTTCTCACGTTTTTTTTCTAAAAAATCTCAATTTCTCATTTCCTCCCTTTTATTAAAAATGCTTAATTCCTGACATCTCGCCTTCTTACCATTTCCTTCCTTTCACACAAAAATCCATAAAAAAAAAATACTTAAAATTCACGATCCGCATCCCGCTGAAATAAGAGGCGAACGTAATTAAGGCCCGCGCGAATGTTTTTTAAAATGCGGGGTGGTCGTCTAACCCAATTTTTCAGGTCATAATTTTACATATCATTATAGGCCCTCTTTCAGGATCGCGCATCCTGAATTTCAAAACCGGGCCGTAACTTTCGGCGCTATTGAAAGGACGTGTTGAGGAGAAGATGATAAGGGAGGAATAAAGTGAGTTCAGGTCAAAGTAAGGGATAATGCTCTTATCTTTTCAAGTTTTATCCGTGCGTGTGTGTGTGTATGTGTGCAGAATTTTTCGAATAATAGGACACGAGATAAAAATGGAGGTGTTGTAAAGGAGGGATGTGTTTCTTTGGGTTTTTGGAGATAAGGTGTGGAATTTCTTATTTATTTTTATTTAAAAAGGTTTGGTTTGTTAGAGTCTTCTCCTTAAAATTTAATAATGGAATAAATATGTTCATATAAATTGCTCCTAAAAGCCCTTATGAAACCTTTAGACAGTTGTTGGCAGTTACAAATTATTGACTGCCTTGACTGCTTAATGGCAGTTTTCTATGACTGAACGAAAGGACCTAGTTACCAACAACAAGACGATAGTCAAAGTTAATTAAAAGTTTTTTAAGGAAGGGCGATGGATGAATAGATGATTATAGGAATTAACATAGGCTAGTAGAAATTCAGTCACGACAATTTTGCTATGAAACTTGTAACTTAAATGAAAATGTAAAGAAACATAACATCCTTGGGCTCAGGCCTTTGGTAAACAAGTCAAAACATTTACTTTTCTTTCTTCATATTTCTTAATCAAATGCTTAATATAGTATTTTTAATACCTATTTGGAAGTACCAGTCGTTTTAGTAACTTAACGTATGCGACTTCTTGAACACACACACAAAATTAGGTTAGGAACTTGTCATATCAAATGACTGACATCTAAACCATTATTCTTAGGGCATTGGTGGAGTAACTTGATATTCAATATAATCAGTGGCGGCGTAGGATCACAAATATTAATTAATTTTATAATATGGAACATAATAATTTATATGGACGTTATGCTATTATTATAATACAACTAAAAGTTCCACAAAATATATAATACAACCCAGAAGATTCAAACACGTAATGGATTTCGAATTTAGATGGAATATGTCTGCAAACGTTTCGTTGAGCAAAACTCGAATTACTTTAGAAACTATCATCTGTTTTATTATTACTTTTAAAAATTACGGATGCATTTGTCACAAATCCATTTTCATTTCCGGCATGCACAATAACGTATCCCACTTCCAGTTTTTCTAAAATTCCTGGATTTACTGCCATCTTGCCACATTCTTCTATCTATTTTGCTAAAAACCCACGTTTTATCCAGAAAACGCAGTTTATAAATGTTTTCTTGGCTTGAGTGCATGTGTTGGACACTGGGTTTTTTTTCGACGTTTTTGACCTTTTTGAGAACTTTTTTTAATGGAACTGTTTGCGTTTGTGTGTGACAATGAAGAATCTAATATATGTTTTTGTCTAAAACTTACCGTTTAGTCACAATTTGTGTTTTAGGTTAATGTTTTTATTAGATGTCCTTTTTGCCTTTTCTTGCAATTTTATGCCACATTTCCACTGTAAAGTGAAAACACAGCATAAATTCCTTATAAATTGCTACATATCTGCACCAATTTTGATCTTTTACTTGTATTTTAACGTGAATACACTACACAAATTTAATGTTAACATCGTTAACATAAATCGGTGACATTTGAGATTTGTTTATCCAAAATTCAATTGTCACCGCTGATATCGCCATGATTAGGTGTGTAAAAACTAGGTGGCGCTAGTACATAATCAAATGCTTTTATTAATCAAATTATATAACAAGTAATAATAATATTTTCTAATTATTTGATATAGAATAAAGCAATTACACTACATTTAAATGAATTCAGTAATTTATTTATAAGTGAAATCGGTACATCTGACTCGGCGGCCGATAAAGTAGATAGCGACCTTATCGACCGGCGGGAGTCAATTGTTTTGAGATATTTATTGTAAAACAATTTTTATTGTGGTTTGTAATTGCTGTACATACTTTGTAATTTCTGTACATAATTTTACTGTAGTCAGTTTGTTATTTAGTGTATTTGTGTCGTTTTTCGTGTCTTTTAGATTAGAAATGTTAATAACAGCAGTAACAGTTATACATCCTAACTCGGGTCTCCCAATCCAGAAACTCTGGTGGGCCGCATTATACCGTATTTAATACTTGATCTTAGGCCCCATAGAACACTTGAGCGATTCCATGCACTTCTAGGTTAGGTTAGGTTAGCAGAAAGATTTGCATACATTAAATACATAAGTGTCATTGCTCATTTTAGTGATTCTATACACTTCTAGGTTAGTAGAAAGGTTCATGATAGAATAAATTGTTTAAGTCTCTTTCTAAACATTAGCGATTTAATATATATCTAGGTTAGGTTAGTATAAAGGTTTATGATAGAATTAATTACCTACGTTGCACGTTTGCACATGTTAGCAATTCCACATACTATTTGGTCAGGTTAGGTTAGCAGAAAGGTTTATGATATAATGAAACATGTGTCTTATTGCACACATTATACCTAATGAGTGTTTTAAGTGCAGCTAACTCAATTTCGACAAAAAATCGACTTAACTGGTTTTTGCGGTAAGCCACAGATTTACACATTCATCATAGTCGAATGAACAATATTTGGAAGCAGCTACTCATTTAGAAAGATATTATAAAAGCTTTAGAAAGTCATTATTCTAAAGATAATTTCAATGGGCTTCCAAAAAAACTCCACTTCACCAATGGTATTAAATTTTAACCACGTCACCAGTTAAGGGTTGTCTCTTGAAAGTTGAGAATAAAGTGGTTGGGTTAGTAGCAAGGTTTGCATTTGTATAATTTGCTTATGTCTCTTTACGCACATTGCCTATTTCATCTACTTCTAAATTAGGTTATGTTGGCATAAAAGTTTGTAACGTTATAAAACTCGAAAAAAGTGAATGAACACTGAAACACAACTAGAAGAAATGTGCAGCAACAATGCGTTAATCCGAAAACACTATAAGAACTATAAGATAATAAATTAATAATGAACTATCATAAATAACGTTTCTGTCAAATGACATTTTATTTGTTCCGCCGCGATGTTGTGCAAATTTATATATATTTTACTGCATTTATATTGAAATTGTGTATTCATATATACATTAACCCATTAAGCGCCATTGGTGCATAAACGCTACATTATACATTTTTTGTTAATCAAATTACTAAATGATCTAATTTTATTTATTATATTAATTGACCTGACTTGAAAATGTATAGAGAAAAATGTAAGTATGTATTTCTAATTTCACAATATTTCAGTGTTTTGTACGCGTGGCGCATGAAGTAAAATTTCGAGTTTAGAAAAGCCCTGTGAAAATTTGTCTCGGGTCGCTGCGCGACCCTCGACAAATTTTCTACACGGGACTTTTCTAAACTCGAAATTTTACTTAATGCTTAGTCTGGGAGTGGAAACACTTGTTCCAAACTTTATATCGCACGTTTTTATAAAAAAAACCGATTAATGCCTGAAAATTTACGGAGTATACATTTTGCATATTTAAAGAAAACATTCTACATACTGTAATTTTTTTCTTTTAAATATGCAAAATGTATACACTGTAAATTTTCAGTCATTAATCGATTTCTTTATAAAAACGTGCAATATGAAGTTTAGAACGAGTGTTTCCACTCCCAGGCTAAGCATGAAGTAAAATTTCGAGTTTAGAAAAGCCCCGCATAGAAAATTTGTAGAGGGTCGCGCAGCGACCCTCGACAAATTTTCACGGGGCTTTTCTAAACTCGAAATTTTACTTCATGCGCCACGCGTATAAAACACTGAAATATTGGGAAGTTAGAAACGCACTTATGTATTTTTTTTAATGAGTAATAATCGAAAAAGTTAATAATAAGGTATTCATAGAAATCATAAAGAGAATTGCAGAATTTTGCCAAAAATCAACTTTCAAAGTCAACTCTATAATTGCTCGGCCTTTAATGGGTTAAACATAATACATTTATTTTAACTAATCAACTATAAAATTATAGCGCATCTACATAAAGAACATACATTGATGAAATAAACCAAATAAATAATACACTAGCGCCACCTGTTCTTTTTTTCATGAAATTATATCAATCTGAGGCATTAGTCGGTATTACACATATTTCATATAAATAGTTGTCAACAAACGTCACTTTTATAGTGTAAAATTAAATCAGTGTATTCGCTTAAAATTTAAGACAAAGTAATAAATTGCGAATAATACCTAAAAACTTGTGTCTAAGTTGTAATGTGGGTCTATTTTATTCAGGAAATGTGTATAAAATCACACATATGAGCGATAAATAATTTCTCAAAATCGACAACTTAAAAAATTAATTTCGCTAAAATGGTAAGTTTTCTAAAAAAATGGACTTCAGATTCGTTATTTTCTCATAAAAATACATATGTTTAAAAAAAAAATGTTCAAAAATTGTACTGTCCTGCACATGCACCTTGACCGATCTCAACTTCAGATGCTTCTTGAATTGCCTTAAATCGAGATCTACATTAAGCATACGCTTTTTGGATTCATGGGAATATCGCAATTTAGCAGTGTATTTTCGCGTTATTTAATGACAGACATCAAACTTTTGACGTAACATCTAATTAGTAATCGACGTTCATTTTTGTTGGTAATTTTTTGTTTCATCTGATTCATGATTGATAAATAAGGATGGGGTTATTCCAAATGGGTATTAAAAATACTATATCATACATTTTTAGTTAAAAGGCTCGCGATAGATATTGTAAATTTATAATCAATTCATTTTTTACTAAGATTTACAAAAAATGTATATTCTGAATAATAAGAATAAGCATTAATAACATATCATGTAAGAATTGAAGGGCTTATTATAATAACATGATAAGCCACACAACCAAAAAATGCTGTATTATTCTTCGATTTGATTAAGCAGTAATATAAAAAGCTACAGTATGCTAACGTTTATATCGATTTTCTTCTTATTTTATTAGCCATATCTTCACACTAATAACATAAAACAGATCGATTTCGACTCGTGAAATTTATCAATTTTTTACATCCCCACGTTTACTTGCATCCACCATTGAATCTTTAATCATTTCAACAGACTTAATCCTAAATTGCACGCGTCGCATCCATTTCATCCTGCTAATAAAGACCAAGCAAGGGCCGGAGAGTTAGTTCCCCATCTTATATCAGTCGGAGCAGGGATCGTTGAATCCCGGCAGTGCCCCCTTTTATCGTACAGCCAGGGCCCTTTTATTGGTAATAAGTGCCAGGGACTTTCTGAAATACGCCGTTCGGGAATCCGTTCGGAAAAGCGGCCGTGGCGTTCAAAAAGTTATGGTGATAACGTTTCGCAGCCGTTCGCGACGCTTAAAAGGCCGGTAACTAATGGGCTTAGCGATAAAAAAAATAAAAAAAATCGTTTCTCGTCGGTTGAAAAGGATACGTATTCTTTACAGTGTTTCGAGAGAAAAGGGGAAAATTCAATTTTTGTAAGGACGTGCGAGAGGAACGTGGACTTGCTATTTTTATTTCAGTTGATTGAGTTTGTCTGCAACTTCAACAAATCAAGAATGATAATAATAATAAATTGTCTTTATTCAAGTAAAGAGAAAAATACAAGGTATACAAAATACAAAAAAAACAGGCGAAGTTTTGTGATAGTTAAAAAAACTATTTCTGCAATTCCACTTAACCTGTGAGATAAACAAATACATATTTACATATGTTCCAGAGCATAAACGCCATCTAATGCCCATTATCTTAAGTAGTACTACTTTAGCTAATGGGCATTAGATGGCATTTACGCTTTCGAACTTATGTAAATTGCACAGGCCATAATAAATGGTCAAAGATGTTCAGTATTCTTCAAGCACTGGTTCGGGAATCTACTGATGAATAGCATAGCATTTTTAGTTTTTGTTACTCGGGCCCAAAACAAAAAATGCTATTGTTGGGTTGCCAACATTAAATAATTTCCACTTAATTTTTTTTTAATATCTGAAAGATCGAGTAAATGTTCTTCTAGGGATTTGCTTGAAGATTATGTGCACACGTAAGCTTAACACATCCAGCACGAGTAGTTAATCCCAGAGATTTACCTTTAGTCATATTAAGCGCAACGCGAACAAGGTTTAATTAAGATTCAACATTATCTCCAAAGTTTGTAAACCTCTAACGTTGTTCTATTACTTCATTCCACGTTGAAAACTTAATAATTCAATTATTCAACATCCCGAATAATAACATTAAAAATTAAAACTCATGATGCTCATTATTATTATTTCAAATTTTTAATTTAAAGCCCAACAAACCTATTCATGCTAGTTGAGCGTTATGATTTTCTAATTTTAATTTTATTATTTCTAAACTTGAAAAATGTAGTGTTTAAGTTTTCAACGTGGATATGAAATAATAAAACAACGTTCGACGTTTACAAACTTTGGATATAACATTCAATCATAATTAAACCGAGTTCGTGTTGCGCTTGATATGACTAAAGCTAAATGTTTGGGTAGAAACGACGTTTCAATATATTCTTATAAAATTAAAGAACACATTGAAGCTGCTTTTTTTGAAATTTACGATTCGCACAGTTTATTTCTCTGGAAAGGTTTTATCTTGCGAAAGAAAAAGATAAGATATAAAAAAATATCGTATATAAAGTGCGAGTTATGAAAATCGACGCGAGACATAAAACTGTTTTTCTTTTCGGGCATAAAACGCTGGGCGCCATTATTCACGACGATATCTGAAGATTACGGTAGAAGTTTCGCACGTTTTACGATGTTGTAAAGCCATAGAGAAATTTCGAGAAAGAACAAGTGTCGGAAAAATAAGAAATATTGTACAACACAAATAAAAATAAACTGTTCAACATAAACGACACTTTTCTAATAAATACATGGATAAATAATAAAAATGCAAAACCTATTTTTGATATAGATACATAAATAAACAATCAACATTCATAACATATTATTTTTTATATAAATGTATTATTAACATCCCGCTGCCTAGATACAGTGAAAAGACAAAAGCTATCCAATGTCATGGTCTTGGCGTTGTCTCATCGCTATTTCTTTACCCTAATACTCCAAGTGTTTGTCTTTGGAACCCTTTTAATTTTTAATCGGTGTTGGAATTTTAAAGGAACACTAAATCTAAGTTCATGGAGGACCAGTGTTACGCGTAACACCGGTTAAGAACCACTGGTTTAATATGTAGCGCAATCAAAGCTTCTCAAAACCCGGCGCATTCACCAAAAGTTATGAACCTATTGGCTGCCGTATAAACACTCTTGAGAAGGCAATTACAAGATTCTTCTAAGATTTTCATTAGGTCATTAATATAAATTAATTACTCTACACGTTCGAGGTTCTACTAAACATGTTATTCACGCTTTAAGACTCTACTAAGATATGCTTAATAGAGTCTTGAACTTAAATGCTAACATCTGTTAGAACATAATAGGTATATCTGTTGGAAAATAAAAGTATTATTATTATTTTCTGCATAAAATGTTATTCAACATTTTCACAAATTCACGCGCGTACATTCTGCCGTCGCAACGTCAATTACGCACGGCGCATTTGAAACCTGACATAGCACTCTGTGTTTTTACAACTTTCCGAAATTGCACGTGACTGTTAAAAAGTCGGAAGTTTTCGAGCGCGAAAAATAATGCCACCATTAAACGCCAGAATTCGGCGAGAGTCTCGCTGAAATTATGTTTCAGTTTTCATAGCTGCATCACATATACATTTCATAGCTGTGTCGCATAAACATGCGACAATGTGTGAGAGTTTGAAATAAAACTGGAAATTTTACGACCCTAGCGTGTACAGACTTTATATAAAAAGAAAACAGTTTAAAACAATTTCGTATTACTTTTAGTTATAATATTTTGAAATAAATATAATCCACATTGAAATAAAATTCTGGAAAAATAGTAAGTAAGTAAGTAAGTAAGTAAAGTTTATTCATGTATTACATCGGTGTACATAAGTCAGTGAGTATAATTAGTAGTGATTAAACATACAGTAATATTAAGAAATATAAATTAGTGATTAAAACAAAATGTGATCACAGTTTGAATAAATAATAATAAAGACATTAAAAAATAAAATATATGCAAGTACAAACATATTATAATCGTCATAATATTAAAAATATTAAAATATCTAAAATATAAAGTATATACAAGTACAAACACATTAAAATCAATATGTGACTATGTGTCACAGAGGTGCTGAAACTCATATGTTAGGCACTCATGAACAGTATAGAAGGCTTTCATCTGTAGATATGATTTAATTTTATGTTTAAACTCAAGTGCGGACAACGACTTTTTGCAGGAATAATAGATTTCTTCTACAGTTAAAATTTGTATTATATTTTACATTGTTTATATTGCATGTTCAATAAAAAAAAAGCCTCTAGACTGCCATGGAAAATATTGTAGGTTGGCAACTCTGAAATTACATATTACAATTATTATATCTGACGTTTTATATGTCAATTCCTAAAGTGTGTAGCCAACTTAAATAAAAAAAACATTAAATTATGGCACTCTAGAGATATTTTTATTGAACATACGATTTTATTTTATGTTATTGATATTATTTATTCAAGTCACATCATATTATATAAGTCCTTATTAGACGATCTAAATTTAAATTGAAATAATAAAACATTTATTGACTTTTTTATTAATTTCCTTTGCATTTCGAACTCTAAAAATGTAAATTGATAATGTTTAGTTGTATTGTGGAATGACGAATCACATAGAAACGCAACTGTAACTTACCATACAGAGATGATTGTAGATCTAATTTCATTACAAATAAAATTTTAAGACTTCCATGTATGTTTGCTTTGGAATGTTTGCTATATGTAAAAGCTAATATTAATAAATATGTAACCCACATAAACACAATACCAGAAATTAAATTAAAATCTATCCACGCTATATAAGATTAAGAAAAAATCAAAATGGGATTAACTATTACGGAGCTAAATTATATGAATTAAATTATATAACAATCTTCCAGATCTGGTAAAAAATTTACCGCTCAAAAAATATAAGGCTATTATTAAGCGACATTTTATCGCCAACGCATACTGCAGCATACACGAAATTTTATAAAGTAACTTTTATGATTTAGATTAGGAACTATTTTAGCTTTTATATTTTAATATGTTTGTTTGTCTTGTTTTAACTTATTCGCTTCGTTTATTTTTATCAATTAATTTTTATGATTTAGATTAGGAACTATTTTATCTTTTATATTTTAATATGTTTGTTTGTCTTGTTTTAACTTTTTCGGCTTCGTTTATATTTTATAATTTAGATTAGGATCTATTTTAACTTTATATTTTAATGTGTTTTTTGTTTTGTGATTTAGATTAAGATCTATTTTCTTACATTTTATATTTCATTTTGATGCATGCATCATATTTAGTTTAAGCTTTGCTAAATTATACTGACCTGTGTAACGGATATCTTCTGAATAGCACTGAATAAAAAGTTTTGAAGTTTTTGAAGTCAACTTAATGTGTTTTTTGCGTGACAATAAATGCTAATTGATTGTTGACATCTGTGGATCCGACGGTGAACTATTATTTTCAGAACTCGCTAATTCAAGTCGAAAACAGAGCGATATAATACTGTAAAAGATTGACAGGAATAGAATAACATCAAAACAAAGAGCAGTATTTTGTAGAACGAAAAAATGAAATTGTATATTAGATTCAGTTGCACTTCTATTTATTCGACAATCAACAATTATAGTTTTTTACTAAATATACCACAATGTTTACGCCTTTAATCTTTTATTTCTCTTTAAAAATTCAATTTTCACACACCACATTTTTTTCACGTCATTTTAAATTACATGTAATAACAAGCTTCAGTCGCACTTTATTAAATTTATTTCGCCAGGCCTGAAAAACCTCAACAGTAACACCAAACGAAAAGCACTTTGCCAAAATCCACCCCCACTCATGAAAAACCACTTTAACACGCGCCTATGCGCCGTCAGAGATTTAAAGTTACGATATCTGACATCTGCGGGTTTCTGCGGGGGCGAGTTACACCCCTCCTTTAATCCTTCCACCCACTTTTTGCATGATACGAAACACCCTTTTATTCCTGAAATAATCCTAGTTATCTACCTTAAATTGTATCATCATCATTGACTATCCAAAATAAACATCCTACGCTAGTGATGTAAGACTCGCGCAATCGAGGCGAACTCCTTGGAAATCGGAAACTCGATATTATATACCGGTATTTTCAAAGTCGGATTACAATTCCGGTTTAATCACAATTATATATTTTTTTTTAAATTGAGTACCTTTCATTGAATCTATAATTTGTCCAAGTTTTATTTAATGAAAGTCGTGCTAATAAAACTCGTATTTTGTATTGAGAAGGCTCCTAATTTGTTATACATGTTAATTTAATAATAAAAACACTTTTAACTATTCGTAGATAGTTAAGGCAATTAATTTATGAAAATCCATGATAAATATGGCACAATGATTTTCAAGTATTTTTTTGTGTACCTACTTTACAACAATTGTTTAGCTTTGTTTGTACAATACTTATACAATACTATTTTATGTCACTGCAGTTTCGTCTAATTCAGCTATTATCAAACATAAAGTGACTTAAACTAGATACAAAACAGGTATAAAAAATTACCGCTGCGCAATCCTCGACAAATTTTCACGGAGCTTTTCTAAACTCGAAATGTTACTTCATGCTTAGCCTGGGAGTGGAAACACTCGTTCAAAACTCCAAATTGAACTCTATTATAAAATCGACTAATGCCTGAAATTTACGTAAATAAATAACTCACCGATTATCATGAATACCGGGAAAGTCAGAGAAAAGTCATGGAATTATATTCAAATTGACCAAAACACTAACAAAAAAGCCATATGATATTATTAAATTTGTCAAAATCAGCAGGCAAATTACAAAACACGTAAGAATTTATAAAATTAACATAAATATTGGCAAAAACAATGAAAACTATTAAACAGAATGGTGGATTCCTCCAGAAAAAAGTTATATTAAAAGGCCAGGAAAAAAATCTTTAGTCAGGGAAATGTCGGAAATATTTAACATTTCAGATTGTGGCTACCATATCAGTTTTACTTCAAACAATAATAAACAAAATTTTGAAAACTAGATTATTATCTTTAAAAACAATTTTAATCATTTAATGTTCTTATCAAAGCATTCACTTTGAAGTTTCGAACGAGCGTTTCCACTCCCAGACTAAGCATGAAGTAAAATTTCGAGTTTAGAAAAGCCCCTTGAAAATTTGTCGAAGGTCGCGCAGCGACCCGAGACAAATTTTCTGGGCTTTTCTAAACTCGAAATTTTACGTCATGCGCCACGCGCATAAAACAGTGATTTAACAAGAAATTTAAAAACACACAAAAAACATTTTTTATGTTTTTCCTCACAATTAATTCGAATTATTTTTGACTATTCAAATTCTTTTGTACGTATAAGGATTCGAATCACCCACATTTAGACTCTAATACGAATCCTCTTAAAAAAATGTAACGAATCCGGATCAAAAATCCAGTTTATTTAAAGTATTCGAATACCTCTTTCGAATCCTCTAAAAGGATTTAAATCCAGGATTCTAATCCTAAATGATTCGAATCCTGCCCAGCTCTGGTATCTATCGTACTTAAAATTGATTTGTTTCATAAAACTATACAAGGTGGAACGACTCGTCTTCGGCATGCCTGCATGATCGTTTACTTCTTTTAAAACGTTATTCAAAGTTGGCAGTTCATTTTTATAGAACTAACTATATACGGATCTTTTCACTACGTCATCAAAACTTGTAATTATGTCCTCCAAGCTGTCAAGGGCTACAAATCTCTCCGGATTTCTTATATTCGCTAATGGTACGATAGACAGTGGAATTTACAACTCCTAAAAATTAAACATTCTATTATTTGATGCATATTCTGATGCTATTTGATATCTCACCTACTGCACCAACAATGTCTGATACAACAGCAGTCATTTTCATATCTGGATTATCTGTTATCATCTGCTTATACATATTTAATATGCACTGTTTTTCAGATAGATATAAATGACCCAAATCTAACTTTTTACGCTTTTTTGGAGGTAAGGGTGATATTATCACCGAGCTTGTACTGGGTCCATAATCCATCACAACAATATAAACAAAACTAACTTTTAATTATGCTAAAGAAAGACCGCACCAAAGGTTATTATGAAACAGACAAAGTTGCAACTCGGTAAGTTTTCGAATTAAGGTTATGTCACCTGATGCGTCTAATAATGTAAAATGGGCGCGCTCTCGGCCAATCAGAGTTGTAGGTTTTGGCGCGTGAAATTTAAAACGCTCCTCTTAGTTATTAAACAGATTATAGTCAAATTACAAAATAGCTGTAAAAATGAGGGTATACATATATATTGGGTCAACCTGGTTATTGATAAGGGGGATTCTCGAATTTTTATCTTTTTGTGAAATATCAGACAAAATTAAACTTTCCAGTTTTATGTAAACGAGAGAAATATTAATATGTGTATATCCGTTTTCCCCCTGAGGGATATTTATAAAAGTGTATATTTACCATTTAGCCTCCGAGCATCCTGTCTAAACAGTGTTTGTATATCTTTCGGCGACTGGGACCCGACAAAGGCCCGCCTTTGACGACTTTTCAGCGCTTTCAGTATTTTCAGAGGGTGTAAAACGGTTAAAACTGTACAGATCTTTCTTCAGTGTTTATACAAAAAATAAAAAAAGGGAGGTAAAAATCAGGTGCTGAAGTAATTCTCGTGTCTTTAAAAACTATAACTGAAAAAATGGGGAAGAAAACACCCCTTCTTTAACATTTTTTGTTTCTCGTGTGCTTTGATAGAAAAAAGAGAAAAAAAAAATATTGAAGATCAGTCGCCGCAGTAAGGAAAACTTGCGCCCGAGGCCAAAAATCCAGTTGGCGCCCCCAACTTGACAGTCATAATAAATGTCATGTGTCATTATAAAGTATTGTCAACTAATGTTAACTGTCACTACTAATAAATGCTATTGGACATACGTCGACGCCGACTTATGTCCAATAAACGGCAACTGTCAAAAGTGTCAGCTGTCAAAATTATGTAAAAAAATACGAAACATGCGTAAACATCCCAGGTTTGTGCGCACGTCACAATCTTGACAAATAAAAATTAAAATTGTCAAAAATGTAAAACAAATCACAATGACTTTAACTTTAACTTCACTTTATACGCAATCTATGTAATTAAAGCTCGTAAATACCATGTCAAAAGTAACACGATGAGTCAAAACTTGTCTTAAAAAAAGAAAAACGCGCAAAAATTGTGAAAACAACAACAACAATGAAAGCAGAGTATTTCGAGTCACTATTGACAGTTGATATATTTAACAAAATAATGACCATTTTAAAATTTCTTTGTTTTTCTATTTTGACAGTTTTTACAGATACACACATACCATAGCACAGACATCAGGATGATGATTTATATAAAAATAGGTATCTATTTAATGTTGGTTACTAATTTTTTTGTAGTTGGTAAAATTGTCGTTGATATAACGCGACAGTGTCAGTTGTCAAGATATAAGCAGTCAGTATGGTGAAATGGTTAAAAATTCCTAATGTGACCATTAACAATCCTCAGATTACGAGTTTTTATAGATCTTCTGTGACAGTTATGATAGTTTTGGAAAGTCTTTGACAATTGTAATATCTCATATACTGCCAATAATTACTTTCTGTGACTATAATGAAATTTGGAGACTTGTTTCAATGAGACAAACATTTTGCAGAATGTCGATATTAATTTTAATTAATATTTGGAGACTTGTTTCAATGAGACAAACATTTTGCAGAAAGTCGATATTAATATTTCTTGAATAATTTTCTCACTTATCACTTGGTGAAACATTTTTAAATATTGATAATGAAGGATATCGATAATAATTTTAATTCGTTTTTATATTTAGTAAATATTGTGCAAACTATTGACAAACTCAATTTTTCTTTATGATAAATTGTCTTTATGTTAAACAATAATGAAATATTATTTTCGACATATGGATGGGAATTCTTGATATTATTGTATATAATTATTCTATATTTTCATTATTGACATTAACTAAAATATCATTAATCTATGTTAATAACGAACTTCTCTGACTGAAATGGAATGTAATTTTCGACATATAAATTGTCATAATTTGACAGTATTGTATTAATTATAATTTGTTTCGGTTATTGTGATATTTTATTATGATACGTTACGTTTTTCGTGATTAGAAATCTTGTATTACTACACATTATACAATTATGATACATTTTCGACATTTTGTTGGTAGTTAGAAATAAAATATAATAAAGTGTTGTAATTACTCACAAAGGCATAATAATTATTATGCCTTTGTGAGTAATGTTTTCTTATAATCTTAATAAATAAATGTCACAAGACTGAAAGACCTCGGATCGATAGCCTATTATAGGATAATTTTAAATACAAGATCGTATATAATATTATTAAATAATGTATATAATCCCTAAATAAAGGTATTTGTATATATAAATGTCACGAATAACTGACATTATATTTTTTTAACGTAGGTTTCCACTTCCAGACTAAGCATGAAGTAAAATTTCAAGTTTAGAAAAGCCTGAAAATTTGGATTTGCCGAGGCGCGCGAGCGAACCGAGTCGCGCCTTAGCAAATCCAAATTTTCAGGCTTTTCTAAACTCGAAATTTTACTTCATCCGCCACGCGTATAAAACACCGATTTAATGTGAAGTTTAAATTAGGGCTGAGAATTCAAATATTCGTGAATATTCAAATATAAAACATAAACCCACACATACTTTTAATTATATTCACAATTCTTGATCAACACACTTTAAACCCAAACTTTCAGCATTTAACAGCATGATTTTTAGAGCTGTAAATCTTCCTCTTTCAATAGAAAATAAAAAAAAATTATTAACACTAATAAGAAAAATAGCTATTTCATTAGGTTACAGCAAATTCACAATTAACAAACTAATTAATAGACACAAAAGAAACCAAACATTAAACTCCGTTACAAATCTCACACCACAAAAAGAAAGACAAAATAACAAATTTGCTAGGTTTATATATAACAACAGAACTTCTAATCAATTCACAAAGATTTTGAATAAATTCAATATGACTCCTGCATTTTATAATAACAATAAATTAAAAACATTATTAGGTTATAATTTACAAAATGGAGACAGAAGAGTCCGGAATTTATTCAATTAAGTGAAATGTAATAAATGTTACATAGGCCAAACTCAAAGGAATCTATTAAAAATAAAACATTCAATTTATGCCCGGTATTATAAAACATTTTATTCCCTAAATAAAATTTACTTTAGGAATAAATTAATTTATTCCAAAGATTTCGGTATTATAAACACAAAATAACATTATTTGGCTAATAAATCTCCCCAGTAAATTATTTGTTTGTGTTTCTGCCAAGTAAATTTTATTCTCTAAATAATTTGACAGTTAACAGTCAATTAGTATATTATATTATTATTATTACTTTACATTCTACTACTTGTTTTTATTAATTTCATTACGGTTATCATGTCTACCATATCATCCGTGTTAGATTTAAGTTCGCTCATAGTATCTTCCCTGACAGTCATTAATTCGAACCACAAGACATTCTAAGGAGTCGAAGACCTAGAGTTTTTCAAATCAGACATAACCAGGGATTTTTATACTTATGCATACGCTTTATAAAATTAGTTCCATTTAAAGTTTTAAACGAGTGTTTTCCACTTCCAGACTAAGCATGAAGTAAAATTTCGAGTTTAGAAAAGCCTGAAAATTTGGTTTGGTCGCGTAGCGCGAAGCGCGGAGCGACCAAACCAAATTTTCAGGCTTTTCTAAACTCGAAATTTTACTTCATGCGCCACGCGTAATTAACACTGAAAACACTGGAATATTGTGAACAAGTAAACTTCACTTGAAATCAGTGTCTTGTACGCGTGGCGCATGAAGTAAAATTTCGAGTTTAGAAAAGCCTGAAAATTTGGTTTGGCCGCTCCGCGCTTCGCGCTCCGCGACCAAACCAAATTTTCAGGCTTTTCTAAACTCGAAATTTTACTTCATGCTTAGCCTGGGAGTGGAAAACACTCGTTTAAGTCTTTTATAATTTCTAATAAGATTTCTTTTTCTTGTTCTGTGTAATTCTGCCCTATTCCACGGTTATTCTCCATAATTATAAGGAATTATACTATACTTCCAATTTGATTGACAATTTAATTTGAAATATTGACAATTCAATTTAAAAAATTGGTGGTTCCAGCTATGGCCACAATAATAATGTTTAATTTCGGTCTGTAATCTACTAATTAAATTATTTAATTCTAGAATTGCTATTTATTTGATAGGTTTGCTTTATAATACGCAATTTTATTTACCCATTAGTTTACTAGGTCAATAAATTTACTCCACAAATAGTTTTCTAATGATTTATTAATCGTTTATAATACCGGGCATTAGTCAAATATTTAAACAAGAGAACTATATGAATTTATAAATTCTTTAGTTTTAGAACACTGATTTATTGAAATATTGAAATATTCAAATAGCTTAATTAATCAAATATGTGAATATTCGCGAATATTCAAATTCATAGCCCTAGTTTAAAATATAGATTCTCTATATTATTTTAAATTTCTGATTAAACTTACGAAGTTTCGGATCTCGGGCGGCTTGATGCGCCTGTGGCCGTCGCCCCCTTGGCCCCCTCCTTACTGCGGCACTGTCAGGTGCTGAACAACTTTTCGTGTAATATATACAATTAGTATTATATTCGTATAAACTGCAAACATCGACTGTTAATTGCAGAAGAACAAACAACGGAAAAATATGGTTAAGATTATTTTGAATGCGTTTTTCGTCTATCCTTTTTGTATTGTGTTAATTCATTAACGGTCAAGCAAGTTAACTAACATTTAAAGTTAATTTTAGCATAAATTGTCTTAGTACCAATTTTAATATTAATGTCAATATTTGTTTGTATCTCTAGCAATTAATATTGAGATTTCACATCAAAAGTATTATATTCGTATAAACTGCATACATAGACTGTTAATTGCAGAAGAACAAACAACGGAAAAATATGGTTAAGATTATTTTGAATGCGTTTTTCGTCTATCCTTTGTGTATTGTGTTAATTCATTAACGGTCAAGCAAGTTAACTAACATTTAAAGTTAATTTTTGCATAAATTGTCTTAGTACCAATTTTAATAATTATGTCAATATTTGTTTGTATCTCTAGCAATTAATATTGAGTTTTCACATCAATATGTTAGAAAAAGAAAGAAAATATTATTTTAGAAAAAGTGCAAAATGTAGTTTAAAAATAAAAATGAACCTAAAAATAATCATAAGCACAATTAAATATAAGTTTTGCAAATATAAAAGCTTTTAAATGAAAAAAAAAAAATTGGTGCAAATAAACGTTACACTTTTACACATCTGACTTTTAGATTTTTTGCACTTCTCATCATCATTTCTATAAATGATTTATTATACTTCATACAGAGATGATTTTTTTAATAATTATGTAATGTATACGTTATACATTTTAAAGCATAGATTGATTTTATAAAAGTATTTAATTTAAACCATCTCGAGTATTTCCACTCCTGGATTTAACATGCAGTTAAATTTCAGGCTTTTCTCAACTAGAAATATTACTTCATGTGCCACGCGTATTAAACACTAAAACATTGTAAAGTTTTAAATATACTAAAACATACTTGGAACAAAATAAAACCAGTAATAATCGCAATGTTTTAATTACAAAATTTAAATGTATACCTTAAAAAATACAGATATTGCTGCAAAGGTTTCAAAATGTTTTATAAAATTCCATGTCAATTCTGCTCTATGTATTCTTCGTTTCTTTTAAAAAAATAATTGCTGGAAAACTTTAATTAGTTTATTGTATTTTTGTTTATTTAAAGGTTGTTTAATATTTAACTCAAGATTAACTCCAAATAATGGTTTGAATTGTTTGTCAGCTCTTTCAGGAGTAAATACGGTAATATGAGATGGGGGTGTCTTAAATAAATGTGTAGAGATTTTAAAACGTTAATAGCCCTTTACGCGTTATTATAGCTCGTTCTTCTCATTTATAAAGCACTGATTTAAAGTGAAGTTCAAAACACACAAATACATCTTCAATTAGAGCCTGGGTCTCCAAACTATCTTCTTCGCGGGCCACAAATACAATTCTACATAATAAAGTCGGCCAAGATCCGATTAATTTTATAAAATTATGAAAAATTTAAGAAACAATTGTTACAATATTTCAAAATATGACATTTACAAAAAAAATTACAAACAATCGCGGGCCGGATTCAAACAAGTCGCGGGCCGGATTTGGCCCACGGGCCGTAGTTTGGAGACCACTGAATTAGAGTAACACGGAATCAGATATTAAGACTGTTTGCAACGTTGTTCAGTGTTAATAATAAATAATTAGGTCGTAAACATTTTTGTTAATATACGCTGGTAGTGATATTATAATGTTAATGGTTGCAAAAAAATAACAATAAAATAAGATGAATTTTTAAAAGATATGTATTTGCGTTTCGAAAAAGCAATCAAAGATTCAAATCATATTTTTCTCTTACGAATCCTGTATTCGAGTGTTCGTGATTCGAATCATTCGGATTCGTGATTACTATCCTTTTTTTGAGAATTCGCCCCAGCTCTGTTGATTTGTTAAAATCGGTGTTGTTATGTTCAAAACACTTTGTTTTGAAACAGCGTTTTAAACATGGTTAAAAACGGCCGTTGCGTTTTAAATGCTTTTGTTTTAAACATGTTTTAAATGTTAAATTCGTTTAAAACATGTTTTAAACGTTAATTTTGTTTGAAAATATTTTTGTTATTGTCATAAATTAGTTAATCTTTATTTTTTACTACTTTATTAAACATTTTTTGTTTACGTTTTCAAATTTTAGTTAAATTGTTAAAGATATTTTAAATTACATAACTGTATGTTTTTGAGTTTACGTGAAGTGATTATTTCTTACACTAATGCCCGGTATTATAAAACGTTTAATTCCCTAAATAAAATTTACTTTAGGGATAAATTAATTTATTCCAAAGATTTCGGTATTATAAACACAAAACAACTTTATTTGGCTAATAAATTTCCCCAGTAAATTATTTGTTTGTTTTTCTACCAAGTAAATTTTATTCTCTAAATAATTTGACAGTTAAAAGTCAAAAGTGTATTATATTATTATAATTACTTTAGATTTTACTACTTGTATTTATTAATTTCATAACGGTTATCATGTCTACCATATCATCCGTGTCAGATTTATAAGATCGCTCATAGTATCTTCCCTGACAGTGATTAATTCGAACCACAAGACATTCTAAAGAGTCGAAGACCTAGAGTTTTTCAAATCAGACATAACCAGGGATTTTTATACTTATGCATACGCTTTTTTAAAATGAGTTCCATTTAAAGTTTTAAACGAGTGTTTTCCACTCCCAGACTAAGCATGAAGTAAAATTTCGAGTTTAGAAAAGCCTGAAAATTTGGTTTGGTCGCGTAGCGCGGAGCGGCCAAACCAAATTTTCAGGCTTTTCTAAACTCGAAATTTTACTTCATGCGCCACGCGTACAAGACACTGCTTTCAAGTGAAGATCACTTGTTCACAATATTTCAGTGCTTTCAGTATTAAATAAGCGTGGCGCATGAAGTAAAATTTCGAGTTTAGAAAAACCTGAAAATTGACCAAACCAAATTTTCAGGCTTTTCTAAACTCGAAATTTTACTTCATGCGCCACGCGTATTTAACACTGAAAGCACTGAAATATTGTGAACAAGTGAACTTCACTTGAAAGCAGTGTCTTGTACGCGTGGCGCATGAAGTAAAATTTCGAGTTTAGAAAAGCCTGAAAATTTGGTTTGGCCGCTCCGCGCTTCGCGCTACGCGACCAAACCAAATTTTCAGGCTTTTCTAAACTCGAAATTTTACTTCATGCTTAGCCTGGGAGTGGAAAACACTCGTTTAAGTCTTTTATAATTTCCAATAAGCTTTCTTTTTCTTGTTCTGTGTAATTCTGGCCTATTCAACGGTTATTCTCCATAATTATAAGGAATTATACTAAATTTCCAATTTTATTGACAATTTAAATTGAAATATTGACAATTCAATTTAACAAATTAGTGGTTTTAGCTATGGCCACAATGAAAATGTATAATTTCTGTCTGTAATCTTCTAATTAAATTATTTATTTCTAGAATTGCTAATTTTATTTGCCCATTAGTTTACCAGGTAAATAATTTTACTCCACAAATAGTTATCTAATGATTTATTAATCGTTTTTAATACCGGGCATAAAAAAGACTGTAATTCCTTACTTCACTTTTTATTTGTATCATTAGATGTACATTTCAAGACACAAGGTGCTTATTATCAATAACAAACTGGTTAGTTTGTTATTGACAATGAGCACCTTGTGTCTTGAAATGTACATTTAACGATACAAATAAAAAGTGAAGTAAGAAATAACAGTCTTGTTTAGTGTTCAAATTACATTATTGAAAATAAAATTTTATCTTAGTAAAATATCACAATTATGTGATTTAAAACGTATTTTAAACATGATCAGCCTTATTATTAGAATTGCCGTTAATATCATTATAGTTTAATACTAATTAATCTCTAAACTAAACGCACACAAACACGATTCTAACATTTCGTATTGATAGAGCAAAATCTACATGTTATTAGTTAGTTTTGAAATAATGATAGAATGAACGTAGCAACATTACATTTTCATGTGTTCCAACTTCATTGTAATCAAGTAATTTAGAAGGTATGTTACACTGTTTTTTTATGTTTGTGAAAATATGTTTCTTCTGATATATTATTACAGTCCCTGGCCATATTATTAGACTCACTAACCAAATCTAAGTTTTTTTGATGATTTAACATATTACGAAGATTTTTTTTAATAATTATGTAATGTATACGCTATACATTTTAAAGCATACATTGATTTTATAAAAGTATAAATTTCAGGCTTTTCTAAACTCGAAATTTTACTGCATGCGCCACGCGTATAAAACACTGATTTTAAGTTAATATCAAAACATACTGATACGATTTATACATTTATGATTTATTGCGTTATTAAATATATTCTAAATAACCCTATTTTGTTATGACAGTTGAGGTTACGCATAAGACTTAACCTAGGGCTATTAAATTATTAGTTGTAAACTAACAATAGTAATCTACTAAAACGTTTCATTAATCCGAAAATGTCAAAATCATCCTTAGTACCATGTTAAAGTTGTAAGGTCTAGTAATAAGGCTGGTTATGTTTAAAACATGTTTTAAACATGCTTTTAATTGTTAATGTTTTAAACACTGTTTCATTAAAAAACACGTTTTGTAAAAAAACTGTTTGTTTTAATTAAAATGAAAAAAAAAATATTTTAACAATACTGGGTAAAATGCATAAAAAACTTGCATTTATAATATTAAAAAATCATCCTTCTATCATCAATATCTACCAAGGTATAAAGGACAATAAAAAGATCGCCAAAACTTGTTTGTTAGATTTACACTGGACATAAATTAAATTTAACCATTTACCCGTTTTTCTATCTTTTACCGACTTCTTAATCGGGACACCTTGTAAATTCAATCCTAAACAGAATAATGTATTCCTAATCAAAATAATCTAATTAAGTTTTTAGAAATTAAAAATGAATAGCAAAACGCAAGATATTAGAAACTATATCTCATGTGTATTGTGAAAAATTGTGATAATCTATCCCCCGCAATAAAAGTTGAAAACTTTTAATAGCGCGCGCGAGTTTCAGTAATGAATTCAACTAATAAATAACAGCCCCCACTAATCTTTTCCCTCCATGTTTTGTTCCCACTATTTGATTACGTTTCTGTGTTTGTTGTGTGTTTTAGGCCGTTGGCTTTCTCTGCATTTTCGTGCGATTCAAATATTCAAATTCTGCCCGTTTGTGCACGGACGCCAATGGTTTTTACGAGCGCTCCGCAGACATAACGGCGCTCGAATCACGGAGAGCGCCGCGACGCCCGCAGTGTGTGCGTGCGTCTGCGGCGCGGGCCATAAAACTTTATGGCCCCGGCATCGACCCGTCGCCGTGGAAACGCGCACGTGTACAGTACGGGCCATGTCGGGTGCACGTGCTTTTTCGGTGCACGCCGGGACTGTACTTTTCGAGAGAGCGAGAGAGAGAGGGGAGGTGTAGGCGGAGGGTTTGGTCGTAAAGCGCCGCGACGCTGCTTTCTCGCTCTCTGACTCCCCGACTCCGGCGTCAACGGCCAAGTTTAAAAACCGCATCAAATATTTGCCCCGGCAATCAGGGTCATTGTCAGGATAATTGGGCAATTATGCCGTTTGCTCAATTGGATAAAACAATCAATCTCAGTCAAATATTTACAAGTTTAATTACTTAAACAATTACTAATAGGTTTTTCTGTGCTTTTTACAAGAGCTAGAAATGTAGTTAAATTAAACCAAAGAGAAACAAAAGCAAATTATGTTAATTTTATCATGTTATGAAAAACTTTTAGTTCAATCGAATTAACTCGGTTTGGATAGGACTTACAGATGAATATACGCTCGAGTATACTGGGGTGAGTGGAGAAAACTGCAAACAACTGAAATATTTTCTAAAATGAATGTCTAGAACTTTGCATGCTTGCAATATTGCAAATGTTTAGGCTTTTCTAAACTCGAAATTTTACATCATGCGCCACGCGTGTAAAACATTGATTTAAACTAAAGTTACAAATATACTCCTTTTTAATAATTTGTCACTTTGTTTATAAAACAAAGTGATGTTTTCCAGTACATTTTTAGTTTGTTTTGTTTGATCGATTTATTTTATATTTTCGAAAAAAAAAGAGAGAGAATGTCTCGTATTTTTCATAATTTAGTCCTAACATTTAGCTTCTCTAGCTTTATCGGTTCAATTTTTTTGTTGTTTTTTTTATATAAATAAACAAAAAAGTTTGTATTTCCTTACAAATTGTACATTTGTTATTATTTTGCGAAGGTCAAAACAAAGCGCAATGTTCTTATATATTCAATAATTTCGATTAACGTTAGGCTTCTAACGTTTATTACAACTTTACAAATTAACATTTTTATGACACCTAGCATGTTAGGACTACTCTAAACTCATGCGGACAAAACACGATTTGTCTGGACAAAACCCGAAATTATGTTGCAATTCGGGCTATGTCTGTGAGCAGTAGACATTTCACGTTTAGTCCAGACAAAAAGCGTTTTGTCTGTAACATATATACATAGGTTTAAATGCGTGAGCCCCCCCCCCCCACTCTTATAACACCGGGATGGGCCCCCTAAGACAAATTTCTGGGTGCGCGCCTATTTCCATGCAATTAAAATTAAGTCAGTTGACTTTGAGCCTTTGAAGTTTTCTTTTATACATACAGCAAGGCTTACAGCCCAGAGCTGGGACGAATCCTCGTAAAAAGGATTCGAATCATGAATCCGAATCACCTAATATGATTCGAATCACGAATACTCGAATAAAGGATTCGTAAGAGATAAATATGATTCGAATCAAAGATTCGAATCCTGTTTTTCGAATCACGAATACAAATCCTTTAAGAATAAAGGTGATTTTATTATTTTATTGCAACCATTAATATATAAATATCGTTACCAGTTGTTTTAACAAAAATATTCAAAACCTAATTATTTATTATTCACACTGAACATCGTTGATAACAGACTAAATATCTGATTCCCTGTTACTCTGATTAAAAATGTATTTGTGTGTTTTTGAACTTCACTTCAAATGAGTGTTTTGTACACGTGGCGCATGAAGTAAAATTTCGAGTTTAGAAAAGCCCGAAAATTTGTCTCGGGTCGCTGCGCGACCCTCGACAAATTTTCACGGGGCTTTTCTAAACTCGAAATTTTACTTCATGCTTAGCCTGGGAGTGGAAACACCCGTTCAAAACTTCAAATTGAACTCTGTTATAAAATCGACGAATGCCTGAAAATTACGTAAATAAAAAATTCACTGAATATCATTAGAACCGGGAAAGTCAGAGAATAGTCATGGAATTATATTCAAATTGAGCAAAACTAACAAAAAAAGCCATATGATGTTATTAAATAAAGAGGCATTCGAATACTTTAGTTTAACTGGATTCGTGATCCGGATTCGTTACAATTTTTTAAGAGGATTCTTGTTCGAATCCAAGTGTGAGTAATTCAAATCCTTATAAAAGGATTCGAATATTTATAAAAGGATTCGAATACTTACAAAAGGTTTTGAATCGTCAACATTAATTTGAATTAATTGTGAGGATTAACTTGAAAATTGTCTTTTGTGTGTTTTAAAATTTCTCGTTAAATCACTGTTTTATACGCGTGGCGCATAAAGTAAAATTTCGAGTTTAGAAAAGCCCAGAAAATTTGTCTCGGGTCGCTGCGCGACCCTCGACAAATTTTCACGGGGCTTTTCTAAACTCGAAATTTTACTTCATGCTTAGCCTGGGAGTGGAAACACCCGTTCAAAACTTCAAATTGAACTCTATTATAAAATCGACGAATGCCTGAAAATTACGCAAATAAAAAATTCACTGAATATCATTAGAACCGGGAAAGTCAGAGAAAAGTCATGGAATTATATTCAAATTGAGCAAAACTAACAAATAAAGCCATATTATGTTATTAAATTTGTCAATATCGGCAGGCAAATTACAAAACACGTAAAAATTTATAAAATTGACTTAAATATTGACAAAAACAATGAATAGAATAGAATAGAATAGAATAGAATAATTTATTGATGTTAAGGATCACAGATCTTACATAGGTCAGTACAAAAACATAGAACACATTAAAATATTAAAAAAAAATCAGAGGGTTACAGTTTTAAGGACAGAAACTCATCCCAGTCATAAAAGGCACCATCCAACAATATTGCTTTAATTTTTGTTTTAAAAGGTTTCAGTGGTAGGACACGTAGATCAAGTGGTAGGATGTTATAGAATTTAATTCCGAAGTAATTGGCGCTCATTTGGCATCTAGTTAACCTTAACTGTGGCTGGCATAGATTACTTTTTGTTCTAGTGTCATGATCATCATTTAAAATATGACTCGTATATTTATAAATATTTTTCCTGGTGTAAATGAGGCATTCTAATATACAGGGTGAGTCGGCAGGAGCGCACCAAACTCTAGGAGTGTATTATACACGTGAAAATAATGTAAAAAAAACTCATTTGTTCTTATCCGATTTTCATTTGTTTTCAAGTTATGGCGTAATTAAAAATGTTCATCTAGCTTTCCACTTCTATCTGAATTTTAACATTATCAAAGTATGCCATGTTCGAGGCTTATAAACATTTGATAATTCTGACGTTTTGATGAACTGTCAGTGTACGGTGAACAGTAACTGAACGTTTAAGTTCGAATTAATGTGATTGTTAGTGTTGCAAAATGCCACATACTTATTCAAATTTAGAATATGCAAATATGGTGTTTGTATATGGTTTCTGTAATGGAAATGCTACAGCTGCTGTTGAAGAATATCGTGAACGTTTTCCACACCAAAGACATCCTGATAAAAACATATTTATTAGAGTTTTCAACAAATTGTGCGAGACTGGTAAGCTTCCCAGTGCTAACATAACATATGAGCGCGCTGCTCGACAAGGTTTTGTAGAAGTAGAAAATATTCTGCATCTAGTAGAAGAAGATGCAACTACTAGCTCACGGAGAATTGCCACTCAATTGGCAATTCCACAAAAAAGAGTGATGAACACGCTACACGAGCAAGGCTTATATCCTTATCACGTTGAGAGAGTACAGCACCTACAACCAGGGGATTACGCTAACCGTACGGAATTTTGTCGGTGGATAAATAATAATCATCGTAATGTATCGAAGCAGAAAATGTTTAGAAGTCAATGGCGGTATTTTTGAACATTTGTTGAAAGAACGCTATGATTAAGAAACATTTTTTGTATAATAACTTGTTTATTTGTTAATATGCTATAACTTGAAAACTAATAAAATTCGGATAAGAACAAATTAGTTTTTTTACATTATTTTCACGTGTATAATACACTCTTAGAGTTTGGTGCGCTCCTCCCGACTCACCCTGTATAAATGCAAGGAACTGTTAATATGCCCATTTCCCTAAACATATCCCTACACTCCTCACGATACCCCAGCGCTGCAATGATCCTAATTACACGACGTTGTAATGCAAATAATCTGTGTCGGGCAGTGGAGTGGCCCCAAACTAGAATGCCGTATCTCAGATGTGATTCACACAAGGAGAAGTACGCTGTTCGTACAACATACTGGGATGCTCTTTCACGCAGGTTTCTAATTAGGTAGGTGCTACAATTAATTTTTTTTTCATCAGTGTGATCGATATGAACTCCCAGAAATTTCGTTGTTTTAGTTAAAACCTCAAGGCTGTGAATGTTAAGAGTAAATAACATTGAAATGGTTTTTTCATTGTTAAGAGAAAGTTTGTTCGCGAGAAACCATGTTGCTGCTCTACGTTTGGCTGCCTCATTCATCAGCACACAGTCCTCTATCGTATTTGTTGATGTTAATACCGATGTATCATCAGCATACATAATCGATTTAATTGGTTGCATATAGGCATCAAAGTCGTTAACAAAGATTAAAAATAATAATGGTTCCAAAATTGACCCTTAAGGGATCCCACATGAAATATGGAGCCGGCTGGAAGCTCCATTATTCTGATGGACATATTGCAGTCTACCAGTTAAATACGACATTATGAGTTTACAACTACTCGGCTCAAAATTGTATATGTAAAGTTTCCGCAGCAGTTGACTATGCGAAACGCAGTCAAATGCTTTGGATAAATCAAAAATAGTTGCTAAAGTAAATTCACGCCTTTCGAACGATTCGACGATACTTTCAATCAAATTAACAACAGCTGAGCTAGTAGACAAGCCTTCTTTGAAGCCAAACTGATGCAGAGAAAATAGCTTGTGTTTCTCGAATAACTCCATTATCTGATTGAATAATATTCGTTCAATTATTTTTGAGAAAGCAGGCAGGATAGAAATAGGTCTATAGTTACCGCAGTCGTCTTTGTCGCCCTTTTTGTATATGGGTATTACTTTAGCCACCTTTAGGATTTTCGGGAAAATGCCAGAAGCTATTGTGCTATTGATTAATTTAGTGAGGGGCTTGATGGTAACATCCGTAACTCGTTTGATAACCTCACAGGTCAGTCCTAAGACGTCCTTACTTTTATTATTTTTTAAAGAATTAATTGTATCTCTTACCACCACGCTTGAAACGCTTTTAAAAGAAAACAACGGAACATTGTCCATTGATATATGTTTACATGCCAGTGTAATGGGATCAGTTACACAAGGATCCATATTGTCTATTATTTTATTAGCGATATTTACAAAAAATGGTATCCGCCCATTTTCCCGAATACATTTTCCCGAATATATTTTTCCCGAATTACGTTTTTCCTGAATAATACATTTCCCGAATACTACTTTCCTGAATCAACTTTCCCGAATGATGTTTTTCCCGAACTAAACTATCAAAACCCAAATTGATTTTTCTACTTTAGGTGAATACTTCCAGAAACTGAAGTCAGAATTTAGCTTATATTTACTGTTTAGTTGAGGCTGTTAGTTGTTAAAACTCCATAATATCACTTTAATAAAACACTTAATTTGTTTAGGTTTCAAAATTGTATTTATTTCTTTCGAAAACGGAAAATCTCCAATTTTATACAATGATTACAAAATATAACTTATATCTAATACCTAAAGTCTATTTACCTAAAAATAGGTACATTATGCACATTAATGAGGAACAAAAAATATTAAGGTGATGGAGTTTTGCAAAAATACTTTCTAAATTGGTACGCAGCAAATTACGTTTAAAAGTATTTATAGAATCAGCAAATAAATCAAAATTTTCAAAACGCTGTAACAAATTTGCAAAACGCATTATCCTCGAAAGTGGACTGCTATAAGTGTAAACCGTACGATGATATTCTGTTCTAAATAGTTTATATTTTATTCAGGAACAATACCTTTCGGGAAATTGGATTCGAGAAATGGGATTCGGGATTTCTATTTTCAGGAAATATGGCGTTCGGGAAAAAGGTCATTCGGGAAAATATATTCGGGAAAGTGTACGGTAACCACAAAAATATATTAAATTCGTCAGCCGTAATGGAACCAGTTGCCTTGGGTGGCTCTTTGCAAGTTTTAATGACATGCCACATGGCCCTGGAATTATTTGCTGAAGTATTTATATAATTGTCATTTGCTTTAGTTTTTGCTTTGATAATAGCGTTCTTGTAATTGAGCCGCATAGTTTTTTTCATTGCGATCAATTCAGGGCTTCTTGATCGAATACATGCTTCATGAAGAAGGTTAAGATTTTCGCGCATGTTGAACAATTCCTTCGAGAACCAAGAAATCCTGGATTTATCACCGCTGCATACCTTCGATCTTATCGGAAAAGCTGAATTGAAGTGGTCGACAATTACATTTACGAAATCAGACCATATTTCATCTGTTTCACCCTGACAGAGGTCAACCCAATTCTCATTTAATAAGAGTTGGTAAAAAATATGTTTTCCGTACTTGGTGATAGGTCTAATATGATTAGTACTTGAATTAGATTTATTTTTAATGGAATTAAAGTGAAAATATATAGCATCGTGATCTGAAAAATGAACTGTGATTGGCCTCGTGTCAAAGTGCTGACTATTGATATTCGTAAATAAATTGTCTAAACACTAATCATAGCGAGTGGGAAAGTTTACAGTGCGACACATATTAAAACTCATTAAGAAATCTTCTAATTGGGTCGTTCTATAATCTCTACCTAAGAAATTAACATTAAAATCAATGAAAACAATCTAACAAAATGAGGGTTTCCCACAGAAGAATGTTATATTAAAAGGTCAGGGAAAAAATCTTGAATCAGGGAAATGCCTGAAACATTTAACATTTCAGATTGTTACCTATTTAATGTTCTTATCAAAGCATTCAGTTTGAAGTTTCGAACGAGCGTTTCCACTCCCAGACTAAGCATGAAGTAAAATTTCGAGTTTAGAAAAGCCCCGTGAAAATTTGTCGAGGGTCGCGCAGCGACCCGAGACAAATTTTCTGGGCTTTTCTAAACTCGAAATTTTACTTCATGCGCCACGCGTATAAAACAGTGATTTAGAGAAATTTTAAAACACACAAAAGACGTTTTTCAAGTTAATCCTCACAATTAATTCAAATTAATTTTGACGATTCAAAACCTTTTGTAAGTATTCAAATCCTTTTATAAATATTCGAATCCTTTTATAAGGATTTGAATTACCCACACTTGGATTCGAATACGAATCCTCTTAAACAATTGTAACGAATCCGGATCACGAATCCAGTTAAACTAAAGTATTCGAATACCTCTTTTGGATCCTCTAAAAGGATTCGAATCCTGAATGATTCGAATCCCGCCCAGCTCTTTTACAGCCTTACATGAATGTTTAAAACTGATTAATCAACTCAATCTAAAAAGTGTAGTTATATTTACTGATTTACAGCACTACATTCAATACAAAAAATAGAAATGAACCCTAACAGGCATTTATTGGTTTTAAATATTAGGTTAATAATGTTTGAGTTTTTTAATAAAGGTTATAAAATAGATTTATGTTGGGTTCCTAGTCATGTGGGTACTTTGGGAAATGAAACTGCTGAGTTGTTGGCTAAATCTGTAAAGGATAACCCTTTGTCGGAATATTCATCACCTTACAAGGATTACTTTAAAACGCTTATGTCCAGTCTTAGATTAAAATGCCAATCCGTTTGGTCCACTACTTCCTCTCATATTAAATACTACTCTTTACACTCGGTAGCTCCTACTAGTGTATGGTTCTTTGATCTAAAAGTTAGAGGTAGAAGATTTGTTACATCTATTATTCGTATAAAATGGGACATAACTCATCTCCCAGTCATTTATACAAAATAGGAAGTATAGATACTCCCAATTGCACTTGTGGTGATATAGGAGACCTAAATCATATATTCTTTTCATGTAATAATTATTATGAAATATGCCAAAATGTGCACTCTTCCCTTATTTCTGCTGGCCATATAGCCGCTCTTTCTATTATATCAGTTTAAACTAAATGTTGTATTAAAAGTTACATCATTTAATATTCATTATTACAAGATACAAACACATTTATTTAAAAAAACTAATAAAACATTAAAAGTGCGATTCTTTTTGCAATCTACAATAAGTTAGTCTTACAAAGACTATATCAAACACTCATTGAAACAACTACTTCCCGGGCTAATACCCCGACGGACATTGAATTATACAACAAGTGTTTGCTGTTACATACAGTAAACACTTGTTGTATAATTCAATGTCCGTCGGGGTATTAGCCCGGGAAGTAGTTGTTTCAATGAGTGTTTGATATAGTCTTTGTAAGACTAACTTGTTGTAGATTGCGAAAAGAATCGCACTTTTAATGTTTGAAGTATTCCGCAACCAAGAATTGGCAATTTCATTTATACTTAAAAAACTAATGTAATTGTTTTCATTTTCAAGGAAAATCCCCTCCTAACTAAACTTTTTAAACATAACTATATCCTTCATCCTATACCTTTCAACTTTCCTTAAAATTGTTGTGGCTGGTCAACAGAGTCTGTATAGCTGAGACCATTAAATTTACAAGAAGAAGAAGAAGAAGAAGTTTTGTTGAAAATTGTTCGTATTTAGTTTTGAACAACAACTTACAATTTAAAAAATGAAATTATTGTTCATATTTAGGTATATTTATTATAATTTTACAGGCGCACAGTGGACCAAAGCATGGAAAAACTTGGTCAAAACATGAAGATGTGTAAGAATATGCTTCAAATTAGTTCATATATGATTTTTGTGGTCGCTGATTTGATGTCAAAAATTCGAATTTCAAAATGGCGAATCCAATATGGCGAATCAAATATTCAAAAAACTGTACATAGATAGTAATTGTTTATATTAGTTTTCCAAAACGTGTACATTAGGATTTTTGAGGTCTCTGATTACAGATTATTACCCGTTTGCACACAAGTCGATTAACTTAATCAGTGATTAGTACTTTTTAAACACACAGCAATTGTATTTACAAATTGTTTACACAATTACATATTGATGAAAGAGACATATTTAAGATATCTTATAAATTTATAACATTCTTATGTTCAGAAATTTGATTTAATCAAAGGTTTAACCAATGATTAGTGGATGATTAAAGCTAATCGGTCGGGGTGCAAATGGACCTAACTGTCTAAAATTCAAAAATTAAAATGACGGATACTATACGTATTTCGACAGAATGTATGGGGATCTCAGTTATTTGAAAAGAGAGAGATACGGTTAATTTTGAAATATCTTCTTTTGTTTTCGAGATATCAACAAAAACTGATGTTTTGAACAATCGTTTTTATTTTTTTATTCAAAAACTACTGAATCTGGACATTTAGAACTTTTACAATATAGATGCTCTTTTTAATGAGGAATCTAATAGCATTTTTTTTAAGATAACTACAACATTTATCGAGGGACCATAGATAACTTTTGTTTTTCTTATGAGCGCCATTTTGGATTTTCATATTTTATTAAAGAATTTTTTTAACTCAGTGATGTATCACACTCATCATTTGTTTTAGATTTGATATTTAAAATCCTATTTTCTTTTTTGCAAACAACTTTTTTTGGAAATCATGACGTTATATCTGTTAGTCAATAAAATCTTGATAGCAGTCAATCATTGTTAGCACTAAAAATTAATTATTAACTGTCAATCTTTTGTAATAATAATAAGTATTGATTATTACATAAAAGTTGCACAAACTAAATGTATTCTACTTTTAATATTATTCCAAAACTATTAAAAAAAAGTAATTCTTGCATTTTTTCGCTACATCTCAGTAAATATTGATCACCATCACATCTAAGCGTTATATATTTTTAACTTTACTGTAAATCAGTTTATACGCGTGGCGCATGAAGTAAAATTTCGAGTTTAGAAAAGCCCTGTGAACAAACACTCGACAAATTTTCTACGCAGGGCTTTTCTAAACTCGAAATTTTACTTCATGCTTAGTCTGGGAGTGGAAGACACTCATTAGTTTAAAATACATCACAATTGTTTATATACAAGGTGGCCAGAAAAGGTGTGATAATCTTCAGGTAGAGTGGTTCATTGATTAATTTCAAGCAGAAAATTTAAGTAAAAAAATATTGTATTGTGGCTTATAACTCCTCACGAGCCAATTTAAATAAATGTAAATTTGGCAACAATGGATCAAGCAAGTGTTTAATTTAATAATAATCATAAATTTAACAAATCTACAAAAATTAATATTTGAAGTATACATCAAAAATGTAAGATTAAAGTAAATGTTTACGCTCGTTATCATTTTCATACAGTGGTTGAACTTTTCTTGCATGAAATGGACGCATTCGATTTTCTTTCAATACTGCATGGACTGTTGTTTTACTGGGGACATTTAACTGTTGAGCTATTTGTCTCGTACTAATATTGGGATCTTCTTGAACTGCATTCAATATCTGTTCTTCTAGGTGAACAGTGCGACGTTCCCTAGGTCTCCCTCCATCTATGTTATTATAAACGAACGACCCAAAAGTACGTAGCCTTTGGTCTAATTTTCTAAACGTATTTACGCAGGGCTGTTGGCGATTTGGATATCTTCTTTGGTACTCATCTTTGGCACTAGTTGCATTACCATTGCAGAATCCAAATATCATGTACATATCTGCATACTCGTTGAATGCGTACATCTTCAAAAAGTATGATGAACTTATACAAACTTACACAAATAAATTATGACAAGTATATGTCAAAGTCAAGTAAAATTTCATAAGGTTACATATGAAAATACATAGTTGCCAGGTCTATTTTTATTAAAAAAATGCTTCTGAAGAAGTTATTAATTTGTTAAAGTTTCCAATTTATTTATCACCTATGTCATTTAAATTTTACAAATGTGTAATTGATTGTAAGTTCTATTGATTTTTTCCAAAATAATAGAAAATAACACTAATTTCCAGAGATACGTTTAATATTTTAACGACCTCGTGAGATGTTACGAGGAAGAATACAATATTTTTTTATTTAGATTTTATATCCAAAATTAATCAACGAATCACACTACCTGAAGATTATCACACCTTTTCTGGCCACCTTGTATATATATATATATATATATATATATATCGTCGAATGCACGTCTTCAGCAAATTGTAAGCAAATTATGGATCCTAGCAGTTGTCAAATAAGTGAGTAACTCAATTGTTTCCAAGGTACTCTTTACAAAAAATAAAAGATTAAAATTTTACACATAAAATGTACAGTAAACTATAAGTGTGATACATCATTGAATTCAGAAAAAAAATTCTTTCAAAAAATATGAAAATTTAAAACAGAGCCCATAAGAAAAACAAAAGTTGGCTATGGTCCTTGGGCAAATGTTATATTTATCTTAAAATAAAACATGTTACTAGATTTATCGTAAAAAAGTATAATGTCAAAGTTGTAAATGTCTGGATTCAATACTTTTTGAATAAAAAATAAAAACCAAATTTCAAAAAATCTGTTTTTCGACAATATCTCAAAAACAATAAAAGATATTTTAAATTGGTTTTAGATTATTATTGGGCCCTAAATTACGCAACTTTTCCCCAATTTAACTGACCTCCATCTCTTCAAATAAACGAGATCCCCTTACATTCTGTTAAAATACGGACACCCTGTATAGCGGATCAAATATTTAAAAATCAATAAAATCGCAAAAAATTTACAGCATACAGATTGTAGTGGCTGCTGATTAAGAATTTGATGTCGAAATTTCAAAATTCAAAATGGCGGATCCACTATGGCAGATCAAATATTCAAAAACCTGTACAAAATTAGTAATTGTCTATACTAATTTTTCAAAACGTGTACATAAAGGTTTCCGAGATCACCAATTACGAATTGAATATCAAAAATTCATAATTCAAAATGACGGATCAAAATGTAATAATCTATGAAATCGTACAAAATTTACAATACATAGGTTTTTGAGGTCTGATTTAATATAGAGGATAAAATCATAATTGTGTTACATATATTTTACTGTCATTTAAAAAAATCGAAATAGCAATCGGAGACACTTTCTTCGGGTCATTATCGCTCTTATTATTTCGCTCCATATTTTTGGCTCAAGACTTCAGGTGGTAATAGTTTTCCATCATCTGCTTTTTTTGAGGTTGCAAGTTTCCGTCACGTATTCAAATATGTCATAACGCTTACAACATATTGATTGGGATGCTTAAACATTAAATTATTACTATTGTGTGAACAAATTGAACATTACAAAATCGAGAAAATTTAGTCGTTTCGAAATACTCGACATTTGAATTTGACGCCAATATTCTACCAGCCTAAGAGCTATCATCAATCTTTGGGACACCCTATATACTAATCCGCTTTGTGTATTTTCACCCGCCAGGTATAAGGTATTGTCTTTTGACAGATAAAGCGATTCCCGCTAACGATACCACCATAGCATGGCCGGTAGTTTACGCGCTGAAGCGCGCTGCTCATTAAAATCGTCATTGTAAGAAAACTAGTAGGTAGTAGCAGCTAGTTTCTGGTTTTTCCTATTTAGTATAAAATTATTAAGCAGAGAAGCTATTTTTCCTAGTGGAGAAACGCGGAGAAATTTTAGTAAGCTATAATTTGTAAATATTTTACACTACGGATATGAGGAACACAAGATTTGTGAAGATAAATTCAATATATTTGTGTGTATATCTGTTAAACTTACCTTTCGGAGTGAAATCCATTATTGGAAGACGCGAACCGAGGCCATGATTTCAAATTATTCGCGCAGCATACTCGCAGTTGTAGCTTTCAAAACGGCCACTTTTCACTATTTTGATTTCACCTGTCTTCAGCGGGTCATTCAAAGGAGATTGGCGACTGAGATGTCATTCCTACACCGAATCAGTGTACACTTATACTATCTAGGTCTATTTTTATGGACTAGAATCCGGTCGGAAAACTTTTTTTTTCATTTTGGCCAGGTACAGTTTTCTTCTAAGCACTATTTCGATTCGTACACCTAAGCATACATTTTAATTTATTGATTTACATGCTGAACAAAAATGTTCAGGGGGCTATTCACAACACGGATGCAATTTGTCATCGGTGAGAAGTCGCACTGAAATGTCATTTAAGAAAGAATTTACCAAACCGTATGGAGCAAAATGATGTAATTTCAGTGCAACTTCTCACCGATGAAAAATGCATGGGTGCTGTGAATCTCTCCCCAGTTTTTTTTTAATTAAGCCTTCCTTCAATCTCGAAACATTCAATTTAACAACTCCAATACGACGAACTACAATCCTATTTCTTTTATTTTTATATTGTAAGTTTTAAACTGTCCTCGACATTATTTTTATGTCGCTGCAAGTTTTTGTTATAACTGCAAGTTTCTCCAGCGGAGGGAAAACCGTCGTTGAGCTTTAATGTCAAATAAAGTGGAGAACGAGGAGGAAGCAGGCAATCTAATGTGTTTTGAAACGTTATATAAATTACGGCAAAACGTGCGTGAAATTCCCGGAGAAGAAAATATATAAAGCTCGAACGGCGCCAATGTAAATAAAACGAAATGGACGGAACCATCAAAGTCGGCCTAAGTCTAATTTAATTTAAGGCATTTCAAATGCTCAAATCCTGTTACTTAATCTGTTAAAAGTGTAAATAGTAAACGGACAAAGTTGCGTTAAAAATATTCGAACATATTTATTTATAAGAATAACACGTTTTTAAAAATATTATAATATCTTTTTTAGGCATATTTTATTGAAGTTTAAACTCGAGTATATTAATAGAATTTTACTGAAAATGTAAGCTCCCTTTAAGTTAAAAAAAACACAGTTTGCATTACTTCCAAGCATTATTATTTTGAATATATCAGTTTTAAAAGTTATTTAAAAAGGTTAGGAAAATGCGTATATCATTGAGATTTAAAATTTGCGCTCTAACTAAAAACGAGATCTCCTCAGCGATACCCTCTCCTTAAGCACCAAAGCAAACAATTTCCATCCTCAAAATAGATTCGTCTTTTTCAATTTGCATTTCCCCTTTTCCTACAAGTAACTCGTTCGTTCCATTCATTTCCCCAATGTGTTCTTTACTTGAAGAATAGTTTTTTCCCTTATAATTCACATTCTCACTGTGTTCTTTACTGAAAGGCTAGTTTTTCCAGTAATTTACATTCTCCCCAGTTTCCGTGAACTCTTGGAGAAAAATCAATTAGGGAGTTGAAACGTAATAAAGTTCCGTGGATGAATGAAGACAAATGGCCGTGAATCGCGAGCGGCGCGGCCCCGTTTTATCTAAATTAGTTCCAGAAGTTGTTTGTTCGTTCGCCACATGCAAGGCAGAGGCCAGGATAGGAACGAATCCAATCCGGTCGGCACCTGTCCTTTCTCACTCCGCGCCAAATCAAATTTTATGTACCGGAGCTTTTTTCTCTTCAAAGGTCTCTGACAGGAACTGGAACAATAAACACGGTAAGAAGAACATGTAAAAGTGCGTATACAGTGAATTTGTTGTAAAAGCAGGGTGATCAGACTAGCAGACAAGCACTAAGTTCAAAATATTTGGCAATTGCATAAAATAATGGTATGCAGTGTCCGTATTTCGACAGAATGTATGGGGATCTTAGTTATTTGAAGAAATAGAGAGTCGGGTAAATTGGGGCAAAGTTGCGTATTTTAGGACCTAACAATAATCTGAAAACAATTTTAAAATATCTTTTTTTTGTTTTCGAGATATCAACAAAAAACTGATTTGTTGAAAAATCGACAATATAGAGGCACTTTTTAATGAGGAATCTAGTAGCATCTTTTTTTTTAAGATAGCCATAACATTTACTTGGGGATCATAGCCAACTTTTTTTTTTTTTCTGGTCGCCATTTTAGATTTTCATATTATTATAATATTTTCTTTTTTGCAAAGAGTGCATTAGATACATTGACGTCATATCTATTAATCAATAAAATCTTGACAGTAGTCAATCATTGTTAGCAGTCAAAAATTAGTGGTTTATACGCGTTGCGCATGAAGTTAAATTTAGAGTTTAGAAAAGCCCCGTGAAAATTTGTCTCGGGTCGCTGCGCGACCCGAGACAAATTTTCTACGCGGGGCTTTTCTAAACTCGAAATTTTACTTCATGCTTAGTCTGGGAGTGGAAGACACTTGTTACTTTAAAATATGTCACAATTGTTAAAATATGTATCGTAACTGTCACAAACAAAAACAACAACATGGCGATCTCGTTACAGTTCAATAGTTCAAACTCGTGTCAAGTTGGCACGATTGGTTAAACTTACTTATGTCAACTGTTATTATAGTTCAAATGTTGGCTACCGCCGACTTATCTCAACTGTTATAATGGTCTTAATGTCGGTTAGCGCCGACTTATGTCAACTGTCATTATAGTCCAAATGTCGGCTAGCGCCGACTTATATCAAGCTAAAACGATAGACTTATGTCACTCAACCTAGTGATTTACAGTCAAAAATTCACATTTTGACTATTATAATATTATGACTGTAAGTCACTTACATACTGTCTTATGGTTATGGTAATGTTTTGTCTAATTATGTCTCTATAGACTGTATTTCGACTATTCTGGTATTATGACTGTAAGTCACTTGGTTAGCTGTCTTTTAACTTATTAGTATTTTTTCATTTTATCACTGTATTGACTGTATTTGATATAGTGATTTAAGTGACTTACGACCATAACATCACAATAGCCGAAATATAGTCCATAGAGAGACATAATCAGACAAAATCCTAACATAGTCAAAAGATAGTCAATCAACCCACTAACAATCACAATACTCAAAACACGGTCAATAAAAATATAATATGACAAAATCCTATAATAGTCTAAAGACAGTCAAGCAATTTATTAGGATTCAAAATTTCACACCAGTATTTCGTTAATAAACAAGTACATTTTCTCTCAGTACAGTAATTAATCAGCTGGATTGCCCGTCTTCAAAAGATTTTGAATAAAAAAAATAAAAACGAAATTTCAAAACATCCGTTATTTGACATTATTTGTTTTTAGATTATTATTGGGCCCTAAAATACACAAGTATTCCCCAATTTAACCGACTCTCTATCTCTTTAAATAACTGAGATCCCCATACATTCTGTTGAAAGACGGGCATAATTTCGTCGCAAAATATATTTTGTAAATCGGGATCGACGGCTAAAAGCTCTTAGTGATCCTGACTTTTATAAGGTCGATAAGAACTATATTTTAATATACGATGAATGGTGCTTCTGCTTAAATCAGTCTGCCCTAATTTTCTTTAAACTTGCAGTTGGATTAACTTCTACACTTGCCAATACGTTGGTAATTGTTACTTCTCCCTACCTTCTTTTATTCCTTAATGGGTGTCCATCGTTCACGCAACTATTATTTTGAAATTTTTGAATTATCCTAATGATTGTTGATTGTGTTCGTACTGAACAATTTTCAAAGTTTATTGCAAATAAATCGCAAATGGAAACAGGAATGTGTCCAGGTATATGACAATTTTATTATCTGTAGTTTTTTGTTTTTAGTAGAATACATACTTATTTTGCTTAAAAACAATATTTAACAACAGTGAATGTGATGATTATTCCAATGACAGTTCATGGCAACTATTATTTAGTATAAGATATTTGTTGTTAGTTTTTTACTTTATTTTTAATTTATTTGTTAAATAAAACTCAATAAAAGAAAAAATGTATCTAAATAATCCTTATTAGGTGATATTACAACTGTAACTTCATTCTGATTAAATAACCGCAATGTATGAGATAAAAATGAACATACAAGATTTTACATGTAAATTCCCAATGATGCGCTCGCAAATGAGACATACGTATTTGTTCAAGCATTCGTCGTTTTTAAAAATCATTCAATTTGAAGCTTTTAACGATCGTTGGTTAATCATGAAGTCAAATTTCGAGTTTAGAAAAGCCTGAATATTGTATTTGGTCGCGTACTGAAGCGGAGCGTTTAATCCAATCTCAAAATTTTATCAAAATTGAATTTGTGTTCAGTATTCCGGCACCAGATACCCACAGACGCGTTTCGGACTTCAAGGTCCTCTTCAGTGTGGTCCCGACCCAGTGCTGAGGAATACTGAACATTTCTGACTATTTCAAGCCAATATGTGAAAACTATTAATGATTTCGATAGCTAACGCCATCTAATGCTTCATAGTGGCATCGTCAGTGACACGAATGCACAAAGTGCATATACAGGTCACTGTTTCGTCCACGAGCGAGCAGAACTCTGTTTGTGAAACCAGAAAACAAATATCAAAATTGAATTTGTGTTCAGTATTCCGGCACCAGGTACCCACAGATGCGTTTCGTCACTGACGATGCCACTATGAAGCATTAGATGGCGTTAGCTATCGAAATCATTAATAGTTTTCACATATTGGCTTGAAATAGTCAGAAATGTTCAGTATTCCTCAGCACTGGGTCGGGACCACACTGTAGAGGACCTTGAAGTCCGAAACGCGTCTGTGGGTATCTGGTGCCGGAATACTGAACACAAATTCAATTTTGATATTTGTTTTCTGGTTTCACAAACAGAGTTCTGCTCGCTCGTGGACGAAACAGTGACCTGTATATGCACTTTGTGCATTCGTGTCACTGACGATGCCACTATGAAGCATTAGATGGCGTTAGCTATCGAAATCATTAATAGTTTTCAAAATTTTATGTCATGCTTAATCAAGGAGTGGAATCAATCGTTGGAAAGCTCAATTGAACTTTTTTTCCGAGAAGCGGAGCGACCAAACCAAATTTTCAGGCTTTTCTAAACTCGAAATTTTAATTCATGCGCCACGCGTATAAGATTTCAACTAAAGTTCACCTGTTAACAATATTTTAGTGTTTTCAAAGTTTAAGGGTACTAGGTATTAAGGTACTAGGGTACCGCCCTCCTAGTCTATACATAACTTTTTGTAAAATAGTTTTTTCTTGTTTTGTTATTACTAATATATATTTGTATTTTTTGACTCATTTAAACCCAGAAATAAATATTGTATTAAGATAAACATTCCTATAACGTTTACTTAATTGCTGTATATCGGGTTGTATACAATACGGATTCTATGCATTCATCCTATGAGACTTAACATACATTTGTATGTTACCGGTACCGCCCTCCTAGTCTATACATAACTTTTTGTAAAATAGTTTTTTCTTGTTTTGTTATTACTAATATATATTTGTATTTTTTTGACTCATTTAAACCCAGAAATAAATATTGTATTAAGATAAACATTCCTATAACGTTTACTTAATTGCTGTATATCGGGTTGTATACAATACGGATTCTATGCATTCATCCTATGAGACTTAACATACATTTGTATGTTACCGGTACCGCCCTCCTAGTCTATACATAACTTTTTGTAAAATAGTTTTTTCTTGTTTTGTTATTACTAATATATATTTGTATTTTTTTGGCTCATTTAAACCCAGAAATAAATATTGTATTAAGATAAACATTCCTATAACGTTTACTTAATTGCTGTATATCGGGTTGTATACAATACGGATTCTATGCATTCATCCTATGAGACTTAACATACATTTGTATGTTGAATTGCATACAAATAAGAGTAATCGCTCGTGTTGCATGCGCGTTGCTTTATCAACGGTGCAGCAACATTTTTCTTTGGACGTCAGCATGCAACCTTCCTGCAGGCGGACATTCAGCGTTTATGCAATGTTTTTTAACATTCGTGCAACTTTAAACGCAACGTTTCGTGTTACGTGGCAACATTGATGCAACCTGTCATGCAACGTTTCTTTGCTCAGTGGGTACAGAATTTATTACTTGTAGTACAAATTAAATGTCTAACTGATAATTGAAGAATGGCAGAACTAATGTTCTCTGTACAACAAATCAACTGAACAATTGACAAATGGTAAATTACTAGAACTGATGTCGGCTAAAATTGATTATCATTTGATGCAATGAACAATATAACTGATGACTGTATGAGTTCTACAGTTGTAGCAACTGTAGAGTTTAATAACTGTTAAGAATTGTATAATTAAGAAACTGCAGAACTGATGATCTTCTGAATCAATGAATCATAGCACTGGTGAACTTCAAAATTGTTTATTACGGATTTTTAGAAGTGATGACCAATAAAACTGCGTTTTGTTTAAAGTAATTTGTTTGAAGTAATCAACACTAGAACTCAAGGCCGTAGCAAGAAAATACATTTCGGAGGGGGTTAGAAAAATTCCGGGGATGGGGGATTTATTGGTAAAAATATTGTTTTTGTTTTTACAGGGCCGCTTTTACATACAAAATTTTAACACATATAGAAAATTTCGGGAAGGGTTCGAACCCCCCCCCCCTGGCTACGCTCTTGCTGGGGGCAATTTGTTCTTTTTATTATACTTACATATCCCAAAGAAAATTGATCAAATTTTGAAAGCGCAACATTTAGTTACACGAAATAAATATTTGCTGTTTGTGTATCGGACGATTTTTCGACTATTACACAAAATTACAGAAAAATCAGCCTAGGCGTTGAAATAATTTTATTTATAAAAAAGGAATTAATATTTTTAACTATTTAACATGGCGCATACAATTCAATATGATTAAAAAATTAGAAAGTTTCTTCGCTAAAATGTATAATCTGAATTTTATATAAAATTGGAAAACTCTTATTCTATCGATATTCTTAAGCAACTCATTATGTTTGCATTAATAAAACACTTTTTTAACTTTGTTTGTATAACTAAGACTTTATTAACTGACTATAGTTTCGAAAACGCCAACTTGTCATTTTGAAACAAAAAATGTAAACTTTCAGTTTGAAAATGACAAGTTGAAGTTTAGTTTCGACAACTAACTATACTGTGATTTTTTATTATTGTCTTAGGTTTTCGCCATACAGTCATGACTTAAACTGTATAGTAATGTTAGCGGTAATATACTTCGATAATTACCACTGGTAATTTACGCTATACAACCCAGCTATATCGGTAACATTGGTAACATTCTTTTGTGTGCATTTGCAAATAAAAAAAGACTTTCCTGAAGAAAATGCAATCTGGTTTTATTAACTGTTATATAATAAGATATGTACAGGGTGGTGCATTTTGGAGGTGCCACATATGATCTATTTCCTATCGTTTCCGCTCCATAACCGGATGTTGATAAAATGTCATTTTTATAAAATTACTGTAACTCGTTTGTTTTACAAGTTATAACGAAACTGTAAAACACTTTTTTATGGCAACTTTTTACGCCCATTAAAATGACGTACGTGTTGTATTTCAAGGACGCTTCGTTTTTTTTTTCCTACACCTTTGTGAAAAAAATATTTTTTGTTATATACGACAAGCAAAGTAGCAGTTTATTTCAATTAAGAGTGCTTATTTATAAAACAAAATATACCACATCGATAGTAGTCATATTTTATAACAAATTGCAAGTATCACCTAGTAAAAAAATTGTTTACCGGTTGTCATGGCAACTTTGTCAATGACTTTTTTTGACAAAAGTATGCATGTCACACACAAACAAAAGTATGCATGCACATGATTGAAATCAAGGTTAAAATTGCTGTTCAATGATATGCATATCTTCATATGCGCCCATAAGAAAAAATGTGATTTTGATATAAGAAAACAAAAACCAAACGTGTTTGAAATAAAACAGGTGCGTAATTTAATTGGGAGTGAAAAGTTGCCATAAGAAAGTTTTATAGTTTGGTTATAACTTAAAAAACAAATGAGTTACAAACACTTCCGAAAAATGACAATTTACCAGCGAAAACGGTTAGAAATAGATCAATTTTTTTTCGCCATTGATTAAAATAACAAAAAGTGGCCCTGGCTCACAAAAAAGGTTTTTCAATATCTCTTCAAATAAAAAAGTTTTCCATATGTGGCACCTCCAAAATGCACCACCCTGTACAATACATATACACTTATTGAAGTGATTTATTTAAAAATAATGAATAACAGTATGTTATGAACTTCTCATCAAATCAAAGTTTTATACGAGTGGCGCATGAAGTAAAATTTCGAGTTTAGAAAAGCCTGAAAAGCCAAATTTTTAGGCTTTTCTAAACACGAAATTTACTTCATGCTTAATCTTAAAGGCAAGTCAGTAAATAAAAGGTCATTAATTTTGCATGCGATTTTAAATGTTGGAGATTTTTATCATTTTATGTTGTGTATATAAATTTTAATAAATTTTGCTGAAATTAAAAATGTCGACGGTTTTTGTTAGTAGCCAATTTTGTTAAATTTACGAATTTTCCTTTTTTTAAATAAATTTTTATCATTTGTGTGTGACTATACTTTACGTATATTTGTCAACTTTTTTAATTACTACGAATTGTTGAGGTTTTTTTTCAAATAAGTTAAGTTTAAATAAATTATTAGTGCTTTATTTGCCAAAGTTAAGTTTGGCTATTTTATCTTTTGTTTTCTTTAATATTTCTGTTCTTATTGTCAATTTGTGTTAATTTATAAAATTTCTAAGATTTTATGTTTGTTGATTGTGATGATTATATTTCAAATCCTAATCATTATTAATATTAAAATTTCAAAATAAAATATTATTAAATTTTAAAATTAGAAATTTTTGTCAATTTTTAAGACATTTGAGTTTTAATTTTATTAATTTTGTAATTCCTTTACTATGGTTTATTAACGTTGACGTTTTGTCTCGATTATATCGTTAAACATATTTATTTAAAAAAAAAACAATGTTGCACAGGAAATGAAGCAGGTTATTTTTAATATTGAGTAGAACATTTGTGTTTTGTATAAATACATT